>OY288248.1:3774411-6174411 GCA_958450325.1 Agrostemma githago | reverse complement strand
AGAAACTCTGTATGTCTTTTCTTTGAAAGATTTTAGTGCATTGTTTGGTTTACCTTCTTCTGTCCTTTGAAGGCCTAGGGCGGGGCAAACTCGGGGTGAAAAATTTGCCCGCGATCGATTTTGGTTTAAAATTGCCCGCCAAAGGACTTTTAAAGGAGGGAAGATGCAATCTTTCTCCATTCGTAACCCCATCCTCCAATATTTAGCGCGTATCATAGCCAATTCCTTTCTGTCAAGCTATGATACGCACCACAATTGTAGTGCTACAGCTATGCAACTGGTAGAGGATGCGTTTCTGAATAGAGGCCCATCGATCGACATGTCCGAGACCCTAGCTACGCATTTCGCCCAGGTTGCGAAGGGCAACCGCAAGAAAATTTCTTGTGGTGGTGTTGTAACGATGATAGCTAGAGCTTTAGATGTTGATTTTAGTAGCATGACACCAGTTGACGGAGTAGGGATTTATCTAGATGAGGTTTATTGCCCTTTCTTTGTTTGGCCCCAAGGCGGGGATTATAACAGTTTGTTTCTGTATAAGATTACTGATTTGCGAGCTATAGCGATGCCTAATCCCGAATGGGTTAGGCTTGATGTTGAGGAGAATTTCGGCATGGCGAAAAGGTCAGGGGAGTACATTCGGGATAACACCCGAGGTAAGTTTTATCAGGTAAATTATCCCGAGGGACCTTTAGACTATGGCGACAATGACATAGAGGTAGTAGATGTGTCAGAGGAGGAACCGGAGGTTGAAACCTCCCGGGATGAGGGTCGGAGAACATTACCTTCATCATCACATGAACCCTCTTCCTCCCACCAGACCGAACCTCAGACCTCGCAATTTTTCACCCCCGACTTCTCAGACTTCGAACCACACCGACACTCCACTTTCACCCAGTCTATCCCCGGTTTTCAGGAGGACGTTAAGATGAGTCCTCCGAGACACTCTTCTTTCTTCGGATCGAAGGACTTCTATAACCAGTGGGAGGAAGTTTATGACCGTACACGTCAGACTTGGGAGAACTCGACCACTTCAGTTAACTTGGCCCAGAGCGCTTACAATGTAGCCCGGAATGCGCGCGATACTGAACATAACTCGTATACGTACTCTAGGGAAGGTTTTGAGTACGCCCGGAACAGCTTTGAGATGGCCAGGGACGCTGCTAGGGATGCCCAAGCAGCGAGGTTGGCGGCGGAGGAGAACCAGAGGATGTTGCAACAGCAGCAACACTACTTTGATTGATTCTTTGGTATGCCTCCGCCAGGGTCTTACTACCCACCACCTCATCCCCCAGGTCCTTTGTGAGTGGTTGAGTGTTGTCAGTGTTAGTGTGGGGGGTGTAAGTTGTCGGTTGTCAATCGTCGCTAGTCAGTTCTCCTATTTTCAGTGATCTTTGTCAGTCTTTGCAGCGCCAATTTTTGGCATTTGATAATTTTGATTGTTGGTTATTTGTGGTGGTATAATTTTTGTTGGTGAGTTGTCAGCCCCTCCGTGACCCTACTTGGGTCGTTACACACGTGAGGTTTATTGCAGGTACCTTAGAGAAGAAGGTCCTGATTGTTAGCTCCCGGTCTTAGGTGAATTGATCGCACCAAGACCATTTGAAAAATCCAAAAATTTTCTTTTTCTTTTGATTTTTCCCGATTTGTGCGGAATCGGGGCGAGATGACGTGATTACACCTACGCCCTTTTTCCCCTTATCGATTTTTCTCTTTTCTTTTTCATTTTCTTTCTGTTTTCACATCATTTTTTTTTTAATTTTTTGATTTTTCTTTTTGGCTAGGGTCTAGGTGACGTGATTACACCTAGGCCCGCCACTTCATTTTCTTTATTTTTACCTCTTCTATTTTCTTTTTTCTTTCTTTTTCATTCTCACTTCCTTTCTTTTTATTCTCTTCATTTTGAAAAATACAAAAACATTTGAAAAACCATAAAAATTCAAAAAGATTTTCCGTTCTTTTCTCTTTTTCTTCCTTTTCGATTCTTCCTCTACTTGTGCATTGGGAACAATGCACAGTTTTAGTGTGGGGGAGGGATCTACCATCCTTTTCTTCATTTTCTTTTTCATTTTTTTCCTTTAAAAATCAAAAACCCCAAAAAAATTTCCTTTTCCTTTTTCTCTTCATTTTAGTTTTCTTTTCTTTTATGTTTGTTTTTGTGTCACTTGTATTACTTTGCATTCTCCTTCTTATAGGTACACCGCCGACCATTTAGCATGGATACGTAAGGTAGCGAAAAAGAAGACCACTTGGTAATATCTTCTACCTTCGTCTTATCCTCTTCTCTTATTTGTATGGGAGTATGAGCTTGTATGCTATTTGGAGGTTCACTTGGTGAACATTTTGGAATTGGTGGTTGTGGATTGTGGCGACTTGATGGAGTTTGGAGTGCTTGGCTATACTTGTGTATTTGTTTTGTTTTCTTGTGTTTTTGTCATTATTGTGTTCTTTTTCTTTGTGTATAGCTTGTCTAGGTAAAGTTTTCGAAAACCCGATTTTGAGTTTAGGCCGAGTGATTAGTACTCTCTTGTTAGTAACCCTTTTTGATTTTTGGACATACTTCTAGTAGAATGACCTCCAATTTTCGCATTGAATTTTTACCATAAGTCCATCTTTTCTACTAGGAGTCTACATCGGGATTTGCATTTGACCACCTTGACCACCCATGAAGTAATAAGACCTTGGTTACCGTTTCCCGTTCTCTTAGGTGACCTTACTTGAGAAGCCATTTTTTAGTCCAAATTTCCATCCTTCTGTGGGTTCGGAGGGGGTGCACACCCGACTAGCCTATTTTTCTACCATTCACCCATTTCCATAAATAAGTTTGCAAGAATATGCTTTACCTTGATCTCAAATGAACCATCTAACCAAATATGGGTTATTCAAAGAAAAAGGGAAAAATGAAGAAGAAGGTAAAAAAAAAGCCCTCAAATCGAAATAATGGGGAAAGAAAACCGAAAAGAAAATCAAAATCTCAAAAATCGTTCCCAAACCCAAATAATCCCTTGGTTGACTTATTGCCGTGAAATGCCTACTAGAGGACTGAGTCCCGAGGAAGGAAAATAACGGTAATTTGGCAATCCTTACCATTTTGCAAACACTTGTCCATCTTTTCGTTTGTTCTAATTGGCTTTCTCGAGTTTGGGACGACCCTCTAGGCCTAGCTCAGGAGACGGGATAACACTTACCTATAGTGCTTACTAACTCCATGGTTCTCACTTATCCACTCCATTTATCGTCCCGTTGTAGGCATCTCTAGTGGAATTAGAAGGACCTTGGTAAATTTTCAATGTTTTTATTGTTTGATTGTCATCCTATTAGGATCTTGTCCATGTCAATTTGGGTGACTAACTTGGTAGTGTTCTCGCTTGTCTTAAGCTCAATTTGGTGCTTTCTCCGCCGTTTCGATGAGGGACACGGCGATTTATTTTCTCTTTGGTTGCGACTATCTTTTTGTGTGTCTTTCTTTGTTTATGTGTTTGTATGTGTGTTAGTCGCAACCCCAATTTTGAGCAAGACCCAACTTGCCTTGCATGGAGGTACTTTACCTCATGGGTATCTCGATGTGAGTTGATGAAGGGACGGACCAGGTTCGTTAATTGCCTCGTATCGGCTTAGCATAGTCTAGCTTAGTAGTAGTAGCTAATTTCTATTTGGGTCATTGCTCGACGACGAGCAACGGTTTAGTGTAGGAGAATTGTTGTGTGTCAAATTTGGATCGTTTTTCCTCCCATTTAGACACGTTTTTCCTTCATTTTTCGAGATTAGAGTGCGATTATCGCCTTATTTTGAGTAATTCTTGCATTAGTGTCTCTCTTTTGCATTTTACGTGTTTTTGGCAGTTTTCTGTCTATTTTGATAGGATTTTTGACCAAAAAACGTGTCTGAGCTTGTATGAGCATGAGAGAGAGGGAAATCGTCCGAAGAGCAAAGCACACGACTAAAAGTTCAAGTAATCCAATCGATCGACAAAGAAAGAGACCGGAAAAGAGGCGGAGGATCACCGGGTGAAGTTTCACCCGATGATTCACCACTGGGCGAAGTTTCGCCCGACGACATTTTCCACCTCCGAAGATTTTCGTGGACACTCACCACCGGGCGAAATGACCGGGCAAAATTTCGCCGACCGGGTGAAATTTCGCCCGATGGAGAAAGAGCGCAAAAATTGCAAACTGGAAAAAGTTTCACCGGGTGAAGTGACAGGGTGAAGTTTCACCCGGTGATGTTAGCTCGTCAACCGCGTGGTGAAGTTTCACCCTATGAAGATGCATAAGATGAAGGTCTAGCTTAAGGAAGAAGAATTGGATTATGGGCCTTAAAATTGTGTGACACATTAAGGATTAGTATATATAGAAAATCTAGGGTTTCATTTCAATTTGAGCCTTAAGTGTGACTTTAGTGTGCCTCTTTAGATTAGGAGTAGGGTAGGGATCTCCATAGTAGTAGTAGTAGTTCACATAGAAAAAACTCCATAGATTTAGTAAATTCTCTTAGTTTTAGATTAATCTACTCAACATTCTACAATCAAGTTCTTGTATTAGTTAAAGATTTGGGTTTATATTGAAGATTGAAGAGTTTTGCAAGGATTGGTGACAAAGTTTTGTATTTCCTCTTCCAAGATTCAATCTTTATGTTAATTTTCATCTCCTCCTTTAGTTTTCTCATTGTTGGTAGTTTCTTTCCTCTCTCTCTTTCTCGATTAATTAGTTTTGTTTTTAGTTTCTTGTTAACCCATTGTTTGCCTTGTCACTCTTTATGTTAGTGTTGTTTTTCACTCTCTCTCTCTCTCTCTCTCTCTCTCTCTCTCTCCTTTGTTTGTTTCTCTATAGTTTGTGTTAGATTAATTATTTCTCCTCTAGTTCAAGCATCCTTAGTCTTTCTCCTAGTCTCCTTAGTGTTAGTTTATTATGGGTAGTGAGTAGACCTTAGTTAGAGGGCTAGGGGAGGAGGAATTCTAGATAAAGGTTCTATTTTGTGAGATTATTACATTTGAGGGTGATTTGTCTTGTTTGAGATTGTTGTATCTTGATTGACTTAGCTTGATCACCTAGGTTGACTTGACTCACCCGAACCAATATGAGGAAACTCGGGGTTTGGGTAATTCCGTCTAATGACTTTAGTTTTTTCGTCGCGAAAGCGAGTTTAGGCTTGGTTGGTAGGGAAATCGAAAGGTGGCACCTCCCTTATACATCTTGTGATAATTCTTGCGATGTTACACTCTTTTCTTAATTTCCGACTCCCCGACTCTCCCTAACGCCTTTCCCATTAATTGTTTCTCGCTTTAGTTCTTTCTCTCGTTTAGTTAGTTTAGCTCCTCTCGTCCAAAACCCCTTCTCGACCCCAATCACTCTCAGACTTAGACTTGACCGACTACCCTCGACCGTCCCTGTGGATCGACCTCGACTTGCCACTACTACGTAGTAGTTAGTTGGAGTTTATAAATATTGTTTGACCGCGTTGGATAGGCGACAATCTGACGCGCATCAACAGTTAGCAAAATATCAAGAGGACTTAGAATCAAGTGTATATAACTTGTTTCGTCAAATTTCACCATGACTCGATGAGTACTCATAAGGTCCCTAATTGTCTTTATTTTATACAATTTTCCCTTTTTATTACCACGGGATTGATGTATATATTAAGGGGTGATTATGGTGAAAATTTGAAGACATTTAATTTTGAGACCTAGTATGACCAAAAACGTGTATAATAACCTTCAAAATCTTGGTTTCTCGAGTCAATTCTTTATTGATGCCTGGGATATTGTTGGAGACGAAATTACGAGTGCTATATAAGATTTCTTTCGTTCAGGTAAGCTACTTAAACAACTGAATTGTGCCAATATTATTTTGATTCCTAAAGTAAATCGACCTCAGTCTGTAAAGGAATTCCGTCCGATAGCTTGTTGCAATGTCTTGTATAAGTGTATTGCAAAAATCAGTTGTTCAAGATTAGTTCGGATTTTGCCTCAAATAATAAGCCCAATTCAAGGGGGATTTATTGAGGGAAGAAGTATAGTGGAAAATGTGCTTATCTGTCAGGATCTGGTTCGTATCTACAAGAGGGGGGTATTTCTCCTCGATGCCTTTTCAAAGTTGACATTCATAAGGCGTATGACAGTGTCGAATGGAGTTTCGTGGATCAAATGTTGCGAGCATTGGATTTCCCTGAACACTTTCGACATATTATTATGGAGTGTATCAAAACTGTGTCCTATTCGTTATGTGCTAATGGAGACAATTTTGGCTTTTTTCGGGGAAAGAGGGGATTGAGGCAAGGAGATCCGATGTCTCCGTTGATTTTTACAATATGCATGGAGTATTTTACTCGCATTATGAATTTTGTAACTTTGGAGAGGAATTTTAAATTCCACCCGAAATGCAGCGCGATGAAGCTCAGTCATTTGCTCTTTGCTGATGACCTCCTCTTTTTTTGCAAAGGGGATTCGGAGTCGATGGAGATTATATGGCGGACCTTTGCAACTTTTGGGAAGGCGTCGGAGTTGAGTTAGTGATGAACTCATTTCGTATATATATTTAACCCCAACTTTTCCTTTATTTTGGTTTGTTTTATGTGTCCTAGGAGTCATTATTCTAGATTTTTATTCTTCTTTGTTATGCCGGGTATTTTGTTTACGTTTGTAGGAAACAAGACAAATGAAGGCGATTGTGCTATATTTGGGCAATGACGAGAGTCGAGCCGTGAAATCTACAAGAAAGAAGTGATAAAAGTTAGAAGATACTAAGTAAATACTTGAGGAAGGACGTGAAGTGAAGAAACAATAAGAAACGACAAAGAAATAAGTTGGAAAGCTCGAATCAATGCAAATCGGGAAGAAAGAGTGATCGCTAAAACAAGGGTCAACTTCAAACGTAAATATCTTGAGTTCTACAAATCTGATTGAGCGTATTTTTATGGCGTTGGAAAGCTCTTTCTCTTAACTTTCCAAAGGTATATCACAAGTCCAAATCCGATAAATAACGAAGAAACAGCAAGCATTTCAAATTCGTCGCGCAGTGCAGAGAAACCCGAACCGGTCGGGACGAACCCAAACCGGTCGGGACAACCTTGAACCGGTCGGTTCAGGCCCAAACCGATCGGTTTGAAGCTGTTTCACGGGATTTTCAGTATTTAGACTTCGTAACTTGCCATAACTCTTATCTACGTAATATTCTTAGCTTGTTAGTTTTTCCTTATTATTTAGGAAAGGAGAAGAGGTTAGATTCCTTATTATTAGTATATATACCCTCCTTAGGGTTAGATTTATTTACACTTTCAAATTCATTAGTTTAGATTTAATAACACTTTTCATATTCATTAGTTTAGTTTAGACTTTTTATTAGCATTAGAATTATTCTAGTTTGTAATCCTACTTTTAGATCGTCAATCTTTCAGTTTTACGTAATTGGTATTTTTTCTTATTCTCTTATTTTCATATTGATTTCTATTATGCTTAATTCTTTTGTTGTTTCATCTTTCGTTATGAGTAGCTAATTTATTATTCTAGGGTGGAAGGGGATCTATGTTAATTGAATTGGGGATGTTAGTTTAATTATTTATTTGATTGATCATTCATATGTTATTGCCTTACTACTTGTCTTGTATTATTGTTTGATTAGTTTGAGACGTTGAACTAGTTGAACGTTTAGGAACCCAAACCTAAGATCGAAAGCCTGGTAAGGGTAGACTTACAAGTAAGTGGGTAGGATAATCTGGTAAGTTGCGAGAGCCTGTCAGAATCTATCCTAAGGTTGACATAAGATCCGAGAGGCCGTGTCTTTGCCCTAAATAACTTTGATTGATTGATTGAATGATTAATTAACTTTACCCAATTTAATTGCATAGTGAACCGGAAAATCCTAGATTCTTTTAATATTGTTAGAATATCTTAGTTTACATTATTGCATTAGTTTAGAAAACAAACTCAATAAACCGGATTTAAATAGTTTAGAATCAATTATTAGATAATTAGCGATTTTCATCCGTCTCTCTGTGGATTCGACCCTTACTTACTGCTAGCTACCTGTTAGTTGTTCGTTAGGATTATTTTGATTAAGGTGATACGACTTTAGCCTTGTCAGTTAGTGTAGGCATGTCCCATGCGTACTTTGCAGGACTTGATGAGGACAGGAAGACGACTATACTGCAATTCTCGGGATGTGTTGAAGGTACGTTTCCTTCTCGGTATTTTGGATTACCTATTCAGAATACCCGTTTAGGGAAGAATGATTGTGAAAAATTGCTGGCACGCATAATTGCTAGAATCTCGAGTATTGGGGCCCATAAGCTGTCTTATGCGGGTAAATTGACCTTGGTCCAGTCAGTTTTGTCTCAGTTGCATAACTACTGAGCCATGGTATTTATTATCCCGAAGTTTGTTATGGCCCGAATTGGCTCGATATGTCATAGTTTCCTTTGGGATGGGGGTGTAAAGGGCACAAATAGAGCATTGGTGAGCTGGGAGATAATTTGCTGCCCTAAGAATGAGGGTGGATTGGGACTCAGGGATTTGACGATCTGGAACGAGGCTGCTGTTGCGAAGTTGGCCTTTTGGGTATTTGATCAACCGGAACGACTTTGGGTCCGATGGGTCAATAGTATATATTTGAGAGGAACTTCTTGGCGTGACCGCATGCTGATGTTACTTGGGCGTGGAGGAAAATATGTCAGGCTAAGGAAATAATTAAGGATATGTATTTGAATGGAGTTTGGCACGGATCGAATACCCAGTACTCGATTTCGAGGGCGTATGATGAACTTCGTCAGCATAAGACGCAGGTCTCGTGGTGGCGGGTTCTTTGGAGTGTTTGGAGTATCTCGAAACATAGTTTCATTGCTTGGCTAGTGTTCCTGGGGGCTTTAAACACGAGGGTTAAACTCGCGAGGATTAGAGTAGCTGAGTCTGACCGATGTTATCTATGTGAGGAGCAGGCTGAGAGTTTTGATCACTTATTTTTTGAGTGTCATTGGAGCTCTCGGGTAGTTGATATGTTAAGCCTTTGGTTGAAGAAGAGGATACCGACTAAGGGAGGACTGATTTGGGCGAAGTGTGTGAGAGGAACAAAGATGCAGTGCAATATAATTCGAGCTTCGATTAACGCGATGATATATTTCATTTGGAGGCAGCGCAACAGCTGCCGAATTGATGGAACTCTACAGCAACCCCATCGTGCTATTAGAATGATCAAATCGGATATTAAGAACAGAATATTATGTAAGATTAAATACCCGATTCATCCCAAAGATGCTAGATGGCTACGTAATTTGACGTAGTCATTAGGTATCGTCCTGTAATTTTGGCTACTTGATATACATATATACTCACTCTTCACCAAAAAAACCTTCAAAATCGAGTATTTTTGATGATATGAGTTGAAATGACTATCAACTGTTACTGATGGATCGATGACAACTATGTATTAATTATATTGCTTGTTTCGTCTTTCCGCACGAATCAAATTGTACTCATAAGGCCTCCAAATGTCTTTCTTTTAAACCATTTTCCTTTTTTATTACCACCAAGATTATGAAAATATTATGGGGGTAATTATGATGTGAATTTCAAGATATTTCATTTCGGGACCTAGTCGGACCAAAAAGCGTGGATAACCTTCAAAATCAACATTTTTCGTCGATTTTTCTTACTCTATGATGCTGCTTGTTAAAACCATTTACAAACAACCGATATGCGTTGAAATGACCATCAACAATTAGTAAAACATCAAAGAAGACTTAGAATCGAGTATATACGAATCGAATGGTACTCAAAAGGCCATTTCCCTTTTTTATTACCACCAAGATTATGTGTATATTATGATGTAATTATGGTGCGAATTTCAAGACACTTGATTTCGGAACCTAGTCGGACCAAAAAACGTGGATAATAACCTTTAAAATCATTAAGAAACAACTGATATGTGCTGAATTGACTATCAACGGTTAGCAAAGGATCGAAGACGACTTAAAATCAAATATATATCTTGTTTCGTCAAATTTTAACATGGTTCGAAGAGTACTCATAAGGTCTATAAATGTTAGTTATTTTCTACCATTTCCCCTTTTATTACCACGGGATTGATGTATATATATTATGGAGAAATTATAGTGCGAATTTCACGACACTTAATTTCGGGACTTAGTGAGACCAAAAAACGTGGATAATAACTTTCAAAATCGACAATTTTCGACGATTTTTCCGAGTCTATTGTGTTTCTTGTTGAAAGTATTTAGAAACAACTGATATGCATTAAAACGACTATCAACAGTTAGTGAATGATAGAAGAGAACTTAGAATTTAGTATATATAGCTTGTTTCGTCAAAATTTCAGCACGACTCGAAGAGTACTTATAAGGCCTCTAAATGTCTTTACTTTAAACCATTTCCCTCTTTTATTACCGCTAGGAATATGTATATAGTATAGGGTACTTATGATTCGAATTTCAAGATGTTTTGATTTCGGGACCTAGTCGGATAAAAAAGTGTGGATAATAATCTTCAAAATCGACATTTTTTGTCAATTTTTCTGAATCTATGATGCTGCTTGATAAACTATTTAAAAACAACCGATATACATTGAAATGATCATAAACAAATAGGGAAGGATCAAAGATGACTTAGAATTATTGAGTACATATTGCTTGTTCCGTCAAATTTTAGCACGATTCAAAGAGTATTATAAGGCGTACAAATGTCTTTATTTTAAACTACTTCCACCTTTTATTACTATGGGATTGATGTATATATTATGGAGTAGTTATGGTGCGAATTTCATGACATTTAATTTCGGCACCTAGTTAGACCAAAAAAACGTGGATAATAATCTTCAAAATCTACAATTTTTGAAGATTTTCCTGAGTCTTGGATGCTGCTTGTTTAAACAATAATTTAAAAACAACCAATATCACTATCAATAGTTAGTAAAGGATCAAGATGACTTAGAATCAAGTATATAACTCGTTTCGTCAAATTTTACCACGACTCGATGAGCATTCATTGGTCCCTAATTTTATTTATTTTATACTCCCTCCAACCTGTAGGATTTGCCCCATTTCTACTTTCGGTCTAATCATAGAATTGCCTCATTCTACTTTGCTCATGCTTTTTGTGGCTATAATTCGGTACTGTGTTGGTGAGACCCACTCACTCACTCACATTCATTTCTACCCTTTAATATTTGTGCAAAATCAAATTGGGAATATTCTACGGGTTTGAGGGAGTACTATTTCCCCTCTTATTACCACGGGATTGATGTATTTATTAAGGGGTGATAATGGTGAAAATTCTAAGGAATTTAATTTCGAGACCTAGTATGACCAAAAATGTGGATAATAACCTTCAAAATTGAGTGTTTTCGACGATTTTGTGCATCTATGATGCTGTTGGTTGAAAAAATTTAGGAACAACCGATATGAGTTCAAATGACTATTAACAGCTACCAAAGGATTGATAACGACTATGTATCGATTATATCGCTTGTTTTGTCGAATTTCCGCACGAATCAAATAGTAGTCACAAGGCTTCTAAATGTCTTTATTTTAAACCATTTTTCCTTTTGATTACCACAAGGATTATGTGTATATTATGGGGTAATTATGGTGGGAATTTCAGGACATTTGATTTCGGGACTAGTCTGACTAAAAAGCATGGCTAATAACCTTCAAAATCGACAATTTTCGACGATTTTTCTGAATATATGATGCTGCTTGTTTAAACCATTTAGAAACAACCGATATGTGGTGAATTGACTATCAACGGTTAGTAAAGGATTGAAGACGACTTAGAATTGACTATATAGCTTGTTTCGTCACATTTTAACATGGTTTGAAGAATACTCATAAGAACTTTAAATGTCTTTATTTTCAAGCATTTACCACTTTTATTACCATGGCATTGATGCATATATTATGGAGTAATTACGGTATGAATTACAAGACATTTAATTATGGGACCTACTAAGACAAAAAAACGTAGATAATAGCCTTCGAAATCGACAATTTTCGACCATTTTTCCGAATCTGTGATGCTTCTTGTTAAAGCCATTTAGAAACAGCTGATATGCATTAAAATGACTATCAACAATTAGTGAAGGAGGGAAGATTACTTAGAATTGAGTATATATAGTTTATTTCGTCAAAATATCAGCGCGCTTGAAGAGTACTCATAAGCCCTCTAAATATTTTTATTTTAAACCATTTTATTCTTCTATTACCACCGAGATTATGTATATATTATAGGGTAATTATAATTCGAATTTCAAGATATTTTAATTTCGGGACCTAGTCGGACCAAAAAGCGTGGACAATAACCCTCAAAATCGATATTTTTTGTCGTTTTTTCTGAGTTTATGATGCTTCTTGTTAAAACTATTTAGAACAATCAATATGCGTTGAAATGACTGTCAATAGTTAGTAAAGGATCAAAGACGACTTCGAATCAAGTATATATTTGTAGACACCCACATTTTGACCGCCAGGTGTCTATAGCAGTTTCCAAAAAACACCCGATGATGATCAGACGTAAACATGACTTAATACACTCGGTTTTGGACTCGGAATCAATAGTAGTTGGCACGAGCTTTTAGCGGAGTAAAAATCTCACCAAACCAACCTCAAATTCAGACCCAGTGGGTCGTTTCCAGTCAAATGAGACTAATTTGGGTCAAAACCGACACCAAGGGCAAAACCGTCTTTTAGCGACCAAGTCAAACCCCGGTCAAAGACGTTTCCGAGGCATAAATATCTGCCGCGTCACTTCAGAAATCCGACTAGAAGTCCAATACTACCAAATAATCAGCTACAAAAAAGATTAAACAATTCCGTTAGAGATAAAACTCGATCTCTAAAAGGATTCCTACCCGAGCTAGACCCACTCGATCGAGTGGACCGGCCCACTTGGTCGAGTAGGCTCACAAACCCGTGGAAAACCAGCATCAGACCGGGCACTCGATCGAGTGCTATGCACCACTCGATCGAGTGACTCCTTTTCCAGCCGGAAAGGGATTCCTCTTCCATCCAATGACGGAATCCTATTTCCTCTCAGATTGTGTGCTTTTCCTATCCAAAGCGGTGTTTATTCTCACCCAGGCAAAGCTATCTTTCCTAGCCAAGGTCGGGAACCTCTCCTATAAATAGACCCCCTTTGTATACACATAAATCAACAATCAATTACAACATCAATAACATCCACGACACACACAATTACCGACAATTCACAACCCGAAATTCTAGGCAATTTTAGGCTAACTATACACAAATACCGTCCCGATTTTCCTCCAGAAATCCCGTAGCAAACCCGAGATCGAAACTCATCAAAGACCCGAGAGCAAAACTCATCAAATCCCCTCCCTAACCATAAACACCATAACTCACCTATATACACATCTTAACGCTCCCGCGCCTAGGCCGCTACTACGAATCCGTTTTCGAGATAATCAAGCATGTGGGTTGAGGATGTTACAAATCCCGACTTCTCCCTTTTCTTCTCTTTCTCTCGTCCGTCCGTCTTTTTATTCGGGTCGTCGTCGCGTCTTTTTTTATTTTTCTTTTCTCGTTTCTAATATCGATATTATCGTACTATTTTCAATAAAGCGTCGTCCCTAGGATTCAATATCGACTCTATAGTCGAATCTCGGATCTAAAGGTATCAATCATTAAATCATGTTAAGCATAATCCCGTTGAAGCCGAGTAATGATTACATGGTCCGAAAAGACTAATTACGACATTACAACGTGGAGGAATTATTTCGTCTTAATAACATCCGAAACGATTTCTAAACAACTTTTTTCAAAATCCACTCTAAATATTCGATATTGATTCTATAATCAAGCATCGAATATTACGAGTATCAATATTTAAGTCGAGTATAAATTGCATCATATTTTTACGCGACTTAACCAAATTATCGATTTTCAAAACCGAAAGCAATTTCCAAATCAAAACCAAACGAACCATAGTTCGTACAGGGGGCACTCGATCGAGTGCCTAGCCCACTCGATTGAGTGACACCCCAAAACCCGAGACATAAACCTTTTTTCGAGACCACTCGGTCGAGTCCTGCAATGACTCGATCGAGTGGCTCCAGATTTAGCAAAACAGCGAGCTTTTCAACATGTTTTGAGTCTCGATAAATATTTTTATGACTTCGGTCAACACGTGTCAAATCTATCACGTGAATTATCTTTTCAAAATCATGCATCGCATCATATTTACATCGTTTATTCAATTTGCAAACCGTTACTAACTCGTTTGTTCTTTGTCTTTGTATCTTATTTTCGTTGTTTTGTTTTATTATACTAAAACGGACCTCGCATGCTAAATACAACTTCGACATAAATTCCAAGATGCATTAAACGACGTACATCAAACATAATTCACATGTTTAATCAAAAATACTGTTTGCATATCATTCATCGTATTACTAACGCGCGTATTCTAAAATCAAACGATATCTTAGTAGAGGCCGCTAATGTGCGGGCGGGGTTGGGTCTTCTTTGTGAACTTCCCAACACGTACCCTCACCCCTTACTCAGAACCATGGTTTCCGGATGTCCGAATCCATTGGCACACGAGAGTCATTCAATACACGGTATCCGATAATGTCGGTATCAGTATCAAATGCAAAGGGATGAACCCAATAAACTCTGACATCCGAATGGGCCGTATTTTGTGCCCGGCCCACTAAGATATAGAGTGGGTTCGAACGAGCCCGAACTCCCACAAAGTTCGGTGGCGACTCCACTTCGATTTAAATTTCAATTCGATCCATCTCATATGGAGATTCATTTGCCTCCCCAAACCCGCGCGTGGCCGCGCCGGGGTGGACCTATGTCATGTCCACAATATTCGTTGTTTCGTCAAATTTTAGCACGATTCGAAGAGTACTCATAAGGAATACAAATGTTTTTATTTTAAACCACTTCCCCTTTTTATTACTATGGGATAGATTGATGTATATATCATGTAGTAATTATTGAACGAATTTCAAGACATTTACTATCGGGACATAGTTAGACCAAAAAAACGTAGAGAATAACCTTCGAAATAGACAATTTTCTACGATTTTTTTTAGTTCTTTGATGTTGCTTGTTTAAACAAATTTAAAACAACCGATATGCGTTGAAATAACTATCAACAGTTAGCAAAGGAACAAGAGGACTTAGAAACAAGTAAATATAACTTGTTTCGTCAAATTTCACCATGACTCGATGAGTATTCATAAGGCCCCTAATTCTATTTATTTTATACTATTTTCCCCTTTTATTACCATGGGATTGATATAATTATTAAGAGGTTATTATGGTTAAAAGTTCAAGACATTTAATTTTGAGACCTATTATGACCAAAAACGTGGATAATAACTTTCAAATTCGAGTTTTTTCGATGATTTCTCTGAATCTATGATGCTGTTTTTGAAACAATTTTGGAACAACCTATATGAGTTGAAATAACTATCAATAGTTAGTTACTGATGGATCGAAGACGAATATGTATTAATTATATAGCTTGTTTCGTCAAATTTCCGCACGAATCGAGTAGTACTCATAAGGCCTCTAAATGTCTTTCTTCGAAACCATTTTCCCTTTTTATTTCCACCAAGATTATGGTTATATTATGGGGGTAAATATGGTGCGAATTTCAAGACATTTCATTTCGGGATCTAGTCAGACCAAAAAGCGTGGATAATAACCTTCAATATCGACATTTTTTTGTAGATTTCTCTGAGTCTATATGATGTTGCATGTTAAAAACAATATAGAAACAACTGATATGCGTTGAAATGACTATCAACAGTCTGCAAATGATCGAAGACACCTTAGAAACGAGTATATATTGCTCGTTTCATCAAATTTTAGCATGGATTCAAAGAGTACTCATAAGGCATACAAATGTCTTTATTTTAAATCACTTCCCCTTTTATTAACACGGAATTGATGTATTTATTAAAGAGTGATTATGGTGAAAATTCCAAGACATTTAATTTCGAGACCTAGTAAGACCAAAAACGTGGATAATAACCTTTAAAATCGAGTATTTTCGATGATTTCTATGAATCTATGTTGTTGTTTGTTGAAAGAATTTAGGAACAACCGATATGAGTTCTAATGACTATCAACAGTTACTGAAGGATTGAAGACGACTACGTATTGATTATATAGCTTGTTTCGTCAAATTTCCACATGAATCGAATAGTGCTCACAAGGCCTCTAAATGTCTTTATATTAAACCATTTTTTTATTACCACAAGGATTATGTGTATATTATGGGGTAATTATGGTGCAAATTTCAAGACATTTGATTTCGGGACCTAGTCTGACCAAAAAACGTGGACAACAACCTTCAAAATTGACATTTGTTGTCGATTTTTCTGAGTCTATGATGCTTCTTATTAAAACCATTTACGAATAACCGATATGCATTGAAATGACTATCAACATTGAGCAAAGGATCAAGAGGACTTAGAATCAAGTATATATTACTTGTTTCATCAAATTTCACCATGACTCGTTGAGTATTCATGAAGCCCCATATTGTATTTATTTTATACTATTTCCCCCTTTTATTACCAAGGGATTGATGTATTTTTTATGAGGAGATTATGGTGAAAATTCAAAGACATTTAATTTCGGGACTTAGTATAACCAAAAAAGGTTAATAATAACCTTCAAAATCGACTATTTTTCTGAATCTATGATGCTGCTTGTTTAAACCATTTAGAAACAACCTATATGTGCTAAATTGACTATCAACGGTTATTAAAGGATCAAAGACGACTTAGAATTGAATATATAGCTTGTTTCGTCACATTTTAACATGGTTTGAAGAGTACTTATAAGGACTCTAAATGTCTTTATTTTCAAGCATTTCCCTCTTTTATTACCACAGGATTGATGAATATATTGTGGAGTAATTATGTTTGAATTTCAGGACATTTAATTACGGGACTAACTAGAACCAAAAAATGGTGGATAGTAGCCTTCAAAATCGACAATTTTCGACGATTTTTCTTAGTCTATGATGCTTCTTGTTGAAGCCATTTAGAAACAGCTGATATGCATTAAAACGACTATCAACAGTTAGTGAAGGATGGAAGATTACTTGGAATTGAGTATATATAGCGTTTTTCATCAAAATTTCAACACGACTCGAAGAGTACTCATAAGGCCTCTAAATATATTTATTTTAAAATATTTTACTCTTTCATTACCTCCAGGATTATGTATATATTATAGGGTAATTATGGTTCAAATTTCAAGGATTTTGATTTCAGGACCTAGTCTGACCAAAAAGCGTTGATGATCCACCTTCAAAATCGAATTTTTTTTGACTACTTTTCAAATCTATGATGCTGCGTGTTTAAAGCATTTAGAAATAACTGATATGTGCTGAATTGTTTATCAACGGTTAGTAAGAGATCGAAGACGACTTATAATCGAATATATAGCTTGTTTTGTCAGATTTTAGCATGGTTTGAAGAGTACTCATAAAGACTCTAAATGTCTTTATTTTCAAGCATTTCCCTCTTTTATTACCACAAAAATGATGCATATATTATGGAGTAATTATAGTATGAATTTCAAGATATTTAATTACGAGACCCACTAGGACAAAAAAGACGTGGATAATAACCTTCAAAATCGACGATTTTTCCGACTTTTTATGATGCTTCTCGTTGAAACCATTTAAACAACTATCAACAATTATTGAAGGATGGAAGATTACTTAGAATTGAGTATATATAACTTGTTTCGTCAAAATTTCAACATGACTAGAAGAGTAGTCATAAGTCTCTAGGTATGTTTATTTTAAACCATTTTACTCATTTATTAACGCCAAGATTATGTATGTATTATAAGGTAAATATGGTTCAAATTTCAAGATATTTTGTTTCAGGACCTAGTCGGACCAAAAAGATAACCTTCAACATCGACATTTTTTGTCGATTTTTCTGAGTCTATGATGCTTCTTGTTAAAACCATTTAAAAACAATCACTATGCGTTGAAATGACTATCAACAGTTAGCAAAGGAACGAAGAGGACTTAAAATCGAGTATATATTGCTTGTTTCGTCAAATTGTAGCACAATTCGAAGTACTCATAAGGCATACAAATGTCTTTATTTCAAACCACATCCCCTTTTATTACCAAGGGATTGATATATAAATGATGTAGTAGTTATGGTACGACTATCAAGATGTTTAATTTCGTGACGTAGTTAGACCATAAAACGTGGATAATAACCTTCAAACTCGTCAATTTTCAACAATTTGTCTGAATCTTTGATGCTACTTGTTTAAACAATTTAAAAACAACCGATATGCGTTGAAATGACCATCAACAGTGAGCAAAGGATCAAGAGGACATACAATCAAGTATATATTACTTGTTTCATCAAATTTCACCATGACTCGATGAGTATTAATAAGGCCCCATATTGTATTTATTTTATACTATTTCTCCCTTTTATTACCACGGGATTGATGTATTTGTTATTAGGTGGTTATGGTGAAAATTCATAAAGAAATTTAATTTCGGGCCCTAGTATAACCAAAGAAGGTTAATAATAACCATCAAAATCGAGTATTTACGACTATTTTTTTGAATCTATGATGCTGCTTGTTTAAACCATTTAGAAACAACTGATATGTGCTGAATTGACTATCAACGGTTAGTAAAGGATCGAAGACGACTTAGAATCGAATATATAGCTTGTTTCGTCACATTTTAACATGGTTTGAAGAGTACTCATAAGGCCTCTAAATGTCTTTATTTTCAAGCATTTCCCTCTTTTATTAACACGAGATTGATGAATATATTGTGGAGTAATTATGGTTTGAGTTTCAAGACATTTAATTACGGGACCTACTACGACCAAAAAGCATAGATAATAGCCTTCAAAATCGACAATTTTTGACGATTTTTCCGAGTCTATGAGGCTTCTTATTGAAACCATTTGGAAACAACTGATATGCGTTAAAATAACTATCAACAGTTAGTGAAGGATAGAAGATTACTTAGAATTGAGTATAAATAGCTTGTTTCGTCAAAATTTCATCACGACTCGAAGAGTACTCAAAAGACCTTCAAATATTTTTATTTTAAAACATTTTACTCGTTTATTACCTCCAAGATTATGTATATATTATAGGGTATATATGGTTCAAATTTCAAGGATTTTGATTTCGGGGCCTAGTCTGACCAAAAAGCGTGGACAACACCTTCAAAATTGATAATTTTCGACTATTTTTCTAAATCTATGATGCTGCTTGTTTAAATCATTTAGAAACAACTGATATGTGCTGAATTGACTATCAACTGTTATTAAAGGATCGAAGACGACTTAGAATCGAATATATAGCTTGTTTCATCATATTTTAGCATGGTTTGAAGAGTACTCAGAAAAATTTCAAATGTCTTTATTTTCAAGCATTTCCCTTACCACAAGAATGATGCACATATTATGGAGTAATTATAGTATGAATTTCAAGACATTTAATTACGGGACCTACTAGGACAAAAAAAAACGTGGATAATAACCTTCAAAATCAACAATTTTCGACGATTTTTCCGAGTCTATGATGCTTCTTGTGAAACCATTTAAACAACTGTCAACAGTTATTGAAGGATGGAAGATTACTTAGAATTGAGTGTATATAGCTTGTTTCGTCAAAATTTCAACACGACAAAATATCTTTATATTAAACCATTTTACTCATTTATTACCACCAGGATTATTATGTATATATACTATAGGGTACTTATGGTTCGAATTTCAAGATATTTTGATTTCAGGACCTAGTCGGACCGAAAGGATAACCTTCAAAACCGACATTTTTTGTCGATTTTTCTGAGTCTATAATGCTTCTAGTTAAAACCATTTAAAAACAACCACTATGCGTTGAACTGACTATCAACAGTTAGCAAAGGAACGAAGACGACTTAGAATCGAGTATATATTACTTGGTTCGTCAAATTGTAGCACGATTCGAAGAGTACTCATAAGGCATACAAATCTCTTTATTTCAAACCAAGTCCCCTTTTTATTACCACGGGATTGATATATAAGTGATGCAGTAGTTCTGGTACGACTATCAAGATATTTAATTTTGTGACATAGTTAGACCATAAAATGTGGATCTGAATCTTTGAAAGGTTATTACCTTCAAAATCGACAATTTTCGACAATTTATCTGAATCTTTGATGCTACTTGTTTAAACAATTTAAAAACAACCAATATGCGTTGAATTGACTATCAACAGTGAGCAAAGGATCAAGAGGACATACAATCAAGTATATATTACTTGTTTCGTCAAATTTCATCATGACTCGATGAGTATTCATAAGGCCCCATATTGTATTTATTTTATACTATTTTCCCCTTTTATTATCACGGGATTGATGTAATTGTTATTAGGTCATTATTATGGTGAAAATTCAAAGACATTTAATTTTGGGACCTAGTATAACAAAAAAAGGTTAATAATAACCTTCAAAATCGACTATTTCGACTATTTTTTCAGAATCTATGATGCTGCTTGTTTAAACCATTTCGAAACAACTAATATGTGCTGAATTGACTATCAAAGGTTAGTAAAGGATCGAAGACGACTTAGAATCGAATATATAGCTTGTTTCGCCACATTTTAACATGGTTTGAAGAGTACTCATAAGGACTCTAAATGTCTTTATATTCAAGCATTTTCCTCTTTTATTACCACGGGATTAATTAATATATTGTGGAGTAATTGTGGTTTGAATTTCAAGACATTTAATTACGGGACCTACTAAGACCAAAAAATGTGGATAATAGCCTTCAAAATCGACAATTTTCGACGATTTTTCCGAGTCTATGATGCTTCTTGTTGAAACCATTTAGAAACAACTGATATGCATTAAAATGACTCTCAACAGTTAGTGAAGGATAGAAGATTACTTAGAATTGAGTTTATACAGCTTGTTTCGTCAAAATTGCATCACGACTCGAAGTGTACTCATAAGACCTTTAAATATTTTTATTTTAAAACATTTTACTCTTTTATTACCTCTAGGATTACGTATATATTATAGGGCAATTATGGTTCAAATTTCAAGGATTTTGATTTCGGGACCTAATCTGACCAAAAAGCGTGGATAATCACCTTCAAAATCGACAATTTTCTACTATTTTTCTAAGTCTATGATGCTGCTTGTTTAAACCATTTAGAAACAACTTATATGTGCTGAATTGACTATCAACGGTTAGTAAAGGATCAAAGACGACTTAGAATCGAATATATAGATTGTTTCTTCAGATTTTAGCATGGTTTAAAGAGTACTCATTTATTTTCAAGCATTTCCCTCTTTTATTACCACAAGAATGATGCACATATTATGAAATAATTATAGTATGAATTTCAAGATATTTAATTACGGGACCTACTAGGACAAAAAAAAACGTGGATAATAACCTTCAAAATCAACAATTTTCGACGATTTTTCCGAGTCTATGATGCTTCTTGTGAAACCATTTAAACAACTGTCAACAGTTATTGAAGGATGGAAGATTACTTAGAATTGAGTGTATATAGCTTGTTTCGTCAAAATTTCAACACGACAAAATATCTTTATATTAAACCATTTTACTCATTTATTACCACCAGGATTATTATGTATATATACTATAGGGTACTTATGGTTCGAATTTCAAGATATTTTGATTTCAGGACCTAGTCGGACCGAAAGGATAACCTTCAAAACCGACATTTTTTGTCGATTTTTCTGAGTCTATGATGCTTCTTGTTAAAACCATTTAAAAACAACCACTATGCGTTGAACTGACTATCAACAGTTAGCAAAGGAACGAAGACGACTTAGAATCGAGTATATATTATTTGGTTCGTCAAATTGTAGCACGATTCGAAGAGTACTCATAAGGCATACAAATCTCTTTATTTCAAACCAAGTCCCCTTTTTATTACCATGGGATTGATATATAAGTGATGCAGTAGTTCTGGTACGACTATCAAGATATTTAATTTTGTGAAATAGTTAGACCATAAAATGTGGATCTGAATCTTTGAAAGGTTATTACCTTCAAAATCGACAATTTTCGACAATTTATCTGAATCTTTGATGCTAATTGTTTAAACAATTTAAAAACAACCAATATGCGTTGAAATGACTATCAACAGTGAGCAAAGGATCAAGAGGACATACAATCAAGTATATATTACTTGTTTCGTCAAATTTCATCATGACTCGATGAGTATTCATAAGGCCCCATATTGTATTTATTTTATACTATTTTCCCCTTTTATTACCACGGGATTGATGTAATTGTTATTAGGTCATTATGGTGAAAATTCAAAGACATTTAATTTTGGGACCTAGTATAACCAAAAAAGGTTAATAATAACCTTCAAAATCGACTATTTCGACTATTTTTTCTGAATCTATGATGCTGCTTGTTTAAACCATTTCGAAACAACTGATTTGTGCTGAATTGACTATCAAAGGTTAGTAAAGGATCGAAGACGACTTAGAATCATATATATAGCTTGTTTCGCCACATTTTAACATGGTTTGAAGAGTACTCATAAGGACTCTAAATGTCTTTATTTTCAAGCATTTTCCTCTTTTATTACCACGGGATTAATTAATATATTGTGGAGTAATTGTGGTTTGAATTTCAAGACATTTAATTACGGGACCTACTAAGACCAAAAAATGTGGATAATAGCCTTCAAAATCGACAATTTTCGACGATTTTTCCGAGTCTATGATGCTTCTTGTTGAAACCATTTAGAAACAACTGATATGCATTAAAATGACTATCAACAGTTAGTGAAGGATAGAAGATTACTTAGAATTGAGTTTATACAGCTTGTTTCGTCAAAATTGCATCACGACTCGAAGTGTACTCATAAGACCTTTAAATATTTTTATTTTAAAACATTTTACTCTTTTATTACCTCTAGGATTACGTATATATTACAGGGCAATTATGGTTCAAATTTCAAGGATTTTGATTTCGGAACCTAATCTGACCAAAAAGCGTGGATAATCACCTTCAAAATCGACAATTTTCAACTATTTTTCTAAGTCTATGATGCTGCTTGTTTAAACCATTTAGAAACAATTGATATGTGCTGAATTGACTATCAACCGTTAGTAAAGGATCAAAGACGACTTAGAATCGAATATATAGATTGGTTCATCAGATTTTAGCATGGTTTAAAGAGTACTAATTTATTTTCAAGCATTTCCCTCTTTTATTACCACAAGAATGATGCACATATTATGGAATAATTATAGTATGAATTTCAAGACATTTAATTACGGGACCTACTAGGACAAAAAAAACGTGGATAATAACCTTCAAAATCAACAATTTTCGACGATTTTTCCGAGTCTATGATGCTTCTTGTGAAACCATTTAAACAACTGTCAACAGTTATTGAAGGATGGAAGATTACTTACAATTGAGTGTATATAGCTTGTTTCGTCAAAATTTCAACACGACAAAATATCTTTATATTAAACCATTTTACTCATTTATTACCACCAGGATTATTATGTATATATACTATAGAGTACTTATGGTTCGAATTTCAAGATATTTTGATTTCAGGACCTAGTCGGACCGAAAGGATAACCTTCAAAACCGACATTTTTTGTCGATTTTTCTGAGTCTATGATGCTTCTTGTTAAAACCATTTAAAAACAACCACTATGCGTTGAACTGACTATCAACAGTTAGCAAAGGAACGAAGACGACTTAGAATCGAGTATATATTACTTGGTTCGTCAAATTGTAGCACGATTCGAAGAGTACTCATAAGGCATACAAATCTCTTTATTTCAAACCAAGTCCCCTTTTTATTACCATGGGATTGATATATAAGTGATGCAGTAGTTCTGGTACGACTATCAAGATATTTAATTTTGTGACATAGTTAGACCATAAAATGTGGATCTGAATCTTTGAAAGGTTATTACCTTCAAAATCGACAATTTTCGACAATTTATCTGAATCTTTGATGCTACTTGTTTAAACAATTTAAAAACAACCAATATGCGTTGAATTAACTATCAACAGTGAGCAAAGGATCAAGAGGACATACAATCAAGTATATATTACTTGTTTCGTCAAATTTCATCATGACTCGATGAGTATTCATAAGGCCCCATATTGTATTTATTTTATACTATTTTCCCCTTTTATTACCACGGGATTGATGTAATTGTTATTAGGTCATTATGGTGAAAATTCAAAGACATTTAATTTTGGGACCTAGTATAACCAAAAAAGGTTAATAATAACCTTCAAAATCGACTATTTCGACTATTTTTTCTGAATCTATGATGCTGCTTGTTTAAACCATTTCGAAACAACTGATATGTGCTGAAATGACTATCAAAGGTTAGTAAAGGATCGAAGACGACTTAGAATCGAATATATAGCTTGTTTCGCCACATTTTAACATGGTTTGAAGAGTACTCATAAGGACTCTAAATGTCTTTATTTTCAAGCATTTTCCTCTTTTATTACCACGGGATTAATTAATATATTGTGGAGTAATTGTGGTTTGAATTTCAAGACATTTAATTACGGGACCTACTAAGACCAAAAAATGTGGATAATAGCCTTCAAAATCGACAATTTTCGACGATTTTTCCGAGTCTATGATGCTTCTTTTTGAAACCATTTAGAAACAACTGATATGCATTAAAATGACTATCAACAGTTAGTGAAGGATAGAAGATTACTTAGAATTGAGTTTATACAGCTTGTTTCATCAAAATTGCATCACGACTCGAAGTGTACTCATAAGACCTTTAAATATTTTTATTTTAAAACATTTTACTCTTTTATTACCTCTAGGATTACGTATATATTATAGGGCAATTATGGTTCAAATTTCAAGGATTTTGATTTCGGGACCTAATCTGACCAAAAAGCGTGGATAATCACCTTCAAAATCGACAATTTTCTACTATTTTTCTAAGTCTATGATGCTGCTTGTTTAAACCATTTAGAAACAACTGATATGTGCTGAATTGACTATCAACGGTTAGTAAAGGATCAAAGACGACTTAGAATCGAATATATAGATTGTTTCATCAGATTTTAGCATGGTTTAAAGAGTACTCATTTATTTTCAAGCATTTCCCTCTTTTATTACCACAAGAATGATGCACATATTATGGAATAATTATAGTATGAATTTCAAGACATTTAATTACGGGACCTACTAGGAGAAAAAAAACGTGGATAATAACCTTCAAAATCAAAAATTTTCGACGATTTTTCCGAGTCTATGATGCTTCTTGTGAAACCATTTAAACAACTGTCAACAGTTATTGAAGGATGAAAGATTACTTAGAATTGAGTGTATATAGCTTGTTTCGTCAAAATTTCAACACGACAAAATATCTTTATATTAAACCATTTTACTCATTTATTACCACCAGGATTATTATGTATATATACTATAGGGTACTTATGGTTCGAATTTCAAGATATTTTGATTTCAGGACCTAGTCGGACCGAAAGAATAACCTTCAAAACCGACATTTTTTGTCGATTTTTCTGAGTCTATGATGCTTCTTGTTAAAACCATTTAAAAACAACCATTATGCGTTGAACTGACTATCAACAGTTAGCAAAGGAACGAAGACGACTTAGAATCGAGTATATATTACTTGGTTCGTCAAATTGTAGCACGATTCGAAGAGTACTCATAAGGCATACAAATCTCTTTATTTCAAACCAAGTCCCCTTTTTATTACCATGGGATTGATATATAAGTGATGCAGTAGTTCTGGTACGACTATCAAGATATTTCATTTTGTGACATAGTTAGACCATAAAATGTGGATCTGAATCTTTGAAAGGTTATTACCTTCAAAATCGACAATTTTCGACAATTTATCTGAATCTTTGATGCTACTTGTTTAAACAATTTAAAAACAACCAATATGCGTTGAATTAACTATCAACAGTGAGCAAAGGATCAAGAGGACATACAATCAAGTATATATTACTTGTTTCGTCAAATTTCATCATGACTCGATGAGTATTCATAAGGCCCCATATTGTATTTATTTTATACTATTTTCCCCTTTTATTACCACGGGATTGATGTAATTGTTATTAGGTCATTATGGTGAAAATTCAAAGACATTTAATTTTGGGACCTAGTATAACCAAAAAAGGTTAATAATAACCTTCAAAATCGACTATTTCGACTATTTTTTCTGAATCTATGATGCTGCTTGTTTAAACCATTTCGAAACAACTGATATGTGCTGAAATGACTATCAAAGGTTAGTAAAGGATCGAAGACGACTTAGAATCGAATATATAGCTTGTTTCGCCACATTTTAACATGGTTTGAAGAGTACTCATAAGGACTCTAAATGTCTTTATTTTCAAGCATTTTCCTCTTTTATTACCACGGGATTAATTAATATATTGTGGAGTAATTGTGGTTTGAATTTCAAGACATTTAATTACGGGACCTACTAAGACCAAAAAATGTGGATAATAGCCTTCAAAATCGACAATTTTCGACGATTTTTCCGAGTCTATGATGCCATTTAGAAACAACTGATATGCATTAAAATGACTATCAACAGTTAGTGAAGGATAGAAGATTACTTAGAATTGAGTTTATACAGCTTGTTTCGTCAAAATTGCATCACGACTCGAAGTGTACTCATAAGACCTTTAAATATTTTTATTTTAAAACATTTTACTCTTTTATTACCTCTAGGATTACGTATATATTATAGGGCAATTATGGTTCAAATTTCAAGGATTTTGATTTCGGGACCTAATCTGACCAAAAAGCGTGGATAATCACCTTCAAAATCGACAATTTTCTACTATTTTTCTAAGTCTATGATGCTGCTTGTTTAAACCATTTAGAAACAACTGATATGTGCTGAATTGACTATCAACGGTTAGTAAAGGATCAAAGACGACTTAGAATCGAATATATAGATTGTTTCATCAGATTTTAGCATGGTTTAAAGAGTACTCATTTATTTTCAAGCATTTCCCTCTTTTATTACCACAAGAATGATGCACATATTATGGAATAATTATAGTATGAATTTCAAGACATTTAATTACGGGACCTACTAGGAGAAAAAAAACGTGGATAATAACCTTCAAAATCAAAAAATTTCGACGATTTTTCCGAGTCTATGATGCTTCTTGTGAAACCATTTAAACAACTGTCAACAGTTATTGAAGGATGGAAGATTACTTAGAATTGAGTGTATATAGCTTGTTTCGTCAAAATTTCAACACGACAAAATATCTTTATATTAAACCATTTTACTCATTTATTACCACCAGGATTATTATGTATATATACTATAGGGTACTTATGGTTCGAATTTCAAGATATTTTGATTTCAGGACCTAGTCGGACCGAAAGAATAACCTTCAAAACCGACATTTTTTGTCGATTTTTCTGAGTCTATGATGCTTCTTGTTAAAACCATTTAAAAACAACCACTATGCGTTGAACTGACTATCAACAGTTAGCAAAGGAACGAAGACGACTTAGAATCGAGTATATATTACTTGGTTCGTCAAATTGTAGCACGATTCGAAGAGTACTCATAAGGCATACAAATCACTTTATTTCAAACCAAGTCCCCTTTTTATTACCATGGGATTGATATATAAGTGATGCAGTAGTTCTGGTACGACTATCAAGATATTTAATTTTGTGACATAGTTAGACCATAAAATGTGGATCTGAATCTTTGAAAGGTTATTACCTTCAAAATCGACAATTTTCGACAATTTATCTGAATCTTTGATGCTACTTGTTTAAACAATTTAAAAACAACCAATATGCGTTGAATTGACTATCAACAGTGAGCAAAGGATCAAGAGGACATACAATCAAGTATATATTACTTGTTTCGTCAAATTTCATCATGACTCGATGAGTATTCATAAGGCCCCATATTGTATTTATTTTATACTATTTTCCCCTTTTATTACCACGGGATTGATGTAATTGTTATTAGGTCATTATGGTGAAAATTCAAAGACATTTAATTTTGGGACCTAGTATAACCAAAAAAGGTTAATAATAACCTTCAGAATCGACTATTTCGACTATTTTTTCTGAATCTATGAAGCTGCTTGTTTAAACCATTTCGAAACAACTGATATGTGCTGAAATGACTATCAAAGGTTAGTAAAGGATCGAAGACGACTTAGAATCGAATATATAGCTTGTTTCGCCACATTTTAACATGGTTTGAAGAGTACTCATAAGGACTCTAAATGTCTTTATTTTCAAGCATTTTCCTCTTTTATTACCACGGGATTAATTAATATATTGTGGAGTAATTGTGGTTTGAATTTCAAGACATTTAATTACGGGACCTACTAAGACCAAAAAATGTGGATAATAGCCTTCAAAATCGACAATTTTCGACGATTTTTCCGAGTCTATGATGCTTCTTGTTGAAACCATTTAGAAACAACTGATATGCATTAAAATGACTATCAACAGTTAGTGATGGATAGAAGATTACTTAGAATTGAGTTTATACAGCTTGTTTCGTCAAAATTGCATCACGACTCGAAGTGTACTCATAAGACCTTTAAATATTTTTATTTTAAAACATTTTACTCTTTTATTACCTCTAGGATTACGTATATATTATAGGGCAATTATGGTTCAAATTTCAAGGATTTTGATTTCGGGACCTAATCTGACCAAAAAGCTTGGATAATCACCTTCAAAATCGACAATTTTCTACTATTTTTCTAAGTCTATGATGCTGCTTGTTTAAACCATTTAGAAACAACTGATATGTGCTGAATTGACTATCAACGGTTAGTAAAGGATCAAAGACGACTTAGAATCGAATATATAGATTGTTTCATCAGATTTTAGCATGGTTTAAAGAGTACTCATTTATTTTCAAGCATTTCCCTCTTTTATTACCACAAGAATGATGCACATATTATGAAATAATTATAGTATGAATTTCAAGATATTTAATTACGGGACCTACTAGGACAAAAAAAAACGTGGATAATAACCTTCAAAATCAACAATTTTCGACGATTTTTCCGAGTCTATGATGCTTCTTTTGAAACCATTTAAACAACTGTCAACAGTTATTGAAGGATGGAAGATTACTTAGAATTGAGTGTATATAGCTTGTTTCGTCAAAATTTCAACACGACAAAATATCTTTATATTAAACCATTTTACTCATTTATTACCACCAGGATTATTATGTATATATACTATAGGGTACTTATGGTTCGAATTTCAAGATATTTTGATTTCAGGACCTAGTCGGACCGAAAGGATAACCTTCAAAACCGACATTTTTTGTCGATTTTTCTGAGTCTATGATGCTTCTTGTTAAAACCATTTAAAAACAACCACTATGCGTTGAACTGACTATCAACAGTTAGCAAAGGAACGAAGACGACTTAGAATCGAGTATATATTACTTGGTTCGTCAAATTGTAGCACGATTCGAAGAGTACTCATAAGGCATACAAATCTCTTTATTTCAAACCAAGTCCCCTTTTTATTACCATGGGATTGATATATAAGTGATGCAGTAGTTCTGGTACGACTATCAAGATATTTAATTTTGTGACATAGTTAGACCATAAAATGTGGATCTGAATCTTTGAAAGGTTATTACCTTCAAAATCGACAATTTTCGACAATTTATCTGAATCTTTAATGCTACTGGTTTAAACAATTTAAAAACAACCAATATGCGTTGAATTGACTATCAACAGTGAGCAAAGGATCAAGAGGACATACAATCAAGTATATATTACTTGTTTCGTCAAATTTCATCATGACTCGATGAGTATTCACAAGGCCCCATATTGTATTTATTTTATACTATTTTCCCCTTTTATTACCACGGGATTGATGTAATTGTTATTAGGTCATTATGGTGAAAATTCAAAGACATTTAATTTTGGGACCTAGTGTAACCAAAAAAGATTAATAATAACCTTCAAAATCGACTATTTCGACTATTTTTTCTGAATCTATGATGCTGCTTGTTTAAACCATTTCGAAACAACTGATATGTGCTGAAATGACTATCAAAGGTTAGTAAAGGATCGAAGACGACTTAGAATCGAACATATAGCTTGTTTCGCCACATTTTAACATGGTTTGAAGAGTACTCATAAGGACTCTAAATATCTTTATTTTCAAGCATTTTCCTCTTTTATTACCACGGGATTAATTAATATATTGTGGAGTAATTGTGGTTTGAATTTCAAGACATTTAATTACGGGACCTACTAAGACCAAAAAATGTGGATAATAGCCTTCAAAATCGACAATTTTCGACGATTTTTCCGAGTCTATGATGCTTCTTGTTGAAACCATTTAGAAACAACTGATATGCATTAAAATGACTATCAACAGTTAGTTAAGGATAGAAGATTACTTAGAATTGAGTTTATATAGCTTGTTTCGTCAAAATTGCATCACGACTCGAAGTGTACTCATAAGACCTTTAAATATTTTTATTTTAAAACATTTTACTCTTTTATTACCTCTAGGATTACGTATATATTATAGGGCAATTATGGATCAAATTTCAAGGATTTTGATTTCGGGACCTAATCTGACCAAAAAGCTTGGATAATCACCTTCAAAATCGACAATTTTCTACTATTTTTCTAAGTCTATGATGCTGCTTGTTTAAACCATTTAGAAACAACTGATATGTGCTGAATTGACTATCAACGGTTAGTAAAGGATCAAAGACGACTTAGAATCGAATATATAGATTGTTTCATCAGATTTTAGCATGGTTTAAAGAGTACTCATTTATTTTCAAGCATTTCCCTCTTTTATTACCACAAGAATGATGCACATATTATGGAATAATTATAGTATGAATTTCAAGACATTTAATTACGGGACCTACTAGGACAAAAAAAAAACGTGGATAATAACCTTCAAAATCAACAATTTTCGACGATTTTTCCGAGTCTATGATGCTTCTTGTGAAACCATTTAAACAACTGTCAACAGTTATTGAAGGATGGAAGATTACTTAGAATTGAGTGTATATAGCTTGTTTCGTCAAAATTTCAACACGACAAAATATCTTTATATTAAACCATTTTACTCATTTATTACCACCAGGATTATTATGTATATATACTATAGGGTACTTATGGTTCGAATTTCAAGATATTTTGATTTCAGGACCTAGTCGGACCGAAAGGATAACCTTCAAAACTGACATTTTTTCTCGATTTTTCTGAGTCTATGATGCTTCTTGTTAAAACCATTTAAAAACAACCACAATGCGTTGAACTGACTATCAACAGTTAGCAAAGGAACGAAGACGACTTAGAATCGAGTATATATTACTTGGTTCGTCAAATTGTAGCACGATTCGAAGAGTACTCATAAGGCATACAAATCTCTTTATTTCAAACCAAGTCCCCTTTTTATTACCATGGGATTGATATATAAGTGATGCAGTAGTTCTGGTACGACTATCAAGATATTTAATTTTGTGACATAGTTAGACCATAAAATGTGGATCTGAATCTTTGAAAGGTTATTACCTTCAAAATCGACAATTTTCGACAATTTATCTGAATCTTTGATGCTACTTGTTTAAACAATTTAAAAACAACCAATATGCGTTGAATTAACTATCAGCAGTGAGCAAAGGATCAAGAGGACATACAATCAAGTATATATTACTTGTTTCGTCAAATTTCATCATGACTCGATGAGTATTCATAAGGCCCCATATTGTATTTATTTTATACTATTTTCCCCTTTTATTACCACGGGATTGATGTAATTGTTATTAGGTCATTATGGTGAAAATTCAAAGACATTTAATTTTGGGACCTAGTATAACCAAAAAAGGTTAATAATAACCTTAAAAATCGACTATTTCGACTATTTTTTCTGAATCTATGATGCTGCTTGTTTAAACCATTTCGAAACAACTGATATGTGCTGAAATGACTATCAAAGGTTAGTAAAGGATCGAAGACGACTTAGAATCGAATATATAGCTTGTTTCGCCACATTTTAACATGGTTTGAAGAGTACTCATAAGGACTCTAAATGTCTTTATTTTCAAGCATTTTCCTCTTTTATTACCACGGGATTAATTAATATATTGTGGAGTAATTGTGGTTTGAATTTCAGGACATTTAATTACGGGACCTACTAAGACCAAAAAATGTGGATAATAGCCTTCAAAATCGACAATTTTCGACGATTTTTCCGAGTCTATGATGCTTCTTGTTGAAACCATTTAGAAACAACTGATATGCATTAAAATGACTATCAACAGTTAGTTAAGGATAGAAGATTACTTAGAATTGAGTTTATACAGCTTGTTTCGTCAAAATTGCATCACGACTCGAAGTGTACTCATAAGACCTTTAAATATTTTTATTTTAAAACATTTTACTCTTTTATTACCTCTAGGATTACGTATATATTATAGGGCAATTATGGTTCAAATTTCAAGGATTTTGATTTCGGGACCTAATCTGACCAAAAAGCTTGGATAATCACCTTCAAAATCGACAATTTTCTACTATTTTTCTAAGTCTATGATGCTGCTTGTTTAAACCATTTAGAAACAACTGATATGTGCTGAATTGACTATCAACGGTTAGTAAAGGATCAAAGACGACTTAGAATCGAATATATAGATTGTTTCATCAGATTTTAGCATGGTTTAAAGAGTACTCATTTATTTTCAAGCATTTCCCTCTTTTATTACCACAAGAATGATGCACATATTATGGAATAATTATAGTATGAATTTCAAGACATTTAATTACGGGACCTACTAGGACAAAAAAAACGTGGATAATAACCTTCAAAATCAACAATTTTCGACGATTTTTCCGAGTCTATGATGCTTCTTGTGAAACCATTTAAACAACTGTCAACAGTTATTGAAGGATGGAAGATTACTTAGAATTGAGTGTATATAGCTTGTTTCGTCAAAATTTCAACACGACAAAATATCTTTATATTAAACCATTTTACTCATTTATTACCACCAGGATTATTATGTATATATACTATAGGGTACTTATGGTTCGAATTTCAAGATATTTTGATTTCAGGACCTAGTCGGACCGAAAGGATAACCTTCACTGACATTTTTTCTCGATTTTTCTGAGTCTATGATGCTTCTTGTTAAAACCATTTAAAAACAACCACTATGCGTTGAACTGACTATCAACAGTTAGCAAAGGAACGAAGACGACTTAGAATCGAGTATATATTACTTGGTTCGTCAAATTGTAGCACGATTCGAAGAGTACTCATAAGGCATACAAATCTCTTTATTTCAAACCAAGTCCCCTTTTTATTACCATGGGATTGATATATAAGTGATGCAGTAGTTCTGGTACGACTATCAAGATATTTAATTTTGTGACATAGTTAGACCATAAAATGTGGATCTGAATCTTTGAAAGGTTATTACCTTCAAAATCGACAATTTTCGACAATTTATCTGAATCTTTGATGCTACTTGTTTAAACAATTTAAAAACAACCAATATGCGTTGAATTAACTATCAGCAGTGAGCAAAGGATCAAGAGGACATACAATCAAGTATATATTACTTGTTTTGTCAAATTTCATCATGACTCGATGAGTATTCATAAGGCCCCATATTGTATTTATTTTATACTATTTTCCCCTTTTATTACCACGGGATTGATGTAATTGTTATTAGGTCATTATGGTGAAAATTCAAAGACATTTAATTTTGGGACCTAGTATAACCAAAAAAGGTTAATAATAACCTTCAAAATCGACTATTTCGACTATTTTTTCTGAATCTATGATGCTGCTTGTTTAAACCATTTCGAAACAACTGATATGTGCTGAAATGACTATCAAAGGTTAGTAAAGGATCGAAGACGACTTAGAATCGAATATATAGCTTGTTTCGCCACATTTTAACATGGTTTGAAGAGTACTCATAAGGACTCTAAATGTCTTTATTTTCAAGCATTTTCCTCTTTTATTACCACGGGATTAATTAATATATTGTGGAGTAATTGTGGTTTGAATTTCAAGACATTTAATTACGGGACCTACTAAGACCAAAAAATGTGGATAATAGCCTTCAAAATCGACAATTTTCGACGATTTTTCCGAGTCTATGATGCTTCATGTTGAAACCATTTAGAAACAACTAATATGCATTAAAATGACTATCAACAGTTAGTGAAGGATAGAAGATTACTTAGAATTGAGTTTATACAGCTTGTTTCGTCAAAATTGCATCACGACTCGAAGTGTACTCATAAGACCTTTAAATATTTTTATTTTAAAACATTTTACTCTTTTATTACCTCTAGGATTACGTATATATTATAGGGCAATTATGGTTCAAATTTCAAGGATTTTGATTTCGGGACCTAATCTGACCAAAAAGCTTGGATAATCACCTTCAAAATCGACAATTTTCTACTATTTTTCTAAGTCTATGATGCTGCTTGTTTAAACCATTTAGAAACAACTGATATGTGCTGAATTGACTATCAACGGTTAGTAAAGGATCAAAGACGACTTAGAATCGAATATATAGATTGTTTCATCAGATTTTAGCATGGTTTAAAGAGTACTCATTTATTTTCAAGCATTTCCCTCTTTTATTACCACAAGAATGATGCACATATTATGGAATAATTATAGTATGAATTTCAAGACATTTAATTACGGGACCTACTAGGACAAAAAAAAACGTGGATAATAACCTTCAAAATCAACAATTTTCGACGATTTTTCCGAGTCTATGATGCTTCTTGTGAAACCATTTAAACAACTGTCAACAGTTATTGAAGGATGGAAGATTACTTAGAATTGAGTGTATATAGCTTGTTTCGTCAAAATTTCAACACGACAAAATATCTTTATATTAAACCATTTTACTCATTTATTACCACCAGGATTATTATGTATATATACTATAGGGTACTTATGGTTCGAATTTCAAGATATTTTGATTTCAGGACCTAGTCGGACCGACAGAATAACCTTCAAAACCGACATTTTTTGTCGATTTTTCTGAGTCTATGATGCTTCTTGTTAAAACCATTTAAAAACAACCACTATGCGTTGAACTGACTATCAACAGTTAGCAAAGGAACGAAGACGACTTAGAATCGAGTATATATTACTTGGTTCGTCAAATTGTAGCACGATTCGAAGAGTACTCATAAGGCATACAAATCTCTTTATTTCAAACCAAGTCCCCTTTTTATTACCATGGGATTGATATATAAGTGATGCAGTAGTTCTGGTACGACTATCAAGATATTTAATTTTGTGACATAGTTAGACCATAAAATGTGGATCTGAATCTTTGAAAGGTTATTACCTTCAAAATCGACAATTTTCGACAATTTATCTGAATCTTTGATGCTACTTGTTTAAACAATTTAAAAACAACCAATATGCGTTGAATTGACTATCAACAGTGAGCAAAGGATCAAGAGGACATACAATCAAGTATATATTACTTGTTTCGTCAAATTTCATCATGACTCGATGAGTATTCATAAGGCCCCATATTGTATTTATTTTATACTATTTTCCCCTTTTATTACCACGGGATTGATGTAATTGTTATTAGGTCATTATGGTGAAAATTCAAAGACATTTAATTTTGGGACCTAGTATAACCAAAAAAGGTTAATAATAACCTTCAAAATCGACTATTTCGACTATTTTTTCTGAATCTATGATGCTGCTTGTTTAAACCATTTCGAAACAACTGATATGTGCTGAAATGACTATCAAAGGTTAGTAAAGGATCGAAGACGACTTAGAATCGAACATATAGCTTGTTTCGCCACATTTTAACATGGTTTGAAGAGTACTCATAAGGACTCTAAATATCTTTATTTTCAAGCATTTTCCTCTTTTATTACCACGGGATTAATTAATATATTGTGGAGTAATTGTGGTTTGAATTTCAAGACATTTAATTACGGGACCTACTAAGACCAAAAAATGTGGATAATAGCCTTCAAAATCGACAATTTTCGACGATTTTTCCGAGTCTATGATGCTTCTTGTTGAAACCATTTAGAAACCACTGATATGCATTAAAATGACTATCAACAGTTAGTTAAGGATAGAAGATTACTTAGAATTGAGTTTATACAGCTTGTTTCGTCAAAATTGCATCACGACTCGAAGTGTACTCATAAGACCTTTAAATATTTTTATTTTAAAACATTTTACTCTTTTATTACCTCTAGGATTACGTATATATTATAGGGCAATTATGGTTCAAATTTCAAGGATTTTGATTTCGGGACCTAATCTGACCAAAAAGCTTGGATAATCACCTTCAAAATCGACAATTTTCTACTATTTTTCTAAGTCTATGATGCTGCTTGTTTAAACCATTTAGAAACAACTGATATGTGCTGAATTGACTATCAACGGTTAGTAAAGGATCAAAGACGACTTAGAATCGAATATATAGATTGTTTCATCAGATTTTAGCATGGTTTAAAGAGTACTCATTTATTTTCAAGCATTTCCCTCTTTTATTACCACAAGAATGATGCACATATTATGGAATAATTATAGTATGAATTTCAAGACATTTAATTACGGGACCTACTAGGACAAAAAAAAAACGTGGATAATAACCTTCAAAATCAACAATTTTCGACGATTTTTCCGAGTCTATGATGCTTCTTGTGAAACCATTTAAACAACTGTCAACAGTTATTGAAGGATGGAAGATTACTTAGAATTGAGTGTATATAGCTTGTTTCGTCAAAATTTCAACACGACAAAATATCTTTATATTAAACCATTTTACTCATTTATTACCACCAGGATTATTATGTATATATACTATAGGGTACTTATGGTTCGAATTTCAAGATATTTTGATTTCAGGACCTAGTCGGACCGAAAGGATAACCTTCAAAACTGACATTTTTTCTCGATTTTTCTGAGTCTATGATGCTTCTTGTTAAAACCATTTAAAAACAACCACTATGCGTTGAACTGACTATCAACAGTTAGCAAAGGAACGAAGACGACTTAGAATCGAGTATATATTACTTGGTTCGTCAAATTGTAGCACGATTCGAAGAGTACTCATAAGGCATACAAATCTCTTTATTTCAAACCAAGTCCCCTTTTTATTACCATGGGATTGATATATAAGTGATGCAGTAGTTCTGGTACGACTATCAAGATATTTAATTTTGTGACATAGTTAGACCATAAAATGTGGATCTGAATCTTTGAAAGGTTATTACCTTCAAAATCGACAATTTTCGACAATTTATCTGAATCTTTGATGCTACTTGTTTAAACAATTTAAAAACAACCAATATGCGTTGAATTAACTATCAGCAGTGAGCAAAGGATCAAGAGGACATACAATCAAGTATATATTACTTGTTTCGTCAAATTTCATCATGACTCGATGAGTATTCATAAGGCCCCATATTGTATTTATTTTATACTATTTTCCCCTTTTATTACCACGGGATTGATGTAATTGTTATTAGGTCATTATGGTGAAAATTCAAAGACATTTAATTTTGGGACCTAGTATAACCAAAAAAGGTTAATAATAACCTTCAAAATCGACTATTTCGACTATTTTTTCTGAATCTATGATGCTGCTTGTTTAAACCATTTCGAAACAACTGATATGTGCTGAAATGACTATCAAAGGTTAGTAAAGGATCGAAGACGACTTAGAATCGAATATATAGCTTGTTTCGCCACATTTTAACATGGTTTGAAGAGTACTCATAAGGACTCTAAATGTCTTTATTTTCAAGCATTTTCCTCTTTTATTACCACGGGATTAATTAATATATTGTGGAGTAATTGTGGTTTGAATTTCAAGACATTTAATTACGGGACCTACTAAGACCAAAAAATGTGGATAATAGCCTTCAAAATCGACAATTTTCGACGATTTTTCCGAGTCTATGATGCTTCATGTTGAAACCATTTAGAAACAACTAATATGCATTAAAATGACTATCAACAGTTAGTGAAGGATAGAAGATTACTTAGAATTGAGTTTATACAGCTTGTTTCGTCAAAATTGCATCACGACTCGAAGTGTACTCATAAGACCTTTAAATATTTTTATTTTAAAACATTTTACTCTTTTATTACCTCTAGGATTACGTATATATTATAGGGCAATTATGGTTCAAATTTCAAGGATTTTGATTTCGGGACCTAATCTGACCAAAAAGCGTGGATAATCACCTTCAAAATCGACAATTTTCTACTATTTTTCTAAGTCTATAATGCTGCTTGTTTAAACCATTTAGAAACAACTGATATGTGCTGAATTGACTATCAACGGTTAGTAAAGGATCAAAGACGACTTAGAATCGAATATATAGATTGTTTCATCAGATTTTAGCATGGTTTAAAGAGTACTCATTTATTTTCAAGCATTTCCCTCTTTTATTACCACAAGAATGATGCACATATTATGGAATAATTATAGTATGAATTTCAAGACATTTAATTACGGGACCTACTAGGAGAAAAAAAACGTGGATAATAACCTTCAAAATCAAAAATTTTCGACGATTTTTCCGAGTCTATGATGCTTCTTGTGAAACCATTTAAACAACTGTCAACAGTTATTGAAGGATGGAAGATTACTTAGAATTGAGTGTATATAGCTTGTTTCGTCAAAATTTCAACACGACAAAATATCTTTATATTAAACCATTTTACTCATTTATTACCACCAGGATTATTATGTATATATACTATAGGGTACTTATGGTTCGAATTTCAAGATATTTTGATTTCAGGACCTAGTCGGACCGAAAGAATAACCTTCAAAACCGACATTTTTTGTCGATTTTTCTGAGTCTATGATGCTTCTTGTTAAAACCATTTAAAAACAACCACTATGCGTTGAACTGACTATCAACAGTTAGCAAAGGAACGAAGACGACTTAGAATCGAGTATATATTACTTGGTTCGTCAAATTGTAGCACGATTCGAAGAGTACTCATAAGGCATACAAATCTCTTTATTTCAAACCAAGTCCCCTTTTTATTACCATGGGATTGATATATAAGTGATGCAGTAGTTCTGGTACGACTATCAAGATATTTAATTTTGTGACATAGTTAGACCATAAAATGTGGATCTGAATCTTTGAAAGGTTATTACCTTCAAAATCGACAATTTTCGACAATTTATCTGAATCTTTGATGCTACTTGTTTAAACAATTTAAAAACAACCAATATGCGTTGAATTGACTATCAACAGTGAGCAAAGGATCAAGAGGACATACAATCAAGTATATATTACTTGTTTCGTCAAATTTCATCATGACTCGATGAGTATTCATAAGGCCCCATATTGTATTTATTTTATACTATTTTCCCCTTTTATTACCACGGGATTGATGTAATTGTTATTAGGTCATTATGGTGAAAATTCAAAGACATTTAATTTTGGGACCTAGTATAACCAAAAAAGGTTAATAATAACCTTCAGAATCGACTATTTCGACTATTTTTTCTGAATCTATGATGCTGCTTGTTTAAACCATTTCGAAACAACTGATATGTGCTGAAATGACTATCAAAGGTTAGTAAAGGATCGAAGACGACTTAGAATCGAATATATAGCTTGTTTCGCCACATTTTAACATGGTTTGAAGAGTACTCATAAGGACTCTAAATGTCTTTATTTTCAAGCATTTTCCTCTTTTATTACCACGGGATTAATTAATATATTGTGGAGTAATTGTGGTTTGAATTTCAAGACATTTAATTACGGGACCTACTAAGACCAAAAAATGTGGATAATAGCCTTCAAAATCGACAATTTTCGACGATTTTTCCGAGTCTATGATGCTTCTTGTTGAAACCATTTAGAAACAACTGATATGCATTAAAATGACTATCAACAGTTAGTGAAGGATAGAAGATTACTTAGAATTGAGTTTATACAGCTTGTTTCGTCAAAATTGCATCACGACTCGAAGTGTACTCATAAGACCTTTAAATATTTTTATTTTAAAACATTTTACTCTTTTATTACCTCTAGTATTACGTATATATTATAGGGCAATTATGGTTCAAATTTCAAGGATTTTGATTTCGGGACCTAATCTGACCAAAAAGCGTGGATAATCACCTTCAAAATTGACAATTTTCTACTATTTTTCTAAGTCTATGATGCTGCTTGTTTAAACCATTTAGAAACAACTGATATGTGCTGAATTGACTATCAACGGTTAGTAAAGGATCAAAGACGACTTAGAATCGAATATATAGATTGTTTCATCAGATTTTAGCATGGTTTAAAGAGTACTCATTTATTTTCAAGCATTTCCCTCTTTTATTACCACAAGAATGATGCATATATTATGGAATAATTATAGTATGAATTTCAAGACATTTAATTACGGGACCTACTAGGACAAAAAAAACGTGGATAATAACCTTCAAAATCAACAATTTTTGACGATTTTTTCGAGTCTATGATGCTTCTTGTGAAACCATTTAAACAACTGTCAACAGTTATTGAAGGATGGAAGATTACTTAGAATTGAGTATATATAGCTTGTTTCGTCAAAATTTCAACACTACTAAATATCTTTATTTATGAAGAGGATGAGCTTCAAGAGAATGATTCGGAGTTCTTGCAGAGTGGAACCATGTAGTACCAGACACGAGATAGATCTTCCAAAGAGCAGATTTTTTTTCGAATAAGCCAATTCATTTGGGACCCTGCAGATCCATTCTTTTTCATATCCAAAGAACCATTTTACTCATTTATTACCACCAGGATTATGTATATATTATAGGGTACTTATGGTTAGAATTTCAAGATATTTTGATTTCAGGACCTAGTCGGACCGAAAAGATAACCTTCAAACTCGACATTTTTTGTCGATTTTTCTGAGTCTATGATGCTTCTTGTTAAAACCATTTAAAAACAACCACTATGCGTTGAAATGACTATCAACAGTTTGCAAAGGAACGAAGACGACTTAGAATCGAGTATACATTGCTTGTTTCGTCAAATTGTAGCTAATGTGTGTCGTTCTTATATGATTTTTCATCCGTTTTGGCACGCATTTCCGTGTCATTATGCCATTTTCATGAGTCAGTTTGTGTCATTTTCTCCCATTTGTGCTAATCGAGTACGCGTTTCTGTAGACACCCACATTTTGACCGCCAGGTGTCTATAACAGTTTCCAAAAAACACCCGATGATGATCGGATGCAAACATGACTTAATACACTCGATTTTCGGACTTGGAATCAATAGTAGTTGGCACGAGCTTTTAGCGGAGTAAAAATCTCGCAAAACAGACCTCAAATCCAGGCCTAGTGGGTCGTTTCAAGTCAAATGACACTAATTTGGGTCAAAACCGACACCAAGGGCAAAACCGTCTTTTAGCAACCAAGTCAAACCCCGGTCAAAGACGTTTCCGAGACATAAAAATCTGTCACGCCACTTCAAAAATATGACTCGAAGTCAAATACTACACAAAGTAGAAATCCTTTCCTATCCAAAGTCGGAATCCTACTCCATCTAAACCGGGTGTTTCTTCCCATGCAAGTAACCTCTTCCTATCCAAAGACGGAATCCCACTTCATCTCAACCGGTCGTTTTCTTCCTTTGAAAGATATCAATCTCCTAACCCAAGTCGGTATTTCATCCTATAAATACCCCACCCTTGCACACACAATTCGTACACACAATTCCCGAATCAATTACAACATCAACACAACAATTCCAATCCCGACACACAAATTACAACACGGAATTCCAGCAATACTAGGCATATTATATTCCAATCTTTCCTCTAGAAATCCTATAGGATTCCCGACCATTCACAACCCGAAATTCTAGGCAATTTTAGGTAAACCATATACAAACCCGAGAGCAAAACTCGCCAAATATCCTCCCTAGCCATACACACCATAACTCTCCTATATACATCTTAACGCTCCCACGTCTGGGCCGCTACTACGAGTCCGTTTTTGAGATAATCAAGCATCGATTTATTGTTTGTTTTATTATACTAAAACGAACTTCGCATGCTAAAACAACTTTGATGTTAAATTTAGTTGCATTAAATCGACTTAGCAACCCATTCAATTATTCGCATGTCTAGGCAAAACAATGTTTGCATATCATTCATCGTATTACTAACGCGCGTATTAAAAAATCAAACGATATCTTAGTAGAGGCCGCTAATGTGCGAGGGGTTGGGTGTTCTTTGTGAACTTCCCAACACGTACCCTCACCCCTTACTCAGAACCATGGTTTCCGGATGTCCGAATCCATTGGCACACGAGAGTCATTCAATACACGGTATCCGATAATGTCGGTATCGGTATCAAATGCTAAGGGACGAACCCAATAAACTCTGACATCTGAATGGGCCATACTTTGTGCATGGCCCACCAAGATATAGAGTGGGTTCGAACGGGACCGAACTTCCACAAAGTTCGGTGGCGACTCCACTTCGGTTTAAATTTCAATTCGACCCATCTCATATGGAGATTCATTCGCCTCCCCAAACCCACGCGTGGTCGCGTCGGGGTGGACCTATGTCATGTCCACAGTTTCATATTTTGCAGATATTTGAAGCCGAGTAGTCAAAAGAACTCAAAAATATGTTAAAATCATTAAAGCTCTTAACCGAATTGTATAAGATTCGAGTGATGGTGAAAGACAAAAGTAAAAAGGTCCGGAATTGATAATTAAGCTTAAAGTAATAAGCAATCAGGCGGAAGAGCAAAATTGGCCCAAGTCGCCCATATCCAAAGCTTCAGTCGGTTGACTGAAATCAAGTCAGCTCTTCTGGAATATTGAAAACCAAGTCGACCCCAAGCCTAAATATGCTAGTTGGTCCTAGTTTTTCTCGTGAATTACCCACGTTCCCCCGACCTCCTTGCAGATCACGCTTTCTTTACCCCACTACCTTTTGTTTTTACGTGTATTGAGAAGTTAGTGGGGGATTGAAGTGCACAGTTAGTGGAGGGAGTTAGTGGGCAGTTAACTTAGGGATTAACTAGTATAAATATCCATGTTATCATTAAGCTAATATCATCTTTTATATTTTACCTTTTATTCAATCATTCACACAATCCTGTAAATAATTAGATTTATTTTTATTTAAGTTATCAGAGATTTCAGTATTTATTATTTTTCAGTCAAGACCCAATTTTTATATTTTTCTTCTTTATTCTCCGTCTCCGTTCTAACTAGTAGATTCCAACTTCGGTACTCTCTCTTCTTCCCTAATCTCCCGTGTCTCAGTTACTGTAACTTTTATTCTTTTCTTTTTAGTTTCCTGTAATTATAAATCTTATTGTTTCTTACTGTTACTCTCTTTTCCTTATCTTAATTTTTCTTATCTTTGTAGTTATTATTCATCCTGCTTCTTTTCTTTCTGTTAGTTTAATTCCTTCATCATGCTTCATTCAATTAGCATCATTATTACTGTAAATATGTTTAGCTAATTTTCCGTCACTAGAGTTTAGGTGAACTACGAATTGAACCGAGTTTATATGTAATGACTAAATAATTGACTTTTACGAGTTAAATCGCACTTGCAACATTATAACGGCGAGTAATTAATTATTGGCCGAAATTGATTATTTAATTTGTATCTCGTAATTCCAGACCTACGTAGCGAAAGCCCGAGAACGAATTAGACCCGTTGTAATCGATAGAAACCCATAATACGTAACGAGAGCCCGTTAGGTGACTTCTAGGATGACTAGTGATCCGAGAGGACCGTGTCGATATTCTTTTACTCGTCTTAACTGATTATTTGGAAATCGTTTATATGCTTGTTTAATCGTAGTGATCCGACGACTCTTGTGTTTTTCCTAATCCAGTTTTTTTATCTTTTTGATTAATTTCTTTAATTTTATTATACTGTCATTCACCCAATCGTTATAAATCGTGACCCGTTAGATTAATTGACTAACATATAAATTTCAACCAGCCTCCCTGTGGAATCGACCCTACTTACCGCTAGCTATCCGTTAGTAGTATTCTAGGATTATTTTGATATCGGTGACACGACTTAGCCGTACCAGTAGCGATTCGAAGAGTACTCATATGGCATACAAATGTCTTTATTTCAAACCACATCCCCCTTTTATTACCGTTAGATTGATATATAGATGATGGAGTAGTTATGGTACGACTTTCAACATATTTAATTTCGTGACGTAGTTAGACCATAAAACGTGGATAATAGCCTTCAAAATCAACAATTTTCGACAATTAATCTGAATCTTTGATGCTACTTGTTTAAACAATTTAAGAACAACTGATATGCGTTGAAATGACTATCAACAGTGAGCAAAGGATCAAGAGGACATAAAATTAATTATATATTACTGTACTTGTTTCGTCAAATTTCACCATGACTCGATGTGTATTCATAAGGCCCCAAATTGTATTTATTTTACACCATTTCCCCCTTTTATTACCACGGGATTGATGTATTTATTATTAGGCAATTATGGTGAAAATTCAAAGACATTTAAGTTCGGAACCTAGTATAAAAAAAAGGTTAATAATAACCTTCAAAATCGAGTATTTTCGACTATTTTTCTGAATCTATGATGTTGCTTGTTTAAACCATTTAGAAACAACTGATATGTGCTGAATTGACTATCAACGGTTAGTAAAGGATCGAAGACGACTTATAATCGAATATATAGCTTGTTTCATAACATTTTAACATGGTTTGCATAGTACTCATTGTGGACATGACATTGGTCCACCCCGAGGTGGCCACGCGCAGGTTCGGGTAGACGAATGAATCTCGTGGTAAGATTATTTTCGGGTCAAAATTAAATCAAAATAGGAGTCGCCACCGAACTTTGTGGGAGTTCAGGCCCATTCGAACCCACTCTACACTTAGGCGTATTGTGCACAAAGCATGGCCCGCTTTTAGTTCTATAGCTTATGGGTTCGTCCCTTTGCATTTCGATACCGACGACAAGTTATCGGGAATCGTTCATCAAATGACTCTCGTATGCAAACAATTTCGGATATCCGGAAACCATGGTTCTGATCACTACTACAAATCCCATCGTTTCTTGACGCTTTAAAGGTAGGTTCTCGACTCTTTAAAGTGTCGCAAATATAATTCTCGACGCTTCAAGAAAGCGTGGCGATTTTGGGCGTCAGGAATTCTCGACGCTTTTTTGTGTCGTAATTCTCGACACATTAAAACGTTGAATATACTATTCACGACGCTTTTTTACATCACCACATGTACAATAAAAATATACAATCTCGACACTTTTCTCTGTCACAGTATTTTTTTCCCGGCTAAAAGTTTTTCAAGCTCTGTGCTTTCTACGGTTTAAAGAGTCGAGAAATAATAATATAAAATTCAGTTATCAACTCTTTGATATCATAAAAGCGTCGAGAATCTGATCATAACAAATATATTAATATTATATTTCAATCCAACATCTAACTCCTTACGATTGCATATTCATGTTACCTAATAAGCGCGACTCTACATTTTACTGAATTTACATCAATAATACACAAAGACCGAGTTGGCCTTATTATTGTTAATTATTATAACAAGAGCCACATACAAATTAATTGAGGTTCATAAAACAAACACTTAATTAGAATAATCTCCAATCATATATTTTGCATTCAAATAATGTTTCATAAGACAAATAAATACCTAGCTAGAATAATCTCCAATCCTATATTTTGCAATCCGAAGTAACATAAAAAAAAACCTAAACAATGAGTATTATTTTAAAAGCGACATGTGTCTTCCTCTAAAAAAAACTATTGAAAGTCCAAGTTCAAAAAAGTGAACCGATTTTGTCGTCCCTCAATTCCGTCATCTCCCTTTTTGTGTTCTAGAACGTCCTGCAGTGGTAAAAATGTATGATAAGGAAAACTAAATAGATCATATAATGAACCATAAATAGGAAGAGAATATAAGAAAGACATACTAGAGAATAAAATACCTATTTACCATTTATCCTACATCATATTATCATTTTTCGACCTAAGCAACAAAAGAAATAAAGAATCAATGTGTTTACGAAGGTATGAAGCACATACTTGTGACCATGGCTCTAGATCGGCTGGTATATGTGATAAGGCAGGGCTATGGAAACTTTGTACAGAGGTAACACCCGATTTCGAATTAAAGCTGCCGTGTAATCATGATTCTGCTCCCTTAGAAACCGATCATGAATGTCTCATAAATTTGTATCCATCAAGACCATCATAACAGACTTTAGAATCTTATCAAGCTACATAAAGTGGGAAATTCTTACATCTTGCAGGGCTCCATATCCCATCAGAACCCCATAGTAACTGTCACAGGAACAGAAACATTTAAGAGACAGATATCAAGGAAAAAAATCATTTCTTTCTAATAATTACGGATAAAAAATTCCAGTAATTTAGAAAAGTTAAACATAGAAAAAACATGAATATTTGGTGTTTGAATCAGGCAATGCAAAGTGAAAAAGTTGGTACTTCACAACTTATAAATACCCCGCCCCCATCTCCAAACAAGAGCTAGTAAGCTACGACTTACTTATTAATAATACTAGTGTCAGATGCATTTGCATCATGAGGAATAGAGAATTTTGACAAAAAAGGAAGTACTAGCAATTCCCCAACAGAAGAGCGTACAAGAGTATATAGTAGGATTTATTTGTATTCGGAGAACCATTTCACCTGAGAAGAGCTAAAACATGAGCGGATCAATAAGGTAAGAGCAAAAGAGATCATCAGTAATATTAAACAACTATAGATGCAAAAATGCTAACATCATAAATAACAAACCTTGGGAAAAAATTTCTCAAACAATGATCTATAGTAGTATCCTTCTTTTGTAGTTGGAGTATTTTCAGGATATATAAAATTTGCTTTTGCCAACATTGTATTAGTAACATGAATTGTAACAAGAGATCAGAAGTTATAAAAGAGACATGAATATAAATTCTAGTACCATAAACAATCGATCAAAGAAAAGCAAAACTTCATACATGTGTATCCGCATGATCCTTTAAACCATCAATCCGATTGTACTCCACTCCATCACTGAACTGTTCTTTCTTGCGGTATAATATGTGCTAGAACAACATTGAGAGCAAGTTAATCATGTCTTCTTGTAGTATAACTACTACGGAGTACAATAGAAACACCATCAATAGCATCATAACAAATACCAATCTATAAAATCGGCAAAACAAGCAAAACAATTAATTTATGGAACAAGAAATGAGAGTAGAGTGAAACAATGCCGGTCAGTACGGCTACTCATGAATCGTCCTTGGTGATTTATAGGAAGAGCAGGTCTCTTAATTCCCTGCATTTCTTTCCTGATTTCGACCCTGCTCGTGCCGCATTTCATCGTCGTAATCAAACCTCTTCCTCTGCCTCTGCCTCTTTTCATGAACTAGCCCACAATCACAATCACAATCACAATCACAGGCATGATTTTGTGGTGAAAGTAGACGAGTATTCAGAGACTAATTCTCCGATGAAAACGACTGAATTGAAGTCGGGTCAGGATGAATCAACAAAGCCAAAACAGCCCGAAAAGCGAGAAAATATAAATGCAGTGAAGAATAATAGGCGTAATGAAGAACGTTATGATCGAAGCAATAATAGGTTAAAGGGTAATGAGAATGTTGGAATGCAGAGACGACATAATAAAGCAGTGAATGCAATGAAGAATAATAAGGATAGGAGTAATAATAATAATGTGAAAGTTGGGTGAAATGTATCAGGGAGGAAGATAAAGAAGAAGGATGTTGAAGATAATGTGGAGGTGGTTGATCATCAGAGTGAGGTTTCGACACGAAGCCCGATTTCTGTACTTGATCTTCATCACCTTGAATTTGATTTTCCATCACCAGCAGCAGCAGGTACATACCTTATCCTGCTCCTGCATACCTCTCTTCTCTATTTTTACTAATTTGAACGGGTATATGAATGATCACGATCTAACTCACTCTCCATTGCATCAACCGTCATTTCATGCTCTCAAACACAACAACCGATCACCCAGTTTACTTTAATTATGTAACTGCACTAATTTACGATGAATCAAATCACTGACATTTGAAATTAAATGAATGAAATGCAAAAACTACGAGAAAACTCACAACAAGAGACATCCAGAACTAAGGAGAAGAGGGAATACGGAAAATGATGTGAAATTAGGAAATTAGGGATGAAGAGAAATATGAAGGTGTTAGAGAGATTCTGTAGAGGATAGAATATGAAAAGGAAGACGAAGCAGAGAAGGATGTCTTATTGTTGCACAAATCAACAAATACACAGTAGATAAAATCCAAGTAAATTAGCTCCGAAAAATTGATATGTTCAGCAGTTAGGGGAGTAAAATCAAACAGAAATACCTTTCAAATATCGTGATCGGTGTTTTTTTGTGTCTCAATATCAGGATTCAACCAGACAATTAAGCTTAAACAATCGAGTAATAGCATTTAACATGCGATAGGCCCACATAACTTAGTGACAGCAGTGAATCTAAGTAGAAAATCATCAAAATATCAACACTAAAACTCCAATTAATCGTTATTAGGGATTAAAAATAGAGAAAAAAACTGAAATCGAATAATGAGAAAAGTAATATTACTATATGCTGGATTGACTCATAGAATTTTCGAACAAGAAGAAATTGAAAAGGGCGGATTTCAAATCGTGGTCGTACCTTGGTTTCTTGAGAAGTTGGATATTAGAAACCGCCATTACAGACTCCATATATGCTTAACCTTGTCTCCATTTTTGTTTGAGAGAGAAGAGTATTAAACATGGTATGCGACGAAGAAGATGGATGGAAATTAGGGTTTGATTGAGAGGAAAACAAGAGTATAGCTCCTCGGCGCGATCTTAGAGTTAATTGGAGCGAAATATTTTTATCAAATCAAATACAATAATAAAAGAAAAGTATTGGTTTAACGTACCTAGAGGGCCCATAGTGAACTTGGGCCAAAAATACGCTCGACGCTTCTAAAAGTGTCGGCCCTAAAGTGTCACAAATCCAAGGGATTTGTTGTAGTGTGAGTAAGGACTGAGGGTACGTGTTGGGAAGACCACGAAGGACACCCAACCACGCCCGCTCTTAGCGGCCTCTACTAAGATACCGTTGGATTTTCGTGTACGCGCGTTAGTAAGACGACTAAATGTTATACAACCAACATTTTAGCTAAACATGTGAATTATGTGTTCAAACTATGTCATTTTAATGCATCTAATAATTATGTCGAAGTTGGATTTAGTATGCGATGTTCATTTATAAAGCGATAAATGGAATACATAGAAAGTAAATAAAAACGAAAATAAATTACAATTTACGCGGGCGGAAATACAACCTGGAAATACAATACGCAAACATAACGATAGTGTAAGTTAGTTCGATAGTTAGAACAATAATGTGATGCATGATTTTGAAAGAGTAAGCACGTGATTGACTTGACACGTGACGACTAAAAGTCGTAGAAAAAGATTTAACACGGCTGCATGTCACGTTGGAGAGTTATAGAGGTTACTCGATCGAGTAATGGAGGAGACTCGATCGAGTACCCTTCATAAAAAATCCCAGCCCAAATTTTGGGGGGTCACTCGATCGAGTGGCCTTGTGAACTCGATCGAGTGCCCTCTGTACCGGTACTGATTTGTGTTTTAAAACGACCTATTTCGCAATTTTATGTTTTGAATCGAAAGCTAGTCGAATTAAGCATAAATATTATATAATTTAAACTCACTCGGTTCTCGATACTCATAATGTACAACGCTCGTTTATGAGACCGGTATCGGACATTTAGAGTAAGTTTTGTGAAATCGTTATTAATTTAACTAGGACGAAAATCGGTTCCCTCCGCGTCACAACATCGTTATTAATACTTACGGATTACGTGATGTTCAATTCCGCGTCAACAGGTTTCGTGCTAATCTCGATTGCTAAAGGCTCTTTATGAGCGACATTTGACTACGGAGTCAACATCGTTTCTTTAGAGTAGCATTTTGAAAAATGGCATTGGACATATTTAAAGACGAATTACCGCGATCCCATTACGCCCTTAAGTGTCTAGGGCGGCGCGCCTCGAAGGGCGCCACCTCTAGTACGACTTGTAAAGGGATTATAAAGGACTTTGGACGTAATTCGTAATTAAACATATTCGACCCGAAATAGTTTTATTAAATAATTATACGCAGTATTATATAAATAAACGAAAATTAAATGTTAGGTGTTAGCGTACAATAAATAAAATGTTTGATTACGAAAAATAAAATGTTAGATTACGAGAAATAAAAATGTTAGTATACATAAAACTAAAAGTTAGCATTGTTAGTAATAATTAGTATATAAAAAACGAAGAAGAGAAGGGAGAAAAGATATATCGGGATTTGTTTTACACCCTCAACCTACATGCTTAAGTGTCTCGGAAACGGGCTCGTCTAGTAGCGGCAAAGGCGCGGGAGCGTCGAGATATGCGGGATTAGTTAGAGTGTGTATGGTTGTAGAGATGGTTCTTGGTTATCAGGAGGCTAAGTCTCGGGATTTGCTAGTACATGTGTGTGGAAATGGGAGAGGAAAAATGATGTCGTAGTGTGTAGGGTTTTTTGTGATTGAAAAAAGGTGGTGAATGAATGAATGTGGGGGAGTATATATAGAGCTTTCCCCGGTTTAGGGTCACTGGATTGTGTGGCCCTAAGTGCACTCGATCGAGTAGCTCAAAAAAGGCGTTTGTTTGAATTTTGTGGGTGCACTCGATCGAGTGGGCTCATTGCACTCGATCGACTGCGGATAGCCGGGTGAGACAAAATAGGAGGGGTTTAGATATTTATGCATTGACTTGGTTTGATTTTTGAATTTTCATGCAAGTTTGGTTTCGTCTCGGTTTCGACTTTGACCGGGTTTTGACTCGGTCGCAAAAAGACAGTTTTATTTCCGGTGACGGTTTTGGCCCAAATTAGTCTTATTTTATTGGAAACGACCCACTGGGCCTGAAATTGAGGTCATTTTTTATATATTTGTACTCCGCTAAGTGCCCACGTCGGATACTATTGATTTTGAGTCCGTATTCGAGCACATTAAATCGTGTTTACGTCCGATCATCATCGGGTGTTTTGTTGGAGACTACCATAGACACAAGCAGTCAAAATGAGGGTGTTTATAGAGCCCTGTAGACACCCACATTTGTCTGCTAGGTGTCTATAGCAGTTTCCAAAAAACACCCGATGATGATCGGACGCAAACGTGCTTCTACGCGCTCGGATATGGGCTCGAAACCGTTAGTTTCTGGCTTGGGTTTTTTACGGAGTACAAATCTCACAAAACTAACCTCAAATTTAAGCCCAGTGGGTCGTTTCCAATCAAATGAGACTAATTTGGGTCAAAACCGACACCGGAAACAAAACTGACTTTTAGCGACCGGGTCAAACCCCGATCAAGGCCGTTTTCGAGACACAAATCTGCCTTGCAAATATCAAGAATCCAACTCAAACACAAAACTTCAAAATATCTCACCCGTGCTGACCCACTCGATCGAGTGTCAACCCACTCGGTCGAGTGGGCCTCCAACGGGCCTGTTGTCCCCTTTTCGTTGGGCCACTCGATCGAGTCCATCAGGGCACACGATCGAGTAACCCTAGACGAGGGTGGGGGAGAATTCTTATATATACTACCCCTTTGCAACACAATTTCACAACTTTTTTCCCATACAACTTTTTCAACCCTAAACTTTTACCTATCACAACTTTTACACACATACAACTTTCAATCTTGCAACCCTAGCATCTAGCAAACCATCAAACCCTAAAACCACCATAACTCCATCTATATAATCTCGAACTCACGTGCCTAAGCCACAACTAGACGAGTCCTATCCGAGAATACGAAGCATGTAGGTTGAGGGTGCAAATAATCCCATTCTCTTCTCTTTCTCTTCTCCTCTCTCGCGTCATCGATTTTTTTTAAAAAAATTATTTTCTCGTTTCTAATATCATTAATACCGCTAGCATCAAAATATTAAATTATTCGCCTATTCGAGTCGAATACAAGGGATGACGGGATAAGAAAACACGAATACAAGGGTCTCGCGCCCGATGTTGTCGGTCGCTTATCCCGACACCCCAAGTATTTGATTGTTGAAGCGAATCTACATCAACAAGATCGTTTTTTTTTATCGCGTCGCTAGTGTCGTCGTAGTATTTACATAATCGTCATCAAAATCATACATTCATCAATTTCTAAAATTATTTCGAGTCGAACACGTTTAAGGGCGATATTCGTATAAGACCCTTCTAATCCTTTTACGAGTCATAACAGTGGTGGAGCCCTCTCGAGGAGTCCCGCCCTAAACACTCAAAGGCGTGATGGGATCGCGAATACTCCCCTTTAAACGCGTCTGATTCCTTTTTTAGGTTAGACTGAAACGCGTTGATGCGGATCTGACATCACATAATCCGCAAGGACTAATTACGGTGTCGAGATGCGGAGGGGATCTATTTTCGGATCTAATCAAACTAGCAAAACATCCTTCCTTAGACGCGATATCGATTCTATTGTCGAATATCGTGTCTAAGCGAATTAGTCAACAAATTTAACTAATACGAATTCGTTGATGCTAAAATAGTTGTCACATAATTCCAAAGAATTAATTACGACACTATAAAGCGGAGATATTTCATTTGGTTTTAGTTCAATTAAAAACGACTCACAACATCTTTTTCTAGATTTTACTCTAAGTATTCGATATCGATTCCATAACCAAATATCGGATACGACGAGTATCAAAATCCGAATCGAGCACAAATCATACAATATTTCTGCCCGGTTTGACAAAGTTAGCGATTTACCAAAATCAAAAAGCAATTTCGAAATCTATAACAAATTGCGAAACGAACCCTAGTTCGTACAGGGGGCACTCGATCGAGTGCTTAGCCCACTCGATCGAGTGACACCCCAATTTAGAGGCAGAGGGTCTTTTCGAGGACCACTCGGTCGAGTCCCTCAATGACTCGATCGAGTGGTGCATCAAATTATAAGCAGAAGCGTTTCCCGAGGCACACTCGGTCGAGTCCCTCCATGACTCGATCGAGTGTCCCTTTTATCACGTCAATCCATGAAGTCCCATAACGTCTTTCGAGCCCCGACAATATTTTCGTGACTTCGGTCAACACGTGTCAAGTTAATCACGTGTGATATTACTTTCCAAAATCATGCATCGTGTCGTTTACATCATTCTATAGCATTTTTATATATTTGCAAACCGTTATTATCGTTATCATCGTTACTAACACGTTTGTTCCTATTTTGGTATTTTATTTCCGTTATTCGTTTTATTGTACTAAAATGAATCTCGCATGCTAAATACAACTTTGACGCTAATTTTATATGCATTAAATCAACATAGCAACTTATTCAAATATTCGCATGTTTCGGCAAAATACTGTTTGCATAACATCTCATTGTATTACTAACGCTCGTATTCAAAAGTCAAACGATATCTTAGTAGAGGCCGCTAAGTGCGGGCGAGGTTGGGTGTTCTTTGTGAACTTCCCAACACGTACCCTCACCCCTTACTCAGAACCTCGGTTTCCGGATGGCCGAAACCGTTGGCACACGAGAGTCATTCAATACACAGTATCCGATAATGTCGGTATCGGTATCAAAATGCAAAGGGACGAACCCAATAAACTCTAAGATCCGAATGGGCCTTATTTTGTACACGGCCCACTAAGATATGGAGTGGGTTCGAACGGGCCCGAACTCCCACAAAGTTCGGTGGCGACTCTACTTCGATTTAAAATTCAATTTGATCCTTCTCACTTTAGATTCATTCGCCTCCCCAAAGCCGCGTGTGGCCGCGTCGGGGTGAACCTATGTCATTTCCACAATTTGGCGGCTCCGCTGGAGATTAACTGATGCGTGACTTACCATCGGCATCCTCAGGGTGAGACTCGAATAGAAATTGTTTGACTAGTACAATACGCGTTTTAGTTTTACGGTTCGTGCATAACCTCATCTTTTCCCGGGCTGGTACTGGCGACCGACGTCTCACTATACCGTGATATACTCCAACATGGATATGTCAAAGGTGTCCATGGCTAATTCGTATGGGTTTCGCGGCATGTTTTAAGCTCAACTCGACCTAGGAAGTCTGTTCCGATTCTCGGAAAGGCCATGTACACTGGTATAGACCCTATTTCGACCGACCGAAACTTAGTGTAGAGCATACATGGCGTCGTTATTATGCTTGTGTGACTATGTGCTACTTGGTTTCTACTCCATTTTCAAAAACCATCATCTTTCAAAACTACACCTTTTCAAAAAAAACACAACCAATTTCAAAACCCGGGAAGCTACCAAATTTAGGACTTATGATTTTACTCGAAATAGCCTATTTTCTAGCCGGCACGCTGCCCATTTCGAAATTCGAACTTCCAATCCACCGTTCGATTTTCGAATTTTCAAAATTCAACTTCGATTTTCAAATCATGGTGATGCCATTCACAATTTTCAAATTTTCGAGATGCCATTTTCGATTTTCAAAATTTTCGAGATGCCATTTTCAATTTTCAAATCTCCGAAATGCCGTTTTCGCTTTTCAAATCTCCGGGATCCCGTTTTCAATTTTTCAAATTTTTGGAAAATTATTTTCGACATTCAAATTTTCAAAATTTCAAGTATTCAATTTTTCAAAATGCCCGGTCCTATTGGCCCACTGTCAATTTCAGGACCGTTCTCTCAATTTCAAAATTCGATCTTTTCAAAAAGCTTTCTTATTTAGGAAGGCAATCATTTTTTTTCAAAAAACCTTCCTTATTATAGGACCTACCGTAACCCGTGTGTCGGGTCTTTTCATAATTTGTCGAAGGTCTATAGTGTCGAAACTCCGTCGATCCTACATCACGGGTTTCTTCCCCATCCCAGTCCGCCTTATTTGTCAAAGGCATAACCAACCAACACGAGTCATACACTCGTAAATGGAAGGTTCGTCTAAGCACTCGAGTCCTAACTAGAAAGTCCCACGCGACCTTTCCCTCTCGCAGGACGGTCCCCACGACCTTTCCTAAGGGAATTTCACCCATCTTTCAATCCGTTAGTCGAGTCATCCCAATTCAAGAATCCTTTAACTTAAGGGTCTACCCTAATCACAGGGCCATCCTTATTAAAGTCAAGTCGAGGGTCTCTAGCATTGAAACTCTACCGATCTTACATCGCGAGTTTCTTCCCTTACCCCGTCTGCCTTTCCTCGAGGCCGAGTCAACCTTTTACAAGACATAGCCCTATAGCAAAAGGTTCGTGATCCTTACGTCTAAGGGTTACTCGTCCGACACTTGAGTCTTAACAACCTTTGATCCCATGCCACTTGGGGGCTACCCTTCAGCAGAGCGATCAATCACGGTTGCTCTAAGGGTCATATCTTACACGTGTCTCACTTACCCCACTTTCGAGTCACTTAGATGCCACACCATTTGAGTCCTATCAGAGTCTTTAGTCTCACTCAGGGGTTGTCCTCCACCTGAACAATCAACCACGGTTACCCTAGAGAGTACCCTATGTCCATCCTGCATCGGCATCCTTATGATGCCTTCTTCGAGTCGAATTCATGCTACAAATACCCGGGTCACCTAGGGTTAGGTCACCACGGTTGGTCCAAGCACGCGGCACGGTCAAATACGGTCGCCCCATTTTTGGACTCATCCACGTACAGCTCGAGCCTCATGGTCGAGTCTAGGTCACAGTCATTAGTTTGTCTGGATTAACGTTTTAAGTATCCCGGTCGAAGAATCTTAGTCATTTCCGTCATCCCGGACCATGTCTAGTTTGACTCTCTCTCTCTTGCATTTGCGCAAAACCGAGCTTAGGCGAGTTCTAACACCTGTCGTTTCTTCCGATCAGGGACCCTATGAATGAGGCGTTACCAAACCACAACAAATCTCGTGCCATCGAGAAAGGAGATATCCAGGGGAGTATGCTTATGCTATCTTGCTCCATTAACAATATCTTCTCGAAAATCAATACTGCCCTAGAAAACCTAAGTTCCAGGGTAACCATCATCGAAGAGGATCTTGTAAGAACCTGATCCCGTCTAACACAACTAGAGCGGGTAAGACAGCCAATCACCCAACCGAGCCATTTAAAAGGTGAACACTCTTACAAAACTGTCCGATACCCTCAAGATGGCAAGACCGAGAGACGTAACCCTCAAGTCACCTCTCCGAAAATCAAGAACCAGTCAAAAGTAAGGACATTTACCCACTTGGATATGTCCTACACCGTCACTTTCCAAAGGTTGGTTTCGAAGGGCCTAATACTACCTGTAGGCTCAATAGCCGACCCACCCTCAGAAAAACGTGCCAAGACATGGAGCGTTGAATGTTACTGTCAGTTCCATATGGGGAGGGGGCACGATACAGAACAGTGCTGGAAACTGAAACACCTCATCCAAGATTTCCTCGAGGCCGGGAGGACTCCTATTTGGAAACATTATCGCTTGCAAAGCCCTTCATGGACTATACAGGGCCCGATGACCAAAGCATCCAGTCTGCCTCCCATGCATCCAAGAGTCCGGGTTTGATTTAAGTCCGAGTCTAGGATGTACTATTTATTTTAATTTCAAAGTCAGACTCAGACTCAATTGTATTCTGTCCTCTTTTCAAAATTCAATAAAATCAGCTTTTCTATTTCTCATATATACTTCCCTTATGTGTTTCCGAGAACATGATGAACACCATCGTACACTGTGAGCACATGCACGTGACTATAGGCACATCTATAATGACTGCAGGAAATCGAGACCCGTGTCTTCCTTTACCTATTCCATGTCTGATATAGAAAAGCCACATAACTACCCTTAGTGGGAACGGTATCGAATCCCATGACAAATCTAGGTAGTCTCCTAGTTTGGGTTCAAGACGGGAAGCAAGCCTATTTCCCACAATAAACACCCCTCCAATAAGACTGACCAATCCCTACCTTAGGCGTTAGTCTATCCAAGAAAAAGCATCGTAACTCTATAGACGTGATGCCAAAAATACCCAACTCGGGACGATGCTCCCACCAGGCGTGCTCGGAATTATGATGACAATACCGAAATCCATACCGTCATGCTTACACCTTAAAAAAGCTTAGCTCCAAAAACCTAACCTAACTGACGGGCCCAGCCCCAGATCCACCCACAAAAGGATGCCACAGATCCGGGAATACCCGTACACATTACCCACGCCATAGGGGGATCGCAAAAAAAAACAACAAAAAAAAAGAAAAAAAAGAAAAGAAAAAGCCGGACAAAAAAAAATCAAAAGTCCAAAGAAAAAAAAAAGGCCAAAATAAAAGAGATGGCCATGACAAAAGAAAAAATACTCTCAGCATCCCCCGACCCAATACAGTCAATCCCTTGACCGGGGAACGGTCAACACAAATGAAGAATCCCTTGCCCGGGGCTAAGAAGTCAACCAAAAAAATTCAAAAACCCATGACCGTGGTCAACGGTCAACTCAAGTGAAAGTCCCATGACCGGGGTACGGTCACTTCAAGAATCATCCAAACCCATACCATCAAATAGGGAGACACAATCAAGCTGGTTAGCTGACACCACACTAAACCTTCCCACATTACAACCCTCAAGACCTTCTTGAGACCTAGGCTAAGAGACATCCCAGAATTTTGAGGATTCAAGCTCCATAGGATACACCCTAACCATTAGGGCCAGACATGGAAACCAGATCCCGCATTATCAACCTACCCTGATCAAAGTCCGAGTCATTTTTACTCGACTTCCCCCTTTCCTACCATATTACAATACCTTACCCTCGAAGCCTTAGCTCCACAAAATCAAGCTCCAGATGTCAAAACATCAAAGCCACTTGCGACCGAGCTCCACATTTCCAAAATCATCCAAACCAGTTACCACCCCCAAACACGGGAACTCAACTTGCAGTCGGCATAGAACATGCCCAAATAGGTCACACCACCTCTGGGGGCTATCCCGGAGAACGTTCACAGTCACAGGATCAACATCTTAACCATTCTAGCTCTTTGATCAAGACATCATTGGGAATGCACCTAACCTACACCGTCAATATGGCTAGTTACACACAAAGTCCTATTAGACTAGGCACCATAATATATCTTTCAATCCACTGAACTACGGCTTGGTTTGATTTCACCGCACGTGAATACGTAGGAAGCCTTTCACCAGAGGCACAACCACTCACATTGACACACATTCAAAAAGCACCATTATTCCGGTCACGACACTATCATGTTCTCGGCAGCAGCTTTGTCATCCTGGGGGCTTCTTTTACACAGAAGACCGCCATTCACTCACAAAATCCAAAAGACTTTCAAAATCTAGTCACCTTTCTATAGTGTGTCCTAGTACTCGGCTCAGTCGAAGACAAGAATTTGTCAGGGACTCGAAGCTGCACCCTACCTTGGGAGTATACCCCGAAACAAAAAAAAATCCAAAAGAGCACCAGTCTACGACATTGCTACTACTAAGCCCTGTCATACAGAAACAATTTCATTCCGAGGATTTGACCATGTTGCCACTCACCTAGGCTACGGAATAGCGCAACTTAAGAGTCTTGTTAGGTGGCCCACCCCCCTACCGAGTCACGGTCCAACCCTTAGAGAGTCCAGTTCATGTATGTCAACTCGTCCTGTTGCGTCCAGAGTCGAGTCTGCCGGTAGTCCTCTCTCTTCAAATTCTCATTTTAAAATTTGCAAAATTTAGCCATTTGAAGAAAAAATCCTTTTCGACAAGGTCAAATTTCAGTATATTTAAACTGCAAATTTCTTTTCAACCCCTTTCCGTTTTGAAAACCTAGCACGTGAGTTGCTTTCAGGATTTTGATTTCAAAAAACTAAGCAAAAATCATTTTCCTCAGCGCAAGTCAGTCTATATATGCTAGCTGCATGCTATCTTGCTACGTGCTATGTTTGCTATTTCTGTCTACATATCTAACATTTTAGGTACCCGCCTGGCTTCCCAACGGAACATCAAGTTTTTATTCCCCAGTGTGAGTCGCAGGCTTGCACAAACTCACTAAGCTCCCCGGCGGAAGGCCCAAGGTGGCATTCCTCCTAAAAGAAACAAGGGATGTGCCTACATATAGGTACACCCAGGGCTTCTTAGGCAAGCTCCCGCGTAATTCTGAGTTGGGATGTGTCTGCAAACGGACACACCCAGGGCTTCTTAGGCAAGCTCACGCGTAATTTTGAATCGGGATGTGTCTGCGAAAGGACACACCCAGGGCTTCATAGGCAGGCTCCAATGTAATTTCGGATCGGGATGTGTCTGCGAACGAACACACCCAGAGCTTCTTAGGCAAGCTCCCGCGCAGCTTCAAGATGGGATGTATCCACATATAGATACACCCAGGGCTTCAAAAACAAGTCCCACGGAGCTACTCCCGACAACAGAACTTAGGTATGATTTCTATCTTATGGCTGGCGGGCCCTTTCACGCAAGTCTAATGGACTATAAACGACCCGACCGGAAGTCTGCCAGGTTTTAATCCTCGATTGGCCTGGTAGCTACTCTGACTTTCGCCTTGTCCAAGCCTCAGTCAGAGTGGGGGCTCTGTAAACACCCATATTTGGCTGCTAGGTGTCTATAGCAGTTTCCAAAAAACACCCGATGATGATCGGACGCAAACGTGCTTCTACGCTCTCGGATATGGGCTCGAAACCGTTAGTTTCTGGCTTGGGCGTTTTACAGAGTAAAAATCTCACAAAACTAACCTCAAATTCAGGCCCATTGGGTCGTCTCCAATCAAATGAGACTAATTTGGATCAAAACCGACACCGTAAATAAAACCGACTTTTAGCGACCGGGTCAAACCCCGGTCAAGGCCGTTTCCGAGACACAAATCTGCCTTGCAAATATCAAGAATCCAATTCAAACACAAAACTTCAAAATATCTCACCCGTGCTGACCCACTCGATCGAGTGTCAACCTACTCGGTCGAGTGGGCCTCCAACGGGCCCGTTGTCTTCTTTTAGCTGGGCCACTCGATCAAGTCCATCAGGGCACTCGATCGAGTAACCCTAGACGAGGGTGGGGGAAAATTCCTATATATACTACCCCTTTGCAACACAATTTCACAACTTTTTTCCCATACAACCTTTTCAACCCTAAACTTTTACCTATCACAACTTTTACACACATACAACTTTCAATCTTGCAACCCTAGCATCTAGCAAACCATCAAACCCTAAAACCACCATTACTCCATCTACATAATCTCGAACTCACGTGCCTAAGCCACAACTAGACGAGTCCTGTCCGAGAATACGAAGCATGTAGGTTGAGGGTGCAAATAATCCCATTCTCTTCTCTTTCTCTTCTCCTATCTCGCATCGTCGTTTTTTTTTTCTGGTTTCTAATATCATTAATACCGCTAGCATCAAAACATTAAATTATTCACCTATTCGTGTCGAATACAAGGGATGACGGGATAAGAAAACACGAATACAAGGGCCTCGATGTTTCCGGTCGCTTATCCCGACACCCCAAGTATTTGATTGTTGAAGTGAATCTACATCAACAAGATCGTTTTTATTTATTTATCACGTCGCTAGTGTCGTCGTAGTATTTACATAATCGTCATCAAAATCATACATTCATCAATTTCTAAAATTATTTCGAATCAAACACGTTTAAGGGCGATATTCGTATAAGACCCTTCTAATCCTTTTATGAGTCGTAACAGTGGTGGAGCCCTCTCGAGGAGCCCCGCCCTAAACACTCAAACGCATGATGGGATCGCGAATACTCCCCTTTAAACGCGTCTGATTCCTTTTTTAGGTTAGACTAAAACCCGTTGATGCGGATCTGTGTTGTGTGCCAAATTTGGACCCGTTTTTCCTCCCATTTAGACCTGTTTTTCCTCCATTTTGCGAGACTTGAGAGCGATTATCGCCTTATTTTGAGTAATTCTCGCATTAGTGTCTCTCTTTTGCATTTTACGTGTTTTTGGTAATTTTCTGTCTATTTTGATAGGACTTTTGACCGAAAACGTATCCGAGCTTCTATGAGCATAAAAGAGAGAGATACAGTCCAAAGAGCAAAGCACACAACTGAAAGTTTGAGTAATCCAATTGATCGACAAAAAAAAAGACTGGAACACAGGCGGAGTATCACCGGGTGAAGTTTCACCCGGTGAGTCACCACCGGGCGAAGTTTCGCCCGACGACATTTTTCACCTCCCGAAGATTTTCGTGGACAATCACCACCGGGCGAAACAACTGGGCAAAATTTTGCCCACCGGGTGAAATTTCGCCCGATGGAGAAAAACGCCCAAAATCATGAAATGAGAAGAAAATCTCACCGGGTGAAATTTCACCCGGTGGTGTCAGCTCGTCAACCACAGGGTGAAGTTTTGCCCAATGAAGATGCAAAGGGTGAAGGTCTAGCTTAAAGAAGAGAAATTGGATTATGGGCTTAAGATTGTGTGACCCATTAAGAACCACTATATATACTAAACCGAGGGTTTCATTTTAAGGTGTGCCTTAAGTGAGCCTCTTAGGAGTAGGAGTAGTGTAGAGGATTTCTAGTAGTAGTAGTTGTAGTAAGCTCCTTAGTAAAAATCTCCATAAAAACTTAGTAGATCTTATTAGTATTAGATTAATTCTACTCAACAATTATCAATCAAGCTTCCATCTTTAGTAGAAGATTTGTGTTTTTATGTTGAAGATTGAAGAATTTTGCAAGGATTGGTGATAAGTTCTTGTATTATTTCTTCCAAGATTCAATTTTTATGTTAATCTTCATCTTCCTCCTTTAGTCTTCTCCATAGTTGGTAAATTCTTTCCTCTCCCTTTCTCCATTAATTAGTTTATATTTTTCTCTCTCCTTTGTTTGTTTCTCCATAGTTTGTGTGATAGTTTGTTTGTTTGTTTCCTTATCATCTAGTTATTATTTACTCTAGATTTAGTTATTATGCATGCTTTAGTTAATCTCTCCTTTATTAGTGTTTTGTTGTTATCCATTATGACTAGTGAGTAGATTTCTTGATGGGGAATTTAGGGATGAGGATTTGGATTATTTGATTCAAGGGATGTTGGTGGGTTGTTTACTTGTTGATTTATCAAGTTTGAGGCTTTTGTGTCTTTGTTGACCTAGACTGCAGCAAGATTGACCTTGACCCGCTCTTATCAATATGGAAAAACTCGGGGTAGGAGTTGCCTTAACTTGAGACTTACCCCTTTTCGCCGCGAAAGCGGATTTCTAGGTAGGTTGGGTGAAGAAACCGAAAGGTGGCATTCTCCCTTTTCAACGTTGTGACTAAAACTCGATTCCGAGATTCTTAGACCCCAAATTCCGAATCCCGACTCTCCCCAACACCTTTCCCATTATTGTTTCTAACTTTAGTTGTGTAGCTCGCTAGCATTAGTTCAACTCCTCTCGTCCCAAAACCCCCATCTTAATCCCAATCGCAACTAAATCTTAGACTTGACCAATATCGCTTAACCACCTCCCTGTGGTTCGACCTCGAATTGCCGCTACTACATAGTAGTGAGTTGGGACTAAAAATATTGTTTGCATGCGTGTCAGCGACAGCGCGCATAAATCTGACATAACATAATCTGCAAGGATTAATTACGATGTCGAGATGCGGAGAGGATCTATTTTCGGATCTAATCAAACAAGCAAAACATCCTTCCTTAGACGCGATATCGATTCTATAGTCGAATATCGTGTCTAAGCGAATTAGTTAACAAATTTAACTAATACGAATTCGTTGATGCTAAAATAGTTGTCACATAATTCTAAAGAATTAATTACGACACTATAACGCGAAAATAATTCATTTCGTTTTAGTTCAATTAAAAAACGACTCATAACATCTTTTTCAAGATTTTACTCTAAGTATTCGATATCAATTCCATAATCAAATATCGGATACGACGAGTATCAAAATCCGAATCGAGCACAAATCATACAATATTTCTGCCTGGCTTGACAAAGTTAGCGATTTACCAAAATCAAAAAGCAATTTCAAAATCTATAACAAATTGCGAAACGAACCCTAGTTCGTACAGGGGGCACTCGATCGAATGACACCCTAATTTAAAGGCAGAGGGTCTTTTCGTGGACCACTCGGTCGAGTCCCTCAATGACTCGATCGAGTGGCGTCTCACTCGGTCGAGTCCCTCAATGACTCGATCGAGTGGTGCATCAAATTCTGGGCTGAAGCATTTTCCGAGGCACACTCGGTCGAGTCCCTCCATGACTCGATCGAGTGCCCCTTTTATCACGTCAATCCGTGAAGTCCCATAACGTCTTTCGAGCCACGATAATATTTTCGTGACTTCGGTCAACACGTGTCAAGTCAATGACGTGTGATATTACTTTCCAAAATCATGCATTGTGTCGTTTACATCATTCTATAGCATTTTTATATATTTGCAAACCGTTATTATCGTTATCATCGTTACCAACACGTTTGTTCCTATTTTTGTATTTTATTTTCGTTATTCGTTTTATTGTACTAAAATGAATCTCGCATGCTAAATACAACTTCGACGCTAATTTTAGATGCATTAAATCAACATAGTAACTTATTCAAATATTCGCATGTTTAGGCAAAATACTGTCTGCATAACATCTCATCGTATTACTAACGCGCGTATTCAAAAGTCAAACGATATCTTAGTAGAGGCCGCTAAGTGAGGGCGGGGTTGGGTGTTCTTTGTGAACTGCCCAACATGTACCCTCACCTCTTACTCAGAACCTCGGTTTCTGGATGGCCGAAACCGTTGGCGCACGAGAGTCATTCAATACACGGTATCCGATAATGTCGGTATCGGTATCAAAATACAAAGGGACGAACCCAATAAACTCTGAGATCTGAATGGGCCGTATTTTGTACACTGCCCACTAAGATATAGAGTGGGTTGGGAGCTGCACGGGGACTTGCTTCTGAAGTCCTGGGTGTACCTGTATGCCGACACATCACATCTTGGATATATCATTCCAGGAAAAACAATGCCTTTGATGTTCCGTTGGGAAGCACAAGCCGGTACCTGAAATGTTAGATACATAGGCATAAATAGCGGATATAGCAGATAGCAAGGTAACATACAGGAAATGCAGTTAAACATCCATAGGTTGGCTTGCGCTAAAAGGAAAAGGTTTTTACTTCATTTTGAAATCGATGTCCTGACAACAGCTCACGTGCTAGGATATAGGTTTTCAAAATCGAAGACTTAGAATCAAATTTACAGTTTAATAGACCGAATTTTGACCTTGTCGAAAAGGATTTTCTCAAATAGCTAAATTTTGCAAATTTTAAAGTAGGAATTTGAAGAGAGAGACATACCGACAGACTCGACTCTGGACGCGACAGGACGAGTTGACAGACACGACCTGGACTCTCGAAGGGTTGGACTGTGACTCGGTAGGAGATGGGCCACCTAAGATGACAAGACTCTTAAGTTGCGTTATTCCGTAGCCTAGGCGAGTGGCAACACGGTCGAATCCTCAAAGTTGGAAAGATATGTTATCGATGGATTGCAGTAGTTTGCAATGGGATTGTTTCTGCATGACAGGACTTAGCAGTAAGAATGTTGTAGTCTAGTTCTTTTTTACTTTTTTGTTTTTGAGGTACATTCCCAAAGTGGGTGTTGCTTCGAGTTCCTGACAGATTCTCGTCTTCGACTGAGTCGGGTACTAGGACACTCTATAGGAAGGAGGCTAGTTTTTTGAAAGCCTTTTGGATTTTGTGAGCGGATGGAGAGCTTTTGCCGAAGAGAAGCCCCCAGGATGTCAAAGCTAACTGTTGAGAACATGACAGTGTCGACTGGTAGGCAGGCCCACGAAAACCCCGTTGCACCCTGAGGTACAAGAGTACCCCATTCCAAAAATCAAAATGCCCACCATCAAATTTGACGGGACGACAGACCCTGAAGGCCAATTGATTGGGGTGGGCCGCCTGTCAATTAGCCGCCTGCTAGGCAAGCCCTGAGGCGGTCCCTGTCAAAGAATAGAAAGACCAGCCCCTAGCAAGAAATTAAAACAAGAAGCAGGAAACGCTAAGGGTGGCCGTCAGCTGTTGGGAGCATAGGCCAACCCAGCCTGTCGGGACTTGGCAGCCCCCTGCCAGGAGACTGTCTGCCCTGGGAAAATCCCTGGCCGACAGGGCCAAAACCCCCCAGGGGCCCTCTCGTCATTTTGCCTAAGGTAATTAGGAATGGATGGATGAGAAGCCGCCACTTGTCACTTCTCTATCCAACCATTCCTCTCCCCCTTCTCTCTCTTGTGGGAAGGTATAAATACCTCCCCATTTCCCACATGAGGGGGGTTGGATTTTCTCTCTCTAGACTCTTACTCCTAAAAAACGCCGCCTAGTTCCTCACGAGCTAGGTTCGTAAAGGCATTTCACGGACTGACTTAGGCATCGGAGAGGGTTCCCTCGGACAACCTCCGAGGCCCTGTGCGTTCATTGTGCAGGGAGCAGGCCATTTCCGCCGGGAAGGTCCGATCCAGGGAGTGAGAGAAAGGGGAGACCGAGGGAAATCAAACGCCCGATTGTTCACCATTAACCCGATTGTACAACCCGGATCCTAGACCGGGTGAATTGTTTCCGTGACCGGAACAATTTGGCGCCGTCTGTGGGGAGCTTACGGTTGTGCTCACGAGTTACCCACTAAAATCAACCACTCATAATCACAAAATTAAACACAATCATGCCAGAAATCGTTGATGCCAGTGCAGGAGCGGGTCCGACGGTCCCACCGGTGACCCCCCTGTACGGTATGCCGCAGTCGGAGAGGGTTCCTCCTGCCACGATCCTAAGGGTGGGGGGAACCAATCCCCTCGGTGGATCTAACACTGTTGTGACACCTGAGTTGGGGACACGCCCAGGACGTGCTCTCAATCTGACCCCAGCTCAGATGGCACAGGCGGCCGCGTTCTTCTCTGCGATGCTGAATCAGGAATTCACACCTGAGGACTTGGTAGGCAGGGTCGCATCGGCTCCCAGGCAACCGTCCCCAGTCAGCAGGGACGAGGCCGGGGGCACGAGGCGGACCGCCGCCAGAAATGCTCAGAGAAAAGCGAGAAGAACAGCTCAAGTGTATACGCATATGCAAAGGCGCATTACTACTGGCAATCCAGAGCCACCTGTCCAGCAGGCATTCTCCATTCACACAACAGAATCGGCGTCCGGAGGACAGGGAGGCTTATCTCAAGGATTACAGGAGCGCATGAGGCCCAGGGAGCCTGTGTCAAAACGCTTGGGAGAGAGGCCAGGCGGAGTTTTCTCCAGGCTGACACCTGCGGCCAAGGAGCAGTCGGCCCCCGGCTTATCCCAAAGCCTGCAATCCAGACTCAACCGGGGACAACCGCTCGAGTCCAGGTACCATCAGGGTGAGAACCTCTGCCACTCTCAGAGGAAGAGGCCCAGGCAGGCCTCCTCGGGAACAGAAGATGAGGCAGCTAGCAGACCGCCACCAAGGCACCGCTCCCCCAGTGCGAGGAAACCGACCCATAAACAATGGGAATCTCACGGTAACCAGTCTGGGGAAAGCAGGTCACGACTGGTAGGCAGGCCCACGAAAACCCCGTTGCACCCTGAGGTACAAGAGTACCCCATTCCAAAAATCAAAATGCCCACCATCAAATTTGACGGGACGACAGACCCTGAAGGCCAATTGATTGGGGTGGGCCGCCTGTCAATTAGCCGCCTGCTAGGCAAGCCCTGAGGCGGTCCCTGTCAAAGAATAGAAAGACCAGCCCCTAGCAAGAAATTAAAACAAGAAGCAGGAAACGCTAAGGGTGGCCGTCAGCTGCTGGGAGCATAGGCCAACCCAGCCTGTCGGGACTTGGCAGCCCCCTGCCAGGAGACTGTCTGGCCTGGGAAAATCCCTGGCCGACAGGGCCAAAACCCCCCAGGGGCCCTCTCGTCATTTTGCCTAAGGTAATTAGGAATGGATGGATGAGAAGCCGCCACTTGTCACTTCTCTATCCAACCATTCCTCTCCCCCTTCTCTCTCTTGTGGGAAGGTAAAAATACCTCCCCATTTCCCACATGAGGGGGGTTGGATTTTCTCTCTCTAGACTCTTACTCCTAAAAAACGCCGCCTAGTTCCTCACGAGCTAGGTTCGTAAAGGCATTTCACGGACTGACTTAGGCATCGGAGAGGGTTCCCTCGGACAACCTCCGAGGCCCTGTGCGTTCATTGTGCAGGGAGCAGGCCATTTCCGCCGGGAAGGTCCGATCCAGGGAGTGAGAGAAAGGGGAGACCGAGGGAAATCAAACGCCCGATTGTTCACCATTAACCCGATTGTACAACCCGGATCCTAGACCGGGTGAATTGTTTCCGTGACCGGAACATAAATAAACTTAAATTATACGTGGTATTATACGAATAAACTTAAGACATGTTTAAAGATGAATTATACGCGGTATTATATAAATAAAATTAAATTAAATGTTAGGTGTTAGCGTACAATAAATAAAATGTTAGATTACAAAAAATAAAATGTTAGATTTTGAGAAATAAAAATGTTAGTATACATAAAATTAAAAGATAGCATTGTTAGTAATAATTAGTATATAGAAAAAAGGCAAGAACTGGCATGATTACAGTCCACCTATAGATGTTGGGTATTAAAGGAAGAAACGCAAAAAGTGACAGGCTATGGGTAAGATGGATCAACCAAATATATCTCAAAGGCAAGAACTGGCACGATTACAGTCCACCTATAGATGTTGGGTGGACTTGGAGAACTATATGTAAGGCGAAAGATAAGCTCAAAGAAGGCTATGTGAATGATAAATGGGTGCAGGACAAAGGGGAATATACAGTAGCTCGGGGTTATAAGTGGATGAAAGGAGATAGCCCTAAGGTCCAATGGAACAAGTTTGATTGGAATGCATGGAACCTTCCTAAGCATTCAGCAATCGCATGGATTATGATCAATGGAGGGCAGAATACGAAGGAAAAGCTATACAAATTAGGATGTTGTGAGGATGATAGATGCTGCTTGTGTGGCTTGGAATCTGAAACAATCCAACACCTGATGGTTGATTGTGTTTTTAGTAGAAGAATAGCAGCCGGGTTGGAAGTATGGATGAAGAGGAAGCTACCTGCCCAACCGGACTACAGGCTCGTGGATGGTCCTGAGGGACGTGTTCAGGCGACAGTTTTAGCGGCCTTCATATATACAGTTTGGATGAAGAGGAATAAGGCGAGATTGGACTACGTGTTACAGCAACCGGGGCAAGTTATAAACGAAATACAGAAATCTGTTTGCTCTAGATTAGAGAATATCATACTCATGGACAATATTAATTGTATGGAGATGGAGGAAATTAGGAGACTCATCGAGACCATCTAGGTTGGGATGTAGTGTTTCTTGTTGTAATATTCAGGTCTTTGATATATAATACTAACATTTTCACCAAAAAAAAGGAAGAAGAGAAGGGAGAAAAGAGATGTTGGGATTTGTTTTACACCCTCAACGTACATGCTTAAGTGTCTTGGAAACGGGCTCGTCTAGTAGTGGCAAAGGCGCGGGAGTGTCGAGATATGCGGGATGAGTTAGGGTGTGTATTGTTGTAGAGATGGTCTCGATTATCGGGAGGCTAGGTTTCGGGATTTGCTAGTAAGTGTGTGTGGAAATGGGAGAGGAAAAATGATGTTCTAGTGTGTAGGGTTTTTTGTGATTAAAAAAAAGTGGTGAATGAATGAATGTGGGGGAGTATATATAAAGCTTTCCCCGGTTTAGGGTCACTCAATCGAGTGGCCCTAAGTGCACTCGATCGAGTGGCTCAAAAAAGGTGTCTATTTGAATTTTATGGGTGCACTCGATCGAGTGCGGTTAGCCGGGTGAGACAAAATAGGAGGGGTTGAGATATTTATGCAATGACTTGGTTTGGTTTTTGAATTTGCATGCAAGGTTGGTTTCGTCTCGGTTTCGACTTTGACCGGGTTTTGACTCGATCGCAGAAAGATGGTTTTATTTACGGTGACGGTTTTGGCCCAAATTAGTCTTATTTTATTGGAAATGACCCACTAGGCCTGAATTTGAGGTCGGTTTTGAGAGATTTGTACTCCGCTAAGTGCCCACGTCGGATACTATTGATTCTGAGTCCGTATTCGAGCGCATTAAAGCATGTTTACGTCCGATCATCATCGGGTGTTTTGTTGGAGACTACTATAGACACAAACAGACAAAATGTGGGTGTCTACACTCATAACGACTCTAAATGTCTTTATTTTCAAGCATTTCCCTCTTTTATTACCACGGGATTGATGAATATATTGTGGAGTAATTATGGTTTGAATTTCAAGACATTTAATTACGGGACTTACTAAGACCAAAAAACATGGATAATATCCTTCAAAATCAACAATCTTCGACGATTTTTCCGAGTCTATGATGCTTCTTGTTGAAACCATTTAACCAACTGTCAACAGTTATTGAAGGATGGAAGATTACTTAGAATTGAGTATATAATATATAGCTTGTTTCGTCAAAATTTCAACACGACTAAAAGAGTAGTCATAAGTCTCATTATTTAAAACCATTTTACTCATTTATTACCACCAGGATTATGTATATATATTATAGGGTACTTATGGTTCGAATTTCAAGATATTTTGAATTCAGGACCTAGTTGGACCGAAAAGATAACCTTCAAAAGCGACATTTTTTGTCGGTTTTTCTGAGTCTATGATGCTTCTTGTTAAAACCATTTAAAAACAACCGCTATGCGTTGAAATGACTATCAACAGTTAGCAAAGGAACGAAGACGAGTTAGAATCGAGTATATATTGCTTGTTTCGTCAAATTGTAGCACGATTCGAAGAGTACTCATAAGGCATACAAATGTCTTGTTTTAAACCTGACGCGCGTGCATCGCGACCTGCGTGATCAAACAATATTTAGTCCCAACTAGCTACTATATAGTAGTGGTAAGTCGGGGTCGAACAACAGGGAGGCAGAGAAATGTGATAGGTCAAGTCTAGGATTAATTGTGATTGGGGTCTAAAAAAGGGGGTTTTGGGACGAAATAATTAAACTAAGGCAAGCGAAGTAAGCATCTAAAACGAGAAATAATAAGGATAAAGGCGTTAGGGAGAGTCGGAATTTGAGACAAGGATACAAGCATCACAAGAATTATCACAAGATGAATAAGGGTAGGAGCCACCTTTCGGTTTCCCTACCCGACTTAGCCTAAACCCGCTTTTGCGACAAGGAAGCAAAAGTCTCAAGACGGAATTACTCAAACCCTGAGTTTCTCCATATTGGTTCGAGTGAGTCATGTTAACCTAGTTGATCAGGCTAAGTCGACAAGACACAACAATCCCATACAAGACAAATCACCCTCAAATGCAATAGTTCTCATAAAATGAAACCCGAATCTAGAACTCCTCCTCCCCTAACCCCCTAACTAAAATCTACTCACTATCCATACAAAACATAATAAAACAAATAATAAGGAGGTTAGAAGAAAGACAAAACATGATAATTAAGGAGGATGAAAATTAGTCTAACACAATGGAAAGGAAATTACTATCACAATGACAACTAATAAAGAAATATAGATAACAAGGCAAAAACAAGGAAAACAAATGCTAGAAAGGAAAATGAAGAAAACAAACAAAGGAGAGAGAAAAATAAGGAATTACTAACAATGGGATTTAAAACAACACTTACATAAAAAAAATGACAAGACAAACAAACAATGGAGTAAAAGGAAATTAAAAAGAAAACTAATTAATGGAGAAAGGGAGAAGGAAAGAAAGTACCAACTATGGAGATAATGAAAGGAAGAAGATGAAGATTAAAATAAAGAGAAGCTTGGAGAAGAAAATACAAGAATTTTGTCACCCAATTCTTGCAAAACCTCTTCAATCTTCAAACAAAATCCACTTCTAAGCTAATACAAGAACTTGATTGTAGATTGAAAGACAAAATTAAGCTAAAACTAAGAAGGTTTTCTAGATGAATATGGAGTTTTCTAAGGAAGATTTCTATTATGGAGATCTACCTAAACAAAGCTTAATCTAAAGAGGCACTAATCTAGATGTCTAATGTAAGAAAACTAGGGTTACTATATATACTAAACCCTTAATGGGTCACACAACTTAAGGCCCATAATCCAATCTTCCTTCCTTAATGAGACTTTCACCCTATGGAACTTCATATGGAAAAACTTACCCTGCGATTTAAGGTCATCCGTGAGTCAATACCGCCGGGTGAAATTTCACCCGGTCATTTCACCCGATGGGACTTCATCCAGAAATGCAATTTTGGCGCTCCTTTATCGTCGGGCAAAACTTCACCCGATGGTGAAAGTTTCGCCCGGTCATTTCGCCCGGTGGTGAGTGCTCTCGAAAATCTTCCGGGAAGTGGAAAATGTCGTCGGGCGAAACTTCGCCCGGTCATACCTCATCGGGTGAAACTTCACCCGATGGTTTTCTGCCTCTTTTTCGGTCTTTTTCTTTGCCGATCGATTGGATTACTTGAACTTTTGGTTACGTGCTTTGCTCTTCGAACGGTCTCACTCTCTCTCGTGCTCATAGAAGCTCGGACACGCTTTTGGTCGAAAATCCTGTCAAAATAGACAGAAAACTACCAAAAAACACGTAAAATATAAAAGAGAGACGTTGATGCGAGAAATACTAAAAATACGGCGATAATCGCACTCTAATCTCGCAAAACGAAAGAAAAACGGGCTTAAATGGGAGGACAAACGGTCCAAATTTGACACACAACAATTCCCCCACACTAAACTGTTGCTCGTCCTCGAGCAAAGACCCAAAAAGAAATTAGCTACTACTACTAAGCTAGACTATGCTTAGCCGATACAGGGAAATAAACGAGTCCGCTCCGTCCCTTCAACTCACATCGAGATACCCATGAGGTAGAGTATCTCCATGCAAGGCAAGTCGGGTCTTGCTCAAAATTGGGGATGCGACTAACACACACACAAACACAAAAAACAAAGAAGACACACAAAAAGATAGACGCATCCCTCATCGAAACGGCGGAGAAATCACCGATTTTAAACTCAAGACAAGTGAGAACACTACCAAGTTGGTCACCCAAATTGACACGGACAAAATTCTAATAGGATGACAATCAAGCAATGAGAACATTGGAAATTTACCAAGGTCCTTCTAATTCCACTAAAAATGCCTACAACGGAACGATAAATGGATGAGTGGAAAGGTGAGAACCATGGAGTTAGTAAGCACTATAGGTAAGTGTTATCCCGTCTCCTAAGCTATGCTTAGAGGGTCGTCCCAGACTCGAGAAAGTCAATTAGACCAAACAAAAAATGAACAAGTGTTTGCAAAATGGTAAGGATCGACTAATTACCGCTATTTACCTTCCTCGGGACTCGGTCCTCTAGTTAGCATTTCACGGCAAATTGTCAACCAAGGGATTATTTGGGTTTGGGAATATTTTTCGAGGTTTTGATTTTCTTTTCGGCTTTCTTTCTTTCCCCATTATTTCGGTTGAGGGCTTTTTTTTTTACAAATGGCTCTTCTTCTTCTTCATTTTTCATCATTTTTCCCCTTGCTTTGGAGGAGCCCATAATTGGCTAGATGGTATATTTGAGATCAAGGTAAAGCATATTTTTGCAAACTTATTTATGGAAATGGGTGAATGGTAGAGAAATAGGTTAGTCGGGTGTGCACCCCCTCCGAACCCACAAAAAGATGGAAATTTGGACTAAAAATGGCTTCTCAAGTAAGTCACCTAAGAGAACGAGAAACGGTAACCAAGGCCTTATCACTCCATAAGTGGTCAAGGTTGTCAAAATGCAAATCCCGCTGTAGACTCCTAGTAGAAAAGACGCACTCATGATAAAAATTCAATGCAAAAATTGGTTCAAGGTCATTCTACTAGAATAATGTTCAAACATCAAAATGGGCTTCTAACAAGGGAGTAATAAACACTTGACTTAAGCTCAAAATCGGGTTTTCGAAGACTTTACCTAGACACACTATACAAACATGAAAAAGAACACAAAAACAAAAACAAAAACACAAAAAGAATAAAACAAATATAGCCAAGCATTCAAAACTCCATCAAGTCAACACAATCACAACCACCAATTCCAAAATGTTCACCAAGTGAATCCTCAAATAGCATACAAGCCCATACGCCCATACAAATAAGAGAAGGGAAAAAACGAAGGTAGAAGATATTACCGAGCGGTCTTCAATTTCACTACCTTATGTTCCCATGCTAAATGGTTGGTGGTGTACCTACAAGAAGGAGAATGCAAAGCAATACAAGTGACACAAGAACAAAAAGAAAAGAAAACTAAAATGAAGAGAAAAGGAAAAAAATTGGATTTTAATTTTTAAAGGAAAAATGAAAAAGAAAAGGAAGAAAAAGATAGTAGATCCCTCCCCTACACTAAAACTGTGCATTGTCCTCAATGCACGGGTTGGGGAAGAATCGAAAAAGAAGAAAAAGAGAAAAGAACGAAAAATCTTTTTGAATTTTTATGCTTTTTCCAATTTTTTGTATTTTTCAAAATTAAGTTAATTGAAATAAAATAAAGGAAGAATATGAAAGGAAAAGAAAATGAAAGGAAAAGAAAAGAAATGGAGAAAAAGAAAATAAAATAAAGAAAATAAGGTGGCGGGTCTAGGTGTAATCACGTCACCTAGACCCTAGCCAAAGAGGAAAATTAAAATTAAGGAAAAAATAAGACAAAATAAGAAAATAAACTGAAATAAAAGAAAATGAAGTAAGAAAAGAAAAAGAAAATAAAGAGAAAATGAAAGAATAAATTAAAAAGGAAAAAGGAAAAATAGAAAAACCGAGAGGGGAAAAAAGGGCGTAGGTGTAATCACGTCGCCTCGCCCCGATTCCGCACGAATAGGTAAAATCAAAAGGAAAAGAAAAATTTGAATTTTCCAATTGGTCTTGGTGCGATCACTTCACCTAAGACCGGGAGCAAGAATCAGGTCCTTCTTCTAAGGTACCTGCAATAAAACCTCACGTGTGTCACAGCCCAAGTAGGGTCACGGAGGGGCATACCAAAGAATCGACCAAAGTAATGTTGTTGTTGTTGCAACATCCTCTGGTTCTCCTCTGCCGCCAACCTCGCTGCTTGGACATCTCTAGCAGCGTCCTTGGCCATCTCATAGCTATCCCGGGCCCACTCAAAACCGTCTCTGGAGTAGGTGTAGGAGTTATGAGCAGTATCGCGCGCATCCCGAGCTAGGTTATAAGCACATTGGGCCAAGTTCAGTGAAGTGGTCGAGTTCTCCCAAGTCTGATGTGTACAGTCATAAACTTCTCTCCATTGGTTGTAAAACTCTTCCAATCCGAAGAACGAAGAGTGTCTCGGAGGACCCATATTCACGTCCTCCTGGAAATCGGGGGTAGACTGAGTGAAAGTGGATTGTCGGTGTGGGGTGAACTCAGTAAAATCGGGGGTGAAAAACTGAGAGGTCTGAGGTTCAGATTGGTGGGAGGAAGAGGGTCCATGGGATGAAGAAGGTAATGCTCTATGACCCTCGTCTCGGAAGATTTCAACCTCTGGTTCCTCCTCCGACACATCTTCTACTTCTACCTCCTCATCACCATAGTCTAAAGGTCCAGCAAGGTAATTAACTTGATAGAACTTACCACGTTTATGATCCCGAATGTACTCCCTTGACCTTTTCGGCATGCCGAAATTCTCCTCAATATCGAGCCTATCCCATTCGAGATTAGGCATTGAAATAGCTCGCAAATCAGTAATTTTGTACAAGAATAAACTGTTATAATTTCCTTGGGGCCAAACAAGAAAAGGGCAATAGGTTTCGTCTAAATAATTCCCTACTCCGACTACTGGTGTCATGTCGCTAAAGTCCACGTCCAAGGCTCTAACTATCATCGTAACTACGCCACCACAAGAGATGTTCTTGCGGTTGCCCTTCGCAACCTGGGCAAAATGCATAGCTAAAGCCTCGGACATGTCAATAGAAGGGCCTTTGTTCAAAACTGCATCCTCTAACAGTTGTACGGCTGTAGCTCCACAGTTATGGTGCGTATCATAGCTCGAGAGAAAGGAATTGGCTATGATACGTGCCAAATATTTGAGGATAGGGTTTCGAATGGAGAATGAACGCATTTTACCCCCTTTGAAAGTCCTTTGACGGGCAATCCTAAATCAAAATCGATCACGGGCAAATTTCTCATCCCTAGATTGCCCCGCCCTAGGTCTTCCAAGGACCGAAGTCGGTAAACCGAGCAATGCACCAAAATCCTTCAAGGAAAAGACATACAGAATCTCACGCAACTGAAAAGTGACGGTAAGGTCATCACCACCACTTAACTCATAAGTCGCGAAAAACTCACAAGTCAATTTTTGAAAGGTCTCCTCGGTCGAGGTATAAAATTTAATCAGTCCGAAATTTTGGCACATTGTTTGGACCTGCGGTTCAATTCCCATTCGCTCAAGAACATCCCGAGCTACCCAACGAGTTGGCTCGATGTGACAGTTCCAAATTTTTTCTAACTTTTCCAATTGGACTTTCTTGGCGAAACAGACATTAGACTCGGAGTGATGAAAATTATGACGAATAGATGGGTAACGTACCTCAAGCGGAACAGGTTGTTCACACGAGACGGAGCCTTGTGCATGATTGGGCATCAGGACAGATTTGTTCCGGAATTCGGTCGGCTCGTTGGAACGTGAAGAGGACGTCGAACCCGAACGACGATTGAAAACGGATGATAACCTTTTCCTTGCAGTTTGCTTAAATCCTCTCATTCTTGATGATTGAATTGGGTGATTATGGTGATGGAGGTTAGGGTTTGGGTTGTCAAAAATCGAGTCGATTTCTCAAAAAGAATTCCTAGAAGATGATAGGAATTCGATAATGATGAAGAATGTGTGATTAGATTAGAATTTAGTGAAGAAATTGGAGGATTAGAAAGGATTTAGGGTGGTAGGATTTGGGGATTTTTGGATTTTTGGGGTTTATTTGAGGAGAGAGAGAGGAAAAAGGGTGATACGAAGAAGAAAGGGGGTTGGATTTGGGTATAAGGTGACGCGGGGTGAAGTTTCACCTGGTGGTCACCATCGGGTAAAATTTCACCCGACGGTCTTCGGACCATTCCTCGTTAATTATGCGCAATACACCGTCGGGCGAAGTTTCGCCCGGTGAGATTCCATCGGGTGAAATTTAACCCGACGAAGTTCCGTCAATTTCCAAGTCGCGAGTAAGTTTACCGTCAGGCAAAGTTTCGCCCTGTGAGATTCCACCAGGTGAAATTTCACCCGACGGGCTTTCCGTCAATTCATTAATTCCAGCATAATTGCCATCGGGTGAAGTTTCACCCTACGAACTTCGGGCAACAATTCCACCGAGTGAAGTTTCACCCGGTGAGATCCTCCACTCAAAATAGGCCTTTTTCTGCGAAAATTCCCTCTGACTTGGTCCAAACCAACCTTAATTCTTCAATAAAACCAATCTTCTCAATCCATGTATTAACTACACGAAGAAAAAACTCTCATAATCATTGTAGAATAACCCAAAAATTCCAAAAGAAATCTTCACAATTCCTGCAAGTGCCATAAGAAGCAAGCTCCAAAGGAAAATCCAAAAGCTATTGTCCGAGAAAAATAAAAAGAGTACGAATTATACAAATATTTACAAGGTGGTTATTGTGGACACCATCAAACCGAATCAAATTGTTCATGCTTAAGTAAGGTTGCTTGAAAAGCAACCCGGAGGGTCTTGGGTAATGATTTCAAATTTAATGTTACCGATCTTGAACTCTTTTCTAAACTCCGACAAGCCCATAAGTCGTGCTACCTCGGGAAGCATGGCAAATTCCTCTGGAATACCTTCTTCGGAGGTAGGATCAAGTATGAATAGGGCACCATCGTCTTCTTCGTTATCATAGTCACGATCTTCAGTGGATGGTTCTTCATGGGATGAAAATTCTACCATTTGATTCCATAGTTCCCCGCCAAAGGAATTTTCGGGAAGGAACGCGGGTAGCACAAATTGAACCGTGTCATTAGTAACATTGAAAGATAGTCGCCCTCTCTTCACATCAATGATTACTTCACCGGTAGCTAGGAAAGGCCGTCTCAAGAGAATAGGATTCCGCTCCTCTATAAGCTGTCAAGAACAACAAAATCGCTGGGGATGTATAGATTTCCCACGTTAACAATGAGGTTGTGGGCTAGACCATAGGGCTCTTTCGTGGTTCCATCGGCCATTTGAACATTAAGTGGGAAGTGTTCCATGTCCCTAATGTTAATGCTACCAGCAATGGCTAGGGGCATTAGGCTAATGTCGGCGCCTAAGTCACACAAGGCTCTGTCTATTAATACATGGTCTATGGAGCATGGAATAGAAAAGCTACTGGGATCACTGAGTTTGATGGGGATTGTAACCTTCGGTGTAACTCTTGGTAAAAGGGGAACTTCCTCTCTCACGGTAGGTTTCAAGATAATGTCTCGGATATACTCAAATGGGGTGGGCATGGAAGGACTTGTATTAATGTTTTCGAGCAGATCGGTGAAGGTAATTTTTTCCAAAGCTTGATTGCTTGAAGAGACTTGGGCTTCTCATTCAGGGGTAGCACATCAATTCTAGAGACTAAGTTCATGTCTTTTATTGGAATCTGTTCAATGACGTAGGTAAGGTCTCCTACAAGGTATTTAGAGGGATCTCTTCTTGGTCTTTCGGTTACGTCCTTGATCACATTCTCATTGAATTCATTGATTGAGGGATGAGATGTATAGGGTTATGGGTCAAAGGGTTTTACCGATTCTTTGTTGCTCAATACCTTTATGGCATTTACGGACGCATATTTGGAAAGATAAGTTGGTTTCATAAGAAAATCGAGGTCGCGGGGCGGCACATGCCTCTAAAGCTTCAAGTCTAGCTCGATTCGAAGCATTTTCTTCCAACAAGTATTTGAGTGTCCCTTGAATATCATAAGGAGGTGGAGAGTTACCTTGAGAATGCCTTGGAGGACCTTGATTATGTAGAGGATAAATTACAAAGGGAGGACCATAACTAGGTCAAGGTGGTCCTTGGGAATAGGAATAACTTTGATTGAAATGATTTGCATGAGGAGGTCTTTGTTGATGGTTGAATCCATAGAAATTAGAATAAACTCTTCGATTGGGGGCTCTTGGAATTGCATTATCTTGGCAAGAATATGATTCTCGGGTTGGCATGGAATAAGATCCGGTTCCCCAATTAGGATTGTTCGTGTAAGATCTTTCATAGGTTCCTTGGGTATCGGCTTGATATACATTCTCCTCCATCATACAAAGATCGGAACCATGATCATATTTTCCACAATGATCACACGGTAGTTCTACTCGATATAGTTTGGGAGGTGAGATGGATGTTCGCCTCGGTGGTGTGACTCTTATGGGTGGGGTAATTCTTCTTGATGGGGGTCTCATCTTGAGTTGAGAAGCATCTCTAGCAACCATTGCTTCAAATCTCTCAATTAATTGGACGATTCTCGCCTCAAGAGTGGCCTCTCTATAACTTGACGATTTTGACTTTTCAATTGACTCACCACCTTGCATTTCTTTAGAACGCACGCCACTTTTGGCCAATTTTTCGAGAAGCTTATGGGATTCAACTTCATTAAGCATAAAGAAGTCAGCTTTCGCAACTGTGTTAACGTTCTCCTTTGCATTGGCAGATAAAGAATTAAAGAATGTGTGAAGTAGAAGCCAATGGGGAATACCATGGTGTGGGCACTTTCTTTGCAAGACTTGAAAACGATCCCAAGCTTCACCTATATTCTCATCTTCTCGTTGTTGAAATATCTGAATTTCCTTTCTATATTTGTTAATCTTAGATGGTGGGAAATATTTCTCAAGGAAAGTGTTGCATAAGTGCTTCCAAGTGTGAAAAGTATTACTGGGGAAGCTTTGAAGCCACCTTCTTGCTTCATCTCGCAAGGTTCATGGGAAAAGAATTCGATGTAGCTGACACTTGGTGAGACCTTCGAGTTTAATTCCAACTAAACTCTCCTTGAAAAGATAAACATGTTCTATGACATCTTCATTCGGCAATCCTCAAAAAGTGTGTAGTTGAATTAGAATGATAATGGAAGGCTTGAGCTCGAAATTTTCCGGGATAGTTCCGATGAAGACGGGAGAAGAAATCGCCTCGCTAGATGGTTGAGAGTGGAATCCTAGCGTAGCCATACTTGAATCTTTGGAAGCTGATTGAGCTATGATGAGGTGTTGAGAAATGAAGAAATCGGTATAAGATCACAATATTAAGTTGTTGCCTCGGTCCACAATATTTTCAAGCGACTTGATCTTCGAATGGGGATCAAGCAACCTAAATCAAAAGTATTCCTAGCAAAAACTCAACAAACAATGAGACTCCTAGTACCAAATGGCACTAGGGTAGGAGGAAAGAAAAATAAAACTAAAGCAATTAACCAAACACAACTAAACAAAGACTTAATCAACTAAATACCACCGCTCTCTCCGGCAACGGCGCCATTTTGACATGCGGGCGTCGCGGGTGATCAAACAATATTTAGTCCCAACTAGCTACTATGTAGTAGTGGTAAGTCGGGGTCGAACAACAGGGAGGCAGAGAAATGTAATAGGTCAAGTCTAGGATTAATTGTGATTAGGGTCTAAAAACGGGGGTTTTGGGACGAAATAATTAAACTAAGGCAAGCAAAGTAAACAACTAAAACGAGAAACAATAAGGATAAAGGCATTAGGGAGAGTCGGGGAGTCGGAATTTGAGACAAGGATACAAGCATCACAAGAATTATCACAAGATGAATAAGGGGAGGAGCCATCTTTTGGTTTCCCTACCCGACCTAGCCTAAACCCGCTTTCGCGACGAGGAAGCTAAAGTCTCAAGACGGAATTACTCAAACCCCGAGTTTCCCCATATTGGTTCGAGTGAGTCAGGCTAACCTAGTTGATCAGGCTAAGTCAACAAGACACAATAATCTCATACAAGACAAATCACCCTCAAATACAATAGTTCACATAAAATGAAACCCGAATCTAGAATTCCTCCTCCCCTAACCCCCTAACTAAAATCTACTCACTATCCATACAAACATAATAAAACAAATAATAGGGAGGCTAGAAGAAAGAAAAAACATGATAATTAAGGAGGATGAAAATTAGTCTAACACAATGGAAAGGAAATTACTATCAAAAGGAAAACTAATAAAGAAAAATAGATAACAAGGCAAAAACAAGGGAAAACAAATGCTAGAAAGGAAAATGAAGAAAACAAACAAAGGAGAGAGAAAAACAAGGAATTAATAACAATGGGATTTAAAACAACACTAACATAAAAAAATGACAAGACAAACAAACAATAGAGTAAAGGGAAATTAAAAAAGAAAACTAATTTATGGAGAAAGGGAAAAGGAAAGAAAGTACCAACTACGGAGATAATGAAAGGAAGAAGATGAAGATTAAAATAAAGAGAAGCTTGAAGAAGAAAATACAAGAATTTTGTCACCCAATTCTTGCAAAACCTCTTCAATCTTCAAACAAAATCCACTTCTAAGCTAATACAAGAACTTGATTGTAGATTGAAAGACAAAATTAATCTAAAACTAAGAATGTTTTCTAGATGAATATGGAGTTTTCTAAGTGATAAGCTAGTCGTATACCTATCAAAGATAACCAACTTAGGTCTAACTAAAAATATAGCTAGGGAAGTCAGGTCAAATCCACAGGGAGACAAATAAATTCTACTTGCAATTAAAGTCTATCTAAGTAACTAAATTGGGGGGTTTTGTTTGTTTGTTTTAACTAATCTAAAAGTAGTGAAGGAAAGAGAATTAAAGAAGAATAATTAACTAAAATAAATATGATGAATTAAAACGAATTGATGTATGGAGAGAAAACTAGGATTGTCGATTCACTACGAATTTCTTATGGTCACGGTCTAAGTCACAGGTCTGTCGCAGATATTGGTCTAAGGGGTATTGAAAAGGTCCTTCCGGTCCGCTATTCACCCTAGCATGCGTCTAAAGGCTTCCGATCTTATTAGGGCAAACTAATGTGTTGTAGCAGGTCTAACTTTTACCAGGCTTACGATCTTAGGTTCAAGTTTACCGAATTCAATTAATCAATCATGCGCATTAACTGACTAATCGCGATTATATGCTACAATTAACAACTCAGGCACAATATCATTGACAGATCTATAAATTATTTAGCGACGACATTCAATTCGCAGATCCCCTAAATCCTAGCGAAGGAAATTAGCTACTCATAATTAAATCAAGAACAACAATATTAATAAAAGATTTTACTAGATTAAACATGACGAATAATAATAAAATTACGACAAGCATAAAACAAATATTAAGAATAAGTAAATATGAAGAAGAACAATCAAGAACGAGGAAGAAGGAAGAAAGATTAGATAAAATTACCAAAAGGAATGAAGGCAATTAGAACGTTGCAATCTTACAATAACCGAGTTTTAAAGGAAGAAATTAAACTAGATGTAATTCTAAGAGAATAAGGAGAAGAAATCTAAATAAGAGTCTAAGGAGAAGTAAAAGAGAATAAGGGAGAAGTGGTATATAAAATCTAGTCTAATAGTTTCTTAAATACTAAGTTAAAACAAAAGCCCAAAAATCTTGTGAACCCTAAAAATTAAATTAGGAAAGTCTCGGTCTTCGTCCAGTCTCGAGAATAGTCGGTCGACTATTAGGATAGTCGTTCGACTATTATTGACCCGTTTTCAGCACTGCGCGCTCAACTTCAAACGCTTGTCATTTCTTCGTTACTTCTTCAAATCAGGCGTATAATATACCGTTGGAAAGCTAAGAGAAAGAGCTTTCCAATGCAACTGGTACTCATAAAGTTATTACCATGGGATTGATATATAAATGATGGAGTAGCTATGGTACGAATTTCAAGATATTTAGTTTCGTGACGTAGTTTGACCATAAAACGTGGATAATAAACTTCAAAATCGACAATTTTCGACAATTTATCTGAATCTTTGATGCTACTTGTTTAAACAATTTAAAAATACGATATGCATTGAAATGACTATCAACAGTGAGCAAAGGATCAAGAGGACTTAGAATCAAGTATATATTACTTGTTTCGTCAAATTTCACCATGACTCGATGAGTATTCATATGACCCCTAATTGTCTTTATTTTATACTATTTCCCTCTTTTATTACCACGGGATTGATGTATTTGTTAAGAGGTGATTATGGTGAAAGTTCCAAGACATTTACTTTCGGGACCTAGTATAACCAAAAAAGGTTAATAATAATAACCTTCAAAATCAAGTATTTTCGACGATATCTCTAAGTCTATGATGTTGTTTGTTGAAACAATTTAAGAGCAATCGACGTGAGTTGAAATGACTATATATACATATATACACACACACACACACACACACACATATATATATATATATATATATATCAACAGTTACTTATGGATCGAAGACGACTATGTATTAATTATATAGCTTGTCTCGTCAAATTTCTGCACGAATCGAGTGGTACTCATAAGGCCTCTAAATATCTTTCTTCTAAACCATTTTTCCTTTTTATTACCACCAAGATTATGGGTATATTATGAGGTAAATATGGTGCGAATTTCAAGACATTTCATTTCAGGACCTAGTCGAACCAAAAGGCGTAGATAATAACCTTCAAAATTGACATATATTGTCGGTTTTTCTGAGTCTATGAAGCTGCTTGCTAAAACCATTTAGAAAGAACCGATATGCGTTCAAATGACTATCAATAGTTAGCAAAGGATCAAAGGGGACTTAGAATCGAGTATATATTGCTTGTTTCGTCAATTTTTAGCACGATACGAAGAGTACTCATAAGGCATACAAATGTCTTTATTTTAAACCACTTCTCCCTTTTATTACCATGAGATTGATGTATATATTATGGAGAACTTGTGGTATGAATTTCAAGACATTTAATTTCAAAAAACGTGGATAATAACCTTCAAAATCGACAATTTTCGACAATTTTTTCGAGTCTTTGATGCTACTTGTTTAAAAAAATTAAAAACAACGTATATGTGTTTAAATAACTATCAACAGTTAGCAAAGGATCAAGAGGACTTAGAATCAAGTATATAACTCGTTTTGTCAAATTTCACCACGACTCGATGAGTATTCATAAGTCCCTTAATTATCTTTAATTTATACTATTTTTCTCTTTTATTACCACGGGATTGATGTATTTATTAAGGGGTGATTATGGTGACAATTTCAACCCATTTAATTTCAATACCTAGTATGACAAAAAAAACATGTGGATAATAACCTTCAAAATCGAGTATTTTCGACGATTTCTCTGAATCTATGATGTTTGTTGAAACAACTAATGAACAACCGATATGAGTTGAAATGACTATAGTCATTAGTTACTGACTATATAAAAAGACTATATACGTATTAATTATATAGCTTGTTTAATCAAATTTCCGCACGAATCGAATGGTACTTATAAGGCCTCTAAATGTCTTTCTTCTAAACCATTTTCCCTTTTTATTACCACCAAGCTTATGTGTATATTATGGGGTAATTATGGTGTGAATTGCAAGACATTTCATTTCGGGACCTAGTCGAACCAAAAAGCGTGGATAATAATAACAACCTTCAAATCGACATTTTTATCAGTTTTTATGAGTCTATGATGCTGCTTGTTAAAACCATTTAGAAACAACCGATATGCGTTGAAATGACTATCAATAGTTAGCAAAGGATCGAAGTCGACTTAGAATCTAGTATATATTGTCTGTTTCGTCAAATTTTGGCACGATACGAAGAGTACTCATAAGGCATACAAATGTCTTTATTTTAAACCACTTCCCCCTTCTATGACCATGGGATTGATTATGGAGTATTTATGGAACGAATTTCAAGACATTTAATTTCGGAACCTAGTTAGACCAAAAAACGTGGATAATAACCTTCAAAATCGACAATTTTCGATGATTTTTCTGAGTCTTTGATGCTGCTTTTTTAAACATTTTTAAAACAACTTATATGTGTAAAAATGATTATCAACAGTTAGCAAGGATCAAGGGGACTTAGAATCAAGTATATAACTCGTTTCGTCAAATTTCACCACGACTCGATGAGTATTCATGAGTCCCTTAATTGTCTTTATTTTAGACTATTTTTTCCTTTTATTACTACGGGATTGATGTATTTATTAAGGGGTGATTATGGTGAAAATTCTATGACATTTAATTTCAAGACCTAATATGATAAAAAAAAACGTGTGGATAATAACCTTCAAAATCAAGTATTTTCGACGATTTCACTTAATCTATGATATTGTTTGTTGAAACAATTAAGGAACAACCAATATGTGTTGAAATGACTATCAACAGTTACTGAAGGATTGAATACGACTAGTATTGATTATATAGCTTGTTTTGTCAAATTTCCGCACGAATCGAATGGTACTCCTAAGGGCGCTAAATGTCTTTCTTTTAAACTATTTTCCCTTTTTATTACCACCCAAATTACGTGTATATTTTGGGGTAATTATGATGCGAATTTGAAGATATTTGATTTCGGGGCCTAGTCGGACCAAAAAGCGTGAACATAAACCTCCAAAATCGACATTTTATGTTGATTTTTCTGAGTCTATGATGCTGTTTGTTAAAACTTTTTAGAAACAACCGATATGCGGTGAAATAACTATCAACAAATAGCGAAGGATCGGAGACGACTTAGAATCGAGTATATATTGCTTTTTTCGTCAAATTTTAGCACGATTCGAAAAGTACTCATAAGGCATACAAATGTCTTTGTTTTAAACCACTTCCCCCTTTTATTATCATGAATTGATGTATATTATGAAGTAACTATGGTACGAATTTCAAGACATTTAATTTCGGGACCTAGTTAGACCAAAAAGCGTGGATAATAACCTTCAAAATCGACAATTTTCGACAATTTTTCCGAGTCTATGATGCTTCCTGTTAAAACCATTTAGAAACAACTGATATGCGTTAAAACAACTATCAACAGTTATTGAAGGATGGGAGATTACTTAGAATTGAGTGTATATAGCTTGTTTCGTCAAAATTTCAGCACGACTAGAAGAGTACTCATAAGGCTTCTAAATATCTTTATTTTAAACCATTTTACTCTTTTTAACACCTGGATTATGTATATATTATAGGGTAATTGTGGTTCGAATTTCAAGATATTTTGATTTCGGGACCTAGTCTAACCAAAAAATGTGAATAAAAATCCTAAAAATTGACAATTTTTGACGATTTTTCTGACTCTATGATGCTGCTTTTTAAAACGATTTAGAAACAATCGATATGCATTCAAATGACTATCAATAGTTAGTAAAGGGTTGAAAACGACTTAGAATCGAGTATATATTGTTTGTTTCGTCAAATTTTAGCACGATTCGAAGAGTACTCATAAGGCATGCAAATGACTTTATTTTAAACAACTTCCTCCTTTTATTACCATGGGATTGATGTATATATTATGGTACGAATTTCAATATATTTAATTTCGGGACCTAGTATGACCACCCAAAAAAAAAGGTGGATAATAACCTTCAAATTCAACTATTTTTGACGATTTCTCTTAAATCTATGATACTGTTTGTTAAAATAATTTAAGAACCGATATGAGTTGAACTGACTATCAATAGTTACTAAAGGATTGAAGGCGACTAGGTATTGTTTATATAGTTTGTTTCGTCAAATTTCCGCACGAATCGAATGGTACTCATAAAGTCTCTAGTCTTTCTTTTAAACCATTTTCTTTTTTTATTACCACCAAGATTATGTGTATATTATGGGGTAATTATGGTTCAAGACATTTTTTGTCGATTTTTCTGAGTCTACGATGTTGCTTGTTAAAAACCATTTACAAACAACCGATATGCGCTGGATTGACTATCAACCGTTAGCAAAGGATCGAAAAGGACCTTAAGTCATTTGTTTCGTCAAATTTCACGAGGTGACTCGATGAACCACATAAGGCCCCTAAGTGTCTTTATGGGAAAAATTCCAAGACATTTAATTTAGAGACCTAGTATGACCATGGAGGTAAACTAGTATGGTTTAAAATAAAAACATTCAGAGGGCTTACTTCGAGAAGTGTTGATATTTGAGTAAACAAATATTTTCTATCTACACAAAATATATTACACAACCATTACGTGCAACTTATCTTAAAACTAGAAATTTATGTAAAAATGTACTACTTTAGGTTATTGAGTGGACACTTCAAGTTAAATAGTAATCACTTTTTAACATGAAAATATCGTAACTATTTATCTTAAAGTGGTAACTAATTAACCAAAAATGGTCACAATCTAACATAAATTGCAAATTTTAACTATTATCACATGTTACAACGGTTGTACAAAATAATTACTTTTATTCTAATTAAGTCGTGTTAGACCCTTCGTTAACTACTCAATAATTTCAACACATATTTCGTTTCGAAATAGTTTCAGCTATAACACTTCGTTAACTAAATAATTTCAACATATTTCGTTTCGAAATAGTTTCAGCATACAATAGCATACAATATCGCAGATCCATAAAAATCGTCGAAGACTGCTCGAGAGAGTTTTACTGCCCTTGAGGTCCTACCTGACTCAGAATCCAACCAGAGGGTTTACACCGGGAAAAACACTTTATCTTGGTAGCTGATTTAATTAGCTCTTTATGAATGGTACATGTCACTCCTCCGTTCAAATCCAAAGGGTTTATTTGTTTTTTCCCATTTGGCAAGACGCGTTTTATACTATCGATATCTTTTATTTTAAATTAACAAAAATTATAAAAATTTGATATTCTTAATCTTAAGACGAATCAAACAAGATCCTACATGAATATTTTCTCTTATGGATTGTCAAAAATATTAAAGATTTTCTTCAATAGTGTCCAAAAGAGAAACGTACTCTTTGAATTGGAGAGAAGGGAGTTAAAAGAAATAGGAGCGACATTTACGTTCAGTAACTTCATTACTGGCTTACTATTTGATAGTTTGAAACAATTTTTTTCTCACAAAATTTGTAGAGCAAAACTAATTTTGAAGGTAAAACTGGAGTAACCCTGTACTATGACAGGAAGGAGTGAGATTTAACAATATGAGGCGAGTTCGTCCAGTTAAAGGAAACAACACTCCATGCACCGAAAAAGCCGACCCCAGCTTTCTACAACAGAAGTCCAGAGTAAGGACCATCTCCCTCAAGTCCAGCAAAATTTTCAGAGTGGTCGTATGTACTGTAGTACCTTAAAATCAGATGCATAATGCACCCATATCAGGCACTGCTCCTCCATCTGGTCTAGTGGATGCAGCTGCTTTCTTTCCTTGCTTCCCTCTCTTGCCTCTTCTAGAGTTCGTTTCGGATTCACTGGTAGATTATTGCAGCAAAATACATCAGTGCACTCTAACAATTGCCTGAAATCTTCTTAGAGTGATGACTAAAAATTATTCTAGTTATCTCACTCATTCTTACCTTCAATTTCTTGCATTACTTTTGACTAACAAATATTCATCCCCTAACCATAATATTATTACTACCAGCCGATAATGACGCCATATCTTTCTGTAATCTATTGCACACTAATTTCAAAGGCATACATGCACAAATGTACAGAGAATTACTCCTTCCATCCAAGTCATATTGTCCCCTTTTTATTTATGGAAAAATTAAGAAATGGTTATGGAAAATGAAGTGATGCGGAACATACACTATATTTGTTACCCAAAATAGAAAGGGACCATTAATTGGAGATACACAAAGTGAGAAATGGGGACAATAAAATTGGGATGCATGGTTTTATTTTCGAAACTTACACTTCAAATTTAGGAGAGGCCTTCCCAGCTGCTGCCCCACAACAGGCCTTGTACTTCTTCTTTGATCCACATGGACAGACCTTATTTCTAGGGATTTTCTGCAAGCAAAGACCACAAGATGAATTCCCGGTTTATAAATAAAAAATGTTTAAGCAGGGGGAAGGATAACTCCATCCAACAATGTTTGCCATTGAACAAAAAAAGAGGTGAGTTATGTAATTAGTGTCCTAGCCTTTGAAACGTGAAAATATTAACCATAATGTCAAATATATAAATAAATAGCTGGAGACCAAGGGGGCGGAAGTGATGGTAAGAAAACAACTGATATACTCCGTAGAATTGACTCACTTTATCAACAATAGATGAAGATGGAACGTCAGAAATTCGTTTAAGGTCAACTGATTGATCTACACCATTAGCAAACACTCCTTTATCCATGAGTCTATTTGAATTGTGACTTTGATCAAAGCCTAAATTCACAAGAAAGGATAGAAGTTAAATTAGTTGCTCAATGCTCAATGATGATGAACAATCAAATAGAACAAGAACATGGAACACCCCTGCAAACAATACCACACAAGCAATCACCTTTGTCATCAACATCAACATCATCCTCAAAAAGAATACAATGCTCATCCGCTTCTCCAGAATCTCTCTCTGCTATCAGGAACTCAATTGCAGCATCGGCATCACCATCTACTAGCTGTAAAACCTACTGAGTAATAATGAGAAAAAATGGCGAAATATTAACTTCTATATGAGTTTTTGACATAAGCTACCATGACAAACTAAAAACCGCCATATTTCCAAGGTCACTCTGCAACACAAGCATCAGTAGTTCAAATACTAATTCAGTATATTTGTCTCCATGTGACCACATCAACAACAAAATGGGGAGTGTCATGCAACAAAAAGAAAAACACACAAGTTTTCTGACGTTGACATAAAAGGCCAATGTTGCCCACCAAAAAACTTAATCCTTCACCCTCAACCAAATCCTTTTTTAAGAGTCCTCAATGATTATTTCTTTGGTGGCGAATCAATAAATTTAGTAGACAATCGGAAAAAGAATGTTCCATTCCAATTGTCAATGAGCGACTGAGATAGCAGGTTTTGCCACACTTGTATTGCAGGCCCACATTGCCCTACTGCTAAGCCTATGTCCACGTGCACCAGACCGAATTCCACCCATCTTCTTAAAAAGGGAAAAAGAGAAGAATAAAGAACGGGAAGTATATAGGGTGCAGTTCAATCAAACATCTTAGTGTAGATAGCTGATGTTAACAGTTTCATGTTTATATCTCTGATCCTCATTCTGGGAGGGCAAGAGAAAGGTCAATCGCACAAACATGCAGCAAAAGTAGAGTAAATCTGTAATCATGCCTCATTGTTGTATGTTTTGTTCTCCATATCTACAGCACTTGTCATTCTTTAATTCTGGATTATGACAGAATAAATATGACTAAACCGACTGCGCTTCTTTTTATTGTGAGGTGGTAATCATTCGACGATATGAAGTTTCTTGAGATAGGGGAAGTTTTGGCATTGGATAGGACGATGTGGAAGGAGAAAATTTGGGTGGTTGATGATATATGAGGAGTATCTTTTTTTTTAATATTTATTTATTTATTATTTGGGGGCAGAGAACTTGTAACCCTTTTAAAAATATTATTATTAACGCTTGCAACTTCATTTTGAACTTGAAAGGGTGCATCTTTACTACTCGTATTATTTTTATCATTCTCCTTATTACTACTACTATTACTATTATGCCTTTTATATGTTTGTTTTATTGGAGACCACTTGACAATTTCGGATAATGATTCATGTTAGCCTGACACCAAATCTTTATCAGACTAAGACTCTGATGTAGTTGGTGTAGTGGTAGGCATTTGATGCAGTTCTCGAACCTAGCAGAATAGCCCTTGAGGCACTAGGGTAATCTTGTTCTTGGTGTATTATTTATTTTGTCCACCTAAACTTTTACTTGTTAGTGTTGACTATTGACTATAAACCCACATGATGATAAAAATAATATATGCCGAATTAAGCTGCTTCTAACCTTCCTTTCCATGCATTCTAACATCTTCCATTGTATTAAAGTTTAGCCGTGTATGGAATTCACTCCGTATTTTATCACTTCTAGAAACTTGCGGCAAATATCAAGCCAAACTTTTATAAAATTGCATTTTAGCGGGGTAACTTCACCTGTTCAACTTTTTCAGCATCGTAGCAAGTACTGCTCGCCATAACCACTTTCATCGCTCCATCGTATTTAGAAGTTTTTGCATTTGAATGGACACCTGAACTTTTTGCTGCTTGTGAACTTGCTGTAAGATTAACATCAGCCTATATAAGTAGAGGGAATCAGTATATGTTCTACTGAAAGTCAAAACTAATGACGTGAATGAACTTTAAGCACCATAAGCTAGCAATGGCAAGATTTAATAGCAGCAACATGGAAAGAGAAATTGAAGGCATGGATTAATGCTCGAAGTAATCCAGCCTAATAACAGAAAAAAGTGTCTACCCAAGTAAAACCATGTTTCATAAAATCTACAAATGAAAAACTGTTAAAGATAAAAACCTTTATAGAGACTGGTTTCGCAGGTCCATCACAAGGATCTTCTTTCATTCTCACACTGTTGTAATGCTCGCCATCATGATAAGACCTGTAGAAAAGCAATATATGCATAGAATAGTAGGCATCTCACTGAACTTCAGCTATATGCCTATATGAGGCACCAAGTTTTCAAGTAATGTACACTGAACAATTTGTTGCGAAAAGGTTATTTCCACTCAATCAAGTTGGTGGTTCATAAAGGAAAAGAAGCTCATCAATATTAATGCACTTCAACAAGGTAGAATTACGCAAACATGAGATCCCCCGAAAAATAGAAGTTTATGACATTTATATTACACATCTCAACATCGCATCCTTCTAAACTTGAGGAATCAGTAGGTGAAAACATCAAAAAGACACGGTTGTTTTCGAGAAAAGAGGAAGAGCAATAAACAATTACACAAGGAACAAGTATCATGGACCACAGTCCCCTGGTGCCAGAATTTAATGAAATACCCTTCCAAAGAAACCCGTGTTTTACCACCCCAAAGAAGCTAAAAAATAACCATTATTTACAGACAAATAAAAATATGTCTAATCCCTGATGGAAAATTATGCCCCAACCAAATATCCCAAAAAACAAGCAAGACTAATAAGAGTGTCTAGGACTCAAGTTCAAGGTCTTTGGCACCCATTTACACAGATAGAAACAAGCAGTATACAATCAACAACCTGGAAGACTAGTGTAGCTGGCCATTACACAATAGCTCACACTGACCAATGCTTGACAGATGGAGAATATCAGAATTTAAATTACTTACAAATGAATCATGCTTGCCCCTTGACCGTTGAAATTCTTTATATACCAACGAGGTGACATATGCTGCAATATCAACATGAGCAGCAAATATTTCACTACTTTAAAAGAAACTTCTAAATCTGTACATATATCCAAGGAAAATTATGTATAATAACTCTGAATGCAGAGAGTTAAAAACCACCATATGTACTCCAAATCAAGAAAATTATTTTTACACAAGAACCTTTTTGCAGATTTGATAAAAGAACTTTAATAGAATGGGTGCTTGAAAAATAATCATGTGAGTTATATACACCTGATGCGTGCCGTTCTTATATGATTTTTCACCTACTTTGACACACATTTTCGTGTCATTTTGCTACTTTTAGGAGTCAGTTTACGTTATTTTCTTCCATTTATGCTACTCGGAAAAATACGCGGGAAACACATGAAATACCACAAACCAAAAACCTGACACTCGGAATTTAGCAATAAATGTTGAACACTTAACTACACACAACCTACACACTCAGCAAAGAACCGGCTGGAAGACGGAGGACGAAGGGCGAAGTGAACAGAGGGTGGACGGCGGAGGTAACGCAGACTGTCAGCAAATGAGCGGCGGAATGAAGTCAGGAGAAGGGTGGTGGAGCCACGGTGGGGACTGAAGTGGAAGACGAAGTAGCAGACGACCGGTGAAGAAGGCGACTGTCGGCGCCTGATTGGTGACCGGAATCAGGCGAGGACGAAGATGAACGGCGGTGAAGGGTGAAGGCAGGTGAACAGCGAAGAGGCGGGGTGAAGGGCGACTAGCAGTCCAGGGTGGGAGGAGGGAGACAACGGTGGCAAAATTGATAACGGTTTAGTTGTGTCACCGAAATCAAAATAATCTAAGTTACTACTAACGGGTAACTATTGGCAAATAGGATTGATTCCGCATGCAGGCTAGATGAAAATTACGAGTTCGTTAATTAATTAAAAAGAAAATAACAGCAATAGCAGAATATGAAATGACATACTAAAATAATCTAAAGCTAATTAAACTTTGAGAAAAATCAATAAGAGAAAAGCACTAGAGTTGTCGGATCACTACGATTAAAAAAAGCAAACATGCGATTTTCAAATAATCAGTTAAGACGAGCTAAAGAATATCGACATGGTCCTCTCATATCATGAATCATCCTAGAAATTATCTAACGGGCTCTCGCTACGTATTAGGGAATTCTATCGATTACAACGAATCTAATCCGTTCCAGGCTTTCGATCTTAGATCGAGATTTACGAGATGTAAGCAATCAATTAAGGCCTCTAATTAATTACTCATCATTATAATGGTTCTTATTAAGTTCTTACAGTTTGCACCGTAAGATAGTTCGTATTCTATCTACCCATATATATATTCCGGAAAAAAAAACATTGAAATTGGTGAAAACATTTCCGAGAGTCGTAAGTTAGGTTCTTATGCTAAGCATTTGAAGTACGGGTCCTTAACACTACAGAAAATGAAAATTCAGGTCCTAATTTCACAGACAATGCATTGTCGTATTATTAATGGATAAAAGAAAAACAGAAAGTTTAGACTTGAGAGAGAGAGCAAGAAGCAAACAATGACCAGTTTGAGGTAGGGAAAGGACTCACAAGATGGATGCAGATGTTATTATGAGTTACAAGAGATGCCGCTTGTAACTCCATATGTCCAGCCCAAGTACCATCTTTTTCCATAGACTGGCAATACTGCTCAAAAGGTACATCATCCTCGATAAAAGGCTCGAACATCTCACGATTTTTCTGTATCACCATTACCCAAAATGCGATTCACTCCTAAAATCCAATAGATACTTGAGAAGAAGAAAAATCAGACAGGTGCATAGTTGCTGAAGTATATTATTCCTTCCCATTACACAAAACAAAATATCCCCAAGAAAATCCCACTTGAGCAGCAATGGATGAATCTAATGAGAATACAGCATATTGTTAAACAAAAAACTATAATCATCGTATGTGGAGGACAATAATTGAGGGTCAACAAAGACCTAAAATCTCGTAGGATGTCGGTAACATATTAATACATTTGATGATGAGCATAGTGAAAGAAGATCATATTGTAGAGATTCAATTTGATAATATACATCGAGAAAACCATGCATGGATGAAAACAAAAAAGGCTTTCTTATGAGACTTATATACCATAATATACTGCACGACCATATTACGATATTTTTTATGTTCCTCCTCACTGCCTTCCATCTGATCAGCCAAGGCCCTGCAAGCTAAAGTAAATCATCAACTCAGATCCGAACAAGCTGAGATAGCACAGGAGTAGTACGGCAAATAAATAGCTCTCCTCCACCCTCAATACATACAAATGACAGCCAACCATGGCTTAAGCATTTCAAGCAAAAAAAAAACTACATACCAATATCTACAATAAACTAGTCAAGTAACACTCAGCAAAAGCCATACATTATACATAGTGAAGCAGGATTATATCCAACCTGAAAAAGCAATTACCGTCAGCCGTAACTTGTATAATCTTCAAACCCAACATATCAAGCTGAGCACGGAAATCAGAGATGTTGGCCTTATTTCCATGTTTCTTAGCCTGGCCAAAACAACTTCATATATATAGTCAAACTAAAAAGACATAATGTACTCCTCACAATCTATTCAAACCGCCAATTCTAGGTTCCAACCTTCAAATTGTGAGATTTAAAGAATCAAAGCAAGATATCCAACGCTCAAATCCAATATCAATTTCACATTACATGTCAATCACTTACTCCCCATTTATTATTTCATTAAAACGATTACAAACACCATATAAACTACTTCATAAATCTTAAGAAAACATACTCAGCTCTTCTTAATAAACAAATTGTCCAAATTTAAGTTTTCTTCACTAGTAAATGATCTAACCATTAAGTCTTCGGCTGTAACGGGTGAAATATCTCTCACATGGGTAGATTAACAAATCAAAATGCTCAAGGAGTGGGAAATGATTTGTCTTTATCAACCAATATAGGTGATGTTTACCCCATCATAGATTTGTGACGGCTGTCATACTAGCATATAACCAAGAATCTGTGTCAAGTCTCAGCTTAATTTTCTTTTTCTACTGCCACAGTCAAACACAAACTTCTATGCAAACACAGCCTTGAAATCACTAAAGTGCATATATGGACCCACAATTAGTCTTGCATAAAACCGTTGTATCCCTACAAGGCTATAATTATTCTATAACTTCACTATTTGAAGTCAAGATCGTAAAATTTTGGCATCGACTGTAATTACGCAAATCAATAAAGATAAAATATAATCTTAACATATTTATATTTATAATGAAAAGAAATTTTACAAAACAATAATTTGAGAACAAATAACTAATTTACAAGGGAATAAAAAGGAAATCAAAGTAGTGTCTTCACGAGTGAAAAGTCACACATTATCACTGCTCTGCATTAAGAGGTTTACTAGTCACATAAGTATATTAATTGATTGAAAAAACACAAAGATAACGGCTTTGAGCATAAGAATATAAGAACAAAAGACGAACTAAAAGTATGAGAAGATATACGAAATAAAAGACAACAGAGAAGGGGGAAATTTAGAGAAGTACATGAAGTTGATGCTTCTTAGGTTTGGATTTTTGGTGCTTATTTGGGGCCATCAAACCCTAATTAACTTTCTGGAAATTCCGGTGAATACTTTGTGGTGCTTTTGAAACTATGTCAACCACTTATCCCCGGCCGCGGTTGGGACGGCGGAGGATCGGAGGGGTTTATGCGGGTCTAATTTATACGGTTTTCGATCGGTTCGAATTTCGCGTCAAATACGGTTATTAACTTATTTTGAAAATGTTAATTACAAGTATCTTACCCTTTTTTAGGGATATTATTTCCCACGGTACCCTCGAACTTTGACACATTACGCATGGTACCCTCATTTTAAGTTTGTTCCCTAGGGTAACCTTGTATTTTGCGTTTAGTGCCCATGATACCCTGATTAATTTTCCGTCATAACGGTGTTAAAAGTTAGTTTAGTTAAAGTGATTAATTTTAATTTTTTTGGTGAAATTAGTTAGAAAATTAATGAAATTCAAATTAAAATAGTTGAAAATTGAGTAAAAGCTCATGGTACACATGTGTTTTCAATATTTTAACCATGGTACCATTATATTTTCAATCTTTTGTCCATGGTACCCTTGTGGTTTCAATTATTTGTCCATGGTACCCTTGAATGAATTGTAACCAAAAGGGTACCAGGGGCAAAGAATTTAAAATTTAAGGGTATCATGGCTAAAATATTGAAAACACTGGGTTACCATGGACATTCCCTTAAGTTTCAATTATTTTAATTAGAAGTTCGTTAATTGTCCTATTTAATTTTTTCTCTGAAACAAATTAATCACTTTAACTAAACTAACTTTAACGCCGTTATGACAGTAAATTGATCTGGGGTACCATGGGCACTAAACACAAAACACAAGGTTATCATAGGAACAAACTTAAAATGAGGGGTACCATGTGTAATGTGTCAAAGTTCGAGGGTACCGTGGGAAATATCCGTTTTTTTTAATCATAACTCGTAAATATTTTTATTAGTAATAATAAACATGTTTTATTTATTATTCCTTTGCCCATTTTTTCCTCACAAAAAGAGAATTGGGGCTCATTCAAAAAAATCCTCTTACTATAAAAGAAGGCACCGCTCCCAGTTACGTGGCGCAATGTGGGAGCTCCATTCGGAAATAAGTCCCTTTTTTTATACTTTTGGATTTGTATCCTGATTTAGCCTTTGCAATTGAAATCAGATACCTTATGGGACAAGTACTCCCCCAAGCTCTTAATTGCCCCTGTTTCGTGAATTGTTATCAGCTAATTACCCCTGTTTCGGGAACTGTTAAGCGCCCCCATGGAAATTGCACACATTCAATGGCTGCTTTTCTCAAGTTTCACTCATGTTTCCCATTCTTACAATGCATCTAACCCACCACACTCAATGCATCGCTTATATATGTACTTTGTATATCTCACAATTTTGAACTCATTCAAACTCTTTCAAATTCTTCTGTGCATTCAAAGATCATCACAATAATTCAAAGGTTATTAGATCTCCATTACTGTCACTTCAATGTCGACCTCCAACACCGTCTCCATTGCGACTCTTACCCAGGGTGTGAGGCTGCGGGAGTTGAACGTTAGGGTGATATACATGTGGGAGAGACCGGAGTTCAAGGATAAGTCGAAGACGGAATCAGTTGAAATGCTCCTGATTGATGCCGAGGTATGAACCATACTATGCCTAAATCCAGTTTATGTAGACTACTATGTCTGACTCCTTCCTCTTATACTATGCTTCTCAGAATCATTGCATCCAAGCTACAATCAAGAAGCCTCTTATTAAGAGGTTTAAAGACAAATTTGTTGTCGGAGAAGTGTACAACATCAAGAGTCTAACTGTATCCAAGAACGGAGGATATGACAAGGCTACATCGCATTCCTGCAGACTCAACGTTGAGTTCTCATCTAGGATTACGCATATGCCGAATGACAAAACCATACCATCTGATTGTTATCGTTTCTGTAGTTTTGATGATATTATCAATGGAAGAGCACCAACTACGCAGTATATCGGTGAGTATCGTGGACATTCATTGCATTATCTAAATCTGTGTTTCATTCAGTAGTGCTCATTTATCGTACCCCTCAAATACGATTTAGTGTTTTTCTCATGGGCAGACATTGTTGGCAAGCTGTATGAGATTGGACCAATAATCGGGACGAAGAATGGTTTCAAATGTAGGAGTATCAGATTGGAGAACACAAAGTACTGTCATCTATTTGCTCTTTTAAACTCCTGCTATTACTGTTAACACTTATGTTAGACATCCCTTCTATTTTGCCGCACTAATGTATCTGTCATGTTATTTCATCCTAATCGCTCTACATCAGAGGCGTAGTGCTTCAGTGCACTCTATGGGCACCACATCACACGGAGCTCCCTGAACTTTTGAAGAGTCTACCAAATCCGGATCATTCCAAAGTCATTGTTTGTCGATGCGTTGAGGCCAAAATTTTTGAATGTACTGTCTTAAGTCCTACATCTTTCGCTTTCTTATTTTCTTTTGGGCAGTTTTATTTGCACGACATCCTAAGATAACTATTTCACAACACAAATCAACAGCTTCCTGGCGGGTGCAAACAACCTTCAACGCCACCAAATTCGAGGTTAATCCAAATATACCCGAAGTTGCCGCGTTCCAAGAGAGGTACGCAGCTGTATTGCGCAATTGTGCCCTACATAGTGTTACATATGAACAAAAGTTTAGAAATTAGTCCATTCAGAAGTACAGTCCAACAGTAGTTGTGCAATCATTTTCCTGATCACAATAGAGTTCTTGGAGTCTTTCTTCGCAGGCACCAAGTAATTCTCTCCAATACGTAGAGGAGGGTACAGAGCATGAAAGCTTTGAACTTAGTGTCCACGAAGTACTGTCAATCAGTCAGATTATCAATAATGAAAAGGTTCTACATTTTATTTTCTATAGTTTACAATTTCTGATCATGTCATTTGTCCTTTTACCTCTAAGAAAATGCATAATCACTGAGGGTGCATCCAATCAGAGTGGATATTTCTACACCGTTGCAACCATAGTTGACTTGGAGGCTACCGCCGGGTGGTACTATCACAGTTGCAAGGCATGCTGATCGAAGGCCGCAAGGAATGAACATGGAAGGTGGATTTGCAGTCGCCCCAGTTGCACTGGTAATACTTCCGGTTTTCCAGGTTCGGTCCCGAGGTAAGTGTTACTTCATCGCAAACAGAGTTTACTTGGTAGTTCAATAGTTGTTGTGTATTGTGAGTACCATAATACATTACCATTTGTTTGTTTTGTCTTCCGACTTTCCTTGAAGGTACCAATTGAAGTTTGCCGTCAAGGATTTCTCGGATATTGAGTGTCATTTCGTTGTTTTCGACACCCAAATACAACATTATGTAGGCGAATCAGCACAAACTTTGCTTTCCAGAATGGAGAAGGTAAATTCTATACCAATCAAGGTCTGCATCCTTCAGTCTATTTCTACCTAACCACTTCACGTTTGGCTGTCTAAAACTATATGATTCAGGACGGTGACAGTCATTCGATTCCAGGAGAGCTTTCAACCTTTCTCGACAATCGTTACCTGTTCAAGATCTTCATACACGAAAAATTCAACGTTGAGCAATATTCAAAATCCTACACTGTTCAATGGATGTCTGATGATGCAGAAAAGATTTTTCATTGTTGCATGAAATACGAGGAGTCTCTTAAGGTACCATTCACGAAGATGCACCTTTCAATGAATATTTGTATCAAAAATTCAACTATCTAATTCAAACTTCAATTGTGTCAATTTATGAAAAAAACTAATGGCTATACCGTACTATACGCAGCTTGAACTTGAGGAGTATAGTCTGTCAACAATGGGTCTTGAACGGATGATGGTCAACAGAAATGTATATCTTCCTTCCCTTCACTTGAATAATTTTATTTCTTTTCCAAATCTAATCGATTACAACAATCTTTACTCCCCTGCAGAATGATGGATCTTCCTCGAGTGGTGTCAACACTACCGAACAATTTATCCCTATGGACGAAAGTTCTCCTGCAGGGATCAATTCCAAGGAGCCAACAACCGCCTCCAGTGCTTTAGAGGTTTATATTCACCACTCCAGCTGATGTATATCCGTTATTTCCTACATTTTTGTGTGTATTTTGACCATACAATATTTACCTCGATGTTACAGGTTATCGACTGTGAGACATCGTCTACTCCGTCCCGTGTCACTCCTATTAAGAGGACCAGTACTGGAATTCTTCTGGACTGCACTCCATCAACTGACGCGCCACCTGACTTCGGTTCCACCACCAAAGGCCCCATTGCAGTTACCAAAAGAGGAAAGAGTGTTTAGGACAAGGACCATATGAAATGCAACAACAGTATTTATGAAGTTAAACCTATTAGCAATATATTTCCCCTAATGTATCATGACATTTTATTTGCTCATTTGATTCACTTGATGAGAACAGAATCCCCGTTAGTTTCAATTCAATTAATCTTTGCAGTTTATTTCCCACCATTCTTCACCACATCTCAATGTGAAACTTGATTTATTTTCAAACTCCACGTACTTAGAACATTAATTAGCTACAAACCCGGATCTACCTGCAGACTCTGGAGTTGCCTCACCGTCATGAACATCTTCGACGAACATAATTTACAGGCCAATTAATTTCATGGGAATTATTTACAAAATAACTTTAACAAACTCCAATTCACATTATGTATTGACGTTTTTAGTATCGCAATTTCTATTCCACACTGCTACACTACATTTCAGTTGATATCTTAATTTATTGATCATTATAAGTCACATCTTAATTTACCATCTTAACTTATTGTCCACGGTTATCATCAAATTCTATTTGATGCTGAATGTACCCTTCCTCTTCATCAGAATTCCCCTTTTAGGTCTTGCATATAGTACCCCCTATAGCTAATCGGTTGATGTCACCAAATTATAAGTCACATATAGTACTCCCAACAAGTTAATGTCACCAAAATGGTTTTCTGCCTACGCTGTTGTAGAATGATGTCTCGGATGAATTACGATTATTTGTAACATCACGATCCGTGACTCTGCTCATACGAACCAAATCCCGGATTCTACCTATCACTTCAGCTTGGTCATCAGAGCCTTTATATTAAATGTTCATCCTATTGGAAACACAACATATCGTTTTCTGTTGAAACTACTCAAATGCAAGTCCTTTCGACTCCTACACTTTGACAACAAGCATTCATATATATACATCTATACATCTATATTCCACGTCTAATTGTACTCAGTCACATCAATTCATTTAAACTACAATTCTACATTCACCTATCATGGATAGTTGTAGTAATGAAAACGAAAATAGTATCAGAAATAAAACAAAGAGGAGGACGTCCCGTAACGACATTACTGCAAGTGCTGAATCTGATGCGTCCGTTATCAAGGAAGGCAAGTCAAAGAAGAAGAAACAAGTTCATGGTTAGCATTTCACAATTATCTGCTTCGTATTGCACGTTGTACTTTACATAATTTCTTTTCGTTCTGCACCAAGGACACTGTCAAACCAACATTTTTTTTTCAGCTGCATCTAGGTCGCCTTTCAATGACCTGACAAATGTGTGTACCAGTCCCGAACCTACAACTCGCTCAACCATAGCCAAAACACTGACATATGATTCCGCAAATGTCACTAACCCTGATGTCTTCCTCAACCCAGGTCATACTATTCCACTCTACTTTACCATTTTAATTCATGATTTTCCCATATATATTATCAGCAGTTTCTGACGTCTGCTACAGATGTTATCTCCTCGCGTAATGCCATTGAAGCACTGATTGGTAATGGCAATTTATTTTTGAAGGAAAAAGGTATAGATTGCTACTATAATATAGACTTGCTTTGAGCACCTGATGTAGATCTGTAGAAGTAATTTGTACCTAATTGGCTTAACTTTCTTCGTCTGTTTCCTTCAAACTTCAGGGAAGGAGATTTTGACACATCATGATAACTATGGTAATCCGCCCAACATTGCGTCTGAAAGTATTGAGGTTGATGATTTTCCAAAGACTCATGAGAATGCTGTATCTGGTGACATTCTTTCCTTTATCTATTGTTAATATTTTCTGCGCTTCTGAATATATCGAAAGGGTTCGCTTTTGACATAATGCATAATGTCTAAACCCAAGTTCGCATGCAGCTTTGACAGTGCAAAACAATGACTTTTGTCGTGGTGCTGATGATCAATCAACAGTCGAACAACTTCGTGACGGTATGAGATATAGGCATACACTGGTCAATTGCCTCTTCACCCAATCAAATTACTAAAATGAATAAACCGTTGTGTGAATTTCAATTTGTGTGTGCCTGTGTAATACCAGCTGCTGATCTTGAAAGACATCTAATAACATACCTGCTTGCCAAACAATCTCGCCTTGATCGCAAACATATACTGACGGATAGGAGGAATGGGCGTAAATCGTTCGAAGAATCAATGTACACTATTAACGACCCATATATGGATTGGCGTACAAAACTTGCAAGGCGAAAAAACATGGTAAAAATATCCGGTAGAAGAGCAGATAAATTAATTCAATCGTCTGTTCACGGCACTCCAGACAAGCAGGTTGAAGATCTTACTACAGGTTTGTACTTACGGTTTTCTTCAAGTGCATAGTATTTAACGTATCGCAGGTAATCTTCTTGAATTATATGGAACCCGTCTGTTGGTACTTGCAGCTGTCGTCGGCCGTGTCGTGGAAGACATTCGTGAGGCTGCAGCTAGAGACGGATCCACACCCAGAAGACTGACTTCCAATAGACACTTCAACTCCTCGACACATAGCGATGTAATAATTCAAAGTTTAGCCCGTGACATATTTGGAGAAGTTAGTGAAGACCATCACTTGGGTGATGATCCAACCGAGGAAACAGGTTAGCTTCATGATTACATATTTCCCTTACAATTAACCTATTATGCAGTGGGATGTACGAGCCGTCTTCCTGTTATTTTCAGGATGGATAGGCTATGACGATATTGGGGATCCGGAGTACAGGTGCCAAAGATGCGTTGCACTTCTATGGTATGGTGAGAGAGATAGAATGGATCGAAGACCGTTGGTTCCTACTTTCAACATGTGTTGTAGAGACGGTATTGTCGTGCTACCCTACTTAACTGAACCCCCACAACCGTTGAATGATCTCCTCCACGGTGTGCACCCGAAAAGTGGTCATTTCAAGGGTAATATCAGGTCCTATAACTCGATGCACGCTTTCACGTCAAGTGGTGGTAAAATTGATCACTCAGTAAATAAGGGTAGAGGACCATACACTTATAGGATAGGTGGACAGAATTCGCATATGATTGGAAGTCTACTTCCAGTGGATGATCAGCCACCGAAGTTTTGTCAACTGTATATATACGACACCGAGGACGAAATAAAAAACAGGAAGAGAGCCCTTATGTAAGTTGGCATCATTAAATCAGCACGTTATTTACTGAAAAACCTTTTACTGCGTACTGCTTCATTTTATCAGGGTAATAGTTTTTTTTATCTTTTTTTCTTTTTTTGTTTTGTGCGTTTTCAGGGGTCAGTCACAGACATTTGACAAGTTCGACAACGACCTAATGTCTGAAATTAAGAGTATGATTGACGACTACAATCCTTTGGCGAAATCATTCCGTATGGCGAGAGACAATATTTTGAACTCGGAAGACAGGTGCGAGGTCCGATTGCGTCTTATTCATGGTAGAAATAGCGATGGCAGAATTTACAACTTGCCTAACGTGTCAGAAGTTGCAGCGCTCATAGTTGGTGACGTTGAAGACATTGTCGACAATAGGGACATTGTCGTTGAAGAAAAATGTGGACAACTTCAGCGTATATAAGAATTGCATCCGTCTTACTTGGCTCTTCAGTATCCTCTCTTTTTTCCACGGGGGGAGGATGGATTTCGCCTCGGGATCAGCCACTGTCAGGACTCTGTTGACTCGAGTTCGAATCCAGATACTGCACGCAATAAACTCACACTAAGGGAATGGTTCGCGTTCCGTTTGCAAGATCGGCCAGCAGAGGTCGAGCCTGACACGTTGCTCAGAGGCGGTCGACTCCTTCAACAAATAATTGTCGATGGGTACACAATGATTGAAGCCCAACGACTGAAATTTCTTCGATACAATCAGCCTAGCTTACGTTCTGAGAACTACAAACAGTTGTTTGCTGCAGTGTCCAATGGTGAGACTGATTCGTCGTCTGTTGGAGTTAAATACATTGTTCCTTCTAGCTTTGTTGGCGGGAAAGGATATATGAGGGAGAACTACCAGGATACGATGACTATTTGCAAGTGGTGCGGTTATCCTGACTTATTCATCACTTTCACTTGCAATCCTAAGTGGCCCGAAATCGAACGTTTCGTATCTAAACGTGGTCTGAAAGCTGAAGACAGGCCCGACATAGTAACACGTGTATTCAAGCAGAAACTTGACATACTAATGAGGGATTTTAAGGAAAACCACATATTTGGCAGAACAAGAGCAGGTATTCTATTTGCTTTTCCCCTTCCCCGATACATCGTCAGTTACTATCTTGATCTTTAAATTGTGTATCTAAAATACGTCTCCACGATTTTCCTGCAGTCGTGTACACTATGAGTTTCAGAAACGTGGTCTTCCTCATGCTCACATCCTCCTTTTCCTCCAACGCGAGGACAAATTCCCAGATGCAAGCGATGTTGACAGTATAATATCCGCTGAAATACCAGATCCATTGGAAAACCCAACCCTTCATCAGGCCGTTTGTGAATTAATGATCCACGGGCCATGTGGTCTGGTAAATCCGAAGTCCCCTTGCATGGTTGACGGTGTGTGCACCAAAAGGTTCCCCAAGGCCTTTTCAGAAAGGACAACAGTTGATGGTGACGGTTATCCTATGTATAGGAGGAGAGACAATGGCATTACTGTTCAGAAATCGGGGGTCTCAGTGCACAATGGTTTTGTCGTCCCTTACAATGCTGATTTGTTGGAGAGGTATCGTGCTCACATAAACGTCGAGTGGTGTAATCAAGCCCGGTCCATTAAATATTTATTCAAATATATTAACAAGGGGTACGACCGAGTCACCGCTGGTGCTGCAACGAGGACGAACCCTGACGAAATCGACCAAATACAGGAGTACTACGACTGCCGATATATATCACCGTGTGAGGCAACGTGGCGTATTTTTGCATTCGATATTCATTACAGGACCCCACCAGTTCTTCGATTGGACTACCATCTCCCGAATGAACAGAATGTAGTATACAATGAGGACGATCCAATAGAAGATATTCTTGCACGATCAAGTGGAGGTAGGACGAAATTCACCTCGTGGTTAGCTTACAATGCTGACCATGAAGAATCCAGGGATTTGACTTACGCCGAGTTCCCGACAAAGTACGTTTGGCATCAGAAAGAGAAATGTTGGGCGCCTCGGAAACAAGGTTTCAGTTTAGGGAGAATGTACCATATGCCACCTACCGGAGGTGAGCGGTACTACATGAGAACTCTCCTTAATTTCGTGAAAGGACCAACCAGTTACGAGGACATACGTACCGTCAACGGCACTGTCCACGAAACATTCAAAGACGCATGCTACGCTCTAGGGTTGCTTGGCGATGATAAAGAATACATCGATGCAATAGTCGAGGCAAGTGATTGGGGTTCAGGGACATATTTGCGTAGTTTGTTCGCAACGTTGCTTTTATCCGGCAGCCTGGTAAAACCAGAGTACGTATGGGAGCAAACGTGGCACCACCTCTGTGACGATATTCTACACCGGCGAAGGAGAGAACTGCTAAACTTCGGTATGTCACACTACTTCCACATACTCGATTTATTTTCTTTTTCCCTAAATTACACATTTTAATCTAACCGACATGTGTACGCAGATCTGCAGATGACAGATCTCGAACTACAGAATTACGCTTTGGCAGAAATAGAGTCGTCACTGCAGACGAATGGCAGTTCACTTTCCAAATTTCCCGAAATGCCTCTGTCAGACTACAACCTGAACTGTGTCCACTCCAACAGATTAATATCTGACAAACTGAACTACGATAGGGCAAAGTTGAGTTCTGATCACCAACTATACATGTCCTCCATAACATATGAGCAGAGGTCGGTGTACAATGAAATTATGGCTGCAGTTGATAATAACAACGATGCTGTTTTCTTCTTACATGGTTACGGAGGTACGGGTAAGACCTTTATCTGGAATACATTGTGTGCAGCATTGAGAAGTAAAGGGGAAATTGTCCTACCTGTTGCGTCTAGCGGCATCGCTGCAATTTTACTACCTAGAGGTCGGACTGCACACTCAAGGTTTAGCATCCCAATTAATGTGGACGAGAGGTCGACATGTTCAGGAATTAGACCAGGTACTAATCTTGCTCAGCTACTCATCAAAACGAAACTAATTATTTGGGATGAAGCACCAATGGTGAGCCGATACTGTTTCGAGGCACTTGACCGGAGTCTGAGAGATATAATGAGAACGGTCCACACCGATCTAGCCGATAAGCCTTTTGGTGGGAAGGTTGTCGTTTTAGGAGGGGACTTCAGGCAAATATTACCTGTCGTTCCGAAAGGCAGTAGGCAAGATATTGTCCACACAACGATATGTTCATCACCTATATGGAGGGACTGCAAGGTATAACTATCTGCTTACTGAAATAATGTTGTTAAGTTCATATTTAGCATACTCTCCTAACATCGTATTGCAGGTTTTGGAACTTACACAGAACATGAGGTTACGAACTGGTGGACAAGGCGCAAATGCAGAAGAGATACGGTAGTTTTCCGATTGGCTACTCAGCATTGGCGATGGTAGAGCAGGTGGTCCAAACGACGGAACAGCTACTGTACAACTACCGGACGAAGTTCTTATTGAGCCGGGTCCTGACCCAGTATCATCCATTGTCACCAGCACTTACCCTGGTCTTCTTGAAAATCTCGACGATCCGCAATATCTGCAAGAGAGAGCTGTCCTCGCACCAACTCACGATGATGTCGAAAAAGTTAATCAGTATGTTCTGTCACTTATGTCAGGGGAGAAGGTGGTCAATTTGAGTGCAAACGAGATTAGTGTGGATGAAACAAGCCGCGTCATTAAATATTTGTACTCTACGGAGTTCCTCAATTCAATCCAATGTTCAGGTCTGCCAAATCACGCACTTACTCTTAAAGTTGGTGCTATTGTCATGCTTTTTAGAAATATTGACCAGGCAAACGGTCTTTGTAATGGAACACGGTTGGTCATATCAAGACTTGGAGAACGTGTATTGGAAGCTACTATTATTTCAGGCTGCAGAAAAGGTGCACAGGTTTACATACCACGCATAAAACTTTCACCTTCGGACGAGACCAAGTTCCCCATTCGTTTCGAAAGGAGACAATTCCCACTTTCGGTTTGCTTCGCAATGACTATAAACAAGAGTCAAGGACAGTCACTGTCGAACGTAGGTCTTTTCCTCCCCAAACCTGTATTCACTCATGGACAACTTTATGTAGCCTTCTCAAGGGTTACAACTAAGAGTGGACTGAAAGTCCTCATACTGGATGAAGACTGCTTCGACACTAATACGACGACAAACGTCGTCTTCAAAGAAGTGTTCTCCATGTTGAGTTAGATTGTCGTTGAAATTGCTAGGAAAAATGTACCGTTGGACCTATTATACTGTCATTCCTATGATGTCAAACTCTTTTTTCTTATCTTAATCCCTGTTTACTTTTTTCACGACATTATTTACATCGACATCTAATACTCCCTATACACAGTATTTGGCACACACTCTTGCAGTAGAAGGAAGGGTGACTGAAATCACAGTTCAGAGCTCTCCAATCCTTCATTGAAGGTTTATGTCAGCATTTTACTGTGTGTTACAATTGCAGCTGGCATCTTTAAGTTCCATACCGATAACATACCATGGTTACATTACAGCTTAGGTATAACAGTATGTAGTCGTTTCTATCTCCCCGTAATATTTCAGATTGTAAGTACTCTACTGTCATGTATACCATGTTTATTTGTGACCAAATCTTTATATGGGTGTAATATTTTGCAGCAACATTGTATTCGATGTACGACATTCGATCCAATGTATCTCATAATACAGCAGCGCATTTCTGTACTCACTTCCTCACTCCATATTTATAGTCTAATATCGCCGTTTATTTCATGAAGAACAGCCCCCTGCTCAGAAGTCTATTCTCAGACGAAAATTCTACCGTACCATGCACATAGTAATTAGAACATAGACACTCTTTAGGCTTAGATACGGTACGATCATCTTAACTTAAACCATTAACCAGCATTCCGATAAGGTTGAATACATACTTTAAGGCGTAATATACTACACCAAGAAAATTTGCCCATCTGTATGGACGACAGGTGATAACAACTATTAGTTATTTCTTACGCACGACAACCGCCAAGACCACAAGCTTACTACAAACATGGAGCACTAGCAGGAAAGTTGAAAACACATTACATATCTTATTCATATATTTTTACTGTGTGTTACAATTGCAGCTGACATCTTTAAGTTCCATACCGATAACATACCATGGTTACATTACAGCTTAGGTATAACAGTATGTAGTCGTTTCTATCTCCCCGTAATATTTCAGATTGTAAGTACTCTACTGTCATGTATACCATGTTTATTTGTGACCAAATCTTTATATGGGTGTAATATTTTGCAGCAACATTGTATTCGATGTACGACATTCGATCCAATGTATCTCATAATACAGCAGCGCATTTCTGTACTCACTTCCTCACTCCATATTTATAGTCTAATATCGCCGTTTATTTCATGAAGAACAGCCCCCTGCTCAGAAGTCTATTCTCAGACGAAAATTCTACCGTACCATGCACATAGTAATTAGAACATAGACACTCTTTAGGCTTAGATACGGTACGATCATCTTAACTTAAACCATTAACCAGCATTCCGATAAGGTTGAATACATACTTTAAGGCGTAATATACTACACCAAGAAAATTTGCCCATCTGTATGGACGACAGGTGATAACAACTATTAGTTATTTCTTACGCACGACAACCGCCAAGACCACAAGCTTACTACAAACATGGAGCACTAGCAGGAAAGTTGAAAACACATTACATATCTTATTCATATATTTTTTTTTTGAGCAGGGATCACCGACTTCTGCAACGAACCACGAACATGGATAACTATTTCTGCGATCTTGGGTACCGACTGGCGTTCTAGGCATTCCTTCGATAGAACCTTGGGTACTGGCTGGCAAGTAGATTCATCACAGACATATAGGTAGATACTGGATCATTGTCGGAGTCATGGTAACCACCCGCCACGACATCATCAGGAACCATTCTGAAAGCTGTTCCGCATCTTATGTAATCGGTGTCATCTGCAGTTAGTACCCAGGCATGCGGACCTGCTGTAGAATGTGTCTGGGTCTCATAGTTTGCCTTCCCCTTTCCGGCCCTCTCGAACGCGCACTGCAGTTTGAAAGCTTGCCTGTAGGTCTCCATACCACTCTCAAACTCAAGCACAACTGACCTCATGAAGCATTTCGTCTGGCCATTCCATATTGGTCTGTGTTGCCTCACAAGGTAACCTAGGCGCCTGAACTCATTACGAAGGGAACTAAAACTCCTTCCTGTAACCAAGTTGCCATCCGTTTCATATGGCAAATTCTTCACTATGACCATGGGGGGTAAAAGGATTTGGTAGGCATTTTCACTTTACAGATTTTTTTTCTTGAAGGTTTTGATTATGTGCTACTTGAAGATCACATCATATATATAGAGTCTCAAAATCTATTCTATGCGTGACATATGAAATCCAACTCATTCAAAAACAGTGAAAGTGAAGTCTAATTGATTTCATATTTGACGAATTTGGTTTGCAATGGTCAAATCCCAAGCACCTATGCTCGACAGGTGTTTGGGGAAGGAACCATTTCAAGCAAGCAATCAAAATCAGTCTTCTGTCTGCTAGAAAACATTGCAGTGAAAGTATATTACTTTTCCAATGTTCACTCTTCCCCAATTGTTCTTCCCTATTACCCAAGATGCCCTCATATTCTCAGCTGCTTAAGTGTGGATGACACTATTGGATGAATGACCACTCAATAAAAGTGCCAGGTTTCATGTGCAATGCCAGGATCAGAGGTGAGTTCTCTGTCCTCAGCTGTGCAATTACAGTAATATGCACCGTTTGGTTACGATAAGTATGCCTGAATACACAATCAAGCAGTAAAAGGATCAATTAATTGCATTTACAAATAGCGAATAACAGATTCAGGGAGTAGACCGTGTGGGACAATATAAGACGTGAACATTTATTTGCATTCCGATAACATTCCGTTACATCCAGAAAAAATTTCCACAAACATAGGGTTGAAGTATTAAGGATTACTTCTAATTCGTTACATCCGACAACAACACACCCAAATGATACCCAAGAAAATTAAAAACATACACAAATCTTCGAGAACTGAATCATGCAGTCTTAAATTAAAAGTTACTAGACGTTCCTTCCACAGGAGTTTGGTTATAGAACCTTGGGTACTTATTTGCAAGCATTCTCATCACTGATGCATACGTTGAAACTGTATCATTGTCAGCGTCAGAGTATCCACCAACTATGAGATCATTTGGTACCAACGCGTAAAATGTTTTCTCTTTCGTGTACACGTAGTCAGCTGCAGTTACAACCCATGCGTGCGGCCCCGCTGTTGAATAAAGTTGATTTTCGTAGTCTGCCTTCCCTTTAGCAGCCCTCTCAAACGCTCGCTGAAGCTTGAAGGCCTGCCTGTACATGTCCATCTCAGACTCAAACTCCATCACCACTGCTCTCATGAAACAGTCTGTTTCACCATTCCAAATAGGTCACTGCTGTTTAATTGGGTAGCCAAGGCTCCTCAAATGATCACGAAGGGAACTGAAACTTCTTCCAGTCACTCTATTACAATGCGCTTCATACGGCAGATTGTGGATTATAACCATGGGAGGGTAGCAATACGCAGTAGGCATTTGTTCTTATTAGTATTTTACCTGTACAGAAGTGTTTCTTATATGCTGATTTTTTTCTTATCTCAGAGGCATCTTTTCTTATCTCACACAAAATTTATATACTCTGAAATTCTACTATGCATATCACACACTTACCCATGCTTGTCAGATGTTAAGATACCCATCCACAAACAGTAAAAGGGAAACCCCAATTGCTTGCAGATTTGAAGAAAGGGGTATGCAATTGTCAAACCTAAATACAATAATCTGGCCAAGTGTTGTGGGAAGGTTGATGCAGCAAGCAAGCTATCTTTATCAATCAGCATTGCTGCGAGAAAATATGGACAAAATGTAAATTACCTTCTCACGATGCAATGTATCCACTTTTGAAGATTTTGATTACTGATCCATTGTTTTGAAGATGTATTTGGTTGTTTTCTAACTCCCATACCATGGTTGCTGTTTTCTTAGGGAAAGAGATGTGGATACGTTTTGTAGCCATCACATTTGCGGTTCTAACGTAATTCATATCGAATTTTGAGATATGTAGTAAAGTACTCGATTTCGAGATTCATATATATATATGTATGTATATATGTATGTATATATATGTATATGTATATGTATGTGTGTGTGTGTATATATATACACATATATACATAAATATATTTATATATATCATCTTGACGTTATCTATGATACTATTTCATGGTTGAAAACGGCATTTTTATTTAATATGTTAGACAATCATGTACGTCGTTACGGTTTTATCTTCCCGGATGTTATGTACACTATATTCCCCACATTTGTACTAACATTTATATGATTGATTCCCCACTCTTTTTCTATAGTAAGAAGTTAAAACAATTGTATTCAACGTGGTAGGTAAATTCCGATTTATATTCTTTTTGTGTTACGTTGCCTTCTCTTTCTTTCCTTTACATACATCTTCTTCTTTCACGTTATTTGTGGTATATTTGACTTACTTTGCCCTTCTAAAATACAAATTCAGTTCATGTATATATTGTAAGTGCTTATGACAACTGGTCTATATTATTTTCTCCAATCTGTTGTAATATTCTTTGTCGAAACCCGTTCCCCTCCCAACCCCGTGACGTGTCACGGGTATTACACTAGTGAAGGAGTTAAATCTCTCTCTCTTATATATTAAAAAAGGCACCACTAACAATGAGGTGGCGCCTTTCTCATTTAATTTACATCCTATAGGTAATTTTACCAAGCAAACCCAACTAAAAAATCACTTAACTACTTCAAACCAAATTTCAACACTTTAACTACTGCACCACTCCAATATTCATTATTAAAATTGTATAAAAACAATACATATACTTTTTAGGCTTGAGAGAATTACAAAGTAATTAATTCACGTTTCGCTATAATTCACACTTGAGACTTATACCGCTTCCTTATCCCCTATTCACAAAAACAAAAACCGAGGGGCAAAGCATTTCAACTTTCCCGCCTAATTTCATCCCTTTCATTACCTAAATTGGGCTTGAAAAAATATTTTTTTTGTCCAAATTCATTACAAGCCCAATTGTGCAATATCAACCCATACAATAACGAAAGCCCTTATTTAACTATAAATTGATCAATTCAACTAATTACATTCATTAAATACGAAAAAAAAATGTAATGTAATAACCCAGAATCTATTCGCATACTTTCTAAAAGACCCGTCAAACGGGTCAGGTTATACGGGTTGGACAAAATATGGATCGAGTCAAATACATGTCATGGGTCGGATTATGGTTAAAATACTGAACATATACAATTTTCGAGACCATGCATTTTATCAATTCAAAATTAACTATTGAAAAGTATTAATCATATTTAATACTCCGTATCACTCATGCAATTAAATTTAATACTATAATTTTTTTTTGGTAAAATACAAGTAGAATTGTATTTTATTATATTTTATAAATATTATTATTATTATTATTAAATGTTATAAAAATTATACGGAGTACAAAATTATTATTTTTATTAGTTTTTAATTTACAATATTAATGTTAATAATTTTTTTAATTATTATTTTAAATATGATATACTCACATACACTAATATCATAATAACAGTAATGACACGTCGTCAATCCAACAGGTCGACCTGTTCGACGGATTTTGATCCTAAATTAATGGATCATTCCGGGTTTGCGCCAAACCGATCGTGGGTCAAAATTTCAGGGTCTTGACTCTTGAACCTACAAATTAAAATGGGTCGACTTTACGAGTCAAGTCGAAATTTGACAGGTCTATTTTTTCAGATTTAAATACCCATTATCTAATCATAATCACTTAAATATAGAACAAATTAATTCCAAAAAATACCCTACTAAAAGTTAAATCTACAAAGTTGTGTAACCTTTTTTAATATAGGTAGAATGATTAATTAAGGCATCCAATAGTATTTCTTACTTATATTTTGACTCTATTATGTGATATACGGAATATAAATTAGGCGCAATTCGATTTATTTGCCATGTATACTTTTTATAAAATACTAATTTTATGGACAACATATAAATACTAATTTTATGGAGTAGAAGATAAAATCGTGAACAACATATCTATTTATTAATATGACTAATTGTATGGTCATTTCAACCTAATAAAATGCCACTACGTACTTTATGTCGAAAGATAGGATAGTGACAAATTTTATACAGGTAGTGACTAATTTTATATCATTTCATTTTAATAGAATGTTACCCCAAACAAAAAAATAATAAAGTAGTGATGAATGAAAACATAAACGGTAGACTGAAACACTAAAGGAGAAAAATGTAAATTATTGACTTAATCGAATGGAATAATTTTTTAGTAACTAAACTATTTATATAAACAAAAATTATTGAAAAAACCGTGCATAGACACGGGTTTTGTACTAGTATCTAATTAATTGAAAATCGACATTCACATGTTATTTGTCGAATAATTTCATACATCATTCATTCATTTACGTGTCATTACAAGTAAATCTTTGGCCGACATTCTTGATTACAACACTTACTAAATCTAAAATGTCTTAAACGAAATCGCCCAACAAAAAGTTGTGCTTAACCCCGTGATTATTCACGGGTATTCACTGCTCTATTCCTAATTCATTTTGTACATGAATAGTTGAATACTACTTCTATAAAATATACTCAACAAAAAGGTTACGAGTGATCGCCCGATAATATGTATCGGGACAGGATACATTTACCTTTTACACTCTGTTTAAAAAAAATAACAGAGGGTACAAATAATGGGTGTAGAAATAAAAACACTGAATTAAGTAATGATAATATTTTAGGATCGCAATCCGACCCGTTGAGTCAACTAAAATTAAATTTGATAAAATATTTATATTTATATAGTATAGTTATTTTGGATTTATATTAAGCAGTTAATATTTTAAATTAAAATATAAACCAATTTTCAATTTAATACATACTCCGTATTTTTTACCATTTAATAATAAAATAATTAAAAAAAATGAATTTAATATTTTTTAAAATATGACCATTATAGTTCAAGAGTATAAAAATAATGTTTTACTCTTAAATAAATATTTTTTTAGCATAAATCGTCGGTAGATTTTGAATTTTAATTGAATATTTCAGTTACTTATTATTGATTAATTAATAATAATATTATTATTATTTATTAATTGATTAGAGTATATTTTGATCATATTGTATTAGTTAAATCTCTATGTCGTTTTGAAGTGGTATAATAAGAAAGAAATTAGATTGGTCAGTTAAGTGGAAGAAAAACTGAGAAGTTGTATTGAAATTAAGTCTCGAGTTTTGAGATTGATCAAATGTGTTTTAAATCTTGAGTTCTGAGAATTTCACCTCAAATGCACATTTTATTCTCACTAAAGAAAATTTTAGTTTTATTATTCTAATTTCTTTCGATTGAAGAATTAGGCACGTTGAGTGAGGAGTTGTACAAGGATTCTGCCCTTATCATGCAACCAGGGCGGCTAAGAGGGGGTTCGGGGTAAGCGATGGAACTGGGTCTCCAAATACCTGATTTGCACAAGATACGGAAGACGCCTTAATTATACAATGGAGCATGATCAACTTTCTTACTCTTCGTGTTGATGGAGGATTTTTTTGGAATGGTAATCTAAGAATGATGATATTAGAGTAATTATATAAGACTAGTGTAGGTCCCGTGCGATTGCACGGTATTTGGTAGACATTGTATTAATAGGTTTTTCGTATAGTAGTACATCTGTGCGAAGAAGATAATATTTTTACAGCAATCATAACACTTTGTTCGATTTATTTGTAGCTCGGAGTCTGTAATATCAAATATGTTGGAGGCAGCAAAGCACAAACCTGAAATAACGAAGAGTCTATGTAATACTTGTCATTTAATTTGTCTAATGTTAAGTGAATGTCATAAAATTAGATTGTACTGTCAATTAATCAATTAATTAATTAGTATGATATATAGAAAAAGATTTATACTATTTTATGGTATAACAAAAATGGAGTTGATGAGGTGTCAACTTCTCATGGAGTTTTTTACCCCAAATAATTATCACTTAAATAAGTAAACAAATAAAAGATTTGAGGATATGACCATATTTATGTAAAATTACTACATTTAATGCAAAATTACTTTGTAGTAAATCAAAATGTACGACAAAGGCACTTACTAAAAGAATATCTATAAAATACTACCAACTACACGTGTATACTAAAATTTATAACAATCTTAGAATATCTATAAAATAAATTTGCATATATACCGTGCATATGCACGGGGTCTATACTTAATATAAGGAAACAAATAAAATTATTTAATAAGGAAACAAATAAAATCACTCAAATAAGGAAACAATTACTACATTTAATCCAAATTCAAGTCAAAGTCAATATTTATGTAAAATTAGAAGAAAAATTATTCAATAAATAAAATTATCATGTGCTCCGTATGTATTAGCTATATATTAAAAAAATACACTTCGTATATATCTATGACATAATTTATTTATTTTTGTGACAAAATATAAGTGTCTCATATTATTGAAGTCTACGTATTTTAAACAAATATAAAATCTTGACGATGGAAAAAACTACGGAGTATATAAAATACTTTCACATTTTGATTTTAATATATAAATATTTGGAGTTATTTTTTTATCTAATAATATTTGGAGTATTATGTTATCTTATAATTTGTTAATTAAATTTATAAATGACCTCAATATATAAAAGAATGACTTTTGATTTGCGAATATTGGTTTTGTGAAGAAAAAAAAACTTTAATTAAATAATCAAGTAAAAATTACTATAAAATTTTGTTATTAGCTTTGTAAAAAAACATGTTCATTAAAATATTAAAATATGAATTGAATGAGATTACACGATTATATCTTGATTATTATTGAAATTTTAAATTATTATCTCGAATATAAAATATAAATATCAAAAATGTGAAAAACTAATAGGGTACCAACAGATATTTATAAAATTAGAATGTACTGTCAATTAATCAATCAATATATATAAAAAAAGATTTATACTATTTTATGGTATAACAAAAATGGTAGCATCTACTCTATTAATTATACTATTTTATGGTAATATCTTTTAAACATATAGTTATTGATCGCAGTTAAATGCATGAGTAATTTAGATATAAGCCCAACCAATATATATATTAAATAATCAAAAAGTAGGCTCATATGGTAGGCCCATATGTAGTTAGGCGGGAAAATTTGGAGATTTGTTATTTGGTTAGTGGAAAGGGGGATGACATAATTTATTTATTTTTGTGACAAAATATAAGTGTCTCATATTATTGAAGTCTACGTATTGTAAACAAATATAAAATCTTGACGATGGAAAAAACTACGGAGTATATTAAATACTTTCACATTTTGATTTTAATATATAAATATTTGGAGTTATATTTTCACATTGGAAAGGTACATGGACTATTGCGAATTTAAGAAAAAAACACGATGAGAATATGTTTAATGAAAAAAAATTGATCAATGACATTACATGGAGGAACATCGGAGGAGAGTTGTGACTGAACACTATGTTGAAAAGAACTCCCTGTCGCTGCACAATTTTCGTCCGAAACTTGTTTCCCTGAAATGATAGGACAATTGGATTACTAAACTCGGACATTAGAAATCACATCACATACAATACGATAGGTTAAACAGACTGGAGATAAAAGAATATAAATACCTTTTACGTTATCTGCTGAGCTTGATACAGACCGCCTGGGTTGAACGTCGACAAAAGGGGAAGCTGAGGTGGGGACGACACTAAGAGAACGTCCTGTCTGTGTAGTCTGAAGTGAATGCCCGCTGGTGTTTGTGATATCAGTAAATGGTCTTCGTGAACCACCTGCAAAGAGTAAAAAGTAAGAAACCGTTAATGTCACATATTGCGAGCTACAAAATAGCTTTGTTTTTGCCATGAAGACGGGACGTGTAAAGGTACTGGGGAGACCTCCTGTTTGTTTCTTCTTTCTCTGTATCTTCACCATTGTACGGACAGACTCAGTGGCACTTCCCTCTTAAAGGATTGCATATAAATAAAAGACACTGACAGAGAAATAGGTGTTGACAGCAAATCAACTCAATAATGAAATTTACATAGCTCTATATAAACACATTGACATTGGGAATATACACTGAATTTGCAAGGCCTGCACATGAATACTGAAAAGTGATTATTAGAGTTATGTAAACGGGAATTCGTAAATTGTTAATTATGACGACGCAAATATCCGTACTGATCTAATTGCAAATGGGTATGGGAATAGACACTGAATTTGCAAGGCCTGCACATGAATACTCAAAAGTGATTATTAGAATTCTTTAAACGAGAATTCGTAAATTGGTAATTATGACGACGCAAATATCCGTATTAAGTTTATTACAAATGGGTATGGGAGTTATAAACCTTGAAATTATTAAAATGATTTTTAAAACTTGAATTTATATAAATGGACATATAGCCAGTAATTAAAGATCTTGAGGGAACAGATTAGCTAAAAGTTTACGACTGTTCAGTCACAATTTTTTTTCCAGCAAGAGTACATGATTATTGACTGTTTAAGTACATGGAGCTACGTACAGGCTTACACAATGAGGAGCAGATAAAACACTTGTTTTGTAAGTTGAGCTACAGAAGTTGAATCAAAAGAGTTTAAACACAAACACAACGACTGTTTAATAGAAGTAATAATGACATTAACTGATGATGGTTATAAGTTATTTGGCATTGTGACAAACTGGAGACACAATAATCAAACTTTAAAAACAGATGATTGGATAAATAATTACGTCCTTGCAAGTAGTAATTATTCACTTGATATTGATTTCAGATTGGGGTGTTGTCTGTACATATTGGTCTCAGTTGGGTTTGGATGAGCAATCAGAATTATTGGCTTGCAAGGAGTTCACAATCTGAAATCTGAAACTAAAACGACGACCCATGAAACATAGGAAGTAGTACTGAGTAAAAGTAGAGCTAAACTGATACTAAAATGGAGAAGTTGAAAATATTGTGAACTGATACCAAAAGTAGTAGTATTAAAAACCCACAATGTCATGTGCAATACACAAATAGTACCATGAAATTGAGTTTGTAATGCATGAAACTGAGTTTTTTTTTGGTAAAGGGTAAGTATGTTGTGGACATGACGTAGGTCCACCCCGACGCGGCCACGCGCGGGTTTGGGTAGGCGAATGAATCTCGTGGTGAGATTGTTCTCGGGTTCGAAATTTAAGTCAAAGTTGGAGTCGCCACCAAATTTTGTGGTTATTCGGAACCGTTCGAGCCCACTCTATGTCGTCATGGGCTATACACAAAGTACGGCCCACTTCGATTTCAGAGCTTATGGGGCCCGTCCCTTTGCATTGCGATACCGATACCATCTACACCGGTATCGTGTAAAGAATGACTATCGTGCGCCAACGGTTTCGGGCATCCAGAAACCGAGGTTCTGAGTAAGGGGTGAAAGTACGTGTTGGGAAGCCCACTAAGGACACCCAACTCCGCCCGCACAATGGCGGCCTCTACTAAGACATCGTTCGTGTTCGTGTACGCGCGCTAGTAAAACGACTAAATGATATGCAAACAGCGTTTTCGGCTAAGCATGCGAATTATTGGTTAACTACGTTATTTTAATGCATCTTGATTCACGTCAAAGTGATTTAGCATGTGATGTTCATTTAAGGCAATAAATGGCAAACATCGAAAATAGAAAACTCGTAAATAAATTACAAATTACACGGGCGGAATACAACCCGAAATTCACAATACAACGTAGAATAATCGAATAGGAAATGGTAAACGTTAACTAGAAACGGACCCGTATATAATAAATATAAACTAGACCGTAAGTTGTGCAAACGGACGAACTTCGATTAAATACACATTATATTGTGTATTAAACGGAGGACGGAGATGTGGAACCTAGACGTGGTGCTAGCCCGATCCCGAATCTCGATGCCTTGTCCCGACTTATCACATCGAAGAGTAGAGTCTAAATTAATCATGTGTCGGATACGACTAAAGAGTCGTCGACACAAGATTAATAGTGCGAGACCGTCGATCAAAGTCGTTTTAAGTGATATGATATGCATGAGTTTTGAAAAATAGGATCACGTGATTGACTTTGCACGCGACGATTAAGTCGTAAAAAAAGACGAGGCTCGAATGATGCACTAAAGCTCTCGGATTTCCAGGCTACAGGGTCCACTCGATCGAGTCATGGCACGGACTCGGTCGAGTGTGCCTTTAAGGTGGCTACTGCCCGGTTTTTGGGGTGCTACTCGATCGAGTGGCCCATGGCACTCGGTCGAGTGCCCCCTGTACGAGGCATGGCTCGTTTCGTTTTATTCGTTCAAAGTCGATGGTTGGCCGAGTTAAATAGAAATATTGCATGATTTAAATTTAACTCAGTTTTCGGTGCTATAATCATGTACTATTACGATAATAATACCGTCATCGGAATTTTATAGGAAAAGTTGTTATTGGATTGAAAAGATTTGATAAGTGACGAAATGGTGTCCCTCCGCGTCACAACATCGAAACAAATCCTAACGGATTATGTGACGTTGATATTCGCATCAACGGATTTCCCACTAATCTTAGAAATGGAGTCAAACGCGTTCAACTATGATCGACCACGATCACGTTACGCCCTTGAGTACGTTGGGGCGGAGCTCCTCGAAAGGGTGCCACCTCCGTCGTTGCTCGTAAAAGGATTAAACGGACTTTGGATGGTCGTCATAGTCAAACGTGTTAGGACCCGAATTTTAATATTATTATGTACATATACACATACACGGTATTAATTGTTAATGACGAAATGTAAATAAATAAATAAATAATGTTAGTGGTTAGAGTACATAAATAAAATGTAAGGTTGCGATAAATAAAATGTTAGTAGCAAAATTAAAATAATGTTAGTAACGGAATTAAAATGTTAGTGTTAGTAATAATAATAATAATAATAATAATAATAATAATAATAATAATAATATACATATATAATCGAAAAAGAGAAAGGAGAAAGGAGATGTCGGGATTTGAATTACACCCTCAACCTACATGCTTAAATAGCCTCGGAAACAAACTCGTAATAGCGACGGGAGCGCGGGAGTGTCGAGATATGTACGTAGAGTTATGGTGTATGTGTCTTTGACGAGTTTTGATCTCGAGAATTTGAATGTGTATATGTGTATGTAGATGGATGATTCAATGTTTGAAGGTGTGTTTGATGGTTGATGTATGTGAAGTTGTAGTGTGATTAGGGTAAAAAGTTGTTTTGAAGGTGGTAAAAGGTTGAAAAAAGAGTTGTGAAATGCGTTGGGGTGATGGGGTATTTATAGGGGAATACCCCGGTTTAGGGTCACTCGATCGAGTGGCGCGGGTGCACTCGATCGAGTGCCCGGTTTGGGTCTGGATCGGCCGGTTTATGGCCTTACTCGACCGAGTGGATGTGAGCCACTCGATCGAGTGGGTGTGAATGGAGGGAGTGTAAATAGGGCATGATTTGTTGCCTATTTTTGAATGAGATTTGGTTGATTTGGTTGTTGAGTCTTGATTCATTTTCTGTATTTGGACATAATGTGAGGCTGGTTCGTCTCGGGATTCGACTTTGACCGGGTTTTGACTCGGTCGCTAAAAGACGGTTTTATTTCCGGTGACGCTTTTGACCCAAATTAGTCTCATTTTACTCGAGACGACCCACTGGGCCTGAATTTGAGGTTGGTTTTGAGAGATTTGTACTCCGCTAAAAGCCCACGTCGGATACTATTGATTCCGAGTCCGTATTCGAGCGTATTAAGTCACGTTTACGTCCGATCATCATTGGGTGTTTTGTCGGGAACTGCTATAGACACTAGCAGGCAAAATGCGGGTGTCTACATATATATATATATATATATATATATATATGTGTGTGTGTGTGTGTGTAACCAATTTACAAAAAATGACTACAACAGATTATGTAGCCATTGGTTATCTCTATCGCTGATTGGATATCTAATCTTACACATTATTCAATTTGTAACATCCATCTTGATCATCTTGATAACACAGGCTGGTTGTGGAACCAATCCCATGAAACTGAGTTTGTAATACACAGTAAATAAGAAAAAATCCCATGAAACTGAGTTTGTAATGCATGTGAAGTAAAAAAATGTCAACAAAATTAGTTCATGAAATAATCACGAAGTCTTCTCCTTCTTGACAGAGGTAAAATTCTTCGTCGCCGATTCACAGTCCACGCCGTCAATGAGCTCAATATCCAAACTGTGAGCATTTTGCTTTGAGGGAGTAATAGCTGAAGACGTAGAACCTGTTTCGCAGTCGATGACCTAGGGAAAATGCACAGTATAATGGGTGACAAAATGGTTACGACCACAACTCATTATCAAAAAAGATAACTGATGGATTAAGAAAATGAACCTCGGTGGGCAATGTATTGGAATGAGACTCGTTTTCCATGTTGACAGAAGTGGACGCTGAGCTTGTCTGGTGTACAACATTGAGGAAAGATATGAGAAACAATAGTGCCACATGCCAAAATTCGAATAGCACGATCTAAGAAAATAAGGAACAAAACTTGAGATACCTTCATAAGGTCTAATTTCCTCGTGGTCAATCTATAATCGGCCAGCTCGAGCTGCGAGATGTAACAACGATTTAATATCGTGTCAACGTTATAAAACTAGAATATTCAGCAAGCGTAAATGTAAAGAGATTAGTTCAAACCTGCAGCACAACTTCGTAAGTCATATTCCAGTGATAGATTTTGTCGGCGTCATCTGTCATCCACTGCACAGTGTATGAGTTGGAAGAGTATTCAACATTGAACCTCTGATCGACCTTAACGTTGAAGAGAAATCATTTGTCGAGGAATGCGTTGAACTCCTCAGGAAATGAGTCACCTTGACCTTCCTGCAATTTTAGGAAAAGGTAATTAGGGGGAAAATCTAGGGTTGAGTGAATTGAATGACATAAACCATGGTAATCAGGTTAACCTTCAGAATCTTTGCCAGCAATTCAGTGGCACTGAGTGGAATGAATTCAATTACTTGGGAGTCAAATACAGAGAATTGGCACTCAACGCCAGTGAAATCTCTCGCTACAATCTTCAGCTGGTACCTGTTGCAGATGGAATGCATAAATACGACGTACCAATAAATTGATACAGTGAAGAACAACCTGCCAATAAGTGGGAAAAATTAATACCTGTTCACCATGGTTGTGCGGCCTGCTTTGTGCCCATCACATCCAGTCTTAGTACAAATCCAATTACCTCTATCGTTAGGAACGACCTTGGAACGACATTGCTTACAACTATGGTAGTACCACCCATAAGTGCTGTCAAGATCGACAATGGTTGCGACAGTATAGAAAGATCCAGCCTGTCGAGTAGTTGAGCTGAAAATAAAATAGATTGAACAATGAGGAAGGGCGAATGAAATAGAATGAATGATCAACTACGTTAAAGCATATTCTAGAGTGTAATACCTTTTCATTGTTACAAAGCTGACTGATTGTGAGAACTTCTTTAGCACTCAAATGAAATTCCTTCTTCTGCTCCCCGGAGTCTTCCAAAATCTGAAGAGAATTGCTCGGAGCTTGCGAAGAGAGACTGCGTACTTAAGGGGGTTAAATTTATATACAGTGGAAATCTGAATAGTGGACATAAGACAGGAAATAAAAATAGCTAAGCGACGAAGTAAATAAGTAAATTGTAAACCTCTCCTGAAATGCGTCGAGCTCGGGTATGTTAGGGTTAACCTCAAAAGTAGTTGCATTGAAAGTGGTTTGAACACGCCAAGAACCTGCACATTTGGTGGAAGGTAGATGGCGGTGAACACAAATTAATTGGGAATGTGAAGAGGAAAGACCTTGAAAACAAATGAATTAAACATACTCTCATAAATCCTGGGATCGACACAGCGGAAGACAATAACCTTTGACTGTTCCGGGTTTGGTAGAGCTTGCAACACTTCCGGGAGATCGGTAGCAAGGGGTAACCACAGCGTACAAAGAAGAATTTCACCGCTGCAAGTCGGAAATGTTGGGTGATGGAACTCAGTTGCTAACATGTATAAGTAACTGTAGTGACTCAAATCTGTAAGAGAGATTTTGGATGTAGAAAAAAAAAACTTACTCCATATCTTCTAGCATGATGTTTCTGTATTTGAACCCATTCTTGGTCTCTATCATAGCACCTATCTCATACAGCTTACCGACAACATCTACAAAATGAGAGAGATTACCATTCTGACTTCATGAATAAGAATATGTATAGATAGATTGGTTACAAAATTACCTATGTACTGCCCGGACGGAGTTCTACCACCAAGAATATCTTCAAATTTTACAAAACGATAACAATTGCTGGGTATAAGTTCGTTGTTGGGCAGATGCGTAACCTTCGTTGAGAATTCAACATTCAACCTGCAAGGATGCAATGTGGCCTTGTCTTTTCCGGTATTAGACACAATTGTCAGGCTTCGGATGTTATACGCCTCACCGACCACAAAATAACCCTTATCCTTATGAAGCAACGACTTCTTAATTGAAGCTTGAACCAATTCATTGTAAATGGACAAACGAAATGTTAACATGAAATCTGAAACTTTGAATCCATAAAAAACGTATTCGAAACTAAAAAATAACAACAATTACAACAAAGTTAATTCACATTCAAGTACTACCTTCGCATCAATAAGCAGTAGCTCAACAGCTTCGACCTTCGTCTTGTCCATATACTCTGGTCTGGTCCAACGATATACGACCCTTACATCAATATCTCTCAACCGTAGACCTTGACATAATGATGAGAATGTTTCCTTAGCCAGGTCGCACACAGATGAAGACATATTCAGCGTGAAACAGAGGTGCCCAAATCTGGTATTAGGTTGTTCGAGGAATTTCTGAAATATTATGCTTGCAAGAAAGGCAAAACACGATGACTCCATTGATAAATTGCCACAACGTTTTATAACTTTACATCATAGGAGAAAACGATGTACATCCCCATTGAAGACGATTAGCCGTGTCTTCATTCTTGGAACCTTGAGTAGCATAATACCTAGGCAACATTTCAATATGGATGCACTCGAGAATGTATACACATGTGTAGTAGTGTAGAGTGATCACTTCCCTAAGAACAATTAAGAGGATGGATTGAACGATCGTTGGAATATGGAGATGTATTAAAGGTTGCTTCGATTACTGTACATCGAATAATGTTGCAAATTAATGATCCAAATCGTAATGAATGCGGAGGAACCTTGATTGCATACCAATACCAACTACACTATAACTATATCCTATAAACAACAAAGTGGAAAAATTAAGTCCTATTTTCAAATGGGAGCCGTGGAAGGGTGCCACATACTTGAAAATGGACTCTGAATTTATATAAAGAAGATAAGTGAGGTGTGTAAATGTGTAAGAACACCAATTTGATTGTGTGTGGCGAATTCTATGATTTGTTGTCCTTTTTTAATATTTTGTATTCTAATTTGTATCAAGTTTATGCGAAAATATGTCGTTCAGTATTTAAATTCATTTTCAAGTAATTTACAGTAAAACTTTTCATAAAACAGGTCGTCTCTAAACTATTGATTCTACATAACATATACCTTTTCTATTTCTTTTTTAAGTTAAATTTATGTCCACGGACCCACATGATGACATGAGTTCTTAAACTTAGATACTGACCATACCGTGAAAATATTATTCCTCTAAATTCAATAATTTCACAAATGTACCACGTAATAACGTCTTTCTCTTATACTGTTTATTAAGTTTTTTCGATGTGTTCTAATGCCAAAGAAAACGCCTCAACCCCGTGAATTTTCACGGGTTAGTACACTAGTTTGTTCAAAGTATATACGAAGTATGATAAATTTTGACTCGATTTATTGAATTTATTTATCATTATGATAACCATCTGATAAAAATAGGATTTAAAACATAAACTGACATATTGTACATAAGAATATTACGGGGTACTATGCAAGAATTATGGGCCTAAATACAATATACGTGGACAAATTATTTATTCGGGTAATAATTACATTTATACGCTATCTATTAAAGTTAAGTCCAAATATAATGTGATCTACTTTACGGGCTTATATATACGTCTTAAAAAGTATGGGGCAGACTATTATCTACAAGTTTAGATACCCATCAGGTTTTCTAATGTTCGATAGAAGCATTAGAATGATTAGACTTAGGAGGCTATATATAGCCACCGGGGCTATGGTCCTGGTAGCACACAATACCCTAATCTCTCCGCCCTCCGTCAGTGGAGACATCCACATGTTTTGTGTCTACTAGAAGACGTGATTCAGTATTATCAGGTATGCTTCCGCTACAGTTTATTACCGATTAATTTAGTATGAAGTTTCAGTCTTGGGTCAGATTAAATCTAAGGGCTCGTTTGCTTCACCATGGGAAGATGAAGTTATCGGGAACTTAAATTCACGTGAATTTGTATTTCATGGGAATTACAAAAATATTGTTTGGTTGCCACGTGAGAAATGACTTCATGCGGGAAGTTCTACCCACCAAGGGGGGGCTTGGTGAATAACTTCTCCCATTACGGAGGAAGTGACAATTCCTGGGAAATGGCAATTCCCATGAAATGGGCAACCAAACAACTCCCTGAAAATGCACTTCCCGGGATTTTGCACTTCCCGGTAATTAAGCGAATAACCAAACGATCCCTAACATACTATTCTTACTATTTTTTAAAATTTTGAAAATAAATAAATATTTCTTACTATTTTTTCTAGAAAATTTAGTCTAAAATATTAAACTTGTAATATGTTTTAGTTGACCTATTTTCGGTTTGGGTCACGTGTCGAGCGGGTTCTTACCCAAAATACTCAGATCATTATCAGGTCGGGTCACTTTGGGTTCGGGTATTTTTGGGCGATTTTCGGATAGATTTTTTCAGGTCGGTTAAGCTTTTGACAGGTCTAGAACAATTACTATACATAATACTCCCTCTTCAAATCCTTGCAGCTATTCACAATTAAAGAGATTTTTTAATAGGGTTATTTCATAACAATAATACCAACTATGGGGTGCTTCTTATATTAATATCAACTATACGTAATCTCGTTTTAATATGAATTATCACCTCATTAATCTCTCCTTATAATGAGTTACCAGCTACTTGATGAGCCGGTTCCTTTCTCCTTTTAATTTCTTTTTGAATTAAAGTCCCCCTCCCACCATCCTCTGTACACTTCCTAGCTCCCTTATTACTACGTACTCTCTTCTCGCCATTGCTGAACTCGACATCTCCTCTCGCCATTGCTTTTCTTAAATTTTTTGAAACTAGGTAAATACATTGGAGCATCTTACTTTGAAAATATGGTAAAGAGATTGGAGCATCTTAGCTGACGTTTGCAAAAAAAAAATCTGACATTTGAAGGACACAAATTAGAGGAGGATCCAGATGAATAACCACATCTCATTGTGTCAATGAGATTTTTGAAGGTTGATAATGAAGAATGACTTTTAATTTGATGAAGATAAAGGGGAAGAAGATGAAGAAGAGGCACACCAAAACCTAACAGGTCACAATTATCGATTTTTACAGGTAAAAAGACGTTGGTTATAAAGAGAGATTAATGAGGGGATGATTTATATTAAAACGAGATTACGTATAGTTGATTTTAATATAAGAAGCACCCCCCATAGTTGGTATTATTGTTATGAAATAACTCTTTTTAATAACAAATTTTCATAATTTTTGCTAATCTAAAATGAAACATATTGATGGTGTAAAACGCGCCTCAACATATATGAAAAAACAAATGTGCATTTTTTTCTTTGAATTCCTGCGGGACTAACAATTATCATTATCATTCAAATTAATTACGAACCACAAAATGTTCGATATATGAGGTAAAGAACCCTCCAAAGCCCGTAGAACGGAACAAGACTCGAATAACAATTATTCTCATGTGACACTGTCTCATACAAAGTTATTGTGAGACTTAACTCCAACACACTAATAACCAATAAGAATATAAAACTAAAATAATTACAAAATAAAAGCAACCACCTAGTAGCAAGCAAAAAGAAATTAAATAAAAGCATAAATGTAAGTTGGACGACTTCACCAGGTAACAAGTCATCAATATTGTCATGAGTTAAGTAATCTAATGATACATATTTTTCTCAGATTAAATGAAATTAATATTATTTTGAGAAGACGCCCTATAGTTTGTATTATTCTCGTTAAATATTTTTTTCATTATTTTCTATTGACTTGAGCAGATTTTTAAAAAAAATATTCATTTATTTTTATTTTGTTATAAATTTGATAGGAATTTTTGACAATAATTTGCAATATTTATTTTAAGCTAACTGTAAATATGAAATACATCATTTAATTAATTAGTATCAACAAATTAAACATGTCACTAATTTGGCACAAGTGAAATATTCCTTTTCATTTACCTGTATTTCTCATTATTTGCCATGTGGACTTTTAATGAAAAATATGTAGACTTTGTACCATAATGGGTACGACGGGTCTGTTTTATCAATGTAGGACATGACTTTGTACCCGCGGGACTTTATAATATGATAATTATTACTTAGTTTTAGGATGATATTTTTTCATAATTGCATGTTACTTATTTGTACTTAAGAATTACACAATTGTCCTTCCCATTTTCTCTTCTCACTACAAGAAAATGGTACAAGGGCGACTGACTGGCCTGCGTCTGGAACAGGGGACGCCAAATTGGCGACCACCAAATAAATCGGGCAACCTTTATCGGTCGCTAAATTTGGCGAGTGTTTGACTAAGTTTGTAAAGTACGGAAATGGGCTATCAGGCGACTGATAGCGGTCGCAAAATGGGATGTCGGGCGACCGCTATCGGTCACCAATTTCAGTCGCAAATTTCGTGCCCAAAATTCAGCCTTTAACAGCCCCCCACCCCCTTCTCGAACTTCATTTATAAAAAAAGACACTCTCTTACTTCTCTCTACCCAAAACCGACGCACCTCCCTCCCCAAATTCCCATCAATTTCCTCTATATTCTCTATTGTTAAGGTTTGTTTTTCTTTTTTTATTAAGTTCGATTTATTTATTTTATGCTTTGTTATTAATAATTTTGATTAGATTGAATCAATTTGTTTTTGGTGAATTAGGTTGAATCATTTAGTTGAAGTTTTGTAATTATTGAGTTTGATTTCATTTTTAATGCTTTTAGGTTTCTAATTAAGTTATCATGTTAGTTTGTCCAATATTGATTAGGTAGATTGTTAGTTAGCCTTAGATTAGGGTTTAGTGATTGATATTATGATGAATTGTGTATTTTGGGAGTATATTAGGTTTAGGATTAGGAAATTGATTGTGGAAATATGAATTATAAATTTAGTCAATGTTATTAGGTTTAGTAAATTATAAAATATGAATTTCAAATTAACATTATTAAGTTAGATTGGTAGTTAGTATGAGGTTAAGTTTTATAATTGGATGTTTTGTAAATATATTAGATTTATAATTAGGAAAATGAAAGTATATATATAAATTATAAATTTAGTTAATGTTATTAGGTTTAGTTGATTATAAAATATGAATTCTAAATTGACATTATTAAGTTAGATTGGTAGTTAGTATGAAGTTAAGTTTGGTAATTGGATGTTTTGTTAATATATTAGGTTTATAATTAAGAAAAGGGATAATTCATATTAATAATCCGAACTATGGGTGATCTTCTAAAAATAATCCAAATTATATTTTAACGAAAGATAAACCCAAGTATTTCTCCCACCTTCTTTAAACATACTGACCCATTTATCTACCGGAAGTTAACAGGTAGTTTCCAGTTTTTTTTTTATTATTTTATTCCTTCTTCTTCCTCATTATCACCTTTGCTTTCATACCATATCTAATCCAGCTCGCAGCCAGCAACATCAACGCACCCCTCACCACCTCCCCCTTCTCCCAGACTTAGAGTAATTTTAATTTATCTATTTTTGAATTAGGGGTTAGGATTGAATTGGGGGTTTTGTTGTACTAAGTTGTGTACCCTTTATTAATTGGGGTTTAGAGTTAGGATTGAATTGGGGGTTTTGTTGTACTAAGTTGTGTACCCTTTATTAATTGGGGTTCAGGAGTTTGTTCAGTAATTAAAAATAATGATTGAAGATGGTAAAATCTACGAATTTCTCATGATTGGAGGAATTTCGTGGCGACACCATTACTAAATTGGGGCTGAGTGGTCATGGCGTTAATCGATTCAATTGGTGGGCTGTTATGGTGAATTCTGAGTTGGAAATAGTGGTGCAAGGTTGAGATTGGCGGTGGTGAATTGTGTGGTAGTAAGAATGCAGATGGTAATTATGGTGTATTATGGTCGTTTCACCTGGATTCCTACTTCTGTGCCTTCATATGAAGGCTGCTTTTTACCTCAAGTCACGATTTCTATGCAGAATGAATCCTAACTATTTCAATCCCCAATCTTGGTTTCTGCTCAACAGTTGTAGTGAAATTAATGACTACGAGTTCAGTTGAATTATGGTGATTGGGGTTGAATTATGGTGAGCCAAGTATATGATGTTGGCGATGGTGGGTTGTTATAATAGTGTTGAGGGAGGAAGAAAGAGGACATACCTTATATTTACGACTTGATTAGCAGGTTCTAGGTCACTCGGTTTATTATGAGAAGAAAGGTATAATAGTTCAGTTTATTATCAAATTAATTGAAGATGAGATTAATATAAGAATATCCCTTATAGTTGGGATTATTCATATGAATTATCCCTTAAGAAAATGAAAGTATATATAAATTATAAATTGAGCCGATGTTATTAAGTTTAGTTGATTATAAAATTTGAATTCTAAATTAACATTATTAAGTTAGATTGGTAGTTAGTATGAGGTTAAGTTTTGTAATTTTGTGTTTTGTAAATATATTTGATTTACAATTACGAAATTTAGAGCGTATATATGAATTATAAATTGAGCTGATGTTATTAGGTTAAGTCGACTAGAAATTACAAATTCTAATATAATTGTTTGTTATATAATTTATTCTTAGATAAAAAATAAAGAGAATTGAACGAAAATGGATGTATGAGGGAAGACTTGATAAGAAAAGATGTCCCTCTGTTGAATTTTTAAAGGGTGTTCAAGTTTTTTTTGGATTTTGCTAAAAACTCATCTGACTACGCATCGAAAGGTGAAGTTAGGTGTCCTTGTACTAAATGCAAGAATCTTAGATTTGTTGATCTCATTGTGGTTAAGGAGCATGTGATCTCAAATGGTTTCTCGGCAAATTATTATCATTGGATTTGTCATGGTGAGACATCTTCAAATGAGGAACCGAAGACTCAACAAAATGTGGGGGTTGAGGGGAATGATAGTAGATGTTGTTGAGTCAAATGTGTTTAACAACGAGAGTATGTATATGAATAATGACCAACAACACCAACAAGAGTCAAACCCCCAAGAGCCAAACCCGCAAGCAAGAGCGTTTTTTGACATGTTAAATGCTTCAAAAAAATCGTTATATGGAGGGTGCGAGCTGACGTTGTTAGAAGTCGCATCTATGGTAGTGACCCTTAAATGTGAATTTAACCTACCATTTGGGTGTATAGACGGTTTTGCTGCCTTGCTTGAGAAGGTTATCCCAAAAGATAACATCATGACCCGAACATTCTACACAACCAAAAAAGTAGTAAAAGGTCTTCAACTGCCGCATCAAAAAATTGATGTTTGTCCCGATGGATTCATGTTTTTTTGGAAGGATGATGTTGTGCTTGAGAAATGTAAGAAGTGTAATAAGGGTAGATATAAAACCATTGAGGGCGATATTGTGTTGAGAGGTAGAAAAGGGAAGACTGGTGGGAGGGGTAAGAAACCGATACCGCTTAGTCAACTAACTTACTTCCCTATCGTATCTAGACTTCAGAAGTTATATGCAACCAAAACTATAGCCGAGCAAATGAGGTGGCACAAAGAAGAAACTAGGTTACCGGGAAAGTTGTGTCATCCTAGTGACGGGAGGAATGGAAGCGGTTTGACGCAATTTATCCTCATTTTGCCGCGGAATCCCAAAATGTACGGCTTGGATTGTGTACCGATGGATTTGTCCCCTTCGGTCAGTTCGGTAAGTCTTATTCTTGTTGGCCTGTGATGGTGACACCTTACAACTTACCTCCATGGTTGAGTCTCAAACAACCTTTCATCTTTTTGTCTCTTATTGTTCCCGGACCAAAAAATCCAAAAAATCAGTTAGATGTCTACTCGCAACCAGTGATTGAGGAATTGCAACACTTGTGGGAAGTAGGGGTGGAAACATACGATGTATCTTTGAGACAGAATTTTTAGCTTATAGCATGTCTGTTGTGGACTATAAATGACTTTCTCGTATATGGTATGCTATCTGGATGGTCTACTTTGGGTCAAAAAGCATGCCCTTGTTGTATGGATGAAAGCAAAGCATTTTGGCTTCCAAATTCCAGTAAGATTAGTTGGTTTGATTGTCATAGACAGTGTTTACCAGAGGGTCACCCATATAGGAGGAAGAAGAGAGCATTCAAGAAGGGTGAGGTATTGCTTGATGATCCACCTCTTCGACTCCCGGGAGATGAAATTTGCGAGTTAATATCTGAGTTTCCCTCTTCTATTGATGGCACTGATGAGGAGTTCAAGGCTCTAAAGAAGTTGAAAAATAGATGGTTTAAACGAAGCATTCTTTTTACCTTCCATATTGGTCTACTTTATTAATCCGACATAACTTGGATGGGATGCACATTGAGAAGAACTTCTTTGAGCAGTTGATCCACACTGTGATGGATGTCGATGGTAAGACTTGTGACACTACAGGGCCCCGAAAAGATTTGAAATTTTTTTGTGACCGTCGACAATTGCACATCAATAAGGACGTGTCTAAACCAAAAGCCGTTTTCAGCCTCGATAAGGCTCGGAGGAAGGCACTGCTAGAGTGGTTAGGAAAATTGAAGTTCCCTGATGGGTATGCCTATGATTTTAAGCGATGTGTTGATCATATAAATCCGAAGTTGCAAGGTTTAAAAGTCATGACTGCCATGTTTTTATGGAGCGGTTACTACCTGTTTCATTAAAGCAACTTCTGCCACCAACTGTTTGGAATACAATAATTGAGATATCTCAGTTTTTCCGAGATTTCTGTTCTTCTACAGTATCAATTGAGGACATGACTCGGCTAGAGGACCGAATCCCAGAGATACTTTGCAAACTTGAAATGATCTTCCCATCTCATTCTTCAATTCAATGGAGCATCTACTGGTCTACTTGCCCTACGAAGCAAAAGTTGGAGGACCTGTCCAATACAGATGGATGTACCCATTTGAAAGATACTTTTCAATTGAACAATAATCTAACTTTCAAATTCAAACGTACTTAATATTTACTAAGTGAATTTCTTAATTTCTATATGTAGGTTCCTTAACCAGTTGTAAAAAAATTGGTAACAAGGCGAGGGTAGAGGGTTCTATATGTAATGCCTATCTAACAGAGGAGATTGCGAATTTATGCTCTCTCTACTTTGAGAAGCATGTCCTAACCAAAGCCAAGAACCTAAACTTGGAAAAATCTGAGATGATTGATCCTACCATACCTGATTTTTTTCAAATTAAGATTGACGAAGGGTCTTCATCACTTGGACGTTCTAGGATGTTGGACGAGAAAGAATACAATCGTGCTCATCTTTATCCGTTGTCCAATTATGAGATCTTGGAGCCTTATGTGTCGCTGCGAATCCAAATGTGAAAGCTGAGGATGTTTGGAGCAAACATGATGAACAATTTTGTAAGTGACTTAAGGATCATGTAATTGCATTAGACATCCGAGATGATTTGGTTTGAAGTTTGACATATGGCCCTTTGAGGGAGGTTAGAACATGGAACCGCTACTCGGTCAATGAGTTTAATTTTCAAACATTTAACTACGGTCAGAATAAGGCGAGAAGTAATTTCAGTGTAACAGTTTCTTCTCTTGATGGTGATGATTACTATGGTATTTTGGAGGACATCTTCAAGTTGTGTTACGCTGGAGATAACCGTGGGTATAGAGTTGTGATGTTCAAATGCGAATGGAAAGACAACTCACTGACTGGTACGAGAGTACATGAGCAAGCTAGTTGAAGTTAACCATACTAGGAAATATTGTAAGTACGATCCATTCATACTAGCACATCAAGCACACCAAGTGTATTTTGCTACTTATCCAACCGTGAAAAATGATAAAAATCTGAATCAATGTTGGGCAGTGTTTAAGACTAAGTCACGAGGGCAAATAGACACTACCCTTTTTCAAGAAGAGATTGTTTCAAGTGGTACATGATTATCTCCTAGTGATGAAATCATATTCGCAAATGAGGATGCGGGTGAGGATTTAGAAGACGACGAATACGACATCCTTATAGATTTTGAGGAGATGAATGAGGATGATGATGGTTTAGAGACACAAGAAGATTTAGAAGGTGAGGATGACTTGTTTGAGGAGGGCGATGATGATGATGATGATCGAGGACGATGAGGGTGTGCTTGGTGGTAGTGGTCGGGAGGGAGAGGATGACGATAACGAAAATGAATATTAGAGGGGTATAGTTTTTGTATTTTCTATTGTTTTGTGTTTCCAGACTTCAATTTATGTTACCACTTCTTTTTTATACATTAGTTTATACTACATATTTTTTTGTTCGTTGTAGATGTCTGGAAGAGGATTAAGGAGACGAGGCGGCAGTAGCAGTCAAGAGCGGCAACAACAACAACAACAACAGGAGGAGAAACCAGTAGTCGATGAGGAAGAGGAGGAACCACCACGGAACCCAGATGTGCAGCCACGGTTTGATGGTGATGGGCGAATGATATTAGACCTCGATGGCACCTGGTATTTGATAAATTGTCTAAATTCTAAGCTTGTACATATTTTTTAAATATTTTCGTTGTAAATACATATTAAAATCTTATAATGGTGTAGCTTTTGGTACACGAAAGTCCGGAGAGGATGTAGCAAGAGCTATAATGTCGATGGCGGCGGCGGATATACTTGTTGGACACAAGTGCCGCACCATCAGAAAGAGAAATGGTTTAAAAATTTTAAGGTTATATTTTTTTCTCATTTGGTCATTAGTTCAATTGAAGGAGATGTATTATTAATTTGTTACTAATATCGAAAGTTCGTGCAGTTGAAATTCACATAGGATCCTAGCTTGGAAGCTGTTGCATGGGAGCGATACAATGAGATTTGTAACATTAGGTTCAAGGACAATATGTACAAGAAGGCGACCAATCTTACTCAATCCAATGCTCTTAGAGGTATATTTTTTATGAAACAGAATTTTTATGTCATTTATATGTAGATGAATAACCTAACTGGGAACTTCTTTCAAACTACATATAGGTCAAGCGTTGGATGATTTTAATAGTAGGCGTTCAACCGAGGAGTTTAAGAAAAGATTTGCACAGGCGAAGAAGAACAAAAGAAGGGGGAACATGGAGGCGCACATAGAGCCTACACATCATCGGGGGGGCTTAATTAGCATATCAGCGCACGATGGAGGCAAGTTTATAATTATCTATACCCTTGTGATTCTCACTTATATTTTCGTAATTAGTAGCTTGATTGTTATATATATATATATAAATTTAATAGATTCAACGCAAAACGGGGAAAATACCGACCGCTCCAGAACTGTTCTGGGACATGCATACAAAGACAGACGCTGATGGTCAGAATGCGCACTTTGTTACCCAAAGGGATCAAGATATGTGGGTGAGTTCCTACTGAAATCAAACAACAGTAATGTAGTGAAAAGTACCCAACTTTAAATTTCGTTTTTGATATAATACTTAATCCTGAAATCCGTGTTGGTTAGGATGCTTACACCGAGCGGTCTGGGAGTGCTTCTGAAGGCACATTGAACCCTAATCAAATGTGGTTAGCTTTTGCTACGACTATGTTATTTTCAGTGACGCTTGAGGAAGTAATCGAATTGTTCGTACAACTGACTTCGGTATCGTGTTGTGATGAAAGCTGATTTGGTACATCATGTATGTTGTGGTTGATTTTTTTTTTACAGAAATTGGCTAGTATATATAGAAACAGAATGTTACGGACTGAAACCCAACCAAATTGGCTAACGAAAGTGGTCGCATATGTTGCTTTTGGCGACCGATTGTGGTCGCTAATCGGCCCATTTTGGCGACTGCTGTCGGTCACTATTTCCTTCCATGCGACTGATAGTGGTCGCTTATTTGGCAACTGATGGTCGCTAAATCCGCCGCCAATTTGGCGACTGTTGGTCGCTAAATATGGCTACCAGTAGTAGTCGCCAAAAGTCGGTCGCAGAATTTGGCGACCGATTGTGGTCGCCCGAGTCCTCAAATTGTGACCAACGTGGGCGACTGATTTTGGCGACCACAGTCGGTCTCCACTATGAATATGGAGACCGAAAATGGTCTCCAACGTCGGACGCCCGAAGCTTGCATTCTTGTAGTGTCTCCTCATAATTGCATTAGAAGAGTTTTGAGAGAAATCTCAAAATTTCTGAAAGTTCCAAATTTCATCTCCTCCACCACCACCCTACTCCGGCTGCCACTTTTTTTTTTGCTTTTAAAAAAAGATATTAATGTTATTATTTTTAGGAATTTTATCTCGAAAAAATGATTAGTACTCATATTTGTTTTTGTAATTTGAGGAAAATGATTTATTTTATTTTTTGTTCCCTAATTTATTATCATAATTACTATTATTATTGTTGACAATATTGTTTTTGCTTATTAAATAATAACAATATCACAAATATGATCATTGAAAATATGACAAATAAATAGCACAAAGTCTAATAATACTAATCGAAATAAAAACTTTAATATGTGTCTATAATAATACTAATCAAAATAAAACATTAATATGTTCCGAAATAATAAAAGATTCACCACTACATTTTTACTAGTCACTAATTATTTGAGGTGATTGTGGGATTTGTTTGTTCCGCGGCTTTCGGGAATTGAAGAGAGATTCATAACGAACTAATCTTTCTTCAATATGAGTTGTATCAACCCCTAATCTTCTACATAAAGGATGAAGTGATGGTAATGGGGAGTTCGTCAAGACGCACCTGCAGACACCGTAATCGTAAATGTTAAATTACTTTTCATGCCCACCTATCATTAAAGTTTAATGAACTAAAATTATATACTTACCCATATGAAATCCTTCAAAGATTCAAGGAATACATACAATTGTCATGATTCTTTTAGGTCTTTTTTTTCCGTATCTAGTTGGTGTTTTCGTTGGTAAACATGTCCAACTTTCACAAGCTGAGAGGGTCACGATAATTGCATTATACCGATTTGCTGCGACAATAATAAATTGAGTATCAAACCATTTATTAGTAGGTGCGGAACCAGCCCAATGATCAAGTGTCATGCAGAGAAAATGAACTTCTATCCTTTCAGAATAATAGTAAAAGTTGATCGTCAACTCAGTCAATAAATCATGTCTTACTTGAACTGTACAAATCAAAATTAATTCGATAATTAACACAAAAATCTAATTACAAAATAATAAAAATAAATTCAAATTATTATTTTTTTTTCAAAAAAAAGGAAAAAACAACTAATAACAAAGCTACAGCCACCCACCCTCACCACCCCATCCCATGGCTGCCACCCTCACCACCAGCGACCACCCACCCTCACCCTCCCTCCCCCTTTTCCGGCCGTCACTATCGTCGTTGTCGCCGCCCCCACATAGACCCTCCTCCAGCGCCGCCTCCCTACACCATCCTAAACACCCACAACACCAACCTCCAACCTTCTCTCTTCTCCGGCCACCGGCGCTGCCCCTCTACAACTCCTTTCGTTCTCCTCCCGTCCTCCTCCTGCCGCCGTCGCTACAACCCACATCCTCCTCCTCTACAACTCCTCCCTTCCTCCTCGTCCCCTCGTCCTACCCCCGCACTGCCCTCACAGCTCCTCCACCAGCAACCACCCACCCCCTCGTCTTCCTCTTGCCGCTGTCGCTGCCCCCCACAACTCCTCCGACCACCGCCATCTCTTCCGGCAACTTTCGCGTCCCAACCCTAAACCCTAAATTTCTAAAAATAATTAAACGTAATTATCAATTAAATCATAATTTGCAAGTAAAATTAAAATATCGATTATCGAACTATAATCCATAGCGAATTCCAAAATAACGATCGATCGATTTTCAAATTTGACGAGGTTTAAGAAAAAATTTGTATTAAAAGTGGTTTAGAAAAGAAATAAAGCAATAGGTTTGAAAAAGTATGAGAAGGATAATATAGGAATAATCAGGAAATTTTAGGAATGATTGAGTAACATGCAATTATGAAAAAGTAATTCCGTAGTTTTATAGCGAAAAAAGTATATTCATGACGTTTTTCTAAAGGATGTTTTTATTTTATGATATGTATCTCTAACGTTAACTTTTACAAACAAAATACAAAGTATAATGTATTTTCTTCAATCACATAAGTATTCTTTATAAAGTTTGCATGAAACACCCTACATTGAAGATGTCATATTTATGAGTTTAACTGACTAGTGCTTAAAGGGATTGAAAATACTTCTCATATAAACAAAGTATACTTTCTTTTCTGGTCATCCATGCAAAAGAACTCCACAGTTAAGCGTGTTTGAGTGAGAGTAATCTTAGGATGGGTGACCTCCTGGGAAGATCTCTAGGATGCACATGAGTGAGGTCAAAATGCGCTGGAAAGAACTCGTGTTGGTCTGTGGGGCCAGACCAGTACAGAGCCTGGCGAGCTACCGTAGTTAACATTTTCGGTCCTAGGATTGGGTCGGAGTGTTACAAATGGTATCAGAGCAACCCTGCGACCGTGTATTTGGTACTTAACGGGTGGATTCTGGGTCAGCGATTATGCTGTCAGGCGCAACGAGGACGTTGCGTTCTTCAAGTGGAAGTGATTGAAACACCCCACATTGATTGAAGATGTCCTATTCTTGTGAGCTTAAATGACTAGTGCTTAAAGGGATTGAAAATACTACTCATATCAACAAAATGCAAATGTGCTGGAAAGAACTTGTGTTGATCTGTGGGACCAGTACAGAACCTGACGAGCTGAAAAAGGGTGTTACATTTCACGCATGATCACAATCTTCATATACGGAGTATCATCTTACAATGAACTATTATTAAATTTAAGTATATTTTATAAAAGTTCTAGTAAAAACATCATTATTTGATAGTTGTTAGTCTTGTTATTGTAGTTTGTTACCATGATCAAATAAAACAATTCTCTTATACGAGTAAATAATTAGTTACTCTCCCTTCCCGGTCAATAGTTCACATTTTTCTTTATCGAGTGTGTTAGTCAATAGTTCGTCCTTTCCTTTTTTTTAAATAATTTTCACACCCTACTTTTTATTGTTTAATAAACTAACAATAAATCTTTTCTCACTAACTTTATTATCTTAAATCTTTTCTCACTAACTTTATTATCTTAATCTTCGTAGTTGTTTTAGCAGTCGTACGTACATTCAATGAGCAAGTATTACCCTAGAGAGTAGTATGAAGTATGGATAAAAGGGAACCTGCGCGACAATGTGCCCTGTAGTTAGCTGAAATGATATTGTAAGCATGTTGTTAAATGTTAACAAAAAGAAAAGTCCTTGTTTATTGTCCTCCACACATCATTAATTATCATTGTCACGTAAGATAATTAGAGATAAACAAATGGAAGCAAACATCCATAGAGTAGAGCTTAAGGAAGCATTTTGTATGCTAAAAGCCTTGAACTTCATACCAACCAAATAATACCAATGCTGCAAGGTTATTAAAGAGAAGTTAAAAGTGGCGTGGGACCTTCAATATGCTAACATCACGGCACCTAACCCTTAATCAATTTCTTCCTAGTGCTAAATTAGGACAATAAGATGCCAATACAAGAGTAAGTATTGCTCATTATTAACTAAACCTGCCACTTATATGTAAAGCAGAAAGCTAAGCACATTTTTTTTTAAAATTTATTTAATGGACTAATTATTTAGATGGATGAGACAAAAATAAAATTATTAGTGAATAAAGCTAAGTGTCTCATCTATAATTCTATACAAAAGGAATAATAATCGATTTGTTTTATCTACAAAATAAATAGTTAGTCTCCCTTTTGACCGGATATCATGTCATATTGTAATATTGGGTCAAATATTACCCACTATTAATTGATCGGAAAAGGATAAGGACAAAGCATTTTCATTCCCTCCGTTGTGTACTTTCTTCTTTCTATCTAATTAAATTGGTAATATTTGACAACCTATCTCAACCCTCAACAATATAACGCACATCTGCTCACAAACAAGAATGTGTCCAGAGAAAATACATTCCTCCATCCCAAAGAGTAAAGGCATAAAGTAAATGGAAAGCAAACAAGTGGCAAGGTACCTCTCCTTTTGTAAGTATAGAAAATTCATGCGATGCACGGGGCACGTCCGCACGTTGCAGAATACTCGGTATTTCATACTCCCTTCATTCATAAGTTGTTGTCATATTTCATTAAACAAACTCCTCACATTCATGAAATGGGACAATTAGTTATGATCTGAGGGAGTAATAATTTGAGCTTAATGAAACTTATGAAATGAACATGATTTGTAGCAGACTTTAGTTATATTTTAAGCCAAATGAAATCTATTGTTCCACATATGTGACAAAGACTTTCTTTACAATATAAGAGACTCAAATTGATGTAAGAAGTAAACAAAATTGCATCATATTTGAAATATGAAATCTATAGCACCAAATATTTGACAAAGACTTTGTTTACAATAATAAATCATTCTCTCTGTTTCATTGATTTCTTTCATCTTGAAAGTGACACATTTCTTAAGAAAAACAATAAAATATGTAAAAGTAGAGGTGATCTAATGTAAGTGGACCACCTAGATAAGAGAGAAGTTTGATAGCAAGAAAAAGAAAGGGAAAGAAATCAAAGAAATGATTGAAAAATGAAATTTGAAGATATTAATGAAACAGATGGAGTAAGATATAAGAGTTTACAAATAAAGTAAAAGTAAAAGAATTGCATCGTCTATGAATTGTTAAATTAAAGAAGTAAAAAAAATTAGAATCGTTTTGAACATGACGTAACATACTCTTTCAATAATATATGGTAACTTGCTAGCTATAGAGCACTAACATTCTAAAATTAGCTATAGCAATATTCTAACACCCTCATTTATCCTAGAGCTTTATCAAGACATTCTCAAGTAAATAAGGATGTTACCATCTCGATTATCCGAGGTGGCAGTGTCATTACAATACAATATAGTAACCCAAGCCCATTTAAAACAATACAATACATTACATTGTTATAATTACTAGGTCTATTTAATAACTACTACGGTCGATGAATACACTATTACGATTATGATCTTCAATGAGGTCTAGATCCAATGTCGTGAGTGCCCAAACCCTTCCTATACAATCAACCATAATACAACCATTACATTCATGAAAAACTTCATATTAGACTGCTCCCAAAAGATCAAAAATATCAAATGGTCTGGATCATCACAAGCCTCCAGGAATTGGGTGACAATTTAAGATACGGATAATAGGTCAACCAATGTCAAGTACAACAATTCATACAAAATGAAAAGATGTAATATACTCCCTCCGTATCTATATGTTCGTCCACTTTCAATATAATACTCCTCACATATATTAAACAAAGTGGATGAACATATAGATACGTAGGGAGTAATTAAATATGTCGACTCACTGTCTCACTGATAACCATCCCTCACCACGGTTATCCAATGTTCTAACATTCCATTCCATCATCACAATCACAAACCCAACTACCCGGCCATAGGCCAAAACAACATCGACATTCCGAGTGTGCACATCCTAGGGGGAGAAGTCATGTAGGGATCATGATTAGAGTCTCGGCTAATCTCGATAATCACTACGCCACCAATAATCATAACGTCACTTGGTCTGAACTCCATCAATTTCCGTGGAGAATTGCATTTAGGTATCAAAACCACGACTGTCTTCACATTATAGAGCTTTTCCCTTCCTTCCCACCAATTTGTGATGAACTCTGTCATGTCTTTCCCCACAACATCCTAGTATTTTTGATAGAACATTGCAATCATCTCGCCTGGTCCTGGAGACTTGTTGGGATGCATTTGAAATAGAGCCTTGCGAACATCCTCCTCCGTTATTTGTCCATCAAGTAACCTATTCATTTTGAGTCTCACCCCATTCGGTAGACTAGTACTTAGTGCATCCTCCATCTAACTCGGATTTCCCGTATTAAAGACATATGTGAAGTATTCCGTCACCACGCACTCTATCTCCAGTGCACCTGTTTGCCACACCACACTATCATCCTTAAGCCCCACGATGTTGTTCTTCTTCCGCCTTTGTTTATACTTATGATGGAAATATGTCGTGTTTTTGTCATTATCTCGGAGTTTGTTAGACTTTGCTCGAGTTCACCAAAACGTTTCAACTTGACATCTCAACTAGGCAACTTCCTCGGTCAGTTCCAACACATCAGTCGAGGTCGGTTTCTTCTACCACGTCCCTAGCTCGGCTTCCCTTATTTTCAATTTTTTATTCATTCACCGAACCTCCTCTGCGTCCGTGATTTCAACCGTGATGAGCATGCCTTAACCTTCCCCTCGACTTTTCCCTCGAAAAGTCATGCCTCTTGCACCACTTCACCACATTGCGGATTTGAGAGCCAAAAAGGTTCGAATTGGAAGGAATGCTCGCGAATACCGCCTGTCTGATCTTCAATTTCTTTAAGGAGCAGTGGGGCGTGATCTGATTAACAACGACGAAAATAGTCAGGAATAACTCCCTTCATCGCCCCGTGGCCACCACTCTATTATATTTTTCCCTAAAAAAAGTTGATCACAATACGACCTTGTTTCCAAGTGAATTAATTCCTCAAGAAACCAACATTAAGTACCCCCAAAACGCATCCATACTCCCCTCGCTTGTAGGCTGTCCCCCTCTTTTTCATCCTGACTCGGAATCTCGCTAAGATCACCAAATAAGATAATTGGAACCCGGGACGCCCGATATATATTACAAATCATATTCCACGTTCTATGTTTATTCTCACGTCCTAATCATCCGTATATACCCGCACCCTCCATAAATAAAGCTTTGTCCGACTCACTCAGGATCTCGACTACAACATGATTTTTATCATAGGAAACGAGTTTCGCTCGCACATACATCTTTCCACTACAACCCCAGTCCTCCAGAGCAACCTCTACTAATTATACAAATATAGTCACTATGACCACAACGACCACGTAACTGAGTGAGATCACTCTCACTCATCATTGTCTCCATTACGAAGATGATGTTTGGGCACTCCCTTCAACACAACTCGATAAGGGAGCCAACCGTCAGGGGTTGCCAGCCCTTGACAGTTTGAACTAGAGAGTTTCAATTCATTGTTGTTCGCACTGCTGGACTCTGCCAGCATCCGCTACTTTCATTGATATATCCATCACATCCTCCACACTCCGGCTTCGCTTTCCCAGCTGCAACACCACTTTGGTTATGTCTCGAGCGTCGACCTCGTCCCCCTTCTTTTTATTTCCAACTAAGATCCCACCAGCCCCCTTCGTGCTCCTTCCCCCTCCTGGCTTCAACATGGGTCTTCCCACCTTCAAGTACTTTCTCGTCAGCAGCTTGCCATCACGAGATCAGATGTCAGCTCCCCTAGAGCTAGAATACCCTTCATGGAAGTTTCACTAGTCACATCTTGCTCCACCATAACCTTACTTTGTGAGCCATACTTCCCCCTCGTCCAACCCAACAAGATCGCGATCCACCAGGGAGACACCCCTCAGAAAATCCACAATTGTAGCGACCTCCTCTTGCTCCAACCTTGTTTCTTCTTGCTCCTCAAAGAGACATTTTGCACATTTAGTATTCTTCATCCTCCTCCCCTAGTCTTCTCGATGTGTCACCCGCCATAATGAGGCTTTGAGCCATTCATTGTACCTCCTGCCCTCTGATGGCCGACTGTCACACACCGCACACAAACAATATTTATAATCGACACACACAAACTAAGAATGTAGTAGTGGAATTCGAGATCGATCATAGGGATGAAATCCCCCTTTCCACTAACCAAATAACAATCCTCCAATTTTTCCCGCCTAAAGTTATCCACTACAAAAAAAAAAGAATTAGAGCAAGTGAAATGAGTTAAATGCGAATCGAGCCCTTGACCTTAGATATATAGTACTTATTATCTACCACTACACCACAATATCTCATTGTTTCAATTATCACTAAATTAATCTTAAAGCTATAGACTCCAATAATTTAATTAAGGAAAATCCTCATTTTTTCCACTAACCAAATAACAAATCTCCAAATTTTTCCGCCTAATCACATACGGGCCTACCATATGGGCTTACTTTTGGATTATTTAATATATATTGGTTGGGCTTATATCTAAATTACCAATGCATGTTAACTGCGATCAATAGCTATATGTTTAAAAGATACTATCATAAAATAGTATAATAATATAATTAATAGAGTAGATGCTATCATTTTTGTTATACCCTAAAATAGTATAAATCTTTTTCTATATATCATACTAATTAATTGATTGATTAATTGACAGTAGCATCTAATTTATATTTTATATACCATAAAATAGTATAATAATATAATTAATTGAGTAGATGCTACCATTTTTGTTATACCATAAAATAGTATAAATATTTTTTATATATCATCATACTAATTAATTGATTGATTAATTGACAGTACCATCTAATTTTATATTTTATATACCATAAAATCCCCTTGCTACTAAGAGATTAACCACCCCTATAATTTTTCCGCCTATTCATATTGGACTCATATTTGGGCCTTAACTGCTTTGGTCATGTAATAATGAAATTTTGTTAACAGTATATTTTACAATCTCTGTTATTTGCACCCGTGTATACTATAGAAATTGTATATATACCAACGAAAATACGTTTTATTTTTGTAATAATCATGACTGATATTTGATTGCAATTAAATATTGTAATCGTCTATTAAGTAAGAAAATAAAAATTCTCAAAACTTTTCGCACCAAAATTTTAAGCTATCAATCTCTACTAACTAAGAGAAAAAAAATCTCAAAACTTTTCTCGCCTAAATTTTAAACTCTCAATTTGGACAAAATCAATAGAACAAATGAGGAAGAATCACACTCAATTATCATATAAAAATTCTTACGGGTTAAATATTTAAAAACTAACAACGGTGTATCGATACAAAAAAATTATAGAAATATAGTCGCTTAAATTTCTAACAACAATTAAGATAATAATTTTTTTGTACTACATATTTCATGATATTAGTCGAGGTTGCAATTTCAAGTTATTTTATTATTATCCAAATACAATGATAGAATCGTGAAAAATTATCAGGTTGCTAAATTAAAATCTACTTTGTATAAATAATTAACTTAAAACATTAAAATTCTATAAATACCGTGCATACATGCACGGGGTATACACTAGTTCTAATTAAATTGAGTTTAAGTCAACAACTGTAAGTGGTCTTTTAGGGTGGTTTTTACGGTGATTGAAACTAAACCAAGGTGACCGAGCTAAAATAACTAAAGCGGAATTCAAATAAGAGGAAAGACGTTAGGGGAGTCGAGGAATTTGAAATGAGACATATGAAGCAAAGAATCAAGTGAATGATACACAATCGATAAAGGGCGAGTCACCTTTCATTTTCTCAATCCAACCTCACTAAACCCACTTTCGCGGTGAAGAAGTTATGGACACTAATCAAATTATTTGAACCCCGAATTTCTCTCGTCGATAAGGGTGAATACGAGTCAACTAAATGGGCTAAAAAAGGTCAACACATACACAAAAATTCTAAGTTAGACAAATAAATATAATTGTATCACTCCCAAAATTCCCTGATTGGGAGAGAGAAAGAAAAGAAGAGAAAGTACCAACAATGAAAAAAACTTGCGTTAGAGAAGATGAAGATTCATACATAAAACTTGAAGAAGAAGAAAACTAAAGTTATCTCTTACAAAAACCCTCTAAAACCCTAATTAGAAACCAGAATGAAGCCTAATGTGTGATAAAGATTAGTTTTGGGCATATATGGAATGAGTCTTGAATGAGTTTTAAAACAAAGCCCAAAACAATTTCAGCTCATAGGGCGAAACATTGCCCTACGAATCTTCATAGGGTGAAACCTTACTCTGCGGACGAAAACAGCGTCGAGCGAAGCTTCGCCAAATGGGGGTGAAAGTTTCGCTCGGTGGAAATCTTTTGTAGATGTCAAAAATGTCGTCTGCCGAAACTTCATCCGGTCAACAAAATTCTCACCCGGTGGGGTTGCAGAGGGGGATTGCTGGTTTTTGGGGTGAAACTTTGCCCGGTGAGGTAAAAAGTTTCACCCATTGGTCTGCTGTTCTGCCCGATCACTTATATTTTTGCCTCTTTCTTCATGGTTTCACTCCTTGGGACATGGACTTTGACTATTTGTCTATTTCGCATATCTCGGGACGACGTTCCGCTCTCCTACGGCCTCGTGGACTCGGGTATGTTCTCGGATGAGGGATTCCTACAACAAAAATAGGAAAAACGCCCCAAAAATACGTAAAATGCACAAGAGAGGTCACGATGTCGTGATGCGGAGGGAATCGACTTTCGTTCTAATCAAACAAATAATGCATTCATTCTTAAGATACGATATCGACTCTTTAGGCGAGTATTATGTCTAACAGAATTAGTCAATAAATCGAGCTAGCACGAACCCGTTGATGCCGAAATAATCGTCACATGGTCCGAAATGACTAATTACGACATTATGACCCGGAGGGAATTATCTCGTCTTAGTTCAATTTAAAACGACTTATAAACGTCTTTTACAAAATTCACTCTAAATATTAGATATTGATTCCATAATCAAGTATCGAATATGACGAGTATCGAAACTGAATCGAGTGTAAATCATATTATATTTTCACGCGATTTAGCAAAATTATCGATTTTAAGATTAAAAACCAATTCACGAACCATTGTTCGTACAGGGGGCACTCGATCGAGTGACACCCCAAAAAGTGGGCAGAAGGTTTTTTACGAGGACCACTCGATCGAGTCCCTCTGTGACTCGATCGAGTGGCCTCTGTCACGACAAAATCGTGAGCCTTCAACATATTTCAAGCCTCGATAAATCTTTTTAACGACTTCGGTCAACACGTGTCAAGTCCATCACGTGACTTACTCTTTCAAAACCATACGTCGTACCATTCTAATCTTTTTTTTTTGTTTCGTTATTATTGTTACTAACCCGTTTGTTTCTATTTTGGCGCTTTGTTTTCGTTGTTTGTTTTATTGTACTAAAACGAACCTCGCACGTTAAATACAACTTTGACGTTAACTTAGATGCATTAAATCGACATAGCAACTTATTCAAATCTTCACATGTTCAGTCAAAATACTGTTTGCATACCATTTCAACCGTCAAACTAACGCGCGTACACGAAAAACGAACGATATCTAAGGAAAGGCCGCTAAGTGCGGGCGGGGTTGGGTGTTCTTTCTGAACTTTCCAACACGTACCCTCACCCCTTACTCAGAACCATGGTTTCCGGATGTTCGAAACCGTTGGCGTACGAGAGTCATTCAATACACGGTAACCGATAATGTCGATATTGGTATCGCAATGCAAAGGGACGAACCTCGTAAACTCTGAAATCGGAATGGGCCGTACTTTGTGCACGGCCCACCCAGATATAGAGTGGGTTCGAATGGGCCCGAACTCCCACAAAGTTTAGTGGCGACTCCTAATTAGATTTAAATTTCAACCCGAGATCCATCTCACATGAGATTCATTCGCCGCCCCAAACCCGCGCATGGCCGCGTTGGGGTGGACCTATGTCATGTCCACAATTTGGCGACTCCGCTGGGGATACATACCCGATGTACCACTTGTCATCGGGGTTCCTAGGGTGAGACTCGAAAAGAAATCGTTCGATTACTAATGTACGCGTTTTAGTTAGATGGTTCATGCATAACCCAAATCTTTCCCGGGCCGGTTACTGGTGACCGACGTCCCACTATACTGCGGTGCATTTCTAAGTGGGTGCGCTAAAAACTTCTATGGCCGAACTCGTATGGGTTTCGCGGCATGTTCTAAGACCAATTCGGCTTAGGAAGTCCGTCCTGATTTACGAGAAAGCCATCGTTGTTGGTATAGACCCGATTTCGACCGACCTAGACTTAGTTTAGAGCATACATGGTCTCGTTATATTACTTCCATGATTACATGCTACTTGATTTACATATAATCTTTTTTTTCCAAAAAACCGTTATTTCAAAAAAAAAAAGCATCTTTTCAAAATTATTCAATTTTCAAAACCCGGGATGCTACCGAAATTAGGACTTACGATGTGACTCAAAATAGCCTATTTCTAGCCAGTATGCTGCCCATTTCAAAATTCAAAAACATTTTTGCACCTTCAAAAATTTCGGCCCGACGACATTTTTGCCGATTTCAAAAAGTCGGGCCATCCTCCGATTTTCTCGGAATCCAAACTTTTCTTTTCAAAAACCTTCATTATCCTAAGACTTACCGCATTTAGTAGTGTCGGGTCTTTTTATAAGTCGTCGAAGGTCTTTAGCGTCGAAACTCCGTCGATCTTACATCACGAGTTTCCTCCCTATCCCAGTCCGCCTTATTTGTCTAAGGCAAGGCTAACCAACATAGGGCATACCCCTACCAAGGAAAGCCCGTTTACACACTCGAGTCCAAAGTCTGGGGAAAATCTCACGTGGACCTTCCTTCGAACGGGACTCGGCCCACATAGCCGAATCCTAAGGAAGGTCCGCTGTCCGCGAGTCACCCGTCTAGATGTCTTTTTCGGGTCATTTTTTTTTCTTTCAGTCTTGTCCTTGTTCGGGATGTACTGTTTTGGTTCGAAGATCTGGGCTCAGTTTCTGATTACGCGGTATTCTTACAGACAGGCCACCGGTAACCAGACATAAGCACAAGATGCAAGAAGCTTTGGACAAGTTGACAGTCTCGCTGACTCAGATTGAGACCCAACTGACAGCTATCAAGTCCGGCCAGATAGCTATTGTTACCCGTTTGAGCGCCCTGGAACAAGAAACTCCCAATGGTGGGGTTGAGACTACTGGGCCTTTGGCTGAACTGGTCAGCGCACTCCGCAAACTAGAAGAACAGGTCCACTTGTCAACTAACAACACTATCCACACGGAAAATGCCCGTGCCTATTCACCCCTGAATGATGAACTGCCCGCCAACCTCAACCTTACGGGCCTGCCAATGTTTGACGGGACTGAAGATCCGGTGCTCCACATCCGGCCCTTCAAAGAGTTCATGGCTGTTAAGGGAGTGAAATCGACCATGTTCAAACACCTATTTGCGTCTTCTCTCGAGAAGCATCCGAAAGCCTGGTACTACAGGCTAGATTCCAAGAAATACAAGACTTGGGATGACGTGGCAACGGAGTTTTCTTGGAACTATGCCTACAACACTGAGATCCAGACCACGATGCGCACTTTGGAGGTCATGGTCCAGGAGCCCAAAGAATGTTTTACCAAATACCTTCAACGCTGGAGGGCCGAAAGTGTGAAACTGGTGGAAAAGCCCAATGAAAAAACTTTAGTGTAGGCCTTTGTCAAGAACCTTCTCCCTTCCTACCGGGTCCATCTCCGGTATGCTATCATACCCAACTTCGCCACTTTAACTGAAATTGGCACTAGGATTGAAGATGATCTTCGACGTAATGAAGATCTGGGTGAAGCTTCTATTGGAGGCTATACTGGACATCAACTTGAGTCCTTAGAAGCTGAATTGATAACACCATCCGAGAATCCAGGTTTGATTTAAGTCTGAGTCTGAGTCTGAGTCTAGGACGTACTATTTCTTTCAAAGTCAAAGTCAGAGTCAGAGTCAACTGTATTCTGTCCTCTTTTCAAAATTCAATAAAACCAGCTTTTCTATTTCTCATATATGCTTTTCTTATGTGTTTCCGAGAGCATGATGAACATCATCATACACTGTGAGCACATGCACGTGACTATTATAGGCACACCTATAATGACTACAGGAAACTGAGACCCGTGTTATCCTTTACCTGTTCCATGTCTGACATAGAAAGCCACATAACTACCCTTAGGGAGCAGTATCGAATCCTATGACAAATCTAGGTAGTCTCCTAGTTCGGGTTCAAGACGGGAGGCAAGCCTATTTCCCATAATAAACACTCCTCCAATAAGATCGACCAATCCCTACCTTAGGTGTTAGTCTGACCAACAGAAAAAAAAAAAGAAAAAAAAACTGGACATAAAAAAATCAAAAGTCCTAGAAAAAAAGAAAAGCAAAAGGCCAAAACAAAAAGAGCTGGTCATGATAAAAAAAAAGAACTTTCAACATCCTCCGACCAATACGGTCAATCCCTTGACCGGGACACCGGAGCACGGTCAACTCAAATGAAGAATCCTATGACCGGGGCTAAGAGGTCAACCAAAGAAAAAAATCAAATAACCCATGACCACATTTAGCGGTCAATTCAAGTGAAAGTCCCTTGACCGGAGTCCGGTCAATTCAAAAATTATCAATATCCATACCATCCAATAGGGGAGAAATAATCAAGTTGGTCAGCTAACACCACATCAAGCCTTCCCACATTACAATCATCAAGACCTTCTCGAGACCTAGGCTAAGAGACAGCCCGGAATTTTGAGGATTCAAGCTCCATAGGATACCCCTAACCATTCGGGCCAGACATGGAAATCAGATCCCGCATTATCAACTTACCCCGATCGAAGTTCGAGTCATTTTTACTCGACTTCCCCCTTTTCCTACCACATTACAATACCTTACCCTCGAAGCTTTAGCTCCACAAGATCGAGCTCCAAATGTCGAATCATCAAAGCCACCTACGACCTAGCACCACATTTCCAAAACATCAAAACCAGTTACTAGCCCCAAACACGGGAACTCAACCTGCGGTCGGCATAGAACATGCCCAAATAGTTCACACCACTTCTGGGGGCTACCCCGGAGAACGCTCATAGTCACAGGATCAACATCCTAACTGTTCCAGCCCCTCGATCAAAACATCATTGGGAATGCATCTAGCCTACACCATTGCTATGGCTAGTTACACACAAAGTCCTAATAAACTAGGCACCATAATATATCTTTCAATTCACTGAACTACGACATGGTTTGATTTCACCACACGTGAATACGTAGGCAGCCTTTCAACAAAGGCACAACCACCCACATTGACACACATTAAAAAAAAAGCACCATTATTCCTGTCACGACACTGTCATGTTCTCAACAGTTAGCTTTGTCGTCCTGGGGGCTTCTCTTAGGCAGAAGTTCTCCATCCACTCACAAAATCTAAATGACTTTCAAAATCTAGCCACCTTTATATAGTGTGTTCTAGTATTTGGCTCAGTCGAAGGCGAGAATCTGTCAGGATTTGAAACAACACCTACTTTGGGAATATACCCCAAAACCAAAAATTCAAAAGAACACTAGACTACAGCATCACTACTGCTAAGCCCTGTCGTACAGTTACTGTCTCATTACAGACTACCGCAATCCCCCTACAATATATTCTTCCAATTTCAAGGATTCGACCGTGTTGCCACTCGCCTAGGCTACGGAATAGCGCAGTTTATAAGAGTTTTGTCATCTTAGGTGGTCCACCCCCCGATCGAGTCATGGTCCAACCCCTTTAGGAGTCCAAGTCGTGTCTGTCAACTCGTTCTGTCGCGCCTAGAGTCGAGTCTGTCGGTAGGCCTTTCTTTTCAAATTCTTGCTTTGAAATTTGCAAAATTTAGCCATTTGAGAAAATTCTTTTCGACAAGGTCAAAATTTCAGTCTATTTAAACTGCAAATTTCTTTTCTACCCCTTTCAATTTTGAAAACCAATCTCCTCGCACGTGAGTTGCTTTCAGGACTTCGATTTCTAAATGAAGCAAAAATCATTTTCCCCAGCGCAAGTCAGTCTATAGATGCTAATTGCATTTCCTATGCTATATTTGCTATTTCTGCCTGTATAACTAACATTTTAGGTACCAGCTTATGCTTCCCAATGGAACGTCAAGTTTTTATCTCCCCAGCGTGAGACGAAGTTTCACTTGAAGTAACACATCCGAATTGGGATGTATATGCAAACAGATACACCCAGGGCTTCTTAGGCAAGCTCCCGCGTAATTCTGAATTGGGATGTGTCTGCGAACGGGCACACCCAGGACTTCTTAGGCAAGCTCCCACGTAGTTCCGGATCAGGATGTGTCTGCAAACGTGCACACCCAGGACTTCAGAGGCGAGTCCCCACGCAGCTCCAAGATGGGATGTATTTGCATACAGATACACCCAGGACTTCAAAAACAAGTCCCCACGGAGCTATCACAAGATAATATAACTCAGGTATGATTTCTATCTTATGGTTGACGAGCCCTTTTATGCAAGTCTAATGGACTATAAACGACCCGACCAGAAGTCTGTCAGGTCTTAATCCTCGATTGGCCTGGTAGCTACTCTGAATTCCGTCCTGTCCAAGCCTTATTTAGAGTGGGGGCTCTGTAGACACCCACATTTGGCTGTCAGGTGTCTATAGCAGCTTTCAACAAACATCCGATGATGATCGGACGTAAACATGACATAATACGCTCGATTTTGGACTCGGAATCAATAGTATTTGGTGCGAGCTTTTAGCGGAGTAAAAATCTCACCAAACCGACTTCAAATCTAGGCCCAGTGAGTCATTTCCAATCAAATAAGACTAATTTGGGTCAAAACCGACACCAAGGGCAAAACCATCTTTTAGCGACCGGGTCAAACCCCGGTCAAAGGCATTTCCGAGACATATAAATCAGTCACACAACTTTGGAAATCTGATTCGAAGTCAAATACCACAAAAAATCAGCTACAAAAGGATTGAACAACTTCGTTAGAGATAAAATTCTATCTCTAAAGAGACTTTCCACCTGAACAGACCCACTCGATCGAGTGGACCGGCTCACTCGGTCGAGTAGGCTCGTAGAAACCAGCAGAACCGGTGTCAGATCGGGCACTCGATCGAGTGCCATTCTCCACTCGGTCGAGTGGCCTCTTTTCTTTCCAAAACTGGGTGTTTCTCTTCATCCAAAACCGGATATTTTCTATCCAAAAACCGAGCATTCCCTATCCAAAAGCCGGGTACCTTTTCCTATAAATAAACCCCTTTGCAAACCTTTATTCAACACAATTCATACCCCATAATTTCAGCAATCCTAGGCATATTATACACAAATACAACCCCGACTTTTCCTCTGGAAATCCTATAGGAAACCCGAGCCAAACCAATCCCAAAATACAACACCTTAACTCTCCCTATATCCTCATTACTCCCACGCAAGCGCCGTTACTACGAGTTCTTAATCGAGGTCGAAATTAGCATGTAGGTTGAGAGTGTTACAAATCCCGTTTTTCTCTCTCTCTCTCTCTCTCTCTCTCTCTCTCTCTCTCTCTCTTTCTCCTCTCTCTCGTCTCTCTCGTCTCTCTCTCATCTCGTTTCTTGTCTCCTTCGTCTATTTTTTTTTTTCTCTTTTTTTCGTTTTTTTAGTCTTTTTTTATCATCGTCATAATTATACAATAGACACCACGCACACACAACTTTTTAAAACAAATTCGAATTGAACACGTTTAAAGATGAATCTCGTATAAGACCTTTCTAATCCATTTACGAGCGGTAACAGTGGTGACGCCCTCTCGAGGAGCCTCACCCTAAACACTCAAGGGCATGATGGGATCGCGAGTACTCCTCTTTAAACGCGTCTGATTCCCCTTTTTAAGGTTAGAACGAAACCTGTTGATGCAGATCACACATCACATAATCCGCAAGGATTAATTACGATGTCGTGACGCGGAGGGAATCGACTTTCGTTCTAATCAAACAAATAAAGCATTCATTCTTAAGATACGATATCGACTTTGTAGTCGAGTATTATGTCTAAAAGAATTAGTCAATAAATCGAGCTAGCACGAACCCGTTGATGTCGAAATAATCGTCACATGGTCCGAAGGGACTAATTACGACATTATGACGCGAAGGGAATTATCTCGTCTTAGTTCAATTTAAAACGACTTATAAACGTCTTTTACAAAATTCACTCTAAATGATATTGATTCCATAATCAAGTATCGAATGTGACGAGTATCGAAAACTGAATCGAGTGTAAATCATATTATATTTTCACGCGATTTAGCAAAATTATCGATTTTAAGATAAAAAACAAATTCACGAACCATTGTTTGTACAGGGGGCACTCGATCGAGTGCCATAAGCCACTCGGTCGAGTGACACCTCAAAAAGTGGGCAGAAGGTTTTTTATGAGGACCACTCGATTGAGTCCCTTTGTGACTCGATCGAGTGGCCTCTGTCACGACAAAATCGTGAGCCTTCAACATATTTCAAGCCTCGATAAATCTTTTTAACGACTTCGTCAACACGTGTCAAGTCCATCACGTGACTTACTCTTTCAAAACCATACGTCGTACCATTCTAATCTAGTATTTTTGTTCCATTATTATTGTTACTTACCCGTTCGTTTATATTTTGGCGCTTTATTTTGTTGTTTGTTTTATTGTACTGAAACGAACCTCGCATGCTAAATACAGTTTTGACGTTAACTTAGATGCATTAAATCGACATAGCAACTTATTCAAATCTTCACATGTTCAGTCAAAATACTGTTTACATAACATTTCAATCGTCAAATTAACGCGCGTACACGAAAAACGAACGATATCTAAGGAGAGGCCGCTAAGTGCGGGCGGGGTTGGGTGTTCTTTGTGAACTTTCCAACACGTACCCTCACCTCTTACTCAGAACCATGGTTTCCGGATGTTCGAAACCGTTGGCGTACGAGAGTCATTCAATACACGGTAACCGATAATGTCGGTATCGGTATCACAATGCAAAGGGACGAACCCCATAAACTCTGAAATCGGAATGGGCCGTACTCTGTGCACGGCCCACCAAGATATAGAGTGGGTTCGAATGGGCCCGAACTCCCACAAAGTTCGGTGGCGACTCCTAATTAGATTTAAATTTCAACGCGAGATCCATCTCACATGAGATTCATTCGCCTCCCCAAACTCGTGCGTGGACGCGTCAGGGTGGACCTATGTCACGTCCACAGGTTCACAAATCGTTCGGTCCAAAGTCAACCCACAATACACAAGCCCTTCGACCACCGTTGTCTCTTTGTCGTCCTCAACTCACTACACTTCAGCAGTACGCCCATCCTTGCACTTCGGTGTTGCCTCAATCTCCGTCTAAATTCAGATCGTAATGATTGAGAGCCATAGAGTATTGTCGTTGTATGTATTGTTGTTATATTTAATATTAGCAAGATCAATACAGATATGTGTGCAGTCCTGACAATGTCAGAGACAACCCTAAGGAAAACCTAGGGACAAACCCTCCCAAGGGAAAAGACTAAATGAGTCAATTGTCACCAATTCATGAGTTGACATGAGATTAAGTCATTAAGACCTTGTTTTTTTTCAACTGAAGTGAGTTAATTGAATATGAACTGAAATGAATTGAGTTGAATATGATTTAGCTGAACAATGTTATACTAAATTGAATTACGCTAAAATACTGTGACAAAATAAATCTGATGAGACTAATACGAACTCAACTGAAATGAAAATAGATTGAAAATAACATGATTTAACACCACGTCCCCCAAAATACCTCAAATTCAAAATATTCATTGTATACAAAAACAAACCTAAAAAAACGGGTAAGTCTCCCTTGTGACGGGTATCCATCACAAATCGATGATGGATCAAATAAAACCACTTGATAGAAAACCATAGAGGTAGCAAGTGGTGTTTGACTTTATCTACCAAAGTGACTATTATTTGATCCGTCACAAGATTGTGACAGATATTCTCGTTGTAAATAAGAATTTGCTTAAAAAAACAATCTACATATCTATAATATGGAAGCCATTAATAAGTAAGTCTACAATTAATAGTGGAGTATCTACAAATGATCCCTTTATTAAGATGTCACTCATTGAAGTCTCTCAAGTCTCAAACCCATCTTGCCCTAGAAGCCAGAAGCAGAGGATATTAGAAGAGTAGAGGTATGCAAAAGATTACATAGAGAAGACTATACTAGTTGGGATAATGACACTATAACTTTAAACCATGATTATAGTTTTCCTATTGCACAACTTTACCAACCACTACACCCACCATCTTTTGTCTCTCTCCTTTTTTTAATTTGCGTTGCGCCTTCTCCTGCTCACTCACTCACCAGTCACCCCTCCTCCCCTCTCCTATTTCTATTTAACAATCTAGACGCCATTAATGTGTGTACAACTGTACTCGAAACATCATCTCTCATCTCTCCTCTCAGCTCATGTCCCATGTTTTAACCTGCCCACCCTTGTTTTTATTCTTGTTGCGTACTACTCTTCCTTTTTTTTACCCTTCACCTTTTCCCGCTTTTATTGTGTCGGCGCCTTACATTTTTACCCCCTTTTATTCAGGACACACATGAGTACATGACATTCTATTTCTACCCCTCTATTTCTTCCTTCTCTGCATTTTAATTAAATGCTCTCTAAATTTCATATACTTTTTCATCCTTTCTTGTACTTCAGTCAAAACCTCTGCTAATCACTCACCAACATAATATTTACTCCTTCAAACTTACAGGTAATATATACTCCTAGTAGTAGTAGTAATAATAATAATAATAATAATAGTTCTCTCTTCTTTACTTAATTGTTTTTTATATTTTTTATTTTCTTGTCAACTTTTATGTATGCAGCTAGCTTAGCTTATCCATTTCTGAGGCATGCATGCAATGCCACATGAATAAAATGCATAAATAAATAAATAAATAGGGCGCGGTATATATTTTTGTGTTTCCAATGCTATGTTTTGGTGAATGGGATACTAGATTTCTGCCTATTTTTTGCTGCTCTTGTTTATTTATTACTCGTACTACTATGTACAGTACAAAATACTACTCCCTACTATTCTTGCTGCATTGGTTGTTGAGTAAGCACAAACATTGGGTTCTGTCTCGATCATTTTATATTATTTGTGACGAGTATTTATGATCGAGACGGAAAGAGTAGTAGAGAAGCATAGAACCATTATTATGCATTGAGAAGAGTGGAATCTGCAGTAGTCTAAATTAAGTAAGCTGCAAATTTCAGTCTTGTTTTCCTAATTTAATGGCCTGTAGTTGACTTAACCATCTGTATGTTTAGTGAGTACGAGCTGTATTTAATATGGAGTATTATGATATACAGTAAATATAATACTCCGTACTTGAAACATGCATTAATCACAGGTTCTGTTTCCCACAGCCAATTGAATGGAGGCAAAATAGGATATAAATATAATGGGCGAGTGAGGGGGTCGGATTTTTGTGAATTGAATGAAAAACAAAAGTTGAGAGAGTCTAGTCATTCATCAATTGGCTTTTGTTGTTGCCTTATAATTATGTACTCCGTACTCCCTAGATGACAATTTAGGGGGTCCTATTTCTTGTTATTGATAGGATCGCCAACAGGGAAGATCATCGGACTTTAGTGTTGGTTCGGTCACAACTCACAACACAAAGTACGCAAGGTATTGGCCGGACCGGAAATGTTACTTAAAACTGATCACTCCACCTCAGTTTAGCCGGCCCACTTAAATATAGTTCACTCCAGTTCACCGTCAGTCATATCAAGGTTAAGCCATTTCGGCCGTAAAGAAGAGGGTCGTCTAATTTTCAGTTTGTCTTTAATCATCAATAATGCAGCCACTGTATGCTTTGTATCAAATTTAGCTGTCTCTATTCTCTAATGCATCACATACATTCTGCATTGAGATAAAGTGTCTAAATAACATAGATAGAGTGTCCCAATCATCCAGTCCACATCGTTATGCCAAATGTGTGCTGCCTTACTTACACTTGTACGGAGTACTACCTAACAAAGATCATATACACACACGCGCACGCGCGCGTACAATGGCCAATAATTGTAAGCTTAAGTAATGTTGGGTATACTTGAGGATTTATGGGAATTTTTTGAACTTCTGCCGATCAAATCTATTTTATGATTGAATTGTATGCTTGAATGTCTCGATTTTTGCCGGATTTCACATGCTTTGGTATATGAAGGCCGGTGTGAATTTCATAATTTTACAGAATCATTGAGTCTTTTTAGTACAATGGTGTAGTAAAAAAGTGTTACTTAGTGACTTATATTATGAACAATACTGCATTCCTTGATCTGATGCAACAAGTTCTAAATTATTACAGTGTTGCATTTCAGGACTAGTGAGATGACAGATAACAAATCATGGCTTTGGAGGAAAAAATCTTCGGACAAAACGGCTATCATGGCTGCCGAGAAAGAGGAACTCGTCTCAAGAGAACATCAGGAACAGGTATTAATTAATCCAAATAAAACCCCAAAAAGGAAAAAAAACAAAACAGAAATTCTAATTTCTTGTTTGTTTTCACACAAGCATTACTATGGGACGGCCTACTTTCATATCCATGATGACCGTTCTAGCTTATTGTTTGTTCAGATACAAGCGCTTCTTGCTCAAAAGACGCAGCTCGAGAGGGACGTTGTCCAGCTGAGGGACAAGCTTTCTTCGACCCTTTCTGAATGTACTGCTAAAGATGATACCGTGAACAAACATGCTAAGACAGCTAAAGAAGCCCTTGCAGGTACGCTTGCTGCATCTACCGCATTTCCTTCTAGATTTACACGTTGTAATTTGGTCAATTGCTATGAGTCGGGTCAGTCAGTCATCAAAAAAAACATGTTTCATTAGGTTGTTTAAATGCTTGTCTTTACATATATTTGTGTATCAATAGTGATCATTGTCCCTTCACCTTGTTTATATAGGATGGGAGAAAGCAGAAGCAAAGTCATCATCTATAAAAGCAGAACTAGATGAAACTGTAAAACAAAGAGATATTTGTGAAGAAAGGATACGCCATCTCGATTCAGCGCTAAAAGAGTGTATGCAACAGCTACGATTTGTTCGAGAAGATCAAGAACAAAGGATTCATGATGTTCTACGAAAGGCTTCAGCGGAACTTGAGGAAACCAAGATGTTTTTTGAGGAGAAATTAGAAGACGCAAGCCAAAGCATAGCCAAATTAAATGTGGAAAATTCTGAACTTGGCAAAATGCTTATGCTTAAGGAACAACACATTGAAGATCTAAGTCATCAAATGGCTGAGGCAGAAGACAATATAAATGCCTTATTAACAAGAATAAAAAATATGGAGAAAGACAATAATACCCTTAGGTACGAAGTTCGTGTACTTGAGAAAGAAGTTGATATTCGGAATGAAGAGAAAGATTTCAATCGACGTACAGCTGATGCAACCCAAAAAAACCACATGGAGAATGTTAAGAAGATAGCTAAGCTAGAATCAGAGTGTCAAAGGCTTCGAGTTCTTGTTCAGAAAAGGTTGCCGGGTCCTGCCGCCGTGGCTAAAATGAAGAGTGAAGTAGGCATATTGCACAGGAGAAAATCCAACTTAAATATCAGTCAGTCGGACTACGGGGTCAAACATCACCATGAATCGCCTGAGAAAAGACTCAATCTCCTGAGTGATAAAATTTTAGCATTGGAGGACGAAAACAATTTACTGCGTGAAACCCTTCAGATGCGTCTTAACGAGCTTCAAGTTTCGAGAAACATGTATGTAAAGACAGCTACAAAATTATCCCAAGTTGAGGCACAGCTTGAAGAGCTTCCTAAACATGACCTATCATTGGCTTTGATGTCAGATTTCGGAAGTGATGATAATAAGGGAAGTTGTGCTGAGTCATGGGCCTCCCCATGTAAATCGTCAGTCGCAATGTCAGACATTAATCATTTCATGGATGATTTTGCTGAGATGGAGAAGTTAGCTCTGGTTTGTATTGATAAGCCCACTGAAAAATCTCTACTGTCAAAAAGTGAAACTGACATGCATTCCTTGTCAGAAAGTACAGGAAAAGAGCTGATTCCAGTTTCCGGGGTTGTTGACAGTGAAGTAAAGAGTAAACAACCCCTGGGATCCAGAATAACCACGTCGATTTCAAGGTTAATTGAACTTATCGAAGGGATTAACTTAAAATCCGAAGATTCTGATCCGAAGAACTTTGTTCGTGTTTTTCAGTGGAATACTTCTGAACTAGCTGATATTCTACAGAAATTTCTGGGAACATGTGATGAGTTTGTCAGTGGAAAGGCGGACGTTGAAGCGTTTACACAGGTGGTGACATTTGCTTTGGAATGGATAATAAACCACTGCTTCTCCCTTCAAGATGTGTCAACTATGAAGGATGCAGTGAAGAAACAGTTTGGTTGGGATGAAACAAGGAGCGAAAGTGAAATAGAAGCAAGTATGCTTGTAGAGTTAGAGGCCTTGAAGGAGTCAAAGGCTGTGATAGATGCTGAGTTTGAAAGTAATGTGATGTTGATCGAAGATCTTAGTGTGCAGCTTTTGGCTGTCAAGTGTGAGATGCGTGAAGCCCATCGAAATTTTGTTGCATTAAAGGGCGAACTGATGAGCAAGATGAATCAATGTGAAGAGTTGGATGTCAAATGCCTTGATTTGCAGGTCCAGCTTGAAAGGTATCTTTCTGCAGTTTACATTGAACTTAATAGAACCTTGTTGCATTTACATTTGATGATGCGGGCATTTACTAAATTTTGTGGTTGCAGCACGATGGAGAAGGATACCAGTCATCACCCAGATCATGACAAAGAGAAACTTCAGACTGTAAGTTTCAATTAGATCATACATGTGAAAGAATTAAAGCTATAATATACTGTATCGTAATTAGTTCAGTTTATTCAGATCGTAAAAGTTCAGGTTGATATATCACAGAATTTATAATCATTTCTGCGGAATTCTGGGATAATGTGCAGGAATGGGAGATATCAGCAGCATCGGAGAAGCTAGCTGAGTGCCAAGAAACCATCTTACATTTAGGAAAACAGTTAAAAGCAATGACAACGTCACACAATCTCGTAACTTCCAACAAATCCACAACGAATGTGCCGAGTTTGACATGCCAGCAACGGTCCTCTCTATTAGATCAGATGCAAGCTGACGTTGATTACGGGATTGACCAACTTGATCAATCACCAGAAACCAAAGAAATCATAAGCACCAAGGAATATAATTCAGGGAACAATGAAGTAGGAGCTTTGGCCATTGTGCCCTTCAAAAAACCACAAATGACTACATCAGGAGGATTGTTTAAGAAGCTTCTATGGAGGAAAAAGAAAAGCAGTAATAAGAGGATGCAGCTTCCGTTCGCAGTCTGAGATCGATTATTGTCAAGTTAAGTAAAGGGTTATTGTGTTGAAAATGAAACTTATGAAAGGGTTTACTCCCTCGATCGAGTGCAAAAATAATAATGTAGATATATCTGAGAGGTTTGAAGGACTGTTTTTTAGCTTTAAACTCAGGTGGAACAGTTTGCCACTTTGCCCTTCTGATGCCAATCGTATAAGCCTATGATATTGTTCCATTTACTTCAGACTTTTAACAAGACTAGCTGTTGGACCGCGTGCTCGCGCTCCTACAATTTGGTTTTCTGTTTGGGTATCCACCTCAAAATTTGCCGTTGGCTCTCGATCTGGTATACGCAGGGCCGTCTAATGATTTTTGGAGGCCCGGTTCCAAATCTTAAAGTGAGGCCCTATACTAACCATAAAAAGGGTAGTATATCAATTTCTTTGTTCAATAATAGTTGAAAGTTGAACCGTAATTTTGTGGGAGAGGGAGTAGTAGAGATGGAGTACAATATGGATTTGTGGGAGAGGGAGGTAATAGAGATGGAGTGCAATATATCGTAATGAAAACAAAGCATGAAGAAATAAAGGAATTAATTAAAAAAAAATCTGCGCCCAAGTGGATTCGAACCGCTGCACTCCTGATTAGTTTTGGCTTCTTGGATAAAGAAACAAATCACTGAACTACAATAGTTAACCAAACTATTAAGGCAATAAATATATAATTTTATTAGTACTGCAGTTCTATTTTGGGCCCCTAAAGTCAATGGGCCCCGGTTCTTGGAACACTCTAAACGGGCTAATCGACGGGACTGGGTATACATGCCTTACATTGAATTGGTCTTGCAAGTTGTTTAGCGTAGAAAATATATGAGAATTGAATAAATTTCCATTGATGAGATGACAGTTATTTATACGATTAGGATGTGCAGTACTATAGTGATTACAGAAAACTAGCTAATAAGAAAGACTAAGGAATACAATGTGTGCTCAACTGAACTACATAAATTATATCTCAATACAAGATAAAGAAAGTGTGAGATTAAGTTTTATCTTCAACACGCTCCCGCAAGATGGACGTTCCAAAGAAAAGACCAATCTTGTAAAGAATAGGATATAGAAGGGCCCGAGGAAGGGGCTTAGTAAGAGCGTCAACAAGTTGATCGTCAGAGCGTCAGCAAGTTGATCGTCGCTCGAGATATGATGTACACGAAGAAGACCATGTTGGACCTGCTCGCGCACAAAATGAAACGAGAGGGCGATAAGCTTCATACAAGTGGGAAAGACGGGATTAGCGGCGTAGTGAGATGCCCCCAGGTTATCACAATACACTACCGGGGGCGAGGTGACAGAGAAACGGAGCTCAGAGAGAAGGGAGCGAAGCCATATGATCTCGGCAGAAGCAGTAGCGACGGCCCGATATTCAGCTTCGGTTGTTGACATGGCAACGACGCGTTGTTTCCTGGAGGTCCAGGAAACCGGATTGCGACCAAAATAGACAATGTAACCAGTTGTGGTGACATAGTCGTGAGTATCACGAGCCCAATCTGCATCACAAAAGGCGTGGAGAGACAAAGGAGAGTCACAGAATAACTGAATACCAACAGTAAGCGTATCTTTGAGATACCGAAGTAATCGTTTCAAGGTTGTCCAATGGGCTTCCTGAGGGTCCTAAATAAATTGTGCAAGCTTGTAGATGGAAAATGAGCAACAAGAAGAGGCGTAGCATTAGTGGAACAAGGATACAGAGGAGTGAGAGAAAATGACGTGATGAACAAGTGAGGTGAAATAAGTGGAAGAGACGAATCCTCATTGAATTAGATGACAAAAGAAATTCACATGTAAGAATGAATCTTGGATGACGATGGGGAGTAGAAAGATAAGCAAAGTAAGGAGAACAAGGGAAAACGAAAGAGAAGAAAACGTGAAGGAAGTGAAGGATGAAGAAAGCTGGTCTTAGTAAACAGGAAATGAGGAACTTGAAGAGGAGGAGCACTAAGGAGGAAAGAGAAGAATGTTATGAGATGAGGTAGCAAAGAACAAAAGAGGTGGAAGGATTTAAAGAACCGACACTCTCGCTTAGCGAGATGACGAGAGAGAGTCGTATTACTTAGATGAGGAGAAGGGGGAGGGGAGAAGAAGAAGGAGAAGGAGAAGAAGATATAAAGGAGATAAATGAGGAGGGAAGCTGATCTAAATAGAGGGCAATGAGAAACGTCAAAAGGAGGAGCATTAGGGAGAGAGTAAGGGGGTGGGGGAGGGAGACAAGAGAGAACGCCAGGGGTAGAATAAGTTTAAGGAACGAATCCTCATTAAACTACATGCCAAAAGACTGACATATTTAAGGATGAAACTTAGATCATGAAAAGAGGGAAGAGGCCCAAAGGGGAATGAGAGGAGAAGGGGAAGCAAATGTAGATGAGGAAAATTGATGGACGAGAAAATGGAGCCTGAAGAGGTTGTGGACATAAATTCACCGCTTTTGACAACTATACTGAACGGAGACGCATTATGGAATGTTCGCTTGAGGGTTCCGTACTCATGAGAGCATTTGAAGTTAGCTGCATTTCTGTAGTTGGTGGTCATTTTGTTTGAATTTAGAACAACTATAACATAAAAGTAAGTCATATTTAAGGACAAAAAGGAGGGGAAGAAGGGGAAGGAGAAAGGTGTAGACACCCGTATTTTGCCAGCTAGTGTCTATAGCAGCTTCCAGCAAAACACCCGATGATGATCGTAAACGTGACTTAATGCGCTCGAATATGGGCTCGGAATCAATAGTATCTGGCATGGGCTTTTAGTGGAGTACAAATCTCACAAAACCAACCTCAAATTCAAGCCCACTGGGTCGTTTCCAATAAAATAAGACTATTTTGAGTCAAAATCCTCACCAGAAATAAAACCATCTTTTAACGACCGAGTCAAAATCCGGTCGAAGTCGTTTCCGAGGCTAAACCAGCCATGCAAGCTTCTAGAAGCATCCCAAGAACCATCCAAATCCTCGCCAAGGTCAAAAATTTAAAATATCTCGACCTCTCTAACCCACTCGATCGAGTGCCAGCCCACTCGATCGAGTAGCCTTCGAAAAGCCCGCTGCTTCCCTTTGTTGGGCCACTCGATCAAGTCCATCAGGGCCACTCGATCGAGTAACCCAGGTCGGGGGCCTTGTTATTTTCTATAAATACACCCCCTTTACACCTTCACTTGATTCAGAATTGTTTTACAACCCTAGAGCAACCCTAGCACAACCTCGACATCATCTCTACATATACATATTCAAAATCTTGAGATCAAAACTCGTCAAAGACCCGAGAGCATCCTCTCCCTAACCACACACACCATAACTCATCCTATATTCTCCACACTCCCGCGCACACGCCGCTATTTTACTAGTCCGTTTCGAGATATTTATGCATGTAGGTTGAAGGTGTAACTCAAATCCCAATTCTTTTCTTTCTCTCTTCCCCACCTCATTTTTTTCATTCGTTTTTGTATTTTTTATTTTATTTCGTCACTAGTATTTTTATCATCGTAACGACATTAAATTTTTGCCTATTACGTATCGAATACAAGGGATGATGGGATAAGGAAACACGAATACGAGGGTAACGCACCCAAAGTTGCCGGTCGCTTATCCCGACACCCCGAGTATTTGGTTGTTTGAAGCAAATCAACCTTTAAAAGAACGTTTTTTTTTATCGCGTTATTTGTCTCGTCAAGCATTCTCATAATCATCATCATTAACATCATATATAATGTTTAAAACAATCTCGCATCAAATATACTTAAAGGCAAACTCCACTTAAAGATCCTTTTAATCCCTTTACAAGTCGTAACAGAGGTGGCACCCTTTCGAGGAGCGCCGCCCTAAACACTTAAGGGCGTAATGCGATTGTGGACGTTTGTTGTTAAGTGTATTCGATCCCGTTTTTTAAGGCTAGTACTGTTAAGTGCTATTTTTAGCACTAATCGTGAGTATATATCGTCGTATTTGTGGTGTTGAGAGTTAATTTTGGGGCGATATAGTGACATTTGAAGCATTTCCGATGATCTCGCATGGTTTGATTATATATGTGTTTTTTGATGACGCTTCTAGCTATTTTGAAGAGCCGAGAAATTCATGTATTATGCCCGGATTATAGTGGTGGTATACGTGTCAAATCCCGGGTTATATCGAGGATTGAATGAAGAAAAGAAGAGAAGAAATCAAAGGAAAAGCAAAGAAGAGAGAATAAAGAATTTCAAGTGCCGCTACTAGCGGATGACGAAGAGCAAAACTGCCGCTAGTAGAGGCTTCATCAGAATTCATGCAATTTGTGAAGCTTCCAGAGTGCCGCTAGTAGCGAAAATGGCCGCTACTAGCGAACAGCTGAACGCAATGACTCTTGATCTTCCCTCTATTTTATCCTACTTATATTAGATTACTATTATTATTAGAATAGCATATCATTCCTAGACTACATACATCAAACTTAAGCAATTTTATTAGATTTATGCAATTGGAGTTTCATACTCCAAGACTTTGAAGAAGACGATCGTTCATCATTTTGATCATCAATCAACAATAAGTTTTTCTAATTCTCTACTTTTTATTTTATTTGTTGATTGTTATTGTGATGATGAATTGTGAGTAGTTCTTTTATCTAGGGCTCGGTGAGCCGATAATATGGGTTATTGATGCTTTGATTTTAATCGCGCTTTGTTGAATTATTGAATTGGGTTTGTTTCGGTTGTGCTTAATAATTGATTGATTAGTTTGAATTGCTAGGTTTGAGTCTAGATTATCATTACAATGAAAGTTGGATGTTTTCATATGAATCATACCTAAAAGTTTGTATCTTTGTCGATTAATTTCTACTCAATTCTAATTACGACGAGAGTCGGGTTTTAATTTTGAGAACCGAAACAAGATTTGAACTTTCACATGAGAATAGTGAATTGGAATAATTGGGACATGTTAGTATCGATTCTTAATGCTTCTAGCTTTGTTATTCATGCCATGAGAATAGGATTTGTAACATGTTAGATAGGCTTTTTATGTCTCGACGGAGAATTTAAAGTATTGATTAAAATTGGAATGCTAGTCTCACCCAAGACGGTAATTTGACAAAGTTGTGCTACCTTTTGATTGCATCGATAATCCATGTTAATGGTGAACCATTGTCCTAGGTCTTCCTATTATTGATTTCATCTTGATTTATTACCTTCCGTACTAGTTTGTTAGATATTAGTTATATAATCACAATTTTGATTTATTCGACGTAGATAACTTGAGTCAGAAATTAGCTAGTATTTAATCATTCACCTCCCTGAGATCGACCCGTATGCTACAATACCCGTACGCTTGCGGTACTACAAAATAAAACGTAACAAGTTTTTGGCGCCGTTGCCGGGGAGGTAACGAATTAATATTAGCTTAGATTTTTGATTTGTTAGATTACGTCTTTTTTTTCGTGTACATTGGTACGCTTTCTTTGTTACTAATATTTCACTAGTTGCGTATTGTGATCTTTATGCGCAAGAGTAAATCAAAGTGTTTATACGAATTTGACCCCGAGATCGAAGCCACCGCTAGAAGACGAAACACAGAGAGAAAGAAGAAGCAGGCTCAACGTGAGCCAGAACCCGAGGAAGTAATTCTTAAAATTGAGGAAGTAGTCACTGATACCGAGGTAGAAATTACTATGACGTCTATTAAGGATGAAAGTGCTCCTAAAGTTGTGCTCAATTCGAGCATTACGAGACCCGCTGTGCAAGCAAATAATTTTGAGCTGAAGACTTCATTGATTTCGTTTGTTCAACAAAATCAATTTAGTGGGTCACTAACGGAAAATCCTAATGAACACATTAATATTTTCCTTGAAAATTGCGACAATGTGAAGATCAATGGGGTTTCCGATGATGCTATTCGATTGCGTTTGTTTCCATATTCATTACGAGATAAGGCTAGAGAATGGTTGCGAAATTGTGATGCCGGCTCTTTTGATACATGGGACAAGCTCTCCACCGCGTTCCTTCACAAGTTCTTTCCACCGGGTAAGACTGCAAAGCTACGCAATGATATTAGCTCATTCATTCAACATGAGAGTGAATCATTATATGAAGCTTGGGAACGGTTCAAGGAACTCCAACGTCAATGCCCACATCATGGTATTCCTAATTACCTTCTTGTTCTTACATTCTATAATGGTGTGAAGCCGGAGTCTCAGATGAGTCTTAACGCTGCTGCTGGAGGTAGCTTAGATAGTCTACCATGGAATAAGGCTAGAGAATTAATTGAGGAAATGGCCGCAAATACATATCATTGGGGTAGTGACCGTCAAGTGCGAGGAAGGAAGGTAGAAAATAATGACTTGAACATGGTCCACACAAGGCTTGATGATTTATCTCAACAAATTTCCAAGATTAGCCTAGGTGGTTCAAGCTCATCGGTTTCCTCGTGTCAATTGTGTGGTATTCGGGGTCATGATTCAACTGATTGTGGAAATGTGTCGATGGTGGAACAAGCTAATGCTCTTTATCAAAAGCAACAATTTGATCCATATTCAAATACATACAATCCCGGTTGGGCCCATCATCCGAATTTCTCTTGGAAAAACAACAATGCTCAAGGACCTTTGTCACACCAACAACAATCTTCTAGGCCTTTCAACCAACCTCCGGGCTTTATACAAAAGCCTATGTTCCGACCACAACAAACTCCACCGGTTCAACAAGTCCAACCGATTCCACAACAAGCTCCACCAAAGTCTAATATGGAGTTGATGTTAGAGCAAGTCCTTGCTCAACAAACTCAATATATGCAAAATCAAGACAAGAAGAATGATGAGTTCTCGACTTCAATTTCTCAAATTAAGGCTTCTCAAAAAATGACCGAGACTCAAATGGCCCAAATGGCTCAACAAATCAATCTTTTGTCTAAGTCGGGTGGACAATTCCCGGGCAACACCGAAGTAAATCCCAAGGGACAGATAAATGCGGTTACTTTAAGAAGTGGAAAGCAACTTGAAGATCCGGTGCGACCAACTAAAGTACCGGAGATTGTGGTAGTGGATGAGACCGAGGTAGAGCCAATTATTGAAGATGCTCAAATTGAGAAAGTGGAAAAGGATAAGCAAGCCGACGACACATCTACACCTGCAAGAGTACATTATCCTCATATTCCCTTTCCACAAAGGTTGGCACGAGAGAAGCTAGAGCAAAGGTATGGTAAGTTCATTGAAATTTTGAAAAAGCTTCATATTAATATCCCATTTTTGGAAGCTATATCCGAGATACCTTCTTATGCCAAGTTTCTCAAAGACCTTCTCTCAAACAAGAGGAAACTAGTAGAGCATAATGTTGTTGCTCTTTCGGAGGAATGTAGTGCCATATTGCAAAACAAGTTACCAAAGAAGATGCAAGACCCGGGTAGTTTTTCTATTCCATGTTCGGTTGGTAATGTAACTATTCAAAAGGCATTGTGTGATCTTGGAGCTAGTGTGAGTCGAATGCCATTGTCTATTTGTGAGAAACTCCATATGGGTGAATTGAAACCCACTTTGATATCTCTTCAATTGGCCGATAGATCGATAAGATACCCTCTTGGTGTTATAGAGGATGTTCCCATTCAAGTTGGGAAATTGGTGCTCCCTTGTGATTTTGTTGTCATGGATATGGAGGAGGATATCCAAATTCCAATTATACTTGGAAGACCATTCTTAGCCACCGCCGGTACACTTATCGATGTGAAGGGTGGTAAACTTTCAATGTGTGTTGGCAATGAAAAGGTGGAATTCGAACTCCACAAATCTATGGGGCAACCAACATTGAAAGAGGTATGTTACCGTGTTGATGTTGTCGACAAACTAGTTGAAGAAAGAGCTTTGGATGATGCATCTACTGACCCACTCCAAAGTTGCTTAATTGAGGACAATACCGATGACATAGAGGTGCTTTCATATACTCAACTCCTTGATTCCTCTCCCTCTTATTATGATCATGGTTCATCTTTTGAGGTATTATCATTGGAGTCTACACCCGAGGTATGTCCTAATCCTCCTATAGCAGAATTAAAACCCCTTCCCCCAAATTTGAAACATGCTTTTTTGGGTGATAATTCTACTTATCCGGTTATTGTCAATGCTAACCTTAATGACATTCAACTTGAGAAATTGCTTGATGTTCTTCGTAAATACAAGAATGTTATTGGGTATACCATTGACGATATCAAAGGAATCAATCCATCTTTTTGTATGCATCGTATTTTGCTTGAAGACAATCATGTCACCTCTATTGAATCACAACGACGCCTTAATCCTAACATGAAAGAGGTTGTCAAGAAAGAGGTTTTGAAATTGCTTGACGCGGGCATCATCTATCCTATTTCCGATAGTGCATGGGTGAGCCCGGTTCAAGTGGTTCCAAAAAAGGGTGGCATGACCGTTGTTAAGAACGATAAAGATGAATTGATTTCTACTAGAACGGTGACGGGTTGGCGCATGTGTATCGATTATAGAAAATTGAATAAAGCCACCCGAAAAGACCACTTCCCCCTCCCATTCATAGATCAAATGCTTGAAAGGTTGGCAAAGCACTCGTTCTTTTGTTACTTGGATGGTTATTCTGGTTTTTTCCAAATCCCCATCCATCCAAGTGACCAAGAGAAAACGACATTCACATGTCCATATGGCACATTTGCTTATCGTAGAATGCCGTTTGGATTGTGCAATGCTCCCGCTACCTTTCAACGGTGCATGATGGCTATCTTTTCTGATCTCGTAGAGCGCATCATGGAAGTTTTCATGGATGATTTCTCGGTCTATGGCACTAACTTTGACACTTGTTTACAAAATTTGACTAGAGTGCTTCATAGATGCCAAGAAACTCATCTTATTTTGAATTGGGAAAAGTGCCATTTTATGGTGCAAGAGGGTGTAGTCTTAGGACACATTATATCTAATCGGGGTATCGAGGTCGATAGAGCCAAAGTGGAAGTCATCGAGGGACTCCCACCCCCTACTAATGTGAGAGGGGTGCGAAGTTTTCTCGGTCATGCGGGATTTTACCGTCGATTCATAAAAGATTTTTCAAAAATTGCCCGCCCACTAACGGAACTATTAGCCAAGGACACCCCGTTTGTGTTTTCTAATGCGTGTCTTGAGGCTTTTGACAGGTTGAAGAAGGCTCTCACATCGGCACCTATTATCCAACCACCGGATTGGACTATTCCCTTTGAGTTGATATGTGATGCTAGTGATCACGCTGTTGGGTCCGTGCTTGGCCAAAGAAAAGATGGCAAACTCCATGCCATTTACTATGCTAGTAGAACTCTTGATCCTGCTGAAGCTAATTACACCACAACTGAAAAGGAGTTGTTAGCTATTGTGTTCTCCATTGAGAAGTTTCGGTCCTACCTTGTAGGTTCGAAAGTTATTGTTCATACGGATCATGCGGCACTTAAGTATTTGTTGCAAAAGAAAGATGCTAAACCCCGCTTGATACGTTGGATTCTATTGCTTCAAGAGTTCGATATAGAGATCAAAGACAAGAAAGGCGCCGAGAATGTGGTAGCTGACCACCTATCTCGCCTATTGTTAGAAGATGATGATAAGTTACCCATTGATGACTCCTTTCCGGACGATCACCTTTATTCTATTGCTGCTCTCGAGTCCGAATTGCCATGGTATGCCGATATTGTGAACCACTTATCTTGTGGGATTCTTCCTAAAGGTTTAAGTTCATACCAACGCAAGAAATTCTATCACGATGCTAAGCACTATTATTGGGATGACCCACATCTCTACAAGTCGTGTGCCGATGGAATCATTCGTAGGTGTGTACCCAAGGAGGAAACGACATCGATAATTTCTCATTGTCATGATATGCCAACTGGAGGGCATGCTAGTACAACAAAAACCGCCGCGAAGATTCTTCAATGTGGTTTTTATTGGCCCTCTTTATTCAAGGACGTTGCACAATTTGTAAAGTCATGTGATCGTTGTCAACGGGCCGGGAATATCTCAAGGCGGAACGAGATGCCTCTTAATTTTATATTGGAGGTTGAATTATTTGATGTGTGGGGAATCGATTTCCAAGGCCCTTATCCCTCCTTTATGGGAATAAGTATATCCTTGTCGCGGTCGACTACGTTTCTAAGTGGGTGGAAGCCATCGCTACACCTACCACTGATGGCAAAGTCGTGGCCAAATTCTTCAAAAAGATTATATTTCCCCGATTTGGTGTTCCTAGAGTGTTGATAAGTGATAATGGGACTCATTTTATTGAGAAGAAGCTAGAAGCATTGTTGAAGAAATATGGTGTTCAACATCGATTTGGGCTCCCGTATCATCCACAAACAAGTGGACAAGTTGAAATCTCCAATCGCGAGATTAAAGCTATCTTAGAAAAGACGGTCGCAAGCTCGAGAAAAGATTGGTCAATGAAACTTGACGATGCATTATGGGCCTATCGCACCGCATTCAAGACACCGATTGGTACTTCACCATTTCGATTGGTGTATGGAAAATCTTGTCATCTCCCGGTAGAATTAGAACATCGTGCGTTTTGGGCCATCAAAGCTCTTAATTACGATTACAAGAGTGCGGGAGAACGTCGTCTTTTGCAATTGAATGAACTCGATGAGATTCGCCTTGAATCTTACGAGAATGCTCGAATTTATAAGGAAAGGACAAAAAGATGGCACGACAATAGAATTTGAGGCGTGAATTTCATGAAGGGGATTTAGTTCTTCTATTTAACTCAAGACTTAAAATATTTCCGGGCAAGCTGCGCTCGAGGTGGTCCGGACCGTTCCGAGTCACCAAAGTATTCCCATATGGATCGGTCGAGGTTTCTAGCGATGAAAATGGGAGTTTCAAGGTCAATGGTGCGCGTCTCAAGCACTATATTGCAGGTGATCCGATTCCGGAGAAAGTGATTTATACACTTTCCGTCATCCCCACCCTTAATTGAAAAAAAACAGGAAGTCAAGCTCGTGACTCTAAACAAGCGCTTCTCGGGAGGCAACCCGTGTTGTACATATTTCTATTTTATTGTAATTTTATTTTTATTTTTATGACTAAAAAAAAAAAACTAAAAATTTTAAAAACCCAAAAATACGAGTGATACGGTGTTATAATGAGTCCGAGATAGCTAATTTGACTCATTTTTGCAGATCGAAGAAGCGGGAATTCCAATTTCCAAGTACAAGGCCGCTAGTAGCGGCCACGGAAGGCTATTTGAGCCGCTACTAGCTGCTTTTTCAGCCCTTCCCCCTAAGTTTCATGCTAAAAGTCGATTTTTGTTCGCTACTAGCGGCCCTAATTTCTATTCCATCATGTATATCTCCTCCTTCCTCCTTCATACTCAAACAAAAAAGACCAAAAAAAAAGGAAAAGAAAAATAAAAAAAAGGGACACAATAGTACGTACAGTATGTACATTGGGAAAAAAAACCCAATCACCGTCATCCACCATCTCTGCCGCCACTCACCACCACCACCGCCCTCTGCCGCCACTCACCACCACCAACGCCCTCTACCACCACCTCCCTCTCTCTATTGAACCCAAAAGAAGAAGAATACAAAAACCCTAACATTTGGGGTTTTACTATCAAGAGCAATTTGGGGCAAAATTGGAGTCGGAATCAAGCAATTGCTGTCCGTACGTAGGTATGGCGTCGGTTTTTCGTCGGTAATGTCTGCCTCCTTTGCTTTCTTCTCTCAATTGAAGGTTTGATTATTCTTTGCCTATTTGTGTCTCATCTTTTAATTTCAATTAGTAACTTATATATATAAATAATTTGAATTCTTTTGAAGTTACTAATTTCAATTATTTGAAGTTACTAATTTCAAATTATTTGCAGTTATTGATTTTTTCTAAAAAAAAAAAAAAAAAAAAAAAGAAAAACATAGTGTCTTCCGTTGTATATAAATTGTGTTGGTGGTGGGTTGTTTTGATTTGATTATCATTTAGGGAAATTGGTGTTTGTCATTCTTGTGAGGTGATTGTCATCTTGGGCGGGATTTGAATTAGTGTGTGTCCGTGAGTGTTGTGTGAGCCTTATCGAGTCCTGTTTGTGAGTGTTCTGTGCGGATATTTGAGGGAGTTTGGTTGATTGTAAGTTAGTGAGTTGAAAAAAAAAACAAAAAAAAAAGAAAAAAAAAGAGTGAAAAAATGGGACGAAGTGTAAAAAAGGGCAAGGGTCCTACGTCCAAGTCAAAGTCTAAGACCGTCTCTACTCTCACGATGCATCTTTCGGTTCCACCGGGTCTTTCACATATAAATGGTGATGAGCTCGTCTATCTCACCAATTTGAGACAAGCAAACCGTCATGTCCTACCAACTAAATTCTTTGATCGAGACACTTTGTCACGATTAGGATTACTAGAGCCTATGTCGGAGTTGTTGAAAAGAGTGGGGATGGAAGGGTTGTTGGATCGACAAGCACCAACGTATACTAGATATACTTTGGAATTTTTGGCGACCTTGAAAACTTCAAAAAGAAACGAGGGCCCAGTTATTGATTTTAAACTTGGTGGAACTTCCCATCAAATCTCCTATTCTAAGCTTCGAGAGATTTTTGGATTTGTTGGGGAATGCACAAAAGAGTGGAATCCGTTCAAAGGTGGAGATTCGGGCATATTTTGGGCATCTATTACGGGGCAAGCTATTAAGAGAAAGGGGGATGTAAGCTCTAGTATTCCTCACCCATGTCTCCGTATGATTCACCGATTTTGGTCTATGGCGATTTTTTGTCAAGGGGAACCATCAAAGATTAGTCAAAATGAAATGGGTTATTTGTGGGCATTGATGCCCGAAGCTTCGATGGTGCCTGATTGGGTTGACCTATTTGTATCGAGCTGCCTTAAGTGTAGGAAGAACGTTAAAGGAAAAATTAGTATGGGTGGCATGGTCACATTGATACTTACACATTTGAAAGTCACTATTCCTAGCACAGTTACTCCGGTGACGGGGGGTCACTTGCTCGATTTTGATACATTGGAGCGTACGTTTATGCTTCAAGATTCGGTGACCCGTGGTTTTTTTTTATGGCGTCGTGGTCCAAAAGCTTCACCTTACTTACGATTGCCTCGTTCTACGGAGCAATCTATTCCTACAGGGCCAAGGACCATCGATTTATATATACCACGTGACCCACTTACTCTCTTGAAGCCGGGTGACAAAAGGGTAGCGAAGCGAGTTTTAGAAAATGATGATGATGCTATGGATGGTAGTGATGATGAAAATGCGACCGAGAGACCTTCTCCCTCATTCACACATGCTTCTTCTTCTTCTAAGGAGTCCGATATGTGGAGGTTAGAGGTCGATGATTGGAGGGCGGAACAGGGGTTAGCTATGCGTGAAGTGCTAGAGTTGTGTCGAGGTTTCGACAAGTTCTTATCCGCTAAGCATCCTGAGACATACACTTCCCCTTCGGAGCAGTTTTATGCGGAGTTGGCAGCTGAGAGGAGCGCTATTAACAGTCGTCGGGAGGCACGTAGTGGCTCTCGTCAACCCTCTGGAGACTCCTCCGATTCTTCATGATAGGTGATTTGTCCCCTCTTTCCTATTTTATTTTTGTCTTTGTCGCATTGAGGACATTGCTCGATTCAAGCATGGGGGAGGGACATTTCACTTTTGTATATATTTATTTTTAAAAAAATAAGAAAAAAAAGGAAAAAAATAAAAAGAAAAAAATCCCGGTAAGTCGAAAACCCGAAAGGGCGGCTTAGGCAAAAAATGGGAGGCCTCGCTAGAATGAAAATCTGCAAGGGCAGACGTTCAAGGCAACATTGAGGTTGTGTGTGGAAAAAGTGAGCTCAATTAAAAAAAAAAAGAGCTAGGTTGAAAACCCGAAAGGGCGGCCTAGGCAAAATGAGGGATTAAAAAAATTTTGAAAAAATAAAGAGAAAAAAGAATAAAGAGAAAAGAAAAAAAAGAGCCGCAAGAAAGAAAAGGGGCCATAATATCCCGTACTATGGGCAAATAGTAAACATCATGGCGATCGGCGACATAAGAAACGGCGTTCGGAGGTAAGGGTTAGGATTAGGATCATTTTTTGGCGTCGTAGTTTTGTGTTGGAATTGGATTGTGTGTTGGGGATCGTTGGTTGTTGTGATCCTATTTTTGGTTATGATTGTGAATTGATGTTTATTGAAGTCGATATTATTGGCTTGTGGTTAGAGAGTGTTTTTGAGCTAGCATGGGGGAGTCATACACTGACTTGACTCCTTGGTTTATCTTTCTGTGTTGACCATGCTAAGCTAGACGATTTTGGAGTAGGTAGCTAGTGAGGGCGATATAAGAAGGAAGTTGTGAGTTAACCATTTGTGAGTGAGGGAGTTCGCTAGACCTTGCACTGATATCGTCTTATGCCTTTTGAGTTTACTCGAGGACGAGTAAAGGTTTAGCATGGGGGAATTTGTTAAGTGCTATTTTTAGCACTAATCGTGAGTATATATCGTCGTATTTGTGGTGTTGAGAGTTAATTTTGGGGCGATATAGTGACATTTGAAGCATTTCCGATGATCTCGCATGGTTTGATTATATATGTGTTTTTTGATGACGCTTCTAGCTATTTTGAAGAGCCGAGAAATTCATGTATTATGCCCGGATTATAGTGGTGGTATACGTGTCAAATCCCGGGTTATATCGAGGATTGAATGAAGAAAAGAAGAGAATAAATCAAAGGAAAAGCAAAGAAGAGAGAATAAAGAATTTCAAGTGCCGCTACTAGCGGATGACGAAGAGCAAAACTGCCGCTAGTAGAGGCTTCATCAGAATTCATGCAATTTGTGAAGCTTCCAGAGTGCCGCTAGTAGCGAAAATGGCCGCTACTAGCGAACAGCTGAACGCAATGACTCTTGATCTTCCCTCTATTTTATCCTACTTATATTAGATTACTATTATTATTAGAATAGCATATCATTCCTAGACTACATACATCAAACTTAAGCAATTTTATTAGATTTATGCAATTGGAGTTTCATACTCCAAGACTTTGAAGAAGACAATCGTTCATCATTTTGATCATCAATCAACAATAAGTTTTTCTAATTCTCTACTTTTTATTTTATTTGTTGATTGTTATTGTGATGATGAATTGTGAGTAGTTCTTTTATCTAGGGCTCGGTGAGCCGATAATATGGGTTATTGATGCTTTGATTTTAATCGCGCTTTGTTGAATTATTGAATTGGGTTTGTTTCGGTTGTGCTTAATAATTGATTGATTAGTTTGAATTGCTAGGTTTGAGTCTAGATTATCATTACAATGAAAGTTGGATGTTTTCATATGAATCATACCTAAAAGTTTGTATCTTTAATTTGTCGATTAATTTCTACTCAATTCTAATTACGACGAGAGTCGGGTTTTAATTTAGAGAACCGAAACAAGATTTGAACTTTCACATGAGAATAGTGAATTGGAATAATTGGGACATGTTAGTATCGATTCTTAATGCTTCTAGCTTTGTTATTCATGCCATGAGAATAGGATTTGTAACATGTTAGATAGGCTTTTTATGTCTCGACGGAGAATTTAAAGTATTGATTAAAATTGGAATGCTAGTCTCACCCAAGATGGTAATTTGACAAAGTTGTGCTACCTTTTGATTGCATCGATAATCCATGTTAATGGTGAACCATTGTCCTAGGTCTTCCTATTATTGATTTCATCTTGATTTATTACCTTCCGTACTAGTTTGTTAGATATTAGTTATATAATCACAATTTTGATTTATTCGACGTAGATAACTTGAGTCAGAAATTAGCTAGTATTTAATCATTCACCTCCCTGAGATCGACCCGTATGCTACAATACCCGTACGCTTGCAGTACTACAAAATAAAACGTAACAAGTACGAAACCTGTTGATGCCGAATCGAACATCACGTAACCCGAAAGGATTAGTACGATGTCGTGACGCAGAGGGAACCAATTCCGTCCTAACCAAATTCAAATCGATTCTATAATACTTTCCTAAAATAACCGATAACCGATCTCGTAATCCTACAATATACATTATGAGCGTCGTAAAGCAAGTCGAGTTTAAATTATACTCCCTCCGATTTTTATCTATCTTCCCTGTTTCTTTATTTGGCTGAAACACTCTTTCTTCCCTATTTCTATTTTGGGCCATCAATATGTGGTCTAGAATCATCTTTACATTTCTCTCTCTTCCTTCTTTTATTTTGAACCACACATTCCTGCACCCTTATTTTCTTCCCCAAAACCAAGGGGGAAGATAATAAAAAATCGGAGGGAGTATAATATTTTCACACTACTCGGCTAGTTATCAATTTAAACAAAAATCGGAATTACTACGTTTCCGAAACCGAGCAGCAGCTCGAGCAGGGGGCACTCGATCGAGTACCATACCCCACTCGATCGAGTGGCCCCCAAAAAATGAGGCAGGAGGTTTTCAAGTAGGACACTCGATCGAGTCTCCTCCATGACTCGATCGAGTAGCCTCTGTCACGCCCAAAACCGTGAGCCTTCTGCATACAACGAGTCCCGACAAATCTTTTTCTACGACTTCGGTCGTCACGTGTTAAGTCCATCACGTGTTCATCTTTTCAAAACCATGCTTCATATTATCTCATATCGTCTAATCTATTTGCTTTCCATTATTGTCGCAATTGTCCTATATTTTTTGTTCGTCGTATTGTATTTCCGGGTTGTATTCCGCCCGCGTATTTGTAATCTATTTCTTTTGTTTTATTTTCGTTATTTGCACTTATCGCATTTAAACGAACCTCGCATGCTAAATAACTTCGACATTAGTTTAGATGCATTAAACGACATAGTTGAACACAATCCACATGTTTAGTTAAAAGCCTTGTTTGCATAACATTCAATCGTCAAACTAGCGCGCGTACACGAAAAATGAACGATATCTAAGTAGAGGTCGCTACGAGCGGGCGGGGTTGGGTGTCCTTTGTGGGCTTCCCAACACGTACCCTCACCCTTTACTCAGAACCATGATTTCCGGATGTCCAAAACCGTTGGCGCACGAGAGTCATTTGATGCACGATTCCCGATAACTCGGCGTCGGTATCGTAATGCAAAGGGACGAACCTCTAAACTCTAGCACTAAAAACGGGTCGTACTTTGTGCACGATACGTCTAAGTGTAGAGTGAGTTCAAATGGGCTTGAACTCCCAACAAGTTCGGTGGCGACTCTTATTTCGATTTAAATTTCAACTCGAGATCATTCTTACCACGAGATTCATTCGCCTACCCAAACCCGCGCGTGGCCGCGTCGGGGTGGACCTATGTCATGTCCACAAAAGGATAAAGTGGAATATCGGGGAAGATAGGGGAAGAAGAGGAAATGTCACATTTAGTATAAGTACATGACTACAACTAAACCTGACTTCTTACCAAATCCTATGTGAATGACTAAAGCGGATGTTGTATTGGACATTTTCCTACATCGTCTACCAGTTAATTGTTCTTCTATTACAGATAAAACTTGGAAGACTAAAGGGATCAGTTAAGACGGTTGACGTACACTTAGACAGTGGCTACAATGTTGTTCACCGTATACAAAATTTGAATAAGCAAAACCAACAAAACGTCATCTCACATATCATACACGATATATTTCTAACCGTATACACGCGCGGGCAAGCAACTAGTATAGCAAAAATAAATTAATTCTCCCTCATATTTCTCCCTTAAAATGTACAACCCTAATCTTTGTCATCAATTTCAACCCTAATCTTTCTCATCAATTTTTTTTTTGCCAGCAAAGAAAAAACATTAGATTACATGTTGTATTGTTGTCTGGGTTCTCGAAACCCATATTACATGCATCCTTTATTGAACATAAAAAACATCACAAACAACTACTAAAACAATAACGATAAAATAAAGGCGTTGGGTGGTTGAAGTGAGATATTGGTGAACAGAAGCATGGACATGAGTGTCTTCACTCACATTATCATCATTGTTGCTGACTCTCAGAAACCATTCACACATATGAGTCGTACAGTGACGAGGCCAAGATGCACTTACGCACTTCCAAAAAAGACGTAAAAAGAAACAAGTGAGAACAAAGTGATGAGGCCGACTTCTAGTGGAGAAAAATCTCCTACATCTTGATGATCGAACACTACAATCATATGGCTAATGGACCAAAGAACCGAGCAACATGCACAAGATCGAAGAAAAGAACACCTACATAATCAAACCCCTACCAGAAGATCCAAATCATGACCAAACTATGGTCATGACAACCCTCACCAAACGCAAACAAGCCATCATACCAAGACTTAAACTTATTATTAAGAAACTACTAAATTTAAAAGGAACAACTACACTAAGTGTCATTGTGAGAGAAAGCCACCGGGAACCCCACCACAACATCAGACACCCATATCCACCACGAAAAACACCCAGACCCCAAACCGTTCAAAGATCAGAACAATCCATACCAGACAGCCTCGATTGCAAGAGAGAGAGCCACATCTGTCTAGGCGAAGACACCACCTCGACCATTGTTCAGTAAGACCAACGAAAACCAAGAAAACAAACATCAATAAAGTTAAAATCTAGCACGTCATAAAACCAAAGATTCAACTATTTACTGTGAAGCAAAACTTGTTTCTAATTTGAGAACACAGTAGTCGCCATACCCGTGCACTGCACGGGACTATATTGTTTTATGCCCTTTGTACTTCGCAGTTCTGTCTTTTTACCTCATTAACCAATATTTGTTTAATGATTTATACATTTTTTGTTTTGATTTCATGTATTTGTAACTTTATTTACCTTCATAGTCATTCGTAATATCATAAGGAGTAAATGAAGTAATGCACTATTTGAAGTTAATGCGATAACTCAATAACGATGGGCTATTGGCCTGGGTGCTAGCTTATCATTGACAAAAATGAGATATAACGCTATAAGATGTAAATTTAGACCTGTAAAAAACAGACCGACCCGAAAACCCGACCCGAAACCGCCCAAAAAAACCCGTCCAAACATGATCGAAACACGAAAGTGACCTGACCCGATAGTAACCCGAATATATTGGATCAAAACCCGCCCGAACCCGTTACCCGCCCGAAATAGATAAATTAGAAAAAATATTGCTATTATACACTAAAATTTGTCAAAAACACTAACAAATATTTTTTTATTTTCAAAATTTTAAGAAATAATATTTATATATATATCTTTAAAATCATATTTTTATCATATGATTATTATAATGAGAGAAAAAAAAACAATAAATCGAGTCAAAGTTAGTCGTATATATTCGACTTCCTATAGAAATAAATGTTTCGGTCACGGAAACAATAGACCCGACTTCGGATTCGGATCTTATGATTATAATGCTACTCGGATAATAATCGTCTGACTTCCTTTGATCTCTCCTTTTTCTCACTCCGGCGGTCGGACCTTCCCGGCGAAGACGGCCTGCTCCCTGCACAATGAACGCACAGGGCCCCGGAGGTGTCCGGGGGAACCCTCTCCGATGCCTAAGTCAGTCCGTGAAAATGCGTTGAGAAACCTTACTCGTGAGGAATAAGGTGGCGGTTTTTAGAGTGAGAGTCTAGAGAGAGAAAATCCAACCTTTTGTATGTGAGAAGTAACAAAGTATTTATACCTTTCCATGAGAGGGGGAAAGGAGAGAGAGAGGGGGGGGGGGGGGGGGATATGAGGGGATGACACGTAGGCTATCCTCGTCCACTCATACCTCTTTACCTTAGGCCTGATCGGAGGGTCGACCCTTCCCCCTGGCCCTGCCCGGGGCCAGAGCACCCTGCCTGGCAGGCGAAGGGAGGCCAGGTCCCTTGGAGCTGTCAGTTCGAACCTCCGGGGCTTCAGCTGGGCTTCGTTCTGACGGCCTGGCAAGCAGGCCGCTTCTTACTCTCGCGTCGGGCTCTTCTAGGGTCTGAATTAATGGGCTACCCGTGGCAGGCTACCGACCCCCATCAATTGGCCCTTGCCGGTTGAGGAGGAGCGAGGGCTCTTGTTCAGCAGGCGACATCTTGATCTGGGATGGCGGGAGGTTGACTCTTTGAACAACTTTGCATTAAATGCATCGCGTGTTCCCGAGGGGAAGAGCTTTAATTTCTCTGGGTATGCAAAGAGTTTAAACGTCCTCTTCCATGATTACCCCTCTTTGCAAAGTGGATTTTCGAACAGTGTGTCAGGTTTATGATTGGTTCCCCTTTTTGCAGAAGTGGTTGGAACGCCATTAATGCTCTGCTTTTGCTCTTGTATAAATTTCAATTTCCTCCACCATTTTCACAATCCGTCCTCACTCTTCTTCTATTCTCTTTCAAAGAAAAAATGTCTTGGATTAGGAAAACGGTTTTTTGCTGTGGAGTTTACGTGGATGTCCTCTGTTTCAGAGGGCGCCGGCGATTGAGGTATTCCCGGGTGGCTCATCTGATCCTTCGTCGCAATAGGCGGAACCGCTCCCGTCCTCAACGGGTTATCCAGAGGAGAACTCTCTCCAGGGCCAGCAAGCGCCCCAAAAGGTCCCCATCTCCTACTGTACCTCCCCCTAGACGCTGCTCTCAGGCGGGAGGTTGTTTTTATAGGAGGTGCCATAGATGTTTTCCTCTGCACCCTGAACAGTTCGACCCTAATTGCCCTGAATTATGTTCTTCTCTTGAATCAGGCCCTTCCTCGCCCTTGGTGAGGAGAGAAGGTCGTGGCTGCCCTGAAGGCGTCAGGGCAGTTCCCTATGGTAGGGACTGGGAAGTGAGTAGTCACGACTCAGAAGATAGCGAAGGTCAGGGCCATCCCCTGGGTATTTTTCTATCCTTAGGCAGAAAAAATGCTCTTTGGTCTGGCCCATTTTAAATAGTCTGAAGGACTGGAAAAACAATTTTCCGTATGTGCACAGCGCCACAGGGTGGAGGATTCCTCGACACTTCAGGAACCATGTTCATACTAGACTGGAGACTCGTCAGGAGTATCACCCTGGCGTTGGGGGCAAGGCCTTGAGGTGAAATTGACTGATGAGGATCTGAAACTGGTCAAGAGGTTTGCCGCCTCCAAGGACAAATCAGGCGCATTTGGCCCTGACTTCTGGCTTCCTCATGCAGAGCTCATAGCCACTGATGACTATTTGACCCGAGTGGGTCTAACCCCCGGCCTCGGAGGAGGTAGTTCAGGGATATTAATGATATTTTGTCCTCTTTCAGCCCTATTTTTCTGACTAACTTTCATTTGTCCTGCAGATCTCGCCACCTGTCTCTGGTCAAAGAACGAGGTGAGGGACCTCGGATTGAACAGTGACTTTACCATCACCGTAAAACGCCCCTCCCTTCCTTCCAGCTATAAGAAAGGAGGGAAAGCCCTAATGAAGTATGTGAAGAATATATCTGCCAACCGAGCGAGACTTCCCCTTCCTCCCAGGCGAACGCCAGCGAGGCCGGCGGCTCCCCCTTCTGTTTTCCGAGATGTGGAGAGGGAGACTGCCTCAGAGGCCACCCCCTCCCCTGCTAGCAAACAGGGAGGTTCTCCTGCAGGAACTCACCCTCCTATGGGGTCGAAGCCGACTAGTTCCGAGGAAACTGGGGAGAGCACTCCCCTGGAGACCAGGAAGATGAAAAACAGGGAACCCACGAATGCTACGCCAGTGGTGGATCTAGAGGCTGATGTCAATACGCCTGACCCCAAGCGCCCTGCTCACGATGTTCCAGGCACTCTCTTCTCAGAAGAGAATGCTGAGTTTCAATATACTGCCGGCGACAACCTTGACATTTCCGCCCTGCTTTCCGACTCCAGTGCTGTATTGGCGGATCACCTTACTAAGTCTGTGACTTCCACTACCAACCAGGTGATTCAGTACATTCAGCGCACTTCCAGGGTGTTCCAGGCTTCGACCGAGCTGGCGGCCCTCAGCCGTTTGAGCGATGAAGAGCTAGTTGTTACTCTTGGTCTCTCCTTCCCTGATCGTCTGGCGATGGTTGAGAGGGATGTTACCCTTATCGCCAGCTTGAAGGACCAACTGGCAAAGTGCGAGGGCGACCTGGGGGAGGCCAAGGACCAGGCACCGCATTGGAAGGCTCAAGGTGAACAAACTGTGAGGGAGGTAACTGACCTGGAGGCAAAGCTAGAGCAAGCAAAGAAGGCGGCTGCCGAGTTGGAGGAGGCCAAGAAGGCGGTTGCTGAGCTAGAGCAGTCCAAGAAAAAGATTGCTGAGCTGGAGGATTGCCTGATCAAGGCTAACTCGGACCTCTAGAAGGTGCAGGGTGACCTGAAGACGCAGGGCGAGAAATGGCAGAAAGAGAAGGACGCCAACATTCAAGATGCCCAAGCTGCAGTGGCGACGAATTTTGAGGCCGGAGCCTCCTCCTCTTTGCAGTTTGTTATGGAAGTTATTAGGGAGATGCTCCCAAGCTTTGACGAGGATGCCTTTCAGGATCTCTATGCTGCAAAGAATGAGGCTCGGACCAATAGATCGCCTGAGGAGGCTACTGATCCTGATCAAGGTGCCCCCAACGTCTAATATGCGGGGCAGTCGTCCTCTGAGGGTTCTTGTCCCTACCCTGTTGCGCCTTTGATTCCTCGCTAATACTTTAATCTTTTTTGCGCGTCGGGCCCTGGTGTGGCCGGCTGCCGGTTTGATGTAACACTCTAACTTTCTTGTGCCTCGATTTTTATAGTTCATTTGTCAAAAACTCTTCTATTTTTGTTATGAACGTACTTTCTTTGTTTTACTTGCTGTTCTTCTTTCGAGGTTAAGCCTGACTCTGGCTTCTGGCCGAAGTCCAGGGGCCTGCCCTCTGCCTGTCCGGAGGTTTTTATACAAGGTTGGGGGGTGCCCCCAGTCCTTGTTCATTCGGCACATATGGCCCGGCCTGACCTTGGCTTCTGGTCGAAGTCCAGGGGGCCTGCCCTCTGCCTGCCCAGAGGTAGGCAGGGGGACTTTGCGTCTTTTATACAAGGTTGGGGGATGTCCCCAGTCCTTGTTCATTCGGCACATGGGGCTCGGCCTGGTCGAAGTCCAGGGGGCCTGCCCCTGCCTGCCCAGAGGTAGGCAGGGGGACTTTGCGTTTTTCATACAAGGTTGGGGGATGTCCCCAGTCCTTGTTCATTCGGCACGTGGGGCCCGACCTGACCCTGGCTTCTGGTCGAAGTCTAGGGGGCCTGCCCCCTGCCTGCCCAGAGGTAGGCAGGGGACTTAGATTTTTTGTTGGAGGGTCCATTTTCCCTGGTTTTAGCAACAGGGGGGCCTCCCCCTATTGCCCCCTACTCGTTTGTGTGTGAAATGCAAGTTTGAACAGACAACGAATATAATTTCGCGATTCTTTCATTTCTTTGCAAAACTTAGAAAGCATTTATGGTCGGAGTCGTCGACAATGTTTTCTGACCGTCCTCCGCCGATTTTAGAAAAGAAAATTTTCCAGTCTCTTAGCGCTAGACATAGTACTTCTTTAGAGTATCTGCATTCCGGTGGGCGGCCAGCTCCTGGCCTTCAGGGTTAGCAATCTTGTAGGTACCTGGTCCCATAATCCGGGTTACTTCATATGGACATCCCCAATTGACACTTAACTTTCCATGCTCCCTTGATCTCCCGACTGCCTGCGTTTTTCTCAAAACCAAGTCTCCTACCTGGAAGCTTCTTTCATTCACCTTTTTGTTGTATGCTTTCCTCATCCGCTGCTGGTAGGCGGCAATGTTAACGCCGGCCTCTTGCCTTACTTCACTGACTAAGTCCAGAGCTTCGGTCATTGCTGCTTCATTATCCGCCCTGTCATACTGTTGGGATCGCAGGGTGGGAATTCGCACTTCAATGGCCAGAAGGGCCTCGCCCCGTAGACAAGGCCGAAAGGGGTCTGTCCCGTGGATTCTTTCCGGGTGGTCCTGATTGACCATAGTATGCTTGGTAATTCGTCCGCCCACCTGCCTTTGAGCTCATCCACCATCTTTTTTAGCCCGTTCAGAATTTGTTTGTTGGCAGCCTCGGCCTGCCCGTTAGTTTGTGGGTGGCAGACGACGGAGTAGGCTACTGCTATGCCATGACCTTCCAACCAAACCCTTAAGGGGTCGTTGTCAAACTGTCTTCCATGATCGAATACCAGCATTTTTGGCAGGCCAAACCTGGTTATGATGTTCCTCCAAATCACCTTCCTGACTGCAGGCTCGGTAATGTTTGGGACTGCTTCGGCTTCGATCAACTTAGTGAAATAATCAATTCCTACTACTAAAAACTTCCAGCCCCCTGTTGCCGCAGTAAAGGGGCCCAATATGTCCATCCCCTACTGGGCGAAGGGAATGGGAGACAGAATTGGCCTGAGTTCCTGGGCCGGAGCATGAATTGAAGGGGCGAACAACTGACACTTTCTGCATTTTCGGTTTAGATCTCTTGCATCAGCTAGGAGAGTTGGCCAGTAGTAGCCTGCCCTTAGGGCCTTATGGGCTAGTGACCTCCCGCCTATGTGGTGGCCGCAGATTCCTGAGTGAATGTCATCTAGGATTTCTGCAGCCTGCCCTGCCCCCAGACATCTGAGCAGGGGAGAGGAGAACGATTTTTTGTACAGTTCTTCACCGATTAATATAAACCATGCGGCTTTCGCCGGCATCTTTCTTTTTTTGCGCAGGGTCAGACGGAAGGGTTCCGTATTTCTTGAACTAGATGATTGGGGTCATCCAGTCTTCAGGTCCTGCCTCTTCAATGATACCGACTGGCTGGCAGGGGGTGGTGGATTTTTCTTGGATCACATCTACCCAGACTGACCTTCTTATGTCTTGTAGGCTAGAACTGGCAAGCTTTGACAGGGCGTCTACCCGGTTGTTCTAGGACCGGGGGATTTGCCTGACCTTTTAGGACTTCAACCCTGATAACTCCAGTTTCACTTTTTCCAGGTAGGCGGCCATGGCCTGGTCCCTGGCTTTATACTCTCCATTAATCTGGTTGGCGATGAGTTGGGAGTCTGTAGCCAGGACAAGTCTCTCGGCCCCTACAGCTTTGGCTAGATTAATGCCTGCCAATACGGCTTCGTATTCAGCCTCGTTATTTGATGCATGGAAGGTGAACCTGAGCGCGTGCTCGAAGTCCGCTCCTTCAGGGCTGGTCAGCACAATTCCTGCCCCCGCACCATTGGCTGTAGATGATCCATCCGTGTATACTACCCATTCTCTGGCAGGTGGATCATCCTCTTCTGAGTGGGAACATTCGGCTAGGAAATCTGCCAAGGCTTGCGCTTTGATGGCTGTCCTGGACTGGTATGATATTCCCAGCCCGCTCAGGTCTATGGCCCACTTTAATAGTCTTCCAGATTTTTCGAATTTTTCCAGGACTTTTTCCAGGGGCTGGTCAGTTAGTACAACGACAGGGTGAGCATCGAAGTAGGGCCTGAGCTTTCTAGGTGCAATAATGACCGCGTAGGTTGCTTTCTCAACCAACGGGTAGTTCTTTTCTGCTTCCCCCAGGGCATGGCTCACAAAATATATCGGCTGCTGGGAGCCTGCTTCTTCCTTTAGAATCACCGCGCTAACTGTTGTATTCGTTATGTCGATATAGAGGAAGAGCTTCTCTCCTGCCACTGGTCTTGCCAGGGTGGGCAGCTTCTTCAAATGCTCCTTCAGCTGTTCGAAGGCTTCTTTCTGCTCATCTTCCCATTTGAACTGCTTGTTCCCTTTCAACACTTTGAAGAAATGTGTTGATTTGTCTGCCGACCTGGCAATGAACCGTGCCAGGGCAGCCATCCTGTCTGTCAGGCGCTGGATGTCTCTTATTGTCTTAGGCACTGGAAGGTCTAGGATGGCCTGAACTTTTTCGGGGTTAGCGTCAATCCCTCTGGCGCTGACCAAGAAACCCAGGAACTTGTCGGAGCGGACTCCGAAGGTACATTTCTTGGGGTTGAGCTTCATTTGGTACGTGTGCAGGGAAGAGAAGGTCTCCTGCAAATCTCTCAGGTGTTCTTCGTCCCTTTTACTTTTTACAATTGCATCGTCTACATAGGCCTCCAGATTCCTACCCTTTTGTTTCTCAAAAACTTTGTCGACCAATCGCTGGTAAGTGGCGCCTGCGTTCTTGAGGCCGAATGGTATCATCTTGTACATGTATGTACCAGCACTGGTGATAAAAGCGCACTTTACCCTGTCGGGCTGCCAGAGGTACACTTGATGATAGCCTGAAAAGGCATCCAAGAAACTAAGTGTGGTATACCCGCTGGTGGCGTCCACTAACTGATCTATTCTTGGGAGGGGATAACAGTCCTTTGGGCAGGCTCTGTTGAGATTGGTGAAGTCCACACACATCCTCCAGGCGCCTGAGGACTTTTTCACCATCAGTACATTCGCTAGCCATTCAGGGTAGTCGCAAGCTTCTATAAAATCAGCTTTTAAGAGTTTTTCGATTTCTTCCTTGATGGCCTGATCTTTTTCAGCGGACATGTTTCTCTTTTTCTGTTTTACAGGCGTGCCTCCGGGTTTACGTTCAGGATGTGAACGATGTGCACCGGATCCACCCCTGGTATCTCGTCTGCCGAGTAGGCAAACACATCCCTGTTGTCTCTCAGGACTTTGATCAACTCCTCTCGGTAGGGATCTACCAGGTCAGCCCCTATGAGGACTTGCCTTCCTGGCTCCAGGTCTACCAGCATGCTTTCTCCCCCAGGTTCGAGGTGGTCCGCTGCCTGCTGGCCAGCTGGAATCTCCCCTTCCCTGCTGGGAGAAATGTCCGCCTTTCTTTTACCCTTTCGCTCCGTTTCCTCTGTGCGCAGGGCTACAGAGTAGCACTGCCTGGCCGATTCCTGGTCACCATGCACCTTTCCTTCCATACCGAAGTCCGTAACGTAGGCTACGGTTAGGGCTCTGATTGATATGGCAGCCTCAATTTCATATAGGGTAGCCCTGCCTATCAGGGCATTGTACGCTAACTTGGCGTCCACAACGACAAACGATGCCCTGATGTTTCTGGCTGAGGTACCTTCTCCAAACGTTACTGGTAGGTCAATGATTCACATTGGAAGCACGCTTGCTCCGCTGAACCCGTACAGCGATCCAGGCGCAGGCTTGAGGTGCCTCTTTTCCAGATTCATCTTCTCAAACGCATCCTTGTACAACAAGTTTGTGTAGGCGCCAATGTCTACCATACACCTCCTCACAATACGATTACTGATGACGATGGATAATACCAGGGGGTCGCTGTGAGGGTAGATCACCCGCCCTGCATCCTGGGGGGTGATGCTCAGGGTCAGGCCCTTTGGACTCCCGGCCCTCTCAGCGTAGCATATCTGGTTTCGGAGTTCGCGGATTTGTCTTTTTTTACCTCTTTTGCTTGTCTGGCCCTCCGCGTCTCCCGATACTACATGGATTATCTGGCGGTTTTGCACTGACCCTTCAGGTTTGTCCACTATTTCCTTCTGACTCTTGTTTTTTGCAACATAGTTGCTCAGCCACCCATTCCTGATGAGTTTCTCGATCTCATCTTTCAGGTGTCGGCACTCCTCAGTGGTATGCCCAACACAGTCATGGAATGTGCAAAACTTTTTTGGGTCTCCCTTTGGGACTGCGTGGCTTGCTCGGGCGATTCCACTTAGCCGTTTCCTTTTCCAGCTCGAAGATTTCTGCTCTGGATTTGTTAAGAGCTGTGTAGCTATCAAACCTGGGCTGATAAGCTACACGCTCCTTTCTCGGAGTGTCGCCCTCCTCATTTTTCTGTCTGCCGGCTTCGCCCCTGCTGCGTCCACCCTGCGGTCCCCCCTGCGGCCTGGAAGGTCTTGTGAGGGTATTCGGCAGGCTATGGAATTCCTCCTGCAGCATGAAGCCTTCGGCAATCTTTCGAGCCTTGGCCAGGGTCTCTGGTTGGGCTCTAATAATTTGGTTCTTCATCTCCCCTAGGAGTAGTGAGATGGTTAATGCGTATGCTGCAGTTGAGTCGTCAATTTCTTTGACCTGCTGGTAAGACAGGTCGAACCTTTTCAAGTATTCCCTGACTGTCTCACCCTTCTTCTGTTTGAGGGTCATTAGGTCAAAGCGGGTTAGCCGACGCCTCTTGTTCCCTGCATATTGGTCCAAGAAGGCCTCGGCCAGTTCTATGAAGTAACTGATAGAGCCCTGCGGTAGATCCCTGAACCACCCTTGTGCCAGCCCTACGAGGGTAGTGGGGAAAACCTTGCACCAGACTGCATCATCAACATCGTACATCCCCATGTGGCTCTCGTACGCTGCCAGATGGTCTTCTGGGTCAGTGGTTCCGTGAAACCTGATTGATGGCATTTTAATTTTTGGGATGGGGTATCCCAGCACCTCAGGGTGAAGCAGAGTCTTTGTCGGCCTGCCCGCCATTCTCGACCTGCTCCCAGCAGATTGGTAACCGTAGTCATCCCTATTGCCAGGGGTCGGTTTTCCAATGCTGGGGAGCGGTACCGGGCGCCTGTCTGCTCATGGCTTCATCGTCTTTTACAGGTGAATGATGTCTGGGCCGCTTTTTCGGGGGTGGCTCCAGATTATCATCCTGACGGTGTTTTGATTCCAGCGGCTGCCCATGATTGAGTCTTGATTGCAGGCTTTGAGACAACCCTGGAGTCCGTTGTGATTCGGTCGGTGTTAGCCTGGAGAAGACATCTCCCTGCCTCTCCCCCAGCCGTTTCGACGCCGGCTCCCTATGCCTCATCCGATCCTGGAGGTCCTGGGATAAGCCCCTTTTTCTCCACGTCTGAGGTGGACTCAGTGGTATGTATGGAAAAGGCTTGCTGCTGAGCAGGCTGCTTTGGATTTGTGGTGAGGCGCTTCTAGGCCTGCACGTACCCCTGAGCTGTCTTCCTTGCCTTCCTCTGGACATTCCTGGCGGCGGTTCGCTTCGTGCCCCCAGCTTCATCCACTCCTTCAAAGTGAAGTTGCCTGGGGGTCGTTGCGATCCTGCCTACCAAGTCCTCTGGAGTGAACTCCTGGTTGAGCATTGCCGAGAAGAAGGCGACGGTCTGCGCAACCTGGGCAAGGATGAGGTTCAAATTAGGCCTCTGATGACCAACCTGCCCCGCCGCGACTGTAGTGTCTACATTAGGCACTCCCTGAAAGCTAGCACGCCCTACTCCTGGGATTGTAGTAGCAGGTGTCATCCCAGGAGGAGGCATACCATATAGGGGAATCACCGGTGGTACCATCGGACCCGCCCCGGAACTGGCTTCTATAATTTCAGGCATGTTTGTTTGATTGTGGTTGATTTTTGTGGGTTACTCGTGAGCACAACCGAATACTTCCCCACAGACGGCGCCAAATTGTTCCGGTCATGGAAACAATAGACCCGACTTCGGATTCAGATCTTATGATTATAATGCTACTCGGATAGTAATCGTCTGACTTCTTTTAATCTCTCTTTTTTCTCACTCCGGCGGTCGGACCTTCCCGGCGAAGACAGTCTGCTCCCTGCACAATGAACGCACAGGGCACCGGAGGTGTCCGGGGGAACCCTCTCTGATGCCTATGTCAGTCCGTGAAAATGTCTTGAGAAACCTTACTCGTGAGGAGTAAGGTGGCGGTTTTTAGAGTGCGAGTCTAAAGAGAGAAAATCCAATCTTTTGTATGTGGGAAGTAGCAAAGTATTTATACCTTTCCATGAGAGGGGGAAAGGAGAGAGGGGGGGGGGGATATGAGGGGATGAGGGGATGACAGGTGGGCTCTCCTCGTCCACTCATACCTCTTTACCTTAGGCCTGATCGGAGGGGTCGACCCTTCCCCCTGGCCCTGCCTGGGGCCAGAGCACCCTGCCTGGCAGGCGGAGGCACTACTAAAAACAGCAGAAATAGCGTCGGATAGATTGCGTCGGATTTTCAATCCGACGCAACTGGCGTAACTGTGTCGTATTGCGTCGGCTAATCCGATGCAATAACATTGCGTGGGACTAGCCGACGCTATCCGACTCCATGATATAGGCGCCAATAAATTTGGGTTGGCGCCACTATGTCAAAGGATTTGCGTGGGATTAGCCGACGCAAGCAGACGCAATGTTAAAATTTTGCGTCGGCTAATCCGATGCAGCCTGCGTCAAAATTAAAAAAATTAGTCAACAGGATTAATTGCGTTGCATCGGATTAGCCGACGCAACTTTTAATATTGCGTCGGCTAATCCGATGCAGAGTGTGTCAAAATTTAAAAGATTTAGTCAACAGAATTAATAGCGTTGCATCGGATTAGCCGACGCAACTTTTAATATTGCGTCTGATTGCGTCGGCTAATCCGATGCAAAGTGTGTCAAAATTTAAAAGATCTAGTCAAAAGAATTAATAACGTTGCATCGGATTAGCCGACGCAACTTTTAATATCGCGTCTGATTGCGTCGGCTAATCCGATGCAAAGTGTGTCAAAATTTAAAAGATCTAGTCAAAAGAATTAATAACGTTGCATCGGATTAGCCGACGCAAATTTTAATATTGCGTCTACTTGCGTCGGCTAATCCGATGCAACATGTGTTTAAATAAAAAAACCAGAATTTAATGTTTTGCATCGGATTAGCCGACGCAGACTTAAATATTGCGTTGGTCTGCGTCGGTTAATCCCACGCAATGTTTTTTAAAAAAAAAAAAATATCGAGGTCTGCATCGGAATAGCCGACGCAAACTTGAAACCTGCGTCGGTCTGCGTCGGCTATTCCGATGCAGCACCTGTTAATATAAAAAAAAAATATCGCGATTTATGTTCAGAACATAAACCGCTACCCCCAACTCTCAAAAAGGCGACGACGAAGAAGACGACGACGACGAAGAAGACGACGACGACGAAGAAGACGACGACGGCAACCGACGACCACACCGGCGACTCCGGCGACCCCCGTCCTACCCAGATCCGGCACCATCACCTTGTTCGATCCCCAAAAAAAACCGAAACCCTAAGTCTCATAACCCCAGATCCGGCGAACCCTGCCGGCGGCGACCCTAAATCCGGCGACCCTAAACCCTGAACCCCCGACAGACTTCGCCGGCGCACCCCCACCCCCACGCGCGACGATTTTCCCGGCGAAACCCCCCCCCCCCCCCCCCCCACGCGCGACCCTGTCGGTGTACCGGAATCCGGCGAAGGCTTCCCCGACCCCCCGGCGTACTCTAACCCGACCCATCCCCGAAAAACCCTAACCCGACCCCTCAAATCTCAGGTATGTTGCTTACTGTTAGTTCAATTAGGTTAATGTTTTTATTAGTTTAATTAGTTTAATTTTACGTAATTAGTTCAATTAGTTTACGGTTTAATTGTTAGTTTACGGTTTACTGTTTAATTTTTACTCAATTAGTTAAATTAATTAGATTAATTTTTACTTAATTTTAACTCAATTAGTTTACTAAACTGTTTTGATTAAGTTAGATTAATAATTAGTATAATAACTATGGTGATTAGATTATATGGTGATTATGTATGGTTAATTAGTTAATTAGATTGTAGGGTGATTATGTTAATTAGGTTAGTTAGTTTAGTAATTAGGTTAATTAGGTTAATTAGTATATTAATTAGGTTAATTAGTATGTGAATTAGGTTAATTAGTATGTGAATTAGGTTAGATTTCGTTTTATTGTTAGACGGTAATTGTAGTATGTTAATTAGGTTAGTTAGTATGTTAATTAGGTATTAGTGATTATTGTATTAGGTTAGAAATTGTGTTATTAGATTAGTAGTAGTAGTATGTACTAGTATAAGGAATTAGATTTGTTGAGATAGATGGTTAGTAGTATTAGTAGTAGATTAATTAGTAGTGTTAGTAGTACTACATTAGTAGTGCTAGTAGTAGTATTACTAATCTACTACTAATATTACATTAAAATTTTTCATTACTACTACTAATGCTACTACTAATATTACTAATACTAATAACCTACTAATAATACTATGTACTACTAATACTACTACTAATCTAGTACAACAAATCTACTAACACTACTACTACTAATCTAGCTAATACTTTACTAATTTACTACTATTCTACTATACTACTACACAACTACCAATCTTCTTCTACTTCACAATTACTAATCTATTACTACTACTAATTTTCTACTATACCACTAATACTAATTTTCTACTATACCACTAATACTAATTTTCTACTACTACCACTACTACTAATTTTCTACTACTACTACTAATTTTCTACTACTACCACTAATACTAATTTTCTACTACTACCACTAATACTAATTTTCTACTACTACTACTATTAATTTTCTACTACCACTAATACTAATTTTCTACTACTACCACTACTACTAATTTTCTACTACTACTACTACTAATTTTCTACTACTACCACTAATACTAATTTTCTACTACTACTACTACTAGTAATTTCCTACTTCTACTTCTACTACTACCACTACTACTAATTTTCTACTACTACCACTAATACTAATTTTCTACTTCTACTACTACCACTACTACTAATTTTCTACTACTACCACTACTACTAATTTTCTACTACTACTACTACTAATTTTCTACTACTACCACTAATACTAATTTTCTACTACTACCACTAATACTAATTTTCTACTTCTACTACTACCACTACTACTAATTTTCTACTACTACCACTACTACTAATTTTCTACTACTACTACTACTAATTTTCTACTACTACCACTAATACTAATTTTCTACTACTACTACTAGTAATTTCCTACTTCTACTTCTACTACTACCACTACTACTAATTTTCTACTACTACTACTACTACTAATTTTCTACTACTACCACTACTACTAATTTTCTACTACTACTACTAATTTTCTACTACTACTACTACTAATTTTCTACTACTACTACTACTATTACTACTAATTTTCTACTACTACCACTAATACTAATTTTCTACTACTACTACTAGTAATTTCCTACTTCTACTTCTACTACTATCACTACTACTAATTTTCTACTACTACTACTACTACTAATTTAATACTTCTACTTTTACTAGTATTACTACTACTAGTTAGTGGTTGTAATTATAATAAGTATTAATGTTTTGGATTACTGTGTTGAGATATGATTGCTGTTGTTATTTGTTTTCGTTGTGTACTGTGCATGAGCATTGTTGGAAATCTAATCAGGCCTACCTAGTGCCCGTTCAAGAGTTACTCATTAGGAGTAATTCTTGGACAGTCCCCGTTTTGGGACTGTTCTTGTGCCTTTCATGTCACTTAGGTGGTAAACATGAAATTGTGTTGTGTTGGTAAGAGCAAAATTTGGTGACAATTCTCTCAATGTTCTTCGATTGCATATGTGGAGTCTTCATATATTCCACATTGTGCTTTTGGAGAACTGAGGCGAATTGCTGCCGAATTTTTCTCTTATCGACATTACACAATTTTGTGTTTATCAGTGACATGAAACGCACAAGAATGGGTTTAGGTTGGAGTGATAAGGTCCCCGGTGATGAATCGTTTTTAAATTGATGGTTGTGAGAGTTCCAACTTATGGTGTAATTTGCGAACTTTTCTTCAAATTCCATGTTGTTGACTTCTTTCCCCACGCCATTTTGTTCATGTGTACATACCCTAATCATTCATAGTTCAATCCATATAGAATGAATAGAGTAGAACGGAGTTGGATGTACGAGAGACTGGCCGACAATAAGCGACCGAAAATAGAATTTAGAGACGGTGTGGAGGAGTTCATCAAGTTTTCCTTAGATAATAACCCCCACTACACCAGCGAGCAGCTTAGGTGCCCATGTAGAAAATGTCAAAACCGTGCCTTAAAACATGAAGTAGATGTCAAACAGCATCTATACAAGCACGGTTTTGTTGAGAACTACTACGTGTGGACGTATCATGGTGAAAATGAAAGTAGTCGCCTGCAAGAACCTGTTCGCGAAAATCCGTACCGGGACTTCGTAGAGGACGCACTGCGTACGACGGTTGAGGACATCATGGAGGAGGAACGTAACCCAGACAACTTAAGCGACGAAGAAGTACAACATGAACCTAACCCACAAGTCCTTTCCTTTTTCGAAATGCTAAAAAATGCTGAACTCCCAGTTTTCAGCGGGTGCGATATGAGTCTGTTGCAAGTCGCTTCAAGGATGCTGACTTTGAAGTGCGAGAGCAACATGGCCTTAAGACATTTAGACGGTTGGATCCAACTGCTAATTGACCTTCTACGAGGCACTAAGGAGAATGTCATGGCAAATAATTTCTACGAGGTTAAAAATTTGTTGAAGGGCCTCCAACTCCCCCATGAAAAGATAGACTCGTGTCCGAATGGATGCATGCTGTTCTGGAAGGGAGATGCGGACCTCGACGCGTGTAGGAAATGTGGATCCGGGAGGTACAAGAGTCGAACAAAAAATACTAGGGGGAAGAGAGTACCAACTAAGGTCACTTCCCAGTTGGTCCGAGGCTGCAAAGACTGTATGCGACAAAGAAAATTGCGGGTGAGATGAGTTGGCACCACAGTAACTCCAAAATCAGAGTTAGTGGTATGATGACACACCCTAGCGATGGTGAAGCTTGGAAGACATTTGATATCAAACATCCCGAGTTCGCGAAAGAGCTGCGCAACGTACGTTTGGGTTTGTGCACAGATGGTTTCTCACCCTACGGGCAGTTCGGCAAGTCGTACTCATGTTGGCCGGTTATTTTGACACCGTACAACCTACCGCCGTGGTTATGCAATAAGAGACAATTTATGCTCCTGTCACTTATTGTTCCTGGCCCTAAGAACCCGAAAGCCAATATGGATGTGTATCTCCAACCACTTGTTGAAGAGTTAAAAAGTTTGTGGGATAATGGGATTTACACGTACGATGTGTCGAGAAAAACTAGTTTCAATTTACGAGCTGCACTAATGTGGACCATCAACGACTTCCCAGCTTACGGGATGTTGTCTGGTTGGAGTACAACGAGTTACCGTGCTTGTCCTTACTGTCAAGCGAAGGATCAAAAATCATTTTGGCTTAAAAATAGCGGAAAGGTATCTTGGTTTGACTGTCACAGACAATTTCTACCTTCCGACCATCCATTTAGGCATAACTGTAAGAGTTTCCTGAAGAAACAACCCGATGAAACTAGGATCGCATGTAAACGGTTAACAGGCGATGAGATATGGACAGATGTGCAAAAGTACCCTACAATAGTACATGCTACTCACCAACAGTTGAAAAAATTGAAGGACAAGAAGGAAGGTTGGTGGAAGCAGAGCATATTCTGGGAACTTCCGTACTGGCACACTCTGCTTATCAGACACAACCTTGATGTTATGCATATCGAGAAGAATTTCTTTGAGCAGATTATCAACACCGTGATGAATGTACCGAACAAGACAGCCTTCGGACCAAAAGGCAAAGCAGATTTCAAGGAACTGTGTCTTGGGCGACCCAAATCGTCGTCCTTTGTTATGGACAAAAATGATAGGAAGGCTTTGTGCGATTGGGTGAGTGGTTTGAAGTTTCCGGATGGTTACGCATCCGACTTATCCCGGTGTGTGGACCAGTCCAAGTTAATTTTGCATGGCATGAAAAGCCACGACTGTCACGTGTTTATGTCGCGCTTGATGCTAGTAGCTTTGAAGCAGCTGCTGCCAATGAACACGTGGAATGCATTGACAGAGATCAGTCAGTTCTTCCGAGATTTGTGTTCCACTATGGTGTCAGTCGACTCCATGAATCGACTTGAGAACAGTATTCCCGAGATCCTTTGCAAGTTGGAGAAAATATTCCCTCCGTCATTCTTCAACTCGATGGAGCATCTCCCACTTCATTTGCCGTATGAGGCAAGGGTTGGCGGTCCTGTTCAGTACAGGTGGATGTACCCATTCGAAAGGTAACGTCCTCAACTCTCCTAGGTGTGACTTTTCGTGCATTGATTACCAATTAAGTCTTACATGATAGCTAATATTTTAATTTGCAGGTTCTTAAACCATCTGAAAAAAAAAATTGGTAACAAAGCACGTGTTGAGGGTTCAATATGCAACGCGTATTTGTTAGAGGAGACATCAAACTTCTGCTCCTTCTACTTCGAAGAGCACGTTGACACAAAAGCCAAAGACCTAGACGTGGGTACGCATCAGACTGAAAACCACCAAATAGAGGTGGAACCCTTTCAGTCTGATGTTGGAAGTACCACTGGAAAATGTAAGGAGAGGTGGTTGACCGATGTTGAGTACAAGCAGGCACACTCCTACGTTCTGAGAAACTGTGGCCCTGTAATCAGACCGTACGAGGAGTAAGTAACCCACGTACTACATACCCTCCTCATAATTGGTAGTATGTGTGATTAAGTACAACAGCTGACCATTTCAGGAAATTCGAGGCTTTCATTATGGCAGAACATGCGGGAGTGACAACATCTGAAGATGTTTGGGTGGCATATGAGTCACTGTTTCCCTCATGGCTACGTACTCAAGTATGTTGAAATGCTATTTTCTTGATCATTATAAATTGTTCATGTGTTTGGTACAAAATTTAATTGCATTGTTTTTCGACGAATTTTATGTTGACAATAGCCTGAAGCGCTGGAGGATCCCATTGTAAGACCTCTAGTCACTGGGCCGTCTTCACGAGTCAGAACTTGGAGGCGATATACAATTAACGGGTACAAGTTCCGTGCGTTTGTCGAGGGTGTTGATGTTCCAAAACTGACCAAAAGTAACGGCGTATGTGTGTTGTCCACCGAAGGGTCAGATTACTATGGAACACTAATCGAGGTGATCGAGCTAGACTACTACGACAGCCACAAAAACTGCAAGGCCATACTGTTCAAATGTGATTGGATCGACAACTCCCCGCACGGAGTCACTGTTCATGAGAACTACAATCTTGTGGATGTCGACCTGACGAGAAAACTGCGAGGGCACAACCCTTTTGTGTTGGCGTATCAAGTCGATCAAGTCTGCTATGCACCTTACCCAAAGGGAAAAAAGAGTACGAATTGGTCTGCGGTTTTCAAAATCAAGGCAAGATCACAAGTTGATAATCCTATCATCGACGATGACGTCTACCAAGAGAGTGTGGTTGGTAATAATCAGCCGATGTCATCAACTCTGCTCGAAGACACTGACGTCAATGAAGAAGAATATGTAGTTGAAGTTGCTGGTGCTGTAGGGGAGGACGACGAGTTTGCCGACTGGATTGTTCCTGAGGGAGAGGGTGATGAGGACGACGACTTGGTCATCGACGATGAAGATGACGGTGATGAGGTGAATACTGACTGGGACGATGATGATGAAGACGGGGACGAGGGGTTCATTGAACCGCACACTGACGCGGACAGTGACGGTGACAGTGACGATAATTAGCAATTATGTAGTTGTTTGTATCTTATTCGCATAAGTTGTAATTTATTTATTTGTAATTGAATACTATTTTGGTACTTAATGAAATTCCTACTTTACCCTAAACGAACTGACTCTACAGTTTAACTTTGCGCAAACATATTTTGTAGACGTGATTATGGCAGGTAGCAGTGAGATGCTGACGGGGGCCACCAGCCATGGTGACCATATGGAGGAGGACACACCTAGGACTCCTGTCATCCTAGGTGTGGACGCTGTCCAGGAAGTCGGGGCGACGGTCTACGTTGCCACGCCTGGGAAACCGTACCTATCACGGCAGAAAGTGCCTTCTGCTACTTGGTGAGTTTTAGTTGTTGTAACCACTTCTTTTCTAAATTTTCACTCATTTATTTGCTTCACATTATCATAATTGACTTGTGTAGGTGGGACGACAAGAAGTACTCTGAGTATATGCGGGATTCCGTAGTCATGACGTATGCGTCCACCCCTGGCGCCTACCGTAGCTGGACGGAGGCGCCACCGGAAGCTCGGGAAGCGATGTATATGCACTTCGCGGTAATTACCTCGTCTGTGTTTCTAAGGTTTTCGTTGCACGATTTATACATTCAATTGTAGCTAACGAATCTTTTTTTTGACAAACAGAAGAGAGTGCGTATAGACCTGGGGTACGACCTCAGGTCGGATTATGAGAGTCGGATTAAGAAGAAGATAACCGACTTATTCCAGCGAGCTGTCCCGAGGGTCGAGAAGGCGGAATGGATTCCGCAAGATAAGTGGGAGATATTGAAGAAGAACGCTGCAGACCCAAGCTTCAAGAAGAAATCGGCGATTAAGTCGTCGAACAGGAGAGGTGGGCAGGTGGACGGGGTGGCCAAACCCACTAGCTGCCTTGGAAGTAGGAGTGCAGCAACAGCCTTCGCACAGTTGGTAAGTGCTTACAACACAAGTAAAAAATTTGAGTATAATTCAATATATACTATTGGTAAATAAATGCTGAAAAATTTAACACTGTTACTTGAAGGGTCCATCTGCAACCCCGGTCCAGCTCTTGGAGAAGACGAAGAAGGGGAAAGACGGCAAGTGGATTGACCCTAGAGGACCGGAGATCGTGGTGAGTAGTAGTAATGTTTTTAAAAAATATACTAGGCATGAAAATTACGATGTGATAGTATGTGTTCCTAAAGTTATAACACTGTTTCATGTTGCTGTTTCAGGAGAGTTACGAGAAAGCGGTGGAGGAGGCACGCGCCTCTGACCAAGCACCCAACACCCTGAAGATCTTCCACGATGTGTCAGGTGGCTACAACTCGAAGAAACGGTTTTGGGGGATAGGTAACGTGGCGAAAGAGCTCTTTCGCCCATGCTTGAACCGTGGTAAGGAGGTATCTGCGGACACATACCTCCCCATCGCCACCTCGCAGGAACGCACACTCAACGACCGTATGGAAGATAAATTCGAAAGGCAAGAAGAGCGCCTGAAGACATTGGAGAAGAGGTGCGAAGAGCAGGACCAGTTTATTCAGTTCATGAGGGAACGGTTCGCCATGGGGAACGACGGATGCAGTGGAGGACCACGCATGACCAGGCGCGACGATGACGACAACAACGATGGTCATCCCTTTGGGTCAGAGCAGATTGAGTCCCTTTCGTAGGTAGTTCCGCTCTCTTATGTTACTTGTTTAGATTCTGGTTGCATTGTGTGTATATATTTTACCAACTCCTAGATAGAATTCTGAACCTAGCGCTGGTTGTCTTTGTAATATTTTCATTTTCTATAACAGTATACTAGTTTATGTTTGTTTCGTTTTGTGGAGTTTTGTGAAGAAGACATGTACGAGAGCTTTGATTGGAGTTATTGATGGACTTTTGTTTGGGATGTGGTGCTGTTGTCGTATGTTGTAGGAGTGGGTTGGTTATTAATTGCAGCTTGTTTTATTTCGCGCATACGGGGAGCTGAAAACAAAGGAACGGTTTTTTTGTTAATAAGCTTTGCGTGGGATTAGCCGACGCAAAGTCAACAGAATGTTTGACTTTGCGTCGGCTAATCCCACGCAAAGCCTCTCAGTCAATGGCTTTGCGTGGGATTAGCCGACGCAAAGTCAAACATTCTGTTGACTTTGCGTCGGCTAATCCCACGCAAAGTCTCTCAGTCAGACCAAAAGGCAATGGTTTTGCGTGGGATTAGCCGACGCAAAGTCAAACATTCTGTTAACTTTGCGTCGGCTAATCCCACGCAAAACCATTGACTGAGATCTGACTGAGAGGTTTTGCGTGGGATTAGCCGACGCAAAGTCAACATAATGTTTGACTTTGCGTCGGCTAATCCCACGCAAAGCCCATTGACAGGGTGTTGACCTCCATTTCTTCGTGTCGTAATAGCCGACGCAAAATCCATGCGTCGGATTAGCCGATGCAAAAAAAAAAATTGCGTCAAATTATAACGGCGGCCGATTGCGTCGGTTAATCCCACGCAATCTTCGATTTGCGTCGGATTTTGTTCATTTGCGTCGGATTTGTCCGACGCAATTCGGGCTCGTTTTTTGTAGTGAGGGAGAGTCCCTTGGAGCTGTCAGTTGGAACCTTCGGAGCTTCAGCTGGGCTTTGCTCTGACGGCCTGGCAAGCAAGCCGCTTCTTACTCTCGGGTCGGGCTCTCCCAGGGTCTATATTAATGGGCGACCCGTGGCAGGCTACCGACCCCCATCAATAAAATATCAATGTATATTAAAATATATTAAATAAAATATGTTTATTCACACTAATATCATATATTAAATAAGATGATTAAGAAAATTAAGAATAAAATTGTATTTATGATTAAAAAAAAAAGTAAAGAAAACTAATGGTTTCAAAGTGCGCATATAACCCGTATTTGACCCGAAATCCGACCCGAAACCCGTATTAACCCGACCCGTATAAAACTCGTATTTTTCAAATGCAAAATACACCCGACCCATATTTTACCCGAACCCGAAACCCGACCGCCCGACCCTTTCAACAGGTCTAGATCAGATGTAATGCAAATAGCTAATAAATCGAGTTTTTTGAACTTTTATTTGCGAACGTAATCATCTCGAATTATGGCTTTATTTTTTTGTTTGTTTTTCTCTTGCGTATTTAGTTGAGATTTTTCAAATCTTGGACTCTTTTACTGGCTTTGTAGGCTTCTTACACCCTTGGATTTTTGATATGGTAGAAGTAGTAAATGATACGTTGTTAGGTAGATGTTGTTTTGGATTCATTTTTCGATGAATATACATCTTCTGATAAGTCTATTTATTTTTTTTAAGGCTAATAAAGTGGATATTGGGCATTTTGAGCGTACACATTTGCACACAGAGCTACAATAAGTCGGTAAGATGAAGCTAAAAAAATTTGGTAGTAGATGAAAAATAAATTAGAATTACTCCAAAAATACTACTCCGTACCATATGCATGATTAGAAAATGTGAGGTTCATGCTCTGTAATAATTTGTGTATCCATTGTTAATTTGTTATAGGTGAAAGTAGAGTTATGGATTATGGAAGGGGAAGCTGAAGCGCGCTGGGAGCTGAAGAACATTTCCTCTCTACTCTCTTCTTTCTTAATTGATTATTTTTTTGCCCAATTAGAGCCGAACACGTGGCCTTATTAGAATATGGTATTAGATGACAACAATTATTGCGTGCAACCGTTGTGCCATGCGAGAATAGTACAAATTTGCAATTTATGATAAAAAGTGACCATTTTAGGTTATTTAGTTACCACTTTCAAATAAATATTTATCAGTTTTTTATATTAAAATGTGATCATTATTTAACTTAAAGTGGTCACTAAATAACATAAAGTAGTAACTTTTTACCATAAATTCATAGTTTTAAGGTCTGTCGTACGGTACAACAGTTGTATACTATAATTTGTGTTAGATAAATAATGGAGGGATGATGATTTGTTTGGATTTTAATAGAGTATATAGATAGATATTGATAGATAGATTAGTTGCAGGGCCGTCAAATGATATTTGGTGGCCCTATGTCGAATATTTTTTGGAAGCCCTTTAGCAAACATCGTCTACCATGTTTTTTTAAGCTATTTCGAAAAACAATACTCGTATGTATTATAAATAGATTCTCAAATTGAAATTAAGTTTCAAATTTTTATATATATTAGAGTGTCATGATCCACATATTACAAAGTATTACGGAGTATTATTTAATATAATACTTAGGTAGTTATCCAAAATTTGAGATGTACGACTTACGATCCATAGATAGAGAATTATTAGCTATAGGTAGTTTTTTTAAAAAATTGTTTATATGGGTCATAAATCTCATAGTATGATACACCATTTATTTACAAGGATTCTTTCGATTTTAAAAAACATACGCCAGTATAAATTAATAAAACATCTTAAAATTATAATTAAAATTAGATATTTATATTGAATGTCACATATTATGTACTCCCTCCATCCCAAAGAGGTGTCCCCATTTGATTATTTTATTCCTCACATTGGATTAAAAGTGGGAACATGTTAGTGGTATGGAGGGAGTATTTTTTTATACTTTAAGAAAACGGACCCACATCGAAGGCGAAAAAGGTAACGTTAATGAAAATAAACTTAGGAGGAAAGAATGAAAGTTTTTGCTTGTATAGGAATTCGAACCCTACACCAAGACATAGAGAACCTTTTATTTCAACTAGTTACCATTGGGCTACTACAACTATTGGTGATCTTCTTAGCACATATTATATATGTACTGGGCCTTAACCTAATGAGGCCCCTTTAAAAATTGGGCCCCGGTTCCAAGAATCGGGTGACCATGTGGTCTGACGGGCCTGATTAATTGATATAATTTTTCATTTGTTAGAATTATACATCCCTATTTCAATTCTCTGTTTTGATTTTGCAGCGCTAAATAAAAAGTTCAATGCATAGAGAAGGAACGAAAGCCAAAATAGATGAAAAACTGTCAATATCTTGTTAAGGTTGAAACTTCATTGCCGTGGGAAAGATGAAGTGAAAAGATACTTGGTGAGATAAGATGAAGTTTCATATTGCTTCCAAATTAGTAATAAGACTTGATTGATGTTATGATTAATAGATGAAATCTAATTCTGTTTTGAGACTTGCTTTTATTAAAATATGAGAGGTTAGATTAGCTAAATTATGCATGAAGGATATTTTAATAATAAGAATTGACGTGGACGCTATTATTTTTGATGATTTTAATGCGATATTGTAATCTCTCATTTGAGATTTGTTTAAAAAATAATTATGCATGAGGGATGACTTGTTAAAGTTTTCATTATATACTATGCATGATTGTATTTTGTATAGTGTATTCCATTGAACCTTGCCGGAACGTTGTTTTATTTTTTGCAATTTTTTTACATATATATTTAACTTCAAAATTCGTACTACTTTTGCCCTTAGGTACATTTATAATTGAACAATATCAAACTTAATTTTAGATGAACAGAAAAGTCGTATTATATGTTAAAATAATTGAAGTCTTATAATTGAAGTCTTGGAATAAGAATTCAGTGTCACAAAAGATCTCTACTACATTAGTTCGTCGGCATTTCAGCCAGGTCGTCAGCATTTCAGCCAGGTCATCGGCGTTTTATACGTGATTTTAACATTTTGCCCTCCATTAATTATGATTAATGATATTAATTATTTTACTTAATTAATCTAGTTATTATTTCCTGACACTTTAAGATTACGGTTTTGATAATTTTTTACGATTTTTTAGACACGTGTCTTAATAAAGCCAGAGAATCTTTTTAGGAAATTTCTATATAACCCCCTTGTTTCTCATAATTCACTTTCACTTTCTCTCTCTAGAATCATTCCTAAAAAATCGTTTCTCAAGTATAAAACTGCTTCCACTACCGCTCCACTTCACTTAATCCTTAGTCAATTAAGTATATATCGATTTTTTTAGTACTTTATATTTTGTAAGTGCTTTATTTAGGTTGATTAGTTTCATTATAATTGTGATTAAGTTGATAGTTTAGGCTCCACTACTGACATGTCAGCGTGGATGCACTCATTCGCTGACATGGCATGCTCCTATGCATCTTCACATTTTTTTCATCAATATTACTAAAAATAAAAAATAAAAATTGCTAATCATCTTACATATATAATTGACCAACTCAATTCGTTTTACGTAACATTTATGTAATTTATGTAATTTTATTATTCGTATAACATTTATGTTAAATTATTATTGATATAACATTGTTATAAATATTAAATATATTTTAAAAAGCATGATTTTTTCCTTAAATATTTTAAAAAAAGTATTTTTAGAATAAAAAAAACTTGATATAGTAGTATTAATTTTTAATACCGAAATTATCGCCATGCAATAATTATAATACAAATCAAGTAAGTTTAATCATACTTATTTGTTAAATATAATATCAATAGATTGATGTCATCGAAAAATAAATGAAAAATAAGAAATAAAATTAAACAAGATAAGATAACGATAAGGGTATAATAAAATAAAAGTAAATTTGACATTATCATCGTAAAAGCAACATGTAGAAAATATAAATTTTCTAAAGAAATATAACATACTCCCTTGGCCTCCGTATCTATATTTTCGTTTCTTTCAATATAATACTTCTCACATATATTAAACAAAGTAGACAAACATATAAATACAGATGAAGTATTATATTAGTTAAGATTTTAAAAAAAAACCTCTTATCGTTTTAGGGTAGCGATATACTCCCTTCGAGTTTCTATCATTGACGCGTATTCCTTTTTGGGATGAGTTTAATCTTTTACCCACTTTCTATTTTAGGCCATAAATATGTGGTTCACATTCACTCATTCATTTATCTCTCTTCATTCTTCTTTTTTTAATCACTCATTTCTCTTCCTTATTTTTCACCCAAAAGTAAATGGGTTAATCATAGAAACTCGGATGGAGTAATATTTAGCAGATATAATATTCTTACTCTGTATTTTTTATTTGCATATATACTCAATACTATAGAATATTCCTGAGTTTTGTCTGAAATGAGGATTAAGAATAATTCACCCCCTAATATTTTTTCACTTACTTATTTAGAACATAAAATTACAATTGCGATATTAATTTTTAATACCAAAATTTGCAAGCATTAAGCAAAATATAAATATTTTAATTGATTTAATTAATTAATCATGTAAGTAAATATCGCAAATACAATAAGTTTCGAAAAGATCTGAAATATTTTTGTGTATTATGGTATATCTAATATACCAATTAAGAGTTCAAATATTTTTAATTGATTATATGTAGACTTGTCAAAAGGGTCAAGCGGGTCGGGTCATACGGGTGAGGTCAGAATACGGGTGGGGTCGTATACGGGTCACGTTAGAGTTAGAATACAAGTAAGAAATAGTTATGAACGCCTAATTTTTTACACTTTTTTAAGTAAAAAATTATTTTTAATCAATATAGCAACGGTTCAACTGGTGTCCGAGTCCAAGACATAACAGACGATCTAATAAAAGTAATAAGTAATGAGTGCCTTAGTGGAGGGATTTTTGGTAACAGTTCAAGCTTATGTCCGAGGCATAACAACAGACGATTTAATAAATAATGTGTACCTTAGTGGAGGGATTTTTGGTAACGGTTCAAGCTGATGTCAGAGATATAACAGACGATCTAATAAGTAATGTGTAACTTAGTGGATGAATTTTTGGTAATTCTACATTGCAGTCTTATGACTATTGTTGTGCTCCATTTAAAACTGAAAAGTACTTGTAATGGACTTGTGGTCCTAACTACTAAGATCATCCCCAAGCAGAAGGTCACGATAATTGAGTCATCAATGTTTTAATTCTTAATGCACTCTATTATCTATATTTTTCAATCATTCCCCAGTGTTTTCTACCCCAACAAACATCTCTCATATTAATATATAAGAAAATAATAGGTTAAAATATAACTCAAAATATATCAAATTTGTACTCATTTTATAGAGCATTTTAAAATATAACATATATTATTTTTAAAATTTGATTCATTATAAATTTATCAAATTAGAGCTTATTTAATGGATTAAAATGGTTTTAAAATAGTACATGTCCTTTTTTTTTCTTACCCAACCAATGGGAAGAGGACACATGTTGGGTCATGGAGAAGGTCAAATGGATGAAAACAGGTCATCTTTCTTTTGCATCGGATCACCTTAATTGAATGTTAATCTATGATTAACTTGACCCAACAAGGTCATGACCTCTTCCATGACCTTGCTTGAGAGTGATCTAACACAAATTCTCATGTATCCTTTTACAATATTTACTACCATCACTAGTGCACTAATTTCCTAAACATAGGACCCAATATATATAATCTTAAATGTGTCAAGAAGCGTGTGGAAAGAATGTCAAGGAAGCGTGTGGAAAGAAACTAGTTATAGTAACATGTCAAACTGTCACCTACATTGATGATTTTTTTATAACGATTTTGCTAACGTGCGTACCCTGGGCACACGTTAACATACTACTTAGAGTCAGATTCATAAGTATGTTGTCAAAGTATGGTAAATATGAGTTAATATTTCAATTTCTTATGAATCTTGCTGGAATTAGCATATTAACGTGTGCACAATGAACATACGTTAGAAAAATCGTTTTTATACTACAAAGAACACTACAGAATTGCTATTCAGGGAAAAAGGTCCATGGTTTACGATTTACAAGATTTTTTTTTGCCATCGGTATAAAGTCCACCCTATACCAATAGAGGAGAGATTGCGTAAGCGGGTCCTCTATTGTTAAGGGATCGATAGATGATATAATACATTTCAAAAGAAAAGTAAACTGAAAAGTAGCTTCGGTAGACTAAGTCGAGTTGGTGGTTCATGGAATAATGGGCTCGAGCTTCTTTATCCACATCATCCAACCATCTGCCAGCACCCAAAGCCCAATGATACAGCTGAGTCAAAAAGTGACAAGAGCAAGGTGCACTTACGCTCTTACGAAAAGGGCGTAGAAAGAAAAGGTGGATAGCAGACTTGCATCCGGAGGAGAAAAATCTTCTACACCATAAGAATCGAGCTTTACGGTCAGAATACCAACGAACAAACGGCTCCAGCAAGCGGTGAATCGAAGATGCAACAAGTTCTTCAACCAAATTCTCTAAGAAAGCCACCATGCAAGACCAGCATATCAGGACAACCCACACCGATCGCGACATAACAAACACTGCCTCATAGGGGCTATTATTCGTACTACAAGAAACTTTGAAACTATTAGAGCGACTAAAGGAGTTAAAGCGATTGAGAAGTTTCATTAAAGAAGGACCACCCCAACCAACCTACACCACGACACTCACGCATCCAATCAAAACGACTCAAAATCAATCTCAACCCAAGAAAAACCCATAACAAGCAAACCCCTTGATCGAAAGGGAGAGTGAACGTCAGTCCCAACATCTGCAGAAAGTAAAAAATATCAGCCAAAGGAAACAACAAACATGAAGAAGAAGAAGAAGAAAGAGAAGGTCATCCCCGAAAACAAACGACCCAACCGAGAAACAAAACAAAGAAATGAAAACATAAAATTCATGAATTTGTCAGGTGGGGGAGGGGGCGAGGGAAAGGGGAACACCAAACAAATTCATGAAAGAACAAGGAAAAATCAAAGAAAAATGAGAAGACAACCCTTACATCATAAATTTGTCAGGTGGGGGAGGGGAAACACCAAACAAATTCATGAAAGAACAACCCGGAAAAAACCAAAGAAAAAAGAGAAGACAATGCTTACATCATAAATTTGTCAGGTGGGAGAGGGGGACGAGGGGAGGGGAAACACCAAACAAATTCATGAGAAAGCGAAGAACCCGAAACAAAGCCCGACATCAATAAGATACTGAATGGGGTGGGGGAGGGGGGGGGGGAGGGGAGGGGGGAAACACCCTAAACAGATCCAAAAAATGACGGGAAACCAGACCCATACTAAAAGAAGAACAACACCAAAACGACATCAAGAGACCAAAGGCAAAACAGGAAACAAAGACCATTAACAAAAAAGATAGAAGACAAACAAAAGAGATCAAAAAAAGGGCATGCAAAAGCAGAACCCAAAAAGAGCTGAGATCAGGGACGATCAACCCACAAGCAGATCAAATCAAAAGAAAAAGAAACATAAAGAGAAACCAGAAGAAAAGGATGAAGGCTGATAGATCAAACACAACATGCAAGATCAAGGACCGACGATCAAACTCACAAAAACGATCAAGGACATGCAATTAATGGGTTAAACAAAAAGGAAAGAGAGAGACGACCGGAGATAAGTGTAGAGTCGGCGGACCCATCTCCGGTGAGAGTCGTTAAGAAAATGAGTGAGTATGTGGGAGGTGGCTAAGGTGAAATAGGGTGATTTTTTGGGGGTTTTTTTTGGGGGGAAGGAAGGGAGAGGAGAGCAAGAGAGAGCGCGTTACGATTTACAAGATTAAACACACACAAAATACTGAAATAACCTCAAAAAATAAGGGAAAATGAACCTGAAACGGTCTTACATGGGAGACATACACATGATATAATTAACGAAAAAGTTTCCCGTTAAAGAGAAGTATACAACTATAAAATTACGGTGACAAAAGGAAACATTAATTAATGGAGTCTATCAGATGTGCTGAGCAAAATTCGCCAATGACTTGGGAAACTAATGCAACTCAATGAGCAAAACACTCAGTAAACCTATCTTCATAGAATACACAACAAAAAATTACAAGAGAAAGAATAATTACTATCTGCTCGAATGTCAACAGAGGGTATATGACGAACTCGATGCAGTCCTCCCCATCTAAATCTCGGAATCTTTCAGGTCAGCTACAAGCGGACAATTCCTGACCTCCAGCAACTACAGGGAGGTGAGATTGAAATCACTGTGCAAAATATGCTCAGAATTCAGAAATCATCGAAGTTTCGATGGAATTGGGTTGACCAATGTATTTCCATGTTTCCATTAAAACTTAAATCGTGTTAAACATCCTAAGTCAGAAAAATTAAAGCAAGGAAAACTAAAAACTACAGCTAACAATATACCTCTTACCTCTTGAATGCCTTCAGTATCATGGATCATCATCTTCTTCATCGACGCCTCAAACTCCAGCAACATCAGAATAAAGAGTAGATCTTTTTTCTGGAGGATAATCCAACTTTAAGCAAAGTCATTAAAAATATAAGATAGATACTCCTACTTTAGGGGGATTTGCAGGCTTTACAAATTTTGACCGCCTGTAGGATGTAGATTGTGGGTTGCCCCTGCAGGACGGTAGCAAAGTACAGGAAAATGAAGATAACAAATTTCAGTTATATAATCATTCCAAAGTACTGTTGATCTGTCATTTACATGGTCTAGTTTGTGCATACATTTCCCGGCATACTTCCCCTAAATATTTCACCCTCTAACCATAAAACCTAGGTTTCACCACTTCTTTCACAACTATTTGAAAGTGGATCAATAAATCACACGAAATATTCAGTCCAGAATGTAAGTTCTATATATGAATTTATCATGTTCTTAATTAATAAATGAACATAACGATAAACTCAAAAGCGGAAGCTGAATTATAAGATCTAGAAATAACCTCCAGCCATTGCTTATCGGATTCCTGAACAGCTTTATCTACAACCCGAATACCGTCCCCGAATACCGTCTACCGTGTTAGCTATATTGTCGGTTCTAAATTCTTTCCTCTCGAATTTAGATGGTGTATAGATGAATAGAGAAGATGAATCTAGTGACCCTGAATAGCGTTGTATTTATACTAATCTTTCCATCAAAGATAAAGTTACAACAAGATAAACATTCTGTATAGTGGTTAATGGAATATAGGATTATAGGAGATAAGAGATAGATATTTATTAGAGTTTAGGTTGATCACCAAATGGACCACAATTCAGTAACTCTAAACTGATCAAACAACTTAATCAGTTATTAAGTCTATCATAAATTCTAACATTCTCCCACTTGGTCCATTTAAACGAGAAACCGCATATACGAATCATAGCGACTAATCCTCTTATTTAAAACGAGAATTAACCTTCCATGTATCACAATATACTCGGTCTTTCACCACTCTCAACTTAATGAATAAACCATATGTTTACTCTAGGTCAAAACAATATGATATTTCTCAATAAATAATGGTAACAAAATACGTACGTGTATAAATTAAAATGAGATAATATCCAACTGAATGAAAGGTTCAAAACAACATAATAAATGTATCACATTTCGGGACCAAGTCCCATACTTGCTACATGACCCTTGAAATTCTTAATTTGCATGCCTTTAGTCAAGGGATCGGCAATCAGCCTTTAGTCAAGGGATCGGCAATCATAAGATCAGTGCTAATGTGGTCAACAATCACTTTCTTCTCTTGAACACGTTCTCTAAGGGCCCGATACTTAATGTCGATGTGCTTACTTGCACCTCCACTTTTATTATTCTTAGCCATAGAGACAGCACCTGTATTATCGCAATACATTTGTATTGGCCGACTAATAGAGTCAACAACTCTAAGACCGGATATGAAGCCTTTCAGCCATACACCATGTGAGGTAGCCTCAAAACAAGAAATGAACTCGGCCTCCGTAGAAGAAGTGGCTACCACTGTCTGTTTGGTACTCCTCCAAGAAATAGCCCCGTCAGCTAGCATAAACACATATCCTGAGGTGGATTTTCGTGAATCAATGCAGCCACCGTGGTCTGAATCGGAATACCCTACCACTTCAAGACTCTCAGTTCGTCTATACATAAGCATGTAAGCCTTAGTACCCTGAAGGTATCTCAACACTTTCTTTGCAGCTGTCCAGTGATCGATTCCTGGGTTACTCTGATATCTGCCTAATACTCCAACAACATATGCAATGTCGGGTCTGGTACAGACCTGAGCATACATAATGCTACCAACTGCTGAAGCATAGGGAATATTTTTCATTTGTTCCCTCTCAATGTCATTCCCAGGACACTGGTCCAAACTGAACCGGTCACCTTTCACAATGGGTGCTACATTTGGTGAACAATCTTTCATTCTGAATCTTTCGAGTACTTTGTTGATATAGGCCTCCTGAGACAAGCCTAAAATGCCTCGGGATCTATCCCTATGGATCTTAATGCCAATGACATAAGATGCCTCACCCATATCCTTCATATCAAAGTTACTTGAAAGAAATTGTTTCACCTCATATAGAAACCCCTTATCATTGGTTGCTAGCAAAATATCATCCACATACAACACAAGGAAACAAATCTTACTCCCACTGACCTTAAGGTATATACACTGATCCATAATATTTTCTTCGAAACCGAATGAAGAAATAACTTCGTGGAACTTCTTATACCATTGTCGGGAAGCTTGTTTCAAACCGTATATAGACTTATTCAGCTTACAAACCAAATGCTCACCATCACTAGAGAAGAATCCTTCAGGTTGTTTCATATAAACCTCTTCTTCTAGATCTCCATTGAGAAATGCCGTTTTCACATCCATCTGATGTAGCTCGAAATCAAAATGAGCTACTAATGCCATGACTACTCGGAGAGAATCTTTCTTCGATACAGGAGATAAAGTCTCTGTGTAATCGATTCCTTCCCTTTGATTAAATCTTTAGCAACGAGTCTTGCCTTATGCCTCTCGATGTTGCCTAGCGAGTCTTTCTTTGTCTTAAAGACCCACTTACATCCAATGGTTTTTGCACCATCAGGCAACTCGACGAGATCCCAGACTCCATTAGATGCCATAGAATTCATCTCATTCTTCATAGCATTCATCCATAAGTTTGAATCTGTAGAACTTACAGCTTGTGAAAATGACAAAGGATCATTATCGGCTTCAACACAATAATCAAATTCTTGTAAATACACCATAAAATCACCAGAAATAGCTGTTTTTCTTTCTCGGGTAGATCTTCTTAATGGAGCTTGTTCACCCTCAGGTGGACCTTGTTCACCCTCAGGAACCTCCTCAGTCTCTACCACATTTCGTTCAGCAGTATGTGGAGTTTCTTTATTTGGTCGTTTAACACTCGGTTGGACTTGAGGAGTGTGAATGACGACCAATCGAACACCTGAATCAGATGGTGGAACCTCATTGTGATCTTTTTCAGGAATAATATCCTGAAATTGATCACTCCCACTGATCAAGTCATTCTCAAGAAATTTAGCATTTCTTGATTCCACAATTCTAGTGCTGTGAGATGGACAATAGAATCTATAACCCTTAGACTTCTCGGCATATCCAATGAAATACCCACTAATAGTCCTAGGATCAAGTTTCTTTTCTTGTGGGTTATAAATTCTCACTTCAGACGGACATCCCCAAATGCGTATATGTTGCAAACTCGGTTTCCAACCTTTGAATAACTCAAAAGGTGTCTTAGAGACAGCCTTGGTAGGAACCCGGTTTAATATATACGCTGCCGTTTTGAGAGCATCAACCCACAAAAATGATAGAAGATTAACATTACTTCGCATACTCCGCACCATGTTAATTAATGTCCGATTTCTTCTTTCTGCCACACCATTCTGGTCCGGAGAACCAGGCATAGTGTATTGGGCAACAATCCCATGCTCTTGAAGAAATTTAGCAAATGGACCATGTGCTTGTCCGTTCTCGGTGTATCTACCATAGTACTCACCACCTCGATCTGATCTTACGATTTTAATGCGCTTATCACATTGGTTCTCTACCTCAACCTTAAACAATTTAAAGGCATCTAAAGCTTCGTCTTTGGAACGAAGTAAGTAGAGATTCATATATCGCGAATAATCATCAATGAAGGTGATAAAGTATTTTGGATCATTAGCATTCATGTCCGGACAACAAATATCCGTGTGTATGATTTCTAATAACTCAGAACTTCTCTTAGCACCAGTTTTATGAGTATTAGTTTGCTTTCCCTTAATGCAACTAATACAATTCTCGAAATCGGTGAAATCTAAGGTACTAAGTACCCTTTCTTTCACCAATCCCTTAACCCTCTGAATGGAGATGTGTCCCAATCTCCGGTGCCACAACATAGAAGAATTCTCATCCATAATACATCTTTTTAAACCAGTATTGACATGCATAGTACTTTCAGTGGTGTCATTTTGCAAACTAAGACAATATAAATTTTCAGACAAAATACCGCAACCAATTATTTCAGAATTCTTAAAAATATTAAAACCGGAGTCCGAAAATTTAAAAGAAAATCCAAAGCGTACAAGTCTGGAAATTGAAATCAAATTCCTAGCAAATTTAGGAACATAAAATGTCTCTTGCAAAACCAAATTAAAACCACTACTAAGAATTAAAGTGCATGTCCCGATGGCTTCCACATGTGATCCCATCCGATTTCCTAAATAGATAGAGGCTTCACTGCCCACCGGTTTCCTTAGGTTTGTCATACCCTGCAAGGTATTCGAAACATGGATTGTAGTGCCAGAGTCAATCCACCATGTATTATGATTCAAAATCATATTAGATTCATAACATACATGTGCTAGAAAATTAGCTTTTCTTTTCAGCCAGGCTTTGAATTTAGGGCAATCTTTCTTCATGTGTCCCTTCTTTTTACAGAAGAAACACGAAGACTCCTTCTTTATGACTGACTGAGCTGGAACCTTCCCCTTTCCATTGTCTTTACTGTGATCATCACCCTTCTTTTTAGAAGTGGTAAAGTTCACATTTTCACCTTCTTCCAGTAGCAATCTACCCTCCTCCTGAACACACATGGTCATAAGCTCATTAATAGACCATTTATCCTTATGTGTGTTGTAGGATATCTTAAAAGGGGCATATTGTGAAGGTAGAGTGCATAAAATGAAGTGCACCAGAAAGGAGTCGGACATAGTAACCTCCAAGCCTTTAAGTTGAGCCGCAATGTCCCTCATGCGCATGATATATTCACGCACGCCTTTAGTTTGAGTGAGCTTTAGGGATGAAAATTGCATAATTAAGGTACTGGCAAGAGATTTGTCTGAAGTCACATACTGCTCATCGATGGCCTTAATTAGGTCTTTAACCTTATCATACTTATCAACTGAACCACGAATACTAGCACATAACCTGGTCTTTATGAACATAATGGAGAGACGGTTAGATCTCTCCCACTTTTCATAAAGATCTACCTCATCAGGTTCACTAGCGTCCGTTATAGTAGGTGGTTCGTCTTTCCTTATAGCATAATCAATATCCATCCATCCTAACTGCAGTAGTACTCTCTCTTTCCAGACCTTATAATTTTCACCATTCAATTCAGGAATGTCAAATTTGACATCAGAAGAACTACCAGACAAAATAACTGCAAATAAATAAATAACATGCTTATTAATAATTTGAGACATAACTATAACCATGCTTTACCAATGTAAAATCATGCTAATAAGAATCTAGTGACATAAAACTTGTCTGTGGGCTAAAGTCCTACTCAAATTAGACTCAATTAATTTTAATTAAAATAATGATGAGACTATCAAATTTTTATTTCTTAATTCCTGTGGGTAGATCAAGAAATATAGTTTAATATTCATCCTAATTAATCATACAAATATAACAAAATTTCCTGTGGGTATATTTTATTATATTACGTACGATTGATTACAATTAATGTTTAGTTACTACATGTGATTCCCAAAATGAAATTTCAAACAATTAGAGATGCTGTGGCTACTCCCTAACCAATAAAATTTACGAATCACTCAACATTACTTTATTAATCTATATATTTTAGCTTAAGATATATAGACAGCTTAAAACCGACATAATAATAATACTAGATTTATTATGTGAAACTTAATATTCATATGACCCAAAACGTAACTTATTATTTAAGTTAACAAAAAATATCTGAATGTCATACGAAATAATATACATGCGATAAAATACTCTAGAAATCACGACTAAAACAAAGTATATCACATGAGAGTACAAAAAAAATATACTCAGAACAAATAAGAATAAAACCGTGATATGTGGCAACTTGAAGACTCAACAAGACAGCAACATACAATGCCACAAACCTCTCCAGTACACCATCCAATACAATTCTCCATAAGCAAATAGAGTAAACAAAAAAAAATCATATGAAGCATAGGAGAGTCACGGACAGAAGCCAAAGATTAAACAAAGTCAAATTATTTCTATCATAAGGAGAGAATAAAACAAATATTCATCCTTATCCTCTGAACTCCACCATTAAAACCATGAAGAACAATAATTTGTGCAAATTTCAGACAAAGACCAACAATCATCCGAGACATATTTTTAAATGAGATTTGCCAGAAAATAATTATCATAAATGGCGGAAAGAGGAGTAAACAAAATTAGACGGACGAAAAATCGATCCACAATAACAAGCAAGACAGAGGTATAAACTGAAGCTCTGATACCAAATGTAAGTTCTATATATGAATTTATCATGTTCTTAATTAATAAATGAACATAACGATAAACTCAAAAGCGGAAGCTGAATTATAAGATCTAGAAATAACCTCCAGCCATTGCTTATCGGATTCCTGAACAGCTTTATCTACAACCCGAATACCGTCCCCGAATACCGTCTACCGTGTTAGCTATATTGTCGGTTCTAAATTCTTTCCTCTCGAATTTAGATGGTGTATAGATGAATAGAGAAGATGAATCTAGTGACCCTGAATAGCGTTGTATTTATACTAATCTTTCCATCAAAGATAAAGTTACAACAAGATAAACATTCTGTATAGTGGTTAATGGAATATAGGATTATAGGAGATAAGAGATAGATATTTATTAGAGTTTAGGTTGATCACCAAATGGACCACAATTCAGTAACTCTAAACTGATCCAACAACTTAATCAGTTATTAAGTCTATCATAAATTCTAACACAGAAACCAGAGACATCATCCTAATACCAGGCTAGCACAATGAAGTATTCCTATCTGCAGTGACGAAACCGGGATTTGATAGCTACTACGTAATTGATTACTACCGTTTTACATATGAGACTGAAACATTCATCATACAAGTACATAGAGAATATACACAAGTATCTACCTTTGTCTCACATATGAGACGGTTCATATATGCTTAGCAAACCTATCGAAGCATCCAAAATGAAGATGAAATAGAAGTTAAGTGTGCAGCAAGGTTCAGCTGCGACTAGTGACTTAATATGGCCGGATGTCGTCAATGGAGGGTATGTACGTGCCCACTGAGTTCAGCCCAGTCCTCCCCATCCAGATTTCGGAATCTTTCAGCTGTGACTGTGAGCGGACAACCCTTCACTCTAGCAGCTGCAACGAGGTGATGTCCTGCATTATACCTGCATTCAACTGGATATTCACGCAGGAAATTATGGGAAGAGAAGGCAGACAACTCATCCGTTAAAATAAGTTGAAAAAGATTATAAAGGTGATATATTTAACTACAGTACGTGATAAAATAGAAATAATACTTCATAAATATAGACATTTCATGAATTAGCTATGTCACTTGCTAATTTTTGCAATGTTAATTTATTTTACAAGTCAACTTAAGTATTGTCAATTAAATTTTTAGAAAAATTATTCTAAAATATAAAACTCTATAAATATCGTGAATATATTGTGCTCTGTACCGGTTTATACTAATTCATCATGCAAATAAATACCAGTCATCGCAAATTGACAATGCTAACCTACATAACAGACGACCCACAAAACTGAAATGCCTTGATTGATTACATCTGCCCGGATGTCAACGGAGTATTAATAATCTTCCCGGATGACAACAGAGGGTATATGTCGGAGGTGGGCCCAGTCCTCTCCTTTCGGGTCTTTGAATCTTTCGGTTGTAAGCGGACAATCCCATACTTCCAGATGCCGCAAGGAGGCGAGGTCCCTCATTACAGCTGCATTCAACTCGAACATCTCGCAGCCAATAATACGAAGGGATCGAAGAGAAGACAAGCAGCCTAACCATTCGGGGAGGGATAATAGCAAGCAGTGGTCAATTGTTAAGTTTTCAAGGGAAGTCAAATGTCTCATCCCTTTAGGGATGCTTTCCATCTTCAACACTGATAATTCAAGGGATCGGAGTCTTCCCCCGATAGATGTCCATGGCATCCCAACTTCTTCGTCTTCTGTTCTTCCCGAGTATGTCAAATCATAGAGCGAACTTAATTCTAGTGAATCCAAAGCTGTTAGATGTTCCCACCCTGCTCCTTCAAGAGACCTCAAGCTATCAGAATCAAAAATTCGAAGGCTCCGTAGGGATCGGCACCCCTTGAATGTCTCCTCAAGTTTTGAGAGATTCTCTATCTCACTAATTCTTTCTATACAAATGCTAGTTAGATCTCCCGTGTTGAACACTTTCAGGTAATCAATGTTGTCTACTTGCAATTCACTTAATTTGATCGAATCATTCTCTTGGCCCAAACTCGTGATCCATAATTCTTTGTTCACACCTTTCAAAGTAAGCTTTTTTAGGCTTATACACAGAGGAAATGATGTTAGTTTTTCACACTTGTAGATCTCCAATTCAGAGAGCCGAGAAAAGCAGGGCTTTGAACGATTGCTGCAGTCTATATCTTCCCCTCTCCACCATCCTCTCAACTCCCTCGAACATGAAATTATGAGTTTCTCGAGGGAAGGAAAAAACACTTCTCTATTAATGTCATTTTTGGTAGAATCCTCTACGTACTCCAATTTATGCATATAAATAAGAACCAATGATTTAAGATGAAATAGTTTGCTCAACGACGGCAAGCACAACAAATGCGAACAACCGTAAAGCTTAAGGTCAACAAGATTGGGAAGAAAGGTGACCCAATTACTTACTTCTCCCTCTCCACGCCACCTTAACGGAAATTCAGTACCATTGTAACCAGACAAATTGAGTTGCTTTGAAGAAGGAGGCGGCTCGAGTTTTTCAAGCAAACCTTCATGGTTTCCATCACCAGACATACTTATATTTAATACCTCGAGATGATTCATACTTCTCAAATATCCACCCCTACATTCCATGGTACCCATGATGTCCCTGACTATACGAATTTCAAAGCTTCCTCTTAGGTTCTTCAATGCTAATAATTTTTCTAGCTCCCCAATGGCACTTCCTCCATCCACCACAAACTTAGTAAGTACACATAGGCAGCTCAATTTATCTAGACCCCAAGGCATATGCCTCAAGTGATAACAACCAGTTATATCCAAGTGTCTCAGATTTGCCAATTTGGCCAAACAATTTGGCAATGTTTCCAAGCCATAACACCTCCTTAGATCTAATGATTGCAGATTAAACAGGTTTGTAACTGAATCAGGAAGCGCACTTAGACGCCTATTGTCAGAAAGATCAAGATACCTTAAATGCAATAGTTTACCAATTGAATTTGGTAGAATCCGGATGTCTAAGTCATGCAAATCTAATATCCTAAGAAACTTCCAATTTTTTACTAGTTTGTCGACTGGAAAGTTTATCTCAAACCCATATCGAACATATGATCGGATCTTACACTTCGAGAAAACATTTTCATTACATTGACTTCCCATGTGAAATAAGTGATGGGCTGCATCTCCCACATTGGTTTGGATAGAACTTACTGCCACACAACCCTTGCCTGCTACCTTTTGAGCAACGTCGTGCATCAAGTCGTGGATTTTAAATGATTCAATCCCTCCAATTTCATTCTTTTCTACATCTTGAAAAAAACATCTTCGTAGCAGGATTAAAAAATACTCCTCCCCAACATCTTCCAGGCTCTGACGTACATCAAATGGAACTATGTACCCTTGTGCCATCCAAAGTCTAATCAATTTTTCCTTATTTATTCTGAAATCCTTGGGGAAAATTGCACAATAGGAAAAACAAGTCTTTAAAGGAGATTCAAGATTATCATAGCTAAGTTTCAAGACGGACATAATCTTATTATTTCCATCATTAAGCTTCGCTAATCCGCATTCTTGAAACAATCTCCACTTACTTACACTCTGGCCATATAAAAGTGTTCCCACAACTTTAATAGTGAGTGGAACATTACAACATTGGTCGACAATCTTCTCACCAAGCTTATTCAATTCAGAAAAATTCTCATCTTGTACACAATTTTCCCCAAATGCTGTCATCTCAAATAAACGCCATGAATTTTCAGGAGACAACCCTTTTAACTCATATTTATATTCCCCATCTACGACCATTGCCGTCCTTTCAGAACGGGTGGTTATCAAAACCCTACATCCTGTTCCACCTCCTATTAAGAATTTTCTTAAACTACGCCACTTCTCAAGATCCTCATTCCATACATCATCTAACACTATCAAGTATTTCCTCCCTCCAAGAAAACCCAGAAGTTTCTTTTGTATCAAATCTAATGTAAGACCATCCTGCTTCTCGTGAGACACTGACTCTAGAATCCTAGCAAGAATTGCTTTCACGTCAAAATCTGCCCCATTTTCATCGGACACGCATGTCCATAACCTCAAGGGAAACTCTAACTTAACTCTATTGTCATTAAACACGAGTTGGGCCAACGTAGTTTTACCTAGCCCTCCTATTCCCACTATAGAGAGGAAAGAAACCCCATCTTGCGAACCAGAATCTAAAAGCATACCGACAACCTTATTAAGATCGAATTCTCTCCCGACAACCTCATCGCAATACACATAAGAACAAGTCTCCTCCCTTCTCTCTCGGATAGGTTCGGAGTCAGTACTAAACCCGAATGACTTATGATCACTGAATGTGCTATGATTACTGGCAATAGCGTCAAGTTTCTTTCTAATTTTCTTAATGTCCCGAGACATAGAGTGGGCGACACTAAGCGTATTTTTGGTAGAAAACAAGTCGCGTACCTTTTTAAAATGTTTATTATTCTTGTTGTATCGCTTAAGTTCAGCAAGAGTACGAAACTCATCGAACAAATCATCAGCCTCATAAACAGCATCCTTGAGCTTTTGAACATAGTTTTGTTCTTCGTTGGAGAGTTGATCCTTGGACTCGGCATCAAGTAGGATGTTCCTAATAGTGGTGAAGGTGTCTTTGAGTTCGTCAAGCTCATAGCGATATCCCCATATTGAGAAAATCTCTTTGATGGCCTCAGACCCCACCACTTGAATCAGTTTTCCTGCAAGACTGACCCCGATTTCCGCCATTGTTTATAAAAGAAATGAAGGTTGTGACTGTGTGGTAGCCTATGTTACTCTGAACGGATACGGCTATTTAGTAAAGACTTTTTGGAATTTTGGCTCAAAATGAAGTATCCAAGTGTCGTATCGTATCCGACAAGATACGTATCTGATACGTGATACAGGATACGACAACTAAGTGAAGTATCGGAATAACATGGTGGTAGCTAGGAATGTAAGACACTGATAAGAAGATTTGTTGCTAATATAGTTTTGAGTAGTAATTTGATAACTCTTAACCCAAATAACTTCTTAAATAGTCACTGAAATAAGAGGTGAGGAAATAAATATGCAGGAGTAGGATTATGGCTGGATTGTTGGAATGATGTGGGATTATTGTTCGTTTTATCACTTAACTTAGGAGGTGTCTTACAATCTCTGTTCCCTTAGAACTATATACACACAACATGGAGTACTCAATTAAGTTGATATCAACAACTAGTTGTGCATCCAGACACCCATATGGTTGACCGTTTCAAGTGGTTTGATAGCAAATAAAAAATTTAGTGCACGACTGCACAACATCAGCCTGCAGGACCCAGTATAAGTAAATTTTCTACTTCTATTTGTGTGCTCAAAAAGTTTGTAGAAATCTCATAACACATATTTCAGCTTCTAATCTTCAATTCTTAAATATTTTAATTATTTTAAACATCGTGTCGTGGTGTTAAGTACAGTAGTACTCCGATACTGACATCATGACATGTACTGTAACATTTAGATAACTACTACGGAGTACTATATTCAACAATGACCTAAAAGGAATTAAATGACTGTATGCATCTAACCATTGACATTGTAATCCATATTAGCTAAATATACTTACTAATCACCTAAACAAAATCGACAACGATAGATTAATTTTTGCATCAATTTTATTTTAGCCATAGAAATTAACTTTGGTGAAGTACATGAGACTGGAGTCACTCATCGACTTCTCAAGCAATAATTCGCAGTGTTTCAATAACAGCCATTAGCAGTCATAGATAGAACGGTAAAAGGAACCAGTACAATGCAGGAGATTACTTTCTCACAGAATTTCTAAAACTGGTTAAGATCCGAGACACCTAGCTCTATTCCCAATATATGTAATATAATGCAGTAAGAAAGTCGGATGTGTATAAACTTACCCCCATCTTCCGCATAACCAGCTGTAAAAGTCGGGGTGCAAAAATGATAGGCATCATCGTCCTGAAAGACCAGGTAAACCGAGCACATTAAATACTGCCATTTGCACATTCCTGATATATTTTACGATTCAGAAAACTTCAGCAAAGATCAAGCAAATGGTGCTATTAAATAATTACCACTGTGTATTAATATGACTTTGAATGGGTATTAATATTTGATAGTTACGGAAGAACTGTTCTTAGTGGAGGAGCCAATGACTTCCTGATCCTAAATGATTTGAATACATATCAAAACATTATTAGTCACAATTCTCTCCCCACAGGCCAGAACCTTGTCCTAAATTCCGAAGACATTTTTCCCTTCGACTTTTCATTTTCCCTCCTAACACAAAGATTATCCCACCGAGATTTTCCTAACCAAATGAAAAAAGCTAACGACGCCCAGACATCAAACATAGATCATCTTTTAACATGAATCGACATTGTAATTAGTACTTCAACACCTTTATACAATGTGTGTGTTTAAGCTATATTCCAATAATACAACACTACTCTCGTACGACCTTTGTCACTGTCATTTGTAACCAGTAGCTAAAAGCACCCCTATGCAATGACAATTTCGATAACTTCAATTGAAATTTCCATAGTTCGAGTATACCTTAATCCATCAACAACATACCTTCCCCACATGCCACAACCTCGTCCAAAGTTCCGAAGACAATTTTCCCTTCGACTTTTATTTTTTCCTCCTAAGACAGATTCTCCGACAGAGATTTTCCTAACCAAATGAAAAGAGCCAGATCCCTAAAGACTTGAATAGATATCAAACATCGAAGATTGATCATCTTTTAACATGAATCAACACCTATAATACAACATTACTTTCGAACGACCTTCGTCACTGTCAATTGTAACCAGAATCTAAAAGCACCCCTATGCAATGACAATTTCGATAACTTCAATTGAAATTTCCATAGTTCGAGTATACCTTAATCCATAAACAACATACCTTCCCCTAAATATTTTCACCCTCTAACCACAAAACCCAGGTTTCACCACTTCTTTCACAACTATTTGAAATCGGAATAAATCACCCAAAATCTTCAGTCCGAAAAGCAGAGACATCTTGCTTATAGCAAACTAGCAAAATTACAGATTGAAACGGTATCAAATCAAACCAATCAGGCGGCAATTAACATCAATTAAGTCAATTAACAACTTAATTAGTACTAATACCAGTATACAACACATCTACACCAACAATTAGGCGGCAAATTAACATCGACTAAGTCAATTAACAACTTAATTAGTACTAATACAACAAATCTACACTACCAATTGATCGGCGAGTAACATTAATTAAGACAAGTAACAAATTAATTACTACAGTAATTTCTATTTTATTTTTAAAAGCGCATGATCACATCGGTAATAATTTTCTTCGTTAATAATTTTGAATTATTAACGGAAGAATCGCAAAAGAGGGAAAAATTAGAGTTTTGAAAAAACGAGGGAACCTGTTGTGATCGTGAAATTCGTCGAGTTGAAATTACACCTCCCACTTAAATAGACCTGACAAACGGGTCGGGTGAGTCGGGTTTTGGGCCGGGTCGAATATTGATCAAGTCATACGGATCTCAGATCGGTTAGGGTCAGAATACGGATCAGAGATAATTTTGAATGCCTAATTTTTTAGCGCCTTTTAAGTAAAAAAAAATTTAAATACGGAGAATTAATTTTAAAACTCATTGTACTCTTTAATTATAATTTTATATTTTAAAAAACATCAAAATCAATATTTAAAATTATTTTATTAGTAAATGATAAAAAAAGTTGAATTAAATTGACTACTTTGAATTAAATTAACTACTCACCCTCATCCATTCAATTCTTTATCATTGCTATAAATGTACAATTCATCAATTATTTATGTTCCTCTTTTGGCAAGACACTTTATCTCATAATCCTTCTATCTTTCTTCTATTTACACAAAATGTCACTACTTTTTTCTATTTACACAAAATGTCATTACTTTTTCCTAATTTAAGTTTGGTGGACCCATAAAACTATTTGATTTACCAATAATATCTCACTTTTACAATTTTTCTTAAAAGTTGTGAAATCTCCTATGTAATGATTCAATGGATGGGAGAGAGTATTTATTTATATTTGTAATTTAAAATATCAAAAATATTAATTTTTTTAATTATATATCCAAATATAATTGTAGACACCCACATTTTGACCGTCAGGTGTCTATAATAGTTCCCGCCAAACACCCGATGATGATCGGACGCAAACATGCTTTAATGGACTCGGATATGGGCTCGAAATCATGGACATTTGGTTTAGGCTTATTACGGAGTACAAATCTTACAAAACCAACCTCAAATCCAAGCCCAGTGGGTCGTTTCGAGTCAAATAAGACTAAATTGGGTCGAATCCGGCACCAGGGGTAAAACCGTCTTTTAGCGACCGGGTCAAACCCGGTCAAAGATATTTTTTCCCGAGAAACACGGACCAGCCGTGACATCTCGTCAGTTCGGTCTAGGCTCAGATACTACAAAATATCAGTCTCGAAAATATTAAACAAATCCGTTCAAGGATAGAATTCGATCTAAAGTAGGAATTCTATCCGAAAACCAAATCAATTTACCGACCGAGTGTCAAACACTCGGCCAAAACAGCCCCAAAACAGCCGAGACATGGCTTAATCCCCAAGGAACGGAATTCTCGTTCCCTTCAAACTCCTACGTTTCCTATCCAAACCTGTGTTTCTTGTCACCTAAGCAAGAAATACTTCTCCTAGCTCCTATCAAGGACCTCACCTATAAATAGGACCCTCCGGTCACACAATTACACACATCTACAATCCATAATCATAACACCTTCGTTACATAACTAATCCCATTACATCCATACATCATCGACATCTAGCAAAATAGCATCGAAATACCGATAAAACAACCCGACGAGACCGACCCCAAAACCGGCCAAAATTCGTCACCTCACACGACCAAACCGACACCCTAACTCACCCACATCGTCTCAAAGCTCCCGTGCCTAAGCCACTTTCCGACGAGCTCTTTTCCGAGAAAACAAATCATGTAGGTTAAGGGTGTAAAATCAAACCCGACTCTTTCTCTTTCTCTTCCTTTTTCACGTTTTTTTCGTTTTTGCGTCGTTGTGTCGGTCCGTTTCTTTTTAATATGGGTCGTCGTCGCATCTTTTTTATTTTCTAATATCGATACTATAAAAACTATTTTCATATATAAACGTTCTTAAAATACGATATCGATTCTCTAATCAAATATCATATTAAACAAGGACTAAATTAAATCTCGTTGATGCTAAAAAATCGTTACATCTTTTTTTTAAACAAAATACGACGATTTTTACACGGAGAGAATTAATATTTTTTTCTTCTTTTCGTTCAAACTCTTTTTCAAAACAAACTTCACAAAACTTCTTCTAAAATCATTCTAACTATTTGATATCGATTTCATAATCGAATATCGAATACGACGAATATCGAAAATATAAATCGAGTATAAATTAATCCATATTTGTACACGATTTATAAAAATTGACGATTTTCGAAAATAAAAAAACGGGACAGGCTCCCGCGCGAGTCGCGCGCCTCCCATGCGACTCGCGCGAGAGCCTGGAAGGCCGAGCCTTTTTTTTTTTGCCGTTTTCTCATTTTTTTTATTCTTTTTGCTTCTTACATAAAACAACGACTTTCGTGAGATATTTACATATTTCGATAAATATTTTTTCGACTTCGGTCAACACGTGTTAATCCATCACGTGTCATAAACCTTTTTCTCAAATCATGCATATTATCGTATTTTCGTCTTTATTCGATTTATTCAATACTAACTTGTTTTCTCGTGTTTATACCAATTTGTCTTTTTCTTTTGTTTTATTAGACTAAAACAAATTTCACATGCTAAAATAACTTTGACATTATTAGTTTAAGATGCATTAAACGACTTAGCAACCCATTTATTTCTCTCGCATGCTTAGGGAAAACAATGTTTGCCTATCATTCAACCGTCGAACTAACGCGTGTACACGAAAAACGAACGATATCCTAGTAAAGACCGCTAAGTGCGGGCGGGGTTGGGTGTTCTTAGTGAACTTTCCAACACGTACCCTCACCCCTTACTCAGAACCATGGTTTTCGGATGTCCGAATCCATTGGCAATGAGAGTCATTCAATACACGATATCCGATAATGTCGGTATCGGTATCAAATGCTAAGGGACGAACCCGATAAATTCTGACATCGGAAATGGGCCGTATTTTGTACACGGCCCACTACGACATAGAGTGGGTTCGAACGGGCCCGAACTCCCACAAAGTTCGGTGGCGACTCCTACTTCGATTTAAATTTCAATTTGACCTTCTCATATGGAGATTCATTCGCCTCCCCAAACCCGCGCTTGGCCACGTCGAGGTGGACCTATGTCATGTCCACAATTTGGCGACTCCGCTGGGGATCCACTGATGAGTCACTTACCATCGGCATCCTCAGGGTGAGACTCGAAAAGAGATCGTTCGAATAGTAATGTACACGTTTTAGTTCAATGGTTCATGCATAACCCAATTCTTTCCCGGGCCGGTTACTTGTGACCGACGTCCCACTATACCACGGTGCGTTCCTAAATGGGCGCACTAAAGACTTCGATGGCGGAACTCGCATGGGTTTTACGGCAGGTTCTAAGATCAACTCGGCTTAGAAAGACCGTCCTGATTTGCGAGAAAGCTATCGTCGTTGGTATATAGACCCTATTCAACCGACCGAGACTTAGATTAGGAGCATACATGGTGTCATTATACTGTTGCCTTGACTACGTGCTACTTGATTTACTTGTTTTCGTCTTTTCAAAAACCGTCATTTTCAAAAATTTGCATCTTTTCAAAACATCCGTTTTCAAAACCCGGAAAGCTACCAATTTTAGGACTTATGATTTTGACTCAAAATAGCCTATTTTTAGCCGGTATGCTGTCCAAACCTTTTCAAAATTCCGAAATATCGGCCCGATAACATTTTTTTTTCGATTTTAAAAAAAAATCGGGCCATCCTATCCGACTTTGCTCGGTTTTCAAATCCAAATTCTCCTTTCAAACCTTTCTCTTCTTAGGACTTCCCGTATTTAGCAGTGTCGGGTCTTGTCATAAGTTGTTAGAGTCTATAACGTCGAAACTCCATCGATCCTACATCACAAGTTTCTTCCCCATCCCAGTCCGCCTTATTTGTCGAGGCACGGCCCACCTGCATAGGGCGAACTCCTACAAAGGGAAGCCCGTTTACACATTCAAGTCCAAAGTCTAGGGAGTATCTCACGTAGGTCTTCCATCGAACGGGACTAGGCCCATTTTGCCAAAATCCTAAGGAAAGCCCACCGTCCACGAGTCACCCATCTAGGAGTCGGTCTTCAGCCCCACTCGGAGGCTACCCTTCAGCAGAGCGATCAACCACGGTTGCTCTAAGGGTCATGTCTTACACGTGTTGTCTCACGTATCCCACTTTCGAGTCACTTAGGTGTCACACCATCTGAGTCCTATAAGATTCTTTAGCCTCACTCGGGGGCTATCCCCCAACTGAGCAGTCAACCACGGTCATCCTAAGGGCACCCCACGTTCATCATACACTGGCGTCCTTATGATGCCTTCTTTGAGTCGTACATATGCTACAAATACTCGAGTCATCTAGGGTTAGGTCACCACGGTTGGTCCGAGCACGCGACACGGTCAAACATGGTTGCCCCATTTTCGGACTCGCCCTCATACACCGTCCGAGTCTCATGGTCGAGTCCAAGCCAGGGTCGTTACCTCATCTAGATCAACGTTCGAGTATCCCGGTCCAAGAGTCTTTGTTGACCCGTCACCCCGGGCCGTGTCTAGTTTGACTCCCTCACTTGCACTTGCGCAAAGCCGAGTTTAGGCGAGTCGTGACACCCGTCGTTCTCTCCAATCAAAGACCTTACCAAAAAAAAACAACCGAGCATCCGAGTCCGGATTTGATTCGAGTCTAAGTTTGAGTTCGAGTCTAGGATACCCTACATCCTCATTTCCAAATCAGCGTCAGAGTCATTTGTATTCTGTCCTCTTTTCAAAATTCAATAAAATCAGCTTTCAATATTCTATCTCCACTATATGCTTTTCTTATATGTTTCCGAGAACATGATGAGCACCATCGTACACTGTGAGCACATGCACGTGACTATTATAGGCACATCTATAATGACTGCAGGAAACCGAGCCCGTGTTTTCCTCTTACCTGTTCCATGTCTGGTATAGAAAAACCACATAACTACCCTTAGCAGGAGCGGTATCGAATCCTATGACAAATCTAGGTAGTCTTCTAGTTTGGGTTCAAGACGGGAGGCAAGCCCACTTCCCACAATAAACACCCTTCCAATAAGACTTGACCAACTTGACCAATCCTTACCTTAGGTGTTAGTCTGACCAACAAAAAAGGAAAAAAAAGAAAAGCTGGACAAAAAAGAAAAAATCAAAAGTCCAAGGAAAAAGCAAAAGGCCAAAACAAAAGAGCTGGCCATAGTAAAAAAGATTTATCAACATCCCTCGACCAGATACGGTCAAGCCCTCGACCAGGCACGGTCAACTCAAATGAAGAATCCCATGACCGGGGCTAAAGAGGTCAACCAAAAAATATTCAAAAACCCATGACCGTAGTGAAAACGGTCAATTCAAAATTATCAATACTCATACCATCCAATAGGGAAGAAACAATCAAGCTGGTCAGCTAGCACCACACTTAGCCTTCCCACATTACAACCCTCTAGACCTTCTCGAGACCTAGGCTAAGAGACAACCTAGAATTTTGAGGATTCAAGTTCCATAGGATACCCTAACCATTAGGGCCAGACATGAAAATCAGATCCCGCATTATCAAACCTGCCCAATCGAAATCCGAGTCATTTTTACTGGATTTCCCCCTTTCCTACCACATTACAATACCTTACCCTCGAAGCCTTAGCTCCACAAAATCGAGCTCCAGATTTCGAATCATCAAAGCCACTTATGACCTAGCTCCACATTTCCAAAAACATCTAAACCGGTTACCAGCCCCAAACACGGGAACTCAACTTGCAGTCGGCATAGAACATGCCCAAATAAGTTCACACCACCTCTGGGGGCTACCCCGGAGAACGCTCACAGTCACAGGATCAACATCCTAACTATTCTAGCCCTTTGTTCAAGACATCACTGGGAATGCACCTAGCCTACATCATCGTTGTGGCTAGTTACACACAAAGCCCTAGTAAACTAGGCACCATTATATATCTTTCAATCCACTGAACTACGGCTTGGTTTGATTTCACTACACGTGAATACGTAGGCAGCCTTTCAACAAGGGCACAACCACCCACATTGACACACATTCAAAAAGCGCCATCATTCTGGTCACGACACCATCATGTTCTCAACAGCTAGCTTTGTCGTCCTGGGGGCTTCTCTTAGGCAGGAAACCTCCATCCACTCACAAAATCCAGATAAATTCAAAAAATCTAGCCTCCTTTCTGTAGTGTGTCCTAGTACTCGGCTCAGCTGAAGACAAGAATTTGTCAGGACTCGAGGCAATACCCACTTTGAAAATGTACCCAAAAATCAAAAATCCAGAAGAGCACTAGACTACGGCGTTGCTACTACTAAAAGTCCTGTCATGCCAAAACAGTCTCATTACAGACTTTTGCAATCCCCCCATAGCACATCCTTCCCATTCCGAGGATTCGACCATGTTGCCACTCGCCTAGGCTACGGAATAGCGCAACTTAAGAGTCTTGTCATCTTAGGTGGCCACCCCCCTACCGAGTCACGGTCCAACCCCTTCAAGAGTCGAAATCGTGTCTCTCAACTCGTCCTGTCACGTCCTGAGTCGAGTCTGTCGGTATGTCTCTCTTCAAATTCTCATTTTTTTAATTTTTTTTTTTTGCAAAACTTAGCCATTTGAGAAAATCCTTTTCGAAAAGGACAAATTTCAGTCTATTTAAATTGCAAATTTCTTTTCCATCTCATTCGATTTTGAAAACCTATCTCCTAGCACGTGAGTTGCTTCCAGGACTTCGATTTCAAAATGAAACAAAAATCATTTTCACCAGCGCAAGTCAGTCTATAGATGCTAAATGCATTTCCTTATGCTATCTTGCTATTTCTGCCTATATATCTAACATTTCAGGTACTAGCTTGACTTCCCAAAGGAACATCAAGTTTTTACTTCCACAGCGTGAGTCGGTGTTTCGCCTAAATGTTACATGCGAATTGCTATGTGTCAGCATACAGGTACATCCGAGACTCCCGAAGAATTCTAAAAAAAACTCCCCAGTGAAAGGCTCAGGCAGCATTTTTACTAAGGAATCAGGATGTATCCGTAAGCAGATACACCCAGAGCTTCCAAGGCAGGCTCTCACGCAATTCCAAGACGGGATGTATCTGTAAGCAAATACACCCAGAGCTTCCAAGGCAAGCTCCCACGCAATTCCAAGATGGGATGTGTCTGTAAATAGACACACCCATAGCTTCCAAGGCAAGCTCCCGCGCAACTCCAAGATGGGATGTGTCTGTAAACAGACACACCCATAACTTCCAAGGCAAGCTCCCACACAACTCCAAGATGGGATGTGTCTGTAAACAGACACACCCAAGAATTTTCAGGCAAAGTCCCCTCGACATTATTGACATCTACCCAGGTATGATTTCTATCTCATGGCTGGCGAGCCCTTCACGCAAGTCTAATGGACTATAAACGACCCGATCGGAAGTCTGCCAGGTCTTAATCCTCGATTGGCCTGGTAGCTACTCTGACTTTCGCCTTGTCCAAGCCTCAGTCAGAGTGGGGGCTCTGTAGACACCCACATTTTGACCGCCAGGTGTCTATAATAGTTCCCGCCAAACACCCGATAATGATCGGACGCAAACATGCTTTAATGGACTCAGATATGGGCTCGAAATCATGGACATTTGGTTTAGGCTTATTACGGAGTACAAATCTTACAAAACCAACCTCAAATCCAGGCCCAGTGGGTCATTTCCACTCAAATAAGACTAATTTGGGTCAAATCCGGCACCAGGAGTAAAACCGTCTTTTAGCGACCGGGTCAAACCCGGTCAAAGATATTTTTTCCCGAGATACACGGACCAGCCGTGACATCTCATCAGTTTGGTCTAGGCTCAGATACTACAAAATATCAGCCTCGAAAATATTAAACAAATCCGTTCAAGGATAGAATTCGATCTCAAGTGAGAATTCTATCCGAAAACCAAATCAATTTACCGACCGAGTGTCGAACACTCGGCCAAAACAGCCTCAAAACAGCCAAGACATGGCTTAATCCCCAAGGAACGGAATTCTCATTCCCTTCAAACTCCTACGTTTCCTATCCAAACCGGTGTTTCTTGTCACCTAAGCAAGAAATACTTCTCCTAGCTCCTATCAAGGACCTCACCTATAAATAGGACCCTTCGGTCACACAATTACACACATCTACAATCCATAATCATAACACCTTCGTTACATAACTAATCCCATTACATCCATACATCATCGACATCTAGCAAAATAGCATCGAAATACCGATAAAATAACCCGACGAGACCGACCCCAAAACCGGCCAAAATTCGTCACCTCACACGACCAAACCGACACCCTAACTCACCCACATCGTCTCAAAGCTCCCGTGCCTAAGCCACTTTCCAACGAGCTCTTTTCCGAGAAAACAAAACATGTAGGTTGAGGGTGTAAAATCAAACCCGATTCTTTCTCTTTCTCTTCCTTTTTCACGTTTTTTTTCGTTTTTGCGTCGTTGTGTCGGTCCGTTTCTTTTTAATATGGGTCGTCGTCGCATCTTTTTTATTTTCTAATATCGATACTATAAAAACTATTTTCATATATAAACGTTCTTAAAATACGATATCGATTCTCTAATCAAATATCGTATTAAACAAGGACTAAATTAAATCTCGTTGATGCTAAAAAATCGTTACATCTTTTTTTTAAACAAAATACGACGATTTTTACGCGGAGAGAATTAACATTTTTTTCTTCTTTTCGTTCAAACTCTTTTTCAAAACAAACTTCACAAAACTACTTCTAAAATCATTCTAACTATTTGATAACGATTTCATAATCGAATATCGAATACGACGAATATCGAAAATATAAATCGAGTATAAATTAATCCATATTTGTATGCGATTTATAAAAATTGACGATTTTCGAAAATAAAAAAATGGGACAGGCTCCCGCGCGAGTCGCGCGCCTCCCAGGCGACTCGCGCGAGAGCCTGGAAGGCCGAGCCTTTTTTTTTTTTTTTTTTTTTTTTTTCGTTTTCTCGTTTTTTTATTCTTTTCGCTTCTTACATAAAACAGCGACTTTCGCGACATATTTACATATTTTGATAAATATTTTTTCGACTTCGGTCAACACGTGTTAATCCATCACGTGTCATAAACCTTTTTCTCAAATCATGCATATTATCGTATTTACGTCTTTATTCGATTTATTCAATCGTTACTAACTTGTTTTCTCGTGTTTGTAGCAATTTGTCTTTTTCTTTTGTTTTATTAGACTAAAACAAATTTCACATGCTAAAATAACTTTGACATTATTAGTTTAAGATGCATTAAACGACTTAGCAACCCATTTATTTCTCTCGCATGCTTAGGGAAAACAATGTTTGCCTATCATTCAACCGTCGAACTAACGCGTGCACACGAAAAACGAACGATATCCTAGTAAAGGCCGCTAAGTGCGGGCGGGGTTGGGTGTTCTTAGTGAACTTCCCAACACGTACCCTCACCCCTTACTCAGAACCATGGTTTCAGGATGTCCAAATCCATTGGCAACGAGAGTCATTCAATACACGATATCCGATAATATCGGTATCGGTATCAAATGCTAAGGGACGAACCCGATAAACTCTGACATCGGAAATGGACCGTATTTTGTACACGGCCAACTACGACATAGAGTGGGTTCGAACGGGCCCGAACTCCCACAAAGTTCGGTGGCGACTCCTACTTCGATTTAAATTTCAATTTGACCATCTAATATGGAGATTCATTCGCCTCCCCAAACCCGCGCGTGGCTGCGTCGGGGTGGACCTATGTCATGTCCACAATAATATATATATATATATTTATTAATTTTAATAAATTATGGTTGACCCAACGGATCGAAACGAACGGGTCGAGTTTTAACCCTAAATTAACGGGTCATTTCGGGTTTAACTCAAACGGGTCACGGGTTTATGACCCTAAAAATGGGTCGGGCGGGTCAGGTTTCCGGGTCTGGGTCGGATTGTTTTTTGAGAGGTCTAGTTGAATGTTTGTTCGATACTTTACTTGGATGTCGCGTCACGTGTCCGACATCGACACGTCAATGCTTCAATTTAGAGAAAAAAATGAAAATGTTTCTGACGTGGTGTTGAACCCAACACCTCGCTACCTCGTTTGAGTAACATAGCATAGAAGCATAGAAGCATAGAAGCATAGAAGCATAGAACAATTCTAATTATACTCGTAATTCCTAATCAGTCAAACAATTACGCATTAGGCTCAACCATTGACATGTGTGAAATTTTAAAAAAATATGCTCAATCAGATAAACACATAACTGAAATCGCTAACAACGCATGTTAATACATTTACAAAGGAAACAGGGCCGGTCCTAATCTTTTTGAGGTCCTAGGCAAAATACTAAGTCGGAGCCCCTTTAAAAATTGTCGTAACCATTATTTTCAGTATTTTCATTGATCTCGTACTCATATTTTCACATTTTTAGCAACAAATTTGTCATTACTCCGTACAAGCTAATTGTGATTTTCTTAAATTCTCAACATCCTAATTTGCAGTAATACATTTCTAACACATCAACACACAATACTTTAATAAGTAACTCAAACCAGGTCATCAAATGCTACGAGTATTTAATTTGAAGGCATGTATTACGGAGTAATTATTATATGGAGCCATGGACGCGTTGTAATGAATTAACTAGGTATGTAGCCCGTGAAATTCACGGGATTATCTATTTCAACTTTTTTTTATCGTATTGTTAATATATTTCATACCAAGTGTTGTCAAATAATTCAGCTAAAAATGTTGTCATAATGTTACAAAATTCATATAAAGCCAGTAGTTAATTCATAGTAATCAATATCTTACAAAATTGAAGGAAATGTTCAAAAAATAAAGCAAATCAAATGTAAAAAAAATTCTTAATTATTTGTATCCCTTCATAGATTTTATACTCTTATTATTTTTTTTAATTAAAATATTAACTTTGACTTATCATTACGACGAAAGTGAATTAAATGGTGAAACAAACAAACTATTAATTTTTTAGAAAACTATTAAGTTTTCTTAAGAATAATAAATTATGCTTAAGTGAAATATTAAGGTGTGTTTGTCATTTCCTCACTAATTTTTTTATTGATGATTTACCTTTAATTAGTCTCAAATATTAAACACATTGCCCAAATAATTGTCATCCTTAGTATGCTACTTTGATCACTTTGCAACTTTTTCTTAATCATATTTTGTAAATTTCCTCAACTTTAAATATAAATAAAAGTTCATTCTTATGAACACAACCCATGAGATTTCAAGTTAACTCAAAATATATTTATTAAAATAATCAATTTAAATATGAATTAAAATAAAATTATTATACTAAAAAAATAAGAAATTGCATACTTGATTATTGGCTTCGCATGAGTTCACTAAATAAAAGCAAATGCAAAAGATAAAATTAGTACTAAACTTAGAATCAACGAAAAACAATTATAAAACTAAAGAGAATATTTATAAAATAGAACGAATAAAATGTGAATAAGAAATCTCAAAATACAAATGGTTTTTTTTTCAACTCTCCATTATATTGATATTTTAGTTATATAATGATGATAATGAAGTTATTCATGATAAATACGAGTAATATAATTATTAATATTAAATTTGATTATCAAGACCAAAGTAGATGAAAAAGTGCAACCTCCAAATGATTAAAGTTTTTTTTTTTCAAATATCATTAATTTTTATTAATAACAATAAATTCATGCAAAACATTAAATTAAAAATAAGATAAATTTTGGTAAAACATTAAATTGGTAAAAAAAAAAAAAAAAGCTGAAAGCATCCACCATGTGCACAAAAGCTGAATGCATAACAAAAAAATTTTTGCTATTAAAAAACTGTAAGTAGTACTAAATTTATTAATAAAGTAAAATAGTTAAACAAATAACAAATTTATAATGTAAAATAGCTAAACGAAAGGTTTGTGATACTTAATAATGTGATTAAATATAAACTTAACAAAAATAAAAATGTACAACACATAATTAAATGCATGCCACGTAGCAAAAAATTAAATGCTTAAGGAACCCTTATATATATATATATATATATATATATATATATAGAGAGAGAGAGAGAGAGAGAGAGAGAGAGAGAGAGAGAGAGAGAGAGAGAGAGAGAGAGAGAGAGAGAGAGAGAGAGAGAGAGAGAGAGAGAGAGAGAGAGAGAGAGAGAGAGAGAGAGAGAGAGAGAGGATCAAGTGAGTCCTATTTTTTTTTTTTAGTCCATAAGTCCTATTTAGAACCATTGATTTAGATGGGATGGATGGTGGTGATTGAGTCTAGTAATTAAGGTAATAACTAACATATTTTGGAAAAAAATATAATAAAATTCTCTCTCCTCCCTTAATTATCTCCACCACCTAACTCACTTGATCACGTTTTATCAAGTTTACCCAAAATACATATGTGGTCTCATAATCAGCGTGTTACATTGACATATTATAAGTGTTACTTTAATGAATAAATGATGTTACTCAAAGTAATTAATGATGTTATTCTTTGTCTCATGGTTAAACAATGCTATTATCATCAATTACTCTGACGCATTATATATCGTTCTTTAAAGAACGACAATCGTTAATTTGGTAATGAATGGTTCCAATCCTAGTTATCCTCAGTTACTTTGGTAATCATTTGTTTAAACAACGCTGCTGTCCTCAGTTACTTTAATGCATTATGTCTGTTACTCTAACTGACGAAAGATGTTACTCCAATAGAACTGAGATGTTACTCTAACCAAATGCACATGTATTAAATAAAATATAGAGTTAATTGCTACGTAGCACAGCGCTACTTGTAAAAAAATGTGTACAAAATCATTTATTCTTGTAAACAAAAAAAAAATATTTTTATCATGACCAAAAACACAAGTATTCTCTAAACACATGTTCCTCCTCATCTTTCTCAGTGTCTTCCTCGGTCTCTTTATCTTCGTCGTCGTCATCCACTTCTTCAGTGTTACTCCCATGCAGCCAATGTGTTACTTCAACTCTTACGTTGTGTTACTCTAACTGGTAAAGTACGTTACTCTAACATCATCATCAAAAACTGTTTCTCAACGTTCAGTGTGTTACTGTAATTGCAATTAAGTGTTACTGTAACGTTAATACATATGTGTTATGCCCATGCAGCCAATGCGTTACTTCAACTCTTACATTGTGTTACTCTAACTGGTAAAGTACGTTACTCTAACATCATCATCAAAAACTATTTTGTAACGTTCAGTGTGTTACTGTAATTGCAATGGAGTGTTACTGTAATGTAGATCGTATGTTACTTCAACGTCGTGACTGCATTCATAGAAAACAAAACAATATTATCAGTAGACCTCATTTTTTTATTTTTATTTTTTTGCCAGCCGGGGAAATCCCACCTTACCACGTCCTCATAGCGGCCTTAGCCAAGTTATGAGCACTAGTGTTAAGGTTTCGCGGTACAAACTTAATAGAAAAACAATGGAACGAAGAAACCATATCATGAATGAGATCGACCAAATCTCTAATACTGTGGTGCTTCTCTTCAACTTCTGCTATTTGGTTGAGTAACTGTAAACAGTCTGATTGTATAGTCACATGAAGTAAGCCTTTCTTTTTTGTCCACTGGATCGCCTTTAACATGCCAATAGTCTCCGCTTGTAAAGCCGACTCAGTAAGAAACTTGTCGAACCCCTGCAATAGAGAACCAGAAAAAGGATTCTTACAATGCCAGCCCGCAGCTGCTTCTCCCGAGTCAATCCATCCTGCATCAACACTGATAGTACTTGTTGAACAAGCCGGATTTCCCGTCGGTGGCATAATTAACCAAAGGTCATAAGAGTTCCTTATCCTTTCCCTAATAATTTTCTTATCCGTTTTTCCTTCTGCTCTTGTCACCTTTCTACTTATTTCCTCTCTTTTCTTCGTATCTTCCCATATTTCATTCAGAAGTGTCAGAGATTCTTTATGTCTTGCCAGAAGCCCCGTTACTTCATTTCGGCCCCCTTTGAATATGATGTTGTTCCTGAAAAGCCAGATGTTGTATAGAACATTTATGAATTGAAAAAGTCCTCTCCAGTCGTCATTGGCCTCGAAAAGTCGTGTGGTACATTCCATGAACCAGTCCTGAAAAGAAGTCTCATTATTATCCTGAACCCACTCAGCAAATTCAGTAGATCTCCACAGGCTCCTACTAATGCAACAGTCTCTGAAGAGGTGTTCTAATGTTTCCAAAACAGGGTTCGCCCTAGGATATTGTCCTTCTTCTTCCTCTTTATAACATAAAACACAGTGCGTTATTCCCATCAGTTGTCTTTTTTCTCTTTCCACTCCTATTGGAAGTGCATTGGCTATAATCTTCCAGTAGAAAATCCTCCAGCTAGCCGGTCCAGGAAGCTTCCACAAGACTTTGCTGCAGAAATTCGGGTACCTTTCCATCAGTTTTGTGGCCTTTTTGATGCATTTGCTATCCCTGTATTCTTTGAGGAGAAGATTATAATAGCCACTTTTAACAGTGTATTCTCCCGATCTTGTTTTTAACCATATACAACGAGTGCCCCGCTTCCCCCTGAACAACGGAATAGCCAGGATTTTCTTTTTCCAATCTGAGGAAAAAAGGTGATCAATTCTATCTTGGTTCCATTCCCCTTCCTCTGTCATGAGGTCTTAACACTCCAGTTCCTAACATCGGTACCTTGTTCTTCTAAATTAACCCCCGTTTTAATAACAGGGATTCCGCCATTGACCCATTTGTCTTGGAAATATTAAAGCTCCAGTTATATCCCTCTTACATCCCACTTTCCATCCCAATCCTTCCTCCAACGTTTCTCTTCCAATTAAAATTCCACTCCACGCCCTTGATATGTTCACCTTTTGCTTGCTCTTCAAGAATTCCTCCTGATTTCTAATCGCCCCATATTTTCCTGTAAATACCCTACTCAGAATAGAGTCCTTATTCTGGATAATTCTCCATGCATTCTTAGCTAACAGAGCTTTGTTCATGAGCATCGTACTTCTAATTCCCAGGCTACCCATCTTCTTCGGTAATCCAAGAAATTTAATCGATCTCCAATGCAGAGTTTTACCCGACTTGGCACCAGCCCACCAGAAATGTGCTAGTAAAGCATCCACTTTTTTAGCAACACTTATCGGTATCTTAAACACCGATAGAAATTAACATGAAAGGCTGGCGAGAACTGAGTGGATCAAAGTCAATCTTCCTGCTTGGGATAAGAGAGATCAATTCCATGACCCAATCCTTTTGAGCACCGCTTCATAGATTGCATTAGCAATGTTTTTAGTTCCCGTCTCACTAATATCAGGTATTCCCAAGTACTTACCAAGAGTAGTACAAGGTTTGAGTTGGAAAAGCTGAAGTCCGGCACGAACAACACTGAGGTTACAGTTTGGTGCAAAAATCATTTCTGATTTCTCCCTACTAATAACCTGGCCTGAAAGTCTACATTATTGCTCCAGAGTTCTATGAAGATTCTTCAAGTAGTTAAGTTCTCCTCTCAAAAAGAATAAAACACCATCGACGAAGAAAAGGTGAGAAACAGGAGGAGCCCTCATCGCCACTTTAACCCCTCTAATTTGGTTAGATCCCTCCTTATGGATCAGATGTCTAGATAGAATCTCCGTACAAATAACAAACAGATAGGGGGATAGTGGATCCCCTTGTCTTAATCCACAAGAGGGTTTAAAAAATTCCAGAGGAACACCATTAACAAGTATACTGTAAGACACTGTAGTTACACAATTCATAATGAGTTGAATAAATTTATCAGGGAAGCCCATACCTCTCAGGACACTTCTGAGGAAGTTCCAGTCAATTCTATCGTAGGCCGTACTCATGTCTGCTTTAAACGCAATATCTCCTACATTCCCTCTCTTACAAGTGCTTATCCTGTGCAAACATTCATCTGCAATCAGGATGTTATCCTGAATAGCCCTACTCGGAACAAAGGCATTTTGAAATTCACCAATGATTTTGGGCATCAAGCTTTTCATTCGGTTAGCTATGCACTTCATGATAATTTTCATAATGACATTGCATAAGCTTATTGGTCGGTACTGCTCCACTTTCTCAGGACAATTGACCTTAGGAATCAGCGTGATAAAGGTTCTGTTCATTTCTTTTAGAACAAAACCAGAGTTAAGACATGCACAAACAGCTTCAGTAACATCTTCCTTGATGAAATACCAGCATTTCTGGAAGAATTCTGACGGGATTCCATCAGGTCCTGGAGACTTGTAGTCGCCTAGCTGAAAAACCGCTCTTCTAACCTCGGCCGCGGTAAAATTCCGCTTCAGTTTGTCCTGATCTTCTTCACTTATACTTCCTCTTAGAATGTCAAAATAATCCTGATATTTTCCATAATACTTCTCGAACTCTTCCATACTTTCATTGACTTTAAAAATACTCTTGAAATAATCCTTGAATATCTCCCCAATGGTGGTCAAATCCTGCGTCCATTCCCCATCATTTTTCTTAATACTCCAAATATAATTTTTATTTCTTCTCCCCTTGACACAATTGAAGAAATACCTTGTGCAAACATCCCCTTCAGCAGCCCATTTAATTTTGGCTCTTTGTCTCCAGTAGACTGCCGCTGCTTTAGAGAATTCTGTCAGTCTTCCCTGAATCCTATTGTATTCTTCATCATTTCCACCACTAATAATCTTATCATATTCTGATCTAAGCTGGGAGTCGAATTCATCCCACTTCTTCCCCCACTCTCTCTTTTTGTCTAAAGTCCATCTTTTTAAAATCCTCCTAACTTTTTCTAACTTCCTCATTACTGAGTACCCTCTTGATCCTTTGACCTCTACATTCCACCCTCCTTTTACCTTTTCAATACTTTCCTCCATATTAAGACTCCAAGCTTCAATCTTGTATGACCTCTTCCTTTTGTCATGAACCAGATTGCTGTTAAAAATGATTGGCGCATGGTCCGATAGCTGGATGGGTAGATGAATAACACCCGAATCAGGGAATAGCCTAATCCAATCACTAGATGCATAAGCTTTATCGAGTCTTTCAAAGACTTTATCTTCTCCTTTTCTATTATTGCACCAAGTGTATTTTGGGCCTTTATATGGAACATCAACTAAGTCATGATCTATTTTTCATAAATAAAAGCTATCCATTCCCGGAATACTCCTTCTTGATTTACTCAATTTATCTTCCATATTATCAACTTGGTTGAAGTCACCAATTAATAAAAAAGGGTGATCCAAAATATCCATCCATGAACCTAAATTTTCCCACACCTTCCCCCTTAAAGAAACTTCCGGTTCTCCGTACACACACAACAAATAACAAGGGAAGCCTCCTATTATATTAGATTTTAGGATAATAAAGTTAGGGCATACAAAAATTGTGGAGAACGCCGACTCGACTTTTCATCCAACAAAAAGACCTCCACTAGCTCCCCTAGCTTCCATGCCAACATAATACCGAAAGCCAAACGGTCTACAAATATTCGCCACTACGTGACTAGCACTTTTTGTTTCAGCCAAAAATATAAAATCGAAACTACTATTACTAGATAATAACTCTCTAATTTTCGGAATTGTAGGGTTGAGCGGGTCAGAAATACCCCTACAATTCCAAACGAGTCCCATCATAATTCCTCAGGAGGTTGATTAAGCTCAACCTCCGCAAAGCCCAAATTCACATCGTGGTCCACTTTCGAGTCTTCTGCCAATTGCCATAGCCACAAACCCTCCTCCCCCGCTTCACCTCCTCTTCTTCTCTTGATAACCGAGTTGCTTCCATCTGACAAGTAGAGTTCCTCTTCCATCATCCTGGTTCTTCCTTCAGTCCTCCTATTTGGTTCAGAGTGGGCCTTTCTCTTTTTTGTTTTAAATTGGCCCACTCCTCTCCCAATCCTCTTTTCTGGGTTCATCAGTCCACTTGGTTCCCCCACCTCAAATTCATTACCCCTCTTTAGTGGAAAGCCCAAAACATCCTCCCCTTGTGGGTCTTGATTCAAATTGAGTTGTAAGTGATCCATGACAATTGGAAAAGGTCTTCCTTGTAAATCTACTTCCAACCTTACTGCATCTTCATCATAACCCTCTTCTACCAAATTCATTCCTTCTGGTTCATTCTCAGACAATTCTTCCATAACCCTATTCTCTTCTTCCTCCATATTTTCCTCCTGCCTCATTCCACGCCCCCTAGTAATTCCCAGATCTTCAGCCTCCTCATCCAATCCGTCTTCTATACCGTCTCCTTACCCCCTTTCCATCCTAAATTCCTCTTGTACCCCTACCCTAACGTCCACTAATCCGGTGTTATCAGTTGGGGCTCCCTCTTCTCTGTTTCTTTCACCTTCACCACCTTCAGTTCCAAAATTTCCAAAATTCGTCTCCTCCCCCACCCCTCCCCGTCCTCCGTTGTTGTTTCCCTCGTTGTTCTCTTCCTGGTTGAAATTGTTGTTGTGATTTTCATTGTTGTCTTGGTTCTCATCCTCCCCATCTTTATTCACATCCCCTCCCCACACCGGCGTACCCTGTGGAGTGATAGGAAATCCGGTCGGAGAAAAGAACGTTTGAGCCAGACCTTCATTTTCATCTTCGTTGAGCGCTCTGTTAACATCGGGTTCAACCCTCCTCCTTATTTCCTCCATCCTAATCCAATCTATATTAGTCTCATCGACTTCTTCATCCACGTTCATGGCTTGAACGTAAGGGTCTTGGTATTGAAATCCGTGTGGAGGGTGATTCGGGTCTCCCATAATCCCACCCATGCCATGAGGTCCTTCTACAAGAACCCTTTTACCCAGGTCACCCATACGTTGTGGCTCATCCCTCGCTTCCTCTTGATTATCTGCATCAATGTCCATTCTGTCTTCGTTCTCCCCTCTCTCACCTTGTCTCTGCCTGTTTCTATTTAAAATAGGATATAAAACCGTACCTGCAAAAGGGATATTATTAGGAGTATACCTCATTCCTGCTGCTACTCTCCCTCCTAGAGACACTCCTATGTCAAAGTCGACCTGCCTGTCTTCATCTAAAATTTCTTGAAGATCTCCATGATTATTCTGCCCTAGAAAAATTCTTGTAGTTACATATTCGGCTTGTTGTGGAGTTGCCCTCATGTCCAGGTTGAACATAGCATGGTTCGATTCTGCTTGAAAAATGACAAACCTTTGCCTCACCACTCTCCTTAGTACCGAGTTGACGCTTGTAGCAACTTGTCAGGCTGTGGCTGCACACCTGGAAACTTTGTGCCCAATTTTCCCGCATCGGACACAGTACTTAAAAATACCCTCGTATTTGAATTGTACCCACAGTAACATTCCGTCATCACATGCCAAGAAAAACCCCGAAATTAACGGTTCGTCGAGATATAAAGTAGCCCTAATACGAATGAAATCGTTCTCCGGAATTACACCCATGGGCTCCACCCAATAGTATTGGCTTAAAACCTTACCAATCACATTTCCGACAGCATTGTTCAGAAACTCAAATGGTAACCCAGCCACCCTTACCCATATATTTGCCATTGGGAACCTAACCGTTCGAGGGACCATCTCCCTTTCCCAGTCTCTAAAGACCATCAAACCCCCAAAGAAAGTAGCAACACTCCTATAAATAATATCTAGCTTGTCTCTCTCATCGTCACAAAAGAAAATAAAGATATCATCCATCTTATAAACTGTGATGAAACTCCTAGTCGACCACTTTGCTTCTATAGCATTATTAATAGCTAAAGCATCAAATTCCCTATAATCCACCATATATCCCAATACACACTTATTAAGCAAAGCAACATTACCTTGAAAGATGTCTGGATTAAGAGTCAATAAGGCGCCCGCCCTAGGTAGTCTCCAATCTTCCCCATACGCGTCATCCACATTCACTCTAGGCGGTTGCTCCGGGATGTTGAACCTGATGGGTTCTCCGTCATCCTCAAAATCCTCTATATCATCTTCTGTTATTTGAGTCCTCCTCCTCGCAAACCCATTCGGTAAATGACCGTTGGGTACTCTTCCATTGGGCATTCTATTACCCCCGATTCTTTCCTCTTCACTGGTTTCATCTGACGATGATGAGACATGAACAACCAAGTCATCATCAAGTTCATGATCCATTCTACCATTGATGAAACCATTCTGCCTTGCATGCCTTCTTTCCACCTCCCCATTAACCAGGTTGTACTCTTCTCCATTCATAGCTTTCAACCTATAGAGTTTCGGTTTTCTTTTAGATGGGTTAGAACAGAAAGGTTGTCTGAAATTCTTTTGCTTCTTGCTGCTTTGGAAGTGTGGCTTCTTCCTTTCCTGATTCTCCAATTTATAATCCATCTTTAGACAGCCCCTCTGGAAAAGGTACTCTTGATAAACTAAATAGACACTCTGCATGCAATACCTGCAGCCCTAAATCCCTATTAACTAACACTCTTTATCTTCTATCTTCCAATCAGATATCAGGGAACAGTATAATGACAAAGCTTCTTGGAAATAGCTACAAATTACTGGCAGTTATTACAGGAACGAGCCAATGGACTTGCACAAAGTCGAATGATAAGAAATCCCTTGAGCCACCTCCCAGAATCGAACGTACACAGCTATTAAATATCTTCTTCAAAGGAGACAAGAACGTAAAAGAAATCCTTTACCCCGATACCCAGCAAAGCAGTCTATCGGAATCGGAAGGGAAAAGAGTTTCCCTAATCGTCCACCGTAATCAAGAATGGACGCTTTTCCTTGTCTGTTAAGGAAAATGAATAGATTTTCCCCCAAATTTTTAGAGAGAGAAAATTTTAGTCAGAGAATTTTTTTTTTTGTATCAGTAGACCTCATTGAAAACCCAAATAACAAACATAAAACTCTGAAATCAATATCAATTAATCATCAATATGAATCTATGATGAATGAGATGACAATGAAAACAATATCAACATGAAAATTGACGTAAAAAGGGAAGCCAAATCGACGTGAAATATCAATTAATCATCAATATGAATCTATGATGAATGAAATGACAATGAAAACAATATCAACATGAAAATTGACGTAAAAAAAAAGCCAAAGCGACGTGAATTTTTTTTAATTTTTGTTAGTCGATCGCTGAATTAAAATTGAAGCAAAACTTGAAAGAAATATCAAAACTCACCATTGTTATACTCGATCAATTGCTTTTCAACAGTGGATGATGATGTCGCGCTCATTGAATCCATAGTAACGGAATTTTGAACCCAGATTTGATTGAATGAACGATGGAACGTGATGATGGAAGTTTTTTTTTAGGTTTTGATGAATTTTGCAACGTGAATGATTGAATGATGAATGAACGTGATCATGGGGTTATTGTTTCCTAAAATCATGGGAGCTATTTTAGGAACGTAATTTTTTTTTAATGAAAATAATTGGAAGCATCTTGTCCATCCATCCTCATCTCATCGAATGGATGCGATGAGGACTTAGGAACTCATATAGAGTAAATGACTCATAAGAGCCTTACTCTATATCTATATATATATATATATATGTGTGTCTGTGTGTGCGCGCGTGCGCGCGCGCGTGTGTGTACACACACACATATACACACACACATATATATATATATATATGTGTGTGTGTGTATATATATGTGTGTGTATATATATATATATATAGATGATAATAAAGTTTTTCATAATAAATATTATAATTATTAATATTAAATTTGATTATTAAGACAAAAGTAGATGAAAATGTGTAACCTTTAAATGATTAAGTTGTTTTCTTTTTTTTTTCAAAAATCATTAATTTTAATTAACAATAATAAATTATTTATAATAAATAAAATCAAAATTTAATACGAATAAATTTAAGTAAAAAAAATTGTAATAAAAAAAATTAAAATAAAAATATCCGCCACATGGCAAAAAAAAATAAAATGCATAATTTTTTTTTAATAATGTATAGATTATAAATTTAATTAATAAAAAATTTAATAATATGTTTTTTAATAAAAGGCAAATAAAAAGTTTTGATTAATGTTTTAATGAAAGAAGCAGAAATCACCCAGTAAAAAAATTGTTATAAAAAATTTAATAGTAAAGTAATAAAATACATAAATTAGCTAGTTCAATATGAAGTTTTTAATACTAAATAATCTAATTATTCATATTAAATTCATTGATTATCATTACGAGGAAAGTAGATTAAATGACGAAATAACCAAACTATTAATTTTTTTAGAAAAGTATTACGTTTTCTTATGAATAAGACATTATACTTAAGTAAAATATTGAGTTTTGTTTATCATTTCCTTATTTGTTTTTTATTGATGATTTACCTTTGGAATAAAATATTAAATTTATTACCCAAATAATTGTAATCCTTAATATTCTACTTTGATTAACACTTAAATTTGCAACTTCTTCTTAATCACATTTTGTAAATTTCTTCAACCTTTAATATAAATAAAAGTACACTCTTATGAACACAAAATCCATGAGATTTAAAGTTAACTTGAAATATATTTATATAAAAATCAATATAAAAATCAATTAAAATAAAACTATTATACCTAAAAAATGAGAATGAAATTTTATACGGAGTAATTGATTATTGGCTTCGCATAAGTTCACTAAACAAAAACAAATGCAAAAAGATAAAATTAGTACGAAATATTAAAATTATAATCAACGAAGAATAATTACAAAACTGAAGACAATATTTATAAAATAGAGCGAATGAAATGTGAATAAGAAATCTCAAAATACAAATGATTTTTTTTCCAACTCTCCATTATATTGATTTTTTTAGTTATACAATGATGATAATGAAGTTCTTCATAATATATATACTCCGTAGTAATATAATTATTAATAACAAATTTGATTATTAAGACAAAAGTAGATGAAAAAGGTGTAACTTCCAAATGATTAATTTTTTTTTCTTCGAAAAATCATTAATTTTTATTAATAACAATAAATTTATGCTTTAAGTGAAATATTAAGTTTTTTTCCATTGTCTTCAAAAAAAATTTGACACGTGGAATAAAATTTAATGTTTAAAGTTGTCTTTTGAATATATTATATAAACAAATTAGTAAATATAAATTATAAATAAGGTAAATCTGTTGTGATACTTAATAATATGATTAATTATGAAGATAATGAAAATAAAACTTTACAACACATATAATAAAAAATTCGAAATTAAAAAAAGATATTTTTTTTTTGTAAGCAATAAATTGTTTAAAAAACATGAAAGCATCCGTCACGTGCGCAAAAACTGAATGTATAACAAAACTTTTTTTGCGATTAAAAAAACTGTAAGTAGTAATAATTTTATTAATAAAATAAAATAGCTAAACACACAACAAATTTAAAGTTAGTAGGCATAAAATAGCAAACAAATATTAATTTTGTTAAAGAAAAAAAACCTAAGAAATGTTATTATTTTAAAAAAAGGTGTTAAACTATTTACGAAGTACTATTTTTGATAGTTGCTTGTAATGAAAGATGTGCAAAGGTTTTGAAAAATAATCATGCATAATAATAAATTGAATTATTTCTGATAACAAATTATTAAATATGGGTAAACAAAAAGTTTGTGATACTTAATAATGTGATTAAATATAAAATTAATAAAAATAAAAGTGTAGAACATGTATGTAATAAAACAATTCAAAATTTAATAAGAATGATTTTAATAAAATACAAAATTGAAAAAAAAATCATTAATGCATGTTTTGTGGCAACAAATTAAATGTTTAAATAAGCCTTTTAACCAGGGACTGATGCAGGATTTTGGTGTAGGGTAGGCACCAAATTTTTTTCACCCGATAACTTATCCACCATACTAAAAATTTTCTTTTTAAAAGTAAATAATGAAAAATATATGAAAAAGGTACTTTTTAAGAAAAAATTTCACCACTAAAAAATAAAAAATTGTACTCGTATGAAACATTAGTACTCTGCATTGTTCATTGGTGCTCCTAAATCTTACTGTAATTTATTAAGCATCTTAATGCATGGTGTGAAATTCCTTCTACATAGTATTCTTTTTACTCAAAAATATAAAATATAAGAATAAAAAATATACTCTGCAGTTAAGAATCTTTAAACCTAAAATACAAGAGGGTGGAGTGAAATTCCTCCTACAATCCTACTTACGAGTAGTATTTTTTTTACTAAAAAATATACTCCGTAAAATATAAGAATGAATATATATACTCCTTAGGAGTCTTAAAACCTAAACTATATAAGGAACCTAAACTATATAAGGATAACTAGCTAAAACCTAAACTATATAAGGACAAATAGAAATGCAGCCAAAAAGGATCAAACTTGGGTTTTGTTTTGTGTAGGCTTGGCCCGTCAAGCCTTTACCAACTATGCAACTTACAATCAATGAAATCAAGGGCCTTGTAAAAACTTATATTAAACCATCAGGGGTGGGCAAGTGCCTACCTAGGCCCACCCCCAGATTCGTCATTGCTTTTAACTATATATATATATATATATAGAGGGGAGATCAAATAAGGTCATAGTACATATTTAAGGTCCTAAGTTCTAATCTCAGCCGTTAGATTAAATAGAGATAGATGGCTGAGATTGAGTTATATATGTATAATTATTTTAAAAAAAAGAAAATCAAGGTTTACATTTTCCATACACCTCTTTTTTCCCACCCTCTGTTTTCCCACCATAATTGATTACGCTTAATTCAACCCATCTCCTTTCAATTCTCCAACCTCCACTGCTCGCTCACCTCTTCATCTGCACGATCCCCACCTATCACTGCTCGATTTTCTTCATCTCCACAATCTCCACCTATCACTGCTTTCAATCTCCATCGAATCACCTCCAGTTCTTCATTTCAGGTAAATATTACTGTTAATTTCTTCATTTTAGTTCTTCATTACAATTCTTCGATAAACAGTAAACCCAAATCTGAACAAAATTAACCGAAATTTAGCATAGGGATTAGGGTTTTACGATTCTTTATTCAACGATTATGGTTTAGGGTTTTCAACTTTTTGTCTACCATGTATTATTAGTTTACAATAAAAAAAGTTAGGGTTTTTTAGTTATACAATTGAAGTTCGTTTAAAATAAAAAAAATGATAGGTTTATAGGTTTAGAATTGAAATTCCTTTACAATCATAAAAATTAGGGTTTTTTAGTTTTAGAATCGAAGTTCGTTTAAAATTTGTGTGTATTGTTGTGTTGTGGGTTTTGTTTATAGTTTGTCTTCTTTTTATCGTTTGCCTATCATAAAAATTGTCTTCTTTGTCATTTCAGAGGTTGTCTTGTTTGTCATTTTTTTGTCCGGTTTATTATTGCAGATTTTCTGGTTGATATGTCTTCCGGAGAACGTCAAATTGTTGAAGCTCTAAGCAATGAGCCATTAGACGAGGAGGAGGAGGAGGATGCAAGTGTTCCTGTCAGATGTAGGGGACAGAGGCTCGTCAAGTTAATTTCCAATCTAAATGACAAGCGGGAGGAAATTCATCGAGATAGAGCTTCCACCTGGGCTCGAGGACGATAGCGAACTTGCCGCTCGGGCTGACGATGTAAGTAAATTTGACACTAATTATCTACTTTAACACTATTAAATTGCAATTTTTAATGTTATTACAACGTCTTCAGCTCTGTTTCTATGAAGTTTGACAGTACAAGAAATCTTAGATATGTTTTATCATGCATGAAACTTTAGTTCAATGGATTTGAAACTTCAGTGACCTGTCGCAGAACTTTAACACTACTAAATTCCAATGTCAATGTTATTAGAACGAGTTCAGCACTTTTGATAGAAAGTTTAGCAGTAGAAGAATATTATATATGTATCAGCATGCAACTTTAGTTCAACGGATTTGAAACTTCAGTGACCTGTCGCAGAACTTTGACACTACAAAATCCCAATTTCAATGTTATTAGAACGAGTTCAGCTCTTTTAGTAGGAAGTGTAGCAGTAGAAGAATATTATAAATATGTTCACCATGCAACTTTAGTTCAATGTAGATGAAACTTCAGTGGCCTGACGCACAACTTTAGCACTATTAAATCGCATTTTCAATGTAATTTGCACGAATTCAAGTGTGAAAAGGAATCTTATATATGTTTTAGCATGCATGAAACTTTAGTTCAATGGATTTGAAACTTCAGTGACCTGTCGCAGAACTTTAACAGTACTAAATTCCAATGTCAATGTTATTAGAATGAGTTCAGCACTTTTGATAGAAAGTTTAGCAGTAGAAGAATATTATATATGTATCAGCATGCAACTTTAGTACGATGGATATGAAACTTTAGTGGCCTGTCGCAGAACTTTAGCACTATTAAGTCGCAATTTCAATGTTATTTGCACGAATTCAAGTGTGAAAAGGAATCTTAGATATGTTCGAGCATGCAACTTTAGTGTTATGGATTTGACACTTCAGTGGCCTGGCGCAGAACTCTTTGTAGGAAGTTTAACAGTAGAAGAAATATAAAATATGTACCAGCATGCAACTTTATTTCAATAGATTTGAAACTTAGTGGCTTGTCACAGAACATTAACACTTTTAAGTTGCAATAATGTTGCAGGACGTTCATCTGCTGCTCCTCAAAATGCAAAGGAATAAGGTTGCTTTTCCTGCTTGGTTTGGCGATGCAGCTAGTGAAATTACTTCCTTTCTAATCTCAGCAGTGAAGGGGATTACCAAGGCCTTACAACTTCCTTTCTTTGAAATAAGGCAAGTGAAAATGGAGTGGCAGAGCAATGTCGTCAATCAAAAGAAATCTGGATTGTTCACAATGATGCACATGCTATTGCATGAGGGTGAGGACGAGGTCCCAGCCCACGAGGATCTGCAGCGTAAAGTTGGTAGGCGATTCTTCATAGTGCAGCTCACTGCCACACTAATTCTATCCGACTACAACAGAGAACGGAAAACAATCCGCAAACAACTCGACAAGTTCAATGCGGAGAAAGAACAAATTTGGGATATTTTGAAGGAGAAACGTAAGTCATCGAAGGTATACACTAGTCGTAGGAGGTAAAAAAACGATTCCCCGTGGTTACTGAAATTTTATGTTTTCGGCAAAAAAACATTGTATCCGGTACAATGTAGTTAACCCTACACTCGGATTTCGTCACTGTCTTCTGTAAACAATCGTTCCAATTTTCACTTTACGCAATTTTTGAGGAACGTCATATCATTATCTAACCATGTTCCATTGTCCTTCAAACTTCATAGCCTTGATCAATATTTATCTACTAATGTTTTTGAAATTTTAAGTCGACTGTAACATAACTTCAGCACATAACTTCCAAAACTTAAATAATTATTGGCTGCGCATCATCTGCCACTTAAACCAAACTACTAAACGCCTGAAACTTTACATCAAAAACATTACAACTTCAAGTCTAACAATGCGACACTTCAGAATCCTAGCACACCATTTCACACTTGAATTCATTCTAATAACATTGACATTGCGATTTAGTAGTGCTACAGTTCTGCGGCGGGCCGCCAAAGTTTCAAATCCATTGAATTAAAGTTGCATGCCCAAGCATATCTAAGATTTATTCTACTGTTAAATATCTCACCAAAAGAGATGAACTCGACACCATAACATTGAAATTGTGATTTATTAGTGTCAAAGTTCTGTGACAGGCCACTGAAGTTTCAAATTAATTGGATTAAAGTTGCATACTCAAACATATCTACGATTCCTTGTATTGTTCAACTTTTCACAGAAAGAGCTGAACTCGTTGTAAAAACATTGAAATTGCGATTTTAGTTGTGTTAAAGTTCTGCGCCAGGCCACTAAAGTTTCAAATCCACTGAATTAAAGTTGCACGCTCAAACATATCTAATATTTATTCTACTGCTACACTTCTCACAAAAATAGCTGAAATCGATCAAATAAAATTGAAATTGCGTCAAATCCTTCGAAACTACCCTCCTGTACTCGACCGCACGCACCTCTTCCGTACTCGGACGATGCTCCGCTACATCAGCACAATAATTAAAGAAATAAAAAACTCACAAAACTTCATAAAAGATTAAATCAACTACAAATAAAAATAAACATACCATGGGGCACTTCAACAATCTGCAAATTCTCCATTGCAATTTAATACTACGATCGGAAACGACAGCCGCCTTGACAACGAAAACAGTAAAACTAGGGGAACCTGTGCTTTCGATTCTGAAGCGCCGACAAATATCGGAACAGAAGAGCCCAAAAACAACTTAACCCGAATATTTGATGATGAATTATGAAATTCCATCATCATTGGAATGCCTCTCAGATTTAATACTGAGTTAATTACCAAAGAAGATGACATTGGAATGCCGCGCGGGTTTTATTGCCTCGTGAAAAGTTTTCTCGTGAGAAGCAATTAGGTGTTAATTACACATGCCTAATTACTTGTAGCTTTTCTTATTCATTATCCTCAAAAGCAATCTTAACCGTACAAGTAAGATGGATCCAATGGCCATAATTTGGCCTTAGGACCTTAATTATACTATGGACCTTATTAGAACTCCCCTCTATGGCATAAAGTTGTTTAAAAAATTAAATATTATGAAGGTAAGGATTGATGGATAAATATTGTAATTATCTTCAATCCATGAGATCTATGATCCCTAAAATACACTTAAAATGTGTAATAATTTAGTTTTTTGTGCAAATAAAAATAAAAATGTTGGTCATTTGTATAAATAAAATATTCGCAACAATGATCCGTACTCTTTTGAAGACGTGCTTTACAAAGTTAACAAACTACCATCATTTTGGAATTGAGATAATATACTCCGTATAAGTTAAGGTTTATATAAATAATTTTAAGATGTATACCAAATACATTTTTTTTATACATGATAAAAAAACATATAACACATAAACAAAATAAAATAATAAAGGAAAGATTATAATACGAGAAACAAAGAATTATATGAGAGTCGGAAAGATGGTTAACAAAGTAAATATAAAAAATTTGCAAGGAGTGAGCATTGAGCCCAAGATCTCTTGTATATAGGCCTACAAATTGACCACTACACCAAAGATGAAATATTGATAAAATTTTCAATAGCTAGGTACTTGTTATATTTTCAATTATCACTTTCTTTTTTCCCATTTGGGCCCGTTCCCAATATGGGCCCTGGGCCGTCGCCCCTCCAAATTAGGCCCAAGACCGGCCATGTAAGGAAATCAATGTGATTTCAATTATGAACAATGAAATCGAACAAAAAGTAACGAATGAGTTTAAAATTATAATCACATGTTATCAATTATCATCATTGCATAATTGACATTCACGAAATCAAATTTTCATGCATTTCGCTTCTTTCTTGATCGAATTCGTTGGAATCATTGTTCATATCGATCATGAAATATAGTGTCGAACATGAAACCTCAATAAAAGAGTGGGAGTGACCTACGATAACAGTATAGAACAACTAGTATACAACCCGTGATAAATCACGGGGTTGTTCCGCGGCCGTGTTATTGTTAATTACTTCAAATTTGAATTAGATATGTAAACTAAAGAGTGGTACGCGGAGTTTCTTTTGATATCCAAGATACGGTTGGTGGATAATCTGCATACATTTGTATAAATTGGTATTTAAAAGATAATAACAAATGTAATGACTAAAATGGAAATTGTGTGACAGACAAAAATTAGATAGAAAGGGAACACGTGTCGTTTCAGGGAGTACATATGTTGTAAAAATTATAAGTGTCTGATATGTTAGATATGCGTTGTGGCTTAAATTACGTACTTCGGAATAATTAGAAGTGAGTACTAATTTTATTTAATCACCATGAACGTGTCGCTTAAGGTTCCGCTTTAGTATAACAACATGTCATTAGTGAGCATAATAAGCGTCATTACGTGGGTCATAAAGGTAGAATAAGGTCAAAACTTAGAAGATTAGGCAACACATTAATCATCGACAAAATTCTCTATAGGATACACTTTTCCCTTCCCAAAGAACTTTGCCCCAAAATTCACTACGTCATTATGAGAATAAAAAAAAATTTCTCCAAGTGTATATCTTCACGCACATGATGAAAGCAATTGCACTTCCCCTAATTATATTGCCCAGGAAATCTGTTAGGTGAATTGAGTAGTCAAATAGGAAATATTGATTTCTCAACATTTTTGATGAGAATTGATGGCATCTCGCGGAATTAGGTAAGAACATCTAGGATGGAGTGCATCTTGAAAAGGTAATCTCCTTGACATTTTACCTCTTAACTCAGTAATACGATTTGATATATTGCTTGCCTTAGTTACCTTCCCACCACATCTGTCGAGATAAATTTAGTGAGATTTGACCATTACAAACTCTGTTCTTTAAAGTTGTAATCAATTAGGTTAACTTTTTACTGTTTGCAGTTGGATTAGTTCACATCTGTCAAACCTACACAAACCTGGTAATTGCATGGTAAAATTTGACACTCTATAAATTGGGTTTCATCTTCATTCGTCACATAAGCAAAACCAATAGAAACCCAAAATTCAATTCACTGAAAATGTCTACCGAGTACTGCTACCCTCCCCAAATAATAATGCACAACCTGCCCTATGAGAAGCAGGGTAACGTAGTGACAGGGAGGAGTTTTAGGTGCATCAGAGATGAGTTGAGACGTTTCGGGTACCTTGTGAGGCAGTTCCGACCAATATGGAATGGTCAGACTAAGTGTTTCATGAGGTCCATCGTACTGGAGTTTGAGTCTGGTTTGGTTCACTACTGGAAGGCGTTCAAGCTGCAACGCGCATTTGTGAGGGCTGGGAAAGGCAAGGCTAATTATGAAAATGAGCTTGACTCAACAGCTGGTCCGCACGCTTGGGTGACATGTGAAGAGGACATCGTGTACACGAAGAGGGAAACAACTTATAGGATGGTGGCAGATGATGACAAAGTGAATGGTTATGATGATGCTGACAAAGATCCAGTTTCGACATATACTTGCGTGATGAGCGTGCTTACCGGTGAGTATCCAAAGTTTTACCCAAGGAATGTCTATTAGTGTTTATGTCTCCGACTGTCAGGTATGTGGTTAGTAGCAGAAGTCAGAACTCCAGAATCGGAATATATATAAGTTGTTAGTTTTCATGTTAATCCTCGGTGTGGTTAGTAACTTTATCATGTTGGTGGTAGTCGGTTGTAACTCTGAACTAATTATTGTTAGTATTTTTCGTCCATAAATTTAGACACATTTTCCTGGACTCATTATCGAACACCGTGTGACGGTGTAATGTATCTCAAGTACTCCAGATGTATTGAATGTTATCGTAATGCAAGTTAATGTTTGAAGTCTTAATGATCCAACACGGCGTAAGGTTGCGTACGACAACTGATTTTTCTAACATCATCGTTCTGTTGCCAATATTTGAATTTCAATTAAATGTTAACTTGGAGAGCCAGTAACCAAGGTAATCTAGCTACTTGAACGTATATGCCCTAAGTATTTCTATCGCGACAAATGTTTCTGTGTGCAAGGATCTACAACTTCGAATTCTTACGGATTATGTTCTGAATCTAATTGTATAATGGAGGAGAAGTTATGTTCTACTTTGCGCGTTTCAACCAGAGGGTGTAGTTTTCTATAAACTTACTTCGCCTTGTAAATTTTGAGAAAACGACTCATTGAACGTAATTTATTTTAGTGCACTCATAGAAATTGCAGTGCACAATTGCATTTGTCGTTTCTTTTTTCTACTTACTGCTCAGCATTCCGAGTGTAGATTTGCAGTCGACACTGAGAAGAACGAAACTGCATTTGAAGAAAATGTTCCTTCTTATCGTAGCTGTGTTACACATTTCTGTATAGGTAACTGCGTCAACCAAGTACTTACTTAGAGCGTATTAGTAGTGATCGTAGTGAATTGATACAAAGATAAGAAGTTGCTCCGTTTGGAGAATTTGGATTGCAAAACGTGCATAAATGTATAAGAATTTCGCGTTGACACATTGTGGACATGACATAGGTCCACCCCGACGCGGCCACGCGCGGGTTTGGGTAGGCGAATGAATCTCCATATGAGAATGGATCGAATTGAAATTTAGGTCTATGTGGAGTCGCCACCGAATTTTGTGGTTATTCGGAACCATTCGAGCCCACTCCATGTCGTAGTGGTCCGTATACAAAATACGGCCCATTTCCGATGTCAGAGTTTATTGGGCTCGTCCCTTTGCATTTGATACCAATACCGACATTATCGGATATTGTGTATTGAATGACTCTCGTGCGCCAACGGTTTCGGGCATCCGGAAACCGAGGTTCTGAGTAAGGGGTGAGGGTACGTGTTGGGAAGCCCACAAAGGACACCCAACCCCGCCCGCACATTAGCGGCTTCTACTAAGAATTCGAATGACTTACAATACGCGCGCTAGTTAAACGGGAAAATGATATGTAAAGAGTATTTTCCCTAAACATGTGAATTGAATTTGAAAAGGGTTTCTAAGTCAACTTAATGCAATTAATTCTACGTCAAAGTGGAATTTAGCATGCGGGTTCATTTAGTACAATAAACGAACAAGAAATAAATCGACAAAAGAAAGAAACAAACGGTTAGTAACGGTAAATCGATATTAACGGTTTGTGCAAATAATGAATTGAATTGAATAATGGACGAGATGATGCATGGGTTGAAAGGATAGTATACACGTGATTAATTATGCACGCGTTGACCTAAGTCGTAAAATACTATCGAGTTTTGGAAAGAAGGATGTACGACTCATGTTTTGGTCGTTACGAGGTCACTCGATCGAGTAGTCGATAGACTCGATCGAGTAAACCCTGAGAAGATGCTTCTGTTTCGTGTTATGGACCGTACTCGGCCGAGTTATGGACCAACTCGGTCGAGTACACGGCCACTCGACCGAGTCACTGTGAGACTCGCCCGAGTGGGTGTCGTAACAGACATTCTGATTCGATTTTTGGGGTACCACTCGACCGAGTGGGTTAGGCACTCGGTCGAGTGCCCTCTGTACGAATTGTAATTCGTTTGCAAATTGAAAATTGATTTTGAAATTGCTTTTGATTTTTGAGAATTTGACGATTTGGCCGAATCGGACGTAAATATTGCACAATTTACGCTCGACTTGGTTTTTTATAAATTGCGAATTTTGTTGAACCGAATATAAATATTGTTGAATTTATACCCGACTCTAACCTTGAATACTCGTTATATCCCATATTCGATTATTTGAATCGATATGGAATATTAGAGTGAGATAGAAAATAAATAAATTGATTTTAGTCGCTTCAAATTAATTATCGTGATATCAATAAATCGCGTTAATTAATTCGTATGACTTGATTATTAGACTCGATATCCAATTATGGAATTGGTATTGAATCCAGAATCGACGCTTTAATGGAATAAATAAAAAAAGAACTTGATTCCCTCGACTTTTCCGACATCGGAATAAATCCCTAGGGATTGTGATGTCGGGTCCGTGTCAACGGGTTTCGACCCTTATTGAAATACGATGTTTGCTTTTGAGAAATCGATGAGATATGCGAATAAAAACAATGGTGCAAAAATTATTGTTGAAGTTAATCTATCTCAATAATCAAGTAATTGGGATATCGGAACAAGCGACCGTCAACGCTGTGTGCAGTACACTTGTATGTTCGTGTTTCCTCATTCCGATATCACTTCATACTCGACACAAATTGATAGATATTTTAGTGTTTTGATATTAGTATTATACTATCGATATTAATGATGCGATAATAACGATAAAAATAAAAAAACCCATATGAAGATGACGATACGACGCGAGAAGGAGGAAGAAAGGAGAAGAAACGGGGTTTTGACACCCTCAACCTACATGTTCTTGTCTCGGCGCGGACTCGTAACCGTGGCTATAACACAAGAGTCTTCGAGGTTTATGGAGGTTAAGTTATGGTGGCTTGGGTTTGATGAATCCTAAAGCTAGTTTAGGGTTTGCTTAGGGTGTGCTAGGGTTTGTAAAGGATGTAATATGTGTGTATGATTGCTCTAGGGTTTTGAAAAGTTGTCAAAAAGGTTATGAAGAGGGGTGCATGAGGGTTGCTTATATAGGAAAAGCTAAGGCTTCGGTTTAGGGTTACTCGACCGAGTAAGTAGCTAACTCGGTCGAGTGGCCCGTTACGCCAGCCGCCGGGCTTGAAAAAAGGGCCCACTCGATCGAGTGGGTGGGGCACTCGATCGAGTGGCCCATCTGGGTCGCGCGGGTCACTCGCTTGGACCTTGACCATGGATACTTGATGAGTTTGAGTTTGAATTGGACTTTTGGTGTTTGAGGGGTTGTTTGGTATGTCTCGGAAACGACTTTGACCGGGATTGACCCAATCGCGACGAGTCGGTTTTAATTCCGGTGCCAGTTTCGGCCCAAATTAGCCTTGTTTGATTGGACACGGCCCGCTGGGCCTGGATTTGAGGTTGATTTTGTGAGATTTGTACTCTGTAAGTGTGTTAGCCATCGATTAATGGATTGAGCTCGTATCCGAGCGCATAGAAGCATGTTAGCGTCCGATCATCATCGGGTGCTTTTTGGGAAACTACCATAGACACCTGGCAGTCAAAATGCGGGTGTCTACAGAGCCCCCACTCTGACTGAGGCTTGGACAAGGCGAAAGTCAGAGTAGCCACCAGGCCAATCGAGGATTGAAACCTGGCGGACTTCCGGTCGGGTCGTTTATAGTCCATTAGACTCGCGTGAAGGGCTCGCCAGCCATAAGCTAGAAGTCATACCTGAGCTGATGACGATAACTCCGTGGTGAATTGGACTTGTCGCATAAGTCCTGGGTGCGCCTATATGGAGGCCCATCTCGTTAGATACCACCGTTGGCTTCCGCTGGGGAGGTATAGTGGGTTGCACGTCCCTGTTTGAGTCGTACCTGTATAAGTCACATAAAATGCATGCAACACGTAGGTAGCAAAATGACTCGCGCTGGGGGAAAATGATTTTTTTGAAAACTTGAATTTTGAAATCTTGAAAATTTGAGATTTTTTTAATTTTGGAAACTTTGAGATTTTTGACTCCTAACAAAGATTAGGAAAGTAATTTGCAGTTTAAATAGACCGAAATTTGACCTTGTCGAAAAGGATCTTTTTTCGAATGGCTAGATTTTGCAAATTTCAAAGTGGAATTTGAAGAGAGAGGCCTACCGACAGAGTCGACTCTGGACGTGACCGGACGAGTTGACAGACACGGACTGAACTCTCTAAGGGTTGGACCGTGACTCGGTAGGGGATGGGCCACCTAAGATGACGAGACTCTCGAGTTGCGCTATTCCGTAGCCTAGGCGAGTGGCAACACGGTCGAACATCGAAATGGGATGGATATGCTATAGGAGACTTCAGTAGTTTGTAATGAGACTGTTTTAGTCTGGTGCCCTTCTGGATCTCTGATTTTAGGGTACAGTCCAAAATGGGTATAACTTCGAGTCCTGACAGATTCTTGTCTTCGACGGAGCCGAGTACTAGGACACACTATAGAAAGGAGGCTAGTTTTTGAAAGTATTTTGGATTTTGTGAGTGGAAGGAGAACTTCTGTCTAATAGAAGACCCCAGGACGACAAAGCTAGCTACTGAGAACATGACAGTGTCGTGACCGGAGTGATGGTGCTCTTTTGAATGTGTGTCGATGTGAGTGGTTGTGCCTTTGTTGAAAGGCTGCCTACGTATTCACGTGTAGTGAAATCAAACCATGTCGTAGTTCAGTGTCGGAAGATGTATTATGGCGCCTAGTTTATTAGGGCTTTGTGTGTAACTAGCCATAGCGATGGTGTAGGCTAGGTGCATTCCCAATGATGTCTTGATCAAAGGGCTAGAATGGTTAGGATGTTAATCCTGTGACTGTGAGCGTTCTCCGGGGTAGCCCCCAGAGGTGGTGTGAACTATTTGGGCATGTTCTATGCCGACTGCAAGTTGAGTTCCCGTGTTTGGAGTTGGTAACTGGTTTGGATGGAATTTTAACGAGTTTTGTTCTCGGGATTTTTAACGAGTTCTGCTCTCGGGGAATTTGATGTTTTTGGAAATGTGGTGCTAGGAAGTAAATGGCTTTGATGACTCGAAATCTGGAGCTCGGTTCTGTGGAGCTAAAGCTTCGAGGGCTGGTTTGATAATGTGGGATCTGGTTTTGATGACTCGAAATCTGGAGCTCGGTTCTGTGGAGCTAAGGCTTCGAGGGCTGGTTTGATAATGCGGGATCTGGTTTCCATGTCTGGCCCTAATTGTTAGGGGTATCCTATGGAGCTTGAATCCTCGAAATTCCGGGCTGTCTCTGGCCTGGGTCTCGGGAAGGTCTTGAGGGTTGTAATGTGGGAAGGCTGAGTGTGGTGTTAGCTGACCAGCTTGATTGTTACTCCCCTATTGGATGGCATGGATAATTTTGAATTTGACCGTAGCACGGTCAAAGGATTTTCACTTGAGTTGACCGTTGACCACGGTCATGGGTACTTGACTTTTGATTGACCTCTTAGCCGCGGTCATGGGTTTTGATAATCTTGACCGTACCCTGGTCGTGGGGCTTTCCCTTGAATTGACCGTTGACCACGGTCATGGGTATTCTGAATTTTTTGATGATGGCCTGCTTTTTTTTTTGGCCTTTTGCTTTTTTCCTCATGGACTTTCGATTTTTTTTGTCCAGTTTTCTTTTTTGATGGCCTTTTTTTTGGCCCTTTCTTTTTTTCTCTTTCTTTTTTTTGTCGGTCAGACTAACACCTAAGGTAGGGATTGGTCAGTCTTATTGGAGGGGTGTTTTATTGTGGGAAATGGGCTTGCCTCCCGTCTTAGACCCAAACTAGAAGACTACCCAGATTTGTCATAGGATTTGATACCGCTCCTGCTACGGGTGGTTATGCGGTTTTTCTATACCAGACACGGAATAAGTAAAAAAGGAAACACGGGCTCGGTTTCCTGTAGTCATTATAGATGTGCCTATAATAGTCACGTGCGTGTGCTCACAGTGTATGATGGTGTTCATCATGTTCTCGGAAACACATAAGGAAAATATATATGAGAAAGAATATTGAAAGCTGATTTTATTGAATTTTGAAAAGAGGACAGAATACAATTGACCCTGACTTTGACTCCGATTTTGACTTTGACTTCGACTTTGAAAGGAATAGTACATCCTAGACTCGGACTCAGACTCGGACTCAAATCGGATCCGGATTCTCAGATAATGTTGTCATTAGTCGTTGGCTTCTAAGGACTCGAGTTGATGTCCAGTATAGCCTTTAGTATCAACTTCACCCAGATCTTCATTATGTCGAAGATCGTCTTCAATCCTAATGCCCATTTCGGTAAGTACGGCAAAGTTTGAAATGTCGGCATACCTAAGATGGACGCGGTAAGAAGGCAGGAGGTTGTTGACGAAGGCCTCCACTAGCGTCTTCTCGTTGGGCTTGTTTACCAACTTTACACTCTCGGCCCTCCATCTTTGAAGATATTTAGTGAACCCTTCTTTGGGCTCTTGGGCCATGACTTCCAGAGTACGCATTGTAGTCTGGATCTCGATATTATCGGCGTAGTTCCGAGCGAACTCTGTCGCCACATCATCCCAAGTCGGGTATTTCTTGGAATCGAGCCTGTAGTACCAGGCTTTGGGGTGCTTCTGGAGGGAGGAAGGGAATAAGTACTTAAACATGGTGGACTTTACCCCTTTGACTGCCATGAAGTCTTTGAAGGCCCGGATATGATGGACCGGGTCTTCGGTACCCTCAAACATAGGAATTCCCGTCAAGTTGAGGTTGGCCGGTACCTCGTTACTCAAAGGTGAATAAATGCGAGCATTTTCGGAGTGGATTGAGTTGCTTGTTGATAAGTGAACTTGCTCCTCGAGCCTGCGAACAACACTGACCAATTCGGCTATGGGCCCAGTGGACTCAGCTCCTTCAACTAGGACCGTTTTCTCTACAGTGCTCAGGCGAGTGTCCAAAGTTGCTTGGTTAGCAAGGATGAAGGTCAGTTGAGTCTCGATTTTGGTTAGGGCATCTTTCAATTCTTCCATCTTGCGTTGATGTCGGGTTGCGGGTGGCCTGTCTGTAAGAGCACCACGTAATCAGAGAGGTTGCTTCGGAACTCAAACTCGCCAAGGCATAGGAAATAGCGTAAGAGGAGGGACGACCTCAGTTTGACTCGGGTTAGACTCCCCTAATACAAATGTGTAGGGTACGATAATTCTCGGACTGACTGTGATTAATCACTCCTTCGGAGAATAGCCCCCAAGTGAGGCTAGGGACTCAGATGGTGTGGCATCTAAGTGACTCGAAAGTGGGTTATGTGAGACACGTGTAAGACATGACCCTTAGAGCAACTGTGATTGATCGCCCTGCTAAGGGGTAATCCCCAAGTGGGATTGAAGATTTTGTTAAGACTCGAGTGTGGGACGAGTGACCCTTAGACGTAAGGACCGTGAACCTTTTGTTATAGGGCTATGCCTTGTAAAAGGTTGACTCGGGAAAGACACCTAGACGGGTGACTTGCGAAAGGTGGGCCTTCCTTAGGATTTGGCCATGTGGGCCGAGTCCTGTCCGAAGGAAGGTCCACGTGAGACATCCCCAAACTTTTAGACTCGAGTGTGTAGATAGGCCTTCCTTTGTAGGAGTATGTCCTACGTAGGTGGGCCTTGCCTTAGTCTAATAAGGCGGACTGGGATAGGGAAGAAACTCGTGATGTAAGATCGCCGGAGTTTCGACGCTAAAAAAAAACCTTGACGACTTACGGCATGACCCGAAACTGCTAAATACGGGAAGTCCTAAGAAGAGTAAGGTTTTGAAAATGGATTATTTTGGAAAACCCGAGAAAACTTGGGGAAAGGCCCGACTTTTCGAGAAAATCGGAAAGTGTATCGGGCCTCAAATTTGAAAGTTCGAAAATATTTTTGAGTTTTGAAGTGGGCTGAATACCGGCTAAAAATAGGATGTTTTGAGTAAAATCATAAGTCCTAAATTCGGTATACGTCCCGGGTTTTGAAATTGGATATCTTGAAAATTGAAAATTTGAGTGTCGGAAGAAAGGAATTTCCAACGATTTGAAAATTGAAGATAAGATCCTGAAGATTTGAAAATCGAAAACGGCATCTCGAAGATTTGAAAATTGAAATTGAATTTTTGAAAATTCGAAAATCGAATGGTGGATCGGAAGTTCGAATTTTGAAATGGGCAGCATGCCGGCTAGAAAATAGGCTTGTTTTGAGTCAAATCATAAGTCCTAAATTTCGGCAGCTTTCCGAGTTTGAAAGTTGAATATTTTTGAAAAGATGCATTTTTGAAAAAGTTGACGGTTTTTGAAAACGACACAGAAACCAAATATCACGTAGTCACACAAGCATTATAACGACGCCATGTATGCTCTACACTAAGTCTCGGTCGGTCTGAAAGGGTCTATACCAGTGTACATAGTCTAGACGTTGATCGGGACGGACTCTCTAAGTCGAATTGAGCTTAGAACATGCCGCGAAACCCACTCGAATCGACTATGGACACCTTTTGACATATCCATGTTGGAGTACATCAATGGTATAGTGGGACGTCGGTCGCGAGTACCGGCCTTGGAAAATATGGGTTATGCATGAACCGTAGAACTAACACGCGTATAGTATTTGTCAAACGATTTCTATTCGAGTCTCACCCTGAGGATGCCGATGGTAAGTCACGCATCAGTTAATCCCCAGCGGAGTCGCCAAATTGTGGACATGACATAGGTCCACCCCGACGCGGCCACGCGCGGGTTTGGGTAGGCGAATGAATCTCCATATGAGAATGGATCGAATTGAAATTTAGGTCTATGTGGAGTCGCCACCGAATTTTGTGGTTATTCGGAACCATTCGAGCCCACTCTATGTCGTAGTGGTCCGTATACAAAATACGGCCCATTTCCGATGTCAGAGTTTATTGGGCTCGTCCCTTTGCATTTGATACCAATACCGACATTATCGGATATTGTGTATTGAATGACTCTCGTGCGCCAACGGTTTCGGGCATCCGGAAACCGAGGTTCTGAGTAAGGGGTGAGGGTACGTGTTGGGAAGCCCACAAAGGACACCCAACCCCGCCCGCACATTAGCGGCCTCTACTAAGAATTCGAATGACTTACAATACGCGCGCTAGTTAAACGGGAAAATGATATGTAAAGAGTATTTTCCCTAAACATGTGAATTGAATTTGAAAAGGGTTTCTAAGTCAACTTAATGCAATTAATTCTACGTCAAAGTGGAATTTAGCATGCGGGTTCATTTAGTACAATAAACGAACAAGAAATAAATCGACAAAAGAAACAAACAAACGGTTAGTAACGGTAAATCGATATTAACGGTTTGTGCAAATAATGAATTGAATTGAATAATGGACGAGATGATGCATGGTTTGAAAGGATAGTATACACGTGATTAATTATGCACGCGTTGACCTAAGTCGTAAAATACTATCGAGTTTTGGAAAGAAGGATGTACGACTCATGTTTTGGTCGTTACGAGGTCACTCGATCGAGTAGTCGATAGACTCGATCGAGTAAACCCTGAGAAGATGCTTCTGTTTCGTGTTATGGACCGTACTCGGCCGAGTTATGGACCAACTCGGTCGAGTACACGGCCACTCGACCGAGTCACTGTGAGACTCGCCCGAGTGGGTGTCGTAACAGACATTCTGATTCGATTTTTGGGGTACCACTCGACCGAGTGGGTTAGGCACTCGGTCGAGTGCCCTCTGTACGAATTGTAATTCGTTTGCAAATTGAAAATTGATTTTGAAATTGCTTTTGATTTTTGAGAATTTGACGATTTGGCCGAATCGGACGTAAATATTGCACAATTTACGCTCGACTTGGTTTTTTATAAATTGCAAATTTTGTTGAACCGAATATAAATATTGTTGAATTTATACCCGACTCTAACCTTGAATACTCGTTATATCCCATATTCGATTATTTGAATCGATATGGAATATTAGAGTGAGATAGAAAATAAATAAATTGATTTTAGTCGCTTCAAATTAATTATCGTGATATCAATAAATCGCGTTAATTAATTCGTATGACTTGATTATTAGACTCGATATCCAATTATGGAATTGGTATTGAATCCAGAATCGACGCTTTAATGGAATAAATAAAAAAAGAACTTGATTCCCTCGACTTTTCCGACATCGGAATAAATCCCTAGGGATTGTGATGTCGGGTCCGTGTCAACGGGTTTCGACCCTTATTGAAATACGATGTTTGCTTTTGAGAAATCGATGAGATATGCGAATAAAAACAATGGTGCAAAAATTATTGTTGAAGTTAATCTATCTCAATAATCAAGTAATTGGGATATCGGAACAAGCGACCGTTAACGCTGTGTGCAGTACACTTGTATGTTCGTGTTTCCTCATTCCGATATCACTTCATACTCGACACAAATTGATAGATATTTTAGTGTTTTGATATTAGTATTATACTATCGATATTAATGATGCGATAATAACGATAAAAATAAAAAAACCCATATGAAGATGACGATACGACGCGAGAAGGAGGAAGAAAGGAGAAGAAACGGGATTTTGACACCCTCAACCTACATGTTCTTGTCTCGGTGCGGACTCGTAACCGTGGCTATAACACAAGAGTCTTCGAGGTTTATGGAGGTTAAGTTATGGTGGCTTGGGTTTGATGAATCCTAAAGCTAGTTTAGGGTTTGCTTAGGGTGTGCTAGGGTTTGTAAAGGATGTAATATGTGTGTATGATTGCTCTAGGGTTTTGAAAAGTTGTCAAAAAGGTTATGAAGAGGGGTGCATGAGGGTTGCTTATATAGGAAAAGCTAGGGCTTCGGTTTAGGGTTACTCGACCGAGTAAGTAGCTAACTCGGTCGAGTGGCCCGTTACGCCAGCCGCCGGGCTTGAAAAAAGGGCCCCCTCGATCGAGTGGGTGGGGCACTCGATCGAGTGGCCCATCTGGGTCGCGCGGGTCACTCGCTTGGACCTTGACCATGGATACTTGATGAGTTTGAGTTTGAATTGGGCTTTTGGTGTTTGAGGGGTTGTTTGGTATGTCTCGGAAACGACTTTGACCGGGATTGACCCAATCGCGACGAGTCGGTTTTAATTCCGGTGCCGGTTTCGGCCCAAATTAGCCTTGTTTGATTGGACACGGCCCGCTGGGCCTGGATTTGAGGTTGATTTTGTGAGATTTGTACTCTGTAAGTGTGTTAGCCATCGATTAATGGATTGAGCCCGTATCCGAGCGCATAGAAGCATGTTAGCGTCCGATCATCATCGGGTGCTTTTTGGGAAACTACCATAGACACCTGGCAGTCAAAATGCGGGTGTCTACACACATAAGTTAAACTGGAAAAGGGACACTACTACTTCACTCGGTTGAAGACCTCTTTGTACACGACATTTGTAGTGCTGCATCCAACGTCATCTACAATCGTCTCCGATAGAGGAATCAGTATTTTCAAACCTCGTTTACTGGTAACTCGGGACATAGCAACGCAAAGCTGACCGTGCGTGAATATAGGGCGAGGTAAGTAGAAACCAACATGCTTCAAAGACTGACCCTGACTTTATTAATAGTCATCGCGTAGCAAACAACAACTGGGAACTGCCGTCTCTTAAACTTTATTGGGAATTTCGTCTCATCGAAGGAAGTAACGGTGAGTCTGGGGATGAAAACCTTCATTCCTTTAGTAGTTCCAAAAATAACAGTAGCGACAATAACACGATCACCCAAATTTGTTACGACCAAGCGAGTGCCATTACAAAGCCCATTCGCTTGATCTATGTTCCTTAGAAGCATGACAATGCATCCAACCTTAAGCGTTAAATGATGATTTGGTAGTCCGGATGACCTAATTGTGTTAAGGAACTCAGTAGAGTATATCTGATTTACAATTGAACTTGTCTCATCCTTACTAGTTTCGTCCGAACTTAGGTAGACTCTCTCTTCACCATGTAGTAAAGACATTACGTGGTTGTTGATCTCCTCGACGACATTGTGGGTAGATGCTAGAATTGCTCTTTCCTGGAAGAAAGCAGTGTTCCTGGTGTTGTCCTGAATTTTTGTAAAAATGGTACACACAACTGCCGGAAGTGGCCTGCCATCGTCCGCAATGCAAATATCTTCTGACAAATTAATCTTGCAGGTGCCGTCATTTGGTCCACCTGCAACACCGTTTCCTATTTCCAAGATCCATTTTGAGAATTCATTTAATTCAGCAATCTCCCGTTCATCTCGGCCAACCTAGAGTCTCATGTTCCTAGTTAACTCAAGAACCTACATATTTCGAAATAATTACAAATAATGAACGAATAACTGCTCGTATCTAATTTGTATAAGACTATGCGTACATAAATGCAGGAGTTATGTAATGGAAGTCAGTAGCCGCTATTAGTACATGCGTAAGGTAGTGTTTGGGAGTGATGATTTGCAATTATTGGAAATATTGAAATTCGATCTTACCTTGCAATATCGCCAAAGAGGAGATGAGCATATAGATGCCCGAACTATATCAGGGCGGCAACCTTTCGGTATGACAGTAAGTATATGTCTGAAATCTCTGCCGAGAACGACGACCTTACCACCAAATGGTTGTTCGGAATCACCGTCTGGTGCGAACCTCGCTATGTCACGGAGGCTACGGTCTAATGCCTCAAAGCAGTGACGGTGCATCATTGGTGCTTCGTCCCATATAATAAGTTTTGTGTGTAATATTAGCTCTGCAAAATCGCTGCCTGGTTTTATTCCAGGGCAAGTGAAGTCCTCGTCCACGTTGATTGGTATGGAAAACCTCGATTGAGCCGTACGACCACCAGGCAGAAGTATTTCAGCGATACCACTTGACGCAACAGGAAGTACAATGTCACCACCCTTCCTGATGGCGGCGCACAACGTCTTCCACACGAAAGTTTTCCCAGTTCCACTGTAACCGTAGTGAAAAATAATCCGCCATTGCCTTGCTTCACAGCGCACATTATCTCCTCATATACAGATTTCTGCTCATCTGTTAGAGATGCTACAAATGTTTCATGTATATGGGTCTGTTCCTCCCGATCATAGGATCGTTCATCTGAAACCAACCTATTACTGTGGAGCGATGCTACTTCGAAATCAGGACACATCATACTGTCAAAATTCTTGAGTGTACTACCATTCCGTAGCAATGACTGCTCGATATCAGATAAAGCATAAATCTTTAACTCCGACTAAGTCATCATCAAATCTGCAAAATTATACTACTTCAATGGTCACACAATATCGAGGAAATTAAAAAAATATGTTTCTCACATCATGCTAGTAGGAGTATTATTTAATTGCTACCATAGTTTTGAAGTTGTCTGCGCCTCATGTGTAGAATATCTTCAGTGAGGAAGTGCCACGTCTTCTCCCAAACATGTTCAGGTTTGATAAGACTTTTCGAATGCAGGAGTGTTGCGAGGAGATTACGTAAGAAACTGCCAGATCCCTAGTAACTCGCTTTCAATTGCATCAATATATTCTTTGTCGTCACCGAGTAAACCAAGAGCATAACAAGCATCTTTGAAAGTTGGATGCACGATGCCATTAACTGTTCTAATGTCCTCATATGAGGTAGGATCTTTAACAAAATTCAGTAACGTCCGCATATAGTACCTCTCGCTACCTGTTGGAGACATATGGAACATTCTCCCAATTGTAAATCCCATTTTCCTCGGAGCTTATTCTTTGTCCTGGTTGTGCCATACTTAGCGGTTGGGAAATTGGGAGTAGGTTAAATCACGACCGTCTAAATGTTTCTTATTGTAGTCTAGCCAAGCTATGAACTTAGTCCGTGAATTACATGACCTAGCTACAACCTCTTCCAATGGGTCGTCGTCGTGACAACGTTTTGTTCGTTCGGTAATTGGTAGTCCAGACGTTGTATAGGAGGTGTTCAGTAATGGATGTCGAATGCAAGTATTCTCCAAACATCCTCGCACGGGGAGATGTATCGACAGTCGTAGTACTCTTGAATCTGGTCAACCTCATCTGTGGTTTTGCCGTTAGACGCCCCGATCGTCACCCTGTCATAGTCCTTATTGATGTATTTGAAGAGATATTTAATGGATCTCGCTTGGTTGCACCACTCAACGTTGATGTGCGCACGGTACCGTTGTATTAGATTAGGGTTGTAAGGAACGACGTACCCATTATGAATAGGCACGCCTCTCTTGTCGAAAGTAATACTCGTATCTCGTCTTTTGTAAAGCAGATAACCATCACCATCAACGGTTGTTTGGTCGCAAAACGGATTGGGAAATCTCTTTCTGCACACACCTTAATCCATACACGGGGCCTTAGAATTAGCTTGCCCACACGGTCCATGAATCATGTGGTTAGCCTTGAACAACACAGGGTTCTCGTTTCGGTCTAGCAGCTCCGCACTAATAATACCATCAACGTAAGCTAATACTGGAAATTTATCATCGCGATGAAGACAAAGAAGTATGTGGGCGTGAGGAATACCACATTTTTGAAATTCGACTGTGTAGATGACTGGTTCGTGAATACAGCACATGAAAAAGGGTAAAACGTTAGGTCGGAAATGCAGACATGTCTACAAACATTAGATTATCGCAAGCAGTAACTACACAGAGTTAGACATTTAGCAAAATGTTAACAACTGAAATCATTGAGTACACATACGGAAAAATAAAAAGTTCACGTACCTGCCCTTGTCCTACAGAAAATATGATCGTCCTTGCAGTCTCTGATAAGCTATTCGAGTTTCATCTTAAATACCCTTGTCAAGATGTCCGGCCTGTTCTCGAGTTTAATGCCCTTGGCCTTCACAAACCTAGTTATTTCAGGCCACTTTGGATTGCAGGTGAAAGTGATGAACAAATCAGGGTACCCGCACCACCTGCAGATTGCCATTGTGTCCTGATACGTCTCCCTCATGTAACCCTTACCACCAAGGAAACTTGACGAAACTATGTAACGCTTGCCCGATGACCCAGGTTTAGTTACACCATTCTGGACTGATGCCGCGAGTTTGTAATTTTTTGACATGAGTTTAGGTTGGTTTAGTCTGAAATATAAGAGCCTCTGGGCCTCTACCATGGTGTAACCGTCTACGATGAACTGCCAAAAGAGATTACCACCGTTCAGAATGGTAGATTGTTCAACATCTGGGGGTCTGTCTATTAGACGAAATGCAAACCACTCACGAAGTGTTAGTTCGTTTCTCCCCGTTTTGGGATTTTTGGAGGACAAAATAGACTGCTAGCTATGTGATATACCAAGGCGTGGACCATCTTCACTGCAAGGAAAAAGAAGTGGGTACTGGAGTGCAAGGTACGAATGATGGAGTTCTGATATGCGCTGTAATTTCCCAGATTTCTCCTCGACAATATTGTCACAACTGTCGATCGTGTCCTCGATGTCCCCAAAAATTAGGGCAGCTACTTCAGATACGGAAGGCATATTGTAAATTCGGCCGTCAACATGTCTGCCACTAATTAGTCGCAATCTAATTTCATCCCGATTGTGGACGTCAACAAGACGATCTCTAGCAATTCTAAACGATTTAACCAAGGGATTGTGTTCGTCGAGCATGTCTTTAAGGGCAGACATGAGCATTGCATCAAATTTTTTCGTCCTGTACTTACTGCATGTTTTAGGAGAGAAATGAGAATCTGTGGATCGGCGTAGACTAAATACGGTTAGGAAAAATTTAGAGGAGGTTTGCGTGTTTTATTACCTAAGTGCATTTGTCCTATTCGATATTTCGTCCTCCGTATCGTATATATATAGTTGACATAACTTGGGGCCACTGTCGTCTACTGGCAGAAGGCTATCAATACGATGGCTGTTTTGACCGCTAATTTTGAATGTGTAAGGACCTCTGCCCACATTAACGGAGTGGTCGATCTTGCCATCTATTGAAGTCATTGTGAACTCGTTATTGTACGAACGAATGTTGTCTTTGAAATGCAAACTTTTTGGGTGTACTTCCCACAGCAGATCTATGGACATGACATAGGTCCACCCCGACGCGGCCACGCGCGGGTTTGGGCAGGCGAATGAATCTCGTGTGATATGGTTCTCGGGTTGAAATTTAAATCGAAGATGAATTCGCCACCGAACTTTGTGGGAGTTCGGGCCCATTTGAACCCACTCTATATTTTGGGTGGACCGTGCACAAAGTACGGCCCACTTTGATACAAGAGCTTGTGGCTTTCATCCCTTTGAATTACGATACCGATGCCGACATTATCGGGTACCGTGCATCGCATGACTCTCGTGCGCCAACGGTTTCGGACATCCGGAAACCGAGGTTCTGAGTAACGGGTGAAGGTGCGTGTTGGGAAGCGCACAAAGGACACCCAACCCTGCCCGCACTTTTAGCGGCCTCTACTAAGATACCGTTCGATTTTAGAATACGCGCGCTAGTAATTCGGTTGAATGTTATGCAAACAGCATTTTTGACTAAACATGTGAAATATGTTTGATCTACGTCGTTTAATGCATCTTTGAATTATGTCGAAGTTGTTTTAGCATGTGAGGTTCGTTTTAGTACAATAAAACAAACAAATAAAACAAAAGATTACAAATGCGCGGGCGGAATACAACCCGGAAAAACAATAGGACAATCAAAATATATAACAATCGCAACAAAAACGGAATGTAAGTAGATCGGATGATATAGGAAGACATGGTGCACGGTTTTGAAAATTGTAGGACACGTGGTGGACTTGACACGTGTTGACCGAAGTCAAAAAAAATTTGATAAGGCTTATTATATGTGGAGGCCTCACGGTTTGGCGTGTGAACGAGGCCACTCGAGCGAGTCATGGGGAGACTCGATCGAGTGCCATACCTAAAACCCTCCTACCTGTTTTTTGGGGTGCCACTCGATCTAGTGGGCTATGACACTCGATCGAGTGCCCCCTGTACGGACTGTAGTCCGTTCCGAAAAGGGCATCGATTTCGAAATTGCTTTTAATTTTAAATCGATAATTTGCTAAGTCGTGCGAAAATATAGTATAATTTATGCTCGACTTAATTTTCGATACACGTCATATTCGTTATTCGATTACGGAACTAATATCTAATATTTAGAGTGAATTTTGTAAAAATCAAATTTGGTCGTACTAGAACGAGTATCGGTTCCCTCTGCATCATAATGTCGTAATCAATCCTTTCAGACCGTGTGACAATTAATTCGGCGTCAATGGGTTCGTGCTAGAGCGGTCTATTGATTAATTCTTTTAGACATGATATTCGACTATGGAGTCGATATCGCATCTTAAGAATGAACACTTTTATTTGTTTGATTAGAGCGAAAGTCGATTCCCTCCGCGTCACGACATCGTAATTAATCCTTGCGGATTATGTGATGTTCAATCTGCATCAACAGGTTTCGTTCTAACCTTAAGAAGGAGAATCAGACATGTTTAACGAGGAATACCTACGATCCCATCATGTTCTTGAGTGTTTAGGGCAGGGCTCCTCGAGAGGCCTCCACTACTGTTACTACTCGTAAAGGGATTAGAAGGGTCTTATACGAGATTCATCCTTAAACGTGTTCGATTCGAGATCTTTTTTTGTAAATTGATGTATGCGTGATGTTTTAATGTTAAATCAATAGTAGTATTAATGATATTAGAAACGAAAAAGAATAAAAATAAAGAAACGACGAAGAAGACGGACGGAAAGGAAGAGAAAGATGAGAGAAGGGAAGAGAGAAAAGGGAGAAGTCGGGATTGAATTTGCACCCTCAACCTACATGCTTTATCTTCTCGGAATAGAGCTCGTCTAGTTGTGGCTTAGGCACGGGATTTTCAAGAGGATGTAGATGAGTTATGGTGGTTTAAGGTAGAAGAAGGGTTGCAAAAGTTATGAATGTGATGGCTGGAAAAAAAGTTGTAAGGTTGAAAAGTCGTGAATTATGTTGAGGGGGGGGGGGGGGGGGGGTATTTATTAGAAAATACCCCGGTTTTGGATAAGAAAAGAGCCACAAGATCGAGTGGTGTATTGCACTCGATAGAGTGCCCAGTCTGACGCCGGTTCGGGCTGTTTTGCGAGCCTACTCGACCGAGTGGGCTGATCCACTCGATCGAGTGGGTCTGGGCGGATAAAGGGGTTTTAGAGATAAAATTTTATCTCTAATGAAGAGATTTAATAGCTTGAGTTCTCTTCTAGAAGCAACGTAGCTGATATTTTTGTGTCGGTTTTGTCTTTGATCGGGTTTTGACCCGGTCGCCAAAAGACGGTTTTACCCTCGGTGTCGGTTTTGACCCAAATTATTCTTATTTGATTGGAAACGGCCCACTGGGCCTGAATTTGGGGTTGGTTTTGTGAGATTTGTACTCCGTAAAAAGCCCAAGCCAAATACTAACGATTTTGAGCCTATATTCGAGTATGCTAAAGCACGTTCGCGTCCGATCATCATCGGGTGTTTGTTTGAAACAACTATAGACACCTAGCAGCCAAATGTGGGTGTCTACAGAGCCCCTACTCTGACTGAGGCTTGAACAAGGCAAAAGTCCGAGTAGCTACTAGGCCAATCGAGGATTAAGACCTGGTAGGCTTCCGGTCGGGTTGTTTATAGTCCATTAGACTCGCATGAAAGGGCTCGCCATCCATAAGATAGAAATCATACCTGAGTTGGTGTTGATAGCTCCATGGAAAGTCGGACTTGCCTTCGAAGTCCTGGGTGTACCTGTATGTAGGCACATCCCGTGTTGCTTTAGGAGAAATGCCGCCTTGGGCTTCCGCTGGGGAGTTTAGTGAGTTGCGCGGGCTTGCTTCTGAAGCCTTGAGTGTACCTGTGTACAGTTACATAGATTTTGCATGTAACATTTAGGTGAAACACGACTCGTGCTGGGGAATAAAAATTTTGAATATTTGAATTTTTTAAGATTTTGAAAATTTTCTTGAAAATTTTGACTTCTTTGAAAAGAATTAGGAATGCTCGGGATAACTTTATTCCTGTACTGATATGAGGAAGCTGAAATTGGGCTTGTATGCCTAAACCCACTCGGGTTAAGGAATCCTAATGGTAGAAGGATTGTCAGGGCTTGGTGTTATAAATACACATCCCCTGCTTTAACTTTTTTGTATTCCTCACAATCTTCTCTTTCTTAAAAAAGAAAACTCTTGCCCTTTCCAAGAAACTTAGCCATGGGTATTAAACGTTTGACCGCGATGCTCCAAGATTGGTCCCGACGCTTTACGGACGCAGATAAGGTAGCTTTGAATCAGGCGGGTATTACTCAGCTGTTCACGATCCGTCAGATGCGGGTGGATCGTTACTTTCTTGATGCTTGTCTGTCCTACTGGGACGACACATATCACGTTTTTGCCCTTCCTCGGGGTGAGATTTGTCCTATACCCGAGGAAATTGCTGCTGTAGGAGGATGTAACCCCTTGCTTCATCCTGCTGTCCCATTTCCTGTTCATGATCCCAGGAGGAAACTACGGGAATTTTTAGGACTCTCTCACATGGAGGTATCCCGTATGCTGGACGGGGATAATATCTCTTTGTTCGACTTGGCTGAGAAATTCATGAATCTGCATGATGTCCGGGTTAGACCGGCCCACAGTCGTAGGGCTTTTGCTTTTTGTATGCTCCATGTTTTCGCTTTCGAAGGTCACATGGATTTGCTGTCATGTATGGGTAACGTTCAACTTTTCACCGTTGTCGACCTGATGGAGACGGAGCATAGTCCAGCATGGCTGATTACGGGGGAAATTATCCAGGGTTTGGATAATCGCAAAAGGGATTCGTCTGACCGGGAGCACCCATCTGCTGCAGGTATATCGCTTCGGATTTTTTGATTTCGATTTTTTTTTACGCGATATTGTAGACACCCACATTTTGACCGCCAGGTGTCTATAGTAGTTTCCGACAAACACCCGATGATGATCGGACGCGAACGTGCTTTAACGTACTCGAAAATGGGTTCGAAATCATGGATATTTGGCTTGGGCTTTTTACGGAGTACAAATTTCACAAAACCAACCTCAAATTCAGGCCCAGTGGGTCGTTTCGAGTCAAATAACACTAATTTGGGTCGAATCCGACACCAGGGGTAAAACCGTCTTTTAGCGACCGAGTCAAAACCCGATCAAAGATTTTCCCGAGACTTGCGGACTGACCGTGGCAGCTCACGTGTCCAATTCTTACCCAAACTCTACAAAAAATCAGCTACGCAAAATATTAAACAATTCCGTTTGAGGTAGAATTCGATCTCAAGCAGGAATCCTATCCGAAAACCGATTCAAACACCCGACCGAGTGCAAACACTCGGCCGAGCAGCACACAACCAACCGGTTTTCCTGGATTCTTCACCAAGAAAACGGAATTCTCGTTCTTCTCAGCTTCTTACCCAAGCGGTAATTCTAATTCAAATACACCTCTCCTAGCCAAGGTCGGGAACTCCCTATAAATAGCCCCTTGCATAGAATACTTTCACACATCATTCACACACAAATTAATTCATACAATCCCCGACACACATAATTCCTGACACACGATACAACAAACATCTAAGATTCAGAAAAACCATCAACTTTTTTACACATCTACGATTCATACACTTAGCATCGAAAAACCCGAAGGAAACCGGTCCCGATACCCGACACCCTTCACCCGATTCTCGCCCAAACCGAACCCCCACAAGCCGACCGACATCACTCGACGCTCCCGTGCTTAGCCACATTCCGACGAGCCCCGATCCGAGTTAACAAAAACATGTAGGTTGAGGGTGTAATCAAACCCGATTTCTCCTTTTCTTCTCTTCTTTTCCTCGTCGTCCGTGTCCTTTTTACGGGTCAAGCGTCGTCTTTTTTTTTTTTTTTTTTTCTAATATCGATATTAACAAAAAGCTATTTTCATAACAAACATTCTTAAAAATATGATATCGATTTTCTATAATCGAATAATGTATCGAAAAGAATTATATTAAGATCTCGATGATGTCAAAAATCATACATCTTTTTTCGTTCAAACTCTTCTTTTTTTAAAACAATTTTACAAAACCTTTTTTTTAACTCATTCTAAATATCCGATATCGATTTCATAATCGAGTATCGGATATGACGAATATCGAAAACATGAATCGAATACAAATTAATTCATATTTTGTACGCGATCCATCAAAATTAGCAATTTCGAACAAAAAATAAAAAGTCGGACAGACCCGCACGCGAGTCGCGTCACGCCCGGGCGACTCCCGCACGGGTCTGAAACCCGGACCGTTTTTTTAACTTTTTCGGTCGTTTTAATATTTATTCTACGAAACGATTTCTAAAATTTACATCTTTTCTAAAACTGTTCCAAGTATTTGATATTGATTTTGTAGTCAACTATCGAATATAACGAATATCGAAAATATTTAGTCGAGTACGAATCATGCAATATTCATACGCGATTTAATAAAAGCATCGAGTTTTCGAAAACCGATTTCAAAACAGGCTGCCACGTGACCCACCGGCGTCCCGGGCGAGCCGCGCGGCCGGCTGCCTTGCCGCGTCCGTCGTTCTTTTTTATTATTTTTCGAACATCGTTTTTTATACAAAACAACGTCTTTTTAACGATATTTTTCAGATTTCGATTTATTTTCTCGATCTCGTATATTTACTTTATTTGCTATATTATTTCTTCACAAATCGATACTAACTCGTTTGTTCATCTTGTAGCAAATTCTTTCCTTTTCATCATTTGTTTTATTATGCTAAAACGAATCTCACATGTAAAATTCAACTTTGACGTTAGATTTTTCATGCATTAAACGACTTAGCAACCCGTTCAATTCCTCACATGCTTAGGAAAACAATGTTTGCATATCATTCACCGTTCAACTAACGCGCGTATTAAAACATCATTCGATATCCTAGTAGAGGCCGCTAATGTGCGGGCGGGGTTGGGTGTTCTTAGTGAACTTCCCAACACGTACCCTCACCCCTTACTCAGAACCGTGGTTTCCGGATGTCCGAGACCATTGGCAACGAGAGTCATTCAATATACGATTAACCGCTCAAGTCGGCATCTGTATCGAACTGCAAAGGGACGAGCCCAATAAACTCTGACATCGAAAATGGCCCGTATTTTGTACACGGCCCACTACGGCATAGAGCGGGCTCGAACGGTTCCGAATAACCATAAAATTCGGTGGCGACTCCAACTTCGATTTAAATTTCAATTTGACCATCTCATATGGAGATTCATTCGCCTCCCCAAACCCGCGCGTGGCCGCGTCGGGGTGGACCTATGTCATGTCCACAATTTGGCGACTCCGCTGGGGATTTACTGATGCGTTAATACCTTCGGTATCCTTCATGGTGAGACTCGAATAGAAATCGTTTGACTAGTACAATGCGCGTTTTAGTTTTACGGTTCATGCATAACCCCATTTTTCCCGGGCCGATACTGGTGACCGACGTCCCACTATACCATTGATATAGTCCAAATTGGTTATGTCAAAGGTGTCCATTAGCTGATTCGTATGGGTTTTACGGCATGTTAATCTCAACTCGAGTTAGGGAGTCCGCCCCGATTCTCGATAGGCTATGTACACTGGTATAGACCCTTATAGACTGACCGAGACTTAGCTTAAAAGCATACATGACGTCATTATACTGTTTCCATGACTACGTGCTACTTGATCCACATCATCTTTTTCAAAACCGTCATTTTCAAAAATTTGCATCCTTTTCAAAATATCCAATTTCAAAACCCCGGGCATATACCAAATTTAGGACCTACGATTTTACTCAAAATAGCCTTTTTTCTAGCCGGTATTATGCCCGATTTAAAACTCGAAAATATTTTCGAACTTGCAAAACCGTCGCCCGGTTCGATTTCCGTTTTTTTTCTTTCGAAAAAAAACCGGGCCATCCCCCGAATTTCTCTTCGGGCTTTCAAAAATTCAAAATTTCTGACTTTTCAAAAAAAAAATCAAGCCCGATGACATTTTCGCCAATTTTAAAAGTCGGGATCTTGTTTTCGATTTTCAAATTTTTGGAAATTCATCTTCGATATTCGAAATTCCGAAATTCCAAAAATGCATCTTTTAAAAAAAAAAAAATCGGAAAGCTGCCGAAATTTAGACTTAAGATTTGACTCAAAACACGCTTATTTTCTAGCCGGCATGCTGCCCATTTCAAAATTCGAATTTCCGATCCACTATTCGATTTTCGAATTTTCAAAATTCAATTTCGATTTTAAAATGTTCGAGATGCCAGTTTCGATTTTCAAAATTTTCGAGATACCAGTTTCGATTTTCAAAATCTTCGAGATGCCATTTTTAATTTTCAAATCTTCGAGATGCCGTTTTTCGATTTTCAAATCTTCGGGATCTCATCTTCAATTTGCAAATTGTCGGAAATTCCTTTTTTTCGATACTCAAGTTTCAAAATTCCAAATATTCAACTTTTCAAAACCCCGGAATGCTACCGAAATTAGGACTTATGATTTTACTCAAAATAGCCTTTTTTTTAGCCGGTATTATGCCCAATTCAAAACTCGAAATTGTTTTCGAAATTTTCAAACCGTCACCCGGCCCACCTTTTCCGTTTTTTCTCGAAAAAGGGCCGGTTCCACCCCGGATTTTTCAGGCTTTTAAAAAAATATCATATTTCAAAACTTCCTCTTCTTAGGACTTCCCGTATTTAGCAGTGTCGGGTCGTGTCATAAGTCGTTGAAGTCTCTAGCGTCGAAACTCTGTCGATCTTACATCACGAGTTTCCCCCCTATCCCAGTGCGCCTTATTTTACTAAGGCAAGGCCCACCTGTGTAGGACATACTCCTACAAAGGTTGGCTCACTTACACAATCAAGTCCAAGGGTCTGGGGAATATCTCACGTGGGCCCTCCTTCGAACAGGACTCGGCCCACACGCCGAATCCTAAGGGAGGCCCACCTTTCACGAGTCACCCGTCTAGGTGTCCTTTCCGAGTCATTTCCTTTTCAGGCTTTTCCCCACTCGGGGGCTACCCTTCAGCAGAGCGATCAATCACGGTTGCTCTAAGGGTCATGTCTTGCGCGTGTTGTCTTACATACCCCACTTTTGAGTCACTTAGATGTCACACCATCTGAGTCTCTAACCTTACTCGGGGGGTTGTCCTCCACCCGAGCAGTCAACCACGGTTACCCTAGAGAGTACCCTACGTTCATCCTACACCGGCGTCCTTATGATGCCTTCTTCGAGTCGCACCCACGCTACGAATACTCGGGTCACCTAGTGTTAGGTCACCACGGTTGGTCCAAGCACACAGCACGGTCAAATACGGTCGCCCCATTTTCGGACTTATCCTTGTACAGCTCGAGTCTCGTGGTCGAGTCTAGGTCACAGTCGTTATTTTGTCTGGATTAACGCTTAAGTAGCCCGGTCAAAGAATCTTAGTCATTCCCGCCCCCGGGCCGTACCTAGTTTGACTCTCTCTCTTGCATTTTCGCAAAACCGAGTTTAGGCGAGTTCTAACACCTGTCGTTTCTTCCGATCAGGGACCCCATGAACGAGATACTACCAAACCATAGCAAATCCCGCGCCGTCGAGAAAGGGGATATCCAGGGGAGTATGCTTATGCTATCTTGCTCCATTAACAATATCTTCTCGAAAATCAATATTGCCCTAGATAACCTAAGTTCCAGGGTAACCATCATCGAAGAAGACCTTGTAAGAACCCGAGCCCGTCTAACACAACTGGAGCGGGTAAGACAGCCAATCACCCAACCGAGCCATTTGAAAGGTGAACACTCTTACGAAACTGTCCGATACCCTCAAGATGGTAAGACCGAGAGAGATAACCCTCAAGTCGCCTCTCCAAAAATCAAGAACCAATCAAAGGATAGGACATTTACCCACTTGGATATGTCCTACACCGTCGCTTTCCAGAGGTTGGTTCCGAAGGGCATAATACTACCTATAGGCCCAACAACCGACCCACCTTTGGAAAAACGCTCCAAAGCATGGAACTTCGAGCATTACTGCAAATTCCATAGAGGGAGGGGACACGATACAGAACAGTGCTGGAAGCTGAAACACCTTATTCAAGACTTCCTCGATGCTAGGAAGACTCCCGTTTTGGAAACTTTGTCACTTGCAAAGCCCCTCATGGACTATACGGGGCTCGATGACCAAAGCATCCAATCTACCTCTCATGCATCCAAGAGTCCGGATTTGATTTAAGTCCAAGTCTGAGTCCGAGTCTAGGATATACTATTTATTTCAACTTCAAAGTCAGAGTCAGAGTCAATTGTATTCTGTCCTCTTTTTCAAAATTCAATAAAATCAGCTTTTCTATCTCTCATATATAATTTCCTTATGTGTTTCCGAGAACATGATGAACACCGTCATACACTGTGAGCACACGCACGTGAATATTATAGGCACATCTATAATGACTGCAGGAAATGAGACCCGTGTTTTCTTTTACCTGTTCCATGTCTGGTATAGAAAGCCACATAACTACCCTTAGCAAGAGCGGTATCGAATCCTATGACAAATCTAGGTAGTCTCCTAGTTTGGGTTCAAGACGGAAGGCAAGCCCATTTCCCACAATAAACACCCCTCCAATAAGACTGGCCATCCCTACCTTAGTGTTAGTCTGACCAACCGAACAAAAAAAAATACAAAACAAAACAAAAAAACCTAGACAGAAAAAAAAAGAAAAAAAAAGCAAAAGGCCCAAAACAAAAGAGCTGGCCATGATCAAAAAGAACTCCCAAAAACCCATGACCATGATCAACGGTCAATTCAAGTGGAAGCCCCATGACCAGGGTACGGTCAATTATCAATACTCATACCATCAAATAGGGAAGAAACAATCAAGTTGGTCAGCTAACACCACATTTAGCCTTCCCACATTACAACCCTCAAGACCTTCCCGAGACCCAGGCCAGAGACAACCCGGAATTTTGAGGATTCAAGCTCCATAGGATACCCCTAACCATTAGGGCCAGACATGGAAATCAGATCTCGCATTATCAAAACTTATCCCGATCAAAGTTCAAGCCATTTTACTCGACTTCCCCTTTACATAACATAATTCACAATCACCATACGCAAACCCGAGAGCAAAACTCGTCAAATCCTCGAGAGCAAAACTCGTCAAATCCCCCGAGAGCAAAACTCGTCAAATCCCCCCGAGAGCAAAACTCGTCAAATCCCCCGAGAGCAAAAATCGTCAAATCCCCCGAGAGCAAAACTCGTCAAATCCCCCCGAGAGCAAAACTCGTCAAATCTCCGAGAGCAAAACTCGTTAAAATCCCCGAGAGCAAAACTCGTTAAAATCCCCGAGAGCAAAACTCGTTAAAATCCCCGAGAGCAAAACTCATCAAATCCCCGAGAGCAAAACTCGTTCAAATCCCCGAGAGCAAAACTCATCAAAATCCCCGAGAACAGAACTCGTTAAAATCCCCGAGAACAGAGCTCGTTAAAATCCCCGAGAGCAAAACTCGTTAAAATCTCATCCCAATTCTCCTCATTCAAACCAGTTACCAACCCCGGCCCGAACACGGAAACTCAAACTGCGGTCGGCATAGAACATGCCCAAATAGTTCACACCACCTCTGAGGGCCACCCCGGAGAATTCTCACAGTCATAGGATCAACATCCTAACTATTCTAGCCCTTTGATCATGGCATCATTGGGAATGCACCTAGCCTATACCATCACCATGGCTAGTTACACACAAAGCCCTAATAAACTAGGCACCATAATCCACTGAACTACGGCTTGGTTTGATTTCACCACATGTGAATACGTAGGCAGCCTTTCAACAGAGGCACAACCACCCACATTGTCACACATTCAAAAAGCACCATCATTCCGGTCACGACACTGTCATGTTCTCGACAGTTAGCTTTGTCATTCTGGGGGCTTCTCCTAGGCAGAAGTTCTCCATCCACTCACATAATCCAAATACCTTCAAAATCTAGCCTCCTTTCTATAGTGTGTCCTAGTACTCGGCTCAGTCGAAGACAAGAATCTGTCAGGACTCGAGGCAATACCCACTTTGGAAATGTACCCTAAAATCAAAAAAGATTCAAAAGAGCACTAGACTACGGCATTGCTACTGCTAAAAGTCCTGTCATAGCACAGCCTTCCTATTCCGAGGATTCGACCGTGTTGTCACTCGCCTAGGCTACGGAATAGCGCAACTTAAGAGTCTTGTCATCTTAGGTGGCCCACCTCCTTACCAAGTCACGGTCCAACCCTTAGAGAGTCCAAGTCGTGTCTGTCAACTCGTCCTGTCGCGTCCAGAGTCGAGTCTGCCGGTAGGCCTCTCTTTTCAAATTTTCATTTTAAAATTTGCAAAAAACTTAGCCATTTGAAAAAAAATCCTTTTCGACAAGGTCAAATCTCAGTCTATTTAAACGGCAAATTTCTTTTCCACCTCTTTCAATTTTGGAAACCTATCTCCTAGCACGTGAGTTGCTTTCAGGACTTCGATTTCAAAATGCAGCAAAAATCATTTTTACTCCCCAGCGCGAGTCATATTTGTTTCGCCTACGTGTTGCATGCAAAATTTTATGTAACTTATACAGGTACAAATCACGACAGCGCAATTCACATAACTCCCCAGCGGCATTTAATAGGATGAGCCCATATACGACAAGTCCAATTCCCCACGGAGTTATCATCATCAGTTCAGGTACATTTCTAATTCATGGCCGGCGGGCCCTTCACGCAGGTCTAATGGACTTTAAACGACCCGATCGGAAGTCTGCCAGGTCTTAATCTTTGATTGGCCTGGTAGCTACTCTGACTTTCGCCTTGTCCAAGCCTCAGTCAGAGTGGGGGCTCTGTAGACACCCACATTTTGACCGCCAGGTGTCTATAGTAGTTTCCGACAAACACCCGATGATGATCGGACGCGAACGTGCTTTAACGTACTCGGAAATGGGTTCGAAATCATGGATATTTGGCTTGGGCTTTTTACGGAGTACAAATTTCACAAAACCAACCTCAAATTCAGGCCCAGTGGGTCGTTTCGAGTCAAATAACACTAATTTGGGTCGAATCCGACACCAGGGGTAAAACCGTCTTTTAGCGACCGAGTCAAAACCCGGTCAAAGATTTTCCCGAGACTTGCGGACTGACCGTGGCATCTCACGTGTCCAATTCTTACCCAAACTCTACAAAAAATCAGCTACGCAAAATATTAAACAATTCCGTTTGAGGTAGAATTCGATCTCAAGCAGGAATCCTATCCGAAAACCGATTCAAACACCCGACCGAGTGCAAACACTCGGCCGAGCAGCACATAACCAACCGGTTTTCCTGGCTTCTTCACCAAGAAAACGGAATTCTCGTTCTTCTCAGCTTCTTACCCAAGCGGTAATTCTAATTCAAATACACCTCTCCTAGCCAAGGTCGGGAACTCCCTATAAATAGCCCCTTGCATAGAACACTTTCACACATCATTCACACACAAATTAATTCATACAATCCCCGACACACATAATTCCTGACACACGATACAACAAACATCTAAGATTCAGAAAAACCATCAACTTTTTTACACATCTGCGATTCATACACTTAGCATCGAAAAACCCGAAGGAAACCGGTCCCGATACCCGACACCCTTCACCCGATTCTCGCCCAAACCGAACCCCCACAAGCCGACCAACATCACTCGACGCTCCCGTGCCTAGCCACATTCCGACGAGCCCCGATCCGAGTTAACAAAAACATGTAGGTTGAGGGTGTAATCAAACCCGATTTCTCCTTCTCTTCTCTTCTTTTCCTCGTCGTCCATGTCCTTTTTACGGGTCAAGCGTCGTCTTTTTTATTTTTTCTAATATCGATATTAACAAAAAGCTATTTTCATAACAAACATTCTTAAAAATATGATATCGATTTTCTATAATCGAATATTGTATCGAAAAGAATTATATTAAGATCTCGACGATGTCAAAAATCATTACATCTTTTTTCGTTCAAACTCTTCTTTTTTTTAAACAATTTTACAAAACCTTTTTTTAACTCATTCTAAATATCCGATATCGATTTTATAATCGAGTATCGGATATGACGAATATCAAAAACATGAATCGAATACAAATTAATTCATATTTTGTACGCGATCCATCAAAATTAGCAATTTCGAACAAAAAATAAAAAGTCGGACAGACCCGCACGCGAGTCGCGTCACGCCCGGGCGACTCGCGCACGGGCCTGAAACCCGGACCGTTTTTTTATCTTTTTCGGTCGTTTTATTATTTATTCTACGAAACGATTTCTAAAATTTACATCTTTTCTAAAACTGTTCCAAGTATTTGATATTGATTTCGTAGTCAACTATCGAATATAACGAATATCGAAAATATTAAGTCGAGTACGAATCATGCAATATTCATACGCGATTAATAAAAGCATTGAGTTTTCGAAAACCGATTTCAAAACAGGCTGCCACGCGACCCGCCGGCGTCCCGGGCGAGCCGCGCGGCCGGCTGCCTTGCCGCGTCCGTCGTTCTTTTTTTATTATTTTTCGAACATCGTTTTTTATACAAAACAGCGTCTTTTTAACGATATTTTTCAGATTTCAATTTATTTTCTCGATCTCATATATTTACTTTATTTGCTATATTATTTCTTCACAAATCGATGCTAACTCGTTTGTTCATCTTGTAGCAAATTCTTTTCTTTTCATCATTTGTTTTATTATGCTAAAACGAATCTCACATGTAAAATTCAACTTTGACGTTAGATTTTTCATGCATTAAACGACTTAGCAACCCGTTCAATTCCTCACACGCTTAGGAAAACAATGTTTGCATACCATTCACCGTTCAACTAACGCGCGTATTAAAACATCATTTGATATCCTAGTAGAGGCTGCTAATGTGCGGGCGGGGTTGGGTGTTCTTAGTGAACTTCCCAACACGTACCCTCACCCCTTACTCAGAAATGTGGTTTCCGGATGTCCGAGACCATTGGCAACGAGAGTCATTCAATATACGATTAACCGCTCAAGTCGGCATCTGTATCGAACTGCAAAGGGACGAGCCCAATAAACTCTGACATCGGAAATGGGCCGTATTTTGTACACGGCCCACTATGACATAGAGTGGGCTCGAACGGTTCCGAATAACCATAAAATTCGGTGGCGACTCCAACTTCGATTTAAATTTCAATTTGACCATCTCATATGGAGATTCATTCGCCTCCCCAAACCCGCGCGTGGCCGCGTCGGGGTGGACCTATGTCATGTCCACAGATATTTTGCTACAGGGGGCACTCGATCGAGTGCCTTCATCAAAAACCCGCTCCCCGAGTTCAGGGGTGTCACTCGATCGAGTGACCCCTATGCACTCGATCGAGTGCCCCTAGGCGGACGTCAATTTTGCCTCGAGAGCTTATAATTTTTGTTTCTTTTCCAGCTTTGGCTATTTGAGAGGCTATCGATCATAGAACCTCCCCTTGACCCAAGTCGATACCGACCTAATCAGGTGATGACAAGGAGACGAACCATTGACTTTACTCGCCACATCAACCAGAACTATTTGGACGAAGAGCTGTCTTTCTTTAGCAGTCCATTGATCCGATGGGTGGTGCCGTGGTGGCCTATTTATGTTTGGACGGGTTTAGCACCAAGGGATAAGGCTCGCTATCAGGTGATTCTAGTCTTTAGGCAGACAGTTCATCTTTACCCCAACCGCATACTTAGGCAGTATGGTCGGTCCCAGAAGATCCCGGAGAATGAAGCAGTTGTGAGTGACCCGACCGAGCTGACTGATGTAATGTGCGATACCTGGATGCAGCGATGGTATACCCGGGTTATCTGGTCTATTCCCGAGTCTCTTCACTCAATTTGGGTATCAGACTCTTATGTAAAATGGACGAAGGCAGATTCTGCCAAAGCCCGAGCTGCTTTAAAGGTTGATGAAGCTTATGACCTGCTTCGACGAGAGCAAGCTAAAGATAATAGAGGCTTCTTTGACGAAGGTGAGACTCCAGCTACATTGGTTCGTCTGATGTCAGGTCAGAGGGGGAGGACTAGGACTCAAGCTGAAGGGTCCAGTGCTAGAGGTGCGTGGGGAGAGTGAGCCCCCAAACAGACTTGGAAGGAGACTTGGCCCGAAGTTGGCAGTTCAGGACCGACTTGGTCCTCGAGATAAGCTACCTGAGCACGTACGGGCTCGACTCAGACCGGTTACAACAGCAGAAGACCCACTGTCGAAGAAACCGGTTCGAGCAAAGGAGGTTCCCCTGGTGATCCGGGAACGATCGCCCCCGCCCCGACGACATCGGGCTCCGCGCGACCCAAAAGACAAAGGCAAAGGAAAAATGCCTTAAAAATGAGTCTCCTTAATTTTATTATTTAAATATTATTATTATTTTTTGTGGTGTGCTTTTGTTGCTTTTTTTGTGTGATGTAATTTGAAATTCCCAAGTTTATCGGGTTTTTATTTGATAAAAGACATACTCCCTCCGATTCAGAAAGATCTTCCCCTTTGATTGAAATATACCTCACATATATTAAACAAAGGGGAAGATCTTTCTGAATCGGAGGGAGTATTTAATATTGATTACCGTTCCTGTCTTTTCGTTATTGCGGTGGTTGTGCCCTTTTGAGGGGCTGCCTACGTATCCACAATTAGTGGAATCAAACCAAACGTAGTTCGGGAATAGATTTTTTTGCAACTCCGAAATACACCAAGACTATTAGTTCGAGATGCGTGTGACAGTAGGATAAATAATCCTAACTTATTGACTTGCTTATAATTTTGAAAGTTTATTTTTAAAACAAATTTTATAAACTTTCGCAAATGACATTGAGACAAGGTTTATGGGTAGTAGCGCTTCAGCTGGTCCAAGTTGGTCGGGTTAACGAACTCATTCCCGTCCAAGTCTGTCAACATCACTGCTCCTCCTGATAGAACCTTCTTTATTAGATACGGCCCAGCCCAATTGGGTTTGAATTTTCCTCTTGGGTCAACCGGTAGCAATGCTCGAACGGACTTGGGGACCAAATCCTCTTCTTTGATGTTTTTGGGCCTAACTCTTTTATTGAAGGCCCGTTGTATTCTTTTTTGGTATATTTGGATATTGTTGAGGGCCCGGGATTGTTGTTCGTCCAAAAGAACTAACAATCGTATCGGGCTTGGACCTAATCCGCTTCAGGCACTTGGCTTTCTAGTAAAATCCTGAGGAACGGTATTTCAAACTCGACTGGTTGGACTGCTTTCATTCCGCACGTCAGATAATATGAAGTTACCCCGGTTGCGGTACGAATTGACGTTCGGTATCCCCATAGGGCAAAAGGTATTTTTTCGGGCCAGTCTCGGTAATTATCAGCCACCTTTTTAAGTCTGGTGACAATCATTTTATTAGCTGCCTCTACCGCTTCATTTGTTTGGGGACAGTAAGGCGAAGGTGTATGCCTTTGGATTTTATATTTGGCTAGCAAAGTAGCGGTTTCAGCTTTGAAATGCGTCATGTGGTCACTGATGAACTCGTGCGGGATCCCGTATCGGCATATAATCTTGTTTTGAATGAACTTAGCAACATGTTTGGCGTTCAAAATTCGGTACGACTCGGCTTCAACCCATTTGGTGAAATAGTCGATAGCCACCAAAATAAAACAGTGACCTCCCGTCCCGGAAGGGTTTACTTTCCCAATTATATCAATTCCCCATGTCGAAAATGGCCATGGTGATGTCATGGTGTATAATAGGAATGACGGCATATGCTGAACGTTGGCAAAAATCTGACAGTTATGACAGTGTTTGACATATAACTGGCAGTCGGTCTCCATGCTATGCCAATAATATCCGAGCCTCATATACTTCTGGACCAGCATTTGGGCGTTCATATGGGGACCACATTCACCATCGTGCACTTCGGCCATAACCTTCTCGGCTTGTATTTTGTCAACACATAGGAGGAGAGCCTCCTGCGCTGTCTTTTTGTATAATTGCCCGTTGTTAGTGCGGAGGAACTGGGTTGCCAATCTCCGCAGGGCTTTCTTGGCCCGGTTTTCAGTTTCCGGAGGATATTCCCCCGTCGTCAAGTAGGTTAGAACAACCTGGTACCAAGGTTCCGGATTGGTTATCTCGATGTCTTGGATAATGTGGATATACGCCGGTTCGGACCGTCTTTCGACGCAAATCGGCACGCTGGTCAGGTGCTCCGAGATATTTAATAGGCATGCTAATTTGGAAAGTGCATCCGCGAATTGGTTTTCTTCCCGGGGTAGATAAACGTATTCTACCTTTTGGAATTGTTTTTCGAGAACCCTTACTTGCGCTTCTGATAGGCCACGAGATTGACGTTCCGAGTTTTCCATTTTTGGAGAGCTTGGTTGATGACTAGAGACGAATCTCCGTGGACCCGGAGGTTTATGACCCCTAAATCAGCGTCAGCTTGCAACCCGTGAATGCATGCTTCATATTTGGCTGCGTTATTTGTCACGTCGAAAGCCAGTTTAATGGATAACGGCGGTGCTCCCCTTTTGGTGATATTAGGAGAATGCCGACTCCGAACCCTCGGAAATTGGATGCCCCGTCAAAATATAAATCCCATGTTTTTGTATCGGTATGGAATATATCCTCATCTGGGAAGGACCAAGTGTCGGCATGTCCTTCTTTGGTTACGGGACTATCGGCGAGGAAATCGGCCACTACCCGACCCTTGATGGCCTTTAGTGGCACAAATTTGAGGTTGAACTCTGCCAGCATTAAAGTCCATCTAGACATCCTGTCGCTGAGAACGGGCTTCTCGAATAGGTACTTGATAGGATCCATTTTGGATAGTACATGTACCTCATAACTGAGCATATAATCTCGGAGCTTTTTAGTGGCCCAGACTATAGCTAGACACGTCTTCTCGAGCATGGTATATTTGCATTCATACTCCAAGAATTTCTTGTTGATGTAGTAAATGGCTCGTTCTTCCGAGTTAACTGTCTGCGCTAGCATAGCCCCCATGGCTGTCTCGGTCATTGTTAGGTATAACGACAAAGGCAAAGCGGGTTGAGGTGGCATTAGTACCGGCGGAGCAGACAGGATCTCCTTGATCTTGTCAAAAGCTGCTTGGAATTTTTCATCCCATAGTGTTCGTTCTCCTATTTTCAGTTTTTTGAAAATCGGTTCACACACCATGGTCAGCTTGGAAATGAATCGGCTGATATATTGGACTTTTTCGAGAAATCCCCTTATTTCTTTTTTGGTTTTAGGAGGTTGCATCTCGGTAATGGCTTGGAGTTTAGCTGGATCGACCTCGATGCCACGTTGGCTAACGATATGACCCAGTAATTAGCCAGATGTTACCCCGAAACTGCACTTTTGAGGATTTAGCCTCATGTTGTATTTGCGCAGTCGGGTGAAAAACTTCCTTAGGGCAGCAATATGCCCGTTTCGCTCTTTGGATTTGACGATCATGGCGTCCACATAAACTTCCACCTCCTTATGCATCATGTCGTGTAATAAGATCGTGGCGGTTCGCATATAGGCGGCCCCGGCATTGATGAGACCGAACGACATGACGGTGTAACAGTAAGTACCCCAAGGTGTAATGAAGGTGGTCTTACTCATATCCTCTTCTGCCATTTTGATCTGATTGTACCCGGCATACCCGTCCATAAATGATAAAAGGGCATGGTCGGTCGTGTTGTCCACCAGTATGTCGATGTGTGGTAATGGAAAGTTGTCTTTCGGGCTTGCCTTGTTAAGATCCCTAAAATCTACACATACCCGCACCTTACCGTCCTTCTTAGTAGGTACCGACACGATGTTCGCAACCCATTCTGGATATTCAGACACTTGTATGAAGCCTGCTTTGAACTGCTTGTCGACCTACCTCTTCTTTTACCTTGAGAGACCATTCGGGCCTCATTCTGCGGAGCTTCTGTTTTACCGGTTTACACCCGTCTTTAATGGGTATACGGTGTTCAGCTATTTCCCAATCCATCCCTGGCATGTCCTTGTAGGACCATGCGACGACATCCTTGAACCCTTGGCGGAGGTCTCTGAATTGCTTTCTCTCCTCGGGATCTAAAGATAACCCTATCTTAAGCATCTGTGGCTCTAAAGTGGTTCCCACATTGATTGACTCGGTTTCCTCAATTACCGGGTCTCAGGATTCTCTTTGTTCTAGTTGCTCGATCAGATGCGGAGGTAAGGATACCTGTTCGTCGGGTTTCTCAAAGTCATTGCATATAAAATTTTTGAAATTGAAAGCATTTTGAAAATAAGACAAGTCGTAAGCAGAACGGTTATTGTTATTATTGACAGTGAATTTAGAAAACAGGTCAAAGAGAGCGGCCATCTGATCGTTGGTCAGTGGCGGGATTGGGAGTGCCCTCGGGACAGATTCTGAGGCTCCGGTGAAAGTGACTACAAGGAGAGGGGTTACAGACTGAACTCTAGCACCAGACCTTCTAGACTCGGACTCAGACTTTGACTTTGACTCAGACTCAGACTCAGACTCGGTATCCGACATGTCTCCTTCACCGATGGTCAGCTTGTAGACTCGGCCTTGGGTGTCGGTCCACTTAATAGTCTTCCTCAATGCCTTTTTCCCGGTATCAGAACCGACTTCAGAGATAAGCTTCGTGGGATCGAACCTGTTGCTTCGGAGAATCAGGTTCACCAAGTCTTCTTTCGGGGTCGAGACAGCCTTGTCTTCCCCAAATAAGAGCCTCAACACGGGCTCGGCATTATCAGCACCCTCCTTGGATTCAGACCGGACGAGGGCAAATATGTCATCCAGAATGTAGTTGCATTCCTGAGCCAATTTGGTCTCGAGATATGTGATGGTGGGTTGGTAGAGACCAACTTGAACAGCCCCGAATACCGGAGTAACAAAGTTGTCAGTTAGTCTTGGGCTGTAAGAACCCAAGTAGGTAGCCTTAATGATGTTGCAGGCCTTCTCAATACCTGCCCGGATCACATTTTCCGGGGTCACAGCGTACCCTAAGGCGAAGTGAAACTCTCCGTCATTTAGGACTTCAATAATTTTCCCAGCTGGAAGATATGGCCTCGAAGTAGCCCCCGGTAAATAACCCAAGTTCTTTAGCATCGTATCGATGCTAGTGGTGAAATAGGGCCGGAAAAGATATTCCTCTTCTATCATCCCTACAAAGTCGAACCCTCGGAGGTCCGTACGGCCCGTGGCATTGCAGCTAGCCACAATTATGGGGGTTGCCTCCAAAGTAATGACACCATCTTGTAGGGGTAGCTTGAGTTTTCCGTGGAGGGTAGAGGATACAGCTTTGACCGCATGGATCCATGGCCTCCCGAGAAGTAGGTTAAAGGAGGAGGTGACATCGATCACCTTAAATTCTAGCTCTTTTTCAATTGGGCCCGTTATAGTCGTTAGCTTAATGGCCCCAGCAACCGGTTTTGGGCTTCCATCAAAATCCTGGATCGTCTGTGCGGTTGGAAGGTCATCGGCCTCGGTAATGCCGAGGGCTTTAGCGGTCCTTAAGGGAAGGACATTCACAGCAGACCCATCATCGTTTAGGGTCATTGAGAGATACTTCCCTCGGCAGATCACCGTGATGTATAAGGCCAAGTTATTGGTGGCCCCGAACGGTGGTAGGTCGGACTCAGAGATGGTAATAAGTGGGCCTTATTCTTTGGATTTGTCCTTGAGATGGGGCATGATGGTGGCTACCATTTGAGTAGGGGTAACTAGTGAGTCGGCCTTGATCTGATCGAGAGCCTTGGTCAGTGCCTCTCGATGTTCTTGCGAGCTAACCAAAAGTTGCCATATGGTGAGATCAGCTCGAGCCTTCTTCAGTTGTTTGACTAGAGCCGTGTCAGTGCTTGGCTCTTCAAGGGCAGCTTCCGTACTGGCAGGTTCAGTTACATTTGTTGAGATAGGGGTGTCCTTAGAGCTAGTGGCTTGATAAGGACGACCGACAATAGTGAGGTGGTTACTGGCTAAAGCTTTGGACTTAGCCTTTCGGACTTCTTCAGGAGTGATGGAGACACCCTCCCCTTTAGCCAGATAAACATCATCTTCATCATCAAACCAGATCCCATTAACTTGTGGGATGAAGGGAGAAATGAGGTGAGAACAGTCGATCACCTCCCCGGTGAAGATGTCATGGGCGCTAAACGGGTTTTCTTTGTTCCTCGGTTTGTCCCCGGGCAAAGGTATTTTCCCACTCTTGGTTAAGTCCTGGATTAGGTGCTTCAGCTTCCAGCACTTCTCAGTATCGTGCCCATTACCTCGGTGATATTGGCAATAGGCCTGGACATTGTAGCTTTTGGAGCGCTTCTTGACCGGGACCTCAGGAGTTGAGCCTATCGGTTGGATCAGCCCCTTGGAGGATAGCCTTTGTAAGGCATATGTATAGGTGGTCCCTATATCAGTGAATACCCGAGCTGGGGTATTCTTTTTGGACGAGGCATCTAGTAGATTAACCGCGTTGAAGATGCCGCGAGTTATTGCAGTTGCAGCTGTGGGCTTGGTATGTAGTGAAAGAAGTAGCCCCTTGATACCCCTTGCTAGAGGCCTTAGTAAGGTCCTCAAGCCTCAAATCATCTTCAATCCCTGCTCCCATTTAAGTTAAAGTGGTGAAGTTGGGTATGACAGCATACCGGAGATGGTCCCGGTAGGAGGGGAGGAGGTTCTTGACAAAGGCCTCCACTAAAGCTTTTTCATTGGGCTTGTCGACCAGCTTCACACTCTTGGCCCTCCAGCATTGAAGATATTTTGTAAAACCTTCCTTGGGCTCCTGGGCGATAACTTCCATGGAGCGCATCGTGGTCTGGATTTTGGTGTTGTTAGCATAATTCCGAGCAAACTTCGTGGCCACGTCATCCCAAGTTTTGTATTTCTTGGAGTCTAGCCTGTAGTAACAGGCTTTTGGATGCTTCTCGAGAGAAGCGACAAATAGGTGCTTGAACATGGTCGATTTCACTCCCTTAACGGCCATGAACTCTTTGAAGGCCCGGATGTGGAGCACTGGGTCTTCGGTCCCCTCAAATATCGGTAGGCCCGTAAGGTTGAGGTTGGCGGGCACGCAGTTCATCATTCAAGGGCGAATAGGCACGGGCGTTTTCCATGTGGATAGTGTTGTTTGTTGACAAGTGGACATGTTCCTTCTGTTTGCGGACTGCGCTGACCAGTTCAGCTTGGGGCCCTGTGGTGTCAGTCCCAGCGCCAGGAGTCCCCCGTTTCACGGCGCTCAAACGGGTAACAATAGCTATTTGGTCAGACCTTATAGCTGTCAATTGGGCCTCGATCTGAGTCTGCTTGACGACCATAGCGTCCAATGAGGCTGACAACTTGTTCAAGGCTTCTTGCACTTTGTGCTTGTGTCTGGTTACTGGTGGTCTGTCTGTAAGAATACCGCGTAATCAGAAACTGACCCAGATCCTGGAATCAAAACAGTACATCCCGAGCAAGGAAAAGCCTGAAAAGTAAATGACTCGGAAAAGACACCTAGACGGGCGACTCTTGAATTGTGTGACTTTCTTAGGATTCGGCTGTGTGGGCCGAGTCCCGTTCGAAGGAAAGTCCACGTGAGATATTCCCCAGACTTTGGACTCGAATGTGTAAACGAGCCTTCCTTTGTAGGGGTATGTCCTACGTAGGTGGGTCGTGCCTTGACAAATAAGGCGGACTGGGATGAGGAGAAAACCCGTGATGTAAGATCGACGGAGTTTCGACGCTAAAGACCTTCGACGAATCATGAAAAGACCCGACACTACTAAATGCGGTAAGTCTTAGGATAAGGAAGGTTTTTGAAAAGAGAGTTTGAATTCCGAGAAAATTGGAGGACGGTCCCGACTTTTTGAAATTGGCAAAATGCCGTCGGGCCGCAATTTTTGAAGGTTCGAAAATATTTTTGAATTTTGAAATGGGCAGCATACCGGCTAGAAATAGGCTATTTTGAGTAAAATCATAAGTCCTAAATTTGGTTGCATTCCGGGTTTTGAAATTGGATATTTTTTTGAAAAGATGCATTTTTGAAAACGACATAGAAACCAAGTAGCACATAGTTACACAAGCATCATAACGACACCATGTATGCTTTACACTAAGTCTTGGTCGGTCTAAATTGGGTCTATACCATTGCGCATAGCCTTTTCGAGAATCAAGACGGACTTCCTAAGTCGAGTTGATCTTAGAACATGCCGCGAAAACCATACGAATTAGCTATGAACACCTTGACATATCCAATTTGGAATATATCGCGGTATAGTGGGACGTCGGTCACTAGTACCGGCCCGGGTAAAAATGAGGTTATGCATGAACCGTAAAACTAAAGCGCGTATTGTACTAATCGAACGATTTCCCCTCGAGTCTCACCCTGAGGATCCCGATGGTAAGTCACACATCAGTTTTCCCCAGCGGAGTCACCAAATTGTGGACATGACATAGGTCCACCCCGACGCGGTTACGCGCAGGTTTGGGTAGGCGAATGAATCTCGTGTGAGATGGTTCTCGGGTTGAAATTTAAATCGAAGATTGAATCGCCACCGAACTTTATGGGAGTTTGGGCCCATTCGAACCCACTCTATATTTTTGGGTGGACCGTGCACAAAGTACGGCCCACTTTGATACTAGAGCTTGTGGGGTTCGTCCCTTTGCATTACGATACCGATGCCGACATTATCGGGTACCGTGCATCGAATGACTCTCGTGCGCCAACGGTTTCGGACATCCGGAAACCGAGGTTCTGAGTAAGGGGTGAAGGTACGTGTTGGGAAGCTCACAAAGGACACCCAACCCCACCCGCACTTTTAGCGGCCTCTACTAAGATACCGTTCGATTTAAGAATACGCGCGCGCTAGTAAACATGTGAAATATGTGAAATATGTCGAAGTTGTTTTAGCATGAGAGGTTCGTTTTAGTACAATAAAACAAACAAATAAAACAAAAGATTACAAATGCGCGGGCGGAATACAACCCGAAAAAATAGTAAGACAAACAAAATATATAACAATCGCAACAAAAACGGAATGTAAGTAGATCGGATGATATAGGAAGACATGGTGCACGGTTTTGAAAAGAGTAGGACACGTGATGGACTTGACACGTGTTGACCGAAGTCATAAAAATATTTGATAAGGATTATTATATGTGGAGGGCTCACGGTTTGGCGTGTGAACGAGGCCATTCGACCGAGTCATGGGGAGACTCGATCGAGTGCCTTACCTAAAACCCTCCTGCCTGTTTTTTGGGGTGCCACTCGATCGAGTGGGCTATGGCACTCGATCGAGTTCCCCCTGTACAGACCGCTGTCCGTTCCGAAAAGGGCATCGATTTCGAAATTGCTTTTTAATTTTAAATCGATAATTTGCTAAGTCGTGCAAAAATATAGTATAATTTATGCTCGACTTAATTTTCGATACTCGTCATATTCGTTATTCGATTACGGAAGCAATATCTAATATTTAGAGTGCATTTTGTAAAAATCAAATTTGGTCGTACTAGAACGAGTATCGGTTCCCTCTGTGTCATAATGTCGTAATCAATCCTTTTAGACCGTGTGACAATTAATTCGACGTCAACGAGTTCGTGCTAGAGCGGTCTATTGATTAATTCTTTTAGACATGATATTCGACAACGGAGTCGATATCGCATCTTAAGAAAGAACGCTTTTATTCGTTTGATTAGAGCGAAAGTCGATTCCCTCCGCGTCACGACATCGTAATTAATCCTTGCGGATTATGTGATGTTCGATTTGCATCAACTGGTTTCGTTCTAACCTTAAAAAGGAGAATCAGACATGTTTAACGAGGAATACCCGCGATCCCATCATGCCCTTGAGTGTTTAGGGCGGAGCTCCTCGAGAGGCCTCCACCACTGTTACTACTCGTAAAGGGATTAGAAGGGTCTTATACGAGAGTCATCCTTAAACATGTTCGATTCGAGATCATTTTTGTAAATTGATGTATGCGCGATGTTTTAATGTTCAATCGATAGTAGTATTAATGATATTAGAAATGAAAAAAATAAAAATAAAGAAACGACGAAGAAGACGGACGAAAAGGAAGAGAAAGATGAGAGAAGGGAAGAGAGAAAAGGGAGAAGTCGGGATTGAATTTGCACCCTCAACCTACATGCTTTATCTTCTCGGAATAGGGCTCGTCTAGTTGTGGCTTAGGCACGGGATTTTCAATAGGATGTAGATGAGTTATGGTGGTTTAAGGTAGAAGAAGGGTTGCAAAAGTTATGAATGTGATGGCTGGAAAAAAAGTTGTAAGGTTGAAAAGTCGTGAATTATGTTGAGGGGGGGGGGGGGGGTATTTATTAGAAAATACCCCGGTTTTGGATAGGAAAAGAGCCACAAGATCGAGTGGTGTATTTCACTCGATCGAGTGCCCAGTCTGACGCCGGTTCGGGCGGTTTTGCGAGCCTACTCGACCGAGTGGGCTGATCCACTCGATCGAGTGGGTCTGGGCGGATAAAGGGGTTTTAGAGATAAAATTTTATCTCTAATGAAGAGATTTAATAGCTTGAGTTCTCTTCTAGAAGCGACGTAGCTGATATTTTTGTGTCGGTTTTGTCTTTGACCGGGTTTTGACCCGGTCGCCAAAAGACGGTTTTACCCTCGGTGTCGGTTTTGACCCAAATTATTCTTATTTGATTGGAAACGGCCCACTGGGCCTGAATTTGAGGTTGGTTTTGTGAGATTTGTACTCCGTAAACAGCCCAAGCCAAATACTAATGATTTTGAGCCCATATTCGAGTACGCTAAAGCACGTTCGCGTCCGATCATCATCGGGTGTTTGTTGGAAACTGCTATAGAGACCTAGCAGCCAAATGTGGGTGTCTACAAGATCCTGAAGCAGTTGTGATGGTCGTTGGAGGAATGACATCTCAACTACACCGTCTTTACAGTAAATTTTGAAGCTAGGAACCAACGGCCTGCGGTCCATCCGATCCCTTTCGCCATACCACAATTGTGCTGCACATTTTTGGCATGAGTGCCCCGGATCATCGATGTCGAGGTAACCTGACCACTCTGGGGAAGCAAAGAATGACGAATGAGTGAAGTAATTATTGGTCCAAGTAGTACTTTGAATAGTTTGGTGTCGTTTTGATGTGCATCGGTGCATGTTAATTCACTTAATGTTTAAAAAGGCGAAAACTAAACCTCAGCTAAGAACTGTTCCATTTCAGCGGTCCTCAGTGAGACACACGAACCAAAAATGTCTCGTGCGAGGCTGTGGATGACACACTCCCAATCGAATTGTCTTCGAGCGGAAGAATTAGATATATTAGACAAAGCAGTTAGGCAACTCAGGAACGTGTTGGGAGGTGTGAGAGACTCTGTACAGTTCAGTGTGCCTTCAAAGAAAATAATTAGTCGTAATGTACGCATTCGCCAATTAGTAAAATAAGATTATGTGATTATAATCGATAAGTGTAAAATGAAGGAGCACAAACGTTGATTAGCAGGGGTTAAAGTTGTCAACAGTGGGACATCAACGTGGGAAATGTTGGTTCGGTTTAGCTTCTTCTCCGATAGAATAATACGTCTCCTATGTCTTGCAAGCTCTGCCCTCCACCTCGGGTCGATCTGCGGACCGAAAATACGGTGGGGTGTATGATGCACTGGGAGACCATACTGAATTGCCCCACGCTCATTAAGAATGCGCCTGCGATCGTTCCTCGCAATCTGTGTTGTATAGTAATTGTTGACATACTTTTGTATGTCAAGATTCAAACCTGTCGTTTCACGTCGAAAACAGTAGCACAAAGTTCAGTCCATGATTTCTATGGAAAATTGTAAGAAAATTTAGTGTTTCATGAGATCTAGCCTTACGTTGTTGTCCGAGGAACGGCGAAGTAAAATAACGCGAGAAACGAACATTGTTGTTAGGAACAATTGGGAGAGTTTCGTTCGAAGAATTAGTTTGAATATTTGGAATTTCTCTATCTGCAAAAGTACAGGAACACAATAATCATTACACTTTAATAAAGTTGAGTACGGACGTTGTGGCAATTGTATGCATCGTTAGGCGACTCAATTCACATACGTAAAGAAATAATTGGATCCAGATGGCGAAACTCCTAAAAAAACGAACAACCTTCGCGAGGGGATGACGACAAAAATCCGTCTCCACTCTGGTAATTAAAATCTGTTTCAACATTGTCACGCACGTGATCGTTCCAATCATGGGGATTCAATTTAGTTTTGGAATTGCGACGAACAGGAAGTAATCCTCCTACAGAGAATGATGTAATTGTACACATGAAAATGTATTAATTAGATAACTTAATATTAATTTAATACAGAGCTTGAGGAGAGGCTATACCTGAGTCAACACGGCGGGAGATAACCTTGCCACCACGAGGGTTGAGCCCACACTGTTGATCTGTATTTGAAATATCTCCAAGAATTCTTCGACGATTAACTACGAGGAAATGAAGGTTAGTGAAATGTGATACGCCAGTAGAATCTTTTATGATATAGTGAAATGTGAAACCAACTTGAGCTATGTTTCTCCAACGATGATTCTAAAACTTCATTTTCGTCAATTAACTTTCGCTTTCCCTGTCACTTGGATAGACCTTCTCAGTTCTCACCCTCCACTGTTGTTCAAATAAGCAGTGCTTCTGTTGGTATTGGGTACAATGTTCTCTTTCACGTGGAACGAAATTCGTTATTTCGGGTTCTGTGACATGACTAGTACGTTGTAAAATAAAAAGAAATTACGGAAGCCTTACCATTAGGGATGGCAACGAGTAGGGTTTGGGTCGGGTCCGGCAAGACCCGGACCCGGACCCGACCCGGACCCTTAAGGGTCCGGAAACTTTAGACCCTTACCCGGACCCGTCGGGTACGGGTAGGGTCCGGGTCCGTCACGGGTCTTATGCACGACAATTTAATATGTATAATATGTACGATAACCCGACATTTCAAAAGCCAAATTAAAATCGCCCACTCCAAACTTTAAAGACCTTAAGGCAGGTGTGAGTTCATGGCCCTGGGTTACAACTGTATCTTGCAAAGAAAATAAATACGAGTAATATACAAGTAAACCTACAAAGTTAACTTATGGTAGCTTTAATGACATATTTCTGTCTCAAATATAAATTCTTTTTGCAAATCACTGCCCTTTTCTTTTGCTTATTCTTACTTTGTTGCATTACACAAATATGAGAATACGTATATTTTTTATTTTTTATATGGGTCCAAAGGTCGGGTCCGGGTCTAACTTTTAGGACCCGAACCCGGAATATTTTTTGAAGGACCCATACCCGACCCGTACCCACAGGGTACAAAAAAATTATGACCCGTACTCGACCCGTTAGGGTAAGACCCGGAGGGTCTGGGTAGGGTCCTGGACCCGTTGCCATCCCTATTTACCGTTCATATCGTTGCATAAGTTGTTTGTGATGGGGAACTTGGACGAAATGTCCTTCGTAGAACGTACCATTACTGCGAAGACCAATACCTATGACGGAATGTACATCTATGACTAGTTTCACATACAATGTATGTATATATAATCACAAACCATGTTGTTGAGTGTGGAATTGTAATGGCCATGACCATTGATTAATCATAGGTGTCGTTGGAAACGTAATTAAAAGTTTGTAGTTGTCACAATCGGGACATTTAATGCTGCTACTTAGTTACATGAATGTTCGTAGTTAATAAAAAATAAGTAGTAGAAAAGACGTTAATTCAGGAAGAACAAACGTACTTATAAACGCCGCAAACTGAGTATATCGACACGGAACTATATCTCGTACCGTAGATGATGAATTTAGTTTACCGTGGTAGTATGTTTGAGAGCCAAGTTTTGACGGTGTCAGTTGATTTGTGGAGTGTAAAAATTTGGAACGAATACGTTCCACATTTCACATATACATTTGATCGAAATCCTAAAAATGTAATTGGATAGAAAGAATTTTAGATTTGACTGTTATAAAATACTTAATCAGAAATTTGCAATGTGGCTTAGGAGGGGGGATTATGTTAGGATGACTCTGCATCAACAGACAAGGCGTCTTCCAAGTTGAAACTTAAAGCGGGAATAGTTCTCTTTTTCGGAGTGACTTTGGAAGTAGAAGCAGGGGAGATTGTGTCGAACGCCTGCCCATAACGAAAGGTTAACTGAATGATTTTGATGTATTGGGTTAATGCAAAAAGCAGGATAACGTAAGGCTATCTATGAGTACTAACCACATTTATAGGTGTCAAGATGTTTGAAAGAGCACCTTCTTCAGTCTCTTTGGTAGCAGATGCCTTCAAATTCTTCAGTTGCTTCTGCAGTGTAATTTCGGTATAATAAGTCATAATTGTTGGCATTAAAATTTTAACGTTGTTTGCATTTAGAAGGCTAGGAACGTAACAAAATTGAGTAAGTTATATACCTTCGCAAATTCTGTGATCGTTGCAATTTGTTCCTTACTGTTTTTCAGCATTGCCATGTCACGCTGTGTTGAGGGAAGGAAGTTTAGAAACATTGTAAGAAAAAAGGGGTTATAAGGTGTAACAAAATCTGTGGTCAGAGCGAACCTTAACCCTCTCATTGCACTTAATCATCCAGTTGTCCATCATTTTAGGGTCATCACTCATCCTTGTTATAGTGCAGGAATGTGATCCCTACTCGATGTTCTACCTCTCGCTAACATAAATTTTGAAGACAAAATTTTTGTTGATAAAGTACTCAAATTCATCCGGTATGCCATCCTGCTCTCCCTCCTGTCGTAGTATTTATGAAAAAAGGGAAATAAGAAAAACTAAGTTCCGTTGTACATTAATCAATGTAGAGGTAGGCAGAGTATGGTGAATTTGTTAAGAGACAGTAGTTACTGCTTCGAGTCTGTCTCTAAGTTGCTTGGCTGATGGTTCGATGAACTCTCCTATCTGCGAATCAAAACCCACAAAATGTATTTTCTCGTCGCCGACATCAGACACCAACAGTTGACCTAGAACCTGTATGAACGACCAATGCAATGAACACTAATTAATTTGTCAATTGCACACCAAGAAAAGGAGAAATGGTAGGAGTAGGGAAACTGGTAACAGGGATCTGACCTTGGTTGACTGGAGTTGTAGCCGTTAATGTTTCGGTCACAGCCGATTCTGGTGCACATCCAACGACCTTGCTCATTTTTTAATGCCTTGGAACGACATCTATTGCAATTGTTATAGTACCACCCGCTCGAGCATTCTAGGTCGATAATTCGATCATACGTATAAAAGTACCCAGGCTGCATTAATGTGTATAGTGTACGAGGAAGATGGAATTCTTACGCTACATAAAAAGTTTTATAAATCAGAGGAATGGCTGGAGTACCTTCTCATTCTCCTTAATTTCGTTAATAGTTTTGATATTGTCTACTGTCAGGATCTCTGTTTCCTCCTCCTCGTCTATCTTGTCTATGATTTAAAGGGAGTTGCTGGGCGCGGAGGTTGGGAAACTGCGGCGAAAGTGTGAACATTAAATTCTATCCGGATTTCTATCAAAGGTACAGTAAAACGTGGTGTCGGAAATTATAAATGTAGATAAATGCGAACCTGTTGGTGAATGCCGCGACTTCAGGTATGTCCAGTCCAAAGTGGATCTTAGTTGCAGTGGTGGAGGCAGGACTAACTCAATGTCTTCAAGTTTAATGCTGCGACATTTAAAACCGTTCTTAGTTTCGTTCGATGGACCAATCTCAAATAGTTTCCCAACCAAATCTACATTATATAGTGGAAAGAGAATAAGACGGCATTTCAGACGGCTGTAGACACCCACATTTGGTCACTAGGTGTCTATAGCAGTTTCCAAAGAACATCCGATGATGATCGGACGCAAACATGCTTTAACATACTCGAATATGGGCTCGAAACCATTGTCATTTGGGTTGGGCTTTTTACGGAGTACAAACCTCACAAAACCAACCTCAAATTCAGGCCCAGTGGGTCATTTCGAGTCAAATAAGACTAATTTGGGTCGAATCCGACACCAAGGGCAAAGCCGTCTTTTAGCGACCGAGTCAAACCACGGTCAAAGATATTTTTGAGGCATAAATATCTGCCGTGTCACCCCACGAATTTGGTTTGAACTCGAACACTACAAAAAATCAGCTACAAAAAATATTAAACAAATCCGTTAAAGGTAGAATCCGATTCCCAGTAGGAATCTACCCGAGCACCCGACCGAGCACAAAGAATACTCGGCCGAGTACTCCTTCCCAGCCGGGTTTGATATCTTTCCCACCAAGAAACGGAATCCTCATTCCTCTCAAATTGCTTACTTTTCCTATCCAAAGCGGTATTTCTTCTCACCCAAGTAAGATTACCTCTCCTAGCCTCAATCGAGGACCTCTACTATAAATAGACCCTCTCACCACACACAATAACATGAATCACAATTCACATACACACAATTCATATACATTCATCATACCTACACATCTACAACTCATACACACACATAGCATCGAATAACCGATAATACAACCCGAGATCACGTCGCCTTAGCCTTAAAAACCGGCCACCTCTACCCGACACCCTACACGACCGAAACCACCATAACTCACCCACATCATCTCGACGCTCCCGTGCCCAAGCCACATTCCGACGAGCCCCGTTCCGAGAATACAAAGCATGTAGGTTGAGGGTGTAAATTAAATTCCCGTCTTCTCCTTTCTCTCTCTCTTCCTCTCGTCATTTTCCTTCTTTTTGCGTCATCGGTCCGTTTTTTTATGGGTCATCGTCACATTCTTTTCCTTCTCTAATATCGATACTACAACATAATTTTCTATACAAAACAAACGTTCTTAAAATACGATATCGACTCCATAGTCGAATATCGTATCCAAAAAGAACTAAATCAATCTCATTGATGCTAAAAAATCGTCACATGGTCTTAAAAGCAAAATACGACGATTTCAACGCGGATAGAAGTAACATTGTTTTTTTAAGTTCGATTTTCAAAACAATTTACAAAACATCTTTTCTTAAAATCATTCTGAATACTTGATATCGATTCCATAATCGAGTATCGAATATAACGAATGTCAAAAATTTAAGTCGAGTATAAATTATGCTATATTTGTACGCGATTTAACAAAATTGTTGATTTTCGAAAAAACGGTCTCGAGAACAGGCCGCCATGCGAGTCGCACGAGTCCTGTGCGGGTCGCATGGGCACGCGCGCCACGCGAGTCGCGCCTCACCCGCGCGGGTCGCGTAAGCCCCTGAAAACCGTAACACCGAAAAGGCTATTTCATCTTAATTTTTCAAACATCTTTTCCCTTTTAAAACAGCGGGCTTTTCAGCATATTTCGGGTCTCGGTAAATATTTTCTCGACCCCGGTCAACACGTGCTTAATCCATCACGTGTCATAAACTTTTCAAAACCATGCATTGCATTTTATTTACATCTTTAATTCAATTTATAAACCGTTACTAACCCGTTTGTTCTTTGTCTTTGTATTTTATTCATCGTTTGTTTTATTATACCAAAACGAACCTCTCATGCTAAAACAACTTTGACGTTAATTTAGATGCATTAAATCGACTTAGCAACCCATTCAAATTCTCGCATGTTTAGGGAAAACAATGTTTGCATATCATTCATCGTATTACTAACGCGCGTATTTCAAAATCAAACGATATCTTAGTAGAGGCCGCTAATGTGCGGGCGGGGTTGGGTGTTCTTTGTGAACTTCCCAACACGTACCCTCACCCCTTGCTCAGAACCATGGTTTCCGGATGTCCGAATCCATTGGCACACGAGAGTCATTCAATACACGGTATCCGATAATGTCGGTATCGGTATCAAATGCTAAGGGACGAATCCAATAAATTATGACATCCGAATGAGCCGTATTTTGTACACGGCCCACTAAGATATAGAGTGGGTTCGAATGGGCCCGAACTCCCACAATGTTCGGTAGCGACTCCACTTCGATTTAAATTTCAATTCGACCCATCTCATATGGAGATTCATTCGCCTCCCCAAACCCGCACGTGGCTGCGTCGGGGTGGACCTATGTCATGTCCACAATCTGGCGACTCCGCTGGGGATTAACTGATGCGTAACTTACCATCAGCATCCTCAGGGTGAGACTCGAAGAAAAATCCTTTGACTAGTACAATACGCGTTTTAGTTTTACGATTCATGTATAACCCCATATTTTCCCGGGTCGGTACTGGTGACCGACGTCCCACTATACCATTGATGTAATCCAAATTGGATATGTTAAAAGGTGTTCATAGCAAATTCGTATGGGTTTTACGGCATGTTCTAAGCTCAACTCGACTTAGGAAGTCCACCCCGATTCTCGAATAGGCTATGTACACTAGTATAGACCCCTTTATAGACCGACCGAAACTTAGAAGTAGAGCATACATGGTGTCGTTACTATGCTTACGTAACTATGTGCTACTTGGCTTCTAAAATAGTTTTTTTTCAAAAACCGTCATTTTTCAAAATTTGCATCCTTGTTAAAACATCCAACTTCAAAACCCGGGGCATATACCGAATTTAGGATTTACGATTCTACTCAAAATAGCCTTTTTCTAGCCGGTATTCTGCCCATTTCAAAACTCGAAAATATTTTCGAACTTTCAAAACCGTCGCCCGGCTCGCCTTCCCCCCCCCCCCCCCCCCCCCGATTTTTTCGGACTTTCAAAAAAATCTATTTTCGAAATCTTCCTCTTCTTAGGACTTCCCGTATTTAGCAGTGTCGGGTCGGGTCGTAAGTCATCGAGGTCTTTAGCGTCGAAACTCCGTCGATCTTATATCACGGGTTTCCTCCCTATCCCAGTCCGCCTTATTTAACTAAGGTAAGGCCCACCTATGTAGGACATACTCCTACAAAGGACGGCCCGTTTACACAATCGAGTCCAAAGTCTGGGGAACGTCTCACGTGAATCTCCTTTCAAGCGGGACCCGGCCCACATAGCCGGATTCTAAAAGAGGTCCACCCTTCACAAGTCACCCGTCTAGGTGTCTTTTCCGAGTCATTTCCTTCCTAGTCTTCTTTTCCCTTGCTCAGGATGTACTTTTGTTATAGGATCTGGGCTAGTTACTGATTACGCGGTATTCTTACAGACAGGCCGCCCTTCACCCGAACCATGACGAAAGAAGTCATTGATGAGTTGACAACCTCGTTGGTCCAGGTACAAGACCAATTGAGGAAAATAATGAGGGAAGACCAGATTGCCATCCTTACCCGTGTAAGTGCCGTGGAGCAAGGGACCCCTGGTGGTAACGTCGACACTGACGGGCCGTTGACTGAATTGGCCAGCGCGGTCCGCAAGCTGCAAGAACAGGTCCATTTGTCAAACAGCCACACCATCCATACCGAGAATGCTCGGGCCTATTCACCCCTGACCGACGAGTTGCCTGCCAATCTCAACCTCACGGGCCTACCAATGTTCGATGGGACTGAAGACCCGGTACTCCATATCCGGGCTTTCGAAGAGTTTATGGCTGTTAAAGGGGTCAAGTCATCCATGTTCAAGCATATCTTCGCTTCTTCCCTCGAGAAGCACCCGAGAGCCTGGTACTACAGGCTCGATTCCAAGAAATACAAGACTTGGGACGATGTAGCAACGGAGTTCACTCGAAATTATGCGGACAACACTGAAATCCAGACTACGATGCGTACTCTGGAAGTTATGGCCCAAGAGCCCAAGGAAGGTTTCACTAAGTACCTTCAAAGGTGGAGGGCCGAAAGCGTGAAGCAGGTCGACAAGCCCAGCGAAAAAGTCTTAGTAGAGGCTTTCGTTAAGAATCTCCTCCCTTCTTACCGGGTCCATCTCCGGTACGCTGTCATACCTAATTTCGCCACCTTAACCGAAATGGGTACGAGAATCGAAGACGAATTGAGGTTAGAGAGCCTTACTAAGGCCTCTGCCAAGGGATATCAAGGGGCTAGTTCGTCCTCCAACAAGCCCGCAACTACAACTGCGGCCCGTAGCATCTTTGACGAGGTCAATCTACTAGATACCTCGTCCAAAAAGAATACTCCGACGCGGGTATTCACCGACATAGGGACTACCTATACTCACGCCTTACAAAGGTTATCCCCAAAGGGCCTAATCCAGCCGATAGGCCCGATTCCGGAAGTTCCAGTCGAGAAACGATCCAAAAGCTATAATATCCACACCTACTGTCATTATCACCAAAGTAACGGACACGACACAGAAAAGTGCTGGAAGTTGAAGCATCTCATCCAGGACTTGATCGAAAGCGGAAAAATAACGGAGACAAACCGAGCAATAAAGAAAACCCGTTCAGTACTCATGCCATCTTCTCTGGAGACGTCATCGATTGTTCTCATCTAATTTCTCCTCTCGTCCCGCAAATTAACGGGATATGGAACGACGATGAAGACGACGTTTACTTACCAAAAGGGGAAGCTGTCCCTATCACCCCTGAGGAAGTCCGGAAGGCTAAATGCAAAGCCTTGGCCAGCAGCCACCACGTCACTACCGGCCGCTCCGCCCCGGAGGCCGCCACTGAGCCATTCAAGGTCGAATCAACCCCTGAAGAGCCAAATGCTGATACGGCTCTGGTCAAACAGCTTAAAAGGGCTCGAGTGGATCTCACCATATGGCAGCTTTTGGTTAGTTCTCAAGCACATCGAGAGGCCCTTACTAAGGCCCTCGATCAAATCAGGGTCGACTCATTGGTTACCCCAGCTGAAATGGTAGCCACCATCATGCCCCATCTCAAGGGCAAATCTAAGGAAGAAGGCCCACTCATCACCTTCTCAGAGTCCGACTTGCCACCGTTCGGGACGATCCAGAACTTAGCCCTTTACGTTACGGTCATCTGCCGGGGCAAGTATCTCTCGATGACCCTGATCGATGACTGGTCCGCTGTAAACGTCCTTCCTTTAAGAACTGCTAAGGCCCTTGGTATCACCGAGGCCGATTATCTCCCAACGGCGCAAACCATCCAGGCTTTCGACGGAAGCCCAAAATCGGTTGCTGGGGCCATCAAACTAACAATTATAACCGGCCCGATAGAGAAAGAGCTAGAATTTCAGGTGATTGATGTCACCTCATCTTTCAATCTACTACTCGGGAGACTATGGATTCACGCGGTCAAAGCTGTATCCTCCACGCTCCACAGGAAGGTCAAGATGCCTCTACAAGATGGTATCGTCACTCTCGAAGCTACCCCCATAACCGTAGCAAGCTACAACACAGCGGGTCAGACTGACCCACGAGGATTCAATTTCGTGGGAATGATTGAAGAAGAATATCTCTTCAAGCCTTATTTCACCGCTAGCATCGACACGATGCTACATAATTTGGGCTGCCTGCCGGGGGCTACTTCAAGGCCATATCTTCCAGCTGGGAAGGTTATCGAGGTTCTGAATAATGGGCAGTCTCGAGTTGGCTTGGGTTACACTATGACCCCGGGGCACGTGGGCCGAATAAATACTGTCAAGTTTGTCACTCCAGTATTCGCGACTATTCAAATGGGACTCTATCAGCCCACCATCTTGTATCCCGAGACCAAATTGGCTCGGGAATGCAATTTCATCCCAGAAGACATCTTCGCGCTCATTCAGACCGAGTCGAAGGAAGGTGCGAGTAATACCGAGCCCATGCTGGGACTCCTATTCGGGGAAGACAAGGTCGTCCCGACCCCAAGGAAGAGCTAGTGAACCTAATCCTCCGCAGTAGCCGGTTCAATCCAACCAAGCTGATCTCCGAAGTTGGTGCTGACACCGGGAAAAGGGCTTGGAGGAAGACTGTCAAGTGGACCGACAGCCAGGGTCGAGTTTACAAGTTGACTACCGGTGAAGGGGAAATGCCAGATACGGAGTCTGAGTCAGAGTCTGAGTATGAGTCCAAGTCTAGAGGGTCCAGTACTAGGATCGAGTCCGTAACCCCTCTTCCTTTAATCACACCTATGGAAATCTCGGAGTCTGTCCCGAGAGCTCTCCTTATCCCGCCACTAACCAACGATCAGATGGCTGCTCTCTTTGAGCTATTTTCAAAATTTACTATCAATAATAACGAAATCCGTTCCGCTTACGACTTGTCTTATTTCCAAAATCTTTCAAATCCAAAAATTTTATATGCAATGACATTTAGAAACCCGACGAACAGGTACCTCTACCTCCACATCTGATCGAGCAGCTCGAACAAAGGGAGTCCCGAGATCAGGTAATTGAGGAAACCGAGTCCATTAACGTGGGAACCACTTTAGAGCCCCATATGCTTAAGTTGGGTTTATCTTTAGATCCCGAGGAGAAACAACAATTCACGGATCTCCTCCAAGAATTCAAAGATGTCTTCACATGGTCGTACAAGGACATGCCGGGAATAGATCGAGAGATAGCTGAACACCGTATACCCATCAAAGACGGATGTAAGCCGGTAAAACAAAAACTTCGAAGGATGAGGCCCGAATGGTCTCTCAAAGTCAAAGAAGAAGTAGACAAGAAGTTCAAAGCGGGCTTTATTCAAGTATCTGAATATCCAGATTGGGTTGCGAACATCGTGCCAGTACCCAAGAAAGACGACAAAGTACGGGTATGTGTAGACTTTCGGGACCTTAACAAAGCCAGCCCAAAAGACGATTTCCCATTACCACACATCGATATACTGGTGGATAACACAGCTGATCATGCCCTTCTATTATTCATGGACGGGTATGCCGGCTACAATCAAATCAAAATGGCGGAAGAAGACATGAGTAAGACCACCTTCATTACACCTTGGGGGACTTACTGTTACACCGTTATGCAATTTGAGCTTATCAATGCCGGGGCCACTTACCAACGGACCGCCACCACTTTATATATGATGCACAAAGAAGTGGAGGTCTACGTGGACGACATGATCAATAAGTCCAAAGATCAAAGTGGGCACATCCCAGCTCTAAAAAAATTCTTCACCCGATTACGCAAGTACAACATGAGGCTGAACCCTCAAAAATGCAGTTTCGGGGTAACATCGGGCAAATTACTGGGCCATATCGTTAGCCAACGCGGCATCGAGGTTGACCCAACTAAAATCAAGGCCATTACCGAGATGCAGCCACCCAAAACCGAAAAAGAAATAAGGGAGTTTATCGGGAAAGTCCAATACATTAGCCGGTTCATTTCAAAGTTAACCATGGTATGTGAACCCATTTTCAAGAAACTGAAGATAGGAGAACGAACACTATGGGACGATAAATGTCAGATGGCTCTCGATAAAATCAAGGAGATTCTGTCTGCACCGCTAGTATTGATGCCACATCAACCCGGTTTGCCTTTGTCGTTATACCTAACAACGACTGAGACAGCCTTGGGGGCTATGCTGGCCCAGACGGTCGATTCGGAAGAACGGGCTATTTACTACATCAGTAAAAAGTTTCTGGAATACGAGTGCAAGTATACAATGCTTGAGAAAATGTGTTTAGCTTTGGTTTGGGCCACTAAAAAGCTCCGACACTATATGCTTAGTCACGAGGTACATATTTTATCCAAAATGGATCCTATCAAGTACCTATTCGAAAAGCCCATCCTTAACGGTAGGATGTCAAGATGGACTTTAATGCTAGCCGAGTTCGACCTCAAGTTCGTACCATTAAAAGCCATCAAAGGCCGGATTGTAGCCGAATTCCTAGCCGATAGTCCCGTATCTGAAGAAGGGCACACCGATACTTGGGCTTTTCCAAATGAAGACATATTCCATACGGACACCGAAACATGGGATTTGTATTTTGATGGGGCGTCCAACTTCCGAGGATTTGGGGTTGGCATTTTGTTGATATCACCAAAAGGAGAGCATACACCGTTATCCATTAAATTGGACTTTGACGTGACTAACAACGCAGCCGAATATGAAGCATGCATTCACGGGTTGCAAGCCGCCGCTGATTTAGGAGTAACAAACCTCCGGGTCCACGGTTACTCATCTCTAGTCATTAATCAAGCTCTCCAAAAATGGAAAACTCGGAACGCCAATCTCGTGGCTTACCAAGCGCGAGTAAGGGTTCTCGAAAAACAGTTCCAAAAGGTAGAATATATCTATCTACCCCGGGAGGAAAATCAATTTGCAGATGCACTTTCCAAATTAGCATCTTTACTAAATATCCCGGAACACCTGACCAGCATGCCGATTTGCGTCGAAAGACAATCCGAGCCGGCATATATCCACGCTATCCAAGACAACGAAATAACTGATCCAGAACCTTGGTACCAGGCCATTCTAAACTACTTAACATCGGGAGAATATCCCCCGGGAACTGAAAACCAGGCCAAGAAAGCCTTGCGAAGATTGGCAACCCAATTCGTTCGTACAGACGACGGAAAGTTATACAAAAAGACGGCAGAGGGGGATCTACTCCTATGCATTGACAAAACGCAAGTCGAAAAGGTCATGGCCGAGGTACACGATGGTGAAAACGGTCCGCATATGAACGCCCATATGCTAGCCCGAAAAATCACAAGACTCAGATATTACTGGAACACCATGGAAACTGACTGCCAACTATATGTCAGACACTACCATAACTGTCAGATTTTTGTCAATGTACAACATATGCCGTCATCCCTACTATACACCATGACATCACCATGGCCATTTTCAACATGGGGTATCGATATAATTGGCAAGGTGAACCCTTCCGGAACAGGAGGTCACTGTTTCATTTTAGTGGCTATCGACTATTTCACTAAATGGGTCGAAGCCGAGTCATATCGGATCTTGAACGCCAAGCACGTTGCTAAATTTATCCAAAACAAGATTATATGCCGGTACGGGATCCCGCACGAATTCATCAGTGATCACGGGACCCATTTCCAAGTTGAAACCGCCACTTTACTGGAAAAGTATTAAATTCAAAGGCATACATCCTCGCCTTACCATCCCCAAACAAATGGAGCGGTAGAGGCAGCCAATAAAACAATTGTCACCATACTTAAAAAGATGGCTGAGAATTACCGGGATTGGTCCGACAAAATTCCTTTTGCCCTATGGGGGTACCGGACGTCAATTCGCACCGCAACCGGAGCAACCCCATATTATTTAACATACGAAATGGAAGCGGTCCAACCAGTCGAACTAGAAGTGCCATCCCTTAGGATTTTACTTGAGAGCCAAGTGCCTGAGGCAGATTGGGTCCAAGCCCGATATGACTCGCTAGTTCTTTTGGACGAACGGCGATCCCGGATCTTTAACAATATTCAGATATATCAAACGAGAATACAACGGGCTTTCAACAAAAGAGTTAGGCCCAGAAATATCAAAGAAGGGGATCTAGTCCTGAAATCCGTCCGGGCCCTATTACCAGTCGACCCAAGAGGGAAATTCAAACCCAATTGGGCCGGGCCGTATCTAGTAAAAAAGGTCCTATCAGGAGGGGTGGTGATGCTGACAGACTTGGACGGGAATGAATTCGTCAACCCAACCAACTTGGACCAGTTGAAGCGCTACTACCCATAAACCCTCTCTCAGTGTCATTTGCAAAAATTTATAAAAATTCGTCTTTTTTATAAATTCTCAAAAAATTATAAGCAATTCAATGAGCTAGGATTATTTATCCTACTATCGCACATCTCGAACTAATAGTCTTGATGTATTTCGGAAAATTGCAAAAATCTATATTTGAACTACGTTTGGGGTTTGATTCCACAAATTGTGGATACGTAGGCAACCCCTCAAAAGAGTACAACCACTGCAATAACGTAAAAGACGGGAACGGAATTCATTAATATGTCTTTTATTAAAAAATGATAAACTCGGAAATTTCAAAAATACATCACAAAATAAAACAAACAACAACAAAAAATCACACCACAAAAGTAATAGTAGTACTTAAATAATAAAATTAAGGAGACTAGTGCTCATGCATTTTTCTTTTCCCCTTGTCTTTTGGGTCACGTGGAGCCCGAGGTCGACGGGGCGGGGGCGAACGTTCCCGGATCACAAGTGGAACCTCTTTAGCTCGAACCCGTTTCTTCGACAGCGGGTCTTCTGCCATTGTCACTGGTCCAAGCCGAGCCCGTACGTGCTCGGGTAGTCTGTCTCGAGGACCAAGTCGGTCCTGAACCCTTAATTTTGGGCCGAGTCTCCTTTCCAGGTCTGTCTGGGGGCTCACTTTCCCCCGTGCACTTTTAGTACTGGACCCTTCAGCTTGAGTCCTAGTCTTTCCTTTCTGACCTGACATCAGCCGAACCAAGGTAGCCGGAGTATCACCCTCGTCGAAGAAACTTCTATTATCTTTAGCTTGCTCTCGTCCCAGCAGGTAGAAAGCCTCATCAGTCCTCAAGGCAGCTCGGGTTTTAGCAGAATCCGCCTTCGTCCATTTCACATAAGAATCCGATACCCAGATTGAGTGAAGAGTCTTAGAAACAGACCAAGTAGCCCGGGTGTACCACCGCTGCATCCAGGTGTCACACATCACATCCGTCAGCTGAGTAGATTCACTCACGATCGCCTCAATTTCCGGGATTTTTTAGGCCCGACCATATTGCCTAAGTATGCGATCGGGAAAAAGGTGAATTGTCTGCCTAAAAGATAGGATCACCTGATATCGTGCTCTATCTCTCGATTCCAAGCCGGTCCAAACATAAATGTGCCACCAGGGTACGGTCCATCGGATCAACGGGCCTCCATGGAAAAACAGCACTTCGTCCCAATATTTCTGAGTATTATGGCGAGAAAAGTCAATGGTCCGTCTCCTCGTCATCACTTGATTGGAGCGATATCGGCTCACGTCAAGGGGAGGATCCACGATTGATAGCTTCTCGAATAGCCAAAGCTAGAAAAAATCGTGAAAAATCAAAAATTGCAAAAAATCGAGAAAACCGCGCAAAAAAAAAATTCACGAAAAAAAACGAAAATCGCGGAAAAATCAGAAAAATAGGTAATATACCTGAAGAAGACGGGTACTCCCAGTCAGCCGGATTGACGGATCCCTCTTACGATTGTGCAAGCCTTGGATAATTTCTCCCGTAATCAGCCAAGCCGGACTGTGCTCCGTTTCCATTAGGTCAACTACAGTAAAAAGTCGGACATGGCCCATGCATGATAATAGATCCATATGACCTTCGAAGGCATAAACATGGAGCATACAAAAAGCAAAGGCCCTACAGCTATGGACCGGCCTGACTCGGACATCGTGTGGATTCATAAACTTTTCAGCTAGATCAATCAAAGAGACAGTATCTCCTTCCAGCATACGGGAAACCTCCATGTGAGAAAGCCCTAAAATTTCTCGTAGTTTTCTCCTAGGATCGTGAACTGAAAACGGGATAGCAGGGCGAAGTATGGGATTCCATCCACCTATGGCAGCAATTTCCTCAGGGATAGGACAAATCTCGCCTCGAGGAAAGCCAAAAACGTGATAAGTGTCGTCCCAGTAAGACAAGCAAGCATCTAGAAAATGGCGATCCACTTGCATTTGACGGATCGTGAATAATTGAGTAATACCATTCTGATTCAGAATAACTTTATCGGCATCTCTAAAGTATTGGGACCAATCCTACAGCATTCCAATCAAACGATCAATTCCCATGATTGAATTTCTTAAAAAATAATAAGATTCTCGGGGTTTGTTTCTCTTTAAGAAGGAAGGGAATTGTGAGAATTATGAGAAAAATAAAAGCAACGCATGAGTATTTATAGCATTAAACCCAAACTTTCCTGTTTACTTTAGGATTCCTAATTCCAGAGGATTTAGCATACAGGCCTTATCTCAGAGTCTAGCTAAGTCATCCTGAGCATTCCTATTCCTTTTCGGAGTCAAATTTTCAAAAAAAAATCCCAAAGTCTTTTTCAAAATTTCTATTCCCCAGCGCGAGTCATTTCTCCTAAAAATGTTACATGCAAAGTTTCGCAAAATTATATACAGGAACGACTCAAGTAGGGACATGCGATTAACTCCCCAGCGGAAAGCCGAAAGCGGCATTTTTTACGGGATGGGCCCATATATAGGTACACCCGGGACTTACGCGACAAGTCCAAATTCCTACGGATTTATCATCACCAGCTCAGGTATATTTCTATCTTATGGCCGGCGAGCCCTTTTACGCAAGTCTAATGGACTATAAACGACCCGATCGGAAGTCTGCCAGGTCTTAATCTTGACCTGGTAGCTACTCTGACTTTCGCCCTGTCCAAGCCTCAGTCAGAGTGGGGGCTCTGTAGACACCCACATTCGGTCATTAGGTGTCTATAACAGTTTCCAAAGAACACCCGATGATGATCGGACGCAAACATGTTTTAACATACTCGAATATGGGCTCGAAACCATTGACATTTGGCTTGGGTTTTTTACGGAGTACAAACCTCACAAAACCAACCTCAAATTCAGGCCCAGTGGATCATTTTGAGTCAAATAAGACTAATTTGGGTCGAATCCGACACCAAGGGCAAAACCGTCTTTTAGCGACCGAGTCAAACCCCGGTCAAAGATATTTTCGAGGCATAAATATCTGCCGTGTCACCCCACGAATCCGGTCTGAACTCGAACACTACAAAAAATCAGCTACAAAAAATATTAAACAAATCCGTTAAAGGTAGAATCCGATTCCCAGTAGGAATCTACCCGAGCAACCGACCGAGCACAAAGAATACTCGGTCGAGTACTCCTTCCCAGCCGGGTTTGATGCCTTTTCCACCAAGAAACGGAACCCTCATTCCTCTCAAATTGCTCACTTTTCCTATCCAAAGCGGTATTTCTTCTCACCCAAGAAAGACTACCTCTCCTAGCTTCAGTCGAGGACCTCAACTATAAATAGACCCTCTCACCACACACAATAACATGAATCACAATTCACATACACACAATTCATATACATTCATCATACCTACACATCTACAACTCATACACACACATAGCATCGAATAACCGATAATACAACCCGAGATCACGTCGCCTTAGCCTTAAAAACCGGCCACCTCTACGCGACGCCCTACACGACCGAAACCACCATAACTCACCCACATCATCTCGACGCTCCCGTACCCAAGCCACATTCCGACGAGCCCCGTTCCGAGAATACAAAGCATGTAGGTTGAGGGTGTAAATTAAATTCCCGTCTTCTCCTTTCTCTCTCTCTTCCTCTCGTCTTTTTCCTTCTTTATGCGTCATCTGTCCGTTTTTTTATGGGTCATCGTCACATTCTTTTCCTTCTCTAATATCGATACTACAACATAATTTTCTATACAAAAAAAACGTTCTTAAAATACGATATCGACTCCATAGTCGAATATCGTATCCAAAAAGAACTAAATCAATCTCGTTGATGCTAAAAAATCGTCACATTGTCTTAAAAGCAAAATACGACGATTTCAACGCGGATAGAATTAACATTGTTTTTTTAAGTTCGATTTTCAAAACAATTTACAAAACATCTTTTCTATAAATCATTCCGAATACTTGATATCGATTCCATAATCGAGTATCGAATATAACGAATGTCGAAAATTTAAGTCGATTATAAATTATGCTATATTTGTACGCAATTTAACAAAATTGTTGATTTTCGAAAAAAAGGTCTCGAGAACAGGCCGCCATGCGAGTCGCACGAGTCCTGTGCGGGTCGCATGGCCACGCGAGTCGCGCCTCACCCGCGCGGGTCGTGTAAGCCCCTGAAAACCGTAACACCGAAAGGGCTATTTCATCTTAATTTTTCAAACATCTTTTCCTTTTTAAAACAGCGGGCTTTTCAGCATATTTCGGGTCTCGGTAAATATTTTCTTGACCCCGGTCAACACATGCTTAATCCATCACGTGTCATAAACTTTTCAAAACCATGCATTGCATTATATTTACATCTTTTATTCAATTTACAAACCGTTACTAACCCGTTTGTTCTTTGTCTTTGTATTTTATTCCTCGTTTGTTTTATTATACCAAAACGAACCTCGCATGCTAAAACAACTCTGACGTTAATTTAGATGCATTAAATCGACTTAGCAACCCATTCAAATTCTCGCATGTTTAGGGAAAACAATGTTTGCATATCATTCATCATATTACTAACGCGCGTATTTCAAAATCAAACGATATCTTAGTAGAGGCCGCTAATGTGCGGGCGGGGTTGGGTGTTCTTTGTGAACTTTCCAACACGTACCCTCACCCCTTGCTCAGAACCATGGTTTCTGAATGTCCGAATCCATTGGCACATGAGAGTCATTCAATACACGGTATCCGATAATGTCGGTATCAGTATCAAATGCTAAGGGATGAACCCAATAAACTTTGACATCCGAATGGGCCGTATTTTGTACACGGCCCACTAAGATATAGAGTGGGTTCGAATGGGCCCGAAATCCCACAAATTTCGGTGGCGACTCCACTTCAATTTAAATTTCAATTCGACCCATCTCATATGGAGATTCATTCGCCTCCCCAAACCCGCGCGTGGCCGCGTCGGGGTGGACCTATGTCATGTCCACAACGGCGCATGAAATTTTAAGCACCATAATATCAGACAGAGTTAGAAAAATACCTATGTAATGCGTCGTTGGAACTCTACCATTTATGATATCCTCGAATTTTGCAAATCGAAAGCCGTACTCAGGTATAGAATGTTCACCGGTGAAAGGAATGACCTTGCTGGAATATTCGAAATGCAGGCGGAAAGGTGACGGAGTAGCCTTATCGTAACCAACGTTGTTGCTGACACTCACATTTTTATTGTGTATAACACTCCGACTTCTAACGACATTGTAAATTTCGACAACACTTGCTTACGAACCGTACCTTAGATTACTTGGTTCTACCAAAAAATAAGTGAATACAAAATCAGGGGGCATGAATGAGACGAATAAAGGGGAAGTAGAGGTCAGAGCAAACTTATGAAACAAAACTAAATGACAAAAAATTGAATCAAAAAGTGGTTAAGGTAAAAGCACATAACGAACTGATCTGATATAACTATGTGAAACATCGTGAGAGCAAACTAATGAATAATATCGTATCATCAATCAACAACACCTCGATTGAGTCAGTCTTGTTCTTGTCCTTGAAACCGAGACGTGTCCAGCGATGAATGACCCTCACATTCATGTTTTCGAGCCTCTCGCCCTCTTTCAATTCAGGAATGGTAACAAACTTCTCCGTAGACACGATTGTCTGAATCTTAAGAAAACGAATAAGAAGTCGATGACTGATACGATCTAAGAATAACGAACTGTATATGCAAAATCGGAATCCATTTTATAGGAATATGGTGCGAGGAAATTATGAGTAAGTGATGAGGATTGAGAATCTTGATGATGAATTGAGGAGGATCGAAGAGTTCCTCAACCATTTTTCAAGAAGTAGATTGCCGAGGCTGATTTTGGGAGGAGTAAATTAGGGTAATTACTCCTCCTCATTGGGAAATTGGGGATTGTTGGTGGGGCTGGGGTGTAGGTAACGAAATAGAAAAATCCCTGGGTACTATTTAGCAATTATCAAATAGTATGATGCACTTGTTTGGCAGAGTTGATGGGAAGGCTCAGAGGGTAGCAATTGTTTGTGTTTGTTGCGCCACGAAGGCAACCCTTTAGCATTAAATTTTTTTGTCATGTCATGGTTCCTTTAATGTTGTTATAACAATTTTGTATTTTTTACCAAACAAAATCAATTTAACTTTGTATTTTTTTTAAAGAAAATTGTTACATTATTAATTAATGACAAACTTTTACATTACATTTATTAAACTTAAATTGTAAACTTTTTCATTTGTCAATTGTTCCTCTAATGTTTTTTAACAATTTTTATTTTGCTATAAAAGTTCTATTAAACTATGTTTTTTTTTGTATTAATTATTTCATTATTATTAACTAACACAAATTCTTAAATGAGACGGTCTCACAGGAGAACTACTAATTAACTAATTAGAAACTTTTCAATCACCTTCATTATAATTTGTTTTGATATTTAATGAAGTTATTAATTTTTCTAACAAAAAACCTTTCAATTGTCTTATTATTAATTTTAAAATTAATGATTTTATTAAGTATTCATAACAAAAATTTATCACGCTTTCTTAAAAAAAGTTAAAATTAGTAAATGATTTAATGACTTTTTTAAAATTAAGAATTCTCATTTGTTCGGTTATTAATTTTTTTATTTTGCAAATTCATCAAAGAAGATTCATTTGCAATAACTATTACGGAATACATTTTTTATTACATGTTTTTCTTAAAACAATTTACTATATATTACATTTTTATACAATATAAATAAAAGACAACTTAAAACGTTAAATTTTATTTTTTATGTCAAAAAATATTTTTTAAGGAAATGAAAAATAATTCTTAATATTTCATTTAAAGCATAAACTTATCGTTAGTATTAAAATTACATGCTTTTTGAAAAAAAAAATACTTAATCATTTAAATGTTACAGTACATCTTTTCATCTACTTTTGTATTAATGTTCAGTCAAATTTAATATTATAATTATATTATCTATTACTAATAACTTCATATTATACCTATAAAAGTAATACTCCTGTAATGAAGAGATTAAAAGAACCTTTTTTATTTTGTTTTTCTAATTCTCCTGTAATGAAGAGATTACAAAAACCATTTTTATTTTGTTTTTCTAATTCACATTTCAATTGCTTTATTTTATGGATACTCAATTCAATTTTGTAAGAAATGAATTTGCATTGTTGTTTGTTGATTCTATTTTTATTTCTAGTTTTATTTTGTCTTTTGCATTTGTTTTTGTTTAGAGAACTTATGCGAAACCAATAATCAACTCTACAATTTCTCATTTTTCAGCTATAGTAATCTTATTTCAATAGATTTTTTTATTGATTATTTTATAAATAAATTTCGAGTAACTTTAAATGTCATGGGTTTTGTGTTCATAAGAGTGAACTTTTATTTACATTTAAAGTTGAAGTAATTTAAAAAATATGACTGAGAAGAAGTTGCAATATTTTGAGTATTATTCAAAGTAACATACTAAGGACGACAATCATTTTGGTGTATTTAATATTTGATTTTAAAGATAAATCATCAATAAATAAAAAAATTAGTAAGAAATGACAAACAAAACTTAACATTTCACTTAAAGCATAATTTATTAATCTTGAGAGAGCTTAATAGTTTTCAAAAAATAAGTATTGATAATTTAGTTATTTCACCATTTAATCCACTTTCGTCGTAATGATCAATCAAACTTAATATAAATATTTAGAGTAATTTAAAATTTACTCCCTTCAAAGTTACGGTTTTTAAAATTTACTCCCTTATAATTTTTTTTTAATATTTTACACCCAAAAAGATGCAAAAGTTCAAAATTTACTTGCAATTCTATATTCCGACGAGTTTGATTTTTTTTTTTGCCTTTTTCCTATTTTTAATACCGAAATTGCCCCTGTCTTCATCTTACTCTTCTTCCCCCTTCCCTTATGGTCTCATTTCTAAAAAAAAAAACTTCCTTATACTGTCATTTGTAAAAAAAAAAAATCTCCATCATTGGAATCGTCCCTAAAATAGTTACTTCGAAGGTTTGCAAGTCGGTTATTGTATTCAAGGGCTTCTCGATCTTCAGGTAATATGCAAGTCACTTCGAACGTTTTTGCAAGAGTAATTTAGATTGCAAGTAAATTTGGGAAAAAAATTCCCACCATTACTTCTCGATTTGGGAATTTAGGTTTCCTGGAATTGATATTGAAAGATTTGGGAAAGTAAAAATGAATAAGAGGTGGGGGTGGGAGAGGGGCGTACGATAAAAGAAGGGCAAATCGGTCAATAAAAACATAAACTCGTCGGAATATTAGATTGCAAGTAAATTTTGAACTTTTCCATCTTTTTGGGTGTAAAATATTTAAAAAAATTCATAAGGGAGTAAATTTTAAAAACCGCAACTTTGAAGGGAGTAATTTCTAATTTACTCAAATATTTACTAAAACAATTATATAAAGCAATGAAAAGATAGAAAAACTGAGGACTTCATATTTACATTTCTTTTACTTTTTTTTTTTTTTAAAACATTACCTTTAGTTTTGTAAGATAAGAATTTGCATTGTCGTTTATTGATTCTAATTTAGTTCTAATTTTTCCTTTCGCATTTTATTTAGAGAACTTATGCGAAACCAGTAGTCAAGTCCGCAATTTCTCATTTTTCAGTATAATATTATAATATTATAATTTTATTTATCTTTATATTGATTAATTTTATAAATACATTTTTGAGTTAACTTTAAATCACATTGATTTTCTGTTGATAAATGTGAACTTTTATCTCTTATCTCTTATATATTTAAAGTTGTAGTATTTTATAAAATATGATTGGGAAAATTTCAATATTTTGAGTGTTAGTTTAAAGTAAAATATTAATGATTAGCAATTATATGGGGCAAACAAAAATTAATATATGTTTCACTTAAAACATTAATTTATTATTATTCAAAAAGTTTAATAGTTTTTATAAAAAAGCCTTAATAATTTGGTTGATTTACCTTTTTATCTCCTTTAGTCTTGATAATCAATTAAAATTAATATTAATGATTATATTATACGGAGTATTGCATAAAGAACTTCGTATTATAACTAAATAATTAATATATTATCTTTTCATCTATTCCGTCTTAATGGTTAATCAAAGTTAATAATATGAAATCTAACATTAAGAACATCATAGTAGTATAACTAAAAAAAGTATGTACTCAATATAAAGTCATGGAGAGATGATAAAAAAACATTTGGAAGTTTGTATTCACATTTTAGTCGCTTTATTTCATGAATACGACCACCAGTTTTTAATGCTGTATATGATATGAATTTGTATTGTTATTTGTCGATTCTAATTTTGGTTTGAATTTTTTCTTCAATATTTGTTTTATTTATCGAACTAATGCGAAGCTAATGACTTCATGTCAAGTCCATAATTTCTCTTTTTTTTTCAAGTATAATATAATGTTCTTAATGATCTTTATATTGATTATGTTTATAGACACATTTCAAGATAACATTAATTTTTTTTTCCTTATAAGAGTGAACTTTTAATTTTATTTTATTTTTTATTTTTTTTTGCAGGAAAATTTATCATTTCATTGATTGAATGAAATTACATTTTGATGCAAAAGTATAATTCTCTAGGGTCTAATTACATAGACAAATGATCTATTATCCTACTAAACTTAGGATTAGTGTGATGAGCAAAAATTCTAGTTTTAACTAGGAATTGTATTCTTTCAGTAATTGCATCAGTCGTGAGCTTTGCACCAGTAAATGTCCTTGCATTTCTTTCCTGCTAGAGTACATGAACGGTTGCTGTCAAGCTTGCAGCAAGCCAATGATATTTCCAATGCTTGGCTTTATGTGCTTGAACTTTTAATTATATTTAAAGTGGAAGTAATTTACAAAATATGCTTGAGAAGAAACTTCAATATAGAAATTTTGGCGGAAAAGTTGAAATGTGTCTCTTGCCCCTTGATTTTTGCTTTAGTAAATAGAGGATTATTGAATTTAATAACATTAGTGGTATTAAATATGATTAATATTGAAAAAAATAAATTTTTAATTGATAAAATGTAAGACATCTGAAATTATATACGCACAATCCTAATTTAACTCAATCCATGACATATATTTGACCTAACCCGTATTTTGTCCAACCCGTATGACCTAACACGTTCGATGGGTCTATTAGAAAGTATGAGAAGAGATTTTTAGTTATTATGTTCCGTCTTTTTTTTTTGTTGGGGTTTAATGTATGTAATTCGTAGAATCGATAAATGACAAGGATTTTGGTTATTATTAAGATGAACAGTTTACTATTGGGCTGATAATGAATTTAGACAATAATTTATATTGTCAAGCCCAATCTATGTAATAAATGGTAGAAATTTTGGCAGGAAAGTTGAAATGACTCTCTTGCCCCTTAATTTTTGTTTTCGTGAATGGATTATTCGTGGCTATGGCACTAAATTATTTTAAATTCATATTGATTTGCCTGTTATGTGTCCAGATTCTTTATTTTTGATTTATTTCTTGATTTTAAAACTAAACAAAGAAATAAATCAACATGATTTAAACTTTTATGGTCATGAATCACCCATCCGATTTTTGGGTTAATTTGGAATATCCAGCTAATATGTTTTGTTTTTCTATTTTTGAAATATGATTGAACAATTTTGGAAATCAGATATGATTAAAATGCGCTTCCTATAAGCACAAATACAAGCAATGATGTTTCGTTAAAAAAAAAAGGACAAAGTGATAATTGTAAAACCAAAATTTTTCAAGATTTCATGCTTGGTAAAATGAGTAGATTATACAACTAGTTGTCAATAGATCTATGATTCTGAGCATTATTACAAAGTTTTCGAGTTTTGGTGTAAGTTTATTGAGTTTTATTATAAAGTTGTCGAGCTAAATATATACTCCCTCCGATTGCTTGTGTTTTTCCCCTTTCTTTTTGGAGTGAAAATTAAGGAGGGAGTATTATATTACTCTCTCAATTTATATTTGTTCTACCCATTTGCTTTATACACGATTTTTAAGTAAAATGAATAAAGAATGAAAATGGGAGAGAAGTTAATACAAGTGGGTCATACTAGAAAACATAAAAAAATGAAGATGTAAGAGACTAATATGAAAAAAAATTGAAATGAGTAGAACATCAAAAAAAGATCCAAGGTGAAAAAATGGGTAGAATATGATAAATGGAGGGAGCACTAAAAGTGTAAAGAAAAAGTAAGAGAAATATTATACTACCTCCGGTTTTGCCCCATTTGATGAATATATGGGTGGAGTATTATATTGAAATGGGGAATATATGGGTGGAGTATTATATTGAAATTGGGCAAACATTAAAAACTGGAGGGAGTATTAATTAAATGATAAAAAAAAAGTATGGGAGAGAAATATCACGGATTATTAATTAAAGATGGTAAAATGAGTGATTTTTTTCCCTTAAATGGAAAGAAGAAAGAAGATTAAACTCGGGAAATAGAGAAGAAAATAAGTAATCGGATGAAGTAAATATTTAAGCTCAAAAACTTCTTGTATTAGTCAGTTCAGAAACTTGTATAAGCTCAGTAATTATACACATAAGTTCAGCAACTTTGAGGTGGTTGTACATACAACTGGTAGTATAATACTATTTTCCGGTCAGACAATGAGTAGATTATACATATAGTTGTACATAACTCTAAATAAAACTTGATGTATATTATACTATTTCTGTCTCGTTCATTTGTTTATATTTTATAGGGTTATTTCATAACAATAATGCCAACTATGGGGGAGTTTCTTATATTAATACCAACTATACGTAATCTCGTTTTAATATGAACTATCCCCTCATTAATCTCTCTTTATAACAAGTTACCGGTTACCTGATGAGTCGGTTCCCTTTACCTTTTAATTTCTTTTTGAATTAAAGTCCCCCCCTCCCACCATACTCTGTACACTTCCTCCCTCATTACTATGTACTCTCCTCTCGCCATTGCTGAACTCGACATCTCCTCTCGCCATTACTTTTCTTAAATTTTCTGAAATTTGGTAAATAGATTGAAGCATCTTAGCTGACGTTTGCAAAAAAAAATCTGACATTTAAAGGATACGAATTAGAGGAGGATCCAAATGAATAACCACATCTCATTGTGTCAATGAGGTTTTTGAAAGTTGATAATAGAGGATGACTTTTAATTCGATGAATATAAAGGGGGAGAAGAAGAAGAGGTGCACCAAAACCTAGCAGGTCACAGTTACCGGTTTTTACAGGTAAAAAGGGCGTTGGTTATAAAGAGAGATTAATGAGAGGATAGTTCATATTAAAATGGGATTACGTATAGTTGGTATTAATATACGAAACACCCTCATAGTTGGTATTATTGTCATGAAATAACCCTATTTTATATTATTTTTATATTATTTTAATTAGTGTGACTGAAATTTGGAAACCAAACAATAAATAGCTTCCAAGAGTTTACAAAATACAACTATTCCAAATCCATCTAACAATGGCCCAAGCTATTACAAAACCAAAATCCAACATCAGAAGTCTCTAAATATAAAGAGTTAATCACTAATTACTCCCTTATAAGTTACCCATTTTTCAAATTACCCCCAAAAAATGTTTCCGTTAAAATTACCGCCGTGAAGTTGTAAAAAAATTAGATTTTACCCCCAGGCGTCCTTTTCTCCTCTTTCCGGTGATTTTTGTCCGTTTTCTTCCCGTTTTGCCCCTCCCCTCATTAACACTCTCTTTCCTCTCATTATTCCCCTTTAACTCACTCTAACTCACTCTAAACCCCCAAAACCCCCAATTTCCCCCAATTTCCCCCAAATTGAAAAAGAACCCTAACCCTAATTCTGAAATCGACCCAAAATCGAGCGCCAATCTCGACCCAGAATCGACCGCCGGACAATCGATCATCTACTACCAAAGGTAATTTCTCTTCCCTCTTCCCATTTTCGCCTCTCCTATTTTCGCGATTAGGGTTTTTGAAATCGAAAATTGGTCTCGAACTTCAATTTCGCGGTTAGGGTTTTCGAAATCGAAATCATTTCCAATTTCTGGGTTTATATTTAGGGTTTAGGGTTGTTGTTTTCAATGGTAGTGATTCGAACTTCAATCTATGTAAATGTTGTTGTTTCTGGGTTGTGTTAATGTCATGGTTGCTTCTGGGTTGTGTTAATGTCAGCGTCGTTTCTGGGTTTTGTGTTAATGTCATTGTTTCTGGGTTCTTCGATATAGTGCCTTCTGTAAATTGCGGTGCTCACTTCTGTAAATTGCGGTTCTTCGATATAGCAGCCATGTCCGTCCATAGCGGGGTGCAGTCATCAGCTGGGCGCGAAACATGTCACTGCGGCAATGAAATTGCGGTGCTCACTTCTTGGACACATAGGAATCCCGGTCGACGCTTCAAGTGTTGCAAAGAGTATAACAGGATGCTTGATACTCGTGGCTGTACGTACTTCAAATGGGTCGACAATTGTCCAACTGAATGGCAAAGGGATGTAATTAACCAATTGAAGATGGATGAGGAGTTGTTGGAATTGCAGAAGTCCCTTCTGGAAGTCACGAAGGACACTTTCTCGAACGCTACTCGGTTAACTGATATGAGGAATGATGACCTCAAGGCAATGTTGAGGTCAGCAGCTAAGAGGGATGCTCTTTTGAAGAAGGCTGTCATTATGTTGTCGGTGGTTTGTTTGGCGCTTGTACTCGGTATCACTTTTGCTTAGTGAATTGACTATTCAGTTATGTGTCGTAATGTAGCGTAATGTGTAGTATTGTAGCGTATTGTAGCGTAATGTATTGTAATGTACGTTCTACTAATGCACTGAAATTGTGGATTGTATGTAAGCTCTATATAATAGAGCCATTTTGCAAGATAATGAAATGATGATTTTATTAGAAATTTTAGCCGTCGCCATTACGTTAGTCCTTACATTTGACTGTGTGGTTGTTAGGCAGCAAATTAAATGACTTCATGAATCCCTAACTAATTAATGTCGAATGATGCCAGTGTACTGATGGAGGAGTAACATTAGCCTATGTTTCAGCTTCCCTGTTTTCCCCCTTAAATTTCTTTGTTCTTTAAAATTACCCCCCAAAAACTATGTATCCATAAAAATGTCCCCTAAAGCCTACGTATCCATAAAATTAACCCCCAAAGACTACGTATACATAAAATTAACCCCCAGAGTGGTGTAAAAATATTTCATTTTACCCCCATTATACAGAGGAATTGTCACCAATTTTTATACAAAGACAAGGAACAAATTTCAAATAACTGATCTGGAATTGGTCACCTGATAACAAAATGCGCAATACTACAAATAAAATAGATCCACAATCCATACAACCACAAGCAAAGTAGAGTTCTAAATCAAAAGCAAAGTAGGTTTCGTAAGCTTGCCTAAGAAGTCCAAATAGATCCAAAGTCATACAACCACAAGAAAATATATCCAAAGTCATACATCCAAGAGTTCTAAATCATATTTCCAGTTAAAGTTGAAGCTTGACTAAGAAGTTCGGCAAAGCTTGTTGGTGTCTGAGCTTGTCCACTCGGTAGTTGATATGATGTTGAAGGGTTGACGCTCGAGGTGGAAGCTTCTGCAGTCGCTGCAGGTTGAGCTTGAGTAGATTGAGCTTGATTCTCTAAAGCCAAACGTGCTCCCTGGACATTCCTTGCCTGCCTCTTCCTCCTTGTCTCTACTACCCACTCACTACCTCCCAAAGGCCTACCTCCAGGAGCCCTCTCTGCTGTAGATGTAGACGGTGCAGTTGGGTTCTTGCATGTTCTTTTAGTGTGTCCACGGCCGCCACAGTTGCAATGATTTTCTCAACTTTGTCCTCAGCCACCGCCTTCGTACTTGGACGTTTGGTCCTTGGAAGGGGCACGTCATTCAACTTTTTCCTAATCGCCATGAACACCGTAACTGACCTCTCTTTTGTCATTGTCCTCAACAAACAGTCCACATCATGTGGACATGTAACCATTGCCTTCCCCATGATTTGAGCAAGTCTAGGATCGGCTCTCTAGTATAGTAAATTTCGAAGTCTCTTCTTCCCATCAAACGCTCTCCTAGATTTCTAAGGTATTGGACACTCAGATTTCGAGTATTTAACCCACATTCTAGATGCATACCACCCCCAACATATTCACTTCTACCATTACGTAGAGCAAACTCACCACCAAAAAATGTTCGCAGATTGAACTCCACATGGAACTCCATCCTAATCAGAATATAAACAAAATTACTTCAATTAACATTTCCTAGCCTCTATCCGAATCAGAATATTAACATTTTCAATTAAACCACAACATAAACTGAATTCCAGATTAGTGGCTGGTTCAAACATAAACTGAATTACTAATTACTCTTTTCATCTCAGTCAATTAAACAACTGATCTGGAATTGGTCACACTGAAGTCGATTTCAAAAACCAAACCCTAATCAGGAAAACGCTAATCGCGAAAATAGGAGAGGCGAAAATGAGAAGAGGGAAGAGAAATTACCTTTGGTAGTAGATGATCGATTGTCCGACGGTCGATTCTGGGTCGAGATTGGCGCTCGATTTTGGGTCGATTTCAGAATTAGGGTTATGGTTCTTTCCAATTTGGGGGAAATTGGGGGTTTTGGGGGTTTAGAGTGAGTTAGAGGGGAATAATGAGAGGAGAGAGAGTGTTAATGAGGGGAGGGGCAAAACGGGAAGAAAACGGACCAAAATCACCGGAAAGAGGAGAAAAGGACGCCTGGAGGTAAAATCTAATTTTTTTACAACTTCACGGGGGTAATTTTAACGGAAACAATTTTTGGGGGTAATTTGAAAAATGGGTAACTTATAAGGGGGTAATTAGTGATAAACTCAAATATAAATAAGGCAAATTCTTATTTGTGACGATATTATCCGTCGTAACCTTAAGACGGGTCAAGTAATACACCAAATCACATGGCAAATGGTCTTGCAAGTGACAAATGTTTTGCCTTTAATTTGTTAGGCACATGTGGTAGTATTTGATCGGTTTTAAGATTTACGATGGATACTCCGTCTTAAGCAAGACCTCCTCCGTGTCATAAGCTGCTTTCTCCCTTCCTGTACAATCAATCCGAACACCAAGCATACTAACAAGCTATAATTTATACTGCTCACCAAGTGATCGAAAATATCATTTGGATTGTCATAGCCCCCCATGAAATATGGTGACAATTTAAGACATAATGAACAGGATCAACCAATGTTGATAATTACTTATCTAGCTTGCATGTTTCAATTGAGTCGTTCACCAAATCATTTGATACCAACATGCAATCGATGGCATATTCTACCCATGCTCACAAACTATGATGATAGTGACTTATACCATGATAATTAGGCTTATATTGTGGCACTTTTGGTGGTATTTAACTCGGTTTGGCATTGTTCTGATGTACTTGTTGGATTGCAGCTTTTGTATGTAATTCCCTAGTTTTATGTCTCTTGTATGTCATTAACTCGTTTATATGAGATTTGGTTGTAAGTACTCTTGTAGCATGTCTGTGAAGTGAAAATTTTGGCTCAAGAAGACTTCCCGAGGCAAAGAAACAAGGAAATGACTCAATAAGGCCGATATTCAAGTATCAAGTACTCCCTCCTATTCAGAGTATTCTTTTCATTTTCCTTTTTGAGCTTAGTTTGATTTTCTTCCCACTTTTCTTTTTTGGAAATAATTTTAATCATTCTTTATTCTTCCTTCAATTCTTTATTTTTTTCCTCCACACCTAAACCCAACACATTTTCACTTTATACCCCACCTTTTTACACTTCATACCCCACTTTCTATTCATCTATCTTAGCTTATCTCCACCCTTATTATTATTTTACTCCCTCTCCTTAGTTTCTCCCAAAAAAAAATTGGGGAGGAATACTCTGAATAGGAGGGAGTATGACCTAGGAGTTGAAGACACGTATTATTATATGAATAAAGAAGGTCGTAAACGAAAGCTAGAATTGAAGTGAAGACGCAGCGCAAAGGGGGGTTTTCAGGTCTAGGCCGCAGGCTGCGCCTCTGGAACGCAGTCTGCGCTTCTGGAACGCAGTCTGCATCCTCTGTTTCCACCGTAACCTGCGCCTGTCGACCTGTAGCTTAAATTCATGTTTTAATTACTTCTTTGGACTAAGCCCATTTCGTTTTATAATTGTTATTTGTGCTAAGCTATAAAGAGCTTAGGGTTTTCAGATTATAAAAGGATCAAGCTACCTTAGAATCCATTTTAATTATCATCTTAGTTTTTAATTAGTTTCTATATTAGATTAGGAAGAACTTGAAGAAGAGTTAGGGTTTGAAACTTTTGTCAATGGGGTTTTATAATCTAAGTATGAAACTTAATTTCACACATATTGGTGTAATTTCCATTTCTTTTCCTCTAATCTATTGTGAGGCTCTTTTCCACTCTTTAATATGTCTATTTCTTCATTTTGTGCTTGATTGATTATGATTTGCCTATGATATTTGTGGTTTGATCATCTTCTCTTATTGTATGTTTATTATCGTTGGATATTTGTGTGCTTCAAAAGAGATAAGTCATCACAATTTCTAAATCTAATTGGTGTAGTCTTCTAGTGTTCATCATGCGGTCTCCCGTGTTGATTACTTGTTTCTCAATGTTTTGGTTTGATGAACCAATTTTGTTTTCTCCATCGATGATATTATATAAACCACCTTTCTTCATTCACAAAAACAAAGCGAAAAACACTCTCATATACTTATATACAAAAACCCGTTCTCTACTCACATAAAAAAGTAAGGAGTTATTTGGCAACGTTCCAGGCAAGGTTCAATTTTCAGTTCCGTCTACACCGAAAATGCAAAGGTTGTGTAATCCTGGGGATCGATTGTCACGGAAAACCATGTGTAGAGTACGAGGCAAATTATCTATGACATCATTTGGATTGATGGTTTCTAGTTAATCTTAAATGTATGAGTCACAATTTGATTTAATCTTAACTTGCTTTTTAGGAGAGATTAATGGTTGTTAAGATATTGAATGTTTGCATTATTTATGGGATAGGTTATTCATGTATTTTCTTGATCCTAACTTTGTTACTTGGTATTAGTCTTAATGCTCTCAACTTTCAATTTGTCGATGAGCTTTAGTTGACGAATAATGGACTTTGTGAAACACTCTATATTGATAGAAGATGTCCTACTTATGAGCTTAAATGACTAGTGCTTAAAGGGATTGAAAGTACTACTCATATCAACAAAGTGCACTTTCTTTTCTGGTCTGCAAAAGAACTTCACAGTTAAGCGTGTTTTAGTGGGAGTAATCTTAGGATGAGTGACCTACTGGGAAAGATTCCGGGATGCACATGAGTGAGGACAAAATGCGATATAAAGGACTTGTGTTGGTATGTGGGACCAATACAGAGCTTGGTGAGTTATCGCGACTAACATTTCTGGTCCTAATTTGGACCGGGGGTTACACTTTGAGTAGGGTAATTTTGGGATGAATTATTCTCTTAATTACCGTTATCTTGTAGTAGTTGTATTAAGTGGAAATTAGTCGAGGGAAGAGTTGACCATTAGACTTATAAAAATGGGATTGATTGGGGGAATTCACCATGATCAACTTCTTTCTTGCTTGTTTTCTATTCTATTTGTTCTTGTTTAGTTTAGTTTCACCCAATCAAACCAAATACCCCCAATTCCCGTGTGTTTTCATTCATTATTCGTCATTTGTATTATTGGTGTTTGTGCATTTTTCCCGTTTACTCTAATTCGTGTGTTTGCTCTAGCTACCGATTAGCCCCATCTCCGTGGTTCGACCATGTTGCTTACTAATGTGCTACGTTCTTTTATTAAGTTTGTAGTAAAGATAGCTCTAGGATATAAATGTGTTTGCTTGACTATTTTGTCTAATTCAACGACATAATTAAGCAAGTCCTTAGTCATCAAACTATCACAATTATAGTATTATACCACACCTCCATGGCTCCATCACAATGTTCTATCATACAAAGATTAATCACCGCCACTAGCTAGGTCACTTAGGCCACAAACCAATACCATCATTTCCATTATCACACATGTCCTAGGCATTCTCCTAGGAGGATAAATCAGGGTGGAGACCGTGATTAATGTCTCAGCTAGGTCTAAAGCTAGCCCCGCAGATGGATTAAGCGACAAATCATAGGCGTCAAGCCAATTTCATAATATGAACACCATTCACTCCCCCAATATCAAACAACTTGTGGACATGGCAAAATCCACCAGCGCGGCCACTCGCGGTTTGTTCTTGGCGAATGAATCTTGTGGTAAAATTGATCTGAAATTGAAATAAAGTCGAAGAGCAATTGCCACTAAACTTTGTGGGAGTTCGGGTCGTACAAACTCACTTTATACTTAGACTAGTCAAACACAAAGCAAGATTCGCTTTATAGTACTAGAGCTTAGGGGTTCTTCCCTTATCAAATCGAATATCAAGTGACTCTCGTGACCAATGGTTTCGGACATTCTGAAACCATAGATTCGAGTAAGGGATGAGGGTATGTTTTGGGAACCCCCTTTCTAGGACATCCATCCTCCCCTGGACATAGATGCCTCTATTAAAATATCGATTAGTTTCCGAGTGCGCGTGTTAGTAAGACGATTATGCATGAATAATCGTTGTTTTGAATTTAGCATGCGAATTATGATGCACTACGTTATTTAATGCACTTTAGAATTGTCGAAGTTGTTTTAGGATGTGAATTTCTTTTAGAAAGCGGTAAATTGCCATCCAATTGAAATAAAGAGCTTGAAATGTAAATTACAATTTACACGGGGGAAAAACAACTCGGACTTCACAATACTTGTACAAATACATGAATTGAACTATAGAAGGTAAACCTATAACTGAAAACTGTCCTGTAATCAGAACACATAAACAAAAGTCATATTGAATATTGGACAAAAACTAACCAGCAGCATGATGGATAGACTAAAGGATAAGGAAAGTCGTCTGACATAAGACGTTTTAGTATATAGGCACTTGACACAAGCCGATTTGGAATGTCGACGCACGGACTAGAGCGTTCATGTTATTTCGACATGGACTTTCCAAAGTTTCCTCGTCACGACTTATCCTGGTGGACGTTAAATCCTCGCATGTCGATATCGTTATTGACTCATACTATTAAAGAATAACAAAACACGATTGTTTCCCATGCTTTTAATGTTAGAATTTTTTACATCCAATTCAATAATACAATAATACACGAAGATGACATGAACTGAAATTTATCTGACTTCGAACCGAGGAAAGAATACCATAAATTAATTATGGTAGATAATTGAAATTAACGTTGTAATGAAAATTAAAATAAAGCCAAGTCAGATAGAAGCAATCTTGTTTAACCAGATCTAAAACTAAATTGAATGACCACCTATTTGCCATGTATAATTGAAACAAATTTGTCAATTAACATAATATAGGGTTATTTCATGGAAATAATATCAACTATGCGTGTACTTCTTAAATTAATCGAAACTATACGTAATCTCATTTTAATATGAATTACGTCTTCATTAACCTCGCTTTGCTATAGCTGACCGGCTACTTGTTGAACCTCCCTTATTCAACTCTTCTTCATTTTCTGATTCACATTTCGTGTTTACTTTTAGCTATTCATAAAAAGAATCGAAAATTCATCTTCCATTTCTTTTTCAATTAGTCTTATAGAAGCTATGAAAAAAACGTTTTTATTGTAATTTTGGCTTCCACGATGACTGCAACGGACCTAATAAAACCCTAGAAAGTTACAAGTCACTATGACCGGTAATAACAAGTCATGATTTCATACATAACAAAGCGAGATTAATGAATGTGTAGTTCATATAAAAATGATATTACGTATAGTTTGGATTATTTTAAGAACTAAACACATAGTTGAGATTATTTCCATGAAATAACCCTATAATATATACTCCATAGTTCCTATACTTATATAAGGTTCACGCTTTCTTTTCTAGGTCAACTCTACGTAATGTTCACACTTTAGTTTATTGGGTTATTTAACGACAATAATATCAATTATAGAGCGTCTTTCCAAAATAATATCAATTTCAATAAATCTGAGAATAATACGTATTTATGGAGTAATTAAACCAGATTAGTATAAGTGACTTTATAACCTGCCTACATCAGGTCACCTAATTAATATTTAACATGTTACTTATCCTCCATTCTCCTCCATCCTTAGACATGGATAACGGGTGAACCGAGTCGGGTTTGGGTCGGGTCACCTTTAACTCGGATCACTTTCGTGTTATAATAATCGGGTTGATTTTGGGTCGGGTCAGATAATTTTGGGTTCAGGTCATTCTTGGATTTGTTGTATTCAACTTTTTTAGGGATATCGACTCGTTTTTTATGAAATAGCCGGGTCAGTTTTGGGTTAGCTCGGGTCTATTCCGATTACGGGTCAAAATCAGATCTTCAGTTCGGGTGTTGGGTCGGGTTCGGTTTGACTTATTTGGGTCGGGTCAGTTTTGTCAGGTCTACTCCTCCTTACTTCTCTCCTTCATCCTCTCTCTCCATCACCTTCATCCTTCTTCAGTTTTTTTTCTATATGTTTTGTTTGGATTAACGTGTTGATTTGATGTAGGTTTGTGTTATTAGCTAGATTTTGTGAGGTTGAAGGAAGAGGAAGATGAGGGATATTAATGACGTTTAATGTTCCGTACACCGAGTAAGTGAAAAAAGAGTGAAGTAATATGAAATAAATTAAAAGCGAAAAAGAAAAGTGAACGGTTTCTACCGATAGCTAGTTACCTAACAATCCACCCTTCTCCCCCAGGTAATGGAGATATTCAAAGCATTCCATTAGTAATGTATCAACGTTCCAACAAAAATACTTGTATGCACCAAAACCCCCGGATTTCACTGGGTAAATGCATAAAAAAGGGGCAAATTTTAGCGGATGGTGCCGCTACAGTTGGGGGCGAACTAGCTTTGGGAAAAAACGTATTAGTGGCTTATATGCCGTGGGAAGGCTACAATTTTGAAGATGCGGTACTCATTAGTGAACGTCTTGTATATGAGGATATTTATTCGAGGAATGTTATGGTAAAACTTCGTTTGAAACGATGTGGTAGAAAGCAACGTGCGACTTGGTCACGGGGAATGTGTATTATCCATATAGGGTATTTTATTTCGATTTTATTTAGTTATTCAGTCAAACCAACGATTCGTTATTGGAGCAGATAGCAACAACCATTTCAACATACATGCGTCTTTTTTATTTTCCAATGGATTTACATCTTTCATTGTTTAACTACTCCAAAAATATATGTATTATTCTCAGATTTATTAAAATTGTAATTATTTTTGGAAGACGCTCTATAGTTGGTATTGTTGCCGTTAAATAAAATTAAAGGTGAAAAAGGAAGGTGGATAGGTTCTACAGGTAACCGATCACCTATACTACTCTGGTTTAACTACTCCAATAATATGTATTATTCTCAGATTTATTAAAATTGATATTATTTTGGGAAGACGCCCTATAGTTGGTATTATTGTCGTTAAATAACCCTAATTTATTCTAATTTTTGTTTGATTACGTGGTCAATATAATAATTGTAACTTCATATATTTCTCATCTTTTATTTTCTCGTAATATTCTTTTCGTCATTCGTGTTTATGTAATAAAAAGTGCGAACCTTTTTATTGGTGACGAGGGAACCCGCAATCATCACCTTTTGATGCGCTAGGATAAACCTTATTAAGAGATAGTATGAATCTTTCAATTAGATCGAATAGATTTGCTTGTTAACATATCACTTCTTTATGTCTCATCATTTAGTCATTTAATTTATTCTTTTGATGGGAGAGGAGTTACATGACAAAATATGTTTTCTATAAGATTCTAACTCATTATATGAGTATTCCCAATATGGAATTAACATCTAATTCGATTGACAGTTGTATAACTGATAAGAAATAACTTTCGTTTTTTTTTTTTTTAACGAAATCCTTGAAGGATATTACTTCATAAACGATAAATCGGAGATTACAGTCACGTTCGTAGCATGGGGAAGAGTTCGCAGTATGAGAAATAACTTTCATTGTTTTGATCAAATTGAGATTAAGAGTATTTATTACGGAGTATGTAGAGTAATTTAGCTATATACTTAAGTAGTCGTATTAGCTCATGCAAATGGGTCATTCCATTCAATTTAGAATTAAGTTAAACTGAACGAAATTTCATTGGGATAATTTTAGTTTAGAATCGATTAGTACATGACGTAGTTTAGATTTAGTATCGGCCTTATTTGCCAACTTAATCAAAAAAACTTATTTAGGGTTAATTCATTTGAAATCATATTAATATCATATTAGATAAGTTTTAGGTCACAATAGCTCTAAAATAAATGTCAATGAATTTATTTTTGCATGAATTGTACTCTCTCTGTCCCACTAAGATTATCATGTATTCTTTTTTGGATAGGTTTTTAAAAATTGTCTCATTTCTTAAATTTCCTTTTTAGTCTATCTCTTCTTACAACTTCGTCCATACCAAATTAAAATATTTACCCTTTTGTCATTCTGTTAACTCACGCAACCTCACCTAACATTATGATGAATTTAATACTAAGATAGAAACCTTTATCCAGATTGATTTGATGAATTTGATCAAGTAGAGTGATGGTCGTTTGTGCACCAAGATTTGTCATCTATGAGGGGCATAACATTGACTGCGCGTAACGTTAAGACATGCCTTACCTCGGCAGTTAGTTAAAACACACTCAGCCCAAGCACTTTGAGCGAATTAAGCAGTGGTAAGGAGTGTTGGAATTATGCTTCAAAAGAAGCTAATATATATGTAATATGTGTGATGACATACTCTAGTCATGGTGATGTATGCTCCTTGGATACTTGGAGGCCAAGTACTTGCATCATCTACATGACATCATTCTTCATATGTCACACCATGACTCCATGGTGATGTATATTGTTTGGTGACCAAGGTGAAGTGCTTGGAGACCAAGTATTTTACTCTATAAATAGCCATCAAATTCCATCATTTCAATCATCCAAAAATTGATTCATCTACTTCTTTACTTACACAAAAATATTCTCTCAAAAATGTTAGTAATATAATTTATAGTTTGAGTGAAATTATGGCAACGATTTTGGTAGTAACTCATCTACGGTCTTGCCTACACAAAGATCGTAGCGGTTGTGCAATCATGGGGGTCGAATGTCAAAGAGTCCGTGTGTAGTAGACGGGGCATAGTCGACTTTAGGACAGTGACCTCAAGTCACGTCACAACCTTTCCTCTCAGATAAGATTATTCCTATTTTCCGTCTTATTTATTTATTTATTCACTACTCGCCTAACAAGGAGCAAGCAGTGTTACGCTCTGTCCAAGAGTTGGTTAGCACATGCTCTGTCCACGTTATATCAAAGAGCAACTCATGCAACCTCACCTAACATTATGATGAATTTAATACCAAGATAGAAACCTATCTAGATCGATTTGATGATTTTGATCAAGTAGAGTGATGATCGTTTGTGCACCAAGGTTTGTCATCTTTGAAATGATATGATCCAACACATTTTTTTAAGGAAGAGGTCTTCAACACTCGAACCACTACTTAAAAGCTAATGAAATACTTTAATGTGCCAAAAATCTTTCAGGTGAAAGTGGCTCATTAGATAAGCTTTAAACGAAGCAACAACTAACATCCGTTCATCATCACCATAAATGTCCAAGTAATCTACATTAAAGATTACCTATAGGAACATGCCACCACGCACCGGTGTTACTATGAGAGAATAGTCGGAGTAAGAATGAGTAAATCATTGAAGATCATAGTGAAAAGGAGGGAGTAATATTGAAGAATAGTTACCAATTTAGAAAACTAACATCAAGAGGCTTCACTCACGACATACAAAACCGTGCGTAAACGACATACTTTCCCACCTTTACCTATCTCAAAGTCGGTGAAAATTTCATATACACTACTTCTGTCAGGTTACTATATTATGGAGAAAAACATTGTGCACATCCAGCTAATGCAGCTCCCATTTTTTTTAAAGCCGCAACAAAAAAAACTACAATGGGTGTGTAAAAATGCTAATTTATGACGTAAACGAAATATTATTTAGAACTAATTAATAACGGTAAACAAAATATATTTTTGGAATGAGAGCGCAAAAATAGTTTCATATCGTCTTTAGATTTATCTTTAAATTACAATAATACATTTGTATTTACTTAAACCAAATGTTGGTTTATATTTTTAATGCATTGCTTGAATTTTGCATGGTGATGGCCATGCATTTTCAGATGACTAACTTACTTGTCCTTCTCTACCAATACTTCTATTTTTTTTGTCAGCAATGAAAGATGTAAAGAGTTAAGGACTTAGCACCACAGTCGCTCAGCTATGGACCTTTGGGTACATAAGCAATTGAAAGACAATGAAAATACAGAAAAGTGCAAGCAGGCGATTTTCAATAATCCAGAGGGTAGGCAGAGAAGGTTGTTCCACTTCAGTAATCTGGAGAACAAGTTGCAGACAGTCGCTGAATAGGGTGAGATGGAGAAAACCGTTTTCATTGGGCCAACAAATTGCCATATATAGGGTAAGGGCTTCTGCTTGAAGAGGCGAAGCGACACTAATTCTCATACTAATCTCAGTGACATACCTTCCAAAGGAGTAAAAAATGATCCATCCTGCCGCAACATTTTCATGATTTTTCCACGCCGCATCCATCATAAGCTTATGAGGACAACATGAGGGAGAAGCCCCGACAATTTGAATTATAGAACCTTTACTAATACGGGATCTACTGAGTAAACTACTTCTCCAAACAGTTAAAGCGATGGTTGATTCCTTACCTTTTGCGTTGCTTCGAACCGCTTGTAGAACAGTTGCCAGTTGAGATTTGATCAATAACATAGCGCTTTCTCCATTGGGTACGTACAATACCATTAAAGACACTTGCATTTCTGACAATCCATAGAGATTTCTTAAATCTTCTGTGTTAGTGTTTCCTCTGTCATAGTAACTTGTATGTTTGGACATCAAATAAATATGAATGGCGATGGTATATATGTCACAAATTTTTATTGAGATTTACTTCTCCACTGACAAAACCTAGGTTTAATTTAAATTACGATGGTATAGAAAGAGTAATAATATATCGCGAACATAGAGACTTAAATTTTAAAAAATGTAAAATATATGCGTAGCGGACATCATACATATCATAAGATGATGCATTTATAAAAGAACTTTTTATCGATTAATTATGAACTAATAATAACATTTCATGAGATGATGCATTGAGGTCTTCTTTGAAAAGCATAAATTTATTTATGAGGTGTATCGAAGATGTTTTAACCTAATGGTCAATTAAGATTGGGTATCCTGGACAATAGGTCTCAGGTTTGAATCTCTTCCCCTATATTATAATGGGACTATGTGCGCGTTTCGTTGAAATAAACAAAAAAAATTATGAGGTGTAATTTGCTTACAAAACAATGTGAGTATAGTATCCGCTTCACATCTCTCTCATTTTCTTCCTTTTTTTTTTTTCTCTTTTATACTCTATATTTTACAATCTCTTGAATAGTTGTCACACTATTTTTTTGAAAGACGGTTTTTCATTTGCGTTATTGAGAGACCACTTACATAATAAGGGGAGAGAATTATCTGTAAGAAACGATCTCTTAGGAGACATAATAGAGTTAATTACGTATCCAACCTTTTTTTTATTACTTAGCTTGCTTATATATTTGTATAAATAAATTGTTGCACCCTACTATTTATAAACCTATGATATTTATATTAATAATTTGTTGTTGCTACATAATACGGAGTAATATGCATGCACTCATTTGAATAATATCAACTCTATTAGGAAACTTAATATTTAATTATTTAAATCCGATTAAGGAAATACTTGAAGAATTTTTAGTGTACTTAAGTTTTTTCCTTGATCATATCCTCCGTCCTATAAATTCACCATTCTTATTCACACTTTGCTAAATTCATATACACTCCCTCAAAGGTTGTCTCTTCATTTACATTTGTATTTTTCCTTTTTTATTATTTTTATTTTATTTTATTTATTATTATTGTTAAATTTTGTTTTTTATTAAAAAATAGTCATAGAAAAGCTCATGGTAAATGCTGAATGAACATTAGCCAGTACAACTAGGTTTGTACATGAATCATTGAGTTTTATGATTATTTTTCTGCTTTAATTTTGTTTTTGTTTTTATTTGTTTGCTCATTCTTTATAATCATTCCTTTTGTTTTTTAATTCTATTATTTTTTTTTATTTGACGAATCCATAAAATGGGATATTAGAGATAAATCCTAAGATTTCTTCAATTTATTTTATTTTATTTTTTCTATTCATTTAATGTTTTTTTTAATGCTTTTTGTCCCTAGTGATTGTTAGGGTATGTATAAAGGTTAGAGTATATAAACATTGTTGCTGGACCGTCTCCAACCATCCTCTTAATATTTTTGATTGAATTGGTTTCAGACTATGGTATATTTTAACCGCGATTATGTTTCGATTCATGCGTGATGAATCGCTAACACTTTTAAAAATTTAATTGTATTTTTTCAAAGACCATTTTCTTGGTTTTCATGTCTTTAATTTATACTAGATCATATGTTTTTTGTTGGTGTTTTTAATCTATTTCTTATAAATTTTATCGTCTAGGATTATCTTTACATGATTTTGGATAGCAGTTTATACTAATTTATCGTCTATATTATTTTCATCATGTGAATTAAATTTTAAATAATTCTTTTATTCATAAATACGTGGACTTGATTTGACATTAAAATAAAATAAAATTATACTCATATATTTCAAATGATGTGTCACAAATCTATAGATCCAATTTAATTTTCTTCCTTTAATGTATAATTTGATACTCTTGATAGTTTTTGGTCTTATTTTTTTCTTGAATACTCCATTGATGATAAGTGTAATGGTTCTTTCTTGATTTTTACATAAGTTATATTTGTGTCATCTGTATAAAGTTTATTAGATCTTTTTGTCTCAGTCGTATATACTACATTCATCCCAAAAAAGATCGCCTCATTTCTTATCATATGCGATGAGTATTTTAATAAAATGGGACAATCTTTGTGGGACCGATGAAGTATATGTCGAGTAGAGTTGTCCTTTCATGAATACATCAATCATTTAGATTTTTCATTTTGTTGAGGAAATCATTTGATATTTTCTTGGTGCAATTTGTAGATAATCTTAGCTTGGATGTTTTTGTTAGAGTGATACCTAAATATTTCTGAGTTTTCAACCATCGTGTTAAGATTTTTATTAAGATGTTCACATGCATATTTCAAATAAGTGTGCCAAGCAAAACAGTCCTTTACACATGTTTATAGTTGTTTTGTTGCATGTACGTCTTGATCTATTATTTCACCGGTTCTTTTGCTAATCCTTGTACGTGCTGATTTCAGGCGGTCTAGGCAACTGCATGCTGCTGGCTAATAATCTATCTTCTTAGGTATGCTTAATAGTCCAAGTATATATTTTGATCGGAGTTTTTATCTTTAGATGAAAAGAGTCAGCTTCTTAGTTGTGAATATATTTTCTCATCTCAATCATTTGTTTATTTTTGATTAAAATATTAATCACAAATAAGATAAAAAAAAAGTTTAGCAGATGACCGAGAATGAAATATTTTCAAATTAAATGCTTTTTAATCTAAGTTTTGTATTAACAATCGTTAGTCAATCTACCTAAATCGTTTTTTATTGTTGCGTGCTAGCTAAGTTATTTTTCATGTAATCGATCTCCCTAACGCTTGTATTACCTTTACGAGCGTAATTTAATTACATAGTTTTAATTAAAACTTTCATTATAATTAAATGGAATTTTCCGTTAACATAAATGATGACCGTTGTGCTAATTTAATGCAGACGTATTTCACTTATGTATTACGGAGTAACATTTTAGATCCACAATATATATTTTCTTATTAAATGGGATACATTTAATAATTCCTTAGTCGCCTAAGTTAAATTATCTTCGAAACATTCATGTTTAAATAGATTTTTCCGTTGGAATAAATAAAGTTCGTTGTGTTAATTTAATGGAATAATATTTTACCGATATATTGACATTTTAGGTCTCAATATTTTCTTGTTAAATATTGTTGTATACACTTATATACGGAGTAATTAGTAGTCCAAGTTCAATGATTGTTCAGACTAAATTAATAATTACTCCCTTTTATGATACAAACTTTTAAAATTATTCCCTTTTTAAAATGAAAAAAAAAATTAATCCCAAAATCTATTCAAAGTTTAAAAATTGCTCCAAATTATATTTTAGGACAAAAATGTCCTTGGTTAGAGGGTGATCTGAGGTGCAATATAAAACATCCTAAAAGTATAATTTGAAGGAATTTTTGAACTTTAAATAAGTTCTGTTTATAATTTTAGAGTTAATGTTTATAAATAATCTCAACTATAAACGATGTTCTGAAAATAATTTAAACTTCATTCAAACCTCATAATAAGTCCTACTATTGACATGCATTTCACATTGATAGACTTGCCTATTTTCTAACCTATTATTCAAGGTAACAAACAGGCCAGGTTTAAGACTTAGATTCGGAAAAAAGAACTCTCCATATTTAAAGGAAAATAGTATTATACCACCAGTTGTATGCACAATCGCCTTAAGATAGTTGAGATTTTATCTATACGTACTTTCTGAGCTTATACAAGTTTCTGAACTGCGTATAAGTTTTTGAGAAAAACATTCATGTGATTTAGCTCAAAAACTTTACATAAAACCTCAAAAAATTTACAACAAAACTCAAATACTTTGTGATAACACTCAAAATCACAAAAACAATTGTACATATATAGAACTATGTGATAGAGTTATTAGGTGTAGATAAAGTTTTATCTTAGCTATTGTTTGATTCCTTGTAGTCTATTGTCTATCTACTTGATATTCATCTCTACTAGTCTTTGCATTTAGCTTGCTTAACACTAATTGTATTTGGTAGTTAGTCTAATACTACGAGTATAAATGTAACAGCTTGTCTTCAATATTATCTTTCTCATAATTTTATCATGGTATCAGAGCCTTGTGCTCTCGATGGAGGTTAGCGCCTTGAGAGTTGATTATCTTCCATTACCACCACATACCACTACACCTTTATTTCACCTTCTGTCATTCACGAATTGCATCAACTATCCTATAGTAATCAACCCTACGAACGTTTTTCTCAAACTGATCTACGATCCACCCCTTATTAATTTGGCTTCGGTCACACCCTCAAAATTTTGTCGCTTACACGGACACTCCTTTTCACTTTATTGTCGTTTGACACCCCTTTGTAAGCTTGGCCTCGGCCGCACCTCCTGCCGTCAACGCGGACACTCCTTCACCTTTGTTGCCACATGACACCCTCAAAAAATATTGCCTCGGCCACCTCTCAAAATGAAAAAAAAATTGGTCTCGACCACCCTCCTAAACTTAGTCACCTCTTATCAAGCATGGGCATCCCTTCATAATCTTGGCCGACCACCCCCTTTCAACTTTGCCATCAATTTGGCTACCCCTACAAATTTGGCTGCTTGTGCAACCACTCCTTCTAAAACTTTGTTGCCTCATGTTTGACCGCCTTTATCAACTTGGTTGTCCGTAGAACTATACTTCTTTAAATTTGTCGCCTACACGGCCACCTATAATTGTTTTTTGCCCTCATGGACATCCTCTTATAAACTTTATAACCCTCTTGGTAACCCTTTTAAAGCTTTGTTGCCTTCTTGATCGCCCCTTATAAATTTTATTAGCGGTATCAGAAAAGCTCTGATCTGAGCCTTAAAAAAAACATCAACTTTTTTTCTTCTTCCAACCATTCACCCTCAAGCCCCAACCACTCAACCATGTATAACCATCAAATTTCTCACTATGATGAACCAATTCAACTAAGCCTCTATTTTGACAATAATTTTGTCATCTTCAACCTATATTTCTCCACAAAATAAAAGTCTCATTGTTCTATGTACTACTCATTGTTTTGTTCTCAAATACACCTTTCACGTTCCTTGTATGCATATACAATGATTATTTCCGTTTAACAATTTTGTGCCGATACCTTGACAACGCCTCTTCCTTGTGACCGGCTTCATATGCTACTCTCCAAAATCGAACTTGCTTCTAGGCCGTCCATTTTGCGCGGGGGGGGGGGGGGGGGGTGGGGATAGAGTTATTACGTGTAGATAAAGTTTTGTCTTAGCTATTGTTTGAATCCTTATAGTCAATTGAGAATCTTAAGCTCGCAATCGAAGAATATTGCGATGGCTCGGGTCAGCTTCTTAATAAAGGAAAATTTTCCTTGTGCTTCACTCCAATACTACCCTTGAGGTGGCTAGATTCTGCTTTCGTTCCTTTGACATCTCCTCTACAACTTCGGCGGAAAAATATCTTGCAGTCCCGCTTGATGTCATTCGAAATAGCACACACCTCTACATTGATATTTATGATTGTATTGTCAGAAGAATATCCTCTTGGAATGGGTCTTTCCTCTCACCAGTTGGACGACTTACCCTCATTACTTCTGTTCTAGCCTCACTTTTTGTTCATCTCCTATCGATATTTAAGATACTGGTAAGTGTGGCAAATAGGATTAACAAACTATTTGCTCATTTCTGGTGGGCTGGTACTAGGCAATGCAGAATTATTCACTGGCGGAATACCCTCTACATCTCCCTTTCTAAGTAGGATGATGGTTTAGGCATTCGAAACATTCAATGCTTGAATCAAGCTCTCTTGACCAAGCTTGGTTGGAAGATCATGAATTGCCTTAATTTGGTCGTAAGCAAATTACTATCTTCCAAATATCAATGCAATGCGCTCACTCTTCCTGACATGCTCTCAGCCCATCAGATAATTGCTCCTGGGAATGAAAAAGCATTAAATGGGGTTTTCACTTGGCATGCCTTGGTATGACACTCGAGTTCTGTTAACCTATCTCAATCGAATGAGGTTCTTGGTGAATGTTCAATGAAAAAATAAACAAGATTGCAGTTTGCCACCACCTACCAATAACGATGAAATTCTGGATGATCCGGGGCAGCGGTGTCGAGACAAGATTAGTTGCTTCTACGATGACGTTTGGGTTAATAAGATTCTATCCTACCAACTTCTCTTATCCAATTGTGAGGATTGCTTCTATTGGAACAAATCCACGAATGGCAAGTTCACAGTCAAAAGTGCGTACAGGTTGGCTCTCGATCTGTTTATTCGTGACAAGCCAACTGGGTTCTCATTGGAGCATAAGTTGAAAAACTTCTGTAGTAAATATCTTTGGAGGATTAAGGGTCCAGCAAAGTTAAAAACTTTCCACTGGAAAATTCTTAATTTTGTCTTTCCCATTGGGGAGAAATTCTAGAGGCGACCATTTAATTAATACGTATTTGCGACCATATTAATTTTCATAATTTTACAAATAAAATCGAATATAAAGATTCATAATCAAAGATTAATAAACTAAAAGAAACAAGTTTTAGAAATAACCAAAAAAAACACAAATTAAAGTTTAAAGTGTTATTATTGTTATTTTTTTAATAAAACGGATTTGCGGATCCGGATCTGGATTTACTTATTAAGATCCAGATCCGTTTAAAGATAGCGGATCCGGAACCGGATCCATATCCAACGGATCTCAAAATTTAGGATCCATATCCGATCCGTGCGGACCGGATCTTGCGGTTCTGGATCGGATCCCGGATCCGTTGCCATTCCTAGTAGTATTAAAGATATACACTTATTTAGGACTCCACTTGTGAACAAATGATTAAATGTACGAGGTAGGTGTACTGAGATTTAAAAACCATATTTTTCGCATACTTAACATTGTAATTACCTTAAACATAATCACATGATCAATTCATAGTAAAATCTAGGGCCGGCCCAATGGGTTCATTTTGGTTCTATGAACCGGGCCCAAACAATGAAGGACCTCAATATGTATATTGTTCATACAATTTTAATAGGGATGTATTAAATCATACACACAAATTACTACGTTATACACATATATTCCGTATTTACCTCTGTCACTTCTTCCGCCCCATTCAATTTTAGACAAAAAAATACAGATCTAAATTCACAATATTCTCATCCCAGCCAACCACCAGTCCACCACCATCCTCAAGTTGGTCACCCCTTTCATTGCACCATGCTGATCGACCCTTGCTGGTCACCCTACCCCTGCCCACTTTCCTCACAAGCCTCCCTCACCTACCCCCATTCCCTTGTTGTCGTTCTCTCCGTTGGTGGATAATAAAAGCCACCGTCTGCCGCCTCCGGTAATACTGACCCTCTCAATAAAAAAATACGTATAATCAAAAATTGGATTTGAAAAAATTAAAAGAAAAACTGATAGATCGAAGCCAAATTAGTAGAAATCTACGTAATAGGAGTGATAGATTGAAACTATAGTTGTTAATTGACTAATTGAGAGTTGTAATTGATGATTTTTTTCCCAAATATTGTTAGGTTTAGGCAAAGAACGAGATGATTTCTCGTGAACCATGAGAAGGGTGGTGTTGAAAAATTTGGTGACAAAATGTGTACAACGTAGTAAAAAGCGTGTATGAAATAGCAATTCCGTCTTAATAAGGAATAGTATACTGGTTCAATGAGTAAGATACTTAAAACTATCATGGAGGTTGCGAGTTCAAGCCCCCTTTGTCTTACTTTTTGTATTAAGGGCCCAACATTGATTGACAATAACTTTCAACCATGATTTCTGAATGAAATCAATTTGCCCCTCATTTGTCTTACTTTTTGTATTAAGGGCTCTCATATTATTAATTTTGAAACATACTCTCCAAATTTAATGGGCAGGCAACACTGATTGACAATAACTTTCAACCATGATTTCTAAATGCAATCATTTTTACCAGACTTGAGATCTATCAAAGACGATAAACCTTGTAAGAGAAAGTATCAGCTTCAATAGTCGTGACAATGACATATGTCAATAAATTAAAGCTTATTCAGCCAAAAAAGTTTGATTGACCATGCATAACTGTAGTACCCCGAGTTTATGAGGATATTAAATATGGTTTAAGAGTATATTAGATATGGTTTTAGGTGCTCAGATGAGTGCTTAAAGAGAATGATAATACTACTCTTATCAAAAAAAAGATTTTTTTTTCCTAGTTGTCTATGCAAAAGAACCACGCAATTAAACGTGTTTGATTGAGAGTAGTCTAAGGATGGGTGACCTCCTAAGAAGATTTTCGGGGTACACATTTGAAAGTCGAAGATGTCATAAGAACAATCAATTAGAAAAAATGATCATTTTCGTTAGTCATTACAATGAATTATAGAGGTGCTGTTGTAACGGAGGCGTCCCGCTACCAACGGTTTGTTGACTACGTGAGAAGAATAAAACAATGAACAAACAATATTTAAACTGAGACACGGAATTACATGGTTCACCAAAAAAAAATCCCTGGTTACGTCCACACCGACAAGGAGAACAATATTAACTACTGTGGAGATAATAGTACAACTCCGAGGAACTCTCTCTAAGACGATGCTTAAGAGATTCCAATTTTGGGTTAATTACTAAGATGGAAGGGTGACCTCTATTTATACAAAAAGAATCACCCCCACTTAGTTAATCTATCAATGTGGGACACTTTTCTATTTATACATAGAAAAACTACCACTTCCCACTATTCTTTAGACGTGGGACAAACCACATTCTTCACAAAATACATCATCTTATTTTCGCACCTAATTCGACATTCAACCCGAGTCTCGAATGCGGCAATTGCTAGTCATTAATCCTAACAATCTCCACCTTGACTCGAATTGTCCAACATGAACCAAGCTCCAAAATGATGCAACTAAATCAACTTCAAATTGTCGATTCTCAAGTCACCACCTCTCCCAGTAGTCTCCACACTGACTTGAACTCAACAAACAAAACAGACAAATGAACCAAGTGTGCCAACGTGACCAAATTGTGCCAAGTACTAAATGTAGCAAGATGAAACTACCAACGTACTAAGCACCCAACATATCATCATACCAACATGGCCAAACGTAGCGAGATCACTACCAAACGCCAAAAAACAAATGTATGAGATATATACCAACGTCACAAATGATGGAATGGTGTTCCGAAATAAATGCACACAAGACTCAAAAAATAAATTCTCCTTCAAAAAAATATGGCCAAATGTACCGTCGTACCAAATTGCCCAAAAGGACACAACGCCATAAACAAAACAACGTCTCACTTGAGTCAACAACGGCGTCGTGACACCACAAATTTGCCCACACCAAGGCACAACAACTCAAGTCAAAACAAACAATACCAACGTTCTAAGCGAGCCCAAATCACCTCATCGTCAGGTGCAAATGTTAGACTAACAAGTCCAACCCAACAGCTCCAAAGAACACAAAATAATGAACTCCCATCGAAGTTCCAAATGACCCCACCCGAGGTCCCAACGGTTCTCTTTCAAGAGCCCAAAACAGCTCCACCTGGAGCCCCAAATCGCCAGGCGCAGAAACAACGATCAATAACTTGTCTTGAGAATCTTGTAGTTCGACCCGTACAGGCGAAAACTTCACCTTACCGTCAACACTACCATCCTCACACAAGCCTACCAACCCCAAATTATCCAGATGATCATCAAATGAACCAAACTGGCCTGGATGTGCCTCGACGTATCGCTAAAACATCGAAGTCGCGTATGCCCCAACTTAGACCCAAGAGAGCTAGATGAACGACTACTCGACGCACCAACTGTCAACACAGTACCACGAAGGACATAAAGTGCTCCTTCCCTGACACCTCTCCAAGTAGCCAACGAACCTCTACCCACGCACAAAGTTCCACCATCACCTTGAAAACTGTAGCCCTGATCGACTAGCATCCCAAGTGACACAAGATTTCTCTTCAACTTTGGAACATGCCTGACACCTTCTAGGAAGACAACGGCACCATCATGTGTTTTAACCCGAATAGTCCCAACTCCCACAATCTCACAAATGGACCCGTCACCCATGGTAACACTATCCCCATGTGAAGCTTTGTAAGACTCGAACCATTGCCTAACAGGACACATATGAAAAACGCAGCCTGTGTCTAGAATCCAACTATCCAAAGGATGTGGAACAACATCAACAACGAGAACACAATCTTCCTCAGAGTTGCAATCGACACTTTTATGTGCAACAACAGAAACACCAGCATCCTTCAACCTAGGACACTTGTCTTTCCAATGACTAGCTAGGTTCCTTACAGTAATTGCAGACATCTTTCCGAGATTTCCTAGACTTGGTTTTACTCTTACTAGGTCTCTCTGACTTCACAACAAGCCCTATAGGACTACTGTCTACAACACTACCCGATGCTACTCGGCGCAAATCCCTAGTGTGAAGCGCTGACCTCACTTCCTCCAGGGTCAAAGTATCTTTACCAACCACAAATGACTCAACAAAAGTCTCAAACGAATTTGGCAAAGAAACTAACAAAATCAAGGCAGCATCCCCATCATCTATCTTAACATCTATATTACGCAAATCAAGTAAAATAGAGTTAAGTCGGTCTACATGTTCCTTCAGAGACGTACCTTCCTGCATACGAAGACCGAACAAAAGCTGTTTTAGAAGCAACTTGTTGGTTAGAGTCTTTGTCATGTACAAAGACTCCAACTTCAACCGCAAACCAGCAGCAGTTTCTTCATCGGGAACCTCAATAATCACATCATCAGATAAATATAACAAAATTAAAGAATGCGCCTTCTCCTCCAAGGCCACCTCTGCTTCTGTCATCGCCTTATCTTGTGATTTTTCTTTTGCCTTTGACTGAACAGACCAGACGCCTTGATGTCTTAGTAAAGCTCTCATCTTCAACTGCCACAACCCAAAACTATTACTCCCGGTGAACTTATCAACGTTTAATACTGTTGCTCCGGACATCTTCTCGCCAAAAAAATTAAATCAACAGACCCAAATAACGCCTAAATCAACCTGAAGCTCTGATACCAGTTTGTTGTAACGGAGGCGTCCCGCTACCAATGGTTTGTTGACTACGTGAGAAGAACAAAACAACGAACAACTTCGAGGAACTCTCTCTAAGACGATGCTTAAGAGATTCCAATTTTGGGTTATATTAATTACTAAGGTGGAAGGGTGACCTCTATTTATACAAAAAGAATCACCCCCACTTAGTTAATCTATCGATGTGGGACTACTTTTCTATTTATACATAGAAAAACTACCACTTCCCACTATTCTTTAGATGTGGGACTGTCTCGAATGTGACAATTGCTAGTCATTAATCCTAACAGGTGCCTTTAAGAATGGCCTTAATTTTCATAGCTAGTGCTAGGTACATTTATCTGAAGTGTTCAGCATATAGATGTTCGGAGAGAGAAAGATTCATATGCTAATCGTTATGAATTACTGGTGCCCGTCGAATTATAGCTAGTAGTGCTAGTTACATTTATCTGGTGTATATATGACTATTATTGACTCATTTCCAGACTTATATTAGTTGTATTATGTATCCGTCGATTTATGATTCTTTGCAACTTTTTGATATCAATCTTTAAATTAATTATGACCTCTATTTATTTATAAGAGTTTATCCTTTATCTCTGTTTAGTAAAATGTTTGATTTCACCTCTAATGCATGTATTACTCGTAACATTTATCAATGATTTGGCCTCAACTGGACTAGATGTCTCATCATTTATTTATTTTCAGGCATTTGTTGGAAGTACGTACGGACAATCGAAAAAATGGAACACTTGGGAAATAATGGGAGCAACGGCAATAACTTCGTTAGTAATCCAAATGTGAATGTGAATGGTTATCAAGTCCCTGAGCAATCCAACTTAACCATGCCCGTCTTTGATATGAATACTCACAATAACTACGCCAACTCCAACGTGGGAAATGATCCAAACACGAATGCGAGTGGACATCGTTTCCATGAACACTTAGGGGTAACCATGTCGGACATTGGTATGAACGGTCATGATAGTGTCACAAGAACAGCGTCGTTCCAAAACAATAACAACCCTGCTATCGAATTCCATCCCTTCGGATCGACAACAAGTCTGCAAGTGAACAACACTAATATTAACACCAACCAGTGGCTCACTTTAGCCCCACCCCAGTCCAATGTGGCACCATCTGATAATCTTATGGACGTGCAACTAAACCATATCACAGTGAGATCCAATGGGCTTACCGTCAATCTGTTTCTCAACACTCCGTTACGTATCAATCCGGTATGCATGCATACATAATTGTTGTTGTCGATTATATTGACTCTCTCTGTATTTGTTTTTGCTATACGTATTTTAATCTATGACAAACAGGTACCGCATTATGTGGATGGAACACTGTTCAATCCACCGGCTACAAATACGCCACCTCAGTTCAATCCAGCGGCCACGACTGCGCCGCCTCAATTCAATCCAGTGGCTACGAATACGCCACCTCGGACTGTAGCGATTAATTTTGGTGGAAGTTTGATTCAGGCAACCCCTGTAGAGCTGAATCTAATGATGGGATTTGAGTCTGGAATGTCGACGCTACCTGCTTCCCAAAATGTATGGGATTCACTCCTATCCTTACATCTACTTTTGTTCTTCACTTCAGTTTGACCATAATTGTTCTTCAATAACACAAATCATATACTCCTTCCGATCGCCTATTTTCTTTCCCTTTCTTTTTGGATAGAAAATAAGGAGGAATATTATATTAATAATAGATGAAAGGTGTAAGGAAAAAGTAGGAGAAAGATAAATATTATATTAATTAAATGAGAAAAAATGAGGTGTAAAAATAGGAGAGAGAAATATTATATTATTTAATAAGGGGTGGAAAACTTTTCTTAAATGGCAAAAGAGAAGAAAATCAAATTCAATCCAAAAAGAAAAAAGAAAAAATAGCCAACCGGGGGGAGTATTTAACGCTTAAATTATTTCTATAACAGTGACCTTAAGAAGTCATGGACACGGACACTAAACACGCACATGGATTAGTTACCGTAAGGGTGGAGCCTAGTGATTAAAATTTGTTGTTATCACCTCAAGGTCTTAGGTTCAAATCCGTACAAGATCGATCTTGTGAGAGTTGTATCACTCAAGCTGTACCTTTTAAACTTCGAGTCTATCGCCCTAAGTAAAAAAACACATAAAAACAAAAAAAAGTTAAAAAATGTGCTCAACTTACGTAAATGTAAATGATGATGAGTGAATATTTGATTGTTGAATAGGGTTTTCCGCAAATAGAAGTGAGTAATGACGTCAATCATCTTCTGGAACGTCAAGAGTTGGACAATCAGGTTTGTATAAATGTAAATAGTACTCCCTTCATATTGTTGAATTAGTTCCACTGTAGTTGGGTACAAAGTTTAAGAAAATTTGAAAAAGTAAGGAGATACTCTCTCCGTTCCAATGAATTGTTTGCCTATTTCATATTGGGGCGTCTCAATGAATTGTTTGTCTTTCTATTTTAGGAATGTTTTTTATATGTAATATGACCCTTGGCTCCACATGTCATCTCCTAATTGGATCTCTTACCCTTGGTGTCAAAATCAAAGGCAAACAATTCATTGGAACGGAGGGAGTAATATTAATATGGTGCATGAGAGAGAGAAATAGAGATTAAAATATTTTTGTAAGAAGAAATGAGATTAATTGGAAGTACATAAAAAATATGAGATTAATTAAAAAAGATGGAAGATTTGATTGGTATTTACTTGTAAGGGCATGCTTGGGATGAGGATAATAAATTAAGAAGTAATGGAGGTTGAAATATAAAGAAAATAGAGGAAGGTGGTGGATAGTGATAATGTTTTATAGTGTAAAGGGAAGGTGAGAGAGTAATAATTACCTATATATGGGGTAATGCATTACTTATGGGGAGAGAGGAGTAATGTATTACCTCCATATGCAGGTAATTGTTCCCCTTTCACCTCCTCTTTACACCATAAATCAGCAACACTAACCACCCTTCACCTCAATTTTCTTCACATTTCAACTTCCATTACCCTGTATTACCCCATCCCAAGCAAGCCCTAAAAGTAAAAGTTGTTAGCCACTAGTCAAACTTACTTGGATTTAACCTTATTTGCAGGCATCAGGCTTTGAGGCTCATCCTGTCCACCAATGTGAGGTCTGATTCATTCCATCCTTTTTACTTCCACCGCGCCCTTTTGTTTTAAACCTCGTTTTAGCGTTTTACCTGCTCCATTTTTTCCGTTTAGTCCCATTTGATAAAATTTCCCCTCTCAAAAACGTCAAATGGGACTAATTGAAAAAAAATATGGAAGAAATATTAAGAAAAAAATAATGATCCATAATAATTATGTATATTAACTAATCTCACAAACTGAAAAAACAATACATTAATACTCCATATTTGTTTTGTATTTTGTTTCATCAATGAATTCACCTTAATATACTCCCTCCAAACTCCAATTTTAGATGATTGTCATATTTCATGAATATATATATATATGAGGGGTATTATATTAAAATGGAAAAAACATTTAAAATTAAGGGATTATTAAATAGGGTATGTAGTCATGTCATGGAAGAGAGACGAATTATAGAAAATGTAAAACAATAAATAAAATAAAATAATAACCAATTTCTTAAATCGATATTTATTTCCAATTAGTGGATTATACCACCAGTTATACTCCGTACTTACTAAGCTTTTGAATAAAGTTTACGAGCTAAAATTATACTCTGTAAAGTTTATGAGTTTTGATGCAAAGTTATAGAGTTTTTTCAAATAAATATTTAAGTAAAAAAATTACTCCGTATGATGCAACTCATGAATAATACTCGTACATGTAGGCTCAGGTATATTTTAATCTTGATGTCATTTTTTTTTGTGATTCAAACATTTTGAAGAGCTCAGAAAAAAAAATTAACATTGTTTTACGATGATTTAATACATCTGGAAATATTTTTATTTTCCATTTATTTCAATATTACAGAGACACAGTAGAGGTATGTGATTAAAAGTTTATCTTTATATTTTTTTTTCTTGTGTAATTGGGAAAATGGGTTAAATTATTAAGATAATATGAAATTTGTTAAAGTAGCCCTAATAAAGTGATTTGTTTTGATGTGGCCATAGTGTCCTTGTCGAACTTGTGCGCCAATGTCTCGTGATTCTGATTCCGAGGATAGTGATGAAGCAATGGAGGATGTTCAAGAGGATGATAACAATGAGAATGAGGATGATAACAATGAGAATGAGACTGAGGAGAACGAGGATGAAAATGAGGATAGGAGTGAGTATGAGGATGAGGATGATACCATTTCAGATCCGGGTTATTTTATGCAGTCTATACTTAATCTTGATAATGAAAATATGAACATCGTATTGTCTGAGCTTGACAACCTGACTTATGAGGTGCGTAATTAATTCCACATATATATATATATACAAGCAATAAATGAGAACTCGTCAATAAATGAGAATCGTGAAAACCAAAAATAAACAAGCAAAGTAGCAAACCCACAAAGAAAAGCTGTCAGACCCATGGGGGAAGGAGGTCGGCCGACCGGTTGGTGGGGCACAGTCGGCCGGCCAGGAGGGTAACCCTGTCAACCGACTGTACCTCCTGGCCAGCTAACTGGCCTCATGTGCCCCATCGGCTGGCCGACCCTCTTCCCCCACCAACCTGATGCATTTTTCTTTTATTTTTGCTTGTTTTTCCTTAATTTTGACAGTTCTCATTTATTGATGGATTTTCACATGATCCTAAATCCATTTATATATTTATATGCTCCACTCTAGATTTTATTTAGTTATTATATAAATAAAATACATTAATTAACGATCATTTCTTTTATTGTAAATAATAATAATGCAGCAAATCCTTGCTATACAAGAAGAAATAGGGTTCGTCAGTAACGGGGTCCCTGCTAATATGTTGGAGCTAGCTTTTAAAAGCAAGAAATGTCGTCCCTCCAGCTCCAATGCTAAATGTTGCATTTGTTGGGTATGATTTTAAAATTAACTTCGTACTACATTTATAATGTACACACATAATAATAATGATAATAATAGAGCAATAATAATAATAATAATAATAATAATAATAATAATAATAATAATAATAATAACACAATTTCTTATATGAGAACTCTCACATCTAAGTTGGTCATTTTAGTAATTTTTTATTCTCTTTTAGTGTGTCTCCATCAATATAATTCCTCTTCATGAAAAATAACTCCCACCCAGTCTGACTTATATTATCCATTTCCCTTTTAGGTTGAATCATTCTTTCTGATTATTTCATTTTTAAGCCATGAATATGTACCTCATATTCACTCATTTATTTCTCTCTCTCTTCTTTTTTTTATTTTTGAACCACACATCCCTGCACCTTTATTTCACTCCAAAAATCCTGGCGAACATTTCTTAGACTCGGAGGGAGTAATAATAATATCGGTTGTCCACCAATTACTTGTAAACTATTTTTTATCCATCAATAAAATTCTCTCATTTATAATAAAATAATAATATTAATAATATTAAAAATATTAGAGCTAGACACTACATATTACTCCCTCCGTTCCATTTGATTATTTGCATTTGTTTTTTCACACTTGTCAATAAACGTTTTCTTTTATCAATATATCTTTAGTTACATATTTTTAAAAATTATTAAAAATTGATATTTGTAACATAGTACTCGATTAGACAATAAACAAGATCTCACGTGACTATATTTTACTCCGTATCTTATATATTAGAAGTTACATTGACGACTTCACTCACCCATGAATAGTGACCAAAAAGCAAATGAGAACAATGAAATGGAACAGAGTATAATATATTTCTAATTGTTTTACATGTTTTTCATATTAGCTAACTTTGCTGTACTTGTTTTATTAGTTGTTATTAGTAGCGTTATAGAAAGCAAAAAGATACTAAATGAAGTTGTTTCTAATATATTCTAAACACTACTATTCGATATATAGGATGAGTTCAAGGCTATGCAAGAACTTGGAGTTCTAAGGTGTGGTCACGAATTCCATCACGACTGCATTAAGCAGTGGTTGATGAACAGGAGCACATGCCCATTATGCAGGGGTAATGTCCTTTAATTCTCATCTTCCAGAAAATGAGACGTTACCGGCCCTTTGCTATCCTAGCGACTTGGAAAAACAAACAAAGATTTCTACTCTTTGGAACAAACTTTTATCTTTATGTCTTATGTTGTTTTCATCCAACGTTGTTAATTTCCTACTTTATTTGTTTGGAACTAAATATATGCACTTCTTGAAGACGGTTTTACACCAATATTAAAATAAAAAGTGATGATTAGTTGTAATCATCGTATGGATGTATGAGTTTCATACTTTTGACTAAAACATATTTGAAATTTATTTAAATCAATAGTCGAAACATCTTTTTATGGATCATGTTTGTTATAACTAAATAATTCTGTTACACAAAGTTTTTTTTTTTTTTTTTTTTTTTTTTTTTTTTTTTTTGCCAGCAAGAAAGTAAAGTTGAGAGCTAGGACCGGAGCGCCTCAGCAGCTAGGCTGTGCGCTAATCGGTTCTTCTCCCTCGAAATAAAAGAAAGAGAAATACAATGAAAAGAGGGGAACAAAAGGGTGACACTTTCTACAATTCTAACAACTGATGGTGCCGCCTTCTCCACATCTTCCATCTGTAGAACGAGCTGTAAACAGTCAGTAAATAAAGAAATATGGAGAAATCCATGGTCCCGAGCCCAACGGGTTGCGTTATAAAGACAAAGAGCTTCTGCTTGTAGAGGAGAATCTGCATTGAGTTTCATATTCATTTCAGCAATGCAAGTACCATCAGCAGAAAAAACAATCCATCCAGCCGCAGCCTTATCTAGACCCTTCCATGCAGCATCCATCATAATCTTAAGAGAAGAGCATGATGATGAAGATCCAATAATTGCAAAAGAATAACTCTCCTTAACTTTAGAACCAGGAGGGCCGCCCTTGGGAACTGGGCGAGATGAAGGGGACGAACCTGAATCTACCGACATCTTGTTACCAGCTTGGAGGTAGGTCGCCATTTGCGACCGCACCAAATTCATAGTGAAAGCCCCATTGGGTGTAATTCCTTGGAAAACACTTGCATTCCTAACAACCCATATACTCCATAATACACTAAGAAACATAGGAACGCCATTATCACAGAGGTTAGAATGATGAAGATAGTTAATCCAATCCACAATCCAAGTTTTAACGTTGATGATGGAATTACATTCCGTTCGCACCCCCAGGTCACATCCGAACCAAACCCTAGAAGAGAACGAACAGTCCCGGAATAAATGATCCAGAGTTTCAACTGTATTCTTAGTCCCACAAAGCGAGCAAAGAAGGTTTCCCGACATCCCTCTTTTTCGGAATTCATCCCCGATCGGGAGAGCATCATTAATGAGTTTCCAGAGAAAGGTTTTCCACTTAGCAGGACCCTTAATACTCCAGAGTCTTTTTTTGCAAAACAATTTAACCTTCCCTATAAGAGGTGGTCTCGAAATCCCATGTATATACTGGCTTTCAAAGGCAACCCGATACCCACTCTTGGCAGTGTATTCCCCAGAGGGTGTTTTCATCCAATAAAATTTGTCACCACTGCTTGTGACTGGAAGTTGACAACATAAGATTTTCTTGATCCAAGTATCTTCAAACAGATCATGCAGTTTCTGAACGTCCCACTCACCTGAAGGCCTAGAAAGATCGCCCACACATAGGATGTCATTTTGTATCAAGGCATCCCTTTTGAATGAAGGCGTTTGACCATTAACCCATTTCATTTGATTGATTTTAACTTGACTTGTATTACCTGGGAGCCAAGCTATGGAGTCTTTAAGAAGACACAAACCCCATTTAATTCCTTGCCATCCCCAAGATGCATTCCTAGGTCGAGAATTTGTGGTCTTCTCAAGTTGAAGAGCAGAACATCGATATTTTGCAGTTAAGACCTGGCTAATGAGAGATTTCGGGTTTTTCAAAATCTTCCATCCTAATTTGCCCAGTAGAGATTGATTTGTACATTGAATGTTCCTTAAACCTAGTCCCCCTTCTGACTTGGGAAGTGAGAGGAAGAGAGAGCTTCGCCAATAGATCGTTTTTTGTTTCCTAGTTCCAACCCACCAAAAATGGGCAAATAGTTTATTAATCCTATCCGCCACACTTACCGGAATTTTATAAACCGATAGAAGATGAACAGAGAGGGAGGCTAGAACCGAGGAAATAAGAGTAAGACGACCAGCTGGCGAAAGCAGAGAGCCATTCCAGGATGAGATTCTTGCAGCAACTTTATCAATTGTTTCATTGAAAAACTGCTTGCTGTTACGATTCACCTCTAAAGGGAGTCCCAGATAATTACCTGAAGTAGCATGAGACGTAATACTAAAGCTTTTGAAGCATAATCGTGCAAGTGCCATCGTTGTATTTGGGCTAAAAGTGATGGAAGACTTGCTTTTATTGATAACTTGACCAGAAGCTTCACAAAACTCCAAAATAGCAAACTTAAGGTTTTCAATGCTAGTCTCATTTTCTTCAGTGAAAAAGATTGCATCATCCGCAAAAAGAAGATGGGAGATAGCTGGGGCCGAGCGTGAAACCTTGATACAAAGTTTCAGAAATTGGACTTGCACAAAGTTTGTTAAGTTAGTTATCTCAAACATCTCTGGTCTGATGTCTTGGGAATGTATGATCAAACTGACGGTTTTCTTCTCTATCAATTGAAGAAAGATCTTTGAAATGTATCTCAAGAAAGTAATGCTCTTCTGAGTATTTCAACAACCTCAAAAAATCTTGGGGTGAGACTGAAGAGATTAATGCTCTTCCTGATTACACTTGAGGTATGATTGCAAAGTGTAATTGTCATTTTCTCAAGAAAATAGTGGATAAAACCACAAGAGAGAAGGTTCTCACATTTCTTATGGGCTTAAATAATGTCTATGATGACCGAAATCTAGCGATGTCATCACTTAACTAAATTAATTTGTCAATCACACGTTTATAACACCTCAATTAAATCACAAAACAAAACAAGGTAGTAAGTGATAAGTAGAAGGATCAGACAACAAAGATGAGACTATGTTACGTTTTATTTTGTAGTACCGCAAGCGTACGGGTATTGTAGCATACGGGTCGATCTCAGAGAGGTAAATGATTAAGTACTAGCTAACACTACAAGAAATACTTCATATAGCTACCGTTTACGCGCGACTGAAAAATTCAATCGCTTATTTAGCGATTGAAAGTCGAAGGATAGGACGAAAAATTAACCAGCCATAGCGACTGAAAACAATCGCTAAAAAAAGGATGCGCGACTGAAATCGGTCGCTAAAAAAAAGGACGCGCGACCGATTTCGGTCGCTAAGGGTGTGAATTTTTTTTAAATAAGCGAACACCCCCCTCCCCCGGCTTATTCACTCATTTCACTCCCTCTCTCTAAAACCCGTCTCCCTTCTCTCTAAAACTCGCCCCTCCTCCTTTCCTCTTCATTCCTTCTTCAATTATCCCATTTTCCTTAAGGTATGTTTATCTATCTATATGTAGTTTCAATTATTTGTTAATTTCAGTTTTTATCGATTTAAATAAATTAGTTATTGGGTTGGATAGTTTTTTAGTTTTTGGAATATTTAGTGTAGTTAGAATGTTAATCGCCCAATAGGTTCCCCAATTTGAAATAGGTAGATTGTTAGTATAGAATTAGGGTTTGTGGTTAAGTAGTTGAATGAATTGGGTTGTTTTGATGTGTTAGGAAATTGGAAGTGAAATACAATTATGCCGATTTAGTGATGTAATTATGGACAGATTGATTGCAAATAGTACTATGTTTAGGTGAATTGAGAATTTTACAAAATATGTGAGTAGTGTATATACATTAGTAAATTACTTTAGAGGAAATAATTTGTATGTGGTTATTGTCTCAATTTTTTTAGATAAAAAAATGAAGAGACAGGAACGAAAATGGATGTATGGGAAAAGATTGGATAAGAGACGGCGTCCCACAAAGGAATTTTTAGAGAGGTTGTTAGTAGTTTTCTTGAGTTTGCTAAAACCATCCCGAATACGCGTCAGAGGGTAGATTTAGGTGTCCTTGTGTGAAATGTAAGAACATCAAATTCTTGGATAGTATTTTGATTAAAGAACATATTATCTCAAATGGGTTTAGCCCAAATTATTATTATTGGATTTGTCATGGTGAGACGTCTGCTGTTGAGGAATATGAGGTTGATCAGAATGAGGGCGGGGTGAGAGGAATGATTGTTGATGTGGTTGAGTGCAATTTGTTTAATGATGAGAACATGTACACTAACGACGATGACCAACCAACCCCACAAGAGCCAAACCCACGAGCGAAAGCTTTTTTTGATATGTTAGAGGCTGCGGAGAAGCCATTATATGGAGGGTGTGAGGTGAGTTTGTTAGAAGTCGCGTCTATGGTAGTGACCCTTAAATGTGAGTATAACCTACCTTTTGGGTGCGTTGACGGTGTCGCTGCGTTGATTGAGAAACTCATCCCAAAAGACAACATTATGACCAAAACATTCTAAAATACCAAAAAAATAGTTAAAGGTCTTGAACTTCCGCATCAAAAGATCGATGCTTGTCCCGATGGATGTATGCTTTTTTGGAAGGACGATGTCGTGCTTGAGGAATGTAAGATATGTGGGAAGGGTAGATACAAAAGTGTAGATGAGAATATTATTTTGAGGGGTAGGAAGGGAAAGAGTGTTGCGAGGCATAAAAAACCTATACCACTCAGTCGATTTACCTACTTTCCCATCACTCCTAGACTTCAAAAATTATATGCAACCAGAACCATTGCCGAACAAATGAGGTGGCATAAAGAAGAAACTCGTGTAGAGGGGAAGATGTGTCATCCTAGTGACGGGGATGAGTGGAAACGCTTTGATAGGATTTACCCTGAATTTGCTGAGGAACCCCGTAACGTGAGACTTGGGTTGTGTACCGATGGGTTCGCCCCTTTCGGTCAGTTCGGTAAGTCATACTCATGCTGGCCTGTCATGGTCACACCGTACAACTTACTCCCATGGCTTTGTCTGAAACCACCCTTCATCTTCCTTTCTCTCATTGTTCCTGGCCCAAAAAATCCCAAAAACCACTTGGATGTTTACTTACAACCAGTGATAGAGGAATTGAAACACTTGTGGGAAGTAGGGGTGGAGACATATGATGTGTCGTTGAAACAAAATTTTCAGCTTAGAGCATCGCTTTTGTGGACTATAAATGATTTCCCTGCGTATGGTATGTTGAGTGGTTGGTCTACGGCGGGTCAAAAAGCCTGTCCTTGTTGCATGAGTGAAAGTAAAGCATTCTACCTACGTAATTCAAGCAAAATCAGTTGGTTTGACTGCCATAGACAGTTTCTACCCGAGGGTCACATGTACAGGAAGAATAGGAGAGCTTTCAAGAAGGGTGAGGTGGTGCTAGATGAGGCACCGATTCGTCTCCACGGAGATGAGATTTGGGAGGTGATTTCAGAGTTCCCATCTACTGTTGACGGGACCGATCAAGAGTTCAAAGATCTTAAGAAATTGAAAAATGGTTGGTTTAAAAGAAGCATCTTCTTCGATCTTCCATATTTGAGTACATTATTACTTCGACATAATCTGGATGTGATGCATATTGAGAAGAATTTCTTCGAGCAAATGATTCACACCGTCATGGATGTAGAGGGTAAGACATGTGACACCGTAGGATCTCGAAAAGATTTGAAAAAAATTTGTGACCGTTCAAAATTGCATATCAAGCGGGATGGGTCCAAGCCTAGGGCCTTGTTTAGCCTTGATAAGGCTCAGAGAAAGGCCGTGTTAGAGTGGGTAGGGAGACTGAAGTTCCCTGATGGGTACGCATCCGATTTTAGTCGGTGTGTAGACATTAAGAACCTGAAGCTGCAAGGGTTGAAGAGTCACGACTGCCACGTGTTCATGGAGCGGTTACTACCTGTGGCGTTGAAGCACCTGCTACCGGAAGGTGTTTGGAATCCTATCACTGAGATATCTCAGTTTTTTCGAGATTTGTGTTCGTCGACAGTTACAAATGACGACATGACTCGTTTGGAGGATCAAATTCCTCAGATACTATGCAAACTTGAGATGATCTTCCCACCCTCCTTCTTCAACTCAATGGAGCATCTACCGGTCCACTTGCCCTACGAAGCTAAAGTGGGAGGACCGATACAATTTAGATGGATGTACCCATTCGAGAGGTGAGAACTTTCAACTATTTACTTACCCACTAATATTAGGCACTATAATTTGTTAATAACTTAATTGCCAACTGATTGTCATAGATTTCTCAACCATTTGAAAAATTTTTGGCAACAAGGCGAGGGTGGAGGGCTCCATATGTAATGCTTATTTAACAGAGGAGATAGCCAACTTCTGTTCTCTGTATTTCGAGAAAGAAGTGAACACCAAAGCCAAAAATCTAAACCTAGAGACACCCAAGACAATTGACCCCAACATACCAGACTTTTTTCAAAGCAAGGTAGGTGAGGGATCGTCATCAGGTGGCGGGTGGAGGACATTAGATGAGAAAGAGTACAATCGTGCTCACCTGTACTTGTTATCAAACTGCGAAGTTTTGGAGCCGTACGAGAAGCAGTTTGTAACTGAATTTGTAGCTGCTAATCCACATTTAAATGCTGATGATGTTTGGAATAAGCATGAGGAACAGTTTCCTAGTTGGCTTTAAGCGGCATGTAATTTCAAAGAATATTCAGGATGATTTGGTTAGGAGTCTAGCATTAGGTCCTTTGTGGAAGGTTAGGACTTGGAACCGGTATTCGGTTAATGGTTTCAATTTTCATACATTTGCCCATGGTAGCAGTAGGAGTAGATGTAATTTTGGTATGAGTGTGTCGTCACTTGAGGGTGATGATTACTACGGTCTACTGGAGGACATCTTCGAGTTGTGCTATGTTGGGAATGATCGTGGGTATAGAGCTGTGGTATTTAAATGCGAATGAAAGGACAACTCAGTGCAAGGTACTAGAGTACATGAGAGGTATAAACTAGTTGAAGTTAATCATACCAAAAAATACTCCAAGTACGATCCGTTTATACTTGCACATCAAGCACACCAAGTGTACTTTGCGCCTTATCCAACCACAAAGAACGACAGAGCTGTAAACCAGTGGTGGGCGGTGTTTAAAACTAAACCACGAGGGCACTACGACACTGACCTCTTCCAAGAGAAGGTCATTTCTAATGGTACAACGTTGTCTCCAGTTGATGAGAATCTTTTCGCAACTGATGACGATGACAATAATGAGGTGGATGTGGGGGAAGATTTTGAAGACGATGAAAGTGGTGAGGAGGAGGAAGGTGCTTCTAGTGATATGGTCGAGGAGGAGGACGAGACCAATGATTTAGAGGTCACTGACGAGGAGGAGGAAGATGACTACGAGAAAGAGGATGTGGTTGGTTCGAGTAGGCAAGTGGAAGCTGACAACGACAGTGACGATGATTTCTAGTAGGGTATAGTTTTAGTAAGTTATATTATTTCAACATAGTAATCTGTATTATATATTTTGGGCAAATTATTTCGATATTATGATGTCAATTTCTAACTTTCTAATACGTCTGCAGATATGACGTTGGGCAGCAGATTGCAGTTCGGTAGTGGGAGCAGTAGCAGGGGGCGGCAGCAGCAGGAGGAGCAGGAGGACACCCGGATGGAGGACCAGAACGAGGTCCAACAAGATGATAATGACAACGAGCAGCAACCAGAACAACCGCAATAGGATCAAGGGCTTCAGTATACAGACGACGGGCGGCTAATTATTGGCCCCGAGAGCACATGGTGAGACATTATATTTCCTTTTTTTGTGAGACATCATCTTATTTCACTCTTTGGTGTAGGTTTCGGACTAAGAAGAACAAGAGGCAGGGAGGGGACCCCGAGGTGGAGGCGGAGCGCACCCACTACGGTGGGTCGCAGTCGATGCACCAGCGGGCGATGAAAGTTAGTATTTCCTTACCATTTTTATTTGGATTCTTATTTAATGTTTTCATTATAAATATGAATGAAAAATCTACATTTATTGTCAACAGTTTAAGAAGCAAATCGGAGAAATCCCTCCGCCTGCGCAGCTATTTCTCGCCACGAAGACCAAGGGGGACGACACCACCGGTCGATCGTTCGCTACGGAGAAGGACGCCGAAATTTGGGTAAGTTTCAAGCATAAGGCTTCTTTACTTTTTTTCTTTAGAACTCACCTAATCATGACTCCAATTTCTTGTAGGATTCGTATATGGAGGCCACCAGAGCGCCCGAGAATGTAGGTGTGGACCCGAGCACAATTTGGTTCAGAGTCGCGGATGGGTACCGCAAGGGAGCGGTGTACGGTACGGGGAACGCTCATTCCCTGTACTGGACACTACCCAATGCTCGGGGGGCCAATGCGACCTCGATGGAGTGTGTACCATCGTTCAGGAGATGAGGTCGGAAATACGAGAGGAGAGGGCGCTACGGGCGGCTATGGCTGAGAAGATAAAGGAGCGGGATGAGAGACTCAAGATGCAGGAGTCCGTTAACCTGCAAAATTCTGGAAGAGCTACAGCGCCTTAGGAGCATGCAGCAACAGAACTGTAACTCCGACCCCACTCCCCGACTCCCAGATTATAGAGACCCCTTTGGTGGTGACGGTGGTAGTGGTGCGTCAGCTAGTTTCACTGTTAGGTGAGTAGATTGAAAACAGTTTGTAGTTTGTGGATGTTTGTTGAAAACAGTTTGTAACAACACTTTTAATTTAGTGTATTAAAGACATTTGCGTGCTTGGTTGCCAATTATGGAGTGTGAAGCTGGCGTAACGTTTGGAACGACGTTTGGAATGTTTGGACTGATGTGCGGGACATATGGTTGTTGGTTTGTGTTTTTGTGTAGATTTTGGCTAGAAACAAAATTAATAAAATCGGCTTATTTCAGGTTCGGTAGCGACTGAAATCAGTAGCTAATTTTTCCATTTAGCGACTAATTTCAGTCGCCGTAGGACGCTCAAAGATGCCACATTACACCCCTTAGCAACTGAAATCAGTTGCTAAGCTGACGCAATCAGCGACTGAAATCGGTCGCTAACGGACTGCCATAGCGACTGATTTCGGTCGCTAATTTTAGCGACTAAAATCGGTCGCGCATATGATTTAGCGACCGATTTCAGTCGCTAGATGCGACTATCTGTTGCGACTGTTTCTTAGCGACTGTCAACTGTCGCGCGTCTCTTTTTAGCGACAGATGTCGGTGGCTAAGAGTAGTCACCCCAGACTTAAATTCTTGTAGTGTAATTACTAAAAGTTATCTACGTCGAATAAAGAAGGTGTTGATTGTGTAGACACGAAAAATTTGTTTAAGTGTCGAAAATGCAAGAAATTAATTATTCTAAGTCAATAATAAATTTTGGCTTAATTTAGTTAAATTTGTCTCGTAAAAGTTAAAGTCGGCTCGGTTCATTTCCGATCTTGGTAAAATTGAATCAAAAGTCAAGAAGAATGTATACTTGACCCAAAAGTCAAAAGCATGTCAAGCTGGTCCAAAAGTCAAACAAATGTCAGATTGACCCAAAAGTCAGGCAAATTCAAGATTGACCCAAAAAAGTCAAGCACCTGTCAATCTGGCCTAAATCTCGAGAAATTGTCAAACTTGACCCGAATGTTAAGCATTGACCAAATTTGACCTAAAAGTTAAGAAACGGTCAATTGGGCCCGAAGAGAAGTCAAGGTTTCAAAAGGCCCAACTCGAAATCCAACAAGAATGGATGAAGAAATTCTATAAATAGAGTGCTTCTCCACCATTTTAAACAACAAAAATATACAACAAAAAGTGAAGAGAAAAGAAGACTACAAAAGCTCTGAAATTCTCGAAACATCCTTCCTTCCAAGTAGCAACAGGCATTACGTACAAACTCGTGCCGCCTACTCAAGGAAGTCAAATCGACATCAAGCATCGAAAGGAGACTCAAGTCATCGCGACCCTCCCAAGAAGCTAAAGTCAAGCAAAGAACGAATACTGTTGAAGTGTGCCTAAAGCAACGTAGTAGAATCAGATGAAGAATAGAGAATCAAACACTTAAACTTTTCTGATATTATAATTTGTTGCTCCGGTTTTGTATTACAGATATTTATAATATCTCAATACAAAATTTGTTGTTACAATTTTTTGGTGAACCCGACGTGAAACTCTCTACCTCTCATCTCTTCTACAAAAGCAAGCTACTCTCTCCTACAAAAGCAAGCTACTTCAACAAGAAGATGTCTTTCCCAGGGAACACTCCAAGCACACCTAAGCAATCCTATGCATCAATCCTCAAGGAGCCTCTCAACACGATCTCCTCATCAGGCATGCAATCTGCTGGTGTGTCCACTAGAGCAATGGCAAAGAAGGCTGCTAGCCTACGTGCTGTTAATGTTCCCAAGCCAAAAGGCCGCGTAGGTACTCCATTGAGTCCATAGCTGCTGCTGTTGCTTTGCTCAAGGCCTCTTCATCTCCAAGCAAGGAGCACAAGACGTTGAGCCCCAAAAGTGGATCCCCTCGCAAGGCTACTTCATTTTTAAAGACAAATCAGAAGAAGCTGAAGTCTTCTAGTGCATCCCCTCGCAAGGAGAAGAAAACTTCCCCAAAGAAAAAGGAAGTTGAAGCCCCTATTATTACATCAGTGATGACCATTGGTGGCTCTACCCTGGAAGAGCAAGTGACAAACATGAACAAACTCCTTGAACAAATGATGAAGGAAAACGAGGAGAAGAACAAGAAGATTGAAGATCTTCAAAAAGAAATGGAGGATCTTCGTAACAAGGGTGGTTCTAGTTACCATGCAGATACCGAAAGTGATGAAGCTGGGAGTGACAGTGAGAACGATGGTGGCGTAAAGGGTGGTGAAAAGCCTCTCACCCAAGAACAGCTGCGTGACTTGATTAACAACACTATCAAGAATCAGTTAGATGAAGGAGCTTCCTACAAACTGCGCTATGTGAAGCCGTATACAAAGAGGATCGATGACATGCGCATGCCTTCAGGCTACCAACCTCCCAAGTTCCAGCAGTTCGACGGGAACCACAAGCAACATATGCACACTTCATCAAGTCTTGCAACAACGCAGGGACTGCTGGTGACTTATTGGTGAAACAGTTCGTCCATTCCCTCAAAGGAATCGCCTTTGATTGGTACACGGATTTAGGTTCTGAGTCCATCGACAGTTGGGATCGCTTGGAGACCGAGTTCATGAATAGGTTCTACAGCACACGGTGCATTGTAAGCATGATTGAGTTGACAAATACTACTCAGTGGGAAGAGGAGCCCGTTGTAGAATACATCAACTGATGGCGCGCCCTAAGTCTGGAGCACAAGGATCGCCTGAGCGAGGGTTCTGCAGTTGAAATGTGCATCAATGGCATGAAGTGGGACCTGCTCTACATCTTGAACGGTATCAAACCTCGAAGCTTTCAAGAGCTGGCGACTCGTGCTCATGATATGGAGCTGACAATCAAGGCACGTGGAAAGACTCGATCATCTTCTTCCAATACAACATCAGAGAAGAAGGAATTCAAGAAAAATGATAAGGGTTCCAAAAGCTCTTCCAAGGAAACAGTGAATATAACCACCACCAGTGAGCCCGTCAAAATTTCGGGAAAACCCAAGCAAAACAAAGGCAAGGAGACGTACACAAGTGGCTTCAACCGTGAAAGGCCAACGCTAAAAGAGTTTCAGTTCAAACAGTATCCGTTCCCTGATTCAGATCTGTCAGGCATGCTTGATGATTTACTTGAGAAGAAAATCATCCAATTACCTGAGTCAAAGCGCCCAGAACAAGCGAACAAGACAAACGATCCAAATTATTGTCGCTACCATAGATTGGTGAGTCATCCTTTGGAGAAGTGCATCACCTTCAAGGAAAAAATCATGCAACTATCCAGAGAAGGGAAGATCATCTTGGACGTGGAGGACGTTGTGGCAACAAATCATACCTCAATAGTTGCTGAATTTGATGCCATACCCATGGACGTTTCAGGTGAAGAGCATGAAGTATGTTTGATACAATTTGGAAGTCTTGAGCCTACAATATTGCAAGTACCAAAGTCGATATCATCGAAGCCGACTTCTTGGAATGAAAAGGCAATCGCAGATAGCGCAAATGACGATAATGATGAAGGTTGGACATTGGTCACTCGCAAGAAACCAAGGAAGCCAGTGAAACTTCAAAATCAAGAAACTGTTCAAAGAAGGATGAAACAAACAAAGAAGAAGGGGCCACGCCGCCCTAAGAATAAGAAGAAAGCAAAGAAAGTGACCAAGTCAAAAGTCATGCCTATTGATTCGATAGAACAAGATCTACCATCTCCGATCGTCCTAAAGGAATTCTTCCCCGAGGGTTATCTCAATAAAGTCGCCGTTTACACAATAGCGGGTGAGGTAATCGTGGAAGAGAAAGAAGATGAAGAAGGAATTGATGCTTCAAAAGTGGTCACTAAAGAGGATGAGAGTCTACCCAGAGACACTAAAGTGTCGGCTACGCTCGATTCTCTCCCAGCACGCATGGAGTGGAAGCAAATATTTCACTTGCCTAAGGAGATGCGTCATCAAGTTTCCCAAGCACTTCAAAACCCTGAGATGTATGAAGAAGAGATAAAAGATGCTGGCAAGTCTGTAGAACAAGAGACCAAATGTCTATCCTGCAACACCGCCTTGACATTCTCTGATGAGGATCTTCTTCTTGGGTCCAAACTTCACAATAGGCCATTGTATGTCTCAGGGTACATCAGGGGTAAGAAAGTAAGCCGCATTTTGATTGATGGTGGATCCGGTGTAAATCTTATGCCTAAGGCCACCATGGTGGAGCTAGGCATTACGGTAGATGAATTATCCAGTAGTCGAACGCTAATCCATGGCTTCAATCTAAATGGCGAGTGTGTAATTGAAATCATTCGAGTCAAACTAAGCATGGCGAATTTGTCCTCTGACACCGTCTTCCATGTCATTAATGTAAAGACCTCGTTCAAGCTTTTGTTGGGACGACCGTGGAAGCACGAAAATGGTGTAGTTGCTTCAACACTTCACCAATGTTTGAAGTAATATCGTGATGGCGAGCAAAAGATTAATGGTGATGTCAAACCTTTCACTAAGGCAGATTCATTCTTCGCTGATGCAAAATTCTTTGAGGAAAATGCCACTTCAAGTGAGTTCACGCCGACCACTATTTCTTCCACTGGAAAAGGGGGCAAAGTTAAGGGAGCTGCAATTTCTCCAAACAAACCTGACGTTCCTACAGAAAAGGAGGACAAGGGTAATTAATCGAAGGGTAAAGACAAAACCACCCAAGATTCAGAAACCAAGGCTCGAGAAGGAGAGTTGTCAAAGAGTTCGCATCCCGTCTTCCGATACATCCCAAAGTCGCGGTGCAAGCAAGGACAAAGCCCTTTTGCAGAGTATCAGAATACCAAAGCAGTCCATAAGGAAAAAGCAAAGCACAACTCCTCAGTTAAGCAAGAGTGGATGGTGAAGCTTGTTACTCCCCTAGCTCAGTCAAATGAAAATAAAGTGGTGAACCCTTCACTAAAAGGGTTTTCTTCATCATCTACCATGCTATATGATGGAAAAGAAGAAGGTGTATACTGTACCAATGCATACAAGTTGCTCGAAAAATCTGGATATGACTTTGAGAATCCTAGTCAATTAGGAATGCATATACAAGTAAAAATAGATGGTGAAGCTCGAAGCCATAGCTTAACCAAGATTGGTATAGGCTATGAAACACCAATGCCAGTCAAGATTTCAGCAAGGCAAAAGGCCGACACATCTTCTTCTCAATACATCACGGTCGAAGAAAATGTTGAAGCTAATAATGCCTTAACAGGATCCTCTGTCTTCGATAGGATTCGACCATCTACCGCAAGAGAGAACACTTCAGTGTTCCACCGGTTAGGGAGATCATCGCCTTCAGAGCCACAAATACCTTTAAGGAATCGTTTCTCCGTATTCAAAAGGTTGAGCAACCAAGATGTTAGCGATCGTGCTCGTCATGCAGCTACATCATCACATTCCAGGAAAAAGAAAGGATCGGTCTTCAATCGTCTGGGTGATTCAAAAGAAGCTCAGATTTGTAAACAATCCTATGCAGCTTCTACAAGCAAAGAGAAAACGAAGGTGAAAGTCAATGATGATCTCAAAAGTATCATCCCTTCCCGCATGAAGCGCATAGAGGGGGTTGACATTGTGCAAGAGCAACCTTTGAAAGTCATGCAACGTGTTGTCATCCTCACAAACCAACAAAAATCGAATATCTCGCAAGCAAAGTTGAAGCCACGAGTTGATAGAAATTTGGAAGCGTTGGATGATGAAATAATGACAACATATCATATCACTGTGGAGGAGGTCCCTAATCCTAACGAAGAGGTAGAAGCAGATGATGCCCCCGACTTGTTAGAGGATGCATAGTGGTCAGTCAACAGTAGATGACCAGAAAGAACTTAATTTGGGAACACCTAAAGATCCCCGTCATATATATGTTAGTGCTCTCCTTACCGACAAAGAGGTAGAAGAGTACCAAAAGCTTTGTGAGTACAAAGATGTTTTTGCTTGGAGCTACAAGGAAATCCCAGGACTGAGTCCAAAAGTTGCAGTGCACCGACTAGCAATCAAAAAAGGTGTAAGCCCCAAGAAACAATCTCAGCGTCGTTTCAAGCCAGAACTTATTTTTGAGATCGAGGATGAGGTCAACAAACTCATAGAAGCTAATTTTATTCGTGAAGTCAAATACCCCACATGGATAGCCAACATTGGGCCAGTGAGAAAGAAGAATGGTCAACTACGTATATGCGTGGACTTTCGGGATCTGAATAATGCTTGTCCGAAAGTCCCCTCCCTGTCACAGAACTTATGATCGATGCAACATCCGGGCATGAAGCTCTGTCATTCATGGATTGCACAGCAGGGTACAATCAAATAATAATGGCACCTGAAGATTAAGAGGCCACAACTTTCCGCACTCCAAAAGGGGTATTCTGTTACAAAGTCATGCCATTTGGATGAAAGAATGCTGGAGCAACATATCAAAGGGCGATACAGAAAATCTTCGATGACATGTTGCATAAGTCAATTGAATGTTATGTTGATGATGTTGTGGTCAAGACCAAGAAAAAAGAGGATCATCTCAGTGACCTTCGAACTGTCTTTGAAAGACTAAGAAAATGTCAGTTGAAGATGAACCCACTCAAATGTGCATTCGATGTCTCCTCTGGCAAGTTTTTAGGATTTGTGGTACGACATAGGGGAATTGAGATAAATCAATAAAAAATCAAAGTTATCCGGGAAATGCCCGTGCCAAAAAATTTGAAGGAGCTACGCGGACTGCAAGGACGTTTAACTTACATAAGAAGATTCATTTCAAACCTTGCTGGACGTTGTCAACCATTCAGTCATCTTATGAAGAAGGATGTTGCGTTTCAGTGGGATGAAAAATGCCACAATGCCTTTGAAAGCATAATGAAGTACTTGTCCTCTGCACCAGTGCTGGGGGCACCAATTCAAGAAAAGCCACTTATCCTGTACATAGCTGCACAAGAACGTTCTTTGGGGGTATTGTATGATCAGGAAAATGAAGATCGTAAAGAAAGGGCGCTCTACTACTTGAGTCGAACTTTGGTGGGAGCAGAGTTGAACTATTCTCCAATCGAGAAGATATGTCTAGCCCTTGTCTTTGCAATCCAAAAATTAAGGCACTATATGCAAGCTCACACAGTTCATGTGATTTCAAAGGATGATCTTATAAAGTATATACTTTCGAGACCGGTCTTGTCTGGACGCTTAGCTAAGTGGGCGGTGTTACTCAAGCAGTATGACTTGGTACATGTGCCTCAAAAGGCAGTCAAAGGACAAGCTTTAGCCGACTTTCTTGTTGACCATCCAATCCCAAGTGGGTGGGAATTACAAGATGACCTCCCTGGTGAAGAAATCTTCTATGTGGATGCGCTTCCTCAATGTCAAATGTATTTCGATGGAGCTGCAAGACGAGATGGTGCAGATGCCGGTGTCATGTTCTTGTCACCCGAAAATCATCTATTGCCTTATTCGTTTGTCCTCACCCAGCTATGCTCAAACAACATGGCTGAATATCAAGCTCTTATCTTAGGACTTGAAATGGCAATCGAGATGGGGATCAAAGACATAGACATTTGTGGTGACTCCCAATTGGTGGTGAATCAATCTTGTCCCTTATCATCAATATGCAATCCAATTGCTCCGTAAGTTAGATAGTGTTTGCATCGGTCACGTACCGAGAAATGCCAACAAGTTGGCTGACGCGCTCGCTAATCTTGCAGCCACTTTGGCACTGGGGGCAGATGAAGTCATATCCATTCCAATTTGCAATAGATGGGTAATACCGCTGCTAGAAATTGAAGAAATCAAAGGGACATCAAACATGATTTTCGCTTATCAAGTTGACAAGGAGGATTGGCAACAGCCCATCATCGACTACTTAGAATATCAAAATTTACTCGGTGATCCAAGGCATAAAGTTGAAATTCGTTGACGTGTTCCACGATTCATCTACTACAAAGGTACATTGTACAGACGTTCCTTTCTGGAGCAATGGGTAAGGTGCCTTGATGAAACTGAAGCAGCTCAAGCCATGTATGAAGCTCACTCTGGCATTTGTGGTGCTCATCAATCTGGGCCTAAATTACATGATCGTGTCAAGAGGATGGGGTATTACTGGCCAACAATGGTACAAGACTGCATGGACTTCTCAAAAAAATGTGAAGCCTGTCAGTTCAACGCAAACTTCATACATCAACCACCTGAACCTCTACATCCCACTGTATCATCATGGCCCTTCGAAGCTTGGGGATTAGATGTGGTAGGACCTACCATTCCAAAAGCCTCCAATGGATATGCGTTCATCCTGGTGGGAACAGACTATTTCTCCAAGTGGGCAGAAGTTGCCTCAGTGCGTAAAGTCAAGAAGGAGAATGTTGTTGATTTCACCCGTACCCAAATCATCTATCGGTATGGTGTAACGCAACGCATAATAATTGATAATGGAACGCCTTTCGTTAATAAACTAATGACAAGGATAGCTGAAAAGTTGAAGTTCAAACAATACAAGTCATCAATGTACAATGCCCCTGCAAATGGTTTGGCTGAAGCCTTTAATAAGGACTCTGCAACTTGTTAAGAAAAGTGGTGGCTAAGTCGAAGCGTGATTGGCACGAAAGAATTGGTGAAGCGTTGTGGGCATAACATACAAGACACCCACCCAATCAACCCCGTACGCGTTGGTATATAGAGTTGAGGTTGTGCTACCGCTGGAATTTCAGATTCCATCATTGCGTATTGCCATACAAGAAGAACTTTCAAGTGATGATAACGATAAGCTACGCTTGGTAGAATTGGAAGCCCTTGATGAAAGAAGGTTGCTAGCACAACAAACACTTCAATGTTATCAAGCAAGAATGGCACGCGCTTTCAATAAAAAGGTGAATCCTCGATCTTTTCAAGTAGGGGACTTGGTGCTCGCGGTAAGAAGGCCAATCATTACCTCTCACAAACAAGTAGGTAAATTCACTTCTAAGTGGGATGGGCCATATATCGTGCAAGAGGTGCACTCCAATGGTGCTTATAAAGTTGTGGATGAAGACGGTGTGCGAGTAGGACCGATTAATGGAAAGTTCCTGAAGTGCTACTACTCTTGAATCCGTTTACAACAAAAATGCTCATAAGCAAGAGGATAAACTGCAACAAGGCTCCTAAGCAAGAGTATAAACTGCAAAATAATAAATAAATAAAAAAATTCTCTCTTTGAACTACGTTGGCTTTATCTTGTAGAGTATTTTGACACTTTGTAAGTACGTAGGCAGCTCGGGTGAACATGTGGCCTGAGTGCAGCCACACCTTCAAATAAAAACAAATTCTCTTGAACTACGTCGGCTTGATCCTGTAGAGTATTTTGATACTTTGTAGGTACGTAGGCAACTCGAGTGAACATGTAACTTGAGTGCAGCCACACCACCGAATAAAAAAAACTTCCCTTGAATTACGTTGGCTTGATCTTGTAAGTTGTCTCTAATGTCAGCTTTCACAAGTACGTAGGCAGCTCGAGCAAATACTTTGTTTGAGTGCACCCACACCAACACCATTCTTCAAAAAATACTCCTGGCCCGTAAGAGTTTAAACTGTGTATGGCTAAACAGACTTCAAATCATTGCATTTCGTGGTTCCACAAGGATGTTGCCCGACGATATGTTTGCTTCAAGATAATTGATGTCTTCATATCATCCAGCTTCCTAAATACCTTGGTTGCTTTAGAGGAATATTGTCATGAATAACCTTGAGTAGGTCGTGATCCATGATCTTTTGTCGTTCTTTCTTCAGTGGATGAGGCTTCTTCCTTCGTGATCTGCATGTAGAATTCGGTCCATTCTGCAAGATTCGACGTGCTCCTTTCTTAAAGAAGGTTGAGATCCACGGTTGTCATTGCCCCTTTCTTGAATGAATAATCTCTAGGTTTATCCTTCAAAAATTGCAAGAATTCGTCATACTTCACGTCTTCAAGCACCCTTGTAGCTGTATCGAACGTCTTTATATAGATTCACGAGGGACCTTTGAAATTGCATGGCAAGAGTAGGATAGTTCCCAGGGCCTTTTAAATGGGGAATCCTGCTCTGGAAGATTTTTTGTAATGCTCTTCTTATTGCAAGAGAATTGAAGAAATGACATGTGATGGTTACAAATTGTTTTAATCTTTGTGGTCAAGAATCAGGATGATCAAGAGGAAACTCTTCAACATATTTTTAGGGATTGTCCCATTATGCTAGCAGATTATTGGCGGGATGTTCGTTAGGTATTAATTGTTCAGGTACGGAAGATCATGCATGTGATTTTGTTTTGGATCATTGGTTGAATTTATTTTCTCCTCGCGCTCAAGGATGAAAAAGCGAGGCTTTTTTCCTTCCTCCACGTTTTATACTCACTTTGTTTAGGTAGGAATGATGCAGTTTTCCGAAATATGATAAGCTTGTCTTGTAATGTTTATATCGCGTGCTTTATCCCTTTTTCTCTGCCGGAACCGCTCTTGGGAGCGGGTTTTGAGGCCTCTTATGCTTCTTCTATTGTGGTTTAGGGTTCTAAGGTCGATCATAGAGAAATGGAACGATTTCATCTCGGTTCCGAAGCTTAAAGAGCAAATAAAGTGAACCAAGGATGACTCAATGCCTTATGCTTGATCCCGAGTCTCATAGGGGTCCACTTGAGATGATCCCGAGCACCGACCCTCACACAAGAACCACCGTGCATCACATGAGGACCAAGGAAGAAGTATAGAAGCGTCATTAGGCCTACATGGCCGTGTCCTACACTTACATGGCCGTGATTGAAGGTGCAAAAGAAAACGGCTCACTGGTGCTCAACCCGACCATGTCACCCGTATTCCCGACCGGCTATATGACATACAACACGACCGTGTAGGCCCTGCTTTACCCGGCTTTGATTTCTTGCCTCCTCCCCTTTCTCCCTACCCTATAAATAGTCCCTCTTGTGATCATTTGTTATCACGAAACCCTAGATCTACTCTAGGATAGATTAGCTTAGATTAGTGTAGATTAGTTTAATCCCTCCATAATTACTCTTCAATTAGTCCTTAATCTAATTTAATCCTAGTTTGATCTTTGTAATATTGTAGACCTTTTGGGTTGATCTACTCTATTGACAACATTGGAGATCTTCCTTTGGGTTTGTTTATGCAAAGACTTCATCTTTCCTTCCCTTTTTTTAATCTTATTGGTATCTTTCTCTTCGATCTCCTTAATCTTTCTTTAGTCTTAATCTTGTTTTAGTTTGTTTCTAATCTTTGTTCATGCTTAGCACTCACTTATTCTTCAATATGAATGTCATTTTAATGTTATTTGTATTGATAGTTGTTGTGGGTTGCCTATATATGAAGAGTGAGTAGATTTTCATGCTACAGTTAGTAGGGGGATTGGGTGTTGATTAATGGATGATTAGGGTGAAATTTGGTGGTGTTTGGTGTCATTTACGTTGCCTCCTACCTTTGTGAATAACATGTTTGATGAAATGCTAAGTAGACTTGTGATTGAGAAGTACAAACCAAACACGCACGCCGCCGACCGTCGGTACTCAGAATGAAGTGAGCGATGATGAAAGGTGGACTCTCGTAACTAGGCGACGAAGAAGAAAGCAAGTTATTAAGGTGTCAGCACCCGAGCATCAAAGATCTTACAAGTCAAGGAAGTCTTCGTACAAAAAAGTGAAGGAAGTCATGACGAACATTCCACCAAAAGTCACGCAAATCAAATTGGTCAAATAAAAGAAACGTCAAGTCGTGACGTTAGAACATTACTTTCCCGAAACCTACCTAAAGCAAGTTTCAGTGAACACTGTAGCCTCTGCCATCGTAGAGGATGACAAAGAAAACAATCTAGAGAAAACATTCGCTCCAGACACGGACAAGGATAAAAACATTGATGGAATCCTCAACGCCTTACCACCACGTATGGGGTGGCAGGCTGGCAGCAAATGTTCTACATGCTTGAGGAAATGCGTGAACAGCTGACACTTGCAATTCTCCAACCGGAGGCCTACGCCGACAAACTTAAGTCTGCAGGAGAGCCCGCCGATCAATCAAACAGATGTGCCGCTTGTAACACCGTTGTCACATTCACCGATGAGGATCTACTCCTAGGGTCTAAGTTGCACAACCGTCCCTAGTTTATGTCAGGACACATACGTGAGCAAAAAGTAAGTCGGATTTTAGTAGACGGAGGTTTAGCTGTCAACATTATGCCAAAGGTTACAATGGAAAAGTTGGGGATCTCTGTAAACGAGCTTACTAAAAGTCGTTTGATGATTCAAGGCTTCAATCTTGGGGGACAGCGAGCAATCGGCATGATCCGTATTGAGGTCATCACGGGAGATATGTCGTCCACCACTGTTTTTCAAGTAATAGATGCCAAAACGTCATACAAATTGTTACTATGCCGACTTTGGCTTCATGAAAATGGTGTGGTAGCGTGAACCCTACACCAGTGTCTAAAGTACTATAGAGACGGTGAGAGGAAGATAAATGGTGATGTAAAACCATTCTCTACAGTAGAGTCATACTTCGCTGATGCCAAATGTTTTGAAGAGGCTGACGCTCCAAGTGAGATGTTGCCATCTATGATTAGTTCAACAGGTACAAAAACTCTGAGAAAGGAAAAAGGCGTTGAAGCTTCAGCTACAAAGAAGTCGACATGAATTGAACAGTCGGAGAGCGACATCAAAGACTGCAATCGAACAGATGCAAGTCCTTCAGCCGCTCAAGCAATAAAAGCTAACTTCAAAAAGGCAACGCCTATCCCAAAGTACATACCAAAATCAAGACGTAAAGACGGAGAGGCACCTTTTGCAGAATATGAACCTTGCAGTGAAATGACTACATTTACGGTGAAAGACGATGAGGTCGATCTTCAATTATTGAAAGAGAACTTTATCATCCCAGTTGCAAGGACTGATAACTTGGTGGCCAAGGAACAACCTCTTCCAAGATCTGCAAAAGGTCCCATGCTAGAAGACAAAACACCCCTCAAGGACCCAGCAATTGGGACATTTAGCTCAAAGACATATCAACTCATGGCTAAGTCTGGATAAATCTTGATAATCCAATCCCCATGGGTCAACATGTAAAAAGTGCTTCACGCAATATTGTCACTATTGGCATTAAACCTCCTGAGCCCGTTAGAATCTCCGTGCGACGAAAGAGACAAGCCTCCTCACAATGCGTGGCAGCAGATGTCGTGGAAAGTGAAGGTTAAAATATTGAGCCAATGCAGCAAAGGTCTGTTTTTGATAGGTTGGGTCGACCAGTTTCTACTCCTTGACCCTCAGTTTTCAACAGGTTGGGAGAAGAAGAAACCATCCGAGTGCGATCAACATCACAGCCTCAACCAAAAAATTCAAGCGCATCGGTTTTCACTAGAATGGGAGAATTCAGGCCCAGGAAGTCTGTATTCAGTCGCATTGGTACTTCAAATGTCCAAAAAAAAGTGTCATTCAAAGCATTCAGAGTCTTCAAAGAAAAGGGTTGAGTTCAAGGACACGAAAAAATATCCGGAGTGCCATCCCTTCTGGAATGAGACGTCATCATGAGGTCGATGTAACCGTAGATGGATCGCTCAAGGCAAAAGAGTGTGTTATAATCTTCACGAACCACCAGGCTGAGTCAAGTCAAGAGAAAATCACTAGGGATCAAGCCTCGTCTAACCATGTGACAGTCGAAGAATATCCAGGTTCAGATGATGAGATAGAGGTTGGTGAAACTCCCAAAACTCTTAAGGATAGAGTCCAAACAACAGTCGACGACTTGAAGGAAATCAATCTGGGAACAAGTGAGGAGCCACGACCTGTTTTCCTTAGTGCACTTTTGATGGATCCAGAACAAGCTAAATATGTCAGGCTACTTACGAAGTATAAGGACGTATTCGCCTGGAGCTACAAAGAGATGCCAGGTCTAAGCCCAAACGTAGCAGTTCATCGACTAGCCATCAAGAAGGGAGTTTCCCCAAAGAAGCAATCGCGGCGGCAATTTTGGCCGGAGATGTTGCCAGAAATCGAAGCGGAGGCACTAGTAGAATCGATGTCATTCGAACCTATTAAAAGGAATCGGTTGTAAAAATAAGAAGTGCCTTAGGCTCCCCAAAAAAAATCATATACTAATGAAACCGGTTCTTCACCAACATGAGGTGCCAAAGGTATTGGGTAAAATATTTGGGCTCCATTAAAATGTTTTTGCACCTGTTGTATGTAAAACCGGTTCCAAAGACCCAATCAATGGAACCTATTTCTTCAACAAGAGGTTCCAAAGGTATTGAGTAAAATATTTGGGCCTTATTAAAAAATTTTTGCACCTATTGTATATAAAACCGGTTCCAAAGACTTGATCAATAGAACCCATTTCTTCAACAAGAGGTTCAAAAGAGTACGAAATTCTACAAAATCATTTATAAAAAAACATAAAACAAAAAGAGAATCAAACCTATAATCAAATCCTAAAATCACATTCTTCCTCTTCGTCCTTCATACTCCATCTCCCTAAAATTTTCGGCTACCTTAAGCCTTCCCCGTTCACCTTCTTCCTCTATCCTTCCCCCGTTCAATTTTCGGCCATCAAAGAACACGAAAACTTCATCCTAATTCGATTAAAAAAAGGCGAAGAACGACGAAGAAAACGACGAATTGAAGAGAAGACCGATTCTATTCTGAAATTCGATTCAAGTTCATGGACTGGATGAAACCCTAATTTCATCCTCCTCATCATCTCCATCTCCACGTCAATTGCACAATCATAGTCTCAATCTCAATCTTAGTCACAATCATGTCTTCCCGATCAATCCACTTCTCCGGCTGTTACGACGACGATGGCGGGCAACAGCTGTGACGACGACAGCCGAAGGAGAAGTTGTGGCGAGGAGTCATGAAGGAGAGGACTTGATTTCATCATCGTAGGAGTACCGGGTGCAGCTAGCGTTGGCGATAAGTTTGTCCAATTCTGAGTTTCGGAATTCGTTGGAGGATTGATTCGTGCTGCCAAGTTGTGGAGCTTAGCAAGAATTAATTCCGTTGGGAGGGGGAATGCTGCTCAGCTTTTTGGACAATCTATGTCCAAGCGTTACTGGGTCTGCTTCTTCTTTCTTTCCTCTTTCTATTTGCTAATTCTATGCACTACACACTTGTAGAACATCATCTTTTGTTAGGCTGAACTAGCAACCAATAAATTGAGATTTTCGATTATATTTATTTATTTAATGTTGCTTTGGTTTCGCCACTGATTGGATCACAATCTAGGACTGAATTTGTTTGATGCAATAGTGTCTAGGTATGTTGGCTGGTTGTATTACATGAACTGGGATTATCCTGCCTACAACGGGTAAGTTGCGCAATCTAGTTATAGTGATTATGGCATCATTGAATGATTCAATGAAGATAGACTGTAGAAGAACATGAAGCAAAACCTAACTCTAATCCTAGTTCGATTCAAGTTCTGTTCGTTTTAAGGTATTTGGTTCTCTCAATATTGTTCCTGAAACTATTAACATCGTGTCATTTGCAATGTACCGTAGTTTATCAAATTTGATGAAAACAATAAAAGAGTATGATAGGGACCAGAAAACGTAGCAGAACCGAAGTTGAGATTCTGAATTTGATCATGAAAATGTTGGAATCCGAAGACCACCTCAATACCTCTCATAACTAGGAGTATTTCTTTTCATCTTGAAGGGCGGTTTGGGATTTTTTGATAATACTGCTTGGCCAGTTATTGAGTACCTTACCCACACAAACTATATTGATTTCAAGCTCTATGTGAGTGATTTCTTTGAATTTGTACATTCCATTTATAAATCTTATGATATAGTTTTTCCTTTCTATTATTTTCCTAACAAAGCTAGATAGTTTCTTTTGAAAATGAAAAGTCTTAAGTCTTTTTTCATGCATGAGTTTCAAGGTTTATTAATATATTTACGGAGTACTTTGTATGGAGTTTTCAAGGTTTGGTGTTGAAATATTTCATAATTTGCATGAAGAAGTAATGAGTACAACTGCAAGAGGTCATAGCTTGATTGTTCGAGTCCAGCAACTAGAAGCGGAATTCCTTTAAATAGAAAGAAAGTTGTTCTCACATACCAGTTATACATCTTTTCTCTATAATTAAAGGTAGTCTGCTGTTGTTCTTATACTGGCTCCTTTCCGTTAAGTTCTATAGATACTTGTGTTTAGGCAATTTCATTCAATTATACTCTTCAAGTATGTTTTAAGTTCGAAGTGAATTATGCCCTTGTTTATCCAATCTGCCTCCTTTCTCTAAAATCTGACACATCCAACGAACACTGGACGCTTCCACTAAGACCACCACACTAACTGCCACCATAATCCTCCTCCACTAACCCTTAATGTATCTCATCACACAGGACCTATTAACTCAACATCACCATCATTGTTGACTCTTTCACTCACAGTCACACCTACGCCCTAAGCCCCCTCTTCCCCTGTACTTAGATCCACCAAGTCACTCGACTCAAAATCACCACCAAATGACGGCGAACTCGTGAGCCTTTCACTCCAACACCCTTAGGCTATTAGAAACTCCAAAAATACAAAACATGCCTAGGAAATTAAGCTTGTCTATCTTGTGAATTTAATGAACTAAATAATCAATATTTGTCTTATGTTATTTTTTTTTTTTGTGAATTTGCTCCTAACACATGGCTCTCAAGTTTCAAGGTTACGCCAATTTTCTATCTGAAATGATCTTTTTGTAATTGCAAAAAAGGTAAGCCTATGTTGGTTTCTTTGTACCAATAAATGCTTATTCATCCTTAAAATTCAACAAGATAGACATGAAATAAACTTTATTCAAATTTGTAGAAATGTTATTGTGATTTAGACCGTACTTGAGAATTGTATTAGATTCATTCTCGCAACCAAGTCAAATATTCCTTCTTTCATTCATTATTATCATTTTGTGTAGGCCACTTCAAATCTTACTCTGTACTTGAAGTGTATCTTAACAAACGATTGATCAACAGATATCATCTACATGAATTAATGGATAGATATGACGAAAATTAGAATGACTAGAGATGATGTTACTACGTACTCCGTATATGCTTATGTTTATTTATATATGTAATAATTGAGTCGTTAAAATTTGTGACGGAAAGAATTGAATTTGTATTATATAAACGTAGGTAGTATTATTAAAAGAAGGGTACCCTTAAAAGAAAGATGCCATTTATTTAATTATGTAAACAAAATATGTTTAAACCTCATATGTGCAAACCAACAATTTAGTAAACTTTTGATTCATTTTACTGAAACTTGAATATGACATGATTTTTACGCATTTTAGGGAATCTCGCAAAGGAAGTTGGGCCTGTTAGCAAGAACTTTACCATACCTATGCAAAATTCTTCTAAACTTCAGGTATATCTTTCATTCTTGTGCTTTCAAGGATTGTTTTTTACTTTTCTGAACTAATGTTCACTGTTGACTATCGGTGCCATTCTCAACTGAGCATATAAGTTCCTTTCACATGACTTGTTGCCGATTATTATTAATACTTCTAGGAATGTGTGGACATGACATAGGTCCACCCCGACGCGGCCACGCGCGGGTTTGGGGAGGTGAATGAATCTCCATATGAGATGGGTCGAATTGAAATTTAAATCGAAATGGAGTCGCCACCGAACTTTGTGGGAGTTCGGGCCCGTTCGAACCCACTCTATATCTTAGTGGGCCATGCACAAAGTATGGCCCATTCGGATGTCAGAGTTTATTGGGCTCGTCCCTTTGCATTTGATACCGATAACGACATTATCGGATACCGTGTATTGAATAACTCTCGTGCGCCAACGGTTTCGGGCATCCGGAAACCGAGGTTCTGAGTAAGGGGTGAGGGTACGTATTGGGAAGTTCACAAAGAACATCCAACCCCGCCCGCACATTTGCGGCCTCTACTAAGATATCGTTTGACTTTCGAATATGCGCGTTAGTAATACGATGAGATGATATGCAAACATTATTTTGACTAAACATGCGAATATTTGAATGGGTTGCTACGTCGATTTAATGCATCTAAATTAACGTCAAATTTGTATTTAGCATGCGAGTTCATTTTAGTACAATAAAATAAATAACGAAAACAAAAGCCAAAAAAGAAATAAACGTGTTAGTAACGATAATAATGGTAATAACGGTTTATAACTAATATGGAATGACGTACATGACACTATGCATGATTTTAGAAAGTGGTTTTACACGTGATTCACTTGACACGTGTTGACCGAAGTCATGAAAATATTCTACAAGACTCGAAATACGTTTAGGGCTCACGTTTTGACGTGATGAGAGGACACTCGATCGAGTCATTGAAGGACTCGACCGAGTGTGCCTCAGAAAAGGGGTCTGCCCAGTTATTCGAGGTGCTACTCGACCGAGTCACGAAGAGACTCGACCGAGTAGGTCGCCACTCGATCGAGTCATTGCGAGACTCGACCGAGTGGTCCTCAAAAAACCATTCTGCCTTGAGTTTTAGATGTCACTCGATCGAGTGGCCTATGGCACTCGGTCGAGTGACCCCTGTACGAACTAGGGTTCGTTTCAGTTTTGATTTTGAGAATTGATTTTGTGTTTGAAAATCGTCGATTCGTTAGGTCGCGTGGAAATATAATGAGATTTACACCCGACCTAAATTTCTCGATACTCGCCATATTCTATGCTCTATTATGAGATCGATATCGAATATTTAGAGTGTACTTTAGAAAATACGTTTGTAAGTCGTTTAAATGAAACTAAAACGATATGGATTATCTCCGTGTTTATAGTGTCGTAATTAATTTTCGTCGAATTAGATGACAACTATTTTAGCATCAACGAAAATCGTACTAGTTGAATTAGTTGACTAAATTGTTTAGATTCGACATCCAACTATTGAGTTGGTATCGAATCTAATAGATCGACACTTGCTTGAATTTGAAAGGACTCGACTTGACTCCCTCCGCATCCCGACATCGCGATAAATCTTTACGGATTGTGAAATGTCGGATCCGCATCAACAGGTTTCGACCCATAAAAAAAAGTATTAAAGATTGATGAATATGCGATGATAATAATGAAATAAGAAAACTATTATTGATGTTAAATCGCCTCAACAATCAAGCGATCGGGGTGTCGGGATAAGCGACCGGCAACGTCGGGTGAAGCACCCTTGTATATTCGGATTTCCTTATCCCGTCATCATTCACGCTCGACACGAATTGGCGAGTAATTTAATGTCTTATACTAGTAATATTATCAATATTAGAAGAACGAAAAAAGAAAAAAGAAAAGAAAATAAGACGAGGAAGATTGAGGCGAGGGAAGAAGAGAAGAAAAAGGAAGAAATAGGGTTTGTTGGACCCTCAACCTACATGTTTCTTGTTCTCGGACGGGACTTCTTAGTTGTGGCTTGAGCACGGGAGTATCGAGGTCTATGTAGATGGAGTTATGGTAGTTTAGGGTTTGAGGTTTCCTAGATACTAGGGTTTAGGGTTGAAGAAGTGTGATCGGTAAAATTAGGGTTTAGGTTGAAGAAGTATGATTAGGGTTGTAAGACTAGAAATTGTATGTAAGTAGTAGGGATGGGAAAAATTAGGGTTGCAAAGGAGGTGTATATATAGGCATGCTCCATCACCCTAATTAGGGCTACTCGACCGAGTGTCCTGGCGACTCGATCAAGTGGCCCAAAGCAGACGCACACGGGCCTGCAGATGGCCCACTCGGTCGAGTGAGCTGACACTCGATCGAGTGGGTCAGCTGGAGCGAAGGGGTATGAATTTTTGACTTTGGGTTGGACTTTTGGTATTTGTATGGCTACTTTTGCGACTCGGAAACGGCTTTGACCGGGGTTTGACCCGGTCGCTAAAAGACGGTTTTATTTCCGGTGACGATTTTGACCCAAATTAGTATTATCTGATTGGAAACGGTCCACTGGGCCTGAATTTGGGGTCGGTTTTGTGAGATTTATACTCCATAAAAAGCCCAAGCCAGAAACTAATGGTTTCGAGCCCATATCCGAGCGCGTAAAAGCACGTTTGCGGCCGATCATCATCGGGTGTTTTTTGGAAACTGCTATAGACACCTAGCGGCCAAATGTGGGTGTCTACAGGATGATCATGTATATGCTAGAGTTTGATGTTAACACTTATTCGCTCAAATGTATATTTAGATGCTACTCCGTATTAGTTTAATGGCGTCCCGTGCAACCTCAAGACATATTGTAGTAGTGGAGTTCTTATTTCAGAGAGTTCTACATAAATAAAGAAAGCAATGCATGATGCTAGCTAAACATTCTCTTGATGATTGCCTTGGAAGTATGTGCTATGAAGTTTAATGTGCTTGTCAAAACCTATGAGCTCGTTATGTTTGACTGTTCAAAACAACTTATTTATTGAGCAAATGCTTGTTTTCTCTCATCTCTGCTGAATTTAATAATTCCTATCGGTTATTTTCTTTGTAAATCAAGCAGGCCCTTAACACATTCAACACAGCTGTAGTTTATCCAATCTACTATGTCATGTTCTCTTCATTTATGATAGTGGCTAGCGTGATCATGTTTAAGGTACCATTTATGCTTAGTTAAAATGATAATTGGTTTTGTCTTCTTATTATCACTAGATTGTATATTAAGGTTGATAAAGTTTCGCAATTAAAGATGAAGATGAGTGTATCTATAAAGATGGGTGTGGGTTGCTTGTGGACGGTATATTACCACGAATAATAAGAAGATTGAACTATGTATGATGTGTAGGATGAGATATATGGTGTAATTTTCAGTTTTATATCAATAAAACTATTGTATTTTCAGTTTTATTCAATTAATCTATCAAGTATGTATATATATTGTCGACATGCGTTGGATATCTTTTATATACTATCTTTTATATATTGTTGACATACATTTTTTTTTTTAAAAATGATCACCTTTGGAACCGGTTGTAAACTATAGCAGGTTCCAGCGGAGCTTTGGAACCGGTTGTGAATTACAATAGGTTCCTATGGTATACCCTATGGAACCGATTGTGAATCACAATAGGTTCCAATGGGACACCTCAGGAACCGGTTGTCAAATACAACAGGTTCCAATGGTATACCCTATGGAACCGGTTGTTAATTACAATAGGTTCCAATAGGGTACCTTTGAAACCAGTTGTGATTACATTAGGTTCCAATGGTATACCCTTTGGAACCGGTTCAACCAACAACCGGTTCCAAAGGTGACCTTTGGAACCTTTATACAACCGGTTCCAAAGCTCGGGACCAAAGGAATCTGTGGCAGTAGAACCTATGAAAAAAGGTTCCAAAGGGTAGTTTACAACCGGTTCCAAATGGTAGTTTTCTACTAGTGAGGTGAACAAATTGATCGACGCAGGCTTTATTAGGGAGGTAAAATATCCCACATGGATAGCCGACATCGTCCCCGTAAGAAATAAAAATGGTCAACTTCGCATTTGTGTAGACTTTCGAGACCTGTACGACGCTTGTCCAAAAGATGACTTTCCACTGCCAGTCATGGAAATCATGATCGACGCCACGACAGGACATGAAGCATTACCATTCATGGACTGCACAACTGGATACAATCAGATCCAAATGGCTCCCAAAGATGAAGAGGTCACTGCATTCCGGACACCTAAGGGAATATTTTGCTACAAAGTCATGCCCTTCGGATTAAAGAACGCGGGAGCCACATATCAACAATCTATGCAGAAAATTTTTGACAACATGTTGCACGACATCGTTGAATGCTACATGGACGATCTCGTTCTCAAATCCAAACAGAGGGAAGACCACATAAAGGATCCTCGAAAGATTTTTGATAGGCTACGAAAATTCAACCTCAAGATGAATCATTTGAAGTGTGCATTTGGGGTTAGCTACGAAAAATTCTTAGGATTCATTGTGCGTCATAGAGGGATTGATAGAGATCAGTCCAAAATCAAGGCAATTCAAGAAATGCCTGACACATCAAAGCTCAAAGATCTTCGAAGTCTTCAAGGACGTTTAGCCTATATACGTCGGTTCATCTCCAATTTGGCGAGATGATGTCATCCATTTAGTCATTTGATGAAGAAAGATAATGCTCCTTTTGAATGGGTATAGACACCCAGATTTGGACCTGGTGGCTGCAGAGGTGCCCAGCAAACACCCAATGACGATAGGACTGCAACGCGACACGGGTTCGCGATGTTTTAGATAGTTTTCTTATGGAACGGACCGAATAATTACTCGGAAAAATTAAAACTAACATGATGGCAGCCTTAGCCGTGTCGTTACGGTCACATAGACACTAATTAGAGTCAATTCCGACACCGGGACCCCGAGTCGGCCCCGAAACTCGAACCGAGTCAACCCCGAGTCAAGCGAGCCTCGAGATGAACACCCGAGGCCCACGAAACCCACGGCGCTAGGTCAAGCCGTGGGGAAGCCTTCGCGACCAAGCAAGCTATCACACACCCGCCTCTCGATTTTGGAAAGTATCAAAATCATATCTTCAAAACTTCAACCGCCCCACCTAACGCGCCTGGGTCTCCCCACGCTCGGACCCAGGCGCCTGAGTCCTGGTGTGCCCCAAGTCACGCGTCCATGTGGGCGACGAGGGCCGAAAACACCTATAAATACCCCCCTCCGCGTCATTCATTCGACACACTTCAACTCTCTCTTCTCCCTCAAAAACTCTCGCTAAGGGCTCGCACTCCGACACCCGAGGCAAACGATCCACTCGATCGTAGTTCCGATAAAAAAAAAGCGACATCGACGCTACTCCTCACCTTCGAGCACTCCACTCAATACCGAGGTGCCTGTGATCGACTAGCTCAAAGCTAGTACCCAGGTTCTGCCGGATTAGCCGCAGAATTAGCCCTCAGTAACAAAGCTCTGCCAGAGTAGCCGCGAAAAGGTCAAACGGTAACGGGGTTCTGCCGGAGTCACTGGTCAAGCTAGGAGGATCCGCCTGTTGATCCAGTCGTCACTAGGTTGTCATCTAAACAAAACTTTCCATTCTCGCACTTTCTATTATTATGCACTACGACAACACTAGACGTGGGCGCTAGTCCCACAAATGTTCACTAAAATACGTAACGTCCCAACTTCAACCGCAATTACTAAAACACACTAAACAAACCCGAGTAATTCCGAGATCCGTTCTCAAGACTATCTATGCATCGAGTCCCGTTTAGCGTATACTCCGAGGGTGCAATTCCTCACAATGTGATTTACTTACATTCTCATTTTCAGTTTTTCGTATGATTTATCGCTTTTATGACCTTATAATCGCATGCTAAATCACCTAACACAGAATTCAAAATGTAAAATAACTAAAACTGAACAAAGTGATGGTCGGGTTCCGTATTAGGCCGGGTGCTCACCTTATTGGGTTCGATGCATCTCTATTAATACCGAATCGACGCATCTTAAGCAGAATACCAGGTAAGGTATACCACGAGAATGACTAATATCCGTATTATCACGTTAAAACTGACTTACTAATACCTATAATATTAGTACTCTCTACTCTCCTACGTGCATCTTTTCATGGCCTGCTTGTCACGTGAAATCGCATGCAAAGAATGTAAACAACGCTATTTTGACGATAAAACTTATCTGTCCTTAAAACAACCCACATAGCAAAGACATAGAGTTTAAAACAATGGATGTTATAGTACTTCCACCACAACAAAAGAACTAACTAGGAAATCAGCCCACCGATTGATTAGTAGAGGCCACTATAGTGCGGGCGGGATTGGGTGTTGACATCTATCGGATGTTGGCTTCCCAATACGTACCCTCACCCCTTACTCAGAAATGACGGTTTCAGGATGTCCGAAACCATTGGCAATGAGAGTCATTCCAGGCATGGAGTGCTTAAGGGTACAAGTTTTTATCTTTAGGTCTCGTGCCACTCAACTTTGAGCCGGTAAGGGATCAAAGTTGACTTGAACGGTTTTCGAGTCCCCATAATTGACTCGGTGGCGACTCCACAAATCGGTAACGAATTCAGATCACTAAAAAGGTCGCCTTACCAAATGGATCGACCTTTAAACATTTACAACCACGTCTCGATCGATCCCCAAACGGAAACACGGGTGCCCGCACCAGTCTAGTACAAGTCCGGATCGTCATCCAAATCGAGGTCCGACACTTCGCCCCGTATGCGAGATCGGACCGGCCCCCGGTAGGGAGGGGGCCGCGTGGGTGGCCGCCGCCACACGTTGAAAACCGGGTCGGTCCCGCGCGGGGCGCCGGGCGGTGCGAACGGACGTCCACAGTTTGGCGACTCCGCTGGGGACTTGGAAAAAGTTTCCAGCGGTGGTGTAACTTGAACGAGATCGGTGAAGCTCACTTCTTAGTTCCTAGTTGTGGTCACTGCAGGTTTTGGCCCTAAAAAGCCCACCCTAACCGATATCAGGACCAATCGACCTCTTCGCGGTAAGATCTCTAGGGACACGCGGAGAGACCCTCGATTGACGTTCCGGCCGCCTAACGCGTAACCCGCGGGATTAATAAGCGGATAGTCCAAACGGACGGTATGACACCCATCTCCCCAGATCACTGTCAATGCCTAAGTAAAGACTATTCGTGGGCGGTAGCCTACCCTAAACCTACCCGAGTCTGCATCCTGCATGAGTGTATGTATTCCTAGTTATGTGTAGCGTGTTTGAACAATCCAACCCAAATAAAACACTAAAATCTGGATTCAACCACGCCAACATATTCAACCGCACCCAATTCTGTTTTCGAAAATATCTCATCTTTTCAAAACGATTTCTGAAACACCGATACTCCGGTCAAGTCATTATTTCTATGAACAAAAATAAAAAATCTTGAGATGCCGTTGTCATGGCAAATTTTACGCTCACTACTTTTATATAATATTTTTAAATGCCATCACCTTGGCCAAATTAAACCCACCAAACAACAAACACCGTCAATACTACCAAGATTCCCAATTAATGGGATCAGTGTACACCAAGCGGTTACATTTCATTTTCAAAAAAGAAAAAGTCTTTTTACACACACACCGTTAACACAACCAAAGCTTCAACTAATGAAGTCAAGGAATCCAAAACGGTTACACTCTCAAAACACTTTTTCACAACGCACAACCATCCGCTGTCGAATATTGTTACAATCAACAGACAGGGATCATTCATTTTAAGAAAAACTTGTTTTTTTCAAAAGGGAAAGAGTTATTCACTACCTAAACCCTTGACAAGGATTTAGCCGCATCTTTAAAGGCACCACACACATCCAACTATCGAACTAGCTAATTAATAGTGGTCTCGATAAAAACGTCACTTCACTATTTTTCAAAACCAGTCCATCTAACGACAGTGTTCTTTTAAAAAAAACGTCTACGCCTTTGCTATCGTCAGATTCCCAACACACGCATAGCGACACGTTTTCACGTCACAAACAGCGTCATCACACCACTTTCGCCCTAATTTTACAAGATCATTTTTTTTCAAAAAAAAGAGACTTTTTCCGCATGTATCGGTCGTTTTCGAAAAAAACATCCAAATTCTTTGATCCTGAGCCGGGATCGTGATCAACCTCTTATGTCGTACAACCGTGTGTTTAACTGTCTATGTTAGCTATTAGGATCACTTCTACTCAAGGTCTTACGTTTTTTGGGTCGTCTCACCTCGAGAAGTCCTCTTTAGACCTCACCACCGAGGTTCGTGTCAGATCGTCTCGTTACAGAGACAGAAAACTCCGTAGGTGGCTCGCCAGATACACCAAGAGTCTAAAGCACCTGAATCCCAAAATTAATGACCACACACATGGGTCAAGGGCCTCAGTTCCGTGTCTCTCAATCGTGAGCATCCTCCGAGTCCCTAAGACGTCCGACGAAATGCCCCTGACTTCCGACGTTATCTTGCAGATATCATCCTCCGCCATGACTACAGTCCCAAATTTCAATATCAAAGATCTAACTCATATGGTTTACAACCTCGCCACCTCCATAACTTCTATAGAAACCTCTATTCATAACCTTCACGAGCGGATGGGCTCCCTCGCAATCAAAACCCAAAACAACCCGTCAATCCGGGTAAACAAGGGCAATTCTCCCCAAAAGAAGAAAACCCCTAGAAAGTTTGCCAACTCATACATCCCCTACGATGAAGCCTTGGCAACCGCCATTCAACATGGTCTATTATCCCCTCTAGAACCTGCACCCGAAACCCCTCTAGGACAAAGAAGCAAATCATGGGATCCTAAAGCCTTCTGCTCCTTTCACCAAGGACCGGGACTTGAAACCCGATCCTGCACCAAACTAAGACACGCCATCCAAAATCTAATCGAAGAGGGAACCTTTCCCCCTCCCAAGAAGTCATCACACATTTAGTTTAGCACGATCGATTATGAGCAATACCAACGTGATCACGCCGTACACGGGGTATGGGCGGATGACGATGATGATGTCTATATCCATGAACCAATAGCCTCGATCCCCCCCAGCAATCACCCAAACCAAAGATGTGAGTCACGTTACTAGATCTGGGCGACCCTACCAAAACATCACCGTCGACATACCAAACACCAATTACGCTTCCGAAAACACCTCAACCGCCGATGAAATCCTGATTAGTACTCCTGATGTGCAAATAGTCAAACAACTACAAAAAGCCAAAACCGACCTTTCCATATGGCAACTCATACCCAGCTCCTATAATCACCGCATGGCTCTTGTCCAAGCCTTAGGAAGAATGAACATATCCTCCACCGTTACACCCGAAGACATGGTAGGACACGTTCTCCAAGATGCCAATGAGTTAAAAGACCTTATAACCTTCTCTGACGAAGATCTCCCATCCTTCGGACCAAAGCACAATCTAGCCCTTTACGTCAGGACAACCTGTTTAGGGAAAAGGGTACCCATGACCCTTGTGGATGATGGTTCTGCCGTAAACGTAATCCCCCTCAAAACCGCCCGCGCCTTATGAATGTCAGATACCAACTTCATACCCACCGAGTTGGGAGTTCGCGCCTATGATGGTACGAGGCGCCCGGTTACGGGGGTCGCCCCCTTAACACCATCGTAGGGCCCGTAGAGAGAAAAATGGACTTCCAAGTCTGAGATGTCAAAACCGGATCGTACGATATGATCCTAGGGCGCCCTTGGATCCATGCCCTTAAAGCCGTACCATCTACCTTACACCAAAAGGTAAAAATTCCCATCAACGGTGAAATAATTACCATCCATGCTTCCCCTATGAGAGCCTTTGTAAAAAACGCCACCACCTTGCAAGTTACGGAAGATACCGACACCGAGTTAAGGAGATTTCACGTAGTAAGCCTTTTGGAACAAGACCTAGCCCCGTTCGACTTTGATCACTACTTGAACCTAGCCGTAAACTTCATGATGAAACAACAAGGTCACTTCCCGGGGTTATCACTAGGCAAAAATCCCGACATCGCAACTAAGTTCCGAGATCCCATCGGACAAACCCACACAATAGGCCTCGGATACCCCGCAACAGAAAATGAGATCCGCGAGCGTGTAATGGTCATGCGCGCACGCAAAACTGGAGGTATCCAAATCCCATCCTACGACCTCACACTGAATGGATACTTCACAAGAGAGGGTGACAACAAACCCTATATAGGATTTTCTTAACCAACTTACATCAAAGGCATCCGACATCCTGGAATAGAGATATTCCAAGACTGTTACTTCATCCCCGAAACCTCACCAACCACCCTAAAACCCAAACACGCGCCTTGTATGGATGGATTAGCCAATAGTCTCTTATTCGGAGAAGAGTGTTTCATTCCCGTGAGTCTCAGTAAGCTAGTCAATATAATCATAACCGACAAGCAGTTCGACCCCATCTCCCTCATAGTTAGTACCAGCGAAGACCGAGAAAATAGGGGGTGGAGGAAATCCGTCACGTGGACCAACGAGAATGGTAGGAAGTTCAAGTTAACCACAGGAGACGGGAGGATGTTCGAGGAGTCCGAGTCCGAGTCCGAAACAGAGTCCGAGTCTGAGTCCGAGTCTGAGTCTGAAACAGGTCAGGAATCTAGTATCGTTTGTCACCCACCTACATCTGTGTCTGTCCAGGACGAACCGGGGCCTGTCCCGGAAGTCCCAATAATGTTACCTCTGTCAAATGAACAGAGGGTCTCCTTGTCCAAAGCCCTCGACATGCTTGATTTAACTAATAATAAAAACATTTCCGCTTACGACTCATCGCACTCAACATGCAATGCCATTATCGATAGCGAACAAGACAAGAATAACCAAGACGACTCTTACGAAACTTATTTCCCACCCGAGACCTTGAGAGAATTAGCCAGACAAGAGTTAGGTGCCCCAATAATCAAAGACACCGAATCTCTAAACATAGGAACCCCTTCGGAAGTCCAAATCGCTAAAAATAGGAACCTCTTTAGATCCCATCGAGAGGGAGCACCTCATGAACCTACTCATACAATACAAATATGTCTTTGCCTGGTCTTACAAAGATATGCCAGGCATCGACAGAGATATAGCCGAGCAACAAATCCCAATCAAACCCGGGTTTAATCCTGTAAAACAAAAGCTACGCCGCATGCGACCCGAGTGGGCCCTTAAGGTCAAGGAGGAGGTAGATAAACAATTTAGGGCCGGGTCATACACGTTTCCGAATACTCCGACTGGGTAGCCAATATAGTCCCCGTCCCTAAAAAAAACGGGAGAATCTGGGTCTGTGTAGATTTCTGAGACCTTAACAAAGCCAGCCCAAAGGACAACTTCCCTTTACCTTATATAGATATCCTGGTAGATAATACTGCTGATCACAACCTACTCTCTTTCATGGACGGGTACGCCGGGTATAATCAAATAAAAATGGCAAAAGAGGACATGTCTAAAACAGCCTTCACCACGCCTTTGGGAACCTACTGTTACTCGGTGATGCCTTTCGGACTTAAGAATGCCGGGGCAACCTACCAAAGAACCGTAACCACCCTTTTACACGATATGATGCACAAAGAAGTCGAGGTGTATGTAGATGACATGATAGTCAAATCCCGAAACCGAGAAGGGCATGTCCCGGCCCTCGAAAAATTCTTCAAAGGCCTACGACAGTATAATATGAAGCTTAAGCCAAAAAAATGCACCTTTGGGGTTACATCTGGGAAACTTTTAGGTCACGTAGTGAGCCAGCGGGGAATCGAAATAAACCCATCCAAGATAAAAGCCTTGTTAGACATGCCCGCACCCTCGAAAGTAAAGGAGATTAAAGGATTTCTGGGTAAGGTCCAATACATCAGCCGCTTCATTGCCAAACTGACCATGGTCTGTGAAGCCATTTTCAAAAAACTAAAAATAATCGAACCTACCATCTGGGACGATAAATGTCAAAGAGCCTTCGACAAGGTAAAAGAGATACTAGCACAACCTCCGGTGTTAATGCCTCCTAAGAAAGGACTGCCACTTTCCCTATACCTCACCGTAACCGAAACCTCAATGGGGGCCATGTTAGCACAAATTGTTAACAAGGAAGAGAGAGCTATTTACTACATTAGCAAAAAATACCTCGAGTACGAAACGAAATACACACCCCTAGAGAGAACCTGCCTCGCCCTAGTATGGTCAACCAAAAAACTTCGGCACTACATGCTTAGCCATATCGTACACGTGTACTCAAAAATGGATCCCATCAAATACATTTTCGAGAAACCTGTCCTCAACGGACGACTAGCCCGGTGGACGCTTATGTTAGCAGAGTTTGACTTAACATACGTACCCCTCAAGGTCATTAAAGGAAAAGTCGTGGCCGACTTCTTAGCCGAAAAACAGATAAAAGAAAAGTTAACAACCGACACCTGGTCATTTCCCGATGAGGATATTCTGTTCGCCGAGAGTGAATCATGGGACTTATACTTCGATGGCGCCTCAAACATGAGAGGGCGCGACATAGGAATCCTACTAATATCCCCAATAGGTGACCATGTACCCATATCAGTCAAGCTAGACTTCCCCGTTACCAACAACGCAGCCGAATACGAAGCATGTCTAACCTGTTTAAAGGCAGCCATATCTCTAGGAGTCAAAAACCTTAGAGTCCACGGAGATTCATCTTTAGTAGTCAACCAAGAAACGGGTAATTGGTAGGTTCATAGCGAAAGCCTAACCCCGTACCAAGCTAAAATAGAAGCAATGTCTAAGGAATTCACCAAAATTGACTTCGTACACATACCCCGCGAAGAGAACCAATTCGCTGATGCATTATCCAAACTAGCCTCGCTAATAAACATGCCCGATCACCTCTTCTCCATGCCTATCTGTGTAGAAAGAAGTGAACAACCAGCCTACATCCACAACCCCAAAACCGACGACGCCACCAAAGAACCTTGGTACAAAGCCATCCTAGACTTTAAAACCCGTGGGTCTTATCCACCTGACACTAATGCTAAAAACAAAAGAGCCCTACGAATACAAGCCACCCATTACGTCCTGAATCAAGGCTTGCTGTACAAACGAACCCCACAAGGAGTCCTCCTTAGATGCATAAACAAAGACCAATCAGAGAGAGTCATGGAAGAGGTACACGACGGAGAGTGCGGACCTCACATGAGTGCACACCTACTAGCCCGAAAAATAATGAGACTGGACTATTACTGGATTACCTTAGAGGCAGACTGTCGACGTCACGTTCGTCACTGCCACAATTGCCAAATATTCGCCAATATCCAACATCTACCTCCTTATCCTCTACACACTATAGCCACACCCTGGCCCTTCTCTACTTGGGGAATAGACATCATAGGGAAAGTACACCCATCCGGGACTGGCGGACATTGCTTTATTTTAGTAGCCGTAGATTACTTCACAAAATGGGTAGAAGCCGCCTCTTACACCGTACTAACCTCAAAGCAAGTAGTCAAATTCTTGCAAAACAACATCGTCTGCCGTTAGGGTATACCTCACGAAATCATTAGTGACCAGGGGCTCACTTCAGGGCCGATACCCAAAAACTCCTAAACAAATACAAAATTCAAAGACACAAATCTTCACCCTACATACCGCAAATAAATGGGGCCGTGGAAGCAGCCAACAAAACCATAACCACAATCCTTAAGAAGATGATAGACAACTATCGAGATTGGCCAAACAAAATCCTCTTCGCCTTATGGGGATACCGAACATCTTATAGAACAACCACGGGAGCCACACCATATTACCTAACCTAGGGTTCCGAAGCCGTACAATCCATAGAGCTAGAAGTACCGTCACTAAGGATCTTAGCCGAGAGCGGTATTCCCGAAGAGGAATGGAACCAAAAACGATATGACGAGCTAATACTCCTAGACAAGCGTAGGATACATGCCTTATCCAATGTACAAGCCTATCAACAACGCATCCAGCGAGCCTTTAATAAGCGAGTGAAATCCCGAAACATACACGAGGAGGATTTCGTAATCAAATCCATTAGAGCACCCCTTCCCGTTGACCCAAGAGGGAAGTTCAAACCAAACTGGGCAGGCCCCTACCTAGTTAAGAAAATATTCTCAGGGGGCGTCGTGATCCTTACCGACCTGGACGGTCAAGAGTTCTCAATCCCAACCAACATGGATCAACTCAAACGATACTACCCGTAGACACCCTAGCAACCACATCCCTACCTCTGACTTGGAGGGGAAGCAAAAAAAAGGAAAAAAACAAAAATTATTAATCAAGTTCGCGTCGATAATTGGCATAGACGAGTCTAAAGCAAACTCACTCACATTTCTTAAAAAAAAGAAAGAACTACGAACATGGTTTGATTTCGTCTAAAAGCAGATACGTAGGCAACCCGTTCCCCGGGTACAACCAAACAACTGGAAAAAAAACAAAGATTGATTAAACGATCCATGTATAAACCGGGACTTCTTTTTACGACCCGACCCCCCGAGTGATTTAAAATGACGGAGCACAAGCGACGAGCTGAGGACGGGGTGGAAACCCGAAAGGGCGCCCCGGGTAAAATGAAGAAACGAGTTGCGAGCCGTCGTAAAAAAAGAAAATGACGAGCCGAGGGCGGGGTGAAAACCCGAAAGGGCGCCCCGGGCAAAATGAAGAAACGAGTTGCGAGCCGTCGTCCAAAAAAAAAGGGTGAGCCGAGGACGGAGCGAAAACCCGAAAGGGCGCTCCGGGTAAAATGAAGAATCGAGTTGCGAGCCACCACAAAAAAAATAAAAAGAGAAAAATAAATGTGTTTCTCATTAAAAACAAAACTGGTTAAATCGAGCCTTTGTCGAGGCATCTACATCAAGCATCCAAAATCTGGACATCCCGGAAAATTAACGACGTGTCTAAACTCCACAAAAACTAGTACTAACACGCCACATAATATCGATTAATAAAACATAGTACTAAACAGCTGCGCTCTACCGGTCCAACCCTTCCCTACCCTCACCATTCGGGCATGATCGCTTGCGTTCCTCCTCTTCAATTTTCCGAAAGCACGCTTCTAACGCCCTATCCAAACGTGAGTCCAGCAAATCCCACTTCCTCTGCTCTTTCGCAACCTTAATATGGGTCTTGTCGGTCTTGGCGCGTTCGGATGAACTGACTAAACTAGGATCGGTCCCACTGTCTTTGGTTAGGCACTTAGTCTCTCGAGTCTCCTTTTCGCCTCTCAGCGGTGCTGTCTTCCTAACTTTTGGGTCGGTCTGTCCTAACGGATATCCACCAATTCTCTTCCTGACAGAAGTATTGACAGTAAGTCGAGCAATGGGGTGCAAAAACTTCTGCTCCCAAGACACCCTGAACCCCCCTAAGCAAGTTCTCGATCCACGGATCAAAACTAGAAATGACCTTAGCATCATCTGGAATAGGAGGTCGGACCCTATCTGATTTGAGAACATGCCCGGGTAAATATAAACTTGATCCCTCATGAATAGTAATAACAAAGTCCAGGTCGAAGACGAAAATGGAAACCCTATTCGCCCACTAATATTCCACCACGGGATGGACCACCTGATGACAACATCTCCCCTAACCAAATAGGAAAGCTTATCCCCCCTAAACTCCATCGCAGAAAGCCAATCCTCCTCTTCGGAACTTTTGCTCCACGCCAACACCATCTTCCGGCCCGTGAAGCCCCTGTAGTTGTAATCCTTGAAACACCGGGGAGGGTCGATTAAACCAAGCCGCTCTTGCAACAAAACCTGCACGAAAAACGACGAAGTGTCACACCTCCTAAGTCAAAACAACCACAAAACAAGTGAAACCTATCTGCAAAAGGAAAAAAAAACACCTGTAAAATGGTCCTAGAACCCCAAGAAGGTATCCCTTGTACCAGAACACTAGCATCAAGGCCGAGAACAAGTTTACCTAAAATAAGCAAAGAGGGCGACCGTCCATGTTCCATAGCCGCTACCACATCCAACACTCGAGGATTACCCCAGCTTTCACGTGACCGCGTATCCTCAAAAGATAGTAACAAGCAATAGCAACGTTAAAAACGCGCCTACATCCCAAGGTCGAAACATGTCGAGAGCCAACTTGTGAGAATGTCCTAGAAAGCAACTTTAGGTTAAGACCATCCACACCAAAATAGTCTTTAGCCCCCTCTAGCGAAGAAAGGTCCAAAAAATGATAAAATCGCTCCACATAAGCATCATCCCCATAGGGCACACAAGGTCGAACCGAGCTCCACCCGCCTATAGCATCTATCTCTTCGGGCAAGGGACAAATCTTACCCCCGGGAAAGACGAAAGCATGGAATTTCGAATCCCAAAACCTAGAACATGCCCGCAAGAAGTCATCCTGCACCTTTTAGCAATTAGCGTCGAGTCACGTCTATAACCTAATAAGGCAAATGCTTTTAGTAGTGGTCCAACTTTTTTTTTCAAGAGTCGTCCAAATTTCAACCTCGATCCCATTTGGAATGCTAAAACAACCGCGCTCATCTTTTAACATATGTAATCAAAGCACCTTGATATGTCATATCTCGAGTCAAAAACGTTTTAATCGACGTACTACCTTATCCGATTCCCGGCTCAAACTAATGCATTTCGAAACATTCGAAAAAAAAACTATTTTCATCCTCTCACGCAACGTTAACGCACCCTAAACCAATTCACGTCGCAAAATGAACGAACACAAAAATGATTACTTGTCAATCTAGGTAAACAATCCGCCAATCGCAAGACTAATCCAACTAATTCGAATACTAAAATTTAAAGAGTATATACAAATTTATACACAAAATCAAGGTTGGGTAGGACCCCTAGAAGCCGCACCAACGGCTATCAGGACCTCACAAAGGTTGCCATCTAAACCTAGGTCCTCCAGGTCTATAAGAGGAGACTCACTACCATCCATCCCCGACAGCATATCTAGTGTAGCTGTCTCAGGATTCCCTTCGGCCTCCTCCATAGCGCCCGTAGCCTCAACCTCTCTCGCCTCGAGCTCGGTCACCCGAGTCTCCAGCTATCCCACCATATCCGAGACATCCTACAAATACGCTCAAACATTAGAATAGCACATACAAGCAGCCTAGGAAAATCACCTCAGCCATGTAAACTCACCGATCGAGGTCCCGAAGTGTCACGGGAGACCCTCGGGGCATAGGCTCGGAAGCAGTTGGCGGCCTGCCACAACTTCTGATGGCAAGCCGAGGAAACCTGAAGACGGAAAACACAAAACTTAGGCAAGCTGACCCTAATCTTTAGAACCCAAACGAGTAACGATACCCGAAACTCACCCGGTACACCCGGTCACGCCACTCTATCCCGGCGTCCATCTCCTCAGCAAAACAAGGGGGAGGGGCTCAATAAGGGCTACCCCAACCACATCGACCCTGAGTAGTGTCCGGGGGAAGACTGGGGGCTGAACAGCATCAGTCAAGACAACCAACTAGAAGAAAAGCGAACCATTCCAAAGGAAAGCGGATACTAAGTCATAAGGACAAAACAAGCGATAAAACCAAGACCGATACTCCAATATACCTAAACCTTGGGGGCTGCTAAATAAAACAAACTGTAAGAAAAAAACTCACATCTGCAAGGTGCAGGTAGCTCGCCAGCGCATCCTCCGACAAATAGTGCCCCCAGCCTGAACCAATCTCCATTCAATCACTGCCGAAAACCTAACTGGACGAGCACACACAGCCCTAGGAGCCAATCGAGGGAGTTAGGAGTAAATTCAAGCCCCATAAGGCAAGCCTTACAACCTCCTCTAGTCGAAATCAACCGCCAGCAATGAACGAACATGAGAGTCTTGATTAATAAAGATGCTCGCACTTGACTGCGTGATAAAAACAAGCAAAACAAATCTACAATCCCAAAAGCACTCAAAGCAATTTGTTATCAAGTCCCTAAGCACGCTCAATTCACATCCCAGGGGAATTATTATTCCCGGAATAACTCAATGAGCAAAAAACATGCAAGCCCAAGAAACTAATGCAAAAAGCCTGCAGATCAACGCTAATACTTTAAAAGCAAAACAAATATAACTCAAGGACAATACACATACATCTACTAAGACAAGCCAGATAACAATAACGGGACAACCACTAATCAACATCGATAATACACTCTCGACTAATAAAACAAAACGCTTAACGCTGCATCCGGACGCGTAACAAATCAAATCTAAACTAAACTAATTTAAGTAAACTCTAAACAAATCAAAATGCATAAACAAACCAAAACAAGAGCAACAACGAACCCGAACAAAATAAGACAAGCCTGCAAAACAAATTAAGACAAACTCACAAAGCCAGCATTTTAACTAAAACGAATAGACTAACACCATTTTTGCCCGAGGGTCAGAGTTATCCCGGAGGCACAGCAACAACATTTTTGCCCGAGGGTCAGAGTTATCCCAGAGGCACAACAATTTTTATTCGAGAGGAGACTAACGCCCTCGAAGGAGTCTTATACCTCCACAACAATTTTTATTCGAGAGGAGACCAACGCCCTCGAAGGAGTCTTATACCTCCACAGCAATTTTTATTCGAGAGGAGACTAACGCCCTCGAAAGAGTTTTATACCTCCACAGCAATTTTTGTCCGAGAGGAGACTAACGCCCTCGAAGGAGTCTTATACCTCCACAGCAACTTTAATTCGAGAGGAGACTAATGCCCTCGAATAGTTTTATATCATTTTATCTTGTCCTAGGGGTCATAAGCATCCCAAAGACGATTACTCGAGCGGAGACTAACGGCCTCGAACGTTTCATATCATCAAGGGTTCACAAGCAGCCCGGAGTATACTCGTACAAGTAAAGACCGACTTAATGCGTTGCTAGCACGCGAAAAACACATAAAATTAAACGAAACTTCTAAATAAACTGAAGAAGACAAAGCGCGCGCGCACAAAGAATCAAGAACAAAATGTCAAGTAACGACCCGGGCCCCAAGCAAGCAACCGCAAGCGAAGACGTTAGGTATGACTTCTAAACCTTGGCTGGCAAACCTCACCACGTAGTCCAACAGACATAACACGACCCGACCGGACAGCCACCAGATCGTAATCCTCGATTGACCTAGGTGGCTATACTTTGACTTTCGCCTTGTCCAAGCATCAGTCAAAGTGGGGGCTTCTGTAGACACCCAGATTTGAACCGGTGGCTGCAGAGGTGCCTAGCAAACACCCGATGACGATAGGACTGCAACACGACACGAGTTCGCGATGTTTTAGATAGTTTTCTAATAGAACGGACCGAATACTTACTCGGAAAAATTAAAACTAACATGATGGCAGCCTTAGTCGTGTCGTTACGGTCGCATAGACACTAATTAGAGTCAATTCCGACACCGGGACCTCGAGTCGGCCCCGAAACTCGAACCGAGTCAACCCCGAGTCAAGCGAGCCTCGGGATGAACACCCGAGGCCCACGAAACCCATGGGGCTAGGTCAAGCCGTGGGGAAGCCTTCGCGACCAAGCAAGCTATCATACACCCGCCTCTCGGTTTTGGAAAGTATCAAAATCATATCTTCAAAACTCCAACCGCCCCACCTGACGCGCCTTGGTCTCCCCACGCTCGGACCCAGGCGCCTGAGTCCTGGTGCGCCCCAAGTCACGCGTCCATGTGGGCGACGAAGGCCGAAAACACCTATAAATATCCCCCCTCCGCCTCATTCATTCGACACACTTCAACTCTCTCTTCTCCCTCAAAGACTCTCGCTAAGGGCTCGCACTCCGACACCCGAGGCAAACGATCCACTCGATCGTAGTTCCGATAAAAAAAGTGACATCGACGCTACTCCTCACCTTCGAGCACTCCACTCGATACCGAGGTGCCTGTGATCGACTAGCTCAAAACTAGTACCCAGGTTCTGCCGGATTAGCCGCAGAACTGGCCCTCAGTAACAAAGCTCTGCCGGAGTAGCGCGGGAAGGTCAAACGGTAACGGGGTTCTGCCGGAGTCACTGGTCAAGCTAGAAGGATCCGCCTGTTGATCGAGTCGTCACTAGGTTGTCATCTAAACAAAACTTTCCATTCTCGCACTTTCTATTATTATTCACTACGACAACACTAGACGTGGGCACTAGGCCCACAAACGTCCACTAAAATACGTAACGTCCCAACTTCAACCGCAAATACTAAAACACACTAAACAAACCCGAGTAATTTCGAGATCCATTCTCAAGACTATCTATGCATCGAGTTCCGTTTAGCGTATACTCCGAGGGTGCAATTCCTCACAATGTGATTTACTTACATTCGCATTTACAGTTTTTCGTATGATTTATCGCTTTTATGACCTTATAATCGCATGCTAAATCATCTAACACGGAATTCAAAACGTAAAATAACTAAAACTGAACAAAGTGATGGTCGGGTTCTGTATTAGTCCGGGTGCTCACCTTATTGGGTTCGATGCATCTCTATTAATACCGAATCAACGCATCTTAAGCAGAATACAAGGTAATGTATACCACGAGAATGACTAATATCCGTATTATCACGTTAAAACTGACTTGCTAATATCTATAATATTAGTACTCTCTACTCTCCTACGTGCATCTTTTCAAGGCTTGCTTGTCACGTGAAATCGCATGCAAAGAATGTAAACAACGCTATTTTGACGATAAAACTTATCTGTCCTTAAAACAACCCACATAGCAAAGACATAGGGTTTAAAACAATGGATGTTACAGTACTTCCGCCACAACAAAAGAACTAGGAAATCAGCCCACAGATTGATTAGTAGAGGACGCTATAGTGCGGGCGGGATTGGGTGTTGACATCTATCGGATGTTGGCTTCCCAATACGTACCCTCACCCCTTACTCAGAATCGACGGTTTCCGGATGTCCTAAACCATTGGCAATGAGAGTCATTCCAGGCATGGAGTGATTAAGGGTACAAGTCTTTATCTTTAGGTCTCGTGCCACTCAACTTTGAGCCGGTAAGGGATCAAAGTTGACTTGAACGATTTCCGAGTCCCCATAATTGACTCGGTGGCGACTCCACAAATCGGTAACGAATTCAGTTCACTAAAAAGGTCGCCTTACCAAATGAATCGGCCTTTAAACATTTACAACCACGTCTCGATCGATCCCCAAACGGAAACACGGATCCCCGCACCCGTCTAGTACAAGTCCGGATCGTCATCCAAATCGAGGTCCGACACTTCGCCCTGTATGTGAGATCGGACCGGCCCCCGGTGGGAAGAGGGCTACGTGGGTGGCCGCCGCCACACGTTGAAAACTGGGTCGGTCCCGCGCGGGCCCGCGCGGGGCGCCGGGCGGTGCGGACGGACGTCCACAATGGGACGAATCTTGTCGGAAAGTATTCAAAAGCATCTTTGTCAACTCCACCTGTATTAGGCGCACCGATTTCAGGGAAAACAATCATTTTGTACATATCCGCCCAAGAAAATTCAATGGGAGCATTATGTGCTCAAAAAAAAACCAGAAAACACTCTTCCAAAAAGTTACAAAAAATAAACTTCATTCTCTTTACAAAATCAATATATCAATCAATATATATTAATAAAGAAGGAACTTTTCGAGCGATGTGATTGGTCCAAATTTTTTAATATATTTTTTAAGTTAAATAAATAATATGAAAAATTGTATATGAAAAAAAAATCCTACTCAGCCTAGGACTCGATTTTTAAAAAAACAATCTTACTAAAAAATTATCACTATATAAACCCGCGATTATCACCTCATAAGGCAACAAAAATTGGACAGCAATAGCGTGAAATAGTTAGTCAATTCTGTTTGGTAATTGTTTTATTATGTATTCACCCTCAAAAAATATAAAATTAAAATTTTGAATTTTTTAATAATTATTATTAATATGTTTTTTAATTTAAATAAAGAATATATAGAAATTTGTTAAAACAAAGTAAAATTATCGCATATCGAAAAATTATAATGAGGTAATTAAATTATATATCATAAATAAGAGATATAATTCGTTTTTAGATATAAAAAGAATGTAGTCTTATAAATTCTTTAAAAGCTACTTATAAATTTAAGTAAAATTATCTCACATCGAGAAATTATAATAAGGCGATGAAAATTCTACTCTATAAATAAAAGTAATCATTCGTCTTTAGATATTATCGAGAAATCTTGAGTTCTATATCAACCTGAAATCTTTTAAGTTCTAAAAGAACTTTTAAGACTATAAACAAAATTACGACGAGGTAATGAAATTGTACATCATCAATGGGACAAAATTTTCGTTTATAGATGTCAAAAACTTTTAAGGCTATAAATTAAAATATCTCGATTCATTTTTATTCTTCCTATGTTCCTTAATGGGTTGCCCATTTTAAACTTTTTACCTACAATTTTTTTCTTTTTGGTTGATTTTTATGATCAACATCATTTCTGACCACACATCTTCTCTCAATTTTCATTTTTCCACCGCATACTTCATTCTCTTCTTAATATTTGGTCCACTCCACCTATGAAATTTAAATATGGATGGAGGGAGTAAAAATTATTCACATTGAAAAATTACAATATGGTGATGAAATTCTATTATATAAATAAAAGTAATCATTCGTCTTTAGATATCAACAAAAATCTCTTGAGTCTTATAATAGCTCGTAAGGCTACACATTGAAGAAAAAATTAGTATCCCACATCAAAAAATTACAATAAGTCTTCTTATATAAAACTCTTAATAAATCATACTCCCACATCGAGTTTTATTTGTGATATAAAAATTATAATATCGAAAAATTATGATGAGCTGACAAAATTTTATACTACCTCATAAATAAGAGAAATCATTCGTTTTAGATATGAACGAAAAATCTTTTAATTCTTATAACAACTCTTAAGACTATAAATTGAAGTAAAATTATCCCACATCGAGAAATTATAATAAGATGATGAAATTCTATTATATAAATAAAAGTAATCACCCGTCAACCAGAAATCTTTTGAGTTATAAAAAGGAGTTCAAGTAAAATTATCCCACATCGAGTATTTTGAGTCTTATCATAGCTCTTAATTCTTAAAAAGCATTCTTAAGACCATAAATTTAAGGAGAATTATCCCCACATTGAAAAATTATAAGTTTTTTTTAACGGATCAAAAAATTATAAGTTGATTGAATTTTATTATATAAATAAGGGTAATCATTCATCTTAATATCTCGATCTAAAATCTTTTGTCCTAAAAGAGCTGGTGATGAAATTTTATATCATCAATAATAGAAATTATTCGTTTTTATATATTAATCAAAAATCTTTTGAGTCTTATAATACGGAGTAGCTCTTAAAACTACAAATTAAGTAAAAGTTATCCCACATCGAAAAATTACAATAAGGTGATCAAATTTTATTATATAAATAAAAATAATCATCGTCTTAAGATATCAACCATAAATATTTAGAGCCCAAAAATAGTTCTTAAAACTATAATTTAAGTAGAATTATCACACATCGAAAAATTATGATGAGCTGATAAAATTTTATACTTACTACATAAATAAGAGAAATTATTCGTTTTAAATATTAACGAAAAATCTTTTGAATCTTATAACAACTCTTAAGGCCATAAATTGAAGTAAAATTATCTCAAATCGAGAAATTATAATAAGATGATGAAATTTTATTATATAAATAAAAGTAATCATGCATCCGTCAACCAGAAATCTTTTGCGTCATAAAAAGAGTTCAAGTAATAAAAAATATTTCTAACTATACTGCACGCGGCACGCCTATAATTTAATTTGTCGTTTACCGCATATATTACCTACTTAAAAACACATTCACGTATGTGAATAATATTCTTTTACTATTAGACCTACTATTACGTTCGACTTACTTACTTTCTACTGTTGTGTAGTCTCAGCAATTTCAATGTTTCTTAACGAGTCTTTACTCAATCCTAACGATATTTTACCGCTTTACCCCTCTCATTTCACCACATCAAAAAATCAAATATTTGGTTTCCTATCTAAATAAATCTCAAACACTCATAAACTCACCATGAACCAGAACCACCACGAATATCGAGACCGTTCGGGGTCTGTGGCTAGAGTCGATGGCTGAGATCGGATCGGTGGGAACGGGTCAGAGCCGGTGGTTGGGTGGTGGGTGGTAGGCGGGTGGGCTGGGTGGTGGTGGTTAGCCGGGTGGGTGAGGGTGATCTGCAGTGAGGGTCGGGTCAGGTGATGGTGGTCGACGGTGAGGGTCGGGTGGGTGAGGGTGGTTGGCGGTGGGACATGGTGTGGGAGTCAGGGAGGGAGGACGTACGTTGTTGGTGGTGGGTTTTTTTTTTAAATTATTATTTTTTATTTAAATTTTCTCTTTGTTTGTTAATTGATGTTTTCCTTTTTCATCTGTTATTTGTTATTTTTTGTTTTTCATTTTTTCTTTGTTATTTGATAAACTTTTTTTTTATATTATTTTATTTTATTTTAGTTGAAATTTTTAAATTCAATTAATCCTAAACAATTAATCAAACAATAATAATACAATCTAAAAAAAATTGTAAATAAATGAACAATTTTACATCATCGATAATTGAATTCGAAGTCATAATTGAAATCAGGAGCAATTGATTATCTAAATTGATGAACCAAAACGATATTTAATTTCAATGTCAAAGTAAAGTTTATATAGGGGTATAATGAGAAAAATTTAGGAAAATTCGTTAGGATTGAATAAAGGTTTTAACTTAATTGGTGTCATTATCATTGTCACTAAAAATCGGTCCGTGCATCGCACGGGCTTTTCAACTAGTATATATTAATAAAGCGGGAACTTTTCGAGCGATATGATTGGTCCAAGTTTTTTAATATATTTTTTAAGTTAAATAAAGAATATAAAAATTTGTAAATGAAAAAAATCCTACTCCGCCTATGAATCGATTTTTTTAAAATTTAAACAAAGAATATAGGAATTTGTATAGGAAAAAAAAACAATCATATCCCATTTAAGACTCTAAAAATTATCACTATATAAACCGACGATTATCACCTCATAAGACAACAAAAACTGGACCGCGATAGCGTGAAATGCTTAGTCAATTCTGTTTGATAATTGTTTTAATATTTTTTTATTTACCCTTAAAAAATATACTATGATTAAAATGTTGAATTTTTTAAATAATTATTGTAGTTTTAATATATTTTTTTTAATTTAAATAAAGAATATATAGAAATTCGTGTAGGAAAAAAAATCTTACATGAATTATGATGAGATGATGAAATTTTATATAAATAAGAGTAATAATTCGTTATTAGATATTAATCAACTACAAACTTAAGTAAAAATTTATCCCACCTCGAAAAATTATGATGAGGTGATGATATTCTATATAAATAAAAGTAATCATTCGTTCTTACATACTCCTCAACCAAGAATCTTTAATTTTGAGTCTTAAAAAAACTCATAAGATTATAAATTTAAGTACAAAAATCTCACAGCGAAAATTTATGATGAGGTGATGAAATTCTCTATTATAAATAAGAGTAGTCATTTGTCAAATAATGATGCGATGAAATTCTATATTATAAACCAGATTTCATATTATTTTTTCGAGAAAAAGTGATGAATTTATTACGCACTCCATAAAAGTAGTAAAATTTATTTTACATCGAAAAATTATAATAAGGTGATGTAATTTAAATCAAAATATATACTCCTCCGGACACTATTTTTTGCTCCATTATTCCAATATTTGTGAGGAGTATTTTAATTAAATGACCCAAAAAAATAGTGTCCGGAGGGAGTATATAAAAGAGACTTAGGACGGTAAGCTGATGGAAAAGAGAAATCATTTGTGTTTAGATATTAACCAAAAAAAATTGAGTTCTGTTTTTTTTAAGACTAAAAATAAGTAGAATTATCGCATATCGAAAAATTATAATGAGGTGATGAAATTATATATCACAAATAAGAGACCTCATTCGTTTTTAGATATTAGCAAAAAAAACTCTAAAAGCTATTATAAATTTAAGTAAAAATTATCCAACATCGAGAAATTATATAAGGTGATGAAATACTACTATATAAATATAAGTAATCATTCGTCTTTAAATATCAATGAGAAATCTTTTGAGTCCTAAAAGGCATTCTTAAGACTATAGATTCAAGTAGAATTATCTCACATTAAAAAATTATAAGTTGATTGAATTTTATTATTCCTATATAATTAAGAGCAATCATTCGTATATCTCAACTTAAAATCTTTTGAGTCCTAAAAGATATTTTAAGACTATAAATTTAGTAAAATTATCCCACATCGCAAAATTATGATAGGGTGATGAAATTGTACATCATCATCAATAAGAGAAATTTTTCGTTTTTAAATGTCACTTTTTTTTAGTCTTATAATAACTTTTAAAACTATAAATTGAAGTAAAAACTATCCAAATCGAAAAATTATAATAAGGTGAGAAAAATCTATTATATAAATAAAAGTAATTATCATATTTAGATATCAATCAGAAATCTTTTGAGTCCTAAAAGAAGTTCTTAAAATTATAAATTTAATTTGAATTATCATATATCAAAAAATTATGATGAGCTTATGAAATTTTATACTATATCATAAATAAGAGATATCATTCGTTTTAGATATTAACGAAAAATCTTTTGAGTCTTATAACAATTCTTAAGTCTTAAGGCTATAAATTGAAGAAAATGATCTCACATCGAGAAATTATAATAAGATGATGAAATGTTATTATATAAACAAAATGAATTATCCGTCAGCCAGAAATCTTTTGAGTCATAAAAAGAGTTCAAGTAAAATTATCCCACATCGATAAATTATGCTGAGGTGATGAAATTTTATATCATAAATAAAAGAAATCATTCGTTCTTATACATCATTACATCAACCCAAAAAAATTCTAAGAATAACAAAACGTACCTCATCAGTGTATTTATTATTATACTTCGTAGAAGATACTTGAAAAGTCTTCTTAATTTTTTTAAAATGTAATTAATTATTATAATATACTACTAATAGCATGATTTAAGATTTTTATTTGTTTAAGAAAGTGAGATAATGTAAGAGATTTATATTTGACAATTTATAGAAATTTTCTCAAAATGTTGCACAGTCTCACGTGTACTTAGTTAATCATATGAGTAATATTTTAATCCTATATTTGATCAATTACTTATACATTTATTGTGTAAGAAATAAACACATCTATTTATACCATCATGAAATTTAATTATTCATATCACCATAGGTCCATATACACGCTACGTACAATATGTTTTTGAATTATGTATGTCAAATTGGGTCTCTTACTTTATATTGATACGTAATTATTATTTGTCATTTTATTTATTAGTTATTCCATTTATAATAATAATATCCGTAGATAATATTATTGAATGCAAAACTTATAGAGTAACAAGTAAATATTCCATATAAATATAAATGAATATTGGTACGAATATGTAGTTGAAGATGTACTTGTGTGCGGGTATTTTAAATTTTTAATGAGTCTGTATAAGAATTCTAACTATAATGTACGCCTATAATTTAATTTAATGTTTACCGTAAATATTACCTACCTAAAAACACATTCACGTACGTGGATAGTAATCGTTTACTATTATGCATACGTTTACTATTATGCATACTAACTTGATGTCATTATCAACGTCACTAAAAACCGGCCCGTTCATCGCATGGGCTTTCCAACTAGTACTCTTTTAAGAGAAAACAAAAGAGAAAAAGGTATCCGGCTACTCTTCTTCCGACATCAAGCATCCAAGTGCAGTCATCGTTGAAGAGAAGGATCCATACCCGTCAAAGGAGAATTAAGTCTTCAAATCAAGACCCTCCACCGACATCTCGTTCCGTTTATGTGCAAATTGAATAAGTAGATTGGATATAGATTTTACCTGAAACTTTCAATTTTAATAAAATTTATTTTGTTGCATTTTATTTGTGTTTTCTCCATATTTTTGCAATTGAACACAAATTTGTTGTTACAGTGGCGTCTCAATGAATGTGTTTATATGTAATTTAATCATCTTCATTAATTTGACTCCAAGTGTCACCACATAATTGGACCTCTACCTCTTGTTAGTCTTTGTGCCAAAAATAAAGACAAAGAATTAATAGGAAAGGAGTATATCTTGCCATACCAATGAGCCAAACGTACGAAAGCTCGTAGTTGGCTTGCACCTAAATCAAAACTTGGTGGTTCATAATTTCATACATTGTCTGCCTTAGCTTCCATCCTCATTTCAAGTTTTCCTCAGCTTTTATCCATCACATTCAAGAAAGAAAACTTAAACTGGCCTGGTTTTCTTTCAAATACAAATATGACGTATACGGATCCAACTCCCACGCCCACATCCACATCCGTCTCTCCTCATCCTGAACCCGACGATATCTCCGCCTTCCTCCGCCACCACCTCCACCGCTCCTCCACAGCTTCGACTCCTTCTTTTCCTTCTTCTTCGCCTCTTCTTATCAACCCTCCTACCATGCTACACACCGCTGCAACTAATAATAATGACAACATTAATTGTAGTAATAATATTAATATTAATATTAGTAACAGTAACAGTAACAGTAACTCACCACTTCTCTGCTCCTTGCCATCAACTCTTATTAATCTCAACCCCGGTCCAGCCACGGTTTTCTCTGCTTCAGACCGGATCTCCTCCTTCCCTCTCAACATTGACTACTGCGACTATGAAAGCGAGGTTTTATTACATTACCTATATACTACTCGTAGTATACTGGAGTACATCCTATTTTTCCTATATACAGTACATTTAAACAACAAAAATACTTTCTTTTTTTAAATTATTTTATTTTTGGTTGCAAGTTACTCCCAGTTTCTATGTTCAACTGAAAATTAAGGAAGAAAAAACGAGTGATTCAATATCAGATAGCCTAAAAAGGAAATAAAATTCAACGTAATAGGAACTCAGAGGGAGTATATAATTTGAGGTTTATTATTGTGGAATACATGTGTAGGAAGCGGAGGAAGATGAACATGAACATGAGAGGCAGAGTCTGTCAAGAAATCAGTCAAAGAGGACCAGAGCTGCTGAAGTTCATAACTTGTCCGAAAAGGTTTGTTCACAACATATCATGACTCACGACTCACGACTCACGAGTACTCTTTCTGTGTCTCAGTCGTCATTTGTGTTTATCTTTTATATTATTTGTGAGATTTTATATTACTTGTGAGTAGATAGAGAATGGAAACTGATTTGGTTTTTTGTGGGTTATGAGAACAGAGGAGGAGGAGCAGAATCAACGAGAAGATGAAAGCATTACAGAATCTTATTCCAAATTCAAACAAGGTAACATTATATTCATTCGCTGATTAATAATTTGAATTTTATTAGAATTAGAATCAAAAGAACTTTAATTTCTTACTTACATTATAGTTTGAGGGAATTAAGTTTGGAATAGGTCGTTAGTATTTGTTGAACTGATGGATATTTTAATTTGTTTTGAGGGAAGACGGATAAGGCTTCAATGTTGGATGAAGCCATTGAATATTTGAAGCAGCTTCAATTGCAGGTTCAGGTTAGTTCTAGAAGAATAATGCCTTTCTTTTTTCTTGTTATTGAATACGGAGTACTCCATATTTTTTATCCATGTTTTATTAAACGTTGTAGAAAAATCCATTTTTTCAAAGAAAGACACACTTGATTGCATTATAATTTTACAATTTAGTAGTAATCCTTTATAAAGTCCATGCGATTCATGTTTAACCATCCCTAACCAAGATACGATTTCATGCATACGAATAATATTGAGCTCGTATTAATTGACTTGAGTGTAACTGAAATCCATAGTCGCAATTATTACAATGTTTACCCAAGATGTTCTAATCTATTGGTTAAGACTAGGTACTTTGGATAATAGATCAAAAGTTTGAATCTCCATCCCTTTATATTGTTATACGATTACGTGTGTTTTTCGTTGAACCAAAAAAACAAAATTATTACACTGTTTTCCATGCACCAGCTGTAGAGGTATGGAAACTGATTATTTACTAGCGTAAGCTATTGATGACTTTACACCAATTTATTGCACTTGTTACTTAACTTGTGTTCATGCCTTGCCGGACCCAGAACGTTCAATATGAGTTAAATCTGAAATGTAAATGGGCGTTAGTAGATTTGGAGGGGTCAATTATATATGTAGAATAATGCGCTTTTTTAGTCGAAATTGGAGGCAATAATTTAAGAAAAAAAATCTCATTATTTTGGTAGACTAACTACATACCCTTGCATTATTACTGATTATTGTCGCGTTGAACTATCTAATGTTTTCGTGCATGCAAGTGAAACGATTAAGTTAAACATTGTATGCATGCCAAGGCGAGCGATAGATTATTGTTTGAGCTATTAATTGGTTTTGAGTATTGCCCCTGACACTTTGTGCGTTCAGATGTTATCAATGCGGAATGGAATGAGCTTGCATCCGATAATGTGTCTACCCGAGGATCATGGCCTTACAAATGCTACTCAGCTGTCTCAAATAGGAAGAATGCATAATGTTGACAACAGTGGTGCATCTTTTGATCATGTTAGCATTACAGATGCAGTACTCAACATTAACCCAGCTGATACATCGTCATACTCAACTTTTAATTTAGCTAACCAGCAGCAGTGTAGTCCCTCAATCCGCCGGCCCATTTTATCCACTCTTTCTAATAATGTAAACAAGTTGAAGAGGACATCTGCGTTTGAGCTGGACTCGGACTCAGACGCATGTCTCCATCCCCAATTCCGGCCCTTTCAATCTCAGATGAATCATGGATCAGGATCGGCAGCTGGAATGGCGAACCAGAGGACTACTTGATCAAGTATTTTTAGTGGGTATATAATACAGTATTATTTTGTTTTGTACTCCTATTAATAATCTATGACGCTCTATTTACTTGTGGATGTTGATGCCAGCAGGTTAGATACATACAGCATTTTCAAGTACTCAAAACGAAAAGCTGACGACAGAGAGATGAATGAACAAGAGATGAGACATGACATTATCAGTTGATCATATGGTTTCTGCTAGTGATGAGCTTCGATTGAGTAGTGTCGTTGTGTTTATCATCATATTAGGCTATTTAGAATGCAGAAAATGTGGTAGCATGATAAGCTTTTGTTAGACATTCCAAGATGATATCTAATAGTAACAAGATTGTGTTAGTTGTTTAAGTAGAATGAAGATGCAGTACTAGTATGTAGTTGCGTATGGAAAACACAGTCAAGGAAGTTTAATCTTGTGAAAGGTGTATTTTCAGGGTTTTGTATTGAACCAAGTTTTCTGGCTTTAGAGTTTGAACCATGATAAGTCATACGAGTAGTTGTCGTTATAAGCCGTGAAACAGATTAACTAACAGCTTTAAGAGAAGTTGATAATAGAGAAGAGAGAAGAGAGAAGAGAGAAGAGAGAAGAGAGAAGAGAGAGTGCGTGATTGGGAATGATAGCATTGAAAATTGAGGTAGGCAGGGTCAGGGGGCGTGCAAGTACTTGTCAGGCTTTTACCAGTTTTGATGCTCTAGTACTCTAGTCTAATCCGTATTAGCTACTGCCTACTGATTTAATGCATTACCTTTTTGTCTGATTGTACGAAGTCCTACTAAATCACTGATTCCCACTCACCTACTGCATTTAGACTATGTTTATCCACAGATCCATCATTTTTTCTCAGACTCGGCCACCTCAGCTTTCCACTCACTTTTCATTCTTCAGACTCAGACACAGACTCACTACAAAAGTACACTTTATCCACAGACTCATCTTAGACTTTCTCCCCTCACATACCTTATTTTATATTATTTTTTATTCATCTCACCTCAACTTTTTATCTACCTTATTTTATTTTTTTATTTACATCATCTCACCTCAACTTTCTACATAACTTATTTTATTTTTTTATTTACCTCAATATCTACGTTTATTTTAGAACTCGATTAATTACTCGAATAATTACAATTAAATAATTAATTGTTAAATAAATCTTGTGGCATACGAATAAATTTATTTCCAAGTGGTCATTATTAAAAGTGGCAATCGGGCGGGTGGGTCGAGTTCGGGTTGGGTTGTCGATAAACCTGGCAAACAAGTCAACCGGGTCGGGTTTGGGTTAAGTGAGTTTCGCTTTGACTTTGGGTAGGGCCAGATCATTTCGGGTTTGCTATTTTCATCTTTTTAGGGATATCGACTCGTTTTTTATTATAATAGTCAAATCAATTTCGGGCTTACTCGGGTCAATTCAGGTTACGAGTCCACCTAGACTCTTTAGTTTGGATATCAGATCGGGATCGAGTTGGCTTATTAAGGTTGGGTCATTTCAGGTCGAATCAGTTTTGTCATGTTTAGTTCTCGGGTCTGGATCGGATCGTTGGTTCGGGTCGGTTTGGTGATGTTCAGGTCGAACTAGGTTTTGTTTGGTTTGGTCGGGAATAACTATCAATTCATTATCCGTTTTTATTAGTACGTGCAGTATTATTTATCATTTATTATACGAATTTGCTTTTTATCATATATACAACTATATCATCTAATACAAATTATTTTGATCATGTCTTTTTATAATGAAGTGAAATGAGCTAAAGTAAAATAAGTTGAACTGAACTGAACTGAGTTGAGACAAATTGAACTAAAGTAGCCTGAAATACAGAAATAATAATAACAAGTTTACTAGTTACAAAAAAATTATTAATTATTATTGTAACAACAAATAATAATGTTAATTATTGTATCAAAAATATTAATTATTATAATTATTATATTAATTTTAATTTTAATAAAAATATTATTAATAAAAATATTTTATAATAATAATAATAATATTTATAACAATAACAATAACAATAACTATAGTAATAATAGTAATAATAAATAATAATATTAATTATTAATAATATTATAATAATACTAATATTAATATTAATAATCAATATTAATATTTAATAGTAATAATATTAATAACAATAAAAACAATATTTTTTTTATTATATTAATATTAATTTTTATAAAAATGTCATTAGTTTTAATATTTAACAAATAATAATTAATAATAATAATAATTATTAATAATAATAATAGTAATAATAATAATAATAATAATAATAATAATAATAATAATAATAATAATAATAATAATAATAATAATAATAATAATAATAATAATAATAATAATAATAATAATAATAATAATAATAATAATAATAATAATAATAATAATAATAATAATAATAATAATAATAATAATAATAATAATAATAATAATAATAATAATAATAATAATAATAATAATAATAATAATAATAATAATAATAATAATAATAATAATAATAATAATAATAATAATAATAATAATAATAATAATAATAATAATAATAATAATAATAATAATAATAATAATAATAATAATAATAATAATAATAATAATAATAATAATAATAATAATAATAATAATAATAATAATAATAATAATAATAATAATAATAATAATAATAATAATAATAATAATAATAATAATAATAATAATAATAATAATAATAATAATAATAATAATAATAATAATAATAATAATAATAATAATAATAATAATAATAATAATAATAATAATAATAATAATAATAATAATAATAATAATAATAATAATAATAATAATAATAATAATAATAATAATAATAATAATAATAATAATAATAATAATAATAATAATAATAATAATAATAATAATAATAATAATAATAATAATAATAATAATAATAATAATAATAATAATAATAATAATAATAATAATAATAATAATAATAATAATAATAATAATAATAATAATAATAATAATAATAATAATAATAATAATAATAATAATAATAATAATAATAATAATAATAATAATAATAATAATAATAATAATAATAATAATAATAATAATAATAATAATAATAATAATAATAATAATAATAATAATAATAATAATAATAATGGGGACGGTGAGCATCCAGATTACATGGCGTGAGCATCCAGATTACATGGGGACGGTGAAGAGGGCGTGGGAGACTAGGGTTGCTGGGTCTCCTATGTATCGATTGTTTCAGAAGTTAAAGCATGTTAGATATGGTCTTTCTAAGCTGCACTTGGACAACTTCACTAATCTGTTTGTGCAAGTAAAAGAAGCCAAGATTGCTCTTCTGGAATGTCAGAGGAACATTGCAGTGCTGCCTTTTTCTGTACAGCTGCAAACACAGGAAAAAATATTAATGGACAGGTATATTAAAATTAAGAAAGCTGAGCTTGGTATGCTTAAGCAAAAGGCTAAAATTAAGCATATACAAATGGCGGACTGTTCGTCTAAGTATTTCTATGCGAAGGTGGCTGAAAGGAAAAATCAGCAAAACATTGGAGCAATTAAGAATGTGGATGGTGTTCTTAAAATTGGTTCGTCTGAAGTCTCTGAGGCCTTCCAGGAGTACTATTCTAGACTGTTGGGTAATGTTGTTCAAACTAAGGACATTGAAATAGCTGCTGTTACTGCTACTCCTCTGGAGGAATTTGTTCCCCTTACTGCGGTTGTATCTGTTACCGAGATTAGGAGTGTTGTGTTCAGTATGGATGATAATAGTAGTCCGGGTTTGGACGGATTTTCTGCGGGTTTTTTTAAATCCTCTTGGAGTATTATTGGTGGTGATTTTTGTGCAGCGGTTCAAAGTTTCTTCAAGAATGGTAAGATGTCCAAGCAAGCTAACACAACTCTTGTTTCTCTTATCCCAAAAAAGAAAGATGCGGGTTCAGTGTTGGACTATCGGCCAATTTCTTGCTGTACGGTTCTTTATAAAACAATTGCCAAAATCCTCGCCAATAGATTAAAACCACTTCTGCCCTCTTTAGTAGGAGAAGAACAGGCTGCTTTCATATCAGGAAGAAATCTGTTTGATAATATTATGTTATCCCAGGCTTTGGTAAAAGGCTACAGTCGAAAATTTTTGACTCCTCGTTGCCTTATCAAAGTAGATATTCGTAAGGCCTTCGACTCCCTTCAATGGTCATTTATTCATCAAATGTTAGCGAGTTTTGGTTTACCTAGTACATTCATAAAGTGGGTAATGGGATGCATTCAGAACCCTTGGTATACGTTTAAGATAAATGGTGGTGTTTCTGGATTTTTTCAGGGTCGAAGTGGAATCCGTCAAGGGGACCCCCTTTCGCCTTACATTTTTGTGCTGAGTATGGAAATTTTGTCTCGTAGTTTGAGAATGCTTGGCAAGGGCCCTCAGGTCTCACCTCATCCGAAGTGTGGTAGGTTGAATCTAACTCACTTGATTTTTGCTGACGATCTTATGATTTTCACTCGAGGGGACCTCCCTTCGGTTTTGGCTTGTAAACGGATTCTGGATTCGTTTGCTCAAACTTCAGGGCTGACAGCTAACTCGGAAAAAACCAATATATATTTTGGTGGGGTCGATATTTCGGTACAGCAGATTATTTTGTCCCAGTCTGGTTTTGCAGCAGGTTCGTTCCCTTTCAGATATCTAGGGATCCCGCTCACGGATTCTAGATTCAATTTAGATATGTACTCTCCTCTGTTGCTTAAGATTCAGCATTCCATTAATCACTGGTCCACCAATTTTCTGTCATATGCGGGTAGAGCACAATTGTTGAACTCGGTGATTTTCGGTCTGGACAATTTTTGGTGCTCGAGTTTACTACTACCTGTTGCTATTCTCAATTGGATTAATAAGATGAGCAAAGATTTTTTCTGGGGAATTGCAAAGGGAGGACGTAGGCTGGTTTTTAAGAAGTGGGTTGAGTTATGTTTTCCTTGGGATGCAGGTGGGGCTAATATCAAGCATCTTCAGACCTGGAATTATGCTCTTCTTGCTAAATGGTTGTGGATCTTCTCTCGTACACCTACCAGTTTTTGGGGTAAATGGTGTAAGGAGTATATATTGGGGTCGATTTCAGTTTGGGATGTTACAGTTAAAGAGTATTATCCTGCGTGTTTTAAGCACTGTTTGAAGGTGCGGGATATCCTGGTGCAAAGGTTCGGCTCTACTGTTTCTGTCCAACAATTCATAGAGCAATGTGTCAGCAATTTTGAGTTCAAAGTTAAGAAAGCCTATGATATACTGAGGCACACGGATAAGAAATGCTGGAGTTCTGTCCTTGTGTCTAGTGTTTTGATGCCTAGTCACAAGATAATCTTGTCTCTAGCCATTCAACAGAAATTAGCCACGATTGATCAATACTGCAGACGAGGGTTTTGTTTAGCGAATAGATGCTGTTTATGTGAAAATGCTATGGAGTCTCACTCTCATCTATTTTTCAAATGCCCTTTCTCCAAAGAGGTTTGGTGGTGTGTTCTGAATTGGCTGCAACTGAAGGTTACTGAGTTTCGATTGAGGAAATTAATATGGTGGATGCGTTTAGCCTGTAATCGCAAGCATTGGAAGATGGTGTGGCTCAAAGTCAGTCTGGCAGCAACTACATACACAATTTGGAAGGAGCGGAACAAAAGGATTTTTGTTGATAAGAAAGCTACTGTTGAAGCAATTTTTTCACAAATTAAATTTTTGGTTACCACTAGGTTTTACAGTTATAAGGAGAGTCCGAAATACTATAGAGTCCTCAAGGCCATTGGAGTCTAGTGCGATTTAATTTCCTAGTGTGGTAGTTTTTTTGCAATGCTTGTAATTTCTTTCACATTGAAATGAAATGATATCATTCTTGCAAAAAAAAAAAAAAAAAAAAAAAAAAATAATAATAATAATAATAATAATAATAATAACAACAACTTATTTGAACTGAACTGAACTAAAATGAACGGAACTGAACTGAACTGAATGAACGAGTCTGAGGATGAGTCTTTGAAATCCAAGACTCAACTTCAGACTTATCTGAGTCTCAGACCGTCTCAACCACTTTATCCAGGGATGAGTCTCAGACTCAAAGAATCTGAGACTCAGACTTTTGTTCAGACTCAACTTCAGACCTCTTTTAATCTTCCATCCGTCTGAGCCTCAGACTTGTACCAACCACATTATCCAGGTATGAATCTCAGACTCAACAAATCTGAGTCTCAGACTCATACTCAGACTCCCTTTAAACTTAGCCTTGGACCATCTTCGACCCTTTGGAGTGGCATTATTCTCATGAGGCTGGGTTAAATATATTCTCCAATCATGATTTTGTAGCGTCAAGAATGTGAGGAGCTTGGTGGCGCTCATCTTCGCACGGATGAAGATGACGCTCATTGTTTGTTAATTTTTTTTCTAATTTATTACCCAATAGGGACTTGACACGTGTCAAGCCCATAATCATTCCCTTTATTTCTTATTTGTTTTGAACTGTTTACAGTTTTTTACTACAAATCTTTATTTTATTTTATTTTTTTAAAAATAAAATATCTAAGTTGAATTTTTTTTTCTTTATAAATAGCGTATAATATTGGGTAGTATTATCACACTACTTCTTCCTTTCTCTATTTTATTTTGTTAATCACATTTAATACAAATCAAAATTAAACCTATTTCTTTCTAATATTAGCTATGGATAACTATAATAATTATATATAATAATCCGATTAATAATGATAATAGTAGTAGTAATAATTTCGAACAACAAATGTTAGAAATTTTTCGAAAAATGAGAGACGAAAGTTTTATGGGTCCTCAATCAAATATCGCTACCTCCGGCAATTATCAAAACCCACAATATAATCCAAATAACTATCAAACCCGGCCTAATTACGCAGGTTACGACCAAAATAATTATCAAAACCCACAATATAATTCTCAACACCCGCAAAATTTTCATCCTTTCCAACAGTTTGACAATAACTACAATAATTATTCTGATACTTACCCTCGTTACAGTTCGCAAATTCCATCAAATAACTCGTTCAACTGCAACCTATCTCAAACTTCAAAGTGTGATAGGGACAACGTAGTTGAAGAAAGCGATGAAGTTGAGGTATCTGTGAGGGCCAGTGAACCGTCTGGTTCAGCAAGGAAGAAAAATATATGGTCTATTCAGGAGGATGAAGCTCTCATATCTTCGTTTATGAGGCACTCAAGTGATAACACCATTGGAACTAATCAAAAGAAAGATGCGTTATGAGTGAAAGTCGGAGAGTTGTTTGAAAAAGCACGTGAAGCTAACCCTGACAAGATCATGCATCGTACTACAAGCATGTTGGGCAGTCAATTTCGACAAGTAACAGTCGCTGTCATGAAATGGGTTGGATGTTACGAAGAAGCTGTTCGGAGGAAGGGCAGAAGCGGGTACAAGGAAGAAGACATCATTCAAGAAGCTCATGCACTTTATAATGAGGCTCACTGTGGAAAATTTCAAGATGAGCGTGCATGGATGATGCTTAGAAAATATCAGAAATGGTACGAAGTTGTTGGAGGCTATATTAATACGAGGGTTAGTAGGAAGCAGAGTACTAACAGTAGAAACGATATGTCTATGGGTGAGAAGAGCACAGATCCAGATACCCCTGTCATTGGAAGCGATCCAGACTCCGCCGGAAGTGGTAAGAGAGTTCGCCTAAATGGCGGTGATTTTTCTACACCAACTAGCGCTGAAGAAGGTGAGGCACGCGGGAGTCAACGTCCGCAAGGTATAAAGACAGCAAAGAAGACGAAGGGGAAGATCAAAGTTGGAGAGATTGCGTATTTGGCTGAAAGTATAGACCGTCATGGGAATAGGAAGGAGGTCGATGCGGAATTGCGGTGAGAGAGGCTAAATTTTGCTAAACCGAAATTGAAAACGAAGAATAAACATATTGAAGCGAAGAATAAACAGATTGCTTTTATTGAACAGAAGGTGAAGAGCGACGAGAAAATGTGGAAATGGCAAGTGTTTCACGATTTATCATCAAGGAACAGTTTAACCCCACAAGAAGAGGCATGGAAGCTGCAGCTTTTCAACGAATTACGAAACTAGAAGAAGGGTTATGAAGTATATTTGCAAGTGTCTCTTATTTAAAATTTCGTTTATGTTTTAGTTTGAAGTTATGTTTATGCTTGAAGCTAGAACTAAATATGTTTATATTTTAGTTTAAGTATTTCTTTATGTTTCTGTTTACGGTTAATGTTTTTAGTTTAAGTATTTCTTTATGTTTCTGTTTATGGTTAATGTTTTTAGTTTAAGTATTTTTTTTATGTTTATGTTTATTTAAGTTTAGTCTTGGTAACTGTATTTTGCGTACTAGTGTATTCTGTTCTCGTATTGTGTGAAAGTAACTTTGATAAAACTGGTATGTACTGTCTTATCAACTAATGTTTAACATAACATTTCTTTTTTCAAAAGTGAGCTACTTTTACTACATGATATGACTTGACTATATGTCGAAATAGTGTGGTACAGTTAGTTGTCCAACTTGTGTGGTATACAATATTTTGCAAGTTGTGTGGCACAACTTTCTATGCATTGTCTATTTATTGTGGGTATTGGAATCGTACTAAGGAAGTAATGAGTCATGTCTATTTTTTGAGCAATGTTAAATATTCCAACAACAAATATCACAACTTGAATTTTATATCCAACAACAATATATCACAACAAATATCACAATAAAATAATGGATACTCTATGAATTTTCATCATCTTCGTCTTCTTCATCTTCAAGTGAGAATGATACAGAGTGCAAAGCGATAGAGCGTGGAATTGATGCATGTATCGGTCGTATCTCACAAATGGTTGCGCAACAAAGTCGTAGGCGAAGAGGTCCGAGAAGATACATTGAGAGAAACCGTGAAGTTGGTCATCAAAATCTATACAATGACTACTTTGCTCCAAATCCCACTTATCCACCAAATCTGTTTCGTCGTCGTTTCCGGATGAATTGACATGTTTTCCTAAGATTAGTCGAGGTTTGCGAATCATATCATTCATATTTCTACCCTGGTCCCTGGTCCGGATGGGACCGGTAGAAGTGGTCTATCGTCTTTACAGAAGTGTACTGCAGCCTTACGTATGTTAGCGTACGGGGAAGCCGCAGACGGGAATGATGAATACATTCGGCTCAGAGGGTCTACCGCAGCAGTTGCGCTAGAGCGCTTCACTGATGCAATTGTAGATCGACTGGGTCCAGAGTATTTAAGAGCCCCTACCGTTGATGATATGCAAAGACTACTCTACATCGGTAATAGACGTGGTTTTCCAGGAATGTTGGGGAGTATTGACTGCATGCATTGAAAGTAGAAGAACTGCCCAGTTGGGTGGAGAGGAATGTACCAAGGACGCAGTGGTAGAGCTACAGTTATTTTGGAAGTCGTAGCCTCTCAAGATCTTTGGATATGGCATTCGTTCTTTGGGATTCCGGGATCTTGTAATTACTTAACTGTGCTCCATCGTTCTCCTATTTTTGATGATATGATGAATGGAAGAGCTCTACGAGTTAACTATACGATTAATGGGCATGAGTACAACACCGGGTATTACTTGACCGATGGTATCTACCCACAATGGTCAACATTTATACAATCAATTCCACTACCACAAACACCGAAGGACAAACTATTCGCTGAACGTTAGGAAGAGGCTAGAAAGGACGTAGAGAGGGCATTTGGGGTCCTACAAGCTAGGTTTGCAATTGTACGTAAAGAGGCACTAACATGAAGCGTTGAACGAATATGAAAAATCATAACCACTTGTATAATACTCCATAACATGATAGTTGAGGACGAAAGAGAGAACTATGCCAACTACGATCCAAATGAGTTTAACAGTAATGGAAATGACGAAGGTGATGCAACCGTGGAAGAACCGGAATATGAAGTTGGATACACCGCTTCAATAAGTATGTACATTCAGAACATAACTTGTCAAAGAAATTCAAGGGGCCATCAAAAACTCCGGGCGGACTTAATTGAAAATATTTGGCAGAAATTTGGAGAATCTTAGGTTTTACGGTGTTGAGTCTTGAACCTTTATGTTATTTTATTTTTAATCATGTACTTTTATTTTTGAATGAATGGTAATGTTGTGCTTCGTACTCTTATTTTGTAGTGAATTGTAATATTGTGCTTCGTACTCTTATTTTTAAACAAATTCTGACAGATGCTTTAGTTGATAAGATACGAAAATTGAAGTGACCATACACTACTCCATTCCGACATACACCATGTTGACAGAACAATTCAAAATCATTTACTCAAAAATTGACAACTCTATTACAAATTCTGACAGATTCTTTAGTTGATAAGATACAAAAATTGAAGTGACTATACACTACTCCATTCCGACTTACATTATGTTGACAAGACAATTCAAAATCATTTACTCAAAAATTGACAACTCTTTTACAAATTCTGACAGATGCTTTTATTGACATTTGAAAATCAGGAAGAAAAAAATGAAATGAATAATTACGTAGCTAAGTATAAGTTACGGTTTCATACTACATCTCCTCGCACCTATTTCTCTCATACATAAAATCAACTAAAATATATAACATGTCTGCCTACTATGATGAGGAAGTTGAAAACACTCAATGGAAAAGCAATAAGATTAGGGATGAAGCTCGCAACTTTTGTACTCGTCTGAATTTAGTCGTAACAGAAAGCGTGTATATGTTATTATTAAATAGTCCACCGGCCCTAACCAAACTCCATGGTATAATTATTGGAAATGCTAATGTAGTACTTAGTCCTCCAATGACAGTCAACAATACTTTTGGTATGATTTTTTACTATTAATATATATTAGGGTTTTTCTATGGGGTACCCCTCAACTATCGACTTTTCCAAGTGGTACCCCCGCCTTTTTCGAATTACAAGATGTACCCCTAAACTTTGTAAATTAGTCTATATTGTAACCAAAGTTATAATTTTCTAACGGAAATTTCTCAATTGATGATATAAATAGTGATTATTTCCTATTTTACTTTCATCAACCATGATATATTTCTTCAATTTGCATCCTTTACTCGAAAAAATCCATTTCACCACACTACGACATGGGGGTGACGCAGGGATTGAGGTTGACGGATTTAAAAGAGTGAGGGAGATAGGTCGATGTCGGCCGACAACAGAGTGCGTTTTGATGGGCATTTGGTGGCTTGGTGAATGGTAAAGAAAAAGAGGTGGTTTGTAGCATCAAATTGGATTGATTAATATGTTAATTATTCATTTTAAAAAAATAATTGTAATACACTTATCACTATGGTTATGCTATGGACTGATAAGTAAAGTTTAGGGGTACACCATGTAATTCGAAAAAGGCGGGGGTACCACTTGGAAAAGCCAATAGTTGAGGGGTATCCCATAGAAAAACCCTATATATTATTATGTACTCCGTGTGAAAGTCTATGATATATGCAGATGTTGATTACTTATTGTTTAATATTTCAGAGACATGGACGGCTAAAAATGAGGAGCTTACATCCTTACAAAGTGAAGCAGTTACGATGATTCGTAGGATGTTCAAAGTGATGGTTGAAGATGTTTTAAGAGACCTTTTGTCTGAGAGAGGAAAAACATTTGTTCAACGTGAAGATGTCTACTATTGGACTATCTATGATGAAATTACGACGGAGGAGGATCGGCTCCAGGAAATTGAACTTCAAAAAGACGAAAACTCAGACGACTGGATGGACAATTCAGATTACGATTACGGTGGAGAGCATGAACCTATTAGAAAGTGAGGGAGTAGTAATATTTGTATGTGTGCTTCGTATTTCTATTTTTAAAGTTAATGTAATGTTGTGTTTTGTACTTATATTTTTAAATAATTTGTTGTGTTTTATTAAAAAGTCTGAGACAACAGGCGAGTACGAATTTGAAAACCGAGTCCAACAATCAAATTAAATTATGTGTACTCGATTTTGTTAATTAAATTAGTTAACAAATTATTTTCATAATTAATAAAAAAATGTGGAATGGTGGGTTATTAAAAAGTAAGAGAGATAAATGATGAGAGAGAGAGAAAGATGATGATGAAGAGATACTCATCATCATTCTTCCATCTTTCCTCTTTCTCACTCATCTACTTCATAATAAAAAAACACTCCTCCATCCATACTCATCTCTTCATCATCATCTTACTCTCTCATCATTTATCTTTCTTACTTTTTAATACTCTACCATTACACACTTTTATTTATTAATTATGAAAACAATTTGTTAACTAATTTGATTAACAAAATCGAGTACGTATCATTTAATTTGATAGTTCGACTCGGTTTTCAAATTTCATACTCGACTATTATTCGGGTTATTATAATTAAAGTTATCCATAACTATTATTATAAAGAAATAAGTTTAATTTTGATTTGTATTAAATGTGATTAACAAAATAAAATAGAGAGATGAAGAAGTAGTGTGACAATAGCACTCAATATTATACTCTATTTATAAAGAAAAAAATTTCCAATTCAAATTTTTATTTATTTTTTCCAAAAAAATAAATCACACAAGATTTTTTAAGCAAAAAAAGTAAACAAGTATACTTTAAGTAACCAATTAAATGAATGAATATAGTTTGAACACTTGGCACATTCTCATCAGACAATTTTTTTTTTTAAAAAAAGAGAAACTTTCCCACACTTTTGCTGACAACTTCCTTCATCACCCACTTCATCAAGTTCTTGCCGGGCTTCACGCTCATCATCTTTGTGATGATCCTTCATCATGAATGGAAGCCATGATGAAGGACTAATCTTTCCTATGATGAGCTCCTTCATCATGGTTGGAGGTGCCCTTATGAGTTATAGCAACCACAATGAGTGGTTCTTTGTAGTAAGACTTTCCATTATGGACAAAAGTTTGTGTTATTTTTAAGAAATTTGGTTCTTATTTAAGGACCAAGTTTGTCCTTAAATCAATAAAGTGAGACTAATCAACAATTTTTCTTAATTTAGTTCAATTTTAGAAAAATTATCCAAGAACTTTATTTAAAAATTCTTCCATTGTAAGATAAAGTTCTTATATATGGGAGATAGTGCAAAATGAATGGCATAGCAAGAGCTTTATATGGAGTTCATCCATTGTGAATGCTCTTAGAGCAACCACAATGATGGTTTTTGATCGGAAAATCTTAAACAAGGGTCATTTACACCATCATTCCTAGGGTTATACATGTTTTATCCAAGGAATCTCTCTTTTGGAAGATTCTCTCAATTAATTACCCTTTCACCTAATTCCCACCAAAAAACCTCTTTTTTTTGTTATCAACTTCAACTTTAATACTTCTGATTTTTTTAAGGAAAACTTACGAATTACCACCACGTATTTACCGTATTTTAGAAATTACCACAATGTATTTTATTTATTACCAAATATCACCTATATTTTAGTGTATATTTACAAATCACCACCGTATTTTAATCCCGACCTTCATTAGTATAATTCCGGACAAATTAAAGGATTAGCAGCTTGTTAACGAGTTTAAATTTAAGCAAACTACCTAAATTACCCATAATTTCATTATTATCTTCCTGAGAAAAATACCACCAAAACCTAACTTCATACCATGTCACCCTTCACGACCATTCACCACTGCCGCGGTGCCGCCATCTATTGCTACTAGTCCACTACCCATTTTTAATGTTTGAGTGCGTGACCAGTGACCTATACTGTTATACTATACACCACCTCCAAGAATTCAATACACATGACCACTACAAACCCATGTCGTCGTTGGCCCTCCACAACCCAAAAACAACATCACCACTAGTTACACAAGTCAGCACGATGTCGGTGATCGTCGATGGCTAGATCTCCCTTGGTCATCTGATCCTCTGGTCGCTCTTTTAGTTGGAAGTCGTCATCGTCTCAACTTCCGTCGATGGTGCACAAATAGATAATTAAGAGTGCGCTCAAAACGAGGTGCTGCCGTATCTCCAACGACTTATGGGTGGTGAAGGGTTAGAATTTTAGAGGAGTGAGACTGTGAGGGTGAGTTAGGGTGGGGTATTTCATGGTTTGTAGTAAGGTTGCGGTGTCACTATATGGAGTCAAGTTGTTCTTGCATCTTACTGTTGGTGTTGGGGGTTAGCTGCAAATACGATGATGAAGATTTATGAGGTCAGATCCCAAATGATTATGGTTTTTTTTTGAGAATTTGATGGACATGGAGATTATAATGAAATTAGGGGTAATTAAGGTAGTTGACTTAAATTTAAACTCGTTAATAAGCTGTTAATTCCTTTAAAATTGTACCGAATTATATTAATGAAGCTCGGGGTTAAAATACGGTCGTGATTTGTAAATATACACTCGTTGGTATTTTGTAATAAAAGAAATACATAGTAGTAATTTGTAAAAATGGTAAATATATGGTGATAATTTTTAATTTTTCCTTTTTTTACCTTGTTTTATACGTGTATTTTTATATGATACTGTATTTCTAATGTATTTATACGTTATTGTATTTATATACGATATAGTCATGTATTTACACTTACGTATAGTTATAGTGTATTTATTTTTTCTTTACACGATATTTTATATATATTTTTTAAAATTTTAAATTTTAAATTGATTAGATATCTTAAAAAATTATTTTCGAAACATTCGTACTTCTTAATTATTCGGATTATTTTTCTTTTTTTAATCAGTTAATTATTTTTAGGGTAGTTTTATAATAGTTGATGGGGTCGGTAATCCATAAATTATTATCCACCGACCCCAGGCCCGGATCAACTCCACTTGAGGGGAGGTCGCTAGAACCTTTAAGGCTGGTGCCAAGACGTCAGGCCGGACCCTTCTGGACGACCCTCAGGAGCCCACTAATAGAGAACTCCAAAACCCTCGGCTCGGCCCATTCTAACCAAGGACATCAAAAGACCCTCGGTCTTTCCGACCCCGAGTGTATGCTCCGAGGTAAGTCCTCAGACCCTCGCCTAAGGTAAGAGACATGTCCTTGTCATGTCCTCTCCCTCTCTCATGGGAAACAAATAAATACTCGTTAATGTCCACTCATTAAGAGGTAATGAATTTCCTCTCACTAAATTCTCTCTCTAGAAAATGTCACCTTATTCCTCACGAATAAGGTCCATCAAGTGCACAAAACTGACTTAGGCATCGGAGAGGGTCTTCATGGATACCTCCAAGGTCCTGTTTGCTGTTTGTGCAAGCAAGGTTGATCCGCTCCTCCAAGGAGGTCCACCAGCTAGAGGGGGAAAGAACTGAATGCTTGGACAAGGCCAAGATCCAAGTCCCATAAACTCGAGATCTAGACCCAACTTAGATCCAATTGTTTCGTACCGAAACAATTTGGCACCGTCTATGGGGATTTGACAAAAGAATCTCCAAAAACAACGAAAAGTCATAAGAAGATGTCAGACATCGAAGAGATAGCCACGGTGGTAGATCCGACAGGATAAGTCATCGTTCCTGTTACGGAATGTCAATATCCTCGCCGCAAACTATTGTGCCAGACGCTGCCCCCCGGGGTGGCGGGCAGGCCTCAATTCATGGCACCTCTGATAAGGGAACGAGAGCCTCAAAAGTGCAAAAAGAGGTGGTGCGAGGGCTCAACCTCGAGCTCACGCCTGCTCAAGCTGCACATGCTGCCAAGTTCTTTACGGTCATGTTAAACATGGAAGTCACCCTGAAGACTTGGTCGACAGTATCGCGACGACCTCGCGGCGCCTCGAATCTCCGAGCTCTACGACCGCGGGAGGGATGAAGCGGACTGCCGCAAGAAGGATCCAAAGAAAAGCGAAAATGGCTGCCCTGAGCTACGTGCAAGCCAAGAAGGGATTATGAACCACCCCACCGGGGCTGGAACCCCAAAAGAAGGTAGCCTCGGTGCATACGGTCGAATCAACTACATCTGCCAGAAGGGGATCCGTGTCACAAGGCATGAAGGACCGTCTCAAACCACGAGAGCCCGTTTCTACACGCCTGGGGCCAATGAGGGTTGGATTGTTCGACGAGATAACCCCCGTAGAGAAGCGACCAAAGACAAAGGGCCTGTCCAAAAGGATGCAAGCTAGATTAACTCGCGGTCGGCAACCCGAGAATGAACATTACCAGTCGAAGGGAGGCAACTCCAAGGAAAGTCTGGAAACAAGACTAGAGCCGACACCCCGGGATAAATGCTCGGGACCCCGACACCAATCCCGTGAAGTGGAACTCGAGGCCGTAAGTGTAATAATCGTATTTTAATACTTGTATTTTGTGATTATTTTGGGTCTCTGTTTTACAGATAGTAGTATATATTATTGTTTGACCCGTTCCTTTTATACCATTACTAATACCTATTTAACTTAACCCATAACCTACGTCTAATTCCTAATAAGTTTAATAATAACCTACTTGTAGATGTAAATCCTAATAAACCTGCACCACCATCTTACGTACAACTCCTTTTCTTTTATTAACATTCATCCCTTTTGCCGCCACCCACCAATTCAATCTCTATTTCCTTCGCCGCTCAGCATCTCTCATTCCCTTGAGAAATCTCGTGCATCGTCACCCGCACACATGGTATGAGTCTTTATATTCATTGTTTTGTAACCGTTTATGCCCTAATCATAATTGGTGTCGTAATTCCTTAAGTCACGTCATAAGCCGATATGTCGGGATTAGTATAAGTTAGAGTATTGAGTCGTAGGTGATCAAATGTACATATAGGTTGTGGCCGGGTTGATAATTTGTCGTTATTGCAGACGATTGTTGTCATTGTTGTGATGGATGTCATGGTAGTGGAGGTTGCAGACTTGCTGCCGTGCGGTTTTGGATTGTTATCGTGGATTGAGTTTTGGGTGTTGTTTTGTGATATTGTTTATGCTCATTGAGTACGTAGCTAGGGCAGGGATTAGTTTTATTATTATCATTATTATTGTTATTATTATTATTATTGGTATGTATTGGGGTGTGTGATTTTGGGTCCAGCCGAGGCACGGTTGGTCGTTGCTAAGTCAGTCAAGACACAACTCATGGTCATTATAATAGTGGGTCGGTCTCGTTTTATAATTTAGTTCAATCGGTATCAGTTTCTTTTATAATTTAATTACGTTAGGGTCGAGATTAATTTATATATATATATATATATATATATATATATATATATATATATATATATATATATATATATATATATATATATATATATCTTATTAGGATTGGACTTCGTAGAATTTTCGTGGTGAATTGTACTACAAACGCGGTGGTGATCTACTAACTAGGTAAGGTTATCCTTACTCAGTTTATGTTGTATGTATGCATGTTGTATGATATGTAATGGTATAATGGTGATATTGAGATTGCGACTGTGTGCCTATTGAGATTGCGACTGTGTGCCTATTGAGATTTCGATTGTGTGCCTATTGAGAGAATCTAGCTAGGACTAGCTAGGCCCGGTTGATCTCGGGAGTTTCCCTGATGTTTCCTCTTAGGAGAGCCTAGGAGGGGTGTGCACACTCGGACTGACGAGGCGTGACTGCGGTCGCGATAGATAATAGGAATGAGGATGATGATACTGATACTGATGTTTGTGATGTTGGTTTTACTAATGTTATTTAATGTTATCGTAAACTGACCTGGTGTGTATGTCTGACGTGTCTGTGATGATCTGATTAATATTTTCGATCGATTGGGGAGCTGTCTATAATGCAGGTTATGTGTATTCTGATGTGTTTGGATGCTGGAATACATGTACGGGATTGGGGTGAGCGCGACTTATGAGTCTGGACGTAGCACGGATGAATGCGTAGACATTCCTGTTATATAGATTATATATATAGCTTCCGTTGTGTATCTAGAGTTGTAATAGTTAATGAGTTGTAATGTTTTAAATCATATGGTCGATTTGGCATTCCATGTTGTAGGGTAATGAGCTACTTCCTCGAGAAACCGAGATGGTAACATCCTTATTTACTTGGGAATGTCTAGTAAGGCTCCTATGTAAATGAGAGTGTTACAAAGTGGTATCAGAGCGAACGATCTTAGAGCCTAAAATAAATTAACCTAGGAAAATAAAATGAACCCCGGTAATGTACCATAAAGAGCCCCTCCAAAATTTGGTTGAGGAGACGTCCTTATACCAACCCCGACCCTCCTGGTCTTGACCCGGTAACAACGTGTGAGGAATGAGATGGGGTACAATAGGTGGGATACGTTGTGATGCTATGAATGTGGTGATGATTCTTGTGATAATTAGTTGTGCTGCTTGACGCATACTATGTAGTGGATTACATGAGATGATGTGTGATAGTACGTGGCTGCAGTATTATCAGCGTATAGTATTTAGTAAATGATAAATTGATATTTATACATATTTTTTACCCATTTAAGATTATTATTTTTATGTCGTCTTTCATATTATTTGAGCGAAAAACGTATTTTTATGACTTAACGAGTTAATATATACGTTAATATTATTTACATGTTAAATTAAGTTTTATTATCTATTTTTTTAAATTTAGAATAACCTATTTAATTTGAAGGTCAAATAATACATACGTTCTCGTATACATTGTGTAGGTCTATCTTAAGACGACGATATCTCATTCATATGATATCGGAATCAAGTGATTCAGGATGCGTTGGAAAGCTAAGTTCGAGGCCTACAAGTTTGTAGAAGAGAGAAACATCAAATTCAGTAATCTACTAGGTCGAAATCGAGTTATAAGGCTGCAGGCCAGTAGATTCCGACACCAAACAAATAGGTCTGAAGTTCATTGTACAAAAGAAGGGGTAGGAAATAAGGAAACAAAAAAAGGAAATAAAAGATTTAATAAGAGAAAAAGAAGGAAAGAAAATAAAACAAAAAAATATAAAAAGAGGAAGAAGAGGAGGGAGCAGAGACGTGAAGAAGAACAAAAAAAAGAGAAGACCAAGAAAGACAGAAGACGAAGAAAGACGCATAAGACGAAGAAGACGACGGCTTGATTCCGTCCAATCAAATTCCGTCCCAATTTTTATAAGCTTTTCTAATCCTTATTTTATTTTTAGGGTTATTTAACGACAATAATATCAACTATAGGGCGTCTTCGCAAAATAATACCAATTTCAATAAATCTGAGAATAATACGTATTATTGGATTAGTTAAACTAGAGTAGTATAAGTGACTTTATAACCTGCTATATCAGGTCACCTAATTAATATTTAACCTTTTACTTATCTTCCAACCTCCTCCTTAACCTGGATAACGGGTGAACGAGTCGAGTTTGGTTCTGGCCAACTTCAGGTCGGGCCACTTTCGTGTTATAATAATCTGGTTGACTTCGGGCCGGGTCGAAAATGTCGAGTTCGGGTCAATCTCGGGTTTGCTGTTTTCAACTTTGTTTTAGGATATCGACTCGTTTTCTAAAATAATAGTCGGGTCAGTTTCGGGTTAGCTCGGGTCAATTCAGATTACGGGTCAAAATCTGGTCTTCTGTTCGGGAGTTCAGATTGACTTATTCGGGTCAGGTCAGTTTTGACAGGTCTACTCCTCCTTACTTCTCTCTTTCATCCTCTCTTTCCATCACCTTCATCCTTCTTCAGTTTTTTTTCTATACGTTTCGTTTGGATTAACGTGTTGATTTTGGTGTACAATTGTATTATTAGCTAGATTTGGTGAGGTTGAAGCAAGAGAAAGACGAAGGATATTAATGACGTTTAATGCTCCGTACACTGAGTAAGTAAAAAGGAGTGAAATAATATGAAATAAATTAAAAGCGAAAAAGAAAGGTGAACGATTTCTACCGGTAACTGGTCACCAGAAATCGTTCACCCATACTACTCCGGTTTAACTACTCCAAAAATACGTATTATTCTCAGATTTATTAAAATTGAAATTATTTTCGGAAGACGCTCTATAGTTGGTATTATTGCCGTTAAATAAAATTAAAGGTGATAAAGGAAGGTGGATTGGTTCTACAGGTAACCGGTCACCTATACTACTCTTGTTTAACTACTCCAATAATACGTATTATTCTCAGATTTATTAAAAATTATCGTTAAATAACCCTTATTTTTATTGTATTATGTTTAGTTTAGAGTAATTTTCAATTGGAGTATGTAATTGACTATTGATGTTAGGGTTTATGAAATTATGATATCGTTTTGACTGATTAATTAGTTTGTTGGATATTTATATAAGATTCCTTATTTAACTATCTGATTCGTGTTTGTTAATTCTGTTTGGCCAACTTAATTGTATTCATGAATCAATCGTTGAATTGATAGTAGTTTTGGTTAGGTTGCAGCGTTTTGGTCTAATCTTAATTGCTAAAATCTTGTGTAGTAGTTGAGTCAAATATAATTGCAGCGTTCCGGTTATATTTTATTCAACTGATTAGTGATCTTAAAGCGACTTAATTTATTAATTTGATTCATGCATTCATGGTTAATTTGATAAATTGGTTAAGATTAAACTTGCGTGCGTTCACGGGGTTTAACGAGTCAGAAAGATAAAATTGGTAATTTACTTGCGTTCAAGGATTAACCTATTAACTAATCTATCCAATAAAATTGATTAAGAGAATCGATGATTTTACCCGACATCTATAGAAAATTACATATCTCAGCTCCTATTTATTCATTATAAGAACTTTCTGCCTGTTTATTGCGATTATTAGTATTATTAGTTTTATTTATTTAATTTTAGTTAGTAGTTTAGTATAAAAACAACCCAAACAAACCCCTCATTCTTATATTTATACTTATATAACTATATAAATATTACTAAATTAATCTGAGATAGTATCATTAGTCCCTGTGGGTTCGACTCTTATTACATGCCCTACTACTAGTTAGTTAGAGTCTTGTAAGTGAATTATAAATTTAATTTTGACTGCGGTTACGACACGCATCAAATTTTGGCGCCGTTGCCAGGGACTGATTTGTTTATTATCTTTGATTATATATTAGTTATTTAGTAAATTAGTTACTTATTTATCTAGTTATTTATTTTATTTTATATTCTCTTTAGTTTTTATTTCAGGTACTTATTTACAATATTTAAGATGTCTGCTGGAGCGGAAAAGAGTTTAAGGGAGCAATTATTTCCTGCGGAGACACTACCTACTAGTATTATTTTTCCTACTTTGGAAAAATCATTTAAGCTGAGTCCAGGTTTTGTCCAAATTCTCCCTAACTTTTATGGTCGATCTAATGAGGATGCTCTAAAACATATACAAGAATTTTATCTTGCTTGTTCCACGTTATCTTTGGATGGTATTGATGATGATTGTATTAAATTCCGAGCTTTCTCATTCACTTTGCATGAATTAGCTAAAGATTGGCTGTTTAATTTACCTGGTGGATCTATTACATCTTGGGATTGTTTAAGAAAAGTTTTTCTTGATAAATATCAACCTGTGAGTGTTATAAGGGCAATAAAAAAACAAATTATGAATATTCAACAAGATGATAATGAATCTTTAAATGATTATTGGGATAGATTTAACCGATTATGTAATTCCTGCCCACAACATGAACTAAGTGAGAAAATCTTGATTGAATGTTTGTATGATGGTTTGCTAGATGATCAAAAGAGGTTGATAAACACTGCCAGTGGTGGTTCTTTGATGGATAAAACTCCAACTGAAGCTAGAAAATTGATTAATAATATGGCCATTAGCAGTCAACAATATGGAACCAAGACCGAATGTGATTTGAAATTGCAAAAGCAGTTAAAAGAACAAGCTGAGCAGATGAAAGAATTGAGAGATGTTGTAAATAACCAACATCAATCTTTAGAAAATATGGTAAAACAATTGGTAGTTCAAGTAGGACAAGTTCACTCTCAGAGCCTTAGTCGTTAAGAAAAAACTGATAATAACTTGTGTCACTTGGATAATCAAATGAAATTGATTTGTACCACCCTTGCCAACATTGAGAGTACTTTTGTTAGACAACCTGAACATAATTTGTTGGATGAGTCTAAAGCAATAACCTTAAGGAGTGGTAAAGAGCTTAAAAATAGATTTGATGTTGAGGAAGAAATCGAGGTTAGACCAGGAGGTACAAAATAAAATGATGTTGAAGAGAGTCGAGATGAACCTCGTAATAGTGGAATTGAAACGAAAATTAAGGAAAATGGTCCAGATTTAGAAAAGGAGAAGGTTATAGCTAAATCTACCCTAGATGCACCTACTTTTAAGACCAATGTTCCATTTACTTTCAAATTTGCTCAGTCTAAGAAAGAAGAGAAAGATAATGAAATTCTAGAAATATTTAGAAAAGTTGAAATAAATATACCTCTCTTAGATGCTATTAAACAGATGGCAAAGTATGCTAAATTTTTAAAAGAGTTATGTACTAATAAGAGAAAGATTAAGAGTGGGGAAAAAGTGTTGATAGGAAAGAGCGTATCTGCGATAATTCAAAAGAAAATACCTCCTAAATGTAAAGACCCTGGAATGTTTAGTATTTCTTGTAAAATAGGAAATAGTAAAGTAGATAGATGCATGCTTGACTTAGGAGCATCTATTAGTGTTATGCCTAAATCCGTATACGAATCACTTAAGTTAGGACCTCTTTCTCAAACTGATGTAGTGATTCAGTTAGCGGATAGATCACAATGATTTAGTTCAAGTTGATGAGTTAGTATTTCCCGTTGATTTTTATGTGCTTGATATGGGTAATTCTTTCGATGCTAAGGATACGCCATTATTATAGGAAGACCCTTTCTTAAAACAGCTAGAACTAAAATTGATGTCTATGAGGGAACTCTTTCTTTTGAATTTGATGGTGAAACAATTAAGCTTAATATTTATGATGCCATGAAATACCTCATGGATACTACTGCTGATGTGAGTTCTATAGAGAGTATTGATGTGATAGGCACAATTACACAAGAGAACCTCGACAGAATAAATAAAGTTGATACATTTGATGATGATAATGATTTGGCTCCTATATTATCTTTTGAGGAAAAGTTTGATTCTATCCATGATAGTCCTCTAACCACTAATTTTGAGCGTGTTTCTAGCCTTGAATTACCTAAAGATTCACCTAAATTGATTTCGTTTATTCAACGTCTGCCTGAATTGGAATTAAAACCCCTGCCTAATAACTTAAAGTATGCTTTCTTAGGTGAACTTGACACTTTACCTGTAATTATTTCTAGTTCACTTTCTGAATTGCAAGAGTTTAAATTGTTAAATGTGCTTAAGGAATATAAAGAGGCAATAGAGTGGACCATTGCTGATATTAAGGGTATTAGTCCTACATTGTGTATGCATAACATTTTTCTTGAGGATGGTGCCAAACCAGTTAGAGAAACTCAACGTAGACTTAACCCGTCAATGATGGAAGTTGTGAAAAAAGAAATTCTTAAGTGGCGGGATGCGGGTGTGATATTTCCTATCTCAGATTCAAAATGGGTAAGTCCAATCCATGTAGTGCCTAAGAAGACCGGGATTACGGTTGTTGAAAATAGTAAAGGAGAACTAGTTCTCACTAGAGTATCAAATGGATGGAGGGTTTGCATAGATTATAGAAAGTTAAATCAAGTAACTAGAAAAGATCGCTTTCCTTTACCATTCATAGATCAAATGTTAGAAAAGCTTGCGGGACGTTCTTACTTTTGTTTTCTAGACGGTTATTCTGGGTATATTCAAGTTCCTATAGCACCTGCGGATCAAGAAAAGACAACTTTTACATGCCCTTTTGGTACTTTTGCTTTTAGAAGAATGCCTTTTGGACTTTGTAATGCTCCTGACACATTTCAGCGTTGTATGATGAGCATATTTTCAGATTTGCTTGATAATTCCATGGAGGTTTTTATGGATGATTTTACTGTTTTTGGTGATGATTTTGATTTATGTCTCCATAATTTATCTCTTGCTTTAAAAAGATGTGTCAAGACTAATCTTGTGCTTAACTTTGAAAAATGTCATTTTATGGTGGAAAAAGGAGTTGTCCTAGGCCATGTTGTCAATGCTAAAGGGTTGGAAGGTGATCAAGCTAAAATAGATATTATTAGTTCGTTACCCTATCCTAGCTGTGTGCGTGAAATAAGATCATTTTTAGGGCATGCTGGATTCTACAGACGATTTATACAGAACTTTTCCACTATTGCATCACCTTTATCTAACCTACTTGCTAAAGATGTACCATTTGTGTTTGATGATAAGTGTAAGGAAGCATTTAATACATTAAAAGATAAATTAACTTCCGCACCAGTGATTAAACCTCCTAATTGGTCATTACCTTTTGAAATAATGTGTGATGCTAGTGATAAAGCGGTAGGAGCTGTATTAGAGCAAAAAGTAGGCAAGGAATCTCATGTTATATATTATGCGTCGAAAACTCTTGACCCAGCCCAATGCAACTACACTGTCACTGAAAAGGAATTGTATGCTGTTATTTTTGCTCTTGAAAAGTTTAGATCGTATTTGCTTGGTACTCACGTGGTAGTATACTCCGTTCACTCTGCTTTGAAATATTTGTTGAAAAAGAAAGAGTCTAAACCAAGATTATTACGATGGATGTTATTGTTACAAGAATTTGATTTGGAAATAAAAGATAAGAAAGGAGCAGAAAACTTAGTTGCTGACCATCTTAGTAGGATTATTAAGGAACAAGACATAACTGTCCTCTCTTCTGATTTATTTCCTGATGAACAATTGTATACATTAAATGTGAAATATCCTTGGTATGCTGATATTGTTAATTATTTGGTATCAAAGGAGTTTCCTAAGAAACTTACTAAAGCCCAAAAAGATAAAATTAAGCACGATGCTAAGTATTAGATATGGGACGAACCTTATTTGTTTAAAATTTGTTCCAATAATGTTATAAGAAGATGTGTGCCTGAAGAGGAAAGTAAATCTATTCTTGAATTTTGTCACTCATTTGAGTGTGGGGGTCATTTTGGCCCGAAACAAACAGCTCATAAAGTTTTAGAATGTGGATTCTTCTGGCCTTCTCTGCATAAAGATGCTTATACTTTTGTGAAAACTTGTGATCAATGTCAAAGAAGTGGTAATATTTCTAGGAGAGATCAGATGCCTCTTACTTCCATATTTATAGCTGATGTTTTTGATGTTTGGGGTATTGATTTTATGGGACCTTTTCCATCGTCTTTTGGGAATACTTACATTCTTTTAACAGTTGATTATGTTTCTAAATGGGTGGAGGTCAAGACTACTAGAACTAATGATTCTAAGGTGGTTGCTGAGTTTGTTAGGGATCAGATTTTAATAGGTTTGGTATTCCTAGAGCTATCATTAGTGACAGAGGGACTCATTTTTGTAATCGTATCATTGAGGCTTTATTTAGGAAATATCACGTTACTCCTAAGGTTTCTACCGCTTATCACCCCCGGACTAATGGACAAGCTGAGGTTTCCTATACAGAAATAAAATCAATTTTGGAGAAGGTTGTGAGTCCTAATAGGAAAGATTGGAGTAAGCGTTTAGGTGATGCATTATGGGCATATAGAACTGAATACAAAACTCCAATAGGGATGTCTCCTTATCGCTTGGTATTTGGAAAAGCTTGTCACCTTCCAGTTGAATTAGAGCATCGAGCATTTTGGGCGATTAAGAAGTGTAATTTTAATTATGAAAAGTCTGTTGCTCACAGAAAACTAGAAATTCTAGAATTGGATGAGATAAGGAATGATGCATATGAAAATTCTCGGATCTACAAAGAGAAAACTAAGGCTTACCATGATAAAATGTTATCTAGAAAAGGCTTTAATGTGGGTGATAAAGTCCTCCTTTATAATTCTAGGTTAAGATTATTTCCTGGGAAATTGAGATCAAGATGGATCGGTCCCTTTGAGGTTCTTAAGGTGTTTGATCACGGAGCGGTAGAAATTAAAGGATGCGAGTCAGGAAAAATACTTAAAGTGAATGGTCATAGCCATATTAAGATGGATTCGAGGCCAATTGGGTGGATATTGATTTGGAGGATCCAACGTAAGAAAATTGAGAAATAGCATGTCGTGCCATGACGTAAAATAAGGCGCTTCTCGGGAGGCAACCCAAGATTGTATATTTATTTTTTATGCGTGACTAATTATTTTACTTAGTTTTATTTTTTCCTTTATATTTCATTTTCCTATTTCACTTGTCTTGGTCCAGTGTTGGAATTTTGAAGGATAGGAAACAGTGATTTTTTGCTGAACATGTGATAGATGTCAATGGGATGACGTTTTCAATAATCAACGTGGACAAGATGCATATATTTCTACTTCGCTAGACCCGCTAAGTACTTTTATCCCTCTTGTATATTTATGTGTGCAAATTTTCAGCTCTTTGTTGTCTCTTTTGACATTGAGAACAATGTCGGATTTAAGTGTGGGGATGAGGTAAACTGAAAATTGGATAGATTATTGCTGAAAGTGGAGTTGGCGGGTGGCCATTACATTGAATGTGTGTTTTGCAGGCTATTTTAAATTTTGGGATATGTGAATATTTAGGGGAAAAACTGTCAAAATTTTGATAGAAATTTGAGCTTAAAAGTTTTAGCCTTTGTTTTTATTGAACTACCTAAACTTGGGAAGTTGACGACGAATTTTAACATAACCTTTTGTCACAAAAAAACTAGTAATATTTTTTTTAAATGATTTTTATTAATAACAATACAAAAAAATGTTCTGAAGTTATATATGCAATTATTTTTCCTCCCGATCGAACTTGGATTAATTAATTTGATAGCAGATAATATTTTAAGTCTCTTTTAAATTTGATTTATAAGTGAATTATAAAGAATAGCACTTGCTTTAGCTACCTTAACTACACTTTTCGTTGACTCTAGAGGTACGAGATGTAAGCCGGTCTTATCTAATTAATTTACTTTCATAGGTGACTCCTAATTAGGGCGATAAGGAAGATTAGATACCTCAAGAGTGAGTGAGTCGTTCTTGTGACTCGAGTTAGTAAATCCGAGGGGAACCTAGTCCTAACGGGATTGGGAGAATGTCTAATACATTGTCCGGAAGGGCGGGAGTCATTGATTGAAAGCTCGCTACATGGGTCACTTGATCAGGAAAAAAAAAACGGAAAAAAATGAATGAAAAAAAAACGAACCGAAAAAAAAAACAAGCAAGAAAGAAGAAGAAAAGAATAAGTGTGGAAAAAGTGAGACGAGGTGTCTAGTTTGACTTATATGCTCGGGAGAACGATCCTCGTACTGAACTCGTATTAGGAATGTACATGAAAGTAAACCCCCTTCCCCTAAGGCCTTAAACTGCTGAAACCCGTCTTCTTGAGTCAATGCAAATATATTTTTCGAAGGTAGTTAAACCGAGTGTGAAGGATAATGAGTTTATTTATAATTTGAATTTAGAAGCGGTTTAACTTATTATATGTTGTTAAATTAGTTAATTGAATAGTTTAAGGGAGGATAAATTTTATGTATACATTACTTGCTAATCTAACTCGCAATTATTTTGTTAAGTTTACTAACTTATAAAAAAATGTTTTCTCAAATATTTTTAGTTTGTCGTCGATTATACCTAGTTTGGTTAGTTTAAAACATTTGAAGATTAATTTTTCATTTTATGTTAGCTCTTGAGTAATCATTGTCGAGGACGCCAATGGACTAAGTGTGGGAAATTTGATAAATTGATATTTATACATATTTTTACCCATTTAAGATTATTATTTTTATGTCATCTTTCATATTATTTGAGCTAAAAACGTATTTTTATGACTTAACGAGTTAATATATACGTTAATATTATTTACATGTTAAATTAAGTTTTATTATCTTTTTTTTAAAAGATTATTTAGTAATAGTATTTAGTATTTAGTAAAAGATGTCATATGAGTAATAGGTTAAAGTACGTAAGGTCGCGGTAGGAGTCGATCATCCTTGGGTGGGAGACTGGTCATAGCCAGGATTGGTGGTAAAGTTAGATACAATGTCAAGTTGTTTGTACGTGGTAGTGTCGTATGCGATAGGCGGGTTCTTATTAGTTGATTTTATGATACCGGGTGTTGGTTTTGACGATGTAGTAAGGTAGTACAACCTTTGTGTTACGTGAACGGGGTGTAGAATATAATGATTACTTCTTTTGTTCTTTTATTATTATAATGATTATATCTTTTGAATATCGATAATGGCTTTGTTTTGGAGTTATGGAGTAAGGATAAGTGTGAGGTTAGAGTAATATATTCCGGGGTTTACGTTTTTGCCATCAACTATAAGACTAGTGTATCAGGATTCGGTACATTAGTTGTTGAACCGGGTGACAGGTATCCCGGGAGTTGTGTACATTTTGACCTTAAGCTTACGTCTCGCAGTAAGTCACCGTCATAAGTTGAACTGGGTGAAAGGTAATCCCAGGAGGGGTGTGCATTGTATTAAACTAGGGCCACGCATTTATAAGTCGTCGCCCTATTATGGTTGAGTAGCCTAGTTAGAGATCGAAGTTTGATTTGTTCGAACTAAGTTCTCGAAGAAAGTTTTTAGTATTCTCCTAGTGAAAGTCTAACCGTCTACACTAATCCTATACATAACGCCGTTTTGACTATTTTTATTATTATCGATATAATTTGGTTGCAGGTTGGCAAATGTTTTATGTTTTCTCTAGAAAACTCATTTTTATTATATCGTTTCGATACGTGAAGTTTTTCACTGAAAGATTATTTTCATTATAATGTTTTGCTGTTTTCCATTTTGACTATTTTTTTATAGTAGTAATTACAGTTTTAAAATCTTGTTATACGACTGGGAGAGCGTTGACGTTGCTCCCCACTGATTGTGGTTGTTATGTTTTTAACATGACAGATATATGTGTTTTCCTTCGGGTGGGCTAGCAAGTAGTTACGGATCCTGCTCCGCTGATTAAAAATTTGAACTATGGATTGTTATAAACCTTTTTTATGGATTTTATTTTATTATTATTTTGTAGGCATTTTTATTTTATGGCTTATGTATTGACTTACCATTTTTATTTAATCAAGACATAGTTACAATGTGTTATAATCCCGACTCTACAGTGTTTTCGCCACTGTATCGGGTTAGCTTTTCGAGGGGATTACAACAACAACGTCAAGGTAGAGTAGAATGACCCTCAGGTTCACAAACACCACAATCGGAGGCACAAGGTCAATTTACGACCCCACAATTTAATCAATAGTCCGGTGCCACGCCTTCGTTCAAGAACTTTGGCACTCCGAGCGGGTTGACCCCTTACGATTACGATTCAACCGGGGAACAAACGGGACAAGGGTTCCATCAACCTTTTAACATGACGTCCAACCTATTTAATTTTGATATGTCGGCATACTCGGCCATGTCGGGGAGATCACCTTTACCACCGACACTGTTTCTTTTTACACAAACGGGTCAATAATTCACTCAAACGGGTCAACAATTTACACAAACGGGTCCACAATTTACACAACAAGGTCCACAAGGACCACAATCGTATACAGAGTCTACACAACACGATACAACGGCACAAAGTGTGTCACAGTTCACAAATGTAAACGTACAAGCAAGAACGGGCGAACCATCCGGTGACGATATTGTTTAGGAGACAGAAGAAGAAATGGCTAAATTGTGTTCAATGGGTAGGACAAGTATAGTATGGCTAAGTTTCACTAAGAGTGTAGATAAAAAATTTGCTAAGTGTAATAACAGCATGTAAGGCTGTGTTAAGTGCCAAAAGTACATCGGGTACCGGTCACCTAGGACGACACGCTAAAAAATGTGTTCCCAAAGAGGTCGGTCAAACATCCATTGACCAATTTGTGACCCGACCCAAATCACAAGAACACTATATGTACGATTATAACACATGCGCTGAGGAATTATCCGGAATGATAATTCAAACGGAAAAATATTTCACTCTATCTGAACACCCAGCGTTTAACAGATACGTAAAAGCAAGCCAACCGGCTCTGTAACACCTCGTTATTTTCTGAGTCAATTATAAAGCTTGACTTTTATACTTTTATTTAAATCGGGTTTTTAAGTTGGAAAAATATTTTTTGTCGTTATAAATATTAAAATATTTTGGGTCGTCTTAGAATAAATCGATTTTGATTTTCTTTAAGTGGGAAAGTTATTTTATAAACCGACTTTTTATCGGATTCGACATTATCGGATACCGTGTATTGAATGACTCTTCGTATGCCAATGGATTCGGATATCCGGAAACCATGGTTCTGAGTAAGGGGTGAGGGTACGTGTTGGGAAGTTCATAAAGAACACCCAACCCCGCCCGCACTTAGCGGCCTCTACTAAGATATCGTTTGATTTTAAAATACGCGCGTTAGTAATTCGATTAAATGATATGCAAACAATGTTTTGACTAAATATGCAAAAATTTGTATAAGTTGCCATGTCGATTTAATGCATCTAAATTAATATCAAAGTTTTATTTAGTATGCGAGGTTCGTTTAAGTATAATAAAACAAACAACGGAAATAAATCGCTAAAACATGAACAAACAAGTTAGTAACGATGATAACGGTTTGTAAATTGAATAAGCGACATGAATATAATGCAATGCATGGTTTTGAAAAGATGAATCACGTGATGGACTTAACACGTGATGACTGAAGTCATTAAAAGAATTTTATCGGGACTCGAAAGATGCTGAAAGACTCACGGTTTTAATGAACCAGGAGCCACTCGATCGAGTCATTGAGGGACTCGACCGAATGGTCTCGAAAAAAAGATTCTGCCCGGTTTTTGGGGTGCCACTCGATCGAGTGGCCTAGGCACTCGATCGAGTGCCCCCTGTACGAACAAGAGTTCGTTTTGCAATTTTGCATGAGTTTCGAAATTGCTTTTTAATGTTGAAAATTGATAACTTTACTAAATCGCGTTAAAATATAATATGATTTTCACTCAACTCGTTTTTCAATACTCGTCATATTCGATGTTTGATTATGGAATCAATATCCAATATTTAGAGTGGATTTTGAAAAAGATGTTTGTAAATAGTTTTTTGATTGTATTAAGACGAAATAATTCTCTCCCCTTTGTAATTTCGTATTAGTCTTTTCGGACCATGTGATCATTGTTTCGGCGTCAACGGGATTATGCTTAACATGATTTAATGATTGATTCCTTTAGACCCGATATTCGACTATAGAGTCGATATCGTATCCTAGGAAATAATGTTTTTAGAAAATAGTACGATAATATCGATATTAGAAACGAGAAAAATAAAAAAAAAATTGTGAAGGAGATGAGAAAGACGGAAGAAAAGGAAGAGAAAAAAAAAAAGGAGAAAGCGGGATTTGTGACACCCTCAACCTACATTCTTAATTATCTCGAAAACGGATTCGTAGTAGCGGCCTAGGTGCGGGAGCGTTAAGATGTATATAGGTGAGTTATGGTGTGTATGGTTAGGGAGGGATTTGACGAGTTTTGCACTCGGGTCTTTGATGAGTTTTGATCTCAGGTTTGCTAAAGGTTGCTGAAATTTCGGGGATGAATTACTGTGAATTCTGTTGTGATATCGCCTAGGATGTTTTGTGTGTTGTGTGTAGGTGTGTGAATACGTGTGTGTGTTAATTGTATGTGTGGGGATCCATTTATAGTAGAGGTTCCCGATCGTAGCTAGGAGAGGTAGCTTTGTTTGGGTGACAAGAAATACCGCTTTGGATAGAAAAAGCAACAATTTGAAAGGAAACAGGATTCCGTTGTTGGGTGGAAGAGGAATCCTCTTCCGGCTGGAAGAGGAGTCACTCGATCGAGTGGAGCATATCACTCGATCGAGTGCCCGGTCTGACTCCGGTTTTGCATGAGTTTTTGAGCTTACTCGACCGAGTGGGCTGATCCACTCGATCGAGTGGGTCTAGCTCGGGTATGAGGTTTTTTTTAGAGATCTAGTTTTATCTTTAATGGAATTGTTTTAATCTTTTCCGTAGCTGCTTTTTTGTAGTATTGGATTCCTAGTCGGATTTCCAGCGTGACGTAGCAGACATTTACGTCTCGGAAACGTCTTTGACCGGGGTTTGACTCGGTCGCTAAAAGACGGTTTTGCCCTTGGTGCCGGATTCGACCCAAATTAGCCTTATTTGACTGGAAACGACCCATTGGGCCTGAATTTGAGGTTCGTTTTGTGAGATTTGTACTCCGTAAAAAGCCCAAGCCAAATACTAATGTTTTTGAGCCCATATTCGAGTATATTAAAGCATGTTTGCGTCCGATCATCATCGGGTGTTTTTTTGGAAACTGCTATAGACACCTAACGGCCAAATGTGGGTGTCTACAGACACGACTCACATATTGGTACTGTTTTGGTAAAACTTTTGATAACTTATAACAGACTCTGGGAGTTCTGTTGGTCTAGATGGTTTTAAGGTGCGTCTAAGACGTTCCTGGCCCTCACTCGCTAGTGACTTAGACTTTCTCCTTTGGTAGTTTCATCCTACTGACTGTCCAAATGTGAGAGGTGCACACTATTATGAGTCTAGCTAAGCACAGGTGGTTACCTCTAGACCGTGCAAGGGTAGGACCTTGGCACACAGATTGCGAAAAATATATATTTTAGTTAGTTTGGATTTGACTACTATTTTTATGGTATTCTGGTATTGAGACGATGATTTTAACTCTGATTTCAGTTTATTATTATTATTATTATTATTATTATTATTTCACGATTTATTATATTATTATACTTTTACTCAGCTTTGCTGACGTCCTTTTGTTTTGGGTTGTTCCGCCGCTGGAACCTGTACCTATTCGTGTTTTTGGTACAGCTGATAGGTACACTTGATTTGCTGTATGGGTGCATTCTGGTATCGAGTTATGCTGAGCGAGGAAGGACTTTTATAATTTAACTTTGACTGCAAACTATTTACATTATTATTGGATTTATTGGTTTGCTATTGCTTTAAACCGTTTTGGATTTTGTGAGACTTAAGACTTTCGCTGCAACGTTTTCATTTAATTAGCTATCGAATTTCTATTTTATTTATTTATTATTTATCTTTTCCTTGCACTTGGCTCGGTAAGCTAAGTGTGGAGTAACAGCTTTGAGTTTTCTGTTTTCGGTTTATTATTTTGGTTGCGAAAATTTAGGGCTGTTATAGTTGGTATCAGAGCAATAGGTCTTTCCGAAATGTTTGCAAAATTTGAAATGGTTTAAAAAAAACCTTTATCTTTATATTTGAAATTATTATTAAAAAAAAACTTTGCCTTTTGTATAAAAATAGAGTGTTGGGTGGATTGGGTGCATTGCATACGCACGAATTATCTCATTTATATTTACAATCGTCGTGGTTTAGTACTGTTACTATTCTTACCTAATGGAACTGTGATAATAGAGATGAATGCTACTTACATTAATATTTGTGATTTGTGATTGAACCTTCTTATACTTGGACTTAATAGAATATTGTTTATATCTATAGTAACAATGCCTCCACGAAGAGAAAATGAAAACAATGATATGGTCGCTATGATGGCACAATTGATAGCTCAGAATGCAACTCTTGTCCAAGCTGTGGAACAAATGACCTTTGTTACCCAGAATATGAATGATAGGGTTGAGAATGAGAATGATCCTACACCAACTGTTGCTGGAATGTCTGAAGCGGTACAGAAGAAGAAACCGCCAACCTTTACTGGGAAAGGGGATCCTAATGAACTAGATAATTGGGTTAGGGAGATGGAGAAAATTTTTCTTGCTGTAGGATGTCCACATGAATTTCAGGCTAGGATCGTTGTTTTCTATCTGAAAGAAGAGGCGGACATTTGGTGACAAACTGTTAAAGAGGACTTTATGAAACCAATTAGAATAAGAAATCCTAATGGCACACACACACACTGTATGATAAAGACTAGGATACTCTTAAGAAAATATTAAAAGCAGAATTTTTCCCAAAACATGTGAAACATCAAAAATTAGCAGAATTTGGAGACCTAAAGCAAACCGAAGAGATGAGTGTGAAAGACTTTTATAATAAATTTATTGAGCTGAGCCGTTTTGCTAAGGAACTAATGCCAACTGAGGGGATTAAAGCATCTAGGTTTGAGGATAGGTTACATTGGAAGATTAAGGGCAGATTTGCTGGAGAGACATTCACTTCATTAAGAGATGTCTATGCTAGGGCTGTTAATATTGAAAGGAGTAACCAGAAGATGGACGCTGAGATGGCAAGTACTGGGACTAAGAAAAGAGAGTTTCAGGGGAGTCAAGCTGACACCCCGGCGAAGAGAGGGAATTTCAATACTAATAATAGCACTCAACATAAGTCCCGATCATTTGGCGGGAATGGAAAGGAAGAAGGGAATAGCTGGAGAGGTAGAAACCAGGGAACAACAAATGACTTTACCCCACAATACTACTGTAAGTTATGCAAGGGAGATCACCCAGGCGTTGACTGCCAGGGAAATAAGGTGACATGCTACTGGTGCGGGAAGTTAGGACATCGAGAATTTGAGTGTAGGAACAAGAAGGCAGGGAAACCTCGTGCTACGCAATCTGCTAGTGCTAGGATGAATTAGAGTAACCGATTTGAGGGTCAGGGGAACACACAGAATTTTGGTAGCTCCGCAACTAACAATAATTTTAGGAATCCAGCTCCCACTCAGACCAACATTACCGCAGCTAGTAAACCTGCGGGCCAAGTAAATGCTGAACATAATATCAGAAAGCCTACTGGGAAGCTCTATGTCATGAATAGGGAGGAAGCTGAAAACACAGATATCGTTTCGGGTAATTTTCTAGTGAATTCTATTTTAGCTCATATTTTATTTGATTCTGGTGCATCTCACTCTTTTATTTCGACTAAGTTTGTGGATAAATTGAATGTTGACTCTAGTAAAATTGTGGATTACGATTTTGCCATGCCATCTAGGGACTTAGTAAACTTTAAGAGGGTTTATAGGAATGTGTCAGTTTTTATTGGTGATCATGATTTTAAGGCAAACCTGATAGAATTTCCATTACCCTACTTTGATGTTATTTTGGGGATGAATTAGGCCTAGTGTGCCGCCTTGAGGTGACCCTAATTTATTTGTGGTAAAAGAAGGATGAAACTTTAAGATTATGTATTGATTATCGGGAATTGGATCAAGTTACTATATAGAATAATATTCCCTTACCTAGGATTGATTACTTATTTGACCAGTTGAAGGGAGCTTTTATTTTGCCTAAAATTGATTTGCAATTTGAGTACCATCAATTAATAATAGCGCTTAAGGATTTATCTAAGAGTAAATTTCCTACTAGATATATATTGTCATTGTAAGTTTACTGTGATGCCTTTTGGGTTGACTAGTGCACCTGATGTGTTTATGGACTTAGATGAACCGAACTTTGAGGACTTACCTAGATAAATTTGTTGTGATATTCATTGATGGTATAGTATTTATTCAAAGAATGAAGAGAAGAATGAGGAACATTTACGAATTTTCTTAGGCATCTTGAGAGTAAGTTAGTATTCGCTAAAGTTTCGAGGTGTGATTTTTGGCTAGTACGAGTGTGGACATGACATAGGTCCACCCCGACGCAGCCACGCGCGGGTTTGGGGAGGCGAATGAATCTCCATATGAGATGGTCAAATTGAATTTTAAATCGAAGTAGGAGTCGCCACTGAACTTTGTGGGAGTTCGGGCCCGTTCGAACCCACTCTATGTCGTAGTGGGCCGTGTACAAAATACGGCCCATTTCCGACGTCAGAGTTTATTGGGTTCGTCCCTTAGCATTTGATACTGATACCGACATTATCGGATATCGTGTATTGAATGACTCTCGTTGCCAATGGATTCGGACATCCGGAAACCATGGTTCTGAGTAAGGGGTGAGGGTACGTGTTGGGAAGTTCACTGAGAACACCCAACCCCGCCCGCACTTAGCGGCCTTTACTAAGATATCGTTCGTTTTTTATGTACGCGCGTTAGTTCGATAGTGGAATGATATGCAAACATTATTTTCCCTAAGCATGTGAGCGAAAAATAAATGGGTTGCTAAGTCGTTTAATGCATCTTAAACTAATAACGTCAAAGTTATTTTAGCATATGAAATTCGTTTTAGTCTGATAAAACAAAAGAAATAAAATAAATTGCTACAAACACGAGAAAACGAATAAATCGAATAAAGATGCAAATACGATAATATGTCATGATTTTGAAAAAGGTTTATGACACGTGATGGATTAACACGTGTTGACCGAGGTCGAAAAAGTATTTATCGAAATCTGAAAATATGTCGCGAAAGTCGCTATTTTATGTAAGGAACGAAAAGAATAAAAGACGAGAAAGCGAAGAAAAAAGGGTCGGCCTTCCAGGCTCTCGCGCGAGTCGCCTGGGAGGCGCGCGACTCGCGCAGGAGTCTGTCCCGCTTTTCTTACTTTTCGAAAATCGTTAATTTTTATAAATCGCGTACGAATATGGATTAACTTATACTCGATTTATATTTTCGATATTCGATTATGAAATCGATATCAAATAGTTAGAATGATTTTAGAAAAAGTTTTGTGAAGTTTGTTTTGAAAAAGAGTTTGAACGAAAAGAAAAAAAATGTTAATTCTCTCCGCGTAAAAATCGTCGAATTTTGTTTAAAAGATGATGTAACGATTTTTTTAGCATCAACGAGATTTAATTTCGTTCTTTGTTAGATACGATATTCGATTAGAGAATCGATATCGTATTTTAAGAACGTTTATATACGAAAATAGTTTTTGTAGTATCGATATTAGAAATAAAAATAAAAAAGGATGCGACAACGACCCATATTAAAAACGGACCGACCAACGACAAAAAAAACAAAAAAAACGTGAAAGAGAAAGAGAAGGAGGAAGAATCGGGCTTGATTTTACACCCTCAACCTACATGCTTTGTTTTCTCGGAAAAGAGCTCGACGGGAAGTGGCTTAGGCACTGGAGCGTCGAGACGATGTGGATGAGTTTAGGATGGTGTATTTGGACGTGTGAAGTGATGGGTTTTGGCCGGCTTGTGGGTCGAATTCGTCGGGAATTATTTTTGAATTGTTTCGTCGATGATGTATGAATGTATGTTGCATGATATGAATAATTGATCGAGGTGTTGAGGATGAATGATGAATCGATGTTATGTTATGAATTGTTGGTGTCTCATGAATTGTTGGTAATTGATTGATGTCTTGAATGTGTGACGGGAGAGTCCTATTTATAGGATGACTAACTTGCAAAGGAAGAAAGAGTCACCGGTCGGGTTAAGGTAGGATTCCGTCTAAGGATAGGAATAAGTAATTCGAGTGGAACAAAATTTCGTTGCTTGGTGAGGAAGTAATGTACCTTGGCTGAAATGGGGCTGCTTGGCCGAGTTATTTGATGCTCGGTCCAATACTTGATTTGGTATTCGGACATGATTCCTACTTGGGATCGAATTCTATCCTTAAACGAATTTGTTTAATATTTTGCGAGGCTGATTTTTTGTAGTATTTGAGTCCAAACCGGACGTGTGAGGTGTCACAGCTGGTCCGTGTGTTTCGGGAGATATCTTTGACCGGGTTTTGACTCGGTCGCTAAAAGACGGTTTTGCCCCTGGTGCCGGATTCGACCCAAATTAGTCTTATTTGACTCGAAACGACCCATTGGGCCTGGATTTGAGGTTGATTTTGTAAGATTTGTACTCCGTAATAAGCCTAAACCAAATGTCCATGATTTCGAGCCCATATCCGAGTCCATTAAAGTATGTTTGCGTCTGATCATCATCATCGGGTGTTTGGCGGGAACTATTATAGACACCTGGCGGTCAAAATGTGGGTGTCTACAGAGCCCCCACTCTGACTGAGGCTTGGACAAGGCAAAAGTCAGAGTAGCTACCAGGTCAATCAAAGATTAAAACCTGGCAGACTTCCAATCGGGTCGTTTATAGTCCATTAGACCTGCGTGAAGGGCTCGCCAGCCATAGGATAGAAATCATACCTGGATAGATGCCAATAATGTCGCGGGGACTTTGCCTGAAGAAGTCTTGGGTGTGTCTGTTTACAGACACATCCCATCTAGGAGTTGTGTGGGAGCTTGCCTTGGAAGCTATGGGTGTGTCTGTTTACGGACACATCCCATCTTGGAATTACGCGGGAGCTTGCCTTGGAAGCTATGGGTATATCTGTTTACAGATACATCCCGTCTTGGAATTACGCGGGAGCTTGCCTTGGAAACTATGGGTGTATCTGTTTACAGATACATCCCGAAAAAAGTCGCTTGAGTTTCTCCACTGGGGAATTTTTGAGAATTCTTCGGGAGTCTTGGGTGTACCTGTCTGTTGATAATAATTTGCATGCAATATCTAAGCGAAAAACCGACTCACGATGGGGAAAAAATGGTTTTTGATTGATTTTTGGAAAGAAAATGCTGAAGAAATTTTTTTTTGAAACTTTTTTGGAAATAAGAATGCTTAGGATGACTTGATTCCTGATCAGATTCTGACACGGATTCCTAAAATCTTCTGGTTAGGCCTGTATGCCTAGATGAAGTATGATAAAAATTCCTATTCCCGTGATGACTAGGAAAGGGATTTTCTCAAATGGCTAAGTTTTGCAAATTTTAAAATGAGAATTTGAAGAGAGAGATATACCGACAGACTCGACTCTGGACGCGAGAGGACGAGTTGACAGACACGACTTTGACTCTCTAAGGGTTAGACCGTGACTCGGTAGGGGGTGGGCCACCTAAGATGACAAGACTCTTAAGTTGCGATATTCCGTAGCCTAGGCGAGTGGCAACACAGTCGAACATCGAAATGGGAACGATCTGCTATAGGAGAATTGCAGTAGTCTGTAATGAGATTGTTTTAGCAGTAACAATGTTGTAGTCTAGTGCTCCTTTTGAATTTTTGGTTTTGGGGTACATCTCCAAAGTGGGTATTACTCTGAGTCCTGACAGATTCTTGTCTTCGGATGAGCCGAGTACTAGGACACACTACAGAAAGGAGGCTAGATTTTTGAATTTATCTGGATTTTGTGAGTGGATGGAGGTTTCCTGCCTAAGAGAAGCCCCCAAGACGACAAAGCTAGCTGTTGAGAACATGATGGTGTCGTGACCGGAATGATGGCGCTTTTTGAATGTGTGTCAATGTGGGTGGTTGTGCCCTTGTTGAAAGGCTGCCTACGTATTCACGTGTAGTGAAATCAAACCAAGCCGTAGTTCAGTGGATTGAAAGATATATAATGGTGCCTAGTTTACTAGGGCTTTGTGTGTAACTAGCCACAGCGATGGTGTAGGCTAGGTGCATTCCCAGTGATGTCTTGATCAAAAGGCTAGACTAGTTAGGATGTTGATCCTGTGACTCTGAGCATTCTCCAGGATAGCCTCCAGAGGTGGTGTGAACTATTTCGGCATGTTCTATGCCGGCCGCAAGTTGAGTTCCCGTGTTCGGGGTTGGTAATTGGTTTGAATGAGAAGAATTGGGATGGGATTTTAACGAGTTCTGCTCTCGGGGATTTTAACGAGTTCTGTTCTCGGGGATTTTGATGAGTTTTGCTCTCAGGGATTTTGATGAGTTTTGCTCTCGGGGATTTTAACGAGTTTTGCTCTCGGGGATTTTAAGGAGTTCTGTTCTCGGGGATTTGATGAGTTTTGCTCTCGGGGATTTTAACGAGTTTTGCTCTCAGGGATTTTAACGAGTTTTGCTCTCGGGGATTTTAACGAGTTTTTGCTCTCGGGGATTTTAAAGAGTTTTGCTCTCGGGGATTTTAACGAGTTTTTGCTCTCGGGGATTTTAACGAGTTTTGCTCTCAGATTTGCGTATGGTGATTGTGATTCTGTTATGTAAAGGGGAAGTCGAGTAAAATGGCTCGAACTTTGATCGGGATAGGTTTTGATAATGCGAGATCTGATTTCCATGTCTGGCCCTAATGGTTAAGGGTATACTATGGAGCTTGAATCTTCAAAATTCCGGGCTGTCTCTAGCCTGGGTCTCGGAAAGGTCTTGAGGGTTGTAATGTGGGAAGGCTAAATGTGGTGTTAGTTGACCAACTCGATTATCTCTCCCTTATTTGATGGTATGAATTTTGACCGTACCCTGGTCATGGGGCTTTCACTTGAATTGACCGTTGATCATGGTCATGGGTTTTTGGAGGTTCTTTTTTGATCATGACCAGCTCTTTTGTTTTGGGCCTTTTGCTTTTTCTTGGATTTTTTTTTTGGCCTTTTAATCCCAGTCATGGGTGCTTCTTTTGCCTGCTTTTTATTTCGGCTTTTGCTTTTTTGGGACTTTTTTTTGTCCAGCTTTTTCTTTTTTTTGTTGGTCAGACTAACACCTAAGGTAGGGATTGGTTGATCTTATTGGATGGGTGTTTATTGTGAGAAATGGGCTTGCCTCCCGTCTTTAACCCAAACTAGGAGATTACCTAGATTTGTCATAGGATTCGATACCGCTCCTGCTAAGGGTAGTTATGTGGCTTTCTATACCAGACATGGAATAGGTAAAAGGAAAACACGGGCTCAGTTTCTTGCAGTCATTATAGATGTGCCTATAATAGTCATGTGCGTGTGCTCACAGTGTATGACGGTGTTCATCATGTTCTCGGAAACACATAAGGAAAGCATATATGAGAAAGAATATTGAAAGCTGATTTTATTGAATTTAAAAAAAAAAAAAGGACAGAATAAAATTAACTCTGACTCTGACTTTGAAGTTGAAATAAATAGTACTCCCTAGACTCGGACTCAGACTTGGACTTAAATCAAATCCGGACTCTTGGATGCATGAGAGGTAGATTGGATGCTTTGGTCATCGGGCCCTGTATAGTCCATGAGGGGCTTTGCAAGTGACAATGTTTCCAAAACGGGAGTCTTCCCGGCATCGAGAAAGTCTTGAATGAGGTGTTTCAGCTTCCAGCACTGTTCTGTATCGTGTCACTTCCCTCTGTGGAATTTGAAGTAATGCTCGGCGTTCCATGCTTTGGAGCGTCTTTCCAAAGGTGGGTCGGCTGTTGGGCCTATAGGTAGTATTAGGCCCTTCGGAACCAACCTCTGGAAAGCGACGGTGTAGGACATATCCAAGTGGGTAAATGTCCTTTCTTTTGACTGGTTCTTGATTTCTAGAGAGGTGACTTGAGGGTTACCTCCCCCGATCTTGTCGTCTTGAGGGTACCGGACAGTTTCGTAAGAGTGTTCACCCTTCAAATGGCTCAGTTGTGTGATAGGCTGTCTTACCCGCTCTAGTTGTGTTAGACAGGATCGGGTTCTTACAAGGTCTTCTTCGATGGTGGTCACCTTGGCATTTAGGTTATCTAGGGCGGTATTGATTTTTGAGAAGATATTGTTAACGGAGCAAGACATCATAAGCATACTCCCCTGGATATCCCCTTTCTCGACGGCGCGGGATCTGATGTGGTTTGGTAACGCTGATAACCGGGATTTGTCGTCAATCCTACCATCAAACAAACCAACTAACCTAAACTAGAATAGCAAGGGCAAGCGGGTCGAATCCTCAGAGAGATCGGGAATGAGTACTAGTTCGGTCTCGGATTACAAATTAGCTACGCGAATCAATTATCAATGGTGGAATTAGACTAATTAAGCTAACTAAGAAATGCAAAAGTAAAGTAAAAATCAAACAAGTAATAAGAATGATGATCTAATGATAATTAAAAGCCTAGGGTCCGACTTAACCACCGACATATCATAATCATGAGTAAATAACACCGATAATGGGTTGCTAGGGATATTAAGATGAGTGGAACGCCTCTAAGGGTCGACTACCTCCCTCCCGGGTTCGTAGTCCGACAAAGTAAAACTCGATCACCTCCCTCCCGGGCCCGTGAATCGGATTCCTAGGTCAATCGAGTGGACCCACTCCCGTGGTACCCAATCCAAGGTCCTAGGTCATTAAGCACGCGTCTAAATCCCGTTCCTTTCTCTCCCCTCTCCCAAGGTGAAGAATCTAGACCGATAGTTAGGGTATCCTACCTAATTCTCACTCCCGTGTTCAACTAGGCGGGGCAAGGCAAGTCAAGGGGCGAGTTTTACTACCTAAACCTAACCGACTCCCGTCGTTGGACAAGGGTCAAGGGTTCAAACACAACCCAAAAACAAGTCGATTCCCGAATCCCAAACTATCCCCCTCCGTATATCCCAAACAAACCAAATACGGGACTCAAACGCACAATATGGACATGTCCGGGTCAAATCGGCCCCTAGAAAGGACACTACTCACTAATCATAATTAAACTAACACAAAATACACTAATGACTAAACTATACATAACATCTAACATAATGAAATAATAAAGAAGGAAACTTTAATTAATACTAACATAAGCTATACATAAACAAACAAGACAATTATAAAATAACATTACAACACACAATTAACAATAAAGTTTATAACTTTAAACTAATTACTAACTAAATATAATCTAAACATAAAACTAAAGAAAATAAAACAATAAAGGAGAAGAGATAAGAGATAAGAGAATTATACCAAAAAGGAATTACTAGAAATAAGATGTCTTGAATATTGAAGAAAGAAGAATTATATTAATTAATTAATTAATTAATTAAAACTAATTAAATTTAAAAGGGAAATGGAAGGGGGCTGCTGTGTGGTGTTCTACTACTACTCCTAAACCCTCTGTTTCTTCCTATCTACTCTAACTCTTCTCTATCAGCCTTGTCTAAAATCTCAGAGAAATGGGTTTTATAATGCCCAATACAAAAGTGGAAAGACCAAAATAACCCTCATTTAAATGAAACATTAAGGAATAAATGAAAGGGCTAAATCGTCAATTGCTATCAAAATGAACCATCAGCCAAATCAAATCAATCGAGAGCTGCTGGTGGAGCTCGCCGTCGATTCGTCGGAGGTCAACCGTCGACGGCGATCTGCTACTGTGCTGGTTACGATGGCGCGCGCTGGACGGAACTTTGACGGTGCAAGGGCGGCGAAGCACGGCGGCTGCTGCTCGTGGAAGCGCGCGAGGTGGTAGTTGCCGGCGCGATTGAGGTGTGGTGGTTCGCCGGTGACGGCGCGCCTGCTGGTGCTTCGCAGGTGGTCGATTGAGGAGAGGAAGGAGGAGTATGGCGGCAGAGAGTGGCGAGGTGGTGCCGCCGGCTGTGATTCCGGTGACCGACGACGGTGGAGATGAGAGGAGTAATAATTGGTGGTGATTGATTGGAGATGGAGGTGAGAAGATGATTGTTTCCATGGTTGATTGATGATTGATGATTAAGGTGGAGAAGGTAAGGAGATGAATTAGAAAGTGAAGATAGGTGCCGGTGATGATTGATGATTGATGATTGATGATGATGGACGATGATGGTGGTGGGTAAAGGAGAGCAGAAGAGTGAAGGGGAAGAATGGTCCAGGTCAAAATCGGGTTTGACCCGTCTTCACTTGTGTTGACTCGTTTTATTCCGTCATTTTTCTCGTGCCGGTACCTACAAATATAAACAAGGGACCCGAAATCCTGAGAAATATAATAAAATGACAATAACTAAGCTAGACTCGATTAATAAACTAATTAAAGACAAAACGACTCAATAATAACAAAACGTGTTATAAAACCAACTAAATAAGAGTAAATACGTGGGACAAAAATAGGTAAAATCACGAGTTATCAAAATCTCCATACTTAACTCTTACTCGTCCTCGAATAAGCTCTAGAGACTAACTAAGACCCATAAATAAAAATAAACAAAATGAAAACACGATATTTACATACTCACTCAAAAAAATATTTACAAACTATCACAAGCTCCAATATCAAAAGTCGCAATTCTAAAATCTAACTAAAGCATAAACAATGATAAGCAAACACTAAAAAGGTCACATAATCATATTATACATCAATCGGTTTTGGTCCAAGCTATTTGGAGGGTGTGAGATGGAGATGGAAAGCGAACTCCCATGAAATTAGTGACTAAAAACATGTCTCGACCCCTCGTAAAAACAAAGAGTTTGGGTCGTCCTATAAACCAAGTGACGGAGTAAAACGATCCAAAATGATGAAATGGATATAAATAAAAATGACTCAGGGAGGTATATGATTCTTCTTCTTTTCTTTTTCTCATTTTCTCTTTTTTCATTTTTCATTTTTTTTCTTTTTCATTTCTTTTCTTCTCCCTTTATTCTTTCTTTTCGAATTTTTGTGAGTTTTTCTTGGTGGCTCATTTTTTTTATGCTTGAGCCTTTTTTGTGATATTGGTACGAAAAATCAACTCTTATTTTGTAGATTATTTTTGTGGAAAATGGATCGTAAAAAAAACATAGTGTCACTCGGATTATAGTCACCTAGACAAGTTAATAAATCAAATCACATCACGGGAGGTGGACGATGGAATTGAATGAAGTACACACCCTTGAGCGACTTACAGTAGGAAACCAATTGATACATAACATTCATATGCAACGATCCAATGCCTAAATTTCATTATTTTCACAAAAGTTAGAAACTAGACGAACAACTAAATCAAAGAAGACAAGTGAAAGCTAAAAAAAAAACTTGACACTAGGATTTTCTAATTTTTCACTTTTTATAATTTTTTATGGATTTTCTAAATTTTCGAAAGAAAACACGAAAAAGACATGGATGACAAAAGCAATCAAAACAAGTTAACATAATGCTACATTCCCACAAAAACCAAATATTTACTACAAAAAATACCACCAAGGTACTAACCACAAGAGTCTCAACTCAACCACAACAAAATTCAACCAAAAGCCTCCCCACACTTAAATCGAACATTGTCCTCAATGTTCCAAACAAGGGGAAGGGGAAGGGAGGACAAGAAATTACCAATTAAGCTCTTTATCGAAGAATCATGATCTTTCCATGCTTCTTGTCCTAATCCCTTCAAGTTGAACTCTTGTAAAAGTACCTACATCCAAAAACAAAAACACACACACAAACACAAAAATATGTACAAGATGATGCTTTGTTTAAAGTCGTTAGCTCGACTTCTTCAAGACTTCAAGAAAAGAGCAATTTAATGCTCTTAGAAGTTGGTCAAACATCCTAGCAAAGAATTCCGAAAAGTGACAATAGAAGACATGAGTGTAAGGAGAAAGCAATGCATAAACAAGAAAGGCACAATCATTACGAAATAATTTTTCCGGGCCTTCGTGTTCAAATCTATCTTCTTTGTCGACTTTAAGCTCTTTAGATAAGGTGTAAGGAGTGAATGGTAAGAAAGGTGAAGGCTGAGAAGAGGTTTGCAAAGAGGCATAAGGGGATGGTTCTTCAAGGATGCAAGGGTTAAGAAAATCATTATTAAGAGATTTCTCAACATCAAGAGTGTCCTCACCCTTTCCTTCATCACTCAAAGCCTCAAAATTTTCACCACTAACCCCCTCCACCATGCTCTCAAAGAGTGGATTCTCCATCAAAAATATATTACCCAAATCCTCAAAAATGGGGTTTTCAAAGGTCTTAGCCATGGAGAAATCGATCACACTTCCAATATAGAAGGAACCATCAAATTCACTCTCACTTACCTCCTCATCTTCACATGACTCATCAACAACATCAAACTCCTCAAGATGGCTCTCCCCATCAACAAAATCATCATAAACACATGTATTCCCAAGACTTACCTCAAATGTTACACCCTCAAACTCATTCAAATCCTTCTCACCAAGAGAACAACTCACATCATACAAACCACAAGCATCTTCAACCATTATCATAAACTCCAAGTCATTCACTTTACATGGAACATGAGAATTAACAAAGTGAGGTGTAGGTCGGTTTTCAAGAGATAAAACAAGGTTTAAAGAGGGGTTGAGTGAGTGATCTTCAAGTGAGTGCATAACATCATTATCATCATCATTCAAAGACTTGGCAATCACATGTTTCAAAGAAGGAGCATCATCCAAAATCACATCATCAAGAGAAGGTATATTAACATCAAGAGGAGGTTCACTAGACTCAACAAAATCATCATCAATAAGCATGTCATCTTTCCCCAACAAAGGCATAGAAAATTCATTCACATCAATATTTGGGGAAAGGGAGTCATCAACAATAACATCGTCCTCATCATCACAAACAAAAGCTACCTCATTCTCTCGATAACTCTCCAAAATTCTCAAATCTTCGGCTATTGTGTCTAATTGGCTTTGAGCCTTACTATAATAGGAGGTCACGGAGGAGTGTAATTGGGCCAAGGAGTCCTCAACATCCTTATTTCTTTGCTCTTGAAGGGCAAGAAATTGGTCTTGACTTTTTAACATTTGCTCCAACATACTCTCCATGCTAGACTCAAGGGTTGAAGTTTGGGTTTTTAAGGATTGAGATGCCATGTACCTCAAGAAACTCAAGTACTCATTTAAATCCAAAGATCTACCCTCACTCATGTAACAAGCCCATTCACGAGTCTCCAAATTCATACCCTCAAAGACAACATAGCCTAAATCCGAATCGGAAAAATAATAACCACAAGAACCAAGATATTCAACATATTGCTCAAACCTAGAAAGGTATTCATGAAATGGTTCATTATCATATTGAGAGAATTCAAAAATAGCATTCATCGGACCAAAAGGTGACAAGCAAGGGACAAGTCACAAGATAAGAGACAAACCAACACACAAGGATGCAACACGGAACAAGTAACAATGCGTAGTCTAATAAATCTAAAACCAAACTAATATCAAACCGTTGATCTCCCCGGCAACGGCGCCATTTTGATAACCGGGATTTTTCGTCAATCCTACCATCAAACAAACCAACTAACCTAAATTAGAATAGCAAGGGCAAGTCGGGTCGAATCCTCAGAGAGATCGAGAATGAGTACTAGTTCGGTCTCGGATTACAAATTAGCTACGCGAATCAATTATCAATGGTGGAATTAGACTAATTAAGTTAACTAAGAAATGCAAAAGTAAACTAAAAATCAAACAAGTAATAAGAATGATGATCTAATGATAATTAAAAGCCTAGGGTCCGACTTAACCACCGACATATCATAATCATGAGTAAATAACACCGATAATGGGTTGCTAGGGATATTAAGATGAGTGGAACGCCTCTAAGGGTCGACTACCTCCCTCCCGGGTTCGTAGTCCGACAAAGTAAAACCCGATCACCTCCCTCCCGGGCTCGTGAATCGGATTCCTAGGTCAATCGAGTGGACCCACTCCCGTGGTACCCAATCCAAGGTCCTAGGTCATTAAGCACGCGTCTAAATCCCGTTCCTTTCTCTCCCCTCTCCCAAGGTGAAGAATCTAGACCGATAGTTAGGGTACCCTACCTAATTCTCACTCCCGTGTTCAACTAGGCGGGGCAAGGCAAGTCAAGGGGCGAGTTTTACTACCTAAACCTAACCGACTCCCGTCGGTGGACAAGGGTCAAGGGTTCAAACACAACCCAAAAACAAGTTGATTCCCGAATCCCAAACTATCCCCCTCCGTATATCCCAAACAAACCAAATACGGGACTCAAACGCACAATATGGACATGTCCGGGTCAAATCGGCCCCTAGAAAGGACACTACTCACTAATCATAATTAAACTAACACAAAATACACTAATGACTAAACTACACATAACATCTAACATAATGAAATAATAAAGAAGGAAACTTTAATTAATACTAACATAAGCTATACATAAACAAACAAGACAATTATAAAATAACATTACAACACACAATTAACAATAAAGTTTATAACTCTAAACTAATTACTAACTAAATATAATCTAAACATAAAACTAAAGAAAATAAAACAATAAAGGAGAAGAGATAAGAGAATTATACCAAAAAGAAATTACTAGAAATAAGATGTTTTGAATATTGAAGAAAGAAGAATAATATTAATTAATTAATTAAAACTAATTAAATTTAAAAGGGAAATGGAAGGGGGCTGCTGCGTGGTGTTCTACTACTACTCCTAAACCCTCTGTTTCTTCCTATCTACTCTAACTCTTCTCTATCAGCCTTGTCTAAAATCTCAGAGAAATGGGTTTTATAATGCCCAATACAAAAGTGGAAAGACCAAAATAACCCTCATTTAAATGAAACATTAAGGAATAAATGAAAGGGCTAAATTGTCAATTGTTATCCAAAATGAACCATCAGCCAAATCAAATCAATCGAGAGCTGCTGGTGGAGCTCGCCGTCGATTTGCCGGAGGTCAACCGTCGACGGCGATCTGCTATTGTGCTGGTTACGATGGCGCGCGCTGGACGGAACTTTGACGGTGCAAGGGCGGCGAAGCACGGCGGCTGCTGCTCGTGGAAGCGCGCGAGGTGGTGGTTGCCGGCGCGATTGAGGTGTGGTGGTTCGCCGGTGACGGCGCGCCTGCTGGTGCTTCGCAGGTGGTCGATTGAGGAGAGGAAGGAGGAGTATGGCGGCAGAGAGTGGCGAGGTGGTGCCGCCGGCTGTGATTCTGGTGACCGACGACGGTGGAGATGAGAGGAGTAATAATTGGTGGTGATTGATTGGAGATGGAGGTGAGAAGATGATTGTTTCCATGGTTGATTGATGATTGATGATTAAGGTGGAGAAGGTAAGGAGATGAATTAGAAAGTGAAGATAGGTGCCGGTGATGATTGATGATTGATGATTGATGATGATGGACGATGATGGTGGTGGGTAAAGGAGAGCAGGAGAGTGAAGGAGAAGAATGGTCCAGGTCAAAATCGGGTTTGACCCGTCTTCACTTGTGTTGACTCGTTTTATTCCGTCATTTTTCTCGTGCCGGTACCTACAAATATAAACAAGGGCGCGCAGTACCCGAAATCCTGAGAAATATAATAAAATGACAATAACTAAGCTAGACTCGATTAATAAACTAATTAAAGACAAAACGACTCAATAATAACAAAACGTGTTATAAAACCAACTAAATAAGAGTAAATACGTGGGACAAAAATAGGTAAAATCACGAGTTATCAAACGCCTCACTCACAGGATCCCTGATCGGAAAAGACGACAGGTGTTAGAACTCGCCTAAACTCGGTTTTGCGCAAGAGAAAGAGTCAAACTAGACATGGCCCGGGGTGACGGGTCGACAAAGACTCTTGGACCGGGATACTCGAACGTTGATCTAGACGAGGTAACGACCCTGGCTGGGACTCGACCATGAAACTCGGACGGTGTATGAGGGCGAGTCCGAAAATGGGGCAACCGTGTTTGACCGCATCGCGTACTCGGACCAACTGTGGTGACCTAACCCTAGATGACTCGAGTATTTGTAGCATAGGTACGACTCGAAGAAGGCATCATAAGGACACCAGTGTATGATGAACGTGGGGTGCCCTTAGGATAACCGTGGTTGACTGCTCGGTTGGGAGATAGCCCCCGAGTGAGGCTAAAGAATCTGATAGGACTCAGATTGTGTGACACCTAAGTGACTCGAAAGTGGAATACGTGAGACAACACGTGTAAGCCATGACCCTTAGAGCAACCGTGGTTGATCGCTCTGCTGAAGGGTGGCCCCCGAGTGAGGAAAAGCCTGAAAAGGAAATGACTCGGAAAATACACCTAGACGGGTGACTCGTGAAAGGTGGGCCTCCCTTAGGATTCGGCTATGTGGACCGAGTCCCGCTCGAAGGAAGGTCCACATGAGATACTCCCTAGCCTTTGGACTTGAATGTGTAAACGGGCTTCCCTTTGTAGGAGTTTGTCCTACGCAGGTGGGCCGTGCCTCGACAAATAAGGCGGACTGGGATGGGGAAGAAACTCGTGATGTAGGATCGACGGAGTTTCGACGCTATAGACTCTAACAACTTATGACAAGATCCGACACTACTAAATACAGGAAGTCCTAAGAAGAGGAAGGTTTTGAAAAGGGAAATTTGGATTTGAAAACCGAACAAGGTCGGATAGAATGGCCCGATTTTTTTTGAAAACCGAAAAATCTTATCGGGCCAAATTTTCGGAAATTTTGATGAAGTTTGGGCAGCATACCGGCTAAAAATAGGCTATTTTGAGTCAAAATCATAAGTCCTAAATTCGGTAGCTTTCCGGGCTTTGAAAAATGGATAGTTTTGAAAAGATGCAATTTTTGAAATGACGGTTTTTGAAAAAGACCAAAGAAGATCAAGTAGCATGTAGTCACGGAAACAGTATAATGACACCATGTATGCTCTTAGTCTAAGTCTCGGTCGATCGAATAGGGTCTATACCAACGACGATAGCTTTCTCGCAAATCAGGACGATCTTCCTAAGCCGAGTTGGTTTTAGAATCTGCCGTAAAACCCATGCGAGTTTCGCCATCGAAGTCTTTAGTGCACCCATTTAGGAATGCACCGCGGTATAGTGGGACGTCGGTCAGAAGTAACCGGTCCGGGAAAGAATTGGGTTATGCACGAACCATTGAACTAAAACGTGTACATTACTATTCGAACGATTTCTTTTCGAGTCTCACCCTGAGGATGCCGATGGTAAGTGACTCATTAGTTGATCCCCAGCGGAGTCGCCAAATTGTGGACATGACATAGGTCCACCCCGACGCGGCCACGCGCGGGTTTGGGGAGGCGAATGAATCTCCATATGAGATGGTCAAATTGAATTTTAAATCGAAGTAGGAGTCGCCACCGAACTGTAATCCCCTAGAAATTCTAATGCAAAACTGTGGCGGAATCACTGTCGATGGGATTGAAACACATTGATGTCTAATAGATTATTGTATGATCAAAAGGTAAGTCTGAAACAAATGCCACTTTTCCTAAAAAGGGCGAAAATAAAACTTCCAAAATTCGGTAAAACAATCCATAAAATGAAACAACATTAATAATAATATAAATGAGTAGGATCATGACTACTCGCTAGCTTAGACTCGATCCCGCAAAACAGATAACCTGCCATGTTAAACATAACAGCCACAATTCAGTGGGGAGCAACTCAGGCAGTTCTCCCAGCCATATTACATAATATATAAGCAATAGAAGCATAATATAAGAAAATAGATTAAAACTCAAAACATTATATATATCAAAATAGATTCAAAATCCTGAAAACAGTTCAGTAGCCTAACGGCGTCAAAACGAATAATGGAATTTAAAACCGATGATCAGTACAGCTTTTACTACTAGAGATATGTCAAACAACACCGAAGTGTAACTTAGTGCCCACGAAGCGACCCCTAAGCCTTACTGGTTAAGTAACTCAGTGCCCATGAAGCGACTCCTAAGCCCTCTTACCGGACAACTCAAACTATAATAGGACTGCGTTCAGCGAGGTCCTAGCCTAAGTACATGCGCATGACTCCTGAGCATAAACGATACCCAGTTCGACAATCAATGTATCCCTGACGCAAATACACTGACCTGATAGCTGATGACAACAAACAACATATCCTAGACTTATATACTGTACATTCTCATTTCCAACATTATTCCACATTCAAACCATTATAAGTATTTTATCCAAAGATATCTTAAATATTCCCAAAATAGTAACTTTCCAAAGATAGAAACTTTCTTCAAATAGTAACTTTCCAAAATAGGTGTTATTATAATTAGAAATTGTTTAACATATGAGTTATATAAAATATTTAATATTAGGCCTTGAGACATAAACATTATATTTATTAGATAAATGTATAATTAATGATTAAAGGTCAAGGAAAGTAAAAATCATAATTATTTCTCAAAAGGTTGGAGTTTAAGTAATTAAAAGAAATAAATTACAAATTTACAGATTTTTCAGATTTGCACTGTCTTACTATAAAATTCATAATTAAATCATTAAAAATCAAAACGACGTAAGATCAAGAAGGTTGAAAACTTTAAAGGCTTAACTACAACTTTTGTTTCTGGAGAAAATCGAAATTCCTAACTTAAAAGGAGTTTTTATTCGTAGTTTTATAAACTATCAGAATCCGACACCCTATAGTATTTCTTTAATAAAACACGTTTAAAATTTTATTTTTAAACAAATTCAATCCCCTTTCCACTAACCAAATAACAATCCTCCAATTTTTCTCGCCTAAAGTTATCCACTACAAAAAAAAAAAGAATTAGAGCGAGTGAAATGAGTTATATACGAATCGAACCCCTGACCTTAGATATGTAGTACTTATTCTATACCACTACACCACAATATCTCATTGTTTCAATTATCACTAAATTAATCCTAAAGCTATAGACTCCAATAATTTAATTAAGGAAAATCCCCATTTTTTTCCACTAACCAAATAACAAATCTCCAAATTTTCCCGCCTAATCACATACGGGCCTACCATATGGGCTTACTTTTGGATTATTTAATATATATTGGTTGGGCTTATATCTAAATTACCCATGCATGTTAACTGCGATCAATAGTTATATGTTTAAAAGATACTATCATAAAATAGTATAATAATATAATTAATAGAGTAGATGCTATCATTTTTGTTATACCATAAAATAGTATAAATCTTTTTCTATATATCATACTAATTAATTGATTGATTAATTGACAGTACCATCTAATTTTATATTTTATATACCATAAAATAATATAATAATATAATTAATTGAGTAGATGCTACCATTTTTGTTATACCATAAAATAGTATAAATTTTTTTCTATATATCATCATACTAATTAATTGATTGATTAATTGACAGTACCATCTAATTTTATATTTTATATACCATAAAATCCCCTTGCTACTAAGAGATTAACCACCCCTATAATTTTTCCGCCTATTCATATTGGACTCATATTTGGGCCTTAACTGCTTTGGTCATGTAATACTGAAATTTTGTTAACAGTATATTTTACAATCTCTGTTATTTGCACCCGTGTATACTAAATACAAACTGTATATATACCAACGAAAATGCGTTTTATTTTTGTAATAATCATGACTGATATTTGATTGTAATTAAATATTGTAATCGTCTATTAAGTAAGAAAATAAAAATTCTCAAAACTTTTCGCACCAAAATTTTAAGCTATCAATCTCTACTAACTAAGAGAAAAAAAATCTCAAAACTTTTCTCGCCTAAATTTTAAACTCTCAATTTGGACAAAATCAATAGAACAAATGAGGAAAAATCAAACTCAATTATCATAAAAAAATTCTTACGGGTTAAATATTTAAAAACTAACAATGGGTGTATCGATACAAATAAATTGTAGAAATATAGTCGCTTAAATTTCTAACAACAATTAAGATAATAATTTTTTTGTACTACATATTTCATGATATTAGTCGAGGTTGCAATTTCAAGTTATTTTATTATTATCCAAATACAATTATAGAATCGTGAAAAATTATTAGGTTGCTAAATTAAAATCTACTTTGTATAAATAATTAACTTAAAATATTAAAATTCAATAAATACCGTGCATACATGCACGGGGTATACACTAGTTAGAAACATTAACTAGACTCTTTAAGGTTAATGTACGTAAATTATAAAAATTAAACTCAAAGTTTATCATAGGTTTTAAATTAGGTTTTACAACAACTGACAGATTCGCGAACTATTCCGTCACAGTTTCATAAACAATTTATTGTGAATAAAATACTTGGAATTAATTTACGAAATTTAACAGGCGTATAATAGACTTAAAATAAACATTAGTCTCTTTTAAAACTTTATGAAAATAAGATCTGTAAACATGAGTAAAAATCGTACAAAAACACTAATTGATTATGAAACATGCTGTAATTATGTTAAAAACAATAAAACTTTCAATTTGGTATTTCATACCAAAAATCACGAAAATTAAGTGATAAATTATTATTTGTATGTTTTAGTCTCGACCTTATAATAATTTAGTAGATTCGATGCACGACAAATTATAGCATGCGATTTGTAACATTAAAACGATAAAAACAACATGTGAGAAATCGATTAAAACTATTATCATAATAATTTAGTAAAACATGTCTATTAGTAAAAATACGATTTTAAATATTACTACAAGCAACTACGACATATACATCACGCAATACCGAGTCGTGCCATCATTGTTACCTTATTAGTCTTCGAGATCTGAATCGACAATGTACTCGTCCGCCTCGGGATCCTCCAAATAACCTATAAAACGGTATACATATATGGTGTTACGACCATATAAAAGTTACTCTAAAAAAAAAAAAAACTAAGAACAACGCGGATTAAGAGTAATTAAATTACCCTGAGTTTAGAACGGAACGAGGGAGGACAAGAAGCAAGAGCGTAGGACAATTGTGTGAGAATAAGGGAATAATTTGCTAGATCACCAACGAGATCACGCTCTTGTGAAGGGGAAAAGAAGGGTGAACAAGTTTACGTATATTGGACAAAATGGATACAATGAATGAACGTATACATGTGATGATATGTAGAGGAGATGTTGTACGTACACCACAAGAAAAGGGAGTTAGAGTTTGTTTTCCAACTCACCTCCAAGCTAACTTACATAAAAGTTGGAGTAGGAGTAGGAGAGTAGTTAGCTAACTAACTAAAAGAGGATAAATTAACCAAGATTATTAATATTATAAAGAGTAAACAAAGTCACCAAAACCAACTAGCTCCAAAGACTTAATATTGGACTCGAATCGGATCTAAAATAATTTACGGTTGATATAAAAGAGATAGGAATTGATATCGAAATTGACGGAATATAGTATAGAGTTACGATATAATCGTAACAGAAGTCGGTTTTATAATAATAAAATAGCGGGTGTTACAGAACTTTGTGGGAGGTCGGGCCCGTTCGAAACCACTCTATGTCGTAGTGGGCCGTGTACAAAATACGGCCCATTTCCGATGTCAGAGTTTATTGGGTTCGTCCCTTAGCATTTGATACCGATACCGACATTATCAGATATCGTGTATTGAATGACTCTCGTTGCCAATGGATTCAGACATCCGGAAACCATGGTTCTGAGTAAGGGGTGAGGGTACGTGTTGGGAAGTTCACTGAGAACACCCAACCCCGCCCGCACTTAGCGGCCTTTACTAAGATATCGTTCGTTTTTTATGTACGCGCGTTAGTTCGATAGTGGGTTGATATGCAAACATTATTTTCCCTAAGCATGTGAGAGAAAAATAAATGGGTTGCTAAGTCGTTTAATGCATCTTAAACTAATAACGTCAAAGTTATTTTAGCATATGAAATTCGTTTTAGTCTAATAAAACAAAAGAAATAAAATAAACTGCTACAAACACGAGAAAACGAGTTAGTAACGATTGAATAAATCGAATAAAGATGCAAATACGATAATATGTCATGATTTTGAAAAAGGTTTATGACACGTGATGGATTAACACGTGTTGACCGAGGTCGAAAAAGTATTTATCAAAATCTGAAAATATGTCGCGAAAGTCGCTATTTTATGTAAGGAACGAAAAGAATAAAAGACGAGAAAGCGAAGAAAAAAGGGTCGGCCTTCCAGGCTCTCGCGCGAGTCGCCTGGGAGGCGCGCGACTCGCGCGGGAGTCTGTCCCGCTTTTCTTATTTTTCGAAAATCGTTAATTTTTATAAATCGCGTACGAATATGGATTAACTTATACTCGATTTATATTTTCGATATTCGTCGTATTCGATATTCGATTATGAAATCGATATCAAATAGTTAGAATGATTTTAGAAAAAGTTTTGTGAAGTTTGTTTTGAAAAAGAGTTTGAACGAAAAGAAAAAAAATGTTAATTCTCTCCGTGTAAAAATCGTCGAATTTTGTTTAAAAGAAGATGTAACGATTTTTTTAGCATCAACGAGATTTAATTTAGTTCTTTGTTAGATACGATATTCGATTAGAGAATCGATATCGTATTTTAAGAACGTTTATATACGAAAATAGTTTTTGTAGTATCGATATTAGAAATAAAAATAAAAAAGGATGCGACAACGACCCATATTAAAAACGGACCGACCAACGACAAAAAAAACGAAAAAAACGTGAAAGAGAAAGAGAAGGAGGAAGAATCGGGCTTGATTTTACACCCTCAACCTACATGCTTTGTTTTCTCGGAAAAGAACTCGACGGGAAGTGGCTTAGGCACTGGAGCGTCGAGACGATGTGGATGAGTTTAGGATGGTGTATTTGGACGTGTGAAGTGATGGGTTTTGGCCGGCTTGTGGGTCGAATTCGTCGGGAATTATTTTGAATTGTTTCGTCGATGATGTATGAATGTATGTTGCATGATATGAATAATTGATCGAGGTGTTGAGGATGAATGATGAATCGATGTTATGTTATGAATTGTTGGTGTCTCATGAATTGTTGGTAATTGATCGATGTCTTAAATGTGTGACGGGAGGGTCCTATTTATAGGATGACTAACTTGCAAAGGAAGAAAGAGTCACCGGTCGGGTTAAGGTAGGATTCCGTCTAAGGATAGGAATAAGTAATTCGAGTGGAACAAAAATTTCGTTGCTTGGTGAGGAAGCAATGTACCTTGGCTGAAATGGGGCTGCTTGGCCGAGTTATTTGATGCTCGGTCGAATACTTGATTTGGTATTCGGACATGCCTACTTGGGATCGAATTCTATCCTTAAACGGATTTGTTTAATATTTTGCGAGGCTGATTTTTTGTAGTAATTGAGTCCAAACCGGACGTGTGAGGTGTCACGGCTGGTTCGTGTGTCTCGGGAGATATCTTTGACCGGGTTTTGACTCGGTCGCTAAAAGACGGTTTTTCCCCTGGTGCCGGATTCGACCCAAATTAGTCTTATTTGACTCGAAACGACCCACTGGGCCTGGATTTGAGGTTGGTTTTGTAAGATTTGTACTCCGTAATAAGCCTAAACCAAATGTCCATGATTTCGAGCCCATATCCGAGTTCATTAAAGCATGTTTGCGTCCGTTCATCATCGGGTGTTTGGCGGGAACTATTATAGACACCTGGCGGTTAAAATGTGGGTGTCTACAACGAGTAACTTTTCTTGGGCATAATATATATAAGGATGGAGTGTTAGTAGATCCTGCTAAGGTTAAAGCTGTTAAAGAGTGACCTATATTGAAATTTGTGGCTGAAATTCGTAGCTTTTGGGTTTAGCTGGTTACTATACGTGATTTGTGAAGGATCCCCCTACATAATAGATAGATTAATGACCACATTAATAAGGAAAGTCACAAAATTTTATTGGGAAGAGAGGTGTGAGGAATCATTTCAAATTTTAAAGGAAACTTTTACCACTGATTTGAGGCTGACCTTATCGGATGGAAATGAAGCTTATGGAGTTTATACATATGCATTTTAAGAATGGATTAGGTTGTGTTTTTCAGTAGACTGAGAAAATGATTGCTTATGCGTTTAGGCAGTTGCACCTTTATGGAAAAAATACCCTACTTATGATTTAGAGTTAGCAACCGTAGTCGTTACTTTGAAAATTTGGAGACATTATATGTTTTGTGTACCCTTTGAGGTTTTTTTAATCACAAAAGTTTAAGATATATATTTACCCATTAGGAGCTAATCGTGAGATAAAGGAGCTGGTTGGTGTTGATTAAGGACTATGAGATTGAGATTCAATATCATGTAGGAAATATCAATGTGGTGGCTAATGTCTTGAGTAAATTTTTCCTATACAATACTGTTATTAGTGATGCACCCTGATAATTTGAGGAAAGAGTTTCTGATATTTGGGATCAAAATGGTAAAAATAGAAACCCTGTGTAGTATGTTATCTGTTGAAAGTAGGCATGACATCAGACCGGATCCGGACCGGATCCGCATGGATCCAGATCCGCACCCGTAGTAGCGGATCCGGATCCGACGGATCTCAAAAATGTAGATCCAGATCCGGATCCGCTGGATCTGGACCGGATCCGCGGATCCAATTTCTTACTTAAATTCTACAAAAATTTTAATAATACGTATTTGCGACGATATTAATTTTCATAATTTTACAAATAAAATCAAATATAAAGATTCATAATCAAAGATTAATAAACTAAAAGAAAAAGGTCTTAGAAATAACCAAAAAAACACAAATTAAAGTTCTAAGTTTTTTATTATTGTTAATTTTTTAATAAAACGATTTGCGGATCCGGATCCGGATTTACTTATTAAGATCCAGATCCAGATCCGTTTAAAGATAGCGGATCCGAATCCGAATCCATATCCAACGGATCTCAAAATTTAGGATCCATATCCGATCCGTGCGGACCGAATCTTGCGGATTCGGATCGGATCCCGGATCCGTTGTCATCCCTAGTTGAAAGCGAATTGATGAGTGTTTTAAAGAGTTGAAAGGTGGTGATAAATTTTTGTAGGATAAATTGATGAATGAGTTTGCTCTGTTCAAGCGTGATGACAGAGTGTATTGATTAAGTTCCGAGATTGAGTTTGTGTATCTGACCACAAGAACAGAGGAAAGAATAATGTATAAGGCACATCCAACACTATTCATTTAGGAATTGATAAAATGTATACGGATTTGAAATTAGGATTTTGGTGGACTAATATGAAGAAACAAATGACAGATTTTGGGGCTCAATACTTGATATATTAGAAAGTTATGAGTGAACATATGAGACATCAGGGAGAGTTAGATCCTTTGGGAGTTTCCGAGTGGAAGTGGAGTTTAATCTTTATGGATTTTATAGTTGGGTTGTCAAGGTCAGAGGAAGGTAATAATATGATTTAGGTTATATTTAATAGGTTAACTAAGAGTGCACATTTTATTCCCATGAAGGATATGTGAGAAAATAAGCAACTTGATGATGCTTATATACTTTATATGGTAGGACATCATGGGGTTTCAAAGGATATTATATTAGGTAGCGAACATATGTGTTCCAATATTTTTGGAAGAAACTTGAGCCAACCATGAGAGACAAATATCTTCATCTTTTTGCCTAAGGTGAATTTTTCGTGCTTCGAGGACGAAGCTTTATTTTAAGGTGGATAGAAATATGCATGACTACTTGTTTTTGGTGGTAAACTGAGCATGTCCTTGTGTGATTCCATGCTATTTACTGTTTATTGATTACAAATATGAATATTTTGGTTATTGTCGATGCTTAATAAGCATAATGTCGTTGGTTATTGATTATTATTATTACTTGAAATATGACTTGTTTACATATGTTTGTGGTTTGTTTGTGTTCAACGCACATGTTGGTGGTTTTGTGCTCAACGCACATATTGTTGGTTTGGTAGTGCTAACCGTAGTTATTTGATTGACTGATTGATTTTGTGCATTACGCACTTGAAAAATGGTTGAACTTGTGATTTTCAAAAATTTTAAATAATTTAAATATTTTTTTTTTGTCCGACATGCTCTTAACTTGGCAAGTGATACTTTACCTTAGATGAGTATGAGAATTTTGGGTGGTTTCGAACTTTGATATTATTTTATGAAATTAGGTGATCTTATCTTGTGGATTTAGGTGGTGCTGAAGTTGTATACTTTGAAATTTGAGGAATTAGGTGCTCTTGGATTTTTGAGGAAATTAGAAATACGAGATATTTTTAAGGTTGTGTATTAAAATTGATGGGTTTTGGATATATGGAGTAAATGATTTATTTTGGAGATATGTGAAAATTTTTGGTGGATTTTGTATGTATGGAGTGACGGGTCATTTTGGACATTCGTGAGTAAGGTGAGACTTTATTTTCGAGGATGAGTTTAAACTTCGAGGACAAAGTTTTGTTTTAAGGAGGGAAGTCTGTAACACCTCGTTATTTTCTGAGTCAATTATAAAGCTTGACTTTTCTACTTTTATTTAAATCGGGTTTTTAAGTTGGAAAAATATTTTTTGTCGTTATATATATTAAAATATTTTGGGTCGTCTTATAATAAATCGGTTTTGATTTTCTTTAAGTGGGAAAGTTATTTTATAAACCGACTTTGTATCGGATTCGACTTCGAGTCAAACACGATAAGGAAAAAAAAGAAAAAAAAAAAAACTATTAGTAAATCCTATATATATACCCCTGCACCTCCTTATTCATTCATTCATCCTGCTTCTTTCATCCCTCTACCTCTTGCCGCCTTTTTCCCATCCTTGTTTTCGGGTTGCCATCATTCAATCGTATCGTAAAATCTGTCCATCATTCTATCTTACACTAGCACGTCCATCTTCATCAAATTGTAAGTACCGATTCGATTGAATATTTTTATACGTTTTCTTTAAATTTTTCAAACCGAGTTTTGTGAGTAAGTCTTAGATCATCAATATTGTCGATTTTGGTTGTCTCTGGTTTGTACCTTTGAAATATTAGATATATGATGACATGGGTAAGGGTGTAAACGAGCCGAGTTGAGCGCGAGCCTGGGGCTGCTCGGCTCGAGCTCGAAAAGAAAAAGGGGAGTCTTAGCTCGAGCTCAAGCTCGTCGAGCTTCAAAAACAAAGGCTCGAGCTCGAGCTCGTTAACTCGACTCATGGCTCGAGCTCGACTCGTGGCTCAGAAAAAGGCTCGACTTCGGGCTCGAGTTGAACTCAACTCGCGGGCTCGTGTTGAGCTCGACTCGCGGGCTCGAGTTGAGCTCGACTCGCGGGCTCGTGTTGAGCTCGACTCGCATGATGGGTTGGGCTGCAGCTTAAGTGCTCAATTTATTTGAGTTTTTGACTAATGAAACGGAAATTAAATCAATACATTATTGATTTGTGGGTGTCTTAAGCTATTACGATGAAAGGAGAAATAAAAATACAAATTGTAATGATGAAAGATAAGAATCGATGTCTTGAATATTGCAATTCGCAACCTTATAGTAATAAAATAAAACCGTCTTAATAAGAGGCGTATATGATGGGATTTGAATGGTTTAGGCCTTTAGGGTTAATTTGGTTTGGTAATATGAGTAAATTATGGTAACAACTAACAATATACGGGCAAATATTTAAGGTAATATGAGTAAATTACGATTTACTTTTTTTTTATGAACAATATACGATTTACTTTTTTTAAGGTATATTTGATTTAGGTAGCGGAAAGGAAAGTGTAGTTTTAGAATAATATCGAGTCGCTCGCGAGCTATTCGAGCCGAGCCAGGTCTTGCTCGGCTCGACTCATAAATGATCCGAGCCGAGCTCATACGAGTCGAGCTTTGACCGAGCCGATCTCGAGCTGCTCGCGAGCCGTCTCGGCTCATTTACACAAGAAGAAGATGGAGTGGTGAGTGGTCGTGGTGTACAGGAAAGGAACATAGAATTTTACTGCTATTATTAGTAAATGGAGATTTACTTGGATTATGAAAGGAACATTGGACAAGTAGTAATTTAAGGTTTTTAGTCGTGAGACAAGTCTATTTGGATCAGTTAAAGACACCTGATATAAATTAGGTGGGTTATTTACGAGACGAAGATTCGGACGGGTTAGTAGATTACTCTGTAGTAGTTAGTATATCTATAATACAAGTTAATATCATCCGGGTATAAATTAGTTTAAGGGTTAAGTTATTGAACCATTTATATTATTTTTAGCTTGTGGATTCGAGGAGAGAGAATTTTTGGAGTAATACTAGTTGAGTTGTGACCGTCTCGAGAGGTAAGGACGTTTTACCCTTTTCACTCTAAGTAAAGAGCATGTTCGGATCAAAATATATATTTTTTATAACGGTTTTGTAAATTATTTTGTCGATCATAAATATTTTTATAATACTCGTAATGTTTGAATATTGAACTTTGTGACACGACTCACATATTGGTACTGTTTTGGTAAAAATTTTGGGAACTTATAACAGACTCTGGGAGTTCTGTTGATCTAGACGGTTTTAAGGTGTAAGACGTTCCTGGGACTTCGTCCCGAAACTATTTTTGAGTGGGAATTCTCCGGCCCTCACTCGCTAGGGAGTTAGACTTTCTCCTTTGGCAGTTTCATCCTACTGATTGTCCAAATGTGAGAGATGCGCACTATTATGAGTCTAGCTAAGCACAGGTGGTTAGCTCTAGACCGTGCAAGGGTAGGACCTTGGCACACAGGTTGCGAAAAATATATTTTTTTGTGGGTTTGGATTTGACTACTATTTTTATGGTATTCTGGTATTTAAACGATGATTTTAACTCTGATTTCAGTTTTTTATTATTATTAGTATTCGATTTATTATATTATTATACTTTTACTCAGCTTTGCTGACGTTCTTTTGTTTTGGGTCGTTCCCCCGCTGGAACCTGTACCTATTCGTATTTTTGGTACAGCTGATAGGTACACTTGATTTGCTGCATGGGTGCATTCTGGTATCGAGTTATGCTGAGTGAGAAAGGACTTTTATAATTTAACTTTGACTACAAACTATTTACATTATTATTGGATTTATTGGTTTGTTATTCTTTTAAACCGTTTTGGATTTTGTGAGACTTAATACTTCTGCTGCAACGTTTCCATTTAATTAGCTATCAAATTTCTATTTTATTTATTTATTATTTATCTTTTCCTTGCACTTGGCTCGGTAAGCTAAGTGTGGAGTAACAGTTTTGAGTTTCTGTTTTCGGTTTATTATTTTGGTTGCAAAAATTTAGGGTTGTTACAGGCTCATCTACAAACGAGCCGTAAAACTGTAAAAAGTAAAGCAATGAAACAATATATGGAGGCTAAAATGGAGCTTATAGAATGCTTCAAAAATATGAGAACTAAAATATCGTTAACGTCCGATGGCTGGGACTCTGGCTACGATTACTCTTACCTATGTTTAACAGCTCACTGGATAGATGAGAATTGGGTTTTACAAAAAAGAATAATTGAATTTGTTAGATTAGAAAGTCCGCATAATGCTACTAATATCCACGACATTATTGTGAGGGCGATATGCGACTATGAAATTAGAGATAAAATTTTGATTGTTACTTTTGATAATGGAACGTCTATGACTTCTTGCGCTAACATGTTGAAGACCAGTTTACAAAATATTTTTTTAGATGGTAAATTGTTACATGTTCGATGTGGTTGTCACATTTTAAACCTATGTGTTAAGGACGGTTTAGTGGGTCTACGACACTATCACGCCAAGTTTAAATCAGTAGTTATGCACTTGAACACATGTCAGTTGAGGCGCCAAGATTGGCGTCACTTTTGTAAATTAAATAAGGGCTTTTCTACGTGGTACCCCTGAACTTTTCACTTTTCTACATGGTACCCCTACCATGTTTACGTGTCTACATGGTACCCTTATAGTTTACTATAAAACTTTGTTGATATCCCTAAACTTTGTTATTACCTTATTGGTACCCCTCAACTTTTCCCCCCGTCAAGTTTTAGCACTAAAATACATTTTTTTGTTCAAGATTAAAACTTAACGTCATTAACATGTCCAATTAACCTATAATTGAACATAAACTAACATCCTTGTATGTTTTTTTACAGTTATGCACCAAATCTAAAATGAGTATATTTCTGGCGGTATACTGTCAAATCAAGTGCTAATACTTAATTTAAGCTCAATTACTACTTAATTATTTAAGTTAAATGATATTAAAGTCTTAATCTAAGCTAAAAACATAATTTAACGACAAAACTTGATGAAAAAAACTTTAAGAGGTGCCAACTAAATTAATTGTAAAGTTCAAGGGTACCATGTATACACATAAAAAAAGTGGGGTACCATGTAGAAAAGTGAAAAGTTTAGAATATAAGGATCCGCTAACTAATTTTTGGAACTCTCGTTTTCCCGATCAACCATTACTTGAGGATGATTGGGACAAAATAGAAATGTATATCGACTTGTTGTCCGCCTTCAAGGAGGCAACCACTGCATTTTCTCATGCATATATGCCTACAGCCCCTTATTTCATTGCTAACATTATCAATATTGCCACTATTTTCCAAAAATATTGAGGTCTACCTGATTACACCACGTTTCTACCCGACATGGAGTCCAAATGGCTAAAATATTGGGACGATATTCCTCTTATCTATGTATTTTCAGTGATTTTAGACCCTAGGTAGAAATTTGACGATGCCATGAACTTTGTTGAATATTATAAAAAAAACAATGAACCTAGAATTCAACAAGGAAGCCTATGCAGCCTCGGTTAGACACGACTTCGGTATAATATTTGGTGAATACGAGCGGATTTATGGTCAAATTAACACCACCGCTACTTTTCGATCAGCTGCAGGTATACCTATCAAAAACTGACCCGACCCGAAAACCCGACCGGAAACCGCCCAAAAAAACCCAAAAAAACCCGCCCGAAAATAACCGAAACCCAAAAGTGACCCGACCCGATAATAACTCGAATATTTTGGGTCAAAACCCGCCCGAACCCGTTACCCGCCCGAAAATAGATAAATTAAAAAAATATTGCTATTATACACTAAAGTTTCTCAAAAACATTAAAAAATATTTTTTTATTTTCAAAATTTTAAGAAATAATACTTATATATATATCTTTAAAATCATATTTTTAGCCCATGATTATTATAATGAGAAAAAAAAATTAGTGACTCGAGTCAAAAGTTCGTCACATATATCTGTACTTCCTATAGAAACAAAATATAAGTATATATTAAAAATATATTAAATAAAAGATGTTTATTCTCACTAATATCAAGTATATTAAATTAGATTATTAAGAAAATTAAGAATAAAATTGTATTTATGATAAAAAAAGTAAACAAAATTAATGTTTCAAAGTAAGTTAATAACCCATATTTGACCAGAAACCCGTATAAACCCAACCCGTATAAAACCCGTATTTTTCAAACCCGAAATACACCCGACCCGTATTTTACTCGAACCTGAAATGACCGAACCCGAAACCTGACCGCCCGACCCGTTTGACAAGTCTAGCTGCAGGTGCTAGCAGTAGCCGACCGACGATTGTTACAGGATTGGGCAAGGCCTTGTCACAAATGTCTCGACCGATGTCATCTCCTCAAGACACACGGGCGTCCAATCTTGCGGAATTTCATATGTACATGCGATATGATTATTTCCACAATATTTCGGAATTCGATAAATTAAACACTGATCTTCTATCCTGGTGGCGAATGAAAGCACAAGGTCTTCCGATGATGTCTGCAATAATGGCACGAGACTTGCACGCCATTCAAGTTTCATCTGTAGCGTCTGAACGCTGCTTCAGTGCCTCTAAAAGGGTGTTGGACGATAAACGTACGTGTTTGTCCTGCGACACCCTCCGCATGTGTATCTGCTACAAAGATTGGATGGATGCAAGAGACCGAAAACAAGGTTAAGAACCAAGAGATAGTGATGTCGACACCGACGATACCCCTTCGAGTGGCAGTGTCGAATTGTAGAGTCATAGACGTAATTATTTTTTCAATTACAATTTCACAAGTCGACTTTAATTATTTTTTAGTTTCTTTTACATACTACGAAGATTGTATTTATAACTTTTAGTTTGTATAATGATTATTCAGTAAAAATAATATTTATTTCCTTCTATTTACGTTTCTTATTTCTTAGTTGTTATATTATTTAATTCTTATTATAATCATTTTTAACTTTCATAGTTGTTAATTGTTACGGAGTATATAACTTCTTAATATATTTAAATATTAACTTGTAATTATATTTAAATTTTATACTATTAATTATAACACTATAACTTATAAATATTATATTATCTACAAACACTTAATGATCGAAATTATTTTTCTCGGATATTATAAATATTATAATATCTAATTATCTACAAATATTCGGATCGCGTACAACCGCGCATCATTTTTTCCGGAGAAAAATATAAAATAGATCAAGGCACGACTCGAAACCCGAAAACCGGCACGAAAACCGAAGCACGAGCACGAAACTAGCACGATCGGGCACGAGACTCGACCTGAGCACGGCACGCCCGAGCCCGTGCCTCGGCGGGGAGGATGGCTGGAACTCCGTGCCGGGCACGGCACGAGCCCGGTTCCAGGCACGACCGGGCCGGCCCACCCAGGCACGAAGCCCGGCCTGGCGCGCCTAACTGCCACCTTTACCTATGAATAGTGCAAAACAACAAAATACAAAGTATATGGAATTGATTGAAACGGAGGGAGTAGCAATTGGCCAACTTTTTCTTGAATTTAGTACAAACTTGGTTCCTATTTTTAAACCAAGTTTGTCAAATGTTGAAAGAACTTTTTGTCACAATGGACAAACTTATCAAAATAAAGTTCTTATGACAACTCCAAGCGAAGAACTACCATTCTAGTTACTCTTTCATGATGTGTACCAACAACTCAACAAGTCAATCAAGACATTTTAAGATTGAAGAAAGAAATTAATGTGTGGTCGGAGACAAAACGAAAGAAATGAAAAGGACTGTGTTATAAGAAAGAACTTGCCTCCACTAAACTATAGCGCAAAAATTCCCTTCACCTAAAACACAATTAAGGAGTATTGTACTCCCTCCGTCTTCTTAAATTAGCCTCATAAATTCACTTTTTTCCTCACAAAAAAAAAAGATATAAGACTAATTCAAGAAAGACAATTATATAAGCAGACGGTTAGGATTAAGTTTTAGGGCTTGCTTGGGATGAACGTAATGATTTCGGGGGTAATAGAACAAAAATGAACTCGAAAATGGCGGAGAGTAGCGATGATGCTAAGCGGAAATGGAAAAAATGAGGATAATGTAGCCTATTTGGGGAACACTACTCCTCTCTCTCCTCCCAAGTAATGCATTACCCTCTAATGGGGTAATTGTTCCTCCCTAAAATGTTAATTCTAATTCATTTTTACTCTATTAATCTCTAAATCATTACCTTCATTTCAAACGAACCCTTAACAGAATTGCGTGGTTGGGTATGAAACCCAACTCCGGTCCCAAACCCAAGGGTAAAAACCCCTTTCCTTTATTTTGATCGCAACAGTCGGCGAAATCTCATCTCATCTCATCTCATGGGTGCATTTATTGCTCTCTACCACCACACCATATTTTAATCATTTTATTAATCTCTGTCTTTTTGTACCTTAATTTCTACAGTAATAATCTGATTGCATCGAGTTAACGTCTCACATTCATATACTACGAGTAAATAATAAAAGATATCTCAACCTAATAATTAAGACTAAATGTATTGGATAATACAGTATATCTTAATTTCGAATATTTCTCTTATATTACTGCGAGTAATCTTTGTAATGAAATTCTTTTTTTTCGGGGAATTTCGAAAAAATAATTATAGCAGGTTTATTTTTTTCCGATGAAACGTACACTTAGTCGTATTACAATAAAAGAGAACGAAAAATTGAACTTGAGATGATATGTTGATTAACCACTAGATTAACATCTATCTCATCGACAAATAGGTGAGAATTGATTTAGGATTCGTTGGATTAACCTAATCATTACCGTTAGCACCGGTAAGTGTTAGAGCATACGGAGTATCAAAGAAAATATTTGACAGGTTTTTGCCTTAAGACTTTATTGTGATGACTCATTTGGTTACTCATCTAATTAACGGAAGTGTAAGATTCCGTGAATTGCATTTTCAGAGAGTTGTTTGGTTGTCCATTTCGTGGAAATTGACACTTCCCAAGAATTGTCACTCCCTCCAGGGGAAGTTCCTACCAAGTCCCTGGTAGGTAGAACTTCCGCATGAAGTCATTTTCACATGGCAACTAAACACGTGAATTTAAGTTTTCGATAACTTCATCTGGTGAACCAAATGAGCCTTGAATGAGTTTCGAGTTGTCACCTTCCCCTCTATTATAATCGCGATAAGGGTATATATTAATATGGAGTACAAAATTTCCTGGTAACCCGAAAAAAAAAAAATCTTAGTTGCAACACTTTTCATTCATACACTCAAAATCCAGCTCCACCCACTCTCTTCTAAATCTTCCCTACCTTTTACACTGTGTTTGTTCTTTACTTTGTCTACTTGTATGCCCACCAGCTGTTTGTCGAAATGCCTGCCGGAAACAAGCTCATTTGAATACACTGTTTCTTTTACTATACAAAACCAAAAGGCCGAGGCAGGGGGTGTGTTTCCATGGATGACCAACTTTCGAAACCCACCTCAATTTTCGGCATTAAATTATGGGTTGTGATTGGAATTGGGGTTGGAGCTGCCATTGTTATCTTCCTCTTTGTTATGTCTCTTTGGTTCATCTCAAAGCGCAGGCGCGTTATTGCCACTGCAGCAACTTCTTCATCAATGATCCCAGTAATCTCCAAGGAAATCCAGGAGATCAGTGTTGCGAAATCAGCGGCTCATAATAATCACAACCATAATGTTGTTAATAGGGTTTTAAGCAACATAAACCCGAACCCGAACCCGGAGAGGAATTCTTCAAGGGTGGCTGAGAATGAATCAGATAGCCCAGTTTTGAGAAGAATCCAAATTGAGCAGGGGGGTCCCCCTCCACCTCCACCCCCACCCCCACCTGTGGCTGTGGGTATTCCTGAAGTGTCCCATCTGGGTTGGGGTCGTTGGTACACTCTTAGGGAGCTTGAGGATGCTACTAATTCCTTTTCTGATCAGAATGTCATTGGTGAAGGTGGTTATGGTATTGTTTATTATGGTCTTCTTCATGACAACACTCAGCTTGCTGTCAAAAATTTACTTAATAACAAGTCAGTTCCCCTTCATTCTTATGCATTTTTATCTATGTTAATATGTTATCCACTTTGTGTTTTGGTTTCGGAAACCGTCATCTAATAGACTATAGAGGATATAATAGTTGTGCCTCAATTATCACCGTAAGTGTTTGGGAGCGTGACCTTAATAACGAGTCGAGTTCGAATCTTCGCAGCCCCCAGTATCTCTGTTTAGTCGAATATTAGTAGGGGTAAGACTGCAGACATTGAAGTATTATACTGTATGGTTTTGTTTTGTGTAAAGAAGGGTGCTTTGTTGCTGTTGTACACTTTCATTAAGTGATTTATCGCAGGGGACAAGCGGAGAAAGAGTTTAAGGTTGAAGTGGAAGCAATTGGTAGAGTACGGCATAAGTGTTTGGTTAAGTTGTTGGGCTACTGCGCTGAAGGAGCACAGCGGTGTGTTGACTTGTTTCTCACCAAATCAGGCTGTGTTTTCATTGCATAATTGGGGTTTGTTTCGTATTTATGATTATGTTTCTGTTTATGTTTTGGGTTGATGTAGGATGCTTGTTTATGAGTATGTAAATAATGGGAACTTGGAACAATGGCTTCATGGAGATGTAGGTCCAACCAGTCCTCTTACATGGGAAATCAGGCTGAATATCATTCTAGGCACAGCCAAAGGGTATAAAACTCATTTCTTAGTTACTCACGATCATAAGATCGTCCTTTTGATCCCATTTGTCACATAGCATTGCTCTGAAATCCCTGTAGGCTTACCTACCTTCATGAGGGCCTTGAACCAAAGGTTGTTCATCGTGACATAAAGTCGAGTAACATTTTATTGGACAAGCAATGGAACCCAAAAGTTTCCGACTTTGGCCTAGCCAAGCTTCTTGGGTCTGAGAGTAGTTATGTGACGACACGTGTGATGGGAACATTTGGGTATGCAACACCTTAACAAAATTGAGTTTGTTAACTTTCTATGTATGGACTTGATGTTCACTGGAAGTGTGCCTTCCTGTAGTTATGTTGCACCCGAGTATGCAAGTACTGGGATGTTGAACGAGAGGAATGACGTGTACAGTTTCGGAATCCTTATTATGGAAATAATTTCAGGAAGAAATCCAGTTGACTATAGCCGCCCACCAGGAGAGGTCTAATTCTTTGCTTTTATGTTAGTTGATGAGATCCAGTTTTCATGAATAATAGTTTTACGTTATGTATCTACATATGTCGTGGTCTATGTGCAGGTGAACTTGGTTGATTGGCTTAAGATGATGGTTACCAACAGAAATCCGGAGGGAGTTTTGGATCCTAAGCTAGCGGAAAAGCCTACATCCAGAGCACTGAAGAAAACCCTGTTAGTAGCGTTGCGATGCGTGGATCCAAATGCACAAAAAAGGCCTAAAATGGGACAAGTAGTACATATGCTTGAGGCTGATCAAGATTCTTCCTTTAGAGATGTATGATTCTTTCAACCTTATACCCTCTGTATTATTTGGTTGCTTTTGTATGTACAACTGGTGTATGTGTGTAAATGTCAACTAAGTTGCTGATAAAGTCACTGTGGAGTGTTATTCATGACATTGTTTCAAAATTCTTTAGCTTCCAAATCTCCCTCATGGCCCCCTTTAGACAAAAAAAGAAAGAAAAGAAAACCATTGAGTATTTGTGATTACGTTCCAATGTTCAGTTCACTTTGATGAAGACTTTGAGCAATCTTATAACATCACCCAAGAACTTCGAGTTGATACCCTTTATTTCCTAATTTAATCTCAATTGGTATCATGTTCATGTCCATTCCCACTATATTTTACATGTTCTGTTACTTCATATATCAGGATCGCAGTCGAACGGCGGGAAAGACAAATGTCGAGGATGTAAAAGAAGGGACAGAACAGAAGGCGGTGAAAGATTAGAGAACAGATAGTAAGACCTCTGGACTTCGTAGACTTAAATTATATTACCATCCTATTATAAGTGATCTACATCCCAAGGAATGCATATTTTTTTGCTATTAAATGAACATGATATCATTCATCTTTGTTCAAGCAATTGCTCTGCCAGGTGATTTACGATGTCGATCATTTCATACCCTTTTTTCCTTCCAGTCTTTGTCTTCATCTCTCACACTCTCAATTATGTAAAATACTTTAAAATCCATATAAACCATTTTTGTAAATCGAGTTACGCGTACACAGTAGTATACCATTAAAGCGGTCCGGGGCCGCTTGTTGATGCGTATGCCCATTTATTCCTGTAATAGCAACATAGTAATAAATGCGATGAAATTTCACGATTAATAAAGCGATTATATAATGTGTTTGGTTGTCCCTTCTCCTTGGTTCCTTTTCTTTTATCTACTTCCCTTTCACAATATGTTGTACTCCTCAGTATTTAATATCCTTTATACCGTCCTTTTCTTGTTTTTGGTCCAGTGGGGAGGGTGGGAGTAGGTAATGTGCTTGGTTACCCAAGCAAATGAATAAAGCAATAACTTAATCATGTGTATTTAGCATATGTTTAAAGCACGATAATGGTGTCGCTTTAACAAACTGTATGCAAAGCGATAATTTTCTCTCTTTTTGCTCCTGCCATACCTGTTGGCAGTATTTTATTTCTGAATATTTTTGGGATCTTCCCTTTTTTTTCTCAACAAAGACATATTCATGTGGAATTTAATTTGGAGTAATTGGCTCAGAAGTAGTATCACTGTTTAGGTGTTATTTATAACTTACACAGGTGGTCCAATTCACACATTGGTTGCTTTGTTCCCTCTTCATTGTGCTGTGTTAGTGTGTTGTCCTCTCATTTAATATGCCAAGTTAATGCTTTGGGAGCTTGCTTTCAGCTTTTTGGTCAATTTACCAATTGTATGGATTGTAGTTGCACAGTTCTCATATGGTTATCCATCTATTGCAAAGTTAGTTGATGGGAGATATATATGTGCAATAAAGGAGGTTTTCATTTAGAATACAGGATGGATGGATGGATACAAGTGAATTTACTTGATGATAATAATCAGGGGGATGTTACAAGAGCGGGATGGTTGCGGGTAAGGGTGATAACGAGTCAAGCCGAACACGAACTTGAGCCGATCTTGAGATTATTAGAACTTGAAAAAGTTGAGTCCACAAACAAGATTGCGTGCTAAAACGCGAGTTTGAGTCAAACTCAAGCTTATATATACGTACCAAGTATTTAATTTTTCTGCATTTTCGTTTGATCTTTTTTAGTAATGTGATATCCAAAAGATATACGGAGTATATAAAAAGTACTCCGGTAAATCAATGTGAACATTTAATACAGGGAAATAATGGTATAATTATGATTACTACTCCCTCCCCCCACTTTCTTTTTTGGGCTGAGTTTAATCTTTTATCCATTTTTCACTTTAGGTCATAAATGTGTGGTTAACATTCAACCACCAATTTTTCTCTCTTTTTCCTTCCTTTTTTAACCATTCATTTTATCCTACTTATTTTTCATCCTAAGATAAATGGGGCAATGTTAGAAACTTGGAGGGAGTATATTTTAAAATAATAGTCGGCTCTCGCGAGCTTTTTGGGTTGAACCTATGGTTGCTTAGCGTGACTCGTTAAGTTGACGTGCCAAGCCCGAACACATGTGACGCTCACATGAGTTGCGCTTTGCTCGAGCATTGGCAGAGCCGAGCTCCAGTTGCGTAAGTTGTCTCATCTCATTATCACATTTAATAGCAGGAATATAGTATCCCGCACATGCAAACAATAACCAACAATTGGTGAACAAGAGTAAAAATTATTTAACATGAATAATTTCAATTATAGTCTCTTCTTTAAATAATCCACTTCATTTATAAACCTTTTTATTAACACGCTCTTCTCAAACTAGAGTCGGTGACCAAAATAGGTCACTGACATTTTAAAGATGACTTTTTCTTAATACTCCCTAATACTGTAGTACTTAAATGATGTCTTAATGACATATATTCAACCCAACTACATCTCAATAACCTAACCCACGAGCCATAAACTAAACACTCACTATACACCCCTCATCTTACCACCACGGTTTGGTCTGAGGAGGTAACTATAAAACAACATTAGCTCATGAAAACGCATCAAAATGCTAATAATACATATAGAACCCGAACTAAAATGGGGATGAAGTATATAAAAATACAAACACGGGAGTTTTCCTAGGAAGTTTACTGATAAATTGGAGAAGCGAAAAAACAAAAAATTGTTATTAAGAGTTGTACAAAAGTGAATGCAAGAGTATGTGTTACACATGCGCAGAATTGATCTGGTTAGACAACCTTCTCCAGGATCTACATGTGAATGTACCGTTACCAATCACTCTTTTTTGTGATAATAAGGCCGCTTAGAGTTTAGGCCGAAACCTAGTATTTCAAGAAAGGACTAAACACTTAATGTTGATTTGTCATTTTGTGAGAAATTGATGTCGGTTTAGTCGTGTCACCGAAATTAGGAACGAAGTTCAAGAAGGTTTCTTACAAACTGACTGCCCATGTAAGCTCTCATCTATGATTGGCCTATATCATGACAAAACCTCTTGTAGGACATGATCATCAGTTTCTTTCTGTCAAGGTTGTCATGATTCTTTAATGAATCTTCATAGCTTCATATACAGTACTATTACGGACCGACTGTATTACTTATAGAATGAAGCCTGATGCTTGTAACTGATTCGTGATAGAATGGACAAGGTCGGAGTATTCAAGAAGACTAGTACCAGCCACACACATACGGCCATACGCCTCTTCCAATCTTCCATTGTTCTATACAAGTGGAAACAAATGTGTACTACTAACTCCCCGAAAATTTCATCTGCCGTTTGTATCTCAATAACAATACAAAAAAAAGAACAATCAAATGGCAGCATTTTCACAAGCTTAGCAAAAATATTAATGGAAGCAAGCATCCATACAACCAATGCTGCAGGCTCTCTTGTCCATGCTTAACAGCGCTATTAGATAGTGTGTGATGTCCAGACGGTGTAGAGGACGATAATGCAGCTGGTGGAGGCGGAGCCAGGACTGGGACATTGCATGATCCAAAATTTCCATTTTCCTGCTCATACACAACCCGTGGTTAGAAGAGACCTTTTCTTTTTTTTCCAATTCTGCTCATACGATAATGCGGCTGGTGGAGGGGGAGGGCTCCTAACATGGTAAGAAATTTGAAGATTTGCCACAAATTCTTCAATAACATCTGAGTTGGGGTAAATTTTAGTTTAGCTTTTTACTCAACCATTGTTGGGATATTATTTGTTTGATAGCAAGGATTTCGTATCAAGTCAAAATCTCCATTTTATACCATCCGCTTTAGAATAAAATCTAGTAAGAGGGCCATAAAAGCTGCAACATTGTGTTTCCGTGCTCTAACTGGCTACATTTCCACGAAATTGAATTCTAGATATTGGAAAAAACAAAGCTGAAGATACTAAGAAACAAAACACAACATAGAGTGGACAGAAAACTCTACAAGATAACACAACTACAACCCAAGGGAAAAAAACCTTGAGGTGTAGACGATTCTATAAGATGAACGAAAGCGTACCTTGCAGTATGCAATATTGTCACATCCACATGTTAGATGACCATTTGCTATGTTAACTGCCTCCGAAGCTCCACCACCATCACTCCTCTGCAATGAAAATCCAGAAAACATGTCAAAAGTTCAGTGAATCATTTTTGTTAACCCAAATCATGACTAACGAGACAACGAGTTAGCTGGCATGTGGGCGACATCTGCTTGATGCTATATGCCGTATAAGAACGATTACCTGGTAATAGTCGACAGCTATGAAATTTGGCCATCTTTTTCCATCCTGTTGAAGGCAGGTATTCATCATCTTAATCAAGGGAGCTGAATTGTATAGGCAGGTTTCAGTAGAATTGGGATTATCCGGGAAGTAATTCTCAAGTACTAGTGAGATTGTTGTTGTGTTCATTGGAGGAGATTCATGACGGTTTGGGCATGATTCAGCCTTAGCAGCCGACATCCCTCCATCACCATCTGCAATTTCATCATATTACACACACATCATTCTAACAACGTATCACAAGGAATGGATTTTTGAAGTTAGATTCCAATATTCATACCCATAATTTTCTTTCAGAAAGAATTCGTAAAGGAGTAATAACAAAAGGAAAAGGGAAAGAAAAGAAAACTAACATTGATTTTCGATCACATAATTCCAATTGTAGGCAATTCCTTCAGACGACTCCTTAGATTTGATAGAAGAGAAGACCAACAACCTCTGATTTTTCTGTGCCATATCGTCCACAGTTGGCCAATCGGTACCATCTTTAGGCATCCGAGATAGAGGGAACATGAATTTGGTAAGTCCAGCAGCATTAAAGAGTTTGGTCAGGCCCATTGGTGACTTCACATAATCTTCAATAAAGATTGTAACGATCTCTGTTGGGTTTGCTTCAAGGAAAGCCTGAATTTCCTTGAGAACATTAATTGCTGGTTGCTGTATTTGGTGAAAAAATAACACATTAGTGCAAATTTCAGAGACAGTGGGGTAATGTACGGATTTAGATGAGGGAGGATGCAGATGAACTTACAAAAGCAGTGAAATCGAGGCAATTGCCTCCAAAGGAATGACACAACCAAATGTCATTCTGGAAGTCATACATGTCGAGCATTAGCCCTCGAACTCCATTCTGCGCGATGATAACACATTTTGTTAGATCACCTTGCATTAACTTATTGGAACATTCCAAATTCTGAGATTTGGAATAACTTCAGTTTGGATATCACTATGTTCGACAAATTTCATTTTAATAACCCGAGATTTCATAAGTTAGTTTAATTTGGTTACTTTGGATAAAATTAAATAAAAATATGAAGACAATTGTACGATTGCAAATACAAAAATCACTTGCAAACTTACAACTTTACAAGTAGTCTGCACACACAAGAAAACCTCAAAAAAATGCAAGTCACGTAAGTCATCCACACATATTCATCAGTGAATCCTCAAATCCATTTACTAGTAAAATACAGTCATGGTACCTATTTATAAAGTTAATTTTAGGAACATTGGGTACTAATAAAATACAGTTATATTCCCTCCATATGTGAATAAGAGCTCGGATAAACGACACAATGTGAGAGCTGGTGTTCTACATCTCGGTCAAATACAAGAAAGCTGGTGGCTTTATACACCAAAAAGTTATTCAATAATTAACTCTTCCCATTTATATAATTGCATATGCCCTACAGGCTACACTCATGTTATTTTATTGTTAGTTGCACAATGTTTATTAATAACAATATCCACACCAAGTTTCTGAATATATTCTGTGTTAAAAGAAACTGATACAATCAGAGGACAGTGCACTGAAATATGCTCCCTGTTTCGACCTTCTTTTTTGGTTAATACATTCCCATTAGGTTTTCAACATACAAAAGAGGTCTTCGTCTAATGGTTAAGACGAGACCTAGGTTTGAATCCCCCTCAAATCTTTTGTAATGCGACTAAGTGCGTGCTTCTATAGACAAAAAATGCTCCGTATTAGTTTTTCAACATCAAACAATAACAACTTGGAATATAATCACCTGAAGTTGTATATTATTGAGGGTAAGGTAACAATTGATAATAAATACGAGTATTTCATTCTATAAACTAACAAGAGTAACTCAATTCCAGCATGTAATTTGGTTAAAAGAACAGGTATAACTGAACCAGTGAAAAGCATAAAATGTTTTGAGATATCCTTAACTCTAAAGTTCAAATGTTCAATGGACTCATCCCATACCATGTATGGAGCATTATTTTATTTGAAAATGTCGATAATAATTACTCCATATAGTAGGAGTATCATATAATAGTCTTACAAAGATAGAATGGAAAAGTGAGTGATTATGAAATGTTTATAATGGACTGGCTCTTTGTTGCCTCCAACATATGCCCTTGATAAAGTTTATAACTTTTGTGAAACTAAAAGGGACCATCACAAGATTCTGCTAATTATCACGTTGCAAACTTGCAATGGAAGAACTTTATTGTATGCCAAGTCATCTTTCACCATCCCTTAAGAAATGCTATTGATAGAAATTTGACTTAGACACTGCTCGAAGATGTCTAAAACACGATTCAATATGTCATAATATCATTTTGTTCATCCAACATACCATTAACACATACTCCGTATACAAACTTCTGAGATCCACAACTTGTATACTCGTATTTATTAGTAACTTTGATGTCTACTTAAAGTCTTAAATATTCACGAATGCACGGATGGGGCTAAATGTGGGAAATGGCCGGGGGTAGAAGACGAGGAAGTGTTACGTAGATTGGACCTAGGGGTTTTTGAAATTGTGGAGTAACCAAGTAACGTAGCTAGATGGGCAATGAGAGAAGGAAAAGAGTACATACATGGAGCTGGGAAGTGATGGTGTCTTCCTGGTTCGTAGGAGCCACGAGTATGGCGCCTGTACCCGATTTGGTTGAACCCGATTTGGCAAAAGCGTTATGTGTCGTCAGCCATGAATACTTATTGAACGCCAGTCCTTTAACCTTCCATCATATATTCACATCAGATGCATAAACTAGAACCAACTCTCAATCATACATTTATACTTGACCATATATATAACCGATACTTTTGGTTATTAGGAAATGCTCCACTCCCTAATAACAACAATTCAACAATAAGTGGCATTACTATAACATACATTCGTGTTTATGACGAAGATATCCATATATTGTTATAACGGGTGAAATATTTTTTCATTTAGACAGAAAAGCACACAGCTCACAGAACAGTACTTTTGCGCTTACCTAATTAAATAAATAGATAGTATTTGACACGTCATTAACGATCAGTGGCCTAGTTAGAAACTGGCCGTGGACCGTGGTGTATCGAAGGCTAACTTCAACAATTGTAACCCAAGTAGTAAAACTCATCTTGAGGTTCGATTCTCATTTGGGAATTAGTGAGCAGATTTTGAGACCCAAAAAAAATGTAGCTAAGATTAGAGCAAAAACTGGCATTTTAGACCCATGATTTTAAAAGATAAGGATTGGGTTTTGTACATATCGATCTAGTAAGAGCACATTATTGTGAATCTGTAAGCAATAACAGATGAATCCGAAATTGGGGGGGGGGGGGGCTATAAACAGAATGAAAATCTTATGGGCGAATCAATATTGTTATATGTACCGATTAAAAATCATTTAAACAAAAAAAAAAAAAAAAACTTGTGCATATAGCATTTTCCAATAATTAGGTTTTTTGTTCATAACTTTCCATTAACAGGCCAACAGCCCGTTAACTTGAAAGCTGTCAAGCTTAATAACTGAAAAGATAGCTGAAAATTAGGTGATAAGATAATAATACTCGTAGTTAGGTGAGTATATTTAGTTGCAGCAGGGGAATTTAGCTACTACTCCGTAGAAGGGTATAGTTAAAATTATCGACTTTTGGTACCCAATAAATCGTAAAAAAAAAAGACATTTTCATATAAAATAAACAAATATAAAAGAAGTCATTATCCAAAAATTTTGAAGTCTAGATTGGCCCATAATGCAGCATCATAATTGGAAATGATAATAGAAGAATTATGAATGATGGAGGTAAAAGCACCTTGGTAGTTGGAAGAATGGGTTGAATGGTGGTACATCGAGGACGAGTATTGCCATTAATTGGGCAAGTCTCGCATTTAAGTCCCGCATCACACTCTGTATCTTTTGAACATGTTTCTCCCATCTGAAATCACAACCCATATACATTATACATATGAGCTCCATCAAAAGTAGTGATTATATATGAAAAGAAGAGAAATGTAGGGACGCAAGAAAGGAGACCTTGAGCGAAGAGGAAGGGGAAAACAAGGAAGCACATATTATTATTATTATGAGTAACAAAATACTACGAATATGAAGAAACAGAGGAAGAGGAAAAACTGCAGTGCATGGTTTGTTCATTATATTGGGGGAAGCAAGCAAGGTTTTGTGAGAGAGGAGAGGAGAGACGAGACGAGACGGGGAAGTGAAAGGAATAAGTGTTGTTTTATGGTTGCTGCGAGGTGTTGCCTTATGTGTGGACTAAACCTAAGGCAGTAAGTCTCCCCTCATCCATCACAACTAAATGATCAAATAATATCACATGGTTAAATAAAATAAATCTAATAAAAAACAAATTTATTTGTCTTTATCTATACAAATGGATATATTTACGTTGGATATATATTCATCACGTACAAAAATTTGCAAAATGGCTAAAGATTTAGTATGATGTTTGGTGAACACAAATGTGAGTCTCCTAGTGGTGTTTGGTGATTTGATGGATGACTGCCCTCTTTATCCGTAGCATTTTCAAATGAACACCAACCCTACCATATTAACTTTGTGGCAAGAGTAGAGCTCCATTTCTATGGGTCGGACCTACACCGCCATCCAGCCCATCAAAGGCACGGGTACCCAGCCCGGCCTGAAGCTTCTTTAGTAATGGGGCACGACCCGAGGTCCGAAAGTGAGAAAATCCCTTAAAAATTTAATGAATCATAATAGTATGAACTGGAGTAGTCTTTTTCAACTTATTTTCAGTTCACTCTAATTCAGCCTACTTCAATTCTATTTAACCCCATTAGATTTCATTTTATTACCATCTTCTTCACATTATTTCAATTTAGTTCAATTTAATTCGATTATATCATAAAAGGGCTCTCAATTATTAACAACAAATTCTATTTTTAGACGGACATATCTGTCTTAAACTTATGGCAGGTCAAGTAGTTTAAATAAAGACAAAAGCAAAAATGCCTACTGAAGTAAAAGTCTTACTCCGCATCTTATTAAAATATTCTCTTTCATTTATTCAGTTCTTTACACTTATTATAAATTGACAATTTGATCAATTCTTTACATTACTCTTTGGCAAAACACTTTACATTATAATCATCATATCTTTACTTTATTTACACATGACACTATTTTTTCTTTACTTTAAATTTGGTGGATTTATAAAATCATTTGATTTACAAATAATATACTTACTTTTACCACTTTTCTTAAAAGTAGTGAAATTCTCCAGGTAAAAGATTGATTTTTTTTAAATCGAGTGATTACTTATATTAAATCAAGGTCCGCTAAGTCCAACAAAACTTGCAGGAAACATGAGTCAATTACATACTCCTCACCCACGGAACGACACATTCTCGCTGCATTATGTGCAACAGAATTGCCAGCACGCTTCGTATGACTACAGGAAAATGAATCAAAACAAGCTAGTAAATTGAGAACCGCGTTGAGGCATAACCCCAAAGGACTTCGTCACTTAGTTGCCTGGGTAACATTAATCACCATACTTGAATCACTCTCCAACTGCACGCAGGAAGTCTCCCTCTGTCTCGCCATTTCCAATCCGACCTTTGCCGCCATCATCTCAGCAATTACTGGACACCATCAAACATTGACACGACGACAGCCAACTCAGAGTAAGGTACCCATATCATCACGGCCCCCAACACCCAGACCATCTCCCCAGCCGCGAAGCAAGCGACATCCACATTCAACCTAACCCACCCCGGAGGCGGAGGCTGCCACAATCTCCCATCACCCCTCTGACCAATACTCGAAGCCACCCCTGTGCTGCTGGCCAAACCAGCGAAATCCTTCACTAATGTCACCGGACTCGCCACAGTGACAGCAAACAGCCTTTGAACCTCATCAAAAATCAACGAGTTCCTCGCTGTCCAAGCTGCCCATGCTATAGCTAAGAAACGACCCATGTTCGCGCCCGAAAGCTGTTGCATCACCCATATAAGCAAGTCAATACAATCAGTTCTTGGAACCCTTGCAACAATATGATACGGGATTATACGGTCACCAAAGACTTTGTCTCGAAGGATCTCGACCATGATCCGTCTACAAATAATAATATGTGACAAATTTACAATTTATCATCTACAACTTTGTTATCTTAGCTAATAAAAGGGTGGAGAGAATTAATATCCGACTTATTTAACAGTTTTATCTTGAATAGTGGTACTTAATGATCTTTGATGAGATAATTAATTTTGGGCTTGTAGAGGACTTTTCGTTTGTCCTTTGAGACTATTTAAGCAAGTAGTTTGTAATGCAAATGAGACATGATTGAAGAAATATAAAAAAATCGAGTGTTTGTTCGAATTGTTGTAAACAATTCAGTTTGCATCGCTTGAACGGGTTTTCTAACGTTGTTTTCTTGAGTCTCGAGTCAATAGGTCTTGTCTTGAACTCGTGATTGTCGAGCTATAGGTCTAGCTTTTCAATCTCCTATCCATTTACTTTATTTCCGTTGCGTATTTGCATCACAATATCCTCAAAACCGCTATTCTGCCACACCCAACTAGTCGAAGGACAATGTAGAAGAGCATGTAACGGTGTTTCTTCTGCAATACCACAAAGAGTACAGCTTGGGTCATCGACACAAAGTCTTTGATGAAGCACCTGTCGCACCCCAAGAATATTGGAGTAGGCTCTCCACACGAAATGGGCTAGCTTGGGAGGCAAATGATTGAATTGATGGGAGGGAGAATGTTTAGTATTTTTTACCAATTATAAATTTAATCCCTCTTAAAAAGACCTCTTGTTTATAAGTTGAGGATTCGGGTGACCGTGGATTTTTGAGGACTATCTTTTACTCTATTATTTATTCTTAATTCTTTATTTTGTTTTCAAAAAAATCCATACTTAACTAGTTAACTTAGCTTTTCTAAGTTTTTAAAATTTTTATTATTAGCACTTACAAATTGATTTTGAAACGATATTTTATTAATGTTTGTTTTTCATTTTTTGCTTTTTATTTTATTTGTTTTGGGGATGACAACTTGACTTCTTGGATTTTGATTTATGTTAGTCGATACCAAATTTTTTGAGACTAAGGCCCTGTTCTTTTCGGCTGAAACAGGGCTGAGCTGAGCTGGTCTGATAGGAGATGAGCTGGACTGATATAAGTTGAGCTGAACTAAAAGAAACTAAAACTAATAACTACTTATATAAATTATCTAATAATATTTTAAAAAATGAAAAAAAAAATACAACACCAAATAATAATAATAATATAATAATAATAATAATAATAATAATAATAATTAATTATAATGATGATGATGATGCTGATGATGATGACAACGACATACCACTTTCTCCAATTCATTTGATTTCTAATTTTGTTTCTTCATACTTGACAATAGTAAAAATTTGTTATGTATATATATCTTTGATTACGTAATATACAAAATTTTATATTTTGATATTCTTAAATTTTAATACAATACAAATAATACTCATATGCTATATTGTACGGTATATAAATTAAATATTTTATTCATTAAAAAATAATGTAAAAAAACGTAATTTAATTAGTTGTAATGACATTGAGACAGAGTTGTAAATATTTGAATGTAATATCTATTTCAAGACCTAAAAATATTATAGAGTGCATACTAATATTAATTAATAATTGTTATAATAACAGTGATGATAAAAAAAATAGAAAATAATAATAATAACGATAATAATAACAATGACGATGATGATGACGACGACGACAACGATGACGATGATAATAATAATTTGTTATTATTATTAACATTAAGAGATATGGGTAATAAAAATAACAACAACAATAATATTATCATTATTATTATTTTTTTATGAAAATAAACTTGCATTAATATTGAAATACCATAATAATAACAACAACAACAACAATAATAAGACCTTATTGTAATTTGTTTCGATTTTAATGCAACTCCCGTTTCATATAAATAAATAACTAATAATAATAATAATATTACTATTATTTTTTTTGTTATTATTGTTATTGTTATTATTATTATATATTATTATTATTATTGAGGTATTATTTTAGGAGCTGAAAATATTAGGGGGAGCTTATCGGAGTTGGGCTGAGCTGATAAGAGCTGAGCTGAGCTGATAGAAGATGAGCTGGTCTAAAACGAACTGAAAATAAGTTGAAAAAAACAGGGCCTAGGACTCTGATAATGTTGTTGTATGTACCCAATAATCTTAGGATGATGATAGGACGCCACCGGGTGACGCTGAATCTAGGCGCCACCGGAATAAAATAATAATAAAAAAATCTTGAAAATCTTTATTTTGATTTTGGGTAAAATTCAAAATGACATACATGTAATTTTTACCATTTATTATTTATTATAAATTATTTAATTAGGAATATTTTAAATAAAATAATGTTTACTGTAATCTTTTAATTGATTCTTCCCCATTATTTTAAGTATTACTGATTCATCATTTAACTCGAACCCGAAAAGACCCATTAATCTAGGATTGAAATCCGACTCGACCCTTATTGTAACCCGACCAATTTAACGGATTCAAAACGCTAGGTAATTTATTTTACGAACGTTAATTTCTAAAGAGTATCGCATCGATTAATTTTTTTTAATCCATAACACGATTATATTTTTTTTTACCAATTCGTCACTTCGTTACCACTTTTTTTACCTATTTGGCACCGGCGGCATTTTTTACCAATTCGGCACTTGGGTGCCACTTTTTTTTACCTATTTCGCGCTGGCGATCCTTTTTTTACCAATTCGTCACCTTTGAGCCACTATTTTTACTCATTTGGTTATTTGGCCCTTATATAAAAGTGTAACTAGTTCGTTTTCACGCCTGTTCTCATTAAAGTTTAGGTTCTCATGGAAACCTGATTCTATATCGATAAGACATTTCAATAACCTAACTCACTTTTACTACTCAACACTATATTACTCCGTATAAAACTATTTTTAACATTTGACTTTGAGTGAATATCCTCTGACGCACATTCGAGTATCGTGGACTTCAATAGTCAACAACGATGATGATACACAAAAAAGATTTAAAAATCACAAGGATATGCCGAGACGAGACAATTCTTGAAAGCTCATATCAAGCTAGAATGAACGTTTTGGTATGTAAATTACTAACATATCCTTGGTGGCGCACAAATTCGACGCCACTAACGCCATCTCATTATTCATAATCTTATCATTTGTCCAGTATGTACTGCGTAGCTTGCCTTCCCCCACTCTTTAATCACTACTACCAAATCCTTAAAATATTAGCGTAGGTAAGAGTATATAAAAAGCCATTCCCTTCTGAAACAACCCAACTCACATTTCTCACTTGCTGCTGTCCATATCGCCTGAAATTAAAGATGATAGGGGCAAAAGTGTCACCTACTTCATCAATCAGCACGAAAGTGATACTCGTCTCTATCTTATTCCTGGGCATGTTTTTCCTACTCCTTAAATCAACCTTCTCATCTTCTTCTTCTAACCTTGAACAAACCCAAACATACCAAAAATGCCCTTCTTCTTCCAACTTCAACAAACTACCCCAATCATTATCCGACGCCATTATCCACTACGCTACCACCAACATAACTCCCCAACAAACACCCAAAGAAATCTCCGTCACCGAACGCGTCTTACGCCGAAAATCCCCGTGTAACTTCCTAGTATTCGGACTCGGCCACGACAGTCTAATGTGGGCGACGTTGAACCTCGGGGGTAAAACCGTCTTTTTGGAGGAAAGCGAGTCGTGGATCAGTGAAATAGAGTCGAAATTCCCGAACCTGGAATCGCGCCACGCCACGTACGACACAAAAGTACGTGAGTGGAAGACGTTACTGGCGTCGGCCAAGGGGAAGAAGGAATGTGAGGAGGTGGTGGACCCTAGAGAGTCTGGTTGTACGCTGGCGTTACGGGAATTGCCCAAGGAGGTGTACGAGGTGGAGTGGGATTTGATCATGGTGGACGCGCCGACCGGGTACCATGATGAGGCGCCCGGGAGGATGCAGGCTATTTATACGGCCGGGTTGCTTGGGAGGAACCGGGAGGATGGTGAGACGGATGTGTTCGTACATGATGTCGACCGTCACATTGAAGACGTGTTTTCTAAGTCGTTTTTATGTGAGGGTTATATGATTGAGCAACAGGGTCGGTTGAGACATTTCACCATTCCTAGCCATAGGACTCGGGATGCTAGGCCATTCTGTCCGACCAACCTAACTAATTAATTCTATTTCCGTTTCAATTATTTGTTTATATATGGTGGAAAGTATTTTGAAAACAAATGCAGTTGTTGCAATGTGCTGGTCTTTGATTTTTACTAATCATTGATCAATAATGTAACTAATCTTTCTTAGGATGGACATCATTATTGATGGGTATGAATGTATGATCGAAACGGGTTTAATCCTCTTTAATTTCTGCTTTGTCATCTCATTCATAGAATTTAAGACGGATATATCCGTTCTAAATAAAAATTTGGATGGACAATTGGACAGGATAAGTCACGTACGAATTAAATTAACAATTTACTGCGAGTAAATTGGCCTATGAAGTATTCCCTACGTCTTCTTGAATTAACCTCATTTTCAAATTTTTGTGATAGAAAAAGTGAACCCATGAAACTAATTTAAAAAAGGTGGGATTACGTAGATTACCTTTTTTTTTTCTTTACAAATTGTGGTCTTAGTCAATGGATAGCACCAGTGTCAGATATATGCTGTCCATACAATTCAAGTCAATAACAATTATAACCTGGTTTAATTTCATTTACAGCCAGCGGTCACCAAAACTCTAAAGCTTTCGATCTTCATCTTGGGAGCAAAACCGTCAAGGGATGAGAATACGAAGAGGTTGAGGCTTGAAATGTGTCCTCAACGGATGGGAGTGGAAAAGTTGGAAATAGTTCTTTTTTTTTTTTTTTTTTTTTTTTTTTTTGCCAAAGAGTTGGAAATAGTTCTGATTGCGTAGATTGAGGGCAATGAAGTTGGTGGGTGGTCACTATTTGTCCTTGATTTTCTCTGAATGTCCAAATGTCCAATTTTCTTTAGGATGAGTAATTTCTTGTCGGTGAGTAGTGTTTCAAATAAATTTTGATGTACTCCTTCCGGTCAGAGCCGGTCCTGAACTTTCGGAGGCCCTAGGCAAAATATTGTAATTATATAGTCATGATCGATTGTTTATCTAATTATATATACCATGTTAATGCTTTAATCTGTGTTCATTTGGAGACATAAATTTTTATTAATTACTGTACATGTTTACTTAAGAACAAATTTATCAATAACAAAGTGTTATGATTTTCGTATAATAATACAATTCTAGCATAGTAGTGACAATATTTCATGAATAAGCCAAACTGGACCGTGATCAATTGGTATTTGGAGGTCATGCAGTAGTTATTATTTCGAGGCGTTGTACTAATTTGAAGTTGTTTACAATATGTTAGATTTCACGTGTACTATATAGTACAATTCATAAATATTACTATACCTATCTACACTTTTTCAAATTTACATCTCGTAAATATTGCATTAAAAATTACGAAGTACTAAACAAAACTATAAAAAAAATCCTGGTAAAACCAAAAACAAAAACATAGTCACTAGTATGAATAAAATATTTGTAGCAATGTTCATTATTTTTTTAAAGATGTTCTTTATAAAGTTAACAAATTAAACCATCGACAAATTTTATAACTGAAACAATTTCTATGTTAAAGGTTCATATAATTTTTTTTCATTCTTTTATACTCTACACATGACTATTAAAAACATTCTGTTAGAAAAAAAAATCTGAAATAATATAGGCAATTTTAAAAGCAAAACAAAAAGGAATTGTAAAAAATTCAAGAGTAAATGAACATAAAATAAATATTAAAGCTTGTGCAAGGACCAAGGTTTGAACCCATGACCTCTTGCATGAAAGGAGCCTCCATTACCAACTTACCAAAGGAAAGCATCTGATGCATAGTACACTCAATTTGTACATTACACAACAGAGAGTCAGACTTTTGGGCCCCTCTTTAGATTGGGCTCTGGGCCGTCGCCCCTCCAGACTATGCCCAGGGCCGGCCCTGCTTCCGGTCCATCCCAGGAAGAGCAATCGCAACGGTGTTTTCATTTTTCAATATTGGATTTGTCATCAAAAATTTTATATGATAAAATTGTTCCATTATATATGACCTTGAGTTAGCTGACGGATATGGCAAGATTGTATTGACCCAGCAAACCGCATGAAAAAAACAAAAGACTCGTTTGGTTCACCATGGGAAGATGAAGTTATCGAGAACTTTAAATTCACGTGAATTTGTATTTCATGGTAATTAAAAAATATTGTTTGGTTGCCATGTGGGAAATGGCTTCATGCGAGAAGTTCTACACACCAAGGGAGACTTGGTGAGTAACTTCCCCATGGTGGAGGAAGTGGCAATTCCTGGGAAGTGACAATTCCCGGGAAGTGGGCAACCAAACAACTCCCTAAAAATGCACTTTCTGGGAACTTGCACTTCCCGGTAATTGAATGAGTAACCAAACGACCCCAAAAAGCTTCGCAAGCTTGAAGTGAGGAATTGACATTAAATTTAATCATCATTCTTGCCATATAATTAATGCTTGCAGAATAAATAATTCACCCAACACTGAAAATGTAATGGTCTTTTGCATATAGCTCTCCACACTGACTGTCTGCGGCTTGTTCATCAGCTGACGGATATGGAAAAGGCGTCAGGGTCACCTTATATCACTAGACTCTTAGATAATCTCACTTCACTGTTTCCTTTTTCCCACTGACTTTCTATTTCTTAGCTTGATATTGGGGTTGTTACAAGAACTTTATATGTAAAAGCTTGTCCATTGCAAAAATAAGTTGTCTTTCATTTGATAAATTAAGTTTGATTTTAAGAAGTAAGATCTTAAACCTAAAAAGTAGAGCTAGCCGATAATAATTAAACCTAATAATATTTGTTAGATATTTTTTACTTAAAAAAAATAATTGAATAAATTTAAGAACTTTTTTCAAAAAGTTCCTCCATTATAAGTAAAAGTTATTAATTATTGAGATTGTGAATATATTTACATGGCAAGGAAAAACTTATTTTTAAGTTCTTCCATTGTGAATGCTCTTATGTACCTAGGGAGGACAACTGAACTCTTCACAGCTTAGCTGCCAAGGCACTCGGTTCTTAACTCTCGACTATTTCTTGCTGGAGAAAAAAATATAAGGTCGTGCTTTTTCCTAACGAAGGTTTACTCAATTCTAACGACAATTTACCAATTTGTCCTTGTCATTTTCAACATTCTCAAGACTTTAGGTCAGTTTTCTCTCAAATAAACTTAAAATTACAACCACCCCGGATTTGCAGCCACCGTCTCCCCCCTTGCCAACCACGAAACGCACCCCTCCCCCGGTCGCCGACCACCAGGCGCACCACCGTCGTTATTATCCTCGCGTCACCTCCCACCTATTACGCGCTCACTCTTACAACTCCGATTCGACAAATTGGGAATCAATGACCTCAGAATGAAGCACCAAAGATGCGGATGAAAGAATAACTAAATTAGTGTGGGAAATGGTTGGCTAGGAGAGGTGATAGATTAAAAGTTCCAAAAATTTAAAAACAGGAAACAGTATAATAATAATGAAAAGAATGATTGAAATTTTGGAAAATTGGTGACTCTGCCAACCACCGTAAATTGGAGTTGTATAACCCTAATCAAAGGGGCACCGGTGGTCAATCCAGGGCTGTGTAGGGGGATGCCGAAGGTGTGCTATGAATTGTTGATGGTTTTTTTTTGTGGAACACCAATTAGTGGGCAAAGGAGGTGGGAAGAAATGAAGGGGGTAAAGTTGGAAAAATCAGGGTAAATTTGTTAGAATTGAGTAAAACTTCGTTAGAAAAAGTAATTTCGAAAACAAATGACCTTGAGTTTGTAAAAATTACAACTTAGTTTTTATTTAAGAACTAAATTCTTGCATTTTTCTAAGAAAATAAAATAATTTGTTTAGAAAAGACAAATAAGAATGAGTCTTCTTAGATATGGAGATTGTGAATATATATACGAAATTACTTTTTTCTAACGAGCATAACGAAAATAACGTCACTTTTCCAATTTTACTCTCTCCATAATTTAACCTAACTTGTAATTTTCTCTCCATCTTTATCTCTTTAGCTCCCCAATTTCTTTAATCAACTGATCTCTTTCAAATTCAATTATAAATTTTAATTCAATCATCAATGAAGTAATATCATTTTAATTAATTATTTAATTAATTCATTAGGGTCAGGGATGTTTAATTAAACTAGTACGGAGTATTTTGTTCATAGTTTAATTAACTTTTTAAATTAGGGTTAGGGATTTAGGGTGCATTATGGGTGGTTCTAGGGCATCAATCGTATATCCTGAAATTGCACCGAGGCTTGCGCCTTGCTGGTAAACAATATGGGTGTCTTAATTTTTTTTCTTTTCATGTAAATTTTTTAATTTGGTTTTTTACTATCTTATTTTTCTTTCTTTTATTATGTCAAATTAAACTTAATTAATTGTATTTTGGGTGGTGTTTGTTGGTGTTTTGGGTGGTGGTTGTTGGTGTTGATGGGTTTAATTGTGTTTTGGGTGGTGTTTGTTGGTGTATTGGGTGGTGGTTGTTGGTGTTGATGAAGGGTTGAAGTTAGTTTTTTTTCAAGAAAATCAATTTGGGTGAAATGACGAGGACAAATTATTGGTAAAGTGTCGTTAGGATTGAGCAAAAGCTCGTTAGGAAAAAGCACGACCCAATATATATTGGGTCGTGTTTTTTCCTAACGAGCTTTTACTCAATCCTAACGACATTTTACCAGTTTGTCCTTGTCATTTCACCCAAATTGATTTTCTTTTAAAAAAAAATCCTAAATTCAACCACCACCCAAAACACCAACAAACACCACGCAAAAACACAATTAAACCTATCAACACCAACAACCACCACCCAAAACACCAACAAACACCACCCAAAACACAATTAATTAAGTTTAATTTGACATAATAAAAGATAAATAAGATAGTAAAAAACTGAATTAAAAAAATTACATGAAAAGAAAAACCATAATGCACCCTAAATCTCTAACCCTAATTTTAAAAACTAATTAAATCCTGAACAAAATATAAATCAATTAATTAAATAATTAATCAAAATGATCCTTCATTGATAATTGAATTAAAATTTATAATCGAATTCAAAAGAGTTTAGTTGATTAAAGAAATTGAGGAGGTAAAGAGACCAAGAAGAAGAGAGAAAAATTACAAGTTAGGTTCAATTATGGAGAGGGTAAAATTGGAAAAGTGTCGTTATTTTCGTTAGGATTGAGTAAAGACTCGTTAGAAAAAAGTAATTTCGTATATATTATTCCCTCTTTTCATTATGATTTTCGTGTGGTTTTGGGCCCAAAATTTAAAGGAAGAAGAATATGTGGTTGCAGTTGAGTGAAGTAAAAGATGGGTTAATATTAACCATATATTTTGTATCAAAATGAAAAAAAGGAATATCTTAAAGAATATACCCAAAAAAGAAAAAGAAAAGATGTTAGTGAAAATGAGGGAGCACATGACAATGGAAGAACTTGTTTTTGAATTGAGTTCTACACCGATAGCATGGCCATCGCAACAAATTTCCGTTGGTTTTAGTGTGTTTGTGATGGATTTTTTTTCCCGTCGTAGTGTTTCCGTCGCTATCCGCCTTGATTTTAGTAGTGACAATTGTCATTGCTCTAAGTGGTTATTTTTCGTACCAAGTGTATATTGGATATTGTTTAAGGTGCTCAGACGAGTGCTTAAAGGAATCGATAGTACTACTCATATCAACAAAGTGCACTTTCTTTTATGATTCTCCATGCAAAAGAACTCCCAATTAAGCGTGTTTGGTTGGGAGTATTCTAAGAATTGGTACGGTGACCTCCTGAGATGGTTTACAGGATGCGCATGAGTAAGACCAAAATACGCTGTAAAGGACCCGTGTTGGTCTGTGGGGCCAGTACATAGAGCGTCATAAGTGATACCACGATCCATAAGTAATGGGTGGAGTGTTATAGCAACCCGGTGACGATGTGGTGATCATGTGGTCAGGAGTACCTTACTCACTCAGGCTACATAGCATAAGAGAATCGCGAGTCTTGACTGCGGTCAGTTAACGAGAGTAACGAGGATGTTGCTTCCTTAATTAATTGGGGGTGATTGTAATACCCTGATTTTAAAGAGAATATTATTGGATGTTTTATGGTGCTCAGATGAGTGTATATTGGATATTGATTAAGGTACTCAGATGACTGATAACTCCGTTATTGACCGCTTTTCATACGTCTTTGACCTTCTGTGGACATGACATAGGTCCACCCCGATGCGGCCACGCGCGAGTTTGGGGAGGCGAATGAATCTCCATATGAGATGGGTCGAATTGAATTTTAAATCGAAGTAGGAGTCGCCACCGAATTTTGTGGTTATTCGGAACCATTCGAACCCACTCTATGTCGTAGTGGGCCATATTTAAAACATGGCCCATTTCCGATGTCAGAGCTTATCGGGTTCGTCCCTTAGCATTTGATACCGATACCGACATTATCGGATATCGTGTATTGAATGACTCTCGTTGCCAATGGATTCGGACATCCGGAAACCATGATTCTGAGTAAGGGGTGAGGGTACGTGTTGGGAAGTTCATTGAGAACACCCAACCCCGCCCGCACTTAGCGGCCTTTACTAAAATATCGTTCGTTTTTTACGTACACGCGTCAGTTCGACGGTTGAATGATATGCAGAGATTATTTTCCTAAGTCATGTGAGGAAAATAAATAAATGGGTTGCTAAGTCGTTTAATGCATATTAAACTAATAACGTCAAAGTTATTTTAGCATGTGAATTCGTTTTAGTCTAATAAAACGATAAAAACAAAATATGAAAATAAATTGCTGCAAATACGAGAAAACGAGTTAGTAACGATGAATAATCGTTAACTTCTATAAATCGCGTACAAATATGGATTAATTTATACCCGATTCATATTTTCGATATTCGTCGTATTCGATATTCGATTATGAAATCTGTTCCGGTCACGGAAACAATCCACCCGGCCTAGGATCCGGGTTGTACAATCGGGTTAATGGTGAACAATTGATCGTTTGATTCCCTTGGTCTCCCCTTCCTCTCACTCCCTGGATCGGACTTCCCCGGCGGAAATGGCCTGCTCCCTGCACAAAGAACGCACAGGGCCTCGGAGGTTGTCCGAGGAAACCCTCTCCGATGCCTAAGTCAGTCCGTGAAATTGCCTTTACGAACCTAGCTCGTGAGGAACTAGGTGGCGTTTTTAGGAGTAAGAGTCTAGAGAGAGAAAATCCAACCCCTCTTATGTGGGAAATGGGTAAGTATTTATACCTTCCCACAAGAGAGAGAAAAAGAGAAAGAAGAGGAGGGAAATGGGTGGATGTTGGCGCGACACGTGGACTCACCTTGTCCACCCATCTCCCCTTACCTTAGGCAAAATGACGGATGGGTCCTCGGTTCTCCTTCGGTTCTGTTCAGGCGGGAACGCCCTGGGAGCAGGCGGCAGGCCTGGTTTGCTCTGTTTGGCGGGTGGCTCAAGGGATTAGGGCCACACTTGGAGATTTCAGTGACTTTGATGGAAAGGCTGCTGGGCAGACCTTTCCTACCTCTGGGACTGGTCGCCCTGGGGCCTGATTTGCAGGCGGCCAAAGGCAGGCAACCGACCCCCATCAATTGGCCCTCGCCGGCTAAAGAGGAACGGGGTTCCAGCTCGGCAGGCGACGTCTTGCTCAGGGACGGCGGGAGGTTGCTTCTTTGGACACTTGCATTTAATGCGTCGCACGTTCCCGAGGGAACATGCTTTAACTTCTCTGGGCATGCAGGGAGTTCAAACGTCTTTCGTTATGATTACCCTCCTTTGTGTAGAGAATTTTCGGGCAGTGTGCCAGCTTGGTGATTGGCTTTCTTTCTTGCAGAGGTGGTTGAGGCACCATTAATGCTCTGCTTCTGCTTCTCGTATAAATGGCATCCTCCCTCACTGTCCTTATGACCCATTTCCAATCTTTGTTTTGTCTTTGATCATGGCTTGGATCAAGAAAAGTGTGATTCGTCATGGAGCTAGGCATGTTAACTTCATCTTCAGAGGCTTTTGGAGGCTCCGGTACGCCCGTGCCGCCCACCTAGTCGTTCGCCGGAGTCGCCGTTCACGATTTCGCTTTCGCCGGAGAAGTCAGAGGGCTTCTGTTAGGATGGGAAAACGCCCTAGGAGGTCTTCGTCCCCTGCTGCGCCTAGGTTCAGGCGCTGTTCCCAGGGGGGGGCTGTTACGACAGGGGGTGCCATGAATGTTTTCCATGGCTGCACCCTGAGCAATTTTGCCCCTACTCTGACACCGATTCCTCCTTGGCGTTGGGTCCCTCTTCGCCTGTGAAGAAGACAGGCTGTCGCACCTGCGACGAGTCCCGGGCTGTTCCCTTTGGAAGGGACTGGGAAGACAGCAGCCATGACTCTGATGACAGCGAGGGTCTGGGCTGCCTGAGCGACAGGGATGAAGATAGAGCTTCTGATGACCCCTTTCAGGGCTCCCCAGACTGGGACTGGGGCTCGGCTCTAGGGAGCCCAGGTAGCCCTGGAGATTGTTCCCCAGATTTGGATGATGACTAGGCCTGCGAGGCGTTGGATTTCTGCCAGGCCGGAACTTTGGGCCTCAATGTATTTTTCTTCCTGTATCTGTCTTAAGATGTAATTTTCTTTTGTAAGATCTTAATGAAATGAGGGACAGGCGGTGCATTTATGTGTTGCGATTTTTTTTTTTTTTTTTTTAGGGGGGACGTTATAGGGTGACCAGTCTGCTGACACCTTTTGGTCCTCCCAAGGTTTTTCTTGGGAAGCTGCCTAGGGCAAACCTCCCCAGGGGTGACACGTGGACCGCAGCCCTTGGATGAATTCCAGAGGGTTGAGCGACTCTTGGCATGCCTTCCTCTATAAAAGTGATCAATTATCCATCACTCTCTTCTTTTCCAATCTTTCTTCTCTTTCGACGTTCCTTCACTCTCTTCATCTTGTCAAAAACCCTTGAGCATTGACGGATCGCATCTACCTTGCACCCCCATTTCCCTGAGACTCTTTCTTCGGGCTTGTGACGTGCTGTCAGGCGATCTTTAGGTCAGATTTTCATCCTCCATTCTTTTTTTTCTTTCTTCGATTTCCTTTTTCCGCTCCTTTTTTAGAGTACCATGTCTAGAAACCGTGGATTGATTTTGCCCTTTGTCGACCCAACAAAGCGGGGAGAAGGGATGGATTTCGCCTCCTCCTCTAGGGAGGTTGCTCTTGAGGAAGAGCATTCGTCAGGCAGTGGGGGCGGTAATTCTCCTGACCCCCCTTCGCATGATGCTATTGACTCAGACGATGGGGCTTTGGAAGTTGACCCTTCCAGAACTTCCGGCCCCCTCGTTCGTCGGGAAAGGGGTAGGGTTTACTATCTAGACAAGGTTAAATACCGCATCCCTCTGAGTACTTTTCCCGACCGGAAAAATCGAGAGACGATTCTTGCTAAGAATGCCGCCGTTGTGATTGAGCGGCTATATAACTTCGGGGAAGGGTACACAGTTGTTGTCCCTGGCGAAAAGGACACCGTATGCAACCCCCCGGATGGGTGCATAGCGGTTTATCACAAATGCTTAGAGTTTGGTCTTCGCTTCCCCCTCCACCCTGCTTTAGAGGAGATCTTCAGGCGCATGAACGTCGCCGTCGCCCAGCTGACAGCCACAGCTGTCAGGGCGCTGATCTCATATGTTTGGACCTGTCTTTTCCACCGCATGGAGCCTTCCATCGACGCCCTGCGGTTCATGGTGGGTTTACAGATGGTTTCTTCTAGGAGTACGGGCTCCCCTGGTTATTGGTCCCTCCTGAGGCAGAAGGGACATTGTTTGGTGTGGCCTGGTATGGACAGCCTGAGGGACTGGAAGAACAACTTCCTTTACATCCACAGCACCCATGGGTGGAGGATTCCTCGTCATTTCAGGAATCACGTCCACACCAGGATGGAGACCCCTGAGGAGTACCACCCTGGCGTGGGTGGGAAGGCCTTGGAGGTTAAGCTAACTGAGAAGGAGAAGGAGTTGATGGCCTACTTTGCAGGCCACACTAACAAGTACGGGGTGTATGGCCCCACCTTATGGCTCCCTCACGCGGAGCTTATAGCGACCGACAATTATTTGACCCGGTTGGGCATGAACCCGGGTCTGGATAAAGGTAGTTCAGGAGTGCTGGTGATTCCTTCTTACTCTTTTTTCTTTTGAAAATATTTTGACTGCCTGTTTGTTTGTCCTGCAGGTCTTGCCACTTTTCTTTGGAAGAAAGGGGAGGTGAGACGCCTGGGCTTGGACGAGAATCTTACTGTTATTCAGAGTCGCCCTTCTCTTCCCCCTGGTTTTAGGAGAGGCGAAAAAAATCTGATGAAGCATTTGAAGGGCCTGTCATTCAGTAGGCCAAGGCTTCCCCCTCCTCCTCGAGTCACGCCTGCTAAGACGGCGGTTTCTGAGGCTACCCCTTCGCCAGCTGCGAGGGCGATTGCTTTTGAGGCTACTCCTTCGCCGGTTGGAAGGCAAGAGGGCCTTTCAGCGGGGATTCAGATTCCCCCGCAGTCGCGGGCCGCTGGTTCCGAGGAGACTGGGGAGAGTACCCCCCGGGCACTGACCAGAAAGAGGAGTCGGGAGGCCCCTAACGTTGACCAGGTGGTGGATTTGGAGACTGCCACGCCTGAACCCAAGCGTCCTGCTCTGGAGATGCCCGCTACCCTTTTTTCTGAGGAGAACGTTGAATTCCACTATAACGCAGGTGACAGCCAGGATGTTTCGGCCCTACTCTCCGGCTCAGAGGCGGTTTTAACTGACCATCTTCTCAAGACCGTCAAGTCTGCTGCCAGTCAAGTGACCCAGTATATTAAGCGCACCTCCCGAATTATGCAGGCTTCCGCGGAGCTGGCTGCCCTTGGTCGCCTGAGTGATGAGGAACTAGCCAACCCCGACCGCCTGTCTGCAGTTGAGAGGGACGTTGCTCTCATTGCCAGCCTGAAGGATCAGCTGGCGAAAAAGGAGACTGAGCTAGAAGAGGCCAGGGGTCGGGCTATCAACTGGAAGTCGGAGAGTGAGAAAGCTACCCGGGAAGTGTCTCGCTTGGGGGAAGAGTCCAAGAGAGCTCAGCAGGCCTTTGCTGAACTGGAGCAGGCCAGAAGGGCCTTGGCTGAACTGGACCATGCTAAGAAGAGCGTTATTGACCTCGGTGAGCGCCTTTCCAAGGCAAACTCTGATCTGCAGACGGCCCTCGGCGATCTGGCGGCGAAGACCGAGGATCTGGCGGCGAAGACCGAGGGTTGGGAGAAAGAGAGGGGTGAGATTCTCCAGGAGGTGGAAATGGCGGTGTCGGCGGGCTTCGTTAATGGTGCCAACTCCTGCCTGAAGGTTGTCATGGAAGCTGTCAGGGAGATGTTCCCGGGTTTTGACGAAGATGCCTTCCGGGCCCTCTACACTGCTAAGGATGAAGCTCAAATGAGTAGGCTGTCTGAGGGAGATGCTTCCGGTCCAGACGCTCCCCCTACTTAACATGGAGGGCAGTCTTCCTCAGAGGGCTCTTGCTCGTCCCCTGCTGCGCCTGTGCCAACGCTTTAATTTCCTTTCTTTGCGCGCCGAGCCCTTTGGTGGCCGGCTGCCGTACTCTTGGCTGTAACTATTTGTCTTGAAAGCTTGAAAACTTTTGCCTTGTATTTCCTTAACACTACTTTTTCTTTTATATGCGAATTCTGTTTGCTTTTTTGCATTTTGATTTCTCATGAATTTGATTCGCAGACTGCCTGCCTGTAAGTAGGAGGGTTTTTGTTTGCTTGACCTGCCCCTGGTATTTGTTTAAAATCCAGGGAGCCTGCCCCCTGCCTGCCCAGGGGTAAGCAGGGTAGCTTTCGCGTTTTTTATACAAGGTTGGGGGGCCTGCCCCCAGTCCTTGTTGGTCTGGCCTGTCCCTGGCTTTTCGTTCAAAGTCCAGGGGGTTTGCCCCCTGCTCGCCCAGAGGCGGGCAGGGTGGCTTTTGCGTTTTTTATACAAGGTTGGGGGGCCTGCCCCCAGTCCTTGTTGGTCTGGCCTGTCCCTGGCTTTTCGTTCAAAGTCCAGGGGGTTTGCCCCCTGCTCGCCCAGAGGCGGGCAGGGTGGCTTTTGCGTTTTTTATACAAGGTTGGGGGGCCTGCCCCCAGTCCTTGTTGGTCTGGCCTGTCCCTGGCTTTTCGTTCAAAGTCCAGGGGGTTTGCCCCCTGCTCGCCCAGAGGCGGGCAGGGTGGCTTTTGCGTTTTTTATACAAGGTTGGGGGGCCTGCCCCCAGTCCTTGTTGGTCTGGCCTGTCCCTGGCTTTTCGTTCAAAGTCCAGGGGGTTTGCCCCCTGCTCGCCCAGAGGCGGTCAGGGTGGCTTTTGCGTTTTTTATACAAGGTTGGGGGGCCTGCCCCCAGTCCTTGTTAGCTTGGCCTGTCCCTGGCTTTTTGTTCAAAGTCCAGGGGGCTTGCCCCCTGCTCGCCCAGAGGTGGGCAGGGTGGCTTTTGCGTTTTTTATACAAGGTTGGGGGGCCTGCCCCCAGTCCTTGTTAGCTTGGCCTGTCCCTGGCTTTTCGTTCAAAGTCCAGGGGGCTTGCCCCCTGCTTGCCCAGAGGTAAGCAGGGTAGCCTCTGATTTGCGTTGGGGGGTTCACTTTACCCAATTTTGGCAACAGGGGGGCCTCCCCCTATTGCCCCCTGCTCGTTTGTGTGTGAAAGACGCGAGTGTGAACAGGCAACGAGTATAAATCTGTATCTTCTCATTTCTCTTAAAATTCTTTTTGACATTGGGGTGGTCGGAGCCGTCGACATTTTTGATCGTCCTCCGCCTTTTTACTTTAGTAAAAGTGAAAACTGCCTATGTTCTTGTTCAGACGTAGTATTTCTTTAGTGTATCTGCATTCCAGTGAGCACTTAGCTCTTGTCCCTCCAGATTGGCTATCCTGTATGTGCCTGGCCCCAAAACCTGAGTTATTTGGTATGGGCCTTCCCAATTGGCACTCAGCTTCCCATGCTCTCTTGACTTCCCAATCGCCTGTGTCTTTCTCAGAACCAAATCGCCCATCTGAAAGCTCCTCTGTCGGACTTTGCTGTTGAATGCTTTCCTCATTCGTTGCTGGTAGGCAGCGATGTTGGTACTGGCTTCCTCCCTTAGCTCATTTACCAGGTCCAGGGCTTCAACCATTGCAGCTTCATTCTCAGCCTGGTCGAACTGTAGGGAGCGCAGAGAGGGAATCCTTGCTTCGATTGGCAATAGTGCCTCTGCGCCATATACCAGCCCAAATGGGGTTTGGCCTGTAGACTCTTTCTTGGTGGTTCGGATCGACCAAAGTATACTGGGGAGTTCGTCGGCCCACCTACCCTTGCAATCATCCACCATTTTCTTCAGGCCGTTTAGGATTTGTTTGTTGGCTGCTTCTGCTTGCCCATTTGTTTGAGGGTGACAGACAGCTGAGTAGGCGACTGAAATGTTGTGGCTTTCCAGCCAGATTCTCAGCGGATCGTTATCGAATTGCCTGCCATGGTCAAATACCAACATCTTTGGTAGACCGAATCTGGTGATGATGTTTCGCCAGATTACTTTCCTGACCGCCGGTTCAGTGATATTGGGCACTGCTTCGGCCTCCACCCATTTGGTGAAGTAATCTATGGCGACAATTAAGAATTTTCTGCCCCCAGTTGCCACCGCGAAGGGTCCCAGAATGTCCATCCCCCATTGAGCGAAGGGGATGGGGGATAGGATTGGTCTGAGCTCTTGGGCTGGGGCATGGATTGATGGGGCAAATAGTTGGCATTTCCTGCATTTCTGGGTCAGGCTCTTGGCGTCTGCCAGCATGGTCGGCCAGTAGTAGCCTCCCCGGAGGGCTTTGTGGGCCAGTGCTTTTCCACCAATGTGATGTCCACATATCCCAGAGTGGATATCCTCTAATACCTCAGCGGCTTGATCTGCCCGCAGACATCTGAGCAATGGATGAGTAAAAGACTTTTTGTAAAGCTCTTCATTGATGAGTATGAACCAGGCTGCTTTAGCCTGTGTCTTCCTCTTTTGTAACGGGTCTGATGGTAAGATACCATGTTTCTTGTACTGGATGAAGGGAGTCATCCAGCTTTCCAGCTCTTCTTCCATGGCATTAATCGTTTGACAGGGATTAGTAGACTTCTCGTGTAAAACGTCGACCCATACTGATCTCCGGATGTCCTGCAGACTGGAACTTGCCAGTTTTGACAGGGCATCTGCTCTGTTGTTCTGGGATCGGGGGATTTGTTTGACCTCATATGATTTTAGGTCGGACAACTCTCCCTTTACCATTTCCAGGTACGTGGCCATTGCTTGGTCTCTTGCTTCGTATTCTCCATTAATCTGGTTGGCGATGAGCTGGGAGTCTGTCGCCAGGATAATTCGTTCTGCTCCAGCGACTTTAGCTAGCCTGACACCTGCGAGCACTGCTTCGTACTCTGCTTCATTGTTTGATGCTGGGAAAACAAATCTGAGAGCATGCTCAAAACACTACTACAAATAAGATTAAAGAGGATGGTTGGATAAGGAACCGTCCTTTAGGTCAACGTCCTATTAAATCAAATAGCGCGGTTCCAAGAAGGTCAAACCATCCAATTTAATTGCAGAACCGTCCTATTTAATTGCAGAACCGTCCTATTAAATTGTTTACAAATAGGACGGTTATGCCTTCAATCGTTCTATTTGTAAACAATTTAATAGGACGGTTCTGCAATTAAATAGGACGGTTCTGCAATTAAATAGGACGGTTTGACCTTCTTGGAACCGCGCTATTTGATTTAATAGGACGTCGACCTAAAGGACGGTTCCTTATCCAACCATCCTCTTTAATCTTATTTGTAGTAGTGAAATCAGTCCCTTCTGGGCTGGTTAGCACGACGCCTGCGCCTGCGCCATTGGCTGTTGAGGACCCGTCCGTATACACGATCCATTCCTGGGCAGGGGCTTCCTCCTCCCCTGAATGGGAGCACTCAGCCAGAAAATCTGCCAAGGCCTGGGCCTTGATGGCCGTTCTTGGCTGGTAGGATATACCTAGCCCGCTCAGCTCAATTGCCCATTTCAACAATCTCCCTGATTTTTCAAATTTTTCCAACACCTTTTCCAGGGGTTGGTCGGTGAGGACTATGACTGGATGCGCGTCAAAGTAAGGTCTGAGCTTCCTGGCAGCAATTATGACCGCGTAGGCGGCTTTTTCAACCATCGGATAATTCTTCTCAGCTGCCCCCAGCGCATGACTTACAAAGTATATAGGCTGCTGGGCGCCTGCCTCTTCTCGTAGGATGACCGCGCTGACAGTTATATTGGTTACTGCGATGTAAAGAAAAAGCTTTTCTCCTACTACTGGCCTAGCCAGGGTGGGGAGCTTCTTAAGATGGTCCTTTAGCTGCTCAAAGGCCTCTTTCTGCTCGTTTTCCCACTTGAACTGTTTATTTCCTTTCAGTACTTTGAAGAAAGGAGTGGCCTTGTCCGCCGACCGGGCGATGAACCGTGCTAAGGCGGCCATGCGGCCCGTTAGGCGCTGGATGTCTCTAATGGTTTTGGGCTCAGGGAGGTCTAGAACTGCCTGAATTTTTTCAGGGTTGGCATCTATACCCCGAGAGCTGACCAAGAACCCCAGGAATTTTCCGGAGCGGACTCCAAACGTGCACTTTTTCGGATTTAGTTTCATTTTGTAAGCACGCAGGGACCTGAAGGTTTCCTGCAAGTCTGTCAGGTGCTCTTTGTCTTCCCTGCTTTTCACGATGGCATCATCAACGTAAGCCTCGATGTTTCTGCCTTTTTGTTTCTCAAACACTTTATCGACCAACCGCTGGTACGTAGCTCCTGCATTTTTGAGCCCGAAGGGCATCATCTTATACATGTAAGTTCCCGAACTGGTGATGAACGCACACTTCACCCTGTCCGGCTGCCACAAGTACACTTGGTGATACCCTGAAAAGGCGTCTAAGAAGCTCAGCATGGTGTAGCCACTGGTGGCGTCTACCAGTTGATCGATCCGAGGGAGCGGATAGCAGTCTTTCGGGCAGGCTTTGTTCAGGTTCGTAAAGTCGACGCACATTCTCCATGCGCCAGACGATTTCTTGACCATGACAACATTTGCCAGCCATTCTGGGTAGTCGCAGACTTCAATAAAGTCTGCTTTCAAGAGTTTGTCAATTTCTTCCTTGATTGCTGCGTCTTTTTCTGCAGACATGTTTCGTTTCTTCTGTTTTACAGGGCGAGCTTCCACGCTTACGTTCAGCTTGTGAACGATGCATGATGGATCAACGCCAGGCATCTCGTCTGCAGAATAGGCAAATACGTCTTTGTTCTCCTTCAGTAGCTTGACCAGTTCGGCCTGGTAGGATTCTTCCAGGCCTGCTCCTACCAGGACCTGTCTTCCTGGCTCCAAATCTACCAACATACTCTCACCCCCTGGTTCCAGGCGGTCAGACACCGGGTGCTCGATTGGGACTTCACCTTCTCTGCAGGGGGAATTGTCGGCTTTTCTTTTTCCTTTTCTGTCTCTCTCGTGCTCTTGCAGGGCCACGGAGTAGCATTGTCTGGCTGACTCCTGGTCCCCGCGTATTTTTCCTTCCAGCCCGAAGTCAGTGACATACGCGATGGTGAGGGCCCTGATGGAGATGGCCGCCTCGATTTCGTCCAGAGTGGCCCTGCCAATCAGGGCGTTGTAGGCAGATCTCGCGTCCACAACCACGAAGGTTGCCCTGACATTCCTGGCTGTAGCGCCTTCCCCAAAGGTTACAGGCAAGTCGATGACTCCCATGGGTAACACACCTGCCCCACTGAATCCATACAGCGATCCGGGAGCAGGTTGTAGGTGCCTTTTTTCCAGGCCCATTTTTTCGAAGGCGTCCTTGTACAATAGATTTGTGTATGCGCCTGTGTCCACCATACACCTTCGCACAATATGGTTACTGATCTCTAGGGACAGCACCAAAGGATCACTGTGCGGATATACCACGCGTCCTGTATCATCAGGGGTGATGCTTAATGTCACTCCCCTTGGACTCCCTGCTTTCTCAGCGTAGCAGATTTGGTTCCTTAGCTCGCGCATTTGCCTTTTTTGGCCTCTTCGACTGAGCAGGCCTTCGGTCCCTCCTGAAATTACATGGATCACCATGCGGTTTTGCACTGACCCTTCGGGTTTTTTCAGATACTTCCTTCTGAGACTTATTTTTAGCTGCGTAGTTGGCCAACCATCCGTTCCTGATTAATTTCTCAATTTCGTCCTTCAGGTGATGGCATTCTTCGGTGGTGTGGCCTATACAGTCGTGGAAAGTGCAGAATTTCTTGGGGTCGCCTTTTGGGCTGCGAGGTTTGTTTGGGCGGTTCCATTTGGCAGTTTCTTTTTCCAGTTCGAAGATTTCCGCCCTGGATTTGTTCAGAGCGGTGTAACTGTCGAATCTGGGTTGGTAGACTGGGCGCTCCTTCTTGGGAGTGTCTCCCTCTTCCCTTTGCTTGCCTGGCTCACCTCTGCCCCTTCCACCCTGCGGTCCCCCTTGAGGCTTTGTTTGGCCTGCAGGGGTATCCGTCAGGCCGTGGAACTCCTCCTGCAGAATGAACCCCTCAGCAATCTTTCTGGCCATGGCCAAGGTTTCTGGCTGGGCCCTGATCATCTGGTTTTTCATTTCCCCTGGAAGTAGGGAGATTGTCAGGGCGTAGGCGGCAGTGGAATCATCGATCTCCCTGACCTGTTGGTAGGATAGATCAAATCTTCTCATGTACTCTCTCACACTCTCACCCTTTTTCTGTTTCAGGGTCATGAGATCGAAACGGGTAAGGCGTCTTCTCTTGTTTCCGGCATACTGTTCGAGGAAAATTTCAGCCAGCTCTATGAAGAACCTGATTGACCCCTGGCGGAGGTCTCTGAACCATCCCTGCGCGAGCCCCACCAGGGTGGTAGGGAAAACTTTGCACCATATGGCATCATCTACGTCATACATGCCCATGTGGCTCTCAAAGGCTGCCAGGTGGTCTTCAGGGTCTGTCGTCCCGTCGAATTTGATGGTTGGCATTTTGATTTTTGGAATGGGGTACTCTTGTACCTCTGGGTGTAGCGGAGTTTTTGTGGGCCTACCCACCAGTCGTGACCTGCTTTCCCCAGACTGGTTACCGTGAGAATCCCACTGTTTATGGGTCGGTTTCCTCGCACTGGGGGAGCGGTGCCTCGGTGGTGGCCTGCTTACCGCTTCATCCTCTGTTTCCGGGGAGATCTGCCTGGGCCTCTTCCTCTGAGAGTGGCAGAGGTTTTCACCCTGATGGTGTCTGGACTCGAGTGGCTGTCCCCGGTTGAGCCGGGATTGCAGGCTTTGGGATAAGCCGGGGGCCGACTGTTCCTTGGCTGCAGGTGTCAGCCTGGAGAAAACTCCGCCTGGCCTTTCTCCCAAGCGTTTTGACACAGGCTCCCTGGGCCTCATGCGCTCCTGTAGTCCTTGAGATAAGCCCCCCTGTCCTCCAGACGCCGATTCTGTTGTGTGAATGGAGAACGCCTGCTGGACAGGTGGCTCTGGATTGCCAGTAGTAATGCGCCTCTGCGCATGCGTATACACTTGAGCTGTTCTTCTCGCTTTTCTCTGAGCATTTCTGGCGGCGGTCCGCCTCGTGTCCCCGACCTCGTCCCTGCTGACTGGGGACGGTTGCCTGGGAGCCGACGCGACCCTGCCCACCAAGTCCTCAGGTGTGAATTCCTGATTCAGCATCGCAGAGAAGAACGCGGCCGCCTGTGCCATCTGAGCTGGGGTCAGATTGAGAGCACGTCCTGGGTGTGTCCCCAACTCAGGTGTCGCAGCAGTGTTTGATCCATCGAGGGGATTGGTTCCCCCTGCCGCTAGGATCGTGGCAGGAGGGACCCTCTCCGACTGCGGCATACCGTACAGGGGGGTCACCGGCGGGACCGTCGGACCCGCTCCTGCACTGGCGTCACCGATTTCTGGCATGATTGTGTTTAATTTTCTGATTATGAGTGGTTGATTTTAGTGGGTAACTCGTGAGCACAACCGTAAGTCTCCCCACAGACGGCGCCAAATTGTTCCGGTCACGGAAACAATCCACCCGGCCTAGGATCCGGGTTGTACAATCGGGTTAATGGTGAACAATTGATCGTTTGATTCCCTTGGTCTCCCCTTCCTCTCACTCCCTGGATCGGACTTCCCCGGCGGAAATGGCCTGCTCCCTGCACAAAGAACGCACAGGGCCTCGGAGGTTGTCCGAGGAAACCCTCTCCGATGCCTAAGTCAGTCCGTGAAATTGCCTTTACGAACCTAGCTCGTGAGGAACTAGGTGGCGTTTTTAGGAGTAAGAGTCTAGAGAGAGAAAATCCAACCCCTCTTATGTGGGAAATGGGTAAGTATTTATACCTTCCCACAAGAGAGAGGAAAAGAGAAAGAAGAGGAGGGAAATGGGTGGATGTTGGCGCGACACGTGGACTCACCTTGTCCACCCATCTCCCCTTACCTTAGGCAAAATGACGGATGGGTCCTCGGTTCTCCTTCGGTTCTGTTCAGGCGGGAACGCCCTGGGAGCAGGCGGCAGGCCTGGTTTGCTCTGTTTGGCGGGTGGCTCAAGGGATTAGGGCCACACTTGGAGATTTCAGTGACTTTGATGGAAAGGCTGCTGGGCAGACCTTTCCTACCTCTGGGACTGGTCGCCCTGGGGCCTGATTTGCAGGCGGCCAAAGGCAGGCAACCGACCCCCATCAAAATCGATATCGAATAGTCGGAATGACTTTAGAAAAGGTTTTGAAAAAAAGTTTGTTTTGAACGAAAAGTAAAAAAAAAAAAGAATTTTGAATGAAAAAGATGTTAATTCTCTCCGCGTATAAAATCGTCGAATTTTGTTTAAAAAAGATGTAACGATTTTATTAGCATCAACGAGAATTAATTAATTTTGTTCTTGTTAGGTACGATATTCGATTAGAAAATCGATATCGTATTTTAAGAACGTTATAAAAAAATAGTTTTTTTTAATATCGATTATGAAAAATATGCGAAAACGACCCATATTAAACGAGGACCGACGACTCGACACAAAAAAGAAGAGGAAAAAAACGTGAAGAAAAGGAGAGAAGAAGAGAAGAATCGGGTTTGATTTACACCCTCAACCTACATGCTTTGTTTTCTCGGGATAAGGCTCGTCGAAAAGTGGCTTAGACTTGGGAGCGTCGAGATGATGAGGATGAGTTAGGGTGTTATTTTGGATGTGTAATGGGACGGGTTTCGGCCGGCTGCGGGTCGGATTCGTCGGGTCGAGATTACTCGGGAATTGTTTGGCGTTACGAGGTTGTATATTTTCTGACTTTCAATGATTGATGATGAATGTGTGATGTAGGAATAATAGATCTATGATGTGTATAATGGCTGTGTAAAAACCATGTCAAATCCTGTGCTCTTGTGTTGGACGAGAGGTCCTATTTATAAGAATCGAGGTAGTCTTGCTTGTGTGACAAGAAATACCGGTTTGGATAGGAAATACGAGAGTTCGAGAGGAAATCAAAGTCTCGTTTCTTGGTGAAGAAGCCAAATATTTCGGCTGGAATGGGGAGTATTTCGGCTGTTTTGAATGTCTTGGCCGAGTATTTGGAGCTCGGTCGGTGTCTGATTCGGTTTCCGGATAGAACTTCTACTTGAGATCGAATTCTACCTTCAACGAAATTGTTTAATGTTTTCAAAGCTGATTTTTTGGTAGTGTTGGAGTCCAAACCGGACACTTGGGGCGCCACGGTTGGTCCGCGAGCCACGGGAATATCTTTGACCGGGTTTTGACTCGGTCGCTAAAAGACGGTTTTACCCCTGGTGTCGGAATCGTCCCAAATTAGTCTCCTTTGACTCGAAACGATCCACTGGGCCTGGATTTGAGGTTGGTTTTGTAAGATTTGTACTCCGTAATAAGTCTAAACCAAATGTCCATGATTACAAGCCCATATCCGAGTCTATCAAAGCACGTTTACGTCCAATCATCATCAGGTGTTTGGCGGGAACTATTATAGACACCTGGCGGTCAAAATGTGGGCGTCTATAGAGCCCCACTCTGACTGAGGCTTGGATAAGGCAAAAGTCAGAGTAGCTACCAGGTCAATCAAGGATTAAAACCTGGCAGACTTCCGATCGGGTCGTTTATAGTCCATTAGACCTGCGTGAAGGGCTCGCCAGCCATAAGATAGAAATCATACCTGGGTTGATGCTGATAATGTCGTGGGAGCTTGCCTTGGAAGCTATGGGTATACCTGTTTACAGGTTTATCCTGTCTTGGAATTACGCGGGAGCTTGCCTTGGAAGCTATGGGTACATCTGTTTACAGATATATCCTGATTCTTCAGTAGAAAATGTCGCCTGAGCTTTCCGGTGGGGAACTTTTCTTAGAATTCTTCGGGGAGTCTTGGGGTACCTGTCTGCTGATACATAACAAATTGCATGTAACATTTAGGCGAAACACTGACTCATGCTGGGGGAAGAAATGATTTTTGATTGATTTTTTGGAAAGAAAATGATTTTTTTTTTGGAAATTAAAATGTTTGTGATGACTTGATTCCTAATCCGATTCTGACACGGACTCCTAAAGTCTCTGGTTAGGCCTGTATGCCTAGATGGAGTGTGATAAAAATTCCTATTCCCGTGGTGACTAGGAAAGGGATTTTCTCAAATGGCTAAGTTTTGCGAATTTTAAAATGAGAATTTGAAGAGAGAGATATACCGACCGACTCGACTCTGGACGCGACAAGACGAGTTGACAGACACGACTGGACTCTCTAAGGGTTGGACCGTGACTCGGTAGGGAATGGGCCACCTAATATGACAAGACTCTTAAGTTGCGCTATTCCGTAGCCTAGGCGAGTGGCAACACGGTCGAATCCTCGGAATGAGACTGTTTCCGTACGACAGGGCTTTGTGGCAGCAATGCCGTAGACTGGTGTTCTTTTGGATATTCTTTTGATTTAGGGGTACATTCCCAAAGTGGGTATTGCTTCGAGTCCCTAACCAATTCTCGTCTTCAACTGAGCCGAGTACTAGGACACACTATAGAAAGGAGGCTAGATCTTTATTCTTTGAATTTATCTGGATTTTGTGAGTGGATGGAGAACTTCTGCCTAGGAGAAGCCCCCAGGATGACAAAGCTAGCTGCTGAGAACATGACAGTGTCGTGACCGGAATGATGATGCTTTTTGAATGTGTGTCAATGTGGGTGGTTGTGCCCTTGTTGAAAGGCTACCTACGTATTCACGTGTAGTGAAATCAAACCAAGCCGTAGTTCAGTGGATTGAAAGATATATAATGGTGCCTAGTTTACTAGGGCTTTGTGTGTAACTAGCCACAGCGATGGTAAAGGCTAGGTGCATTCCCAGTGATGTCTTGATCAAAGGGCTAGAATAGTTAGGATGTTGATTCTGTGACTGTGAGCATTCTCCGGGATAGCCCCCAGAGGTGGTGTGAACTATTTGGGCATGTTCTATACCGACTGCAGGTTGAGTTCCCGTGTTTGAGGCTGGTAACTGGTTTAGATGTTTTTGGAAATGTGGAGCTAGGTCGCAAGTGGCTTTGATGTTTCGAAATCTGGAGCTCGATTTTGTGGAGCTAAGGCTTCGAGGGTAAAGTATTGTAATGTGGAAGGAAAGGGGGAAGTCGAGTAAAAATGACTCGGACTTCGATCGGGCAGGTTGATAATGCGGGATCTGATTTCTATGTCTGGCCCTAAAGGTTAGAGTGTATCCTATGGAGCTTGAATCCTCAAAATTCTGGGCTGTCTCTAGCCTAGGTCTCGAGAAGGTCTTGAGGGTTGTAATGTGGGAAGGCTAGATGTGGTGTTAGCTGACCAGATTGACTGTCTCTCCCCTATTGGATGGTATGGGTATTGATAATTTTTGAATTGACCGTTTCACGGTCATGGGTTTTTGAATTCTTTGGGTTGACCTCTTAGCCCCGGTCATGGGATTCTTCATTTGAGTTGACCGTGTCTGGTCGAGAGATGTTGATAATACTTTTTGATCATGGCCAACTTTTTTGTTTTGGCCTTTTGCTTTTTTTTTTCTCTTGGACTTTTGATTTTTTTGTCCAGCTTTTTCATTTTTTTTTTGTCGGTTAGACTAACACCTAAGGTAGGGACTGACTAGTCTTATTGGATGGGTGTTTATTTTGGGAAGTGGGCTTGCCTCCCGTCTTGAACCCAAACTAGAAGACTACCCAGATTTGTCATAGGATTCGATATGCTCCTGCTACGAGTAGTTATGTGGCTTTCTATACCAGACATGCGATAGGTAAAAGGAAAACACGGGCTCGGTTTCCTGCAGTCATTATAGATGTGCCTATAATAGTCACGTGCGTGTGCTCACAGTGTATGATGGTGTTCATCATGTTCTCGGAAACACATAAGGAAAGTATATATGAGAAATAGAAAAGCTGATTTTGTTGAATTTTGAAAAAAGAGGACAAAATACAACTGACTTTGACTCTGAATTTGATTTGGAAATGAGGATGTAGGGTATCCTAGACTCGAACTCAGACTTAGACTCGAATCAAATCCGGACTCGGACGCTCGGTTGGTTTTTTTTTTTTGGTAAGGTCTTTGATTGGAGAGAAAGACGGGTGCCACGACTCGCCTAAACTCGGCTTTGCGCAAGTGCAAGAGAGGGAGTCAAACTAGACACGGCCCGGGGTGACGGGTTGACAAAGACTCTTGGACCGGGATACTCGAACGTTGATCTAGACGAGGTAACGACTGCGAATTGGACTCGAGCTGCATAAGGGTGAATCCAAAAATGGGGGCGATCGTGTTTGACCGTATCACGTGCTCGGACCAACCGTGGTGACCTAACCCTAGGTGACTTGAGTATTCGTAGCATAGGTACGACACGAAGAAGGCATCATAAGGACGCCGGTGCAGAATGAACGTAGGGTACCCCTTAAGGTGACCGTGGTTGACTGCTCGGGTCGAGGACAGCCCCCGAGTGAGACTAAAGACTTTGATAGGACTCAAATGGTGCGACATCTAAGTGACTCGAAAGTGGGGTACGTGAGCCAACACGTGTAAGACCTGATCCTTAGAGCAAACGCGGTTGATCGCCCTGCTAAAGGGTAGCCCCCGAGTGGGACTGAAGACCGACTCCTAGACGGGTGACTCGTGGATGATGGACTCTCCCTGGGTTTTGGCAAAGTGGGCCTAGTCCCGTTCGAAGAAAGATCCGTGTGTGAAATCCCCAGACTTTGGACTCGATTGTGTAAATGGGCTTCCCTTTGTAGGAGTTTGTCCTACGAAGGTGGGCCGTGCCTTGACAAATAAGGCGGACTGGGATAGGGAGGAAATTCGTGATGTAAGATCGACGGAGTTTCGACGCTATAGACTCTTACAACCTATGACAAGACCCGACACTGCTAAATACGGGAAGTCCTAAGAAGAAGAGGGCTTTGAAAAGGGAATTTGGATTTGAAAACCGAGCAAAGTCGGATAGGATGGCCCGATTTTTTTTTGAAAATCGAAAAAGTGTTATTGGGCCGAGATTTCGAATTTTTAGAAAAGTTTGGACAGCATACCGGCTAAAAATAGGCTATTTTGAGTCAAAATCATAAGTCCTAAATTTGGTAGCTTTCCGGGTTTTGAAAAAAAAAATAGATGGGTTTGAAAAGATGCAAGTTTTTGAAGATGACGGTTTTTTGAAAAAATACCAAAGAAGATCAAGTAGCATGTAGTCACGGAAACAATATAACGACACCATGTATGCTCTTAGTCTAAGTCTCGGTCGGTCGAATAGGGTCTATACCAACAACGATCGCATTCTCGCAAATCAGGACGGACCTCCTAAGCCGAGTTGGTCTTAGAATCTGCCGTAAAACCCATGCGAGTTCCGCCATCGAAGTCTTTAGTGTACCCAAGTGGGAATGCACCGCGGTATAGTGGGACGTCGGTCACAAGTAACCGGCCCGGGAAAGAACGGGGTTATGCATGAACCATTGACCTAAAACGCGTACATTACTATCGAACGATTTCTTTTCGAGTCTCACCCTGAGAATGCCGATGGTAAGTAACACATCAGTTAATCCCCAGCGGAGTCGCCAAATTGTGGACATGACATAGGTCCACCCCGACGCGGCCACGCGCGGGTTTGGGGAGGCGAATGAATCTCCATATGAGATGGGTCGAATTGAATTTTAAATCGAAGTAGGAGTCGCCACCGAATTTTGTGGTTATTCGGAACCATTCGAACCCACTCTATGTCGTAGTGGGCCATATTTAAAACATGGCCCATTTCCGATGTCAGAGCTTATCGGGTTCGTCCCTTAGCATTTGATACCGATACCGACATTATCGGATATCGTGTATTGAATGATTTTCGTTGCCAATGGATTCGGACATCCGGAAACCATGGTTCTGAGTAAGGGGTGAGGGTACGTGTTGGGAAGTTCATTGAGAACACCCAACCCCGCCCGCACTTAGCGGCCTTTACTAAGATATCGTTCGTTTTTTACGTACACGCGTTAGTTCGACGGTTGAATGATATGCAGAGATTATTTTCCTAAGTCATGTGAGGAAAATAAATAAATGGGTTGCTAAGTCGTTTAATGCATATTAAACTAATAACGTCAAAGTTATTTTAGCATGTGAATTCGTTTTAGTCTAATAAAACGATAAAAAAAAATATGAAAATAAATTGCTGCAAATACGAGAAAACGAGTTAGTAACGATGAATAAATCGAATAACGATGCAAATAAATAATATGCATGATTTTGAAAAGATTTATGTCACGTGATGGATTAGCACGCGTTGACCGAGGTCAAAGAAAAAGTATTTATCGAAATATGTCGCGAAAGTCGCTTTTTATGTAAGGTTCGAAAAGAATAAAAAATAGAAAAGTGAGGAAACGAAAGAAAAAGACTCGGCGAACCAGGCTGCTGCGCGAGTAGCCTGACAGGCGCGCGACCCGCATGGCAGCCTGTTCGGGTTTTTTTATTTTGTCGAAAATCCTTAACTTCTATAAATCGCGTACAAATATGGATTAATTTATACCCGATTCATATTTTCGATATTCGTCGTATTCGATATTCGATTATGAAATCGATATCGAATAGTCGGAATGACTTTAGAAAAGGTTTTGAAAAAACGTTTGTTTTGAACGAAAAGTAAAAAAAAAAGAATTTTGAACGAAAAAGATGTTAATTCTCTCCGCGTATAAAATCGTCGAATTTTGTTTAAAAAAGATGTAACGATTTTATTAGCATCAACGAGAATTAATTAATTTTGTTCTTGTTAGGTACGATATTCGATTAGAGAATCGATATCGTATTTTAAGAACGTTATAAAAAAATAGTTTTTTTTTAATATCGATTATGAAAAATATGCGAAAACGACCCATATTAAACGAGGACCGACGACTCGACCCAAAAAAGAAGAGGAAAAAAAACGTGAAGAAAAGGAGAGGAGAAGAGAAGAATCGGGTTTGATTTACACCCTCAACCTACATGCTTTGTTTTCTCGGGATAAGGCTCGTCGGAAAGTGGCTTAGACTTGGGAGCGTCGAGATGATGAGGATGAGTTAGGGTGTTATTTTGGATGTGTAATGGGACGGGTTTCGGCCGGCTGGGGGTCGGATTCGTCGGGTCGAGATTACTCGGGAATTGTTTGGCGTTACGAGGTTGTATATTTTCTGACTTTCGATGATTGATGATGAATGTGTGATGTAGGAATAATAGATCTATGATGTGTATAATGGCTGTGTAAAAACCGTGTCAAATCATGTGCTCTTGTGTTGGACGAGAGGTCCTATTTATAGGAATCGAGGTAGTCTTGCTTGTGTGACAAGAAATACCGGTTTGGATAGGAAATACGAGAGTTCGAGAGGAAATCAAAGTCTCGTTTCTTGGTGAAGAAGCCAAATATTTCGGCTGGAATGGGGAGTGTTTCGGCTATTTTGAATGTCTTGGCCGAGTATTTGGAGCTCGGTCGGTGTCTGATTCGGTTTCCGGATAGAACTTCTACTTGAGATCGAATTCTACCTTCAACGAAATTGTTTAATGTTTTCAAAGCTGATTTTTTGGCAGTGTTGGAGTCCAAACCGGACACTTGGGGTGTCACGGTTGGTCCGCGAGCCACGGGAATATCTTTGACCGGGTTTTGACTCGGTCGCTAAAAGACGGTTTTACCCCTGGTGTCGGAATCGACCCAAATTAGTCTCCTTTGACTCGAAACGATCCATTGGGCCTGGATTTGAGGTTGGTTTTGTAAGATTTGTACTCCGTAATAAGTCTAAACCAAATGTCCATGATTACAAGCCCATATCCGAGTCTATCAAAGCACGTTTACGTCCAATCATCATCAGGTGTTTGGCGGGAATTATTATAGACACCTGGCGGTCAAAATGTGGGTGTCTACACCTTCATTTATCCCCGATATAACTCATATTATGTGGCATTTTATCTTATTTTAACTTTTCTTCTCAATAAAACATATTATGCGGGTCTTTGTGTTGTCATTTCATGTTTTCACGTATTTCTAGGTTTCTACGGATTACCCCCGAGCACCACCAATCAAGGGGTGGGACCCATGGACCAAGAAGACGAGCCTAGATGAGACCCGAGGATCGAAATTGATGCGTATCGTTTTCACAGTCAAAATTCAATTTATATTTTCGCTTACAAACTCTAACTAGTAAGTAGAAGGGTAAGTAAGGGTCGATCCCACATGGACTAATGTACTATCCTAGATCGACGTAATTATTCTATTATTTATAATTTATAATAGTAGGTATAGTTATATAATTATATTAAGGGGGGTTTTGTTGAGGTGAATAGTTTCTAATCTAAATTAAACTATTACGAAAATAAACTAGACTAAATTAAAAAGGCAAGTAAATAACAACGATTTTTAATTCAAAGTTAAAGTTCTACTAACGAATTAATAGGAGACATGTAATTTTCTATAGATATCGGGTCAAATCATTGATTCACTAAATTAGTTATTGGGAAGATTGGTTAACTATTTAATCTCTTGTAAGCAAGTAAATTAAAAGTTTTATCTTTTTTACTCATTAAACTCCGTTAAACACGCAAGTTTAATCCTAACTAAATTAAATCGACTCAACCATGTAAGCACGAATCACGTCAATAAATTTAATCGATTTAAGAGCAACAATCAATTAAGTCTTACGGAACCAGAAAGTTGCAACTCTATAAGACGGAATTATTAATCAAAATTTTAGCAATTATGATTAGACCAGTAAGCTGCAACCTAATCAAAATTATTACCTATTAACAATAGATTTAAGAGAACAATCTAGGTGATCAATCCAAATTAATAATCATAAACCACAAAGTTAATAATAAATTTCAAATAAATACCCACTAATAATAATTAATAGTTAAACATAAAAATCCAATCTCATAACCCACAATATCAATAGTTAATTACAAACTCCTATTGAAAAACTACTCCATACTAAACATTAAAACAGTAAATAAAAGTGAAAGATGAAGAAAGCTCATAAAAATTGGATCGAAAATCGAGTCAAATTGTCAGTTCGTCGTGCGTCGTTGTTGCTGCGTCTTCTTCTTCTATTCTTTTTCTTCTCTCTCCTCTGTTTTGTGTTCCTCTTCCTCCTGGTATGCTGCTGGTGTGCGGCTTCCTTAAGCCCTTCTTTTTATATTGATTTTTTTCATCTTTTATTTCCTATTTCTTGTCTTAATTCCTCTATTGGACTTTCATATATCCTTTTGTCAATTCAGCCCAATTTACGAGCTGAATTCTATTAGTCTGATTTCGATCCATAAGACTTTGGATTTGGGTCTAACTTTATTCTATAAAGTTATCGGTCTTGGACTTAACTTTCAAACGGGTCTTGAATCGTCTTATTCCGATGTCGTATGTGTGAGATATCGTCGTCTTAAGACAGACCTGCAAGCATAAATACTATTTTAGTAATCTTTCACATGTAAATTTATTAAATAATTAAAATATATATTAAATACCCAATTTAGTACGAAAAATAATATAAGGTCGATAATATATCAAAAGTTACTAAAGTTATAACGTTTAGCTCAAATAATACAAAGACTACTTAGAAAATATAATATTAAAGGGGTAAAAATACGCATAAATATCGACTTATCAAATTTCCCCACACTTAGTCCATTGTCGTCCTCGACAATGAGAACTCAAGTGATTAAACGAAGAACAAAAACATTAACCTTAAAAACATTTTAGACCAACCAAACTAGGTACGATCGACGACAAACTAAAAATATTTGGAGAAAATAGTAGTGAATAAATTTATCAAAAATTTTTAAAGTTAGATTAGCAAGCAATAGACACATAAGTTTCTCCTCCACTATAAGCTATTCAATTAATTAATTTAACAATATATAATATTTTAAACCGCTTCTAAATCAAAATCATAAATAAACTCATTATCCTTCCCACTTATCTAACTACCTTTGAAAATTGCGTAAGAATTAACTCAAGAAGACGGGTTTCAGCAGTTTAAGGCCTTAGAGGGGAGGGGATATACTTTCGGTACATTCTTATTACCAGTTCAGTACGAGAATTGTTCTCACGAGCACATAAGGCAAACTAGACACCTCGTCTCACCTTTTCCGCTCTTATTCTTTTTTTCTTTCTTTTTTTTTCTTATTCTTCGTATGATTTTTTCTTTCGCCCCTTTTTTTTTTCTCTTTTTTTTCATTTTTTTCCAACATCGAGTGACCCATGTAGCGAGCTTTCAACCAATGACTCTCGCCCTTCCGGACAAGGCATTAGGCATTCTCCCAATCCCGTTAGGACTAGGTTCCCCTTGGATTTACTAACTCGAGTCACAAGACCGACTCACTCACTTTTGAGACATCTAATCTTCCTTATAGCCCTAATTATGAGTCACCTATAAAAGTAAATTAATTGAAACAAGACCGACTTACTGCTCGTACCTCCAGAGTCAACGAAAAAAAAGAGTTAAGGTAGCTAAAACAAGTGGTATTCTTTATAATTTATTTGTAACTTAAATTTAAAAGAGACTTAAAATACCGTCTATTACTAAATTAATTAATCCAAGTCTAATCGGAAGGAAAAATCAATGTATACAAAACTTTAAAATATCTAACCTTTTAAATTACGCTACTACTATTATTGGAGAAATTATTTAAAAACAATTAGTCCTTTGTGACAAAACATTAGATTAGAGTTCGTCGTCAACTTCCCAAGTCTAGGTAGTCAAATAAAAAACAAAGGTTAAAACTTTAAAGATCAAATTTTACCAAAATTTTGACAGCATTTCCCCAAAATATCGACATCTTCCAAAAAAATTAAAGTAATCTGCAAAACACATTCAACATAAATGGCCACTCGCCAATAATACTTCCAGCATGATATCAACAATGATTCCAAATTCCTCTAGTTTTCAATTTCCTCCCCCCACACTTAAATATGACATTGTCCTCAATGTCAAAAGGGACATCAACGAGCAAAAAATTTGCATTCATAAACATAAATAAGAGGGATAAAGGTACTTAGCGGAGCTAGTGAAATAGAAATATTAGCAGCTCTGCCATAATTATTGGGAAAAAAAATATATGCATTCTCAACTCATCACATCTTCCGCAAAGTAGCTCGTTATTATAACATGCAAAATTCAAGCACTAGAACAAGACAAGTGAAATAGGAAGAAACGAAAATAAAACAACCTAAGTTAATTAGCAAAATAACTTACAAATTAAAACAAAACAAAAAAAACAAGCTTGGGTTGCCTCCCAAGAAGCGCCTTATTTTACGTTGTGGCTCGACGTACTACTCCATCTTAATTAATTCTCATAAATTGGATCTTCCAAGTCTATGATATCAACCCAATTAGCCGTAAAGTCTTCATAATAAGGTTTAATTCTATGCCCATTCACCTTAATAATGTTTCCCGATTCACAATTCCTTATCTCAACTGCACCATGCTCATATACTCTCATAACCTCAAAAGGGCCAATCCATCTCGATCTCAATTTACCCGAAAATAGTCTTAATCTAGAGTTATACAATAATACCTTGTCACGAATACTAAAACTTTTCCTCGATAACAACTTATCATGATATTCTTTTGTTTTTTCCTTGTAGATCATCGAATTCTCGTAAGCATCATTTCTAATTTCCTCCAATTCTTGAATCTCTAATTTTCTATTAGCACATGATTTCTCTTAATCAAGATTGCACTTTTGAATAGCCCAAAAAGTTTTGTGTTCAAGTTCCACAGGAAGGTGACAAGCTTTTCCATAGACAAAACGATATGGTGACATTCCAATAGGTGTTTTATACGTAGTTCTATAAGCCCATAATGCATCACCTAATCGAGCACTCCAATCCTTTCTGTTTGGGTTCACCACTTTCTCCAAGATAGAATTGATTTCACGATTTGAAACTTCAGCTTGGCCATTAGTTTATGGGTGGTAGGCCGTAGAGACCTTATGAGTAACATGGTACTTCCTCAATAAAGCCTCAATAATACGATTACAAGAATGAGTACCTTGGTCACTAATAATAGCTCTAGGAACACCGAATCTATTAAAAATATGATCTTTAACAAATTCCACCACAACTTTAGAATCATTTGTCCTAGTCGCTTTAGCCTCAACCCACTTAGAAACATAATCAACAGCTAACATAATGTAAGTATTACCAAAGGAAGATGGGAATGGTCCCATGAAATCTATGCCCCAAATATCAAATACATTATTCACAAAAATAGTTTCAAGTGCCATTTGATCTCTTTTAGAAATATTACTTGTTCTTTGACATCTATCACAAGATTTAACAAATAAATAAGCATCTTTATGCAAAGAAGGCCAAAAGAAACCACATTCTAAAACCTTATGAGCGGTTCTCTTTGGACCAAAGTGGACCACCACACTCAAAAGAATGACAAAATTCAAGAATAGACTTAAATTCATGATCTGATATGCATCTTCTTACAATGTTGTCAGCACAAATTTAAATAAGTACGGGTCATCCCAAATATAGTATCGTGAATCATGTTTAATCTTATTTTTCTGATGCCTACTTAAATTCTTAAGAAATTCTTTCGACACTAAGTAATTAACAATGTCTGCATGCATACCAAGGTAATATAGTATTTAGTTCATGTAATTGTTCATCAGGAAATAAATCAGATGAAGATTCGATCAGTTCTTTATCATGAACAATTCTACTAAGATGGTTAGCAACAACGTTTTCGGCTCCTTTTTTATCTCTTATCTCTAGATCAAATTCTTGCAATTGTAAAACCCAACGGAGTAATCTAGCTTTAGATTCTTTCTTTTTAAGCAAATATTTCAAGGCAGAATGGAGGGGAGGCCGACGTTATTCTTGGGGTGAAAATCACTAGAACTAAAGCAGGATTATGTTTGAGTCAGGCTCACTACACGGAAAAAATTCTGAGAAAGTTCAATCAGTTTGATAGTTCGCCCCTGTCCTCACCCTATGACTCTAGTATAGATCTAGCTAAAAACCTCGGAAACAGTGTGGGACAAGAGAAATATGCCAAGGTTATGGGTAGTGTCATGTACCTTATGAATTATACCAGACCCGATATTGCCTACGCAGTAAGCAGTCTAAGTAGGTACACTCACAACCCCGGACAAGACCATTGGACGGCCCTTATTCGTTTGTTGAGATACTTGAGGGGTACTATGGATTGGGGTTTACATTTTGAGAGAACATCTGCTGTTCTAGAAGGTTACACTGATGCTAATTGGATAGCCGATTCACCTGATATCTTGTCTACTAGTGGTTATGTGTTTACACTTGCTAGTGGTGCTATTTCGTGGAAATCGTCTAAACAAACTTGCATCGCAAAATCGACAATGGAATCTGAATTTATTGCTTTAGAATTGGCAGGACATGAAGCAGAGTGGCTTAGGAGTCTGCTAGCTGACATTCCATTGTGGGGAAAGCCGACTCCATCAGTCTCCATGAATTGTGGCAATCAAGCTGCAATTGGAGTAGCTTACAGTCAAACTTACAATGGGAAAAGGAGACACATACGCCTAAGGCATGGAATAGTGTGGAATCTGATCAGAGAAAATGTAATCTCAATTGAGTTTGCAAGATCCGAGAGGAACATAGCGGATCCTTTCACCAAAGGCCTTGGTAGAAACATGGTGCTGGAGACAGCATGGGAAATGGGTTTAAAGCCTGTAAAGGAGTAAACTGTGATTGATACCCAACTTAGCTCAGCTAAGGTCAAATGCGGTCAAACGAAGTCACAGTGAACTCGAGTCTTAATGTCACAAACATTTCTTTTTGTAACTATTTTGCGTGACATATGTTTTATTTTGAGATTTACTGTCTTGTGTTATAAGGTTGAGCTTCGGCTCTTAATAAATTCATAGTCCTAAACGGATGGTTTGTGACAGTCAAACCTGATGAATTTACCTATGTGAATGTGGGGGATCATTGCTCTAAACCCCAAGAGATCCTTAGGCTTTAGGATCTCTAGAGGCATTCATGAATTACCAGGATTCATTTGGAGAGCACTTGGGAAGTCCAAGTAAAATACTTACGATATACAGTTGGCGTTCATGATGAGTTCATGGATGGTGCAAATACTAGCCCTGATTTGAGTACGGTAAGTGCACAACTAATCTTTTACCAAAATCATTAGGAGGTTAAAGGCTTCGATCCACCTCTAAATGATGATTCTAGGTTTTTGTACGCACTGGGTGTCAGTTAAAGTCCACAAGACACTGAACATCTAAACACTAAAACTCCGTTTGCCAATGATTTCTCCATTTTCTTCTTTTGAATCATGTGGGGGATTGTTAGAGTTAAATGCTTCAAAAGAAGCACACTTTGTGATATTAACTATCCCACATGGAACATTTAATGCTTCTAAAATGTGTTTATATATGACCCACTAAAATGCCTTACTAGTTGTGTACAAGTGGAGGATACGTACACCACACACGCGCGCGCGCGCCGAGCCGAGCACGAGCCGGGCTCGGGCTTTGGGCTGATTGCTGCAAGTCTCCACTCTTCTTTTTAATGCTGTGCATTGAACCCCTGCTGCAACACTCCACTATATAATGCCCTCTTTTCCCTCAGTTTTGATATAGCAAATATACACTACTCTCATATTACATACTTCTATTCTCTCGTTTAATTCTGTTCCAGTTTAATTATTGGCAAACGTTCTTGCCTGTATTCATCCGTTCTCTACGTACACTGGAGTTACGGTTTGGTTGTGGAATCCTGGGAGTTGAGTGTCATTGAGGCCGTGTGTAGCAGACGGGGCATAAATCAACTTTAGGACCGTGACGTTCTTGTCGCGACACAATCTCTGTTTTTTCCGTTCCAGATAAGATCTTACCTTCTTCTCTCCCATATTCTACTACTACCGTGATAACATTTTGAAGCTTGTTTTTTTGGAAGCCCACATTCTCTTATTAGTTTTGCTTACCTTGATGTAGGACTCGAATCTAGTAGAATAGCTTTAAGATACTAAGTTTGTCGACATTCTAGCTTAAGTTCACCCTTCCTACCAAATAATTTACTAGAGGTTTGCATTTGACCATTTTGATCCCCCATGGTGTGAAAACTCCTTGATTACCATGTCTCGTGTCCCTAGGAAATTCGCTAGATTATCGATGTTCTTAGTAATTTATAGCTATAGTATTAGATTTTTGTTCATATCTTGTGGGTTAACTAATTTGAGAATGTTTGTTTACATGATAAGTGGATGATTAGTGTATTTTCCCGCCGTCTTGATGAGGCTGATGGTGTTTTCCCTTTTGTGATGCAAACCTTTCTTGTCTTTGTGTGCTTGATTGAGTGTTTGTGTCAAAAAATTTGTACAAGACTCAACTTGCCTTGCAACGGGATACCTATTCTCATGGTATTTCTTTGTGAGTTGAAGGGGCGTTGAGTGCGCTAATACTCATACGTATAGCAATAATTTAAAGGTCGAGTGGCACTTATATTGTGCATTCACTCCGTGTAGCTTAGAGTTCTACTCATGCCTTTATCACGTTTACTCGAGGACGAGTAAGGTTTAGTGTGGGGAGGTTGATAACTCCGTTATTGACCGTTTTTCATACGTCTTTGACCTTCATTTATCCCTGATATAACGCATATTATGTGGCATTTTATCTTATTTTAGCTTTTCTTCTAAATAAAACATATTATGCGGGTCTTTGTGTTGTCATTGCATGTTTTCACGTATTTCTAGGTTTCTACGGATTACCCCCGAACACCACCAATCAAGGGGTATGACCCATGAACCAAGAAGACGAGCCTAGATGAGACCCGAGGATCAAAACTCAGAAAAGATAGAGCAAAAAGAATGACAGTGCCAAACTTACATATAACCGTGCAAAACTAAGTAAGAGAAGCTTTGACCGTGCCAAGTTGACCGTGATAAGTCAGTTTGACCGTGCAAAGTGATGTCAGAGAAGCTTTGACCATGCCAAACTACACTGACCGTGCCAAACTCCAGATTATGTGCGAGTCTACTTTGTTTAATCCGCCTCACTTTATGTAACCTAATAGCTAGATATAAATAGTCTTTTTCTTATTTTGCCTCCAAGCTTAATCATTTTTTCTATATCTAATTCTCATTTTTTGGGTTTTCTATTGAGTGAAACCTTGTATTTTGAAGATCTTCATCTCTTTTGTTAAAGATTCAAGCTTTATTTAATTTTCTTTTATCATTCTTCTTCGTTGTCTCTCCATCTTTGTTAGTGGTAAACTCTAATCTCTATTTCAATTTAATTCTTCTTTGTTATTTCCTCTTCTCCTTAGTTTTTATATTGTTGTTTGTTTACTTACTTTTTCATTGATTCAATTCCTCTATTTATGTTTGTTTCCTTGCATGCTTTCTTCATCCAATTAGAATTCATCACTTTGACCACTTTTGCATAATTAGTATTAAAAATCAACTTAAAGAAATGTTTATAGTTAAAGATTCCACCTTGTGGACATGACGTAGGTCCACCCCGACGCGGCCACGCGCGGGTTTGGGTAGGCGAATGAATCTCGTGGTAAGATTGTTCTCGGGTTCGAAATTTAAGTCAAAATGGAGTCGCCACCGAATTTTGTGGTTATTCGGAACCATACGAGCCCACTCTATATCGTCATGGGCTGTACACAAAATACGGTCTACTTCGATTTCAGAGTTTATGGGGCTCGTCCCTTTGCATTGCAATATCGATACCATTTAAACCGGCTTTCGTATATAGAATGACTCTCGTGCGCCAATGGTTTCGGGCATCCGGAAACCAAGGTTCTGAGTAAGGGGTGAGGGTACGTGTTGGGAAGCCCACTAAGGACACCCAACCCCGCCCGCACATGGCGGCCTCTACTAAGACATCGTTCGTGTTCGTGTACGCGCGCTAGTAAAACGATTAAATGATATGCAAACAGCGTTTTCGGGCTAAGCATGTGAATTAAATGTGAGCTACGTCATTTTAATGCATCTTGTTATGGTCGAAGTGATTTAGCATGCGAGGTTCATTTATAAAGCGATAAGCAAGTAAATAAACAAAACTCGAAAGTAAATAACGTACAAGTTACACGGGCGGAAATACAACCCGGCCAATACAAAAATTAAAATCGATATACAAATGGAATAATAAATAAAAAGGTTAGGAGCGGACCCGTATGTGAACTAGACCGTGAATTGTATAGATGGACAAACCCCGATTAAATACACATTGCGTTGTGTATTAAACGAAGGACGGAGACATAGGACCTAAGCGTGACGCTAGCCCGATCCTATGCCTCGATGCCTTGTCCCGACTTATCATGCCGAAAAATCGATCAAAGTCGCTAAAGTGTCGTGATATGTACTGTATGCGTTTTGAAAAATGGATTCACGTGATGGGCTTTACACGTGTCGACTAAAAGTCGTAAAAAGACGAGGCTTAAATGTTGCATTTAAGCTCTCGGTTTTCTGGGTTACAGGATCCACTCGGTCGAGTCATGGTCTGACTCGGTCGAGTGTGTCCACGAAAAGGGTTCTGCCCAGGTTTATGGACGCTACTCGATCGAGTAGCCTACGTACTCGGTCGAGTAGCCCCTGTACGAGTACCAACTCGCGTCGTTTTTTGGTTGAAAATCGATGGTCGGCCAAATCAAATACAAATATTGCACGATTTGTATTCGATTTGGCTTCCGGTGTTATAATCGCGTATGCATGCGATTATAATACCGATATCGGAAATTTGTGAAAATGCTTGTACTAGATTAGGAAATTTGTATTAGTGACGAAATAACATCCCTCTACGTCACGACATCGGAACTAACCCTTTTGGGATTATGTGATGTCGGTTTTCGTGTCAATGGGTTCCGTACTAATAAAAATGGGATCAAATGCGTTCAACTATTATTAATCGCGATCACATCACGCCCTTGAGTACATTGGGGCGGGGCTCCTCGAAAGGGCTCCACCTCCGTTGCTGCTCGTAAAGGGATTAGACGGACTTTAGGCGATAATTATAGTCAAACGTATTTAAAACCGAATTTTAATACTAGTAAGTATATATACACGGTATGATAATGTTAGGAACGAGAATGTAAAAAGTTAGTATACAAAAAAAGTAAAATGTTAGAATTATGTTAGAGTTAATGTTAGGATACTAGTATAGTTATTATATAAACGATATAAAAACGTAAATAAAGAAGAAGTAACAAGTATCAAAATGAGGTTTAGGACACCCTCAACATACATGCTTAGTAGGGACCTCGGAAATGGACTCGTAAATAGCGACGGGACGCCGGAGTATCGAGGATGTATGCAAGTTATGGTGTGTATGTGTATGTGTGTGTGTTGGTCGGTTTTTGGAGAGAAAATGGCTCGGTTTTTGGTGTGTATTTGCTTAGGGTTGTAGTGTGAAGAACATAAGAGGATTATGGATGAAAAGGTAGGGTAAAATGTAAGGTAAAATGGCATTCGGTGAAACTGAAAATGCATTGGGTTTGAGGGGGTATTTATAGATTTTACCCCACGACCTAGGGTCACTCGATCGAGTGGCCCTAGTGCACTCGATCGAGTGCCATAGAAAATGGGCCTGATCCGGTTTTTGACGCTCCACTCGACCGAGTGGGTCAATCCACTCGATCGAGTGGATCAAGTGAATCGAGATAAATTAGGAAGGTGTTAACCTTGTTGATTTGTTTGTCTTTTTTGAATTTGATTTGGGCGCCAGTTTCTAGAAGGTGTACTTGGCTGATTTTTGTGACGGGTTTGTCTTTGACCGGGTTTTGACCCGGTCGCCAAAAGACGGGTTTTATTTTTGGTGTCGGTTTTGGCCCAAATTAGTCTTATTTTGCTCGGAACGACCCCCTGGGCCTGAATTTGAGGTTGGTTTTGAGAGATTTGTACTCCGCTAAAAGTCCATGTCGGATATTATTGATTCCGAGTCCATATTCGAGTATACTAAGTCACGTTTGCGTCCGATCATCATCGGGTGTTTGTCGGGAACTGCTATAGACACTAGCAGGCAAAATGCGGGTGTCTACAGAGCCCCCACTCTGACTGAGGCTTGGACAAGGCGAAAGTTAGAGTAGCTACCAGGCCAATCGCAGATTACGACCTGGCAGCCTTCCGGTCGGGTCGTTTATAGTCCATTAGACTCGCGTGAAGGGCTCGCCAGCCATAGGCGGAGGGTCATACCTGTCCTGCTGATGATAGCTCCGTGGGGAGTGAAACTTGCTTTTGAAGGTATAGGTGCGCCCGTATGCTGATACATCATGTCTCTGATTGTAGCATTCTGGGATAAATATTGACTCACGTTGGGGAGTGAAGTAGTTGTGCGGAGACTTGCTTCTGAAGTCTGGGGTGTACCTGTATGCTGACACATAACAAATTGCATGTAGCACATAGACAAAACGCCGAATCGTGCTGGGGAAAAACTGGTTTTTGAAAAGCCAAAAAAATTTGAAAGATTTTTTTTATCACTGATTTTTGAATATTTCTAGGAAAGCTCGGGACAGCTTGATTCCTATTCTGGGTTTTCAACACAAAGGAGGAGAGCCCCCTGTGCTGTTTTTTTGTACAGCTGCCCGTCATCAGTACGGATGAACTGGGTGGCTAGCCTCCGTAAAGCTTTCTTGGCTCGACCCTCAGTACCGGGAGGATACTCTCCATTTGTCAGGTACGTTAATACGGCCTGGTACCAAGGTTCGGGGTCAATTATCTCGATGTCTTCGATGTCATGGATGTATGCCGGCTCGGACCGTCTTTCGACACAAATTGGCATACTGGTCACGTGGTCGGGAATGTTCAGTAAGGATGCCAATTTTGAGAGTGCATCTGCAAACTGATTTTCTTCCCGAGGCAGGTATATGTACTCCTCTACCTTCTGGAATTGTTTCTCGAGATCCCTTACTCGTGCCTGGTAGGCCACGAGATTAGCATTCTGAGTCTTCCATTTTTGGAGTGCTTGGTTAATGACCAAGGATGAGTCGCCATGTACCCGGAGATTTGTGATCCCCAGGTTGGCGGCGGCTTGTAGCCCGTAAATGCATGCTTCGTACTCTGCTGCATTATTGGTAACATCAAAGTCCAGTTTGATGGAGACGGGGGTATGCTCCCCTCTTGGTGAAATTAGAAGGATCCCGACTCCGAACCCTCGAAAATTAGATGCTCCATCGAAGTATAAATCCCATGTTTCGGCATCGTTATGGAAAATATCTTCGTCTGGGAAGGACCAGGTGTCGGTGTGTCCTTCTTCGGTCACCGAGCTGTCGGCGAGGAATTCAGCTACTATTCGCCCCTTAATAGCCTTTAACGGTACAAATTTCAGGTCGAACTCTGCCAGCATCAGAGTCCATCTCGAAATCCGGCCATTGAGAATGGGCTTTTCGAAGAGGTATTTGATCGGATCCATCTTTGATAGAACATGGACCTCGTAGCTGAGCATATAGTGTCGGAGCTTCTTAGTGGCCCAGACTAGTGCCAAGCACGTCTTTTCGAGCATGGTATATTTGCACTCATACTCTAAAAACTTCTTGCTGATGTAATAAATGGCTCTTTCTTCGGAGTCAACTGTCTGAGCCAGCATAGCCCCCATGGCTGTCTCGGTCGTTGTTAGGTATAACGACAGAGGCAAACCGGGTTGAGGTGGCATCAAAACCGGCGGAGCAGACAGAATTTCCTTAATCTTGTCGAAAGCAGCTTGGCACTTGTCATCCCATAGTATCTGTTCCCCTATTTTCAGTTTCTTGAAAATTGGTTCGCACACCATGGTTAGTTTAGAAATGAATCGACTAATATACCGGACTTTCCCGAGAAATCCCCTTATTTCTTTTTCGGTTTTAGGAGCTTGCATCTCGGTAATGGCTTTGATTTTAGCTGGGTCGACCTCGATACCTCGTTGGCTAACGATATAACCCAGTAATTTGCCTGATGTTACCCCGAAACTGCACTTTTGAGGGTTTAGCCTCATGTTGTATTTGCGCAATCGGGTGAAAAATTTCCTTAGGGCGGTGATGTGACCGTCCCGTTCTTTGGATTTGACGATCATGTCGTCCACATAGACCTCTACCTCTTTATGCATCATGTCGTGTAGTAAAGTTGTAGCGGTCCTTTGGTATGTGGCCCCGGCATTGATGAGACTGAACGGCATGACGGTGTAGCAGTAAGTACCCCAAGGTGTAGTGAAGGTAGTCTTACTCATGTCTTCTTCCGCCATCTTGATCTGATTATACCCGGCATACCCGTCCATAAATGATAGAAGGGCATGATCGGCCGTGTTATCCACCAGTATATCGATGTGTGGTAACGGAAAATCATCCTTCGGGCTTGCTTTGTTAAGATCCCGAAAATCTACGCATACCCGCACCTTACCGTCCTTTTTAGGAACCGGCACGATGTTTGCAACCCAGTCCGGATACTCGGACACTTGTATGAAGCCGGCTTTGAACTGTTTGTCGACTTCTTCTTTTACTTTGAGAGACCACTCAGGCCTCATTCGACGAAGCTTCTGCTTAACCGACTTGCACCCGTCCTTGATAGGTATGCGGTGCTCGGCTATTTCCCGGTCTATCCCCGGCATGTCCTTGTAGGACCACGCGAAGACATCTTTGAATTCTTGGAGGAGGTTTATGAACTGTTGTTTCTCCTCGGGATCTAAGGATAAACCTATCTTAAGTATCTGAGGCTCTAAGGTTGTTCCCACGTTTATGGACTCGGTCTCTTCGATTACCGGATTCCGGGATTCCCTTTGCTCTAGTTGCTCGATCAGATGTGGAGGTAAAGGTACCTGTTCGTCGGATTTCTCAATGTCATAGCATAAAACATTTTTGAAAGCGGAATTTAAAAGAGACAAGTCGTAAGCAGAACGGTTGTTATTATTGATTGAAAATTTGGAAAACAGCTCAAAGAGAGCAGCCATCTGATCATTGGTCAGTGGCGGAATTGGTAAAGCACTCGGGACAGACCCCGAAGTGCTAGCAGCAGGAATGATGGAAGGGAGAGGGGTTACAGGAGTGACTCTAGCACCGACTTCCCTAGACTCGACCTCAGACTCTGACTCAGACTCCGACTCAGACTCAGGCATGTCTCCCTCTCCGGTGACCAGCTTGTAGATCTTTCCTTGACTGTCAGTCCACTTGACAGTCTTCCACCAGGCCCTGTTTCCCGTCTCGGAGCCAACATCCGAGATCAGCTTGGTCGGGTCAAACCTGTTGCTGCGGAGAATCAGGTTGACCAGGTCTTCTTTTGGAGTCGGGGCTATGGTGTCTTCTCCGAAGAGTAGCCCCAGCGCGGGCTCAGCATCATCAACTCCATCGGACTGGATGAGGGCGAACATCTCATCCGGGATGTAGTTGCAGTCTCGGGCCGAGTGGGTCCCGAGGTGCGTAGCATTGGGTTGGTATAGTCCAACCTGGATAGCCCCAAACACGGGTGTGACAAAGTAGTCAGACAACCGTGGGCTGTAAGGGCTCAAGTGGATACCCTTCATGATGTTGCAAGCTTTTTCGATTCCTGCTCGGACAACGTTGCCCGGAGTGGCGGCATAGCCAAGGCCGAAGTGAGAGTCTTTGTCCTTAAGGACCTCGATGATCTTCCCAGCTGGAAAGTCGGGTCGAGAGGTAGCCCCTGGAAGGTACCCTAGGTTCTGGAGCATCGTGTCAATGCTTGTGGTGAAGTAAGGCCTAAAAAGGTACTCTTCCTCGATCATCCCCACTAAGTCGAACCCCCAGAGGTCCGTGCGGCCTGTGGCGTTACAGCTAGCCACGGTCATTGGGGTTGCCTCCAAAGTAATAACATTGTCGAGCAGAGGCACCTTGATCTTACGGTGGAGGGTGGAAGACACAGCTTGGACCGCGTGGATCCATGGCCTTCCTAGGAGCAAGTTGAAGGATGAGGTGACATCGATCACCTGGAATTCAAGCTCTTTTTCTATCGGGCCCGTTATGATGGTCAACTTCACGGCCCCAGATACCGTCTTTGGACTCCCATCAAAGGCTTGGATGGTTTGAGCCGTCGGGACATAATCGGCCTCGGTGATGCCGAGGGCTTTGGCGGTCCTTAAGGGAAGGACATTTACAGCGAACCCGTCATCGACTAGGGTCATGGGGAGGTATTTCCCTCGGCAGATTACCGTAATGTAAAGGGCCAGATTATGAGAGGCTCCGAACGGTGGCAAGTCGGCTTCAGAGAAAGTGATCATTGGGCCTCCTTCCTTGGCTTTGCCCTTCAAGTGGGGCAGGACCGTGGCTACCATTTCAGCAGGGGTAGCCAAAGAGTCGATCTTGACTTGATCGAGAGCCTTAGTGAGTGCTTCTCGATGTTCTTGTGAGCTAACCAAGAGTTGCCATATAGTGAGGTCAACTCGGGTCTTCTTCAGTTGCTTCACAATAGCCGTTTCAGCGGTCGGCTCCTCAGAGGCGACTTCCATCCCGAGTGGATCGATGATGGTTGTCGGGATGGGGGTGTCCCTAGCGCTTGTGGCTAGATAGGGACGACCAAGGTGGTTGCTGGCTAGGACTCGAGTTTTGGCCTCGCGAATCTGTTCAGGGGTGATGGGAACGGTTTCCCCCTTAGCGAGGTAGACATCATCCTCGTCGTCAAACCAGATCCCGTTCACTTGCGGGATAAATGGAGAGATAAGGTGAGAGCAATCAATCACTTCCCCGGCAAAGATGGCATGGGAGCTGAAAGGGTTCTCCTTGTTGCTTGGTTTGTCTCCGAGTAGCGGGATTTTACCGCTTTCGATCAAGTCCTGGATCAGGTGCTTCAGCTTCCAGCACTTTTCGGTATCATGCCCATTGCCCCGGTGGTATTGGCAATAGGCCTGAGCATTGTAGTTCTTGGAGCGTCGCTCGACTGGAACTTCAGAAGTTGGGCCTATCGGTTGGATTAGGCCTTTGGAGGACAGCCTTTGTAAGGCATAGGTATAAGTGGTACCTATATCAGTGAAGACCCGAGGTGGGGTGTTCTTCTTGGACGGGGCATCTAGTAGATTAACCGCGTCAAAAATGCTACGAGTTGCAGCTTGGGGCTTAGTGGTGGAGGAAGAAGCCCCTTGGTATCCTTTGCTAGCGGCCTTAGTGAGGCCTTCCAGTCTCAGATCATCTTCGATCCTCATACCCATTTCGGAAAGGGTGGTGAAATTGGGTATGACAGCGTACCGGAGGTGAACCCGGTAGGAGGGTTGGAGGTTTTTGACAAAAGCCTCCACCAAAGTCTTCTCATTGGGCTTATCGACCAGTTCCACGCTCTCGGCCCTCCAGCGTTGAAGGTATTTAGTGAAACCTTCCTTCGGCTCTTGGGCCATAACCTCCAAAGATCGCATTGTGGTTTGGATCTCGGTGTTGTCTGCATAATTCCGAGCGAACTCGGTGGCCACATCATCCCATGTAGGGTATTTTTTTGGGTCTAGCCTATAGTACCAGGCTCGTGGGTGCTTCTCAAGAGATGCAGCAAAGAGGTTCTTGAACATGGACGAATCCACTCCTTTGATGGCCATGAATTCCTTGAAGGCCCGTACATGTAGTAACGGGTCTTCAGTTCCCTCAAACATGGGCAAGCCCGTAAGGTTCAGGTTTGCGGGCAGCTTGTCACTCAGTGGGTTGTACTCTCGACTGTTCTCCCGATGGATGTTGTTACTCCCAGCCAAATGCACTTGTTCTTCTAGTCGACGCACTGCGCTGACTAGTTCAGCTATGGGCCCAGTAGTCTCGACATTGGGAGTCCTTTGCTCTACTGTAGCTAGGTGAGCAACGATGGCCACATGGCCAGCCCTCATTTCAGTCAGTTGGGCCTCGATGTCGGTTTGCTTCTCGATCATGGCGTCCAGATAGGTTTGCAGACTGTTCAAAGTAGCCATCCTTCGAGCGTGTCTAGTTGCCGGTGGCCTGTCTGTAAGAACACCGCATAATCAGAAGCTGAACCCAGATCTTGGAAAAAGAAAAGAAAAGTACATACCGAGCGACACTAAGGAGGAAGACCGAAGACTCGAGAAAGACATCTAGACGGATGACTTGATGGGTGGTATATCTTCCTTAGGGCTTTGGCTTTGTGGGCCTAATCCCGTTCGAAGGAAGGTCCACGTGAGACTTTTCCCCAGACTTTTGACTCGAGTGTATGGACGGACTTTCCTTTGTAGGGGTATGCCCTACGCGGGTTGGTCGTGCCTTGACAGATAAGGCGGACTCGGAAAAGGGGGGAAACTCGCGATATAGGATCGGCGGAGTTTCGACGCTATAGACCTTCGACATACTATGCAAAGACCCGACACACGGCTAGACGGTAGGTCCAATAATAAGGAAGGTTCTCTAGGAAAGTTGTATGTTTGAATTTTGAATATAAAATGGGCGAACTTCCAAAAGTTCGAAAATCGAAGATAGAATTTCGAAAACCAAGATTAGAATTTTGAAAATTCCAAAAATCGGAATGGTGTTGGAAATCCAAGAATTAAAATGGGCAGCATGCCGACTAAAGAAAAAAAGATATTTTGAGTCAAATCGTTGATCCTAAGTTTCAGCGGCATTCCAAATTTGTGAAAGTCGGATATTTTTGAAAAGACCGGTCCCGAAACGGACAGTATTTTGGGGTTTTTCAAAATTTGGTATTTTTTGGAAAGACGCATTTTTTGAAATGACGGTTTTTGAAAAATGACACGGAGACCAAGTAGCACGTAGTCAAACAAGCATTATAACGACGCTTATGTATGCTTTACACTAAGTCTCGGTCGGTCAAAATAGGGTCTATACCAACAACGATATCATTCTCGCGAATCGGGACGGATTCCCTAAGCCGAATTGGACTTAGGACCTGCCGCAAAACCCAGGCGAGTTCCGCCATCGAAGTCTTTAGTGCACCCATGTAATAATGCACCGTGGTACAGTGGGACGTCGGTCACAAGTAACCGGCCCGGGCAAAATTGGGTTATGCATGAATCATTAAACTAATGCGCGCACACTAATATACGAACGATTTCTCTTCGAGTCTCACCCTGGGAACCCCGATGACATGTGGTACATCAGGTATCCCCAGCGGAGTCGCCAAATTGTGGACATGACGTAGGTCCACCCCGACGCGGCCACACGCAAGTTTGGGTAGGCGAATGAATCTCGTGGTAAGATTGTTCTCGGGTTCGAAATTTAAGTCAAAATGGAGTCGCCACCGAATTTTGTGGTTATTCGGAACCATACGAGCCCACTCTATATCGTCATGGGCTGTACACAAAATACGGCCCACTTCGATTTCAGAGTTTATGGGGCTCGTCCCTTTGCATTGCAATATCAATACCGTTTAAACCGGCTTTCGTATATAGAATGACTCTCGTGCGCCAATGGTTTCGGGCATCCGGAAACCAAAGTTCTGAGTAAGGGGTGAGGGTACGTGTTGGGAAGCCCACTAAGGACACCCAACCCCGCCCGCACATGGCGACCTCTACTAAGACATCGTTCGTGTTCGTGTACGCGTGCTAGTAAAACGATTAAATGATATGCAAACAGCGTTTTCGGGCTAAGCATGTGAATTAAATGTGAGCTACGTCATTTTAATGCATCTTGTTATGGTCGAAGTGATTTAGCATGCGAGGTTCATTTATAAAGCGATAAGCAAGTAAATAAACAAAACTCGAAAGTAAATAACATACAAGTTACACGGGCGGAAATACAACCCGGCCAATACAAAAATTAAAATCGATATACAAATGGAATAATAAATAAAAAGGTTAGGAGCGGACCCGTATGTGAACTAGACCGTGAATTGTATAGATGGACAAACCCCGATTAACACTACAAAAATGAAGGGTCTGTCGCGGCGGAAAAATCCGCCGCGAATCGCGAAATTCCGACGCGAAATCAAGTTTGCGTCGGATTCCGCACCGCGAAAGGCCGCCATTAATTTTGGACGCAAAGAGGAACACTTGCGGCGGATAGTCCGCCGCATACCATTTCGCGTGGGACATGCGGCGGAAAAGGCGACACTAGGAAGGTCAAAGGGGACTTGAAGTCAACTGTTTAAGCGGCGAAAATTGGATGGTTTGCGGCGGATAGTCCCACGCAAAAATAAGTTTGCGTCCAGTTTTGCGTGGGATTTTCCCTTGCAAAAAGTGGGTGTGCGTCCACTTTTGCGTGGGATTGTCCCTTGCAGAAACTGGGTGTGCGTCCACTTTTGCGTGGGATTTTCCCTTGCAAACAAACTGGGGGTGCGTCCAGTTTTGCGTGGGATTTTCCCTTGCAAACAGGGTCTGTATGGCAATATTTGCTGGATATAAAACGTCCCCAAAACAGAAAATCGACCTGAAAAAAATAAAAGCACACAACGTGCAACCAAATGTGCTCCTCCCGAGCAAATTCCACATCGAATCTTTCACGCAGAAGCTGAACATGCTCAATGATCGAAAAGAAACTAATATATTACCGAGTCTACCTAATCACAAGTTCACAAGTTACCAAGTTCACAAGTCTACCTAATTCCCAAGTCAAGTTCACAAGTCTACCTAATCCCCAAGTTTACAAGTCCACCTAATTCCCAAGAAACTAATATATATTCCGTTAACAAGTTCGAGGACTAGTAATTAGAAAATACATATTACCTAGTCTACCTAATGGGACGGGTCTACCTCCATGTTACTACCAAATGCGTGACCATCGTCAGCGTTGTCGTCACGCCTCTGACCCCGTGGCATAGAACTGCAGCCTTCATCGGACATAGCGATCCTCTCCTTCAGCATCTCTATCGTCCTCCTCTGGTCCTGCATCTCGCGCTCATGCTGCAGCTGCCGTTCCTCCATTTTCTTCAAGTCCTCTTTCATTCAACGACGCCTAATATAATGGACATTATCTACAGAACAATGTAAACCAAGTGCAGTCAATTGAACATGCTTTCATAAATCCGTAAACCCATTTAGACATCATTTAGAAACAGTTTCACCACCTTGGGACCTTATCACTCCAACTTAAACCCATCCTTGTACGTTCCATGCCACTGATAAACACAAAATTTTGTTATGCCGATAATATAAAAATCCGGCAGCAATTCGCCCCAGTTCTCCAAATGAACTATGTGGAAATATGAAAAGTCCACATGTGCATTCGGAGAACAATGAGGGAATTGCCACAAGACTTTTTCTTATCGACATAACAAAATTTCGTGTTTACCACCTAAGTGACATGAAAAGTACAAAGACAGTCCCAAAACGGGGACTATTCAAGAATTACTCCTAACAAGTAATTCTTGAACGGGTACTAGGTAGGTCTGAGTAGATGTATAACATGTCTTACTAACAATACGTAACCTAAACTGTAAACAACAACAATCATGTATCAACACACAACAAATTACTACTAGTAGTATTAGTAGTAGTATATTAGTAGTATTAGTAGTAGTAGTAGTAGAAGATTAGTAGTGGTAGTAGTAATAGTTAAGTAGTAGTAGTAGAAGATTAGTAGTATTATTAGTAGTAGTTAAGTAGTAGTAGTAGATTAGTAGCAGTGGATTGGTAGTATTATTAGTAGTAGTTAAGTAGTATTAGTAGTAGTAGATTAGTACTAGTGGTGGTAGTAGTAGTATTAGTAGTAGACTAGTAGTAGTAGTGGTAGTATATTAGTAGTATTAGTAGTAGCAGTAGAAGATTAGTAATATTATTAGTAGTAGTTAAATAATATTAGTAGTAGTAGTAGTAGATCCATAGTAGTGGTGGTAGTAGTAGTATTAGTAGTAGTAAATTAGTAGTACTAGTAGATTAGTAGTATTATTAGTAGTAGTTAAGTAGTATTAGTAGTAGTAGATTAGTAGTAGTAAATTAGTAGTATTAGTAGTAGTAGTAGAAGATTAGTAGTAGTTAAGTAGTATTAGTAGTAGTAGATTAGTAGTATTATTAGTAGTATATTAGTAGTATTAGTAGATTAGTAGTATTAGTAGTAGTAGTTAAGTAGTAGTAGTACTAGTAGTTTAGTAGTAGTAAATTAGTAGTATTAGTAGAAGATTAGTAGTAGTTAAGTAGTATTAGTAGTAGTAGATTAGTAGTATTATTAGTAGTATATTAGTAGTATTAGTAGTATTAGTAGATTAGTAGTGGTGGTAGTAGTATTAGTAGTAGATTAGTAGTAGTGGATTAGTAGTATTATTAGTAGTAGTAGTTAAGTAGTATTAGTAGTATTAGATTAGTACTAGTGGTGGTAGTAGTAGTATTAGTAGTAGATTAGTAGTAGTAGTGGTAGTATATTAGTAGTATTAGTAGTAGCACTAGAAGATTAGTAGTATTATTAGTAGTAGTTAAGTAGTATTAGTGGTGGTAGTAGATTAATAGTAGTAGTATTAGTAGTGGTAAATTAGTAGTACTAGTAGATTAGTAGTATTATTAGTAGTAGTTAAGTAGTATTAGTAGTAGTAGATTAGTAGTAGTATATTAGTAGTATTAGTAGTAGAAGATTAGTAGTAGTTAAGTAGTATTAGTAGTATTAGTAGTACTAGTAGTATTAGTAGTATTATTAGTAGTAGTTAAGTAGTATTAGTAGTAGTAGATTAGTAGTGGTATATTAGTAGTATTAGTAGTAGAAGATTAGTAGTAGTTAAGTAGTATTAGTAGTACTAGTAGATTAGTAGTATTAGTAGTATTATTAGTAGTAGTTAAGTAGTATTAGTAGTGGTAGTAGATTAATAGTAGTAGTATTAGTAGTGGTAAATTAGTAGTACTAGTAGATTAGTAGTATTATTAGTAGTAGTTAAGTAGTATTAGTAGTAGTATATTAGTAGTATTAGTAGTAGAAGATTAGTAGTAGTTAAGTAGTATTAGTAGTATTAGTAGTATTAGTAGTACTAGTAGTACTAGTAGTACTAGTAGTATTATTAGTAGTAGTAGTAGATTAGTAGTAGTATATTAGTAGTATTAGTAGTAGAATATTAGTAGTACTTAAGTAGTATTAGTAGTAATAGATTAGTAGTATTAGACCCTGTTCTCCTGAACTTAAACTGACTGAACTGAACTGAATGTGTCTGAACTGAACTGAACTGAATGTGTCTGAACTGAACTGAACTGAACTGAACTGAACTGAACTGAACTGAACTGAACTGAACTGAACTGAACTGAACTGAACACAACTGAACTAAATAGAACTAATTAGCAACAATACTAATCAGCAAACCAATATTTACAGCAACAGTAACAACAAAATCAGCAAAATTAACACAACCCACCACCAATACAACAAAACCACTAACACAACATCAGCAAGTTCACCTCTAAATCTACTACTACCATCATTATAACAACAATAACAACACTAACACAACCAATATTATTTCATACAAACCAACACTACCACCATTAAATTAACACAACCCACCACTCACACAAACTAACCCTAACACTAACACAACCAACAACAACAAACCACAACAATAACCTAATCAACAATAACATTAACAATAACAAATATTTAAGAAATTTAACAGTTTGAACATACTTTGATGGAGAAAGGACGGAAAAATGAACCGAAAAACAAGAAGGGCGCGCGTCAGGGGGGAGGACACGGCGGGAGTTGCGCCGGCGGTGGACTTGTCGCCGGTGGTGGACTTGTCGCCGGCCGGCCGGTGGGAGAGACGGGAAGGGGGAGGGGAATTGGGTAGATTAGGGTTGGGAATCGATTTGGGGAAATCGATTTGGGGAAATCGATTTTGGGTTTATGCGTAAGTGTCCGCGTCTTTTTTTTTTATATATGGAAGACCTATGCGGCGGACAATCCCACGCGAAATCCGCCGCGTGTCAACATTTATGCGTCGGATTGTCCGCCGCATCGCATGATTATTTTTTTAAAATTTAATGTCCCCTGCGTCGGTATAAAGCATACTATGCGGCGGCTTTTCCGCCGCATAATTAAGCGCGAAACTCCCCCTCTTGGGCGCCCTTACCCTGCGTCCATTTTGCGTGGGCTATTCCCACGCAAGTCCTTCGCGTCGCCCAATCCGACGCGAATCCGACGCGAGTAGAAACATGTGTCGGATATTTAGTCCGCCGCAAAAGGTCCGCCGCAATTTCATCTGTTTTTTGTAGTGTAAATACACATTGCGTTGTGTATTAAACGAAGGACGGAGACATAGGACCTAAGCGTGACGCTAGCCATATCCTATGCCTCGATGCCTTGTCCCGACTTATCATGCCGAAAAATCGATCAAAGTCGCTAAAGTGTCGTGATATGTACTGTATGCGTTTTGAAAAATGGATTCACGTGATGGGCTTTACACGTGTCGACTAAAAGTCGTAAAAAGACGAGGCTTAAATGTTGCATTTAAGCTCTCGGTTTTCTGGGTTACAGGACCCACTCAGTCGAGTCATGGTCTGACTCGGTCGAGTGTGTCCTCGAAAAGGGTTCTGCCCAGGTTTATGGACGCTACTCGATCGAGTAGCCTACGTACTCGGTCGAGTAGCCCCTGTACGAGTACCAACTCGCGTCGTTTTTTGGTTCAAAATCGATGGTCGGCCAAATCAAATACAAATATTGCACGATTTGTATTCGATTTGGCTTCCGGTGTTATAATCGCGTATGCATGCGATTATAATACCGTTATCGGAAATTTGTGAAAATGCTTGTACTAGATTAGGAAATTTGTATTAGTGACGAAATTACATCCCTCTACGTCACGACATCGGAACTAACCCTTTTGGGATTATGTGATGTCGGTTTTCGTGTTAACGGGTTCCGTACTAATAAAAATGGGATCAAATGCGTTCAACTATTATTAATCGCGATCACATCACGCCCTTGAGTACATTGGGGCGGGTCTCCTCGAAAGGGCTCCACCTCCGTCGCTGCTCGTAAAGGGATTAGACGGACTTTAGGCGATAATTATAGTCAAACGTATTTAAAACCGAATTTTAATACTAGTAAGTATATATACACGGTATGATAATGTTAGGAACGAGAATGTAAAAAGTTAGTATACAAAAAAGTAAAATGTTAGAATTATGTTAGAGTTAATGTTAGGATACTAGTATAGTTATTATATAAACGATATAAAAACGTAAATAAAGAAGAAGTAACAAGTATCGAAATGAGGTTTAGGACACCCTCAACATACATGCTTAGTAAGGACCTCGGAAATGGACTCGTAAATAGCGACGGGACGCCGGAGTATCGAGGATGTATGCAAGTTATGGTGTGTATGTGTATGTGTGTGTGTGTTGGTCGGTTTTTGGAGAGCAAATGGCTCGGTTTTTGGTGTGTATTTGCTTAGGGTTGTAGTGTGAAGAACATAAGAGGATTATGGCTGAAAAGGTAGGGTAAAATGTAAGGTAAAATGGCATTCGGTGAAAATGCAAAGGGTTTGAGGGGGTATTTATAGATTTTACCCCACGACCTAGGGTCACTCGATCGAGTGGCCCTAGTGCACTCGATCGAGTGCCATAGAAAATGGGCCTGATCCGGTTTTTGACGCTCCACTCGACCGAGTGGGTCAATCCACTCGATCGAGTGGATCAAGTGAATCGAGATAAATTAGGAAGGTGTTGACCTTGTTGATTTGTTTGTCTTTTTTGAATTTGATTTGGGCGCCAGTTTCTAGAAGGTGTACTTGGCTGATTTTTGTGACGGGTTCGTCTTTGACCGGGTTTTGACCCGGTCGCCAAAAGACGGGTTTTATTTTTGGTGTCGGTTTTGGCCCAAATTAGTCTTATTTTGCTCGAAACGACCCCCTGGGCCTGAATTTGAGGTTGGTTTTGAGAGATTTGTACTCCGCTAAAAGTCCATGTCGGATATTACTGATTCCGAGTCCATATTCGAGTATACTAAGTCACGTTTGCGTCCGATCATCATCGGGTGTTTGTCGGGAACTGCTATAGACACTAGCAGGCAAAATGCGGGTGTCTACACACCTTTACTCTTAATTTCACTAGTTTAGCCATGATTAGCAAGTAGTCCCTCTCTAGGGTACGATTTGACCCCGATATGCCTAAATTGTGTGTTTGAATGTCATTGTTGGATTGTTAGGGATTGATGGGAATTGGATAGTTTGAGCCTTGTGGAATAACTTGGCTTTTGGGTTGTGTTTGAACCCTTGACCCTTGTCCACCGACGGGAGTCGGTTAGGTCTAGGTAGTAAACCCGTCCTTGGGTTTGCCTTACCCCACTTAGTTGAACACGAGAGTGAGAACTTGGTAGGGTACTCCAACTTTCGGTTTAGACTCTTTGCCTTGGAAAAGGGAGGAGAAAGGACCGGGGTTAGACGCGGACCTAATGACTTGACTCACGGACCCGGGATGGAGGTGATCGGTTGAAGCTTAGTCGGATTAAGAGCCCGAGAGGGAGGTAGTCGACCCTTAGAGGCGTTCCACTCTTCATTTCGTCCCTAGCAATCCGATGTTCGGTATTCTTTACTCACGATTATGGCATGTCGGAGGTTAAGTCAGACCCTAGGCTTTTCTCTATTTGAGTAACCGTCATTTTTAGCATTCGTCTGTTTCTTTTTAGTTTTCTATTTTGTTTTAGTTTTAATTTTCTCTTTAGTTTATCGTTCTTTATTGTAGCTATAGTTCACCATTCCTCCATTTCTTTGACTTAGATAAACATTTAGGCTAAACACGACTAGGCATCACTTTGCTTCTTGTGGACCGACCCTCTATTGTGCTACGATTACATCGTGCGCTTGTGAGGTATTAAATCCCCAACAATGACTACTTAAAAGGTTTGATAGTACTACTAATATCAACAAATTGCCCCAGTTAAGCGTGTTTGGCCGATACTAGTCTAAGGATGAGTGACCTCATGGCCAGATTTCCAGAATGCGAATGAGTGAGACCAAAATGCACTGAAAAGAACTTAATTGTGTTAGTCTGTGAGGCCAGTACACAGTGCAACCTTTTGAGCACCATAAGTGATACCACAAGTGGACGTGATCCTTTTTATTGTAAGATTTTTAAGTTGCCGTAATAGATTACTTAATTATTAAAGAAATAAGATGATGATTGGACGTAGGCCCTTGAGAGCTGACTCAACCAATTCAAAAACGAATTTTATTAATCTTTCTCTTATCGTTTTTCTTTTTTTGTTCTTCTATTTTGTTTCTGTCAATTGCCTTTACTGTAACATTCGTTATGTAGCCTTGCTTCATTTGCTAAGACAAATAAGAACCGTCGGGCTGCCTGTGATATTTATGCAACTTACAGCAACAAATTTTTTTTTTTGCCAGCGACAATTAAACATACATCATGTATTTCAACTCAACCTGCTTTAATCAATAAAAATTAAGTTGAAATTAAAAAAAAAAAAAACTTAAATCACTCCCTTCCCCACTCACTTCTCTTGCAATGCTTGGTAGCTTGTAAATAATTCTTTGGAGGCTAATCGAGTGGCATTGACATAATCCTGAGGGAAATGCTCTATTGTTCCAGGGAGAAGGATCCCAAGGACCCTTCCACCTATCAGCACCCAACCTTCTTTGTATTCAGGGCCTGCTATATATCCAATAACAAATCCTCTTATCAGCTGCCACACTGCACAGAGTGTTGCGAGTACCCTTGTCACCAATACCTCAACTAGATCTCTTAGGAGCCTCATGGATTCAACCACACACTCCCCCTTTTCCCCCTTCTTTTTCATCGGCTTTTGTTGCTCTTCTTCAATTACCTGTATCGATCTCCAAATAATTAAACATTCACGAAATATGTGCACATTATCATCATCATCATCATCATCATATGGAGAAACTGCATATCTTACGGTACTAGGAATTTTTCCTTTAATTCATTGAATGTATTGATATGAATAAGCTTAGCTAATAGTGATTGATTACGCTCGCTGAAAGTGGTTGACTTGGATTTGACCCTCTTCTTTCAACTTCTTTTTTACTCAGTTCAGTTCAATCATTTTCAGTTTATTAATTCACTTCAGTTCAACTTCAAGAGGTTCCGTTTATCTCAATTTTTTGGTCTATATCTACTACAGTCTACAGTTCGGTACGTTCAGCCCACCATCGTTCAATTAAATTTAGTTCAACTTACTTAACTTATGTTGATAGGGCGAAACTAAGTTGATCAAATATTCAAATTGACTATCTAAAATTAATGATACTAAAGTTAACTTAACTAAGCTGAATAAAAATGAACATAACTTAATTGAACCAAGTTGAAAATATACAAGTTAGAAAGAACCGGGCCTAACCTTTCCTTGATATAGGCTGTTGAAATGAATGCATGTCCCAAAGTGCTTGAACGTCATCAAAGTATTATCAAAGGGTACCCTAGGAACCATATCATACCCATACACGATCCTATAATACTTGATATGATGCTCCCTTAGTGTATTTTTCATGAATGCACCAAATTTGGCATTACCAACCCTAGGTTGTCCATAAGTATAAATTCCCTCCAACCTCTCCAATATATCTACCTCTCCATGCAACGCCAAAATGGCTGGAAAAAGAATAGCAAGTGCGCCACCTAAACTATGACCCGTCACCATAAATTTGGCATTCTTATTTTTGGCCATTATTTCTCTAAGTTTTTGTCTAATAGTGTAATAAGCTAGAGGACGTTTTTTGTCTTGTTTCACCTTCTTAGGCCAAGAAGCATAGTAGTCTCCTAGCTCATTACCATCTTCTTCGCGAAAACATTTCTTAAGACCTAAAGCCATCATAAAACCCTTGTGCATTTTTCCGATTCCTTCGATTTTGAGCCAGGAGAAGTCAAAGTCAGTGCTCCAGTCATCTGCGTCAAATGGCGATGTACCCCTGAAGGACACGATGAACATGTCGTCCTTTGGATTTCGGTCTCGCATGATGAATGCTTGGGTGGTTTTTTTGTGCTGAAACTCTGTTAACAAAAATTAATTTAATTGACTGTGTTTAAATAATACGAGTATAAGAGTAAGTTACTCCGTACTAACTCTAACTAATAATCTGGCGATCTTACCGTCGTAGAAGTTGTAGAAGCCCACAAATTCCATCTGCGTGAAAATTCATCACAATGCATGCATGTAAATCAATTAAATCCATAGATGGGTTTTTGAGTGACGATAACAAGTCATTCACGGGTATACACTACAGTAACTACTACACCAAAAACATGGTACAGTAAAAAGGTACTAATAGGACTACGTAGAAGTCAAACAAAATTAACTTTTTCTGATATCAAATTAAAGGCAATACTCGTAGTACTGAGTATAGGGATGTCAATTTCACCCGAACCCGCTTTATATTCATCCACCCGATTTAAATTGATGGACTAAAACTCAAAATTAATGGATAACGGATAGATGATGGATGATGCTAAATCCATCCGTCACCCGATATTATTTGTATTTTGCTAAAAAATATACACATTTATACTAGGATAACTAATACGGAGTACGAAATAATAATTGTTATTCTTTTTATAATATCAATAATGATTAAGTTACAAAATTTATTAAGAACTCTTAATATAATACAAGTTGACCTTGTAATTTTTTGATGATTAATTAAAATTTAATACTTTTTTGAGCTTTAAAGATAATTTAATCGTAATTCATTTATCACTCGAAACTGATCCATTGACATCCCTAACTGACTACTCGGTACATATGAGGAGTAACTAAGGAGTACTCCATGTTAATTAAGGGGGCGAAAGGATTATTAATTCGAAATAAGTCTCTTCATTCAACTCTACTTATCACGTTTCTCTTTTATAATCAAAAATATTCAATATTCTCGAAAATCAATAAGAAAAAATATAGTCTTATGGATCTTGTTTGATTCATCTTTACGAATACATTAAGAATATCAAATTTTTTATAGTTTTTACTAATGTAAAAAATGAAATATATCCTAAAACGCGTCTCAGCAAATACTACGTATCGAAAAACATAAGTAACAATTGAATTTAAATGGACGGAGTATTAAGAAACATTGTGAAGTAACTAAAGATAGGCAGATAGGATAGGAGGGTTAGGGCTCTGATCGAGCCGAACTATACCAAATAATGACATTATTTGGTTTGATTTGATATTTTTTCGAACTCACGTTTGATTTGGTTTGATATTTAGTCGAACAATGAAATCATTACTCCGTATTTGATTTGGTTTTTGATGTGTCGAATCGAATAATCGAATAATATTTGATTTGACCTAATAAAATAAAGAATTAAACAAAATGTAAACTTACTTAATAAAATCTCTACTTTAAAGACTTTATTATCTATATATTACGGAGTACTCCGATACAATATAAATTCATCAAAAAATTATAAGTTTCCAAATCAAATCTAGTTTCAAGTTCTTCTTTGCTTCTTAGTGCTAGACGACGATTACTTTAACAAATTTCTTGGCGGCTTTGCAAGTGAAATTTGATGAAGGTGACGAGGTGAGATTTGATGAGGTGAAAGAACTTAGGTTTCAACGTTTCATACTTTCAATTGGGCCGTGAATTTAAGAAATTGGGCCGTGAATTTAAGTAAAATGACCCGTGAATACAAACTTTTTAAGTAGTAAAATTTTAAAGTAAATTTCTAAATGGACCATAAATTTATATTGATCAAAAAATGAATCCTTAATGGGTTAAAACAGATCGAGCCGAATATTTGGCTTGATTTGGTCCGAATATCAAATTATTATTTGACTATATATTTGATCGGACAAATCGAATACGAATCGAACTTTTTTTCAAGCCGAGCTTTACGAATCGGATTGAATAGTCCGGCTCACTCAGTGTTATCCCAAATCAATGAGGGTATAGAGAAAAAGGACTAAACTCAAGTGGTAAGCATTTTGTTCCTCCAATTGAGAGGTTAATTGGAGTTTGATTTTCACCTATCAGGCTATGATATAGTGCACTGTTTTTAGACAAAAAGATAATGAAGGAAGGCATGTAGAAAGCAAAACTACGTACCTTCCAAGTGAGAGAGACAAGTTTGTTGATAAAGGATTGATTCTCGTAAGCTAGCTTAGCTGCCATGATTGCAAGTGAAGGGTAATATCGTTCATCTCCATGTTTGATTTCCTTGTCCAGCTCTCTCCTTTTATCCATATGTCCAATCAATGATACATATTCGCCATTATCGCCCCTCTCTCTATCTCTTCTTCTTCCAACTCCTCCTTTTCCTGCATTCCATATATATAGCCATAACAAAACTATTTGCCTCCGTCTCAATCATTTTTTTATATCTTTGAGATAGATAATATATAAAAGTTAAACGAATGATTGAGACGGAAAGAAGTGAGTAGGTACCGTTGTTGTGGTTAAGAAAATTTTGGAGAGCGGATCCGAAATAGTGCAAGGGTTTAGCGAGGAGTTTCCTAAGCAAAATTTGGAGGAAGATGGAGAAGAATATCATCCCCTTGTGGAGGTACTTGTTCTCTTTTTCTTCAGGAATTTTGTGGGACAACAGATTACTCTTACTAATATCATTATTTGGAGTAAACAACTGCTTTGTGAGGTTCCCAAGGGTAGCTTTCTGTATGCTGGGTAGCAAAGAAACATGCATATTATTCTTAGAAGAAGCATCCATGGTTATATTAATTACTCGTATTGATTATTCACCATGCACACTCTGCCCTTCTATTATTATTATTATTATTATTATTATTATTAGAAAGTTGTTGATTTACTTCTGTGAGCTTCACGAGCATATATTTATAGCCAAGCCAGCTGATCATATTCGGAGTAGGTACATTATGTGAGTATGAACTGTACAATTTAGTTTGGTATGAGGTAGGAGTACTAAGGAGTAACAAATTAAGATACTGGTTGTAACGATCAATGGTCTTATATAGAATTCACTAAATCTCGCTCTCTTACTTGTAACGATATACTACCTCCGTCCCACTAAGATTGTCACATTTCATTAAAATACTCCTCACAAATAATAGGGAAGTGAGACAATCATTTAGGGACGGAGGGAGTATTCGTTAAAGAAGTTTAATAATGAATCAAATATTACTTGGATAGATAGATAGATAGATAGATAGATAAAAATAAATAAGAATACACATGGAATAGCAAAATGATTTAATTTCTCTTCATCTACCCTACATTTCATTAGCAAAATGAATAGTTATAGGTTTTCTCTTTATAAAATGGGATCATAGCCTCATAGGTATTTTACGAGCAATTTCCTTTAATGGTCTTATTATAAATTATCAATAGGCAATATAATTACTTTTTTTCTTTTATAACATGTGCTGCATTAATTAAAGCTAAGGCAATTATTACCATAAACTACTATTCATTAATTTACACATGCATAATTGCATTTATTTATATATAATAATATTCATTCCATTTTCCCCTGACGGCTAGTATCACAGTACTATGTTGCAAATTGCAATGGAGCGGGTGAGGCGGATTTGAAACGGCTCATTTAAAGTAGTCCTATTGAATTTGGATTTCATATCAAATACCTTCGAATCAGGATTGGATAATTGGGTTTTAATTGCAGTGAATCACGTTGACTGAGTCAATTCTCGAGCCACTCTCAATTTGAGACATTATCTGACCGGCTCATTCGAACAAATATGTTAGCCTCGTCAGGTAGAGTCGAGTAGTCTAGGTCATATATTTACAAACATCCTAAACATAAATCAAATAAGGACATGCTCTTTTGGATTCACTCCAACTAATTTCAGTTTAGTTTGATTTAATTTAGTTCTACTTACTTCGGTTCAGTTCAGTTCAGTTCAGCCCCGCGAGATTCATTTTCTTTCGACAACTCCAACTTGTTTCAGTTTAGTACAACTTGGTTTAGTTCAGTTCGGCCTAATTCGGCTAAAAAGAACAAGGACAAGAACCTGCGTAAATATACTACTCTCTCCGAGTTCCTATGTTTTCCCCCTTTCTTTTTTTGGTGGAAAATAAGGAAGAGAGAATTAGAGGGTAAATATGAACCACATATTAGTAGCCTAAAAAGGAAATAGGGGAGAAGATCAAACTCAGTCCAAAAAGAAAATAGGGGAGAAGATCAAACTCAGTCCAAAAAGGAAATAGGGAAGATCATAGGAACTCAGAGGCAGCAGTATTTTACTCTGTATCTTGATAATTATATTGTAAATAAATATAAATGAATCTCTTGAGTTGTAATTTGTACTCCGTAAATAATACTCGTATCAAAAATGAAAATGGACCAATAGAAATCAATGAGGCTGATATAACCGGACTTGCCCCCCACTCATAGCAAGCTAAGCCTCGGACCCGCCATCAATTGACCCAAGTTATCATAAGTCATAAGCTCTAAGAGTCTAAGACGCAGTATAGAGGAAAGGAACCTACAAAACTTCCACGAGACATAGAGACATTACAAATTCAAGAATCACAAAGTCAGTAGTTACACAATAGAGCGAGTCAAGCCAAAGTTGCTAACTAATGCTAAGTTTCCCTTTATGCATCTGCCTGATTTTGAGTCTGAATTCTTGTTGGATCTCCTGCAACAGCCTCTTAGGATGTTGCATACTCAATTCCAGTCTAGCCCTATTTCTCTGGAGCCAAATGAAGTAAGTGAGGGCAAAGAGAGCTCTTTCCCTTCTTGTTTATTGCTTCGCGGCTATTAGTATTCTCTTGCCACTTTGCATAACATGCATTAACTTCTTCCGAGTTTTTGCCAGATATATTCTTAGAAATTGATAGTAATCATTCTGTTGTCTCTTGTAGTAAATCTACCAAATCTTCCCCTTGTTTTACATACTCTCTTTATTCCCTCCTTAAATATACTACGTCGCCTAAATGTTTCTACCTTACTACCATGACAAACATCATCTACCGATCAACCTTCAACCCCGGAATATGAATCATCCACAATATTTCCCTCGACATCACTCTGATACCCCTCCAATCCAAAATTTACCCCAACCTCAGTTCTCATATAACTTTAATTAATGAACCAAATTACATCTTTCAGGCTACTCATCCTCTCCATGCAAACCATATTTTGGAGGAAGGCTCAAGTAACACTCATTTCCACCATAGATCGGGCCCGGTGGTTGCGTTCAATCCAAACCTTATGCAAGGGTCAATTGAAATGTGGAATAAATATCTTTTAGGTTACATGTTGGACTACCGTTCTTTCAAAGCTGAGGCGATAAAGGGCATTATACATCAGTATTGGAAGACTCGTGGCTTTATTATCAAGGTATTCAAAGTAAGTGATTTGTTTGCCTTCTATTTCCAAAATGAGGAGGACCAAGAAGATATACTTTGCCAAAGTAAGGTGCTCTTCAACGTGCTCTTATGGTCTTTGCGAAGTGGCACCCAAATTCTATACCCAAAACTATCAGATTTGCATATGCACGCTTTTGGGTAAGAATCTGTGGTCTTCCTTTTAATCGAGTACCTTACTATGCATGTAGCTAATACCTTGGGCCTACTCATTAGTGATCAATTTGTTGTCGAACCTTTTGAGCTCTTACCTCCTAATGATTTTCTTAGAGTGCATGCATGTATTAAACTCCATGAACCTTTAGTACCGGTTGTTTTTTGGCAACCCTGATGGTACTCTTACTTGGATTTAATTTAAATATGAGGAGATCTATAAATATTGTGTCCGATGTGAAAAATTAGGGCATAAAATCACTAGGTGCGAGTAATTTTTTTATAATGTAGCGGAAAGTATTGGTGAGGCACCTAACCGGGTTGAGGAAAATGGGTTTCTTGTGCTCCGCACTGAAAACAAATTTGGTATGTTTAACCTTGATCTCAGAGGTACTCCGTGCACGTCTAAATTCATGACCTCTAGGGTTATTTTAGGTGAACATACCACCCCTTCCGTGCCTGCGGATTTGTTTGTGGAGCGGCTAGTTCCTATGAATTTGGGAATATCACCTAGGGGTAGGGTTCACCCAGGTCAAAGGTTTGAAACTGTTAATCCACCTTTCTCGGCCCTGTAGTACCACAAAACAGCCAACCACAAGATTTCAACCTATCAAATATATATACCAGAACCAATAACATTTGAACAAGGGACCGAATATAATGCCTATCATAACAACCTTCCATCTCATCCAGATCTTAATGTACGTAATAATCAGGTCTTTGTGGAGGATGCTCCCATTTTCAATACTTTTCCTTTTGAGGAATCATATTTACCTCAGTTTACTGACCATGTGCCTAACCCTAATCTTCAAAACCACTTCAAAATATGTTTTAGACTTCCAAGGGATTATGGGAATATATATGCTCCCCCAAATCTTGACCTACTGTTGAGTAGCTTTCCTAACCCTACCCATGGTGCTTGTACTACTCATACTGTGATAGAAGGTCAACTTAAGATAGATTGTATATTTCAATCAGCCTTAGCCAATTGAGTTGAAGAGAATCATGTTAGGGCTAGAGAGGTGGATGACTTCATGGGCTATAATCAATACTTTCATATACTCGAAGATGTACCTTTTGTCGTTCCGCCACCCACTCATAATTTCTTTAGAATCTTTGGATCGACTTCTTCCTCCGCCTCCCGATCATCTAGGGGATCACGGGTTAGTCCTATAAGGGTGCTCAGTTTGCAAGGGTCTAGTGCTGGTTCCGTTGGTACTACATATGAGGATGCAGTGAGTACTCATGGAGAGGTACATGAGGTATCTTTAATTCTTTGCCAGTAGCCCTAGTAAAATCTGGGAGACAGATTTTCCATAACTTTATTACTAAATTTAGAAGTGGAGGCAGGCAACATGAAGTTAGTGTTGTGGGGAAAAAAAGGCTAATGCCTTATAAAGAATCTGGGCCTTCAATTAAACGAACAAAAAGTGACTCATAGGTGCAAAAGAGGTGCCACCAAATGGGCCTTCTCAAAAGAAAAGCTATGTCAGATCCAATGCTAAGCATGGTTTCGAAAGAACACTTGGTTGACATCCAATCTGCACTTAACTATCTCTATGGTCTGAGTAAGAAACACCGCTCTAAGGGATCAGATATTGTTAACTATGAAGCAGGAGAAAGCTCAAGCCGAGGAGAACCTCATGGACTAGTACTCATCCTTTATTCTTAGGAACAACTTCATCGCTCATTCTCTCAAATGCAGATCAAGCCATCTTTTAAGATGGCAATAACTGATGATGATGATGACCAGGATTCATCTTCACCTGAATCGTCTCCGGAACTTGGTCTTGCGAGATTGACCCACATCAATCCCTTCTTTCCCCATGAAAGGTGTATGCTAGAATTATAGGGGGTTAAATAGCCCGCTTGCCCCTACAACACCTAAAATAAGAGCGGTTTTGAATAGTATGTATGTAGACTTTATTTTCCTTTCTGAAAGTAAATATAAGGTGTCTGTTGTTGATTCATTTTTTCGTTCGCTTGGATTTAATTCCAGCTTCGGTGTGGACTCAGAAGGTTGTAAGGGTGGGCTTTGGTTTGGGTTTCGTAGAGGAGCCAAATATTCTCTTAGATTTGCTTGTAAGAACTATGTTATCATCCTAGTTAATGAAGATGTTATTGCGGCTTGGTATTTAGTGCTGCTTTATGGTCACCCCAAAACACATAAAAGAGGAGAGGTATGAAAGGGACTTGGTGAAAGACTTGATACGCTAGAGTTGGAATTTTTGTTTGTAGGGGACTTTAACTAGGTTGAATACTTTAGTGATAAACATGGAGCACATGCAGACAAACTGGATGGAGCTAATATCTTCTCACAATGGAAAACTATGCATCTTCTTATGGATATTCCGTTCAAAGGGCCACCGTTTACATGATGTAATAATAGAGAAGGGGAGCAACGAACATACGAACGAATAGATAAGGCATTTGGTTCACATAATTGGAATTCCATTGCTCCAAATACGGTTATTTTACACTTACCAATTCAGATTTCATACCACGCCTTAATCCTCTCACACACGAATTTAACGGATAACAAACCAAAACGACTCTATTCTATGGACGCGTGGGCTATTGTGATGAGGAATGCACTAATTTAATAGAGATGAAATGGAAACAACGCAATTCTGGACATAGACGATTCCAGTTGTCTAGGAAATTGTCTCGCGCACGATCCACGTTGAAAAAATGGAGTTTAGAAAAAAGGAAAACTTGGAATGTGAATTGGCAAGCCTTTGATGACGACTTGTGCTGAGCTATGGAAATAGCAGAACTATTGGGGAGAGACCAACAAAAGGTTGATATGATAAAAAGTCAGGTAAAGGAATATGCCGAGAAGACGGCTACATACTGGAAGCAACGGGCAAAGTTAAAATGAAATGTGGAGGGTAACACACCCACTAAGTTCTTTTTCAATTGGGTCAAAGGCGGAAAAAATAAGAACTTTATTGATGGGGTCACTAATATGAAAGGCCACTGGGTACGAGATAAGAATCAAGTAAGGCAAGAATTTCTACGTTATTTCTCTTCCATTTACAGTATACCGATCAATTTGGGTCGTTTAATGAATATAAGGAAGCATACATGTCAACTATGCCCAGCAACAACAAATCACTCACAATCATCCAAATGGAGGTGTTGTCAAAACCATACACAAAGAAGGAGTTAAGGAAAGTAATATTCCAAATTGGTGGCCAAAAATTATCGGGACCAGATGGTGTGCCAGCTCCCTTCTTCCGTGTTGGTATTTTGTCAAGCAAGAGGTTACGTCTACAATCCTTGGTATTCTTAATGAGGGGTGGGACTGCACTACTCTAAATAAAACCCTTATTACTCTTATACCAAAAGTTGAAAGCCAGGTGAAAGTGAAACAATTTCGCCCCATTAGTCTGTGCAATGTAGCTATGAAAATAGTGACTAAATATATCACAACCCGGTTACGGAATGTCCTGCCAGATCTTATTGGCCCGTTTCGGAATGCTTTCACCCCGGGTAGACAGATATCTGAAAATATTTTGGTTGCGCATGTGTAGACACCCACATTTTACTGCCAGGTATCTATAGTAGTTTCCGACAAACACCCGATGATGATCGGACGCAAACATGCTTTAACGTACTCAGAAATGGGCTCGAAATCATGGGAATTTAGCTTGGGCTTTTTACGTAGTACAAATCTCACAAAACCAACCTCAAAACCAGGCCCAATGGGTCGTTTCGAGTGAAATGAGACTAATTTGGGTCGAATCCGACACCAGGGGCAAAACCGTCTTTTAGCGACCGAGTCAAACCCGGTCAAAGATATTTTCTCGAGACTTGTGGGTCAGCCGTGTCACCTCACGTGACCGACTCGAGCTCAAACTCCACAAAAAATCAGCTACACAAATATTAAACAATTCCATTAAAAGTAGAATTTGATCTCAAGTAGGAATTCTATCCGAAAACCGAATCAAACACTCGACCGAGCGTAGGACACTCGGCCGAGCTCCCTCTTTCAGCCGAGATTCCCTTTCTTCTTCACCAAGTAACGGAATTCTCGTTCCTTTCGAACTCTTACGTTTCCTATCCAAACCGGTATTTCTTGTTGTCCAAGTAAGATACCTCTCTCAACCTTTTTTTCCTATAAATAGGACCCTTTGCATGCACATTAACACGCAACATTCATACACAATTGAATACATCGACACATACAATTTCCGACATTCTACATCCATACACAATTCATAAGATCCAACACACACTTAGCATCAAGAGATCGATAGTGCACCTAAAAACCGAAGGAGCCGGCCCCTATACCCTTCACGACCAAACCACAACCACAACCAACTCACCGACATTAACCCGACGCTCCCGTGCCTTAGCCACATTCCGACGAGCCCCGATCCGAGTTAACCAAAGCATGTAGGTTGAGGGTGCTAAATCAAACCCGATTTTCTCTTTTCCCTCTTCCTTTCTCTCGTCTTTTTCTTCTTTTTGTTGTCGGTCAATTTTTATTACGGGTCGTTCGTCGCATCTTTATTATTTCTAATATCGATATTACTAAAACTATTTTCATATAAACGAATATTCTTAAAAATACGATACCGATTCTCTAATCGAATATTGTATTAAAAGAATTACATTAATCTCGTTGATGCTACAAAATCGTTATTTTTTTACAAAATACGACGATTATAAACGCGGAGAGAACCAACATTTTTTTTTCTTCTCATTCAAATTCTTTTTTCAAAACAATTTTATAAAACCTTTTCTAAAAAGTCATTCCGAATATTCGATATCGATATCATAATCGGATATCGAATACGACGAATATCGAAAGCATAAATCGAGTATAAATTAATTCATATTTATACGCGATTTATCGAAATTAATGATTTCTCAAAGAACCCGAACCAGGACAGACCTCCACGCGAGTCGCGCCCCTTATAGGCGACTCGCGCGGAAGCCTGGATCCGCGGCCCTCTTCTTCGCTTTCTCAATTTTTTTCTAAAACATCGTTTTTTTACAAAACGATTCCTCTTTTATTTTCATCTTTTTTCTAAAACTATTCCGAATATTTGATATCGATTTCATAATCGAATATCGAATATAACGAATATCAAAAATATTGAATCGAGTGCAAATTGTGCAATATTTGTACGCGATTTAATAAAATCGTCGCTTTTTTCAAAAAATCAATTTCGAAACAGGCCGGGACGCTAGTCGCGCGCGTCCCCGGCGGGTCGCCTGACTCGGGCGAGTCGCCCAGCAGGCTGGAACGTGACCCATTTTTCGTTCTTTTATTATTTTTCGAACATCGTTTTTGGGACAAAACAGCGTCTTTTTTAGCGATATTTCAGATCTCGATATATTTTTACATTTTTCATCGCATTCATATTTTCATTTATTAAATCGTTACTAACACGTTTGTTCATCTTTTTAGCACTCTTTTATCTTTTGTTTTATTATACTAAAACGAACCTCACATGCTAAAATAAAACTTCGACGTTAAATTTTAGTTGCATTAAATCGAATTAGCAACTCATTTCATTATTCACATGTTTAGGGAAAACAATGTTTGCATATCATTTTCCCGTTCAACTAGCACGCGTATTAAAACATCAAACGATATCCTAGTAGAGGCCGTTAATGTGCGGGCGGGGTTGGGTGTCCTTCGTGGGCTTCCCAACACGTACCCTCACCCCTTACTCAGAACCTCAGTTTCCGGATGTCCGAAACCATTGGCAACGAGAGTCATTCAATACACGATATCCGATCAAGTCGGTATCGGTATCAAATGCAAAGGGACGAACCCAATAAACTCTGACATCAGAAATGGGCTGTATTTTGTACACGGCCCACTACGACATAGAGTGGGTTCTAATGGGCCCGAACTCCCATAAAGTTCGGTGGCGACTCCAACTTTGATTTAAATTTCAATTCGATCCATTCTCATATAGAGATTCATTCGCCTCCCCAAACCCGCGCATGGCCGCGTCAGGGTGGACCTATGTCATGTCCACAGCATGAAATTATTCACAAGATTTCAACAAGCTCCAAGAATAAACATGGGGTGATGGCATTTAAGGCCAACCTCAATATAAGTCTTACGATACACTCAGCTAGAACTTTATTAGAGCAACTCTGGAATGTTTTGAATTCCATACCCCAGTAACAGAGCTAATAATGAAATGTGTAACTTCGGTATCTTACCAAGTACTCATTAACGGAGAACCTCAACTCCCTTTACTCCCGCCAAAGGTCTCGGACAAGGTGATTCGATATCACCTTATCTTTTTGTCTTATGTACGGAGATTATATCACTCAAATTGAAGGAGGCACAAGAGGATAAACTCATTTATGGGTTAAAAATGTTTTTAGGGTTGGTCAATTTCACACTTGCTCTTTACGGATGATTCTATTTTTTTCCTTGAAGATAAACAGAACTGCATGACCAATTTCCTCAATATCCTAAGAAACTACCTTGTTGAGTTGTTGCTTCTAGCCTACAAATAAACAACGAGAAATCCTCCATATTCTTTAGCCCCTACTTCAAACTTGCTCCATCAATGAGTATTCTTAGGGAGTTTGGTGTCAACCCAACAAAATGTTTGGGGAAATACCTAGGTATTCCCCTAGAATTTAGTGTTGTAGGTAATGGTTCCAACGAGAAAGTATCTAACTATAGGTTCCTCGTTGAAATAGTACACAAGCGTATAGACTCTTGGAATATTACCATTTAATCCCAAGTGGGTAGACTTACACTGATTCAATCCATCCTATCATCTCTATCAGTTTACTTTCTATCGGTGTTTTGTATACCGATAAGTGTGGCTAAGAAGATTGACACTCTCTTGTCGCAATTCTGGTGGAATAGGAGGCGGAAGTGTAGGACAATTCATTGGTGCAGTAGAAGGGTAAATCAGCCACCAAAACAAGCTGGAGAACTTGGGCTCAAATGTACTTCACTATTCAATCAAGCATTACTGGCAAAAATAAGGTGGAAGATCCTGAATAATAGAGCCTCTCTTTTATACAATACAATTGGAAGATAGTATCTCGAGGAAGATCCACAAATTGCTACAACTCCTGTGCCACGACGATCTACTGTCACTTGGATCTGGAAGGGAATTGCATGGGGTATGGAGTTAATAAGGGACCATGTGAGTTGGAGTGTTGGATTCTAGTCCTCTTTACCAATATTTGGCATACGTTATGTGGACAGAAACTATCCCTTGCTGAGGCCTAATAATTCGTTGGATATTGGGTTTCTTGATTTGTTGAGAGTACGAGACCTCACCTATCACTCGAGATACTGGAATTGCTCTCTCATCAAAACTATTTTCTCTGAGGAGAGAGCAAGGCAGATTAGGGCTATCCCTCTCCCTTCCAGTCCAGTTCCGGATAAAATTGTCTGGACTCCCACACCCAGTGGACAATATTCTGTCAAAAGTGGATACAGCTTGCTAATAGCAAAACATTGGATACTCTCTTCAACAGAAATGGATCAATCAAGAATTTCCCATATAGGTAAGTCCCTTTACCCGACCCTCTGGCATCTCACAGGGCCAATGAAATGGAATAATTTTTTGTGGTGTATCCTTAATAACAGTTTGGAAATTGGGGCTAATTTTGAAAGGAGAAATCTACCGTACCCAACAAGATGTGTCATATGTGATAATGATGCAGTCCTGGAAACATGGGAGCATCTGTTTAGGGATTTCCCAGTCAGCCAAAGCATTTGGTTTTGAAGTCAGCTAGGTTTTAAGGCGCAATCAGGCAGCAATCTTCCCTTAACGAATTGGATCTATAACTGGTCTCGCTTGTTTAAATCTCAACCCGAATGGCAGAATAAATATGTGGACCTCATGGCGGTTATCTGGACAATTTGGTGGTGCAGAAATCGCAAGGTGTTCACGGGTCAATGTATTCCTCCCTAAGCTGCTATGAATATGTACGAGAATGAAAGAGCCACTGCTCTTCTTGGTATACGCAGTTAGCCATCGAGAGCGTCTAATTCAGAGAAGGATAGTCAAAGAATAAAGGAGAAACTGAAAGCCGGTAAGAATATACCAATTATTACCAGTACCCTAGATTGTGAGCCATGGGTGACTTATGTGGATGCAGCATGGAATCACCAGCTTGATACAGGGCTAGGATGGTATGAGCATTCTTCAGTTTATGGATCCATCCGCTACTACAAGAAGGACTATGCACAATCACCTCTTCAAGCTAAAGCAAAAGCGATCCGAGCACTGCTACAATGGGCGCAGCAACAACAACTTCTACACATGGAGATCAATAGTGACTGTATGCAAGTACTACTTCAAATTATCAATTATTCGCACACTACAAGAAATAGTTCATCTAGCTACCAACCACGCGCGACTGAGAAATTTAGTGGCTAAATTAGCAACTGAAAGTTCAACGCGCGACCGATATTAGTCGCTGAACGAGGAGACGGATTTTAAAAAAAATTACCCTTAGCGACCGAAATCAGTCGCTAAAAAAAGTGACGCGCGACCGATTTCGGTCGCTAAATTGGTCGCTGAATATGTGCCTTAGCGACTGAAATCGGTCGCTAAAAATAGTGGCGCGCGACCTCGGTCGCTAAAAGTGTCAATTTTTTTTAAGTTGCCGAACACCCCCCCTCCCCCGGCTCATTCACTCATTTCACTCCTTCTCTCTAACTTCTCTCTAAACTCGCCCATCCTCCATTATTCCTCTTCATTCCTTCTTCAATTCTTTCATTTTCCTTAAGGTATGTACATCTATCTATATTTAGTTTCAATTATTTGTTAATTTCTGTTTTTATAGATATAAATAAATTAGTTATGTTTTTATAGATATAAATAAATTAGTTATTGGGTTGGATAGTTTTTTAGTTGTCAGAATATTTAGTGTAGTTAGAATGTTAATCGCCCAATAGGTTCCCCAATTTGAAATAGGTAGATTGTTAGTATAAAATTAGGGTTTGCGGTTACGTAGTTGAATGAATTGGGTTGTTTTGATGTGTTAGCAAATTGGAATTGAAATACAATTATGCCAATTTAGTGATGTAATTATGGACTGAATGAGTGCAAATAGCACTATGTTTAGGTAAATTGAGAATTTTACAGAATATGTGAGTAGTGTATATATATTAGTAAATTACTTTAGAGGAAATAATTTGTATGTGGTTATTGTCTCAATTTTTTTAGATAAAAAAATGAAGCGACAGGAACGAAAATGGATGTATGAGGAAAGATTAGATAAGAGACGACGTCCCAGAACGGAATTTTTAGAGGGTGTTAATAGTTTTCTTGAGTTCGCTAAAACCCATCCCGAATATGCGTCAGATGGTAGATTTAGGTGTCCTTGTGTGAAATGTAAGAACATCAAATTCTTGGATAGTATTTTGATTAAGGAACATATTATCTCAGATGGGTTTAGCCCGAATTACTATTATTGGATTTGTCATGGTGAGAAGTCTGCTTTTGAGGAATCTAAGGTGGATCATAATGAGGGCGGGGTGAGAGGAATGATTGTTGATGTGGTTGAGTGCAATTTGTTTAATGATGAGAGCATGTACACTAACGACGATGACCAACCAACCCCACAAGAGCCAAACCCACGAGCGAAAGCTTTTTTTGATATGTTAGAGGCTGCGGAGAAGCCATTATATGGAGGGTGTGATGTGACATTGTTAGAAGTCGCGTCTATGGTAGTGACCCTTAAATGTGAGTATAACCTACATTTCGGGTGCGTAGACGGTATTGCTGCGTTGATTGAGAAACTCATCCCAAAAGACAACATTATGACCAAAACATTCTACAACACCAAAAAAATAGTTAAAGGTCTTGAACTTCCGCATCAAAAGATCGATGCTTGTCCCGATGGATGTATGCTCTTTTGGAAGGACGATGCCAAGCTTGAGGAATGTAAGATATGTGGGAAGGGTAGATACAAAACTGTAGATGGGAATATTGTTTTGAGGGGTAAGAAGGAAAAGAGTGTTGCGAGGCATAAAAAACCTATACCACTTAGTCGACTTACCTACTTTCCCATCGCCCCTAGACTTCAAAAATTATACGCAACCAAAACCATTGCCGAACAAATGAGGTGGCATCAAGAAGAAACTCGTGTAGAGGGGAAGATGTGTCATCCTAGTAACGGGGAGGAGTGGAAACGGTTTGATAGGATTTACCCTGAATTTGCTGAGGAATCTCGTAACGTGAGACTTGGGTTGTGTACCGATGGGTTTGCCCCTTTCGGTCAGTTCGGTAAGTCATACTCATGCTGGCCTGTCATGGTCACACCGTACAACTTACCCCCATGGCTTTGTCTGAAACCACCGTTCATCTTTCTTTCTCTCATTGTTCCCGGCCCAAAAAATCCCAAAAACCACTTGGATGTTTACTTACAACCAGTGATAGAGGAATTGAAACACTTGTGGGAAGTAGGGATGGAGACATATGATGTGTCGTTGAAACAAAATTTCTAGCTTAGAGCATCGCTTTTGTGGACTATAAACGATTTTCCTGCGTATGGTATGTTGAGCGGTTGGTCTACGGCGGGCCAAAGAGCGTGTCCTTGTTGCATGAGTGAAAGTAAAGCATTCTACCTACGTAATTCAAGCAAAATTAGTTGGTTTGACTCTCATAGACAGTTTCTACCCGAGGGTCACATGTACAGGAAGAATAGGAGAACTTTCAAGAAGGGTGAGGTGGTGCTAGATGAGGCACCGATTCGTCTCCAAGGAGATGAGATTTGGGAGGTGATTTCAGAGTTCTCATCTACTGTTGACGGGACCGATCAAGAGTTCAAAGATCTTAAGAAATTGAAAAATGGTTGGTTTAAAAGAAGCATCTTCTTCGACCTTCCATATTAGAGTACTTTATTACTCCGACATAATCTGGACGTGATGCATATTGAGAAGAATTTCTTTGAGCAACTGATTCACACCGTCATGGATGTAGAGGGTAAGACATATGACACCGTAGGATCCCGAAAAGATTTGAAAAAAATTTGTGACCGTCCAAAAATGCATATCAAGCGGGATGGGTCCAAGCCTAGGGCCTTGTTTAGCCTTGATAAGGCTCAGAGAAAGGTCGTGTTAGAGTGGGTAGGGAAACTGAAGTTCCCTGATGGGTATGCATCCGATTTTAGTCGGTGTGTGGACATTAAGAACCTGAAGCTCCAAGGCTTGAAGAGTCACGACTGCCACGTGTTCATGGAGCGGTTACTACCTGTGGCGTTGAAGCACCTGCTGCCGGAAAGTGTTTGGAATCCTATCACTGAGATATCTCAGTTTTTTCGAGATTTGTGTTCGTCGACAGTTACAAATGACGACATGACTCGTTTGAAGGATCAAATTCCTCAGATACTATGCAAACTTGAGATGATCTTCCCACCCTCCTTCTTTAACTCAATGGAGCATCTACCGGTCCACTTGCCCTACGAAGCTAAAGTGGGAGGACCGGTACAGTTTAGATGGATGTACCCGTTTGAGAGGTGAGAACTTTCAACTACTTACTTATTTTTACCCACTAACTAACGTTAGACACTGTAATTTGATAATAACATAATTGCTTGATGATTGTCATAAATTTCTCAACCATTTGAAGAAAAAAATTGGTAACAAGGCGAGGGTTGAGGGCTCCATATGTAATGCTTACTTAACAGAGGAGATAGCCAACTTCTGTTCTCTGTATTTCGAGAAAGAAGTGAACACCAAAGCCAAGAATCTAAACCTAGAAACACCCGTGACGACGATTGACCCCAACATACCAGACTTTTTTCAAAGTAAGGAAGGTGAGGAATCGTCATCAGCTGGCGGGTGGAGGACATTAGATGAGAAGGAGCACAATCGTGCTCACCTGTACTTGCTATCAAACTGTGAAGTTTTGGAGTCGTACAAGAAGAAATTTGTAACTGAATTTGTGGCTGTTAATCCACATTTAAATGCTGATGACATTTGGAATAAGCATGAGGAACAGTTTCCTAAATGGCTTAAGGAGCATGTAATTTCAGAGAATATTCAGGATGATTTGGTTAGGAGTCTAGCATTAGGTCCTTTATGGAATGTTAGAACTTGGAACCGGTATTCGGTTAATGGTTACAATTTCCATACATTTGCACATGGTAGCAGTAGAAGTAGATGTAATTTCGGTGTGAGTGTGTCGTCACTTGAGGGTGAAGATTACTACGGTCTATTGGAGGACATCTTCGAGCTGTGCTATGTTGGAAATGATCGTGGGTATAGAGTTGTGGTATTTAAATGCAAATGGAAGGACAACTCTGTTCAAGGTACTAGAGTACATGAAAGGTACAAACTATTTGAAGTTAATCATACCAAAAAATACTCCAAGTACAATCCGTTTATACTTGCACATCAAGCACACCAAGTGTACTTTGCGCCTTACCCAACCACAAAGAACGACAGAACTGTAAACCAGTGGTGGGCGGTGTTCAAAACTAAGCCACGGGGGCACTATGACTCTGACCTCTTCCAAGAGGACATCATTTCTAGTGGTACAACATTGTCTCCAGTTGATGAGAATCTTTTTGCAAATGATGATGATGACAATAATGAGGTGGATGTGGGGGAAGATTTTGAAGACGATGAAGGCGGTGAGGAGGAGGAAGGTGCTTCTAGTGATATGGTCGAGGAGGAGGATGACACCAATGATTTAGAGGTCAATGACGAGGAGGACGAAGATGACGTCGAGGAAGAGGATGTCGTTAGTTCGAGTAGGCAAGTGGAAGATGACAACGACAGTGACGATGATTTTTAGTAGGGTATAGTTTTAGTAAGTTATATTATTTGTACATAGTAATCTGCATTACATATTTTTTTTTCGAGATTATTTCAATATTATGATGTCAGTTTCTAACTTTCAACTATTACATGTCTGCAGATATGACGTTGGGCAGCAGGCTGAGGTTTGGTAGTTCGAGCAGCAGCAGGAACAGGGACCGGCAACAGCAGGAAGACCAAGAAGAGAACCGGAGGGAGGACGAATAGGGATGGCAACGGACCGGATCCGGACCGGATCCGCATGGATCCAGATCCAGATCCGCACTCCTAGTAGCGGATCCGGATCCGGTCCGGATCCGACGGATCTCAAAAATGTAGATCCAGATCCGGATCCGCCGGATCTGGACCGGATCCGGATTGGATCCGCGGATCCAATTTCTTATTTAAATTATACAAAAATTTTAATTAATACGTATTTACGACCATATTAATTTTCATAATTTTACAAATAAAATTGAATATAAAGATTCATAATCAAATATTAATAAACTAAAAAAAAGAGTCTTACAAATAACCAAAAAAATACAAATTAAAGTACTAAATTTTTTATTATTGTTAATTTTTTAATAAAACGGATTTGCGGATCCGGATCCGGATTTATTTATTAAGATCCAGATCCGGATCCGTTTAAAGATAGCGGATCCGGATCCATATCCGACGGATCTCAAAATTTAGGATCCATATCCGATCCGTGCGGACCGGATCTTGCGGATCCGGATCGGATCCCAGATCCGTTGCCATCCCTAAGGACGAACAACAAGTGGAGAACGAGGAGGAGGTGCAGGGCAATGAGCAACCAGAACAACCGCAACCGCAACAGCAAGAAGCGCTTCGATATAACGACGAAGGGCGCCTTATTATTAGCCCGGAGAACACATGGTGAGACTATATATTTCCTTTTTTTTGTGAGACATCATCTTATTTCACTCTTTGGTATAGGTTTCGTACACGTGCGGTGGTGACTGGTGTCAAGGACAATTTCATGAATGACTTGACTACTTACTGCACGAGTTGGACCAAGTTGCCTCTGTGGCAACGGGAGAAGTGGTTTGCCAACTTCAAGGTACACCAATTTCTGATTTTTATTAATTATCTGTTACTGTTTACAGATTACTAATACAATGACAACAAACTATCTTGCAATTGAAACACTTTTACAACGATGGTCTCGAGGTGGTTGTGAGAGACAGATACATGGATGTCGCGAAGGACAGACACAAAGACATGATATATAAGATGGCGAGCGATGAAAAGTTACAGAAACACCTTAGAGGTTCGATTACTAAATTGGTGTTAGTACTTGAACAGAAAGTTGTATATATATTCAAAACATTTATTGATCTCAAAGTGTATAAATTGTAGGTGACGCCATCCAACAGTTCCAAACAGCCCGCTCCGACCCGAAGTTCCTTAAAAGATCCGTCCAGACGAAAAAGAACAAGAGGCGGGGAGGGGACCCCGAGGCGGAGGCGGAGTGCACCCACTACGGTGGGTCGCAGTCGATGCACCAGCGGGCCATGAACGTTAGTATTTCCGTACCTTTGATTTTTATATTGGATTCTTATTTAATGTTTTCATTATAAAAATAAATGAGAAATCTACGTGTACTATCAACAGGTGAAGAAGAAAACCGGAGAATTCCCTCCTCCTGTGCAGCTATTTCTCGACGCGAAGAGTAAGGGGGACGATGCCACCGGTCGATCATTCGCCACGAAGAAAGATATGGACACTTGGGTAAGTTTCAAACACAAGACTTCGTTACTTTTTTTTCTTCAAACAATCAACCTAATCATGACTTCAATTTCTTTTAGGGATCGTATTTGGTGGCCACTAGAGCACCCGAGAATGAAGGTGTGGACCCGAGCACGATTTGGTTCAGAGTCGCGGAGGGATACCGCAAGGGAGCGGTGTACGGTACGGGGAACGCTCATTCCCTGTACTGGACACCACCCAATGTTCGGGGGGGCCATGCGACCTTGACAGAGTGTGTACCATCCGAAATGGCTGGGATGAGGTCGGAAATCCAAGATGAGAGGGCGCTACGGGCGGCTATGGCTGAGAGGCTGAAGGAGCAGGATGAGAGGCTGAAGGAGCACGATGAGAGGCTGAAGGAGCGGGATGAGAGGCTGAAGATGCAGGAGTTCGTTAACCTGCAAATTCTGGAAGAGCTACGGCGTCTTATTAGGAACACGCAGCAGTATAACTGCAACTCCGGCCCCACTCCCCGATTCCCGGATCCTAGAGACCCCTTCGGTGACGGTGGTAGTGGTGCGTCAGCTAGTTTTCCTGTTGGCTGAGTTGATTGAATGAAAACAATTTGTAGTTTCTGAATGCTTGTTGAAAAAATAGTTTGTAACAATACTTTTAATTTAGCGTATTCACGACGTTTGCGTACTCGGTTGCCAATTTTGGAGTGTGAAGCTTGCGTAACGTTTGGAACAACGTTTGGAATGATGTTTGGGATGTATTGTGGTTGTTGGTTTGTTTTATTGTGCAGATTTTGGCTAGAAAAATAATAAATATAATCGGCCTATTTCGGGCACGGTAGCGACTGATATCAGTAGCTAAATTTTCTATTTAGCGACTGAAATCAGTCGCTGTAGGACGTCATGTCGCACCATTTAGCGACTGATTTCAGTCGCTAACTGACGCTCTTAGCGACTGATTTCAGTCGATAAAATGAGGCTATAGCGACTGAAATCAGTCGCTAAAATGAGGCCATAGCGACTGATTTCAGTCGCTAAATTTAGCGACTGATTTCAGTTGCGCGTTTTTTTAGCGACTGAAATCAGTCGCTAGATGCGACTAACTGTAACCAATGTCGCTTAGCGACTGTTGACAGTCACACGTCTCTTTTTAGCAACAGATGTCAGTAGCTAAGCTCAGTCACCACTGACTTTAACTCTTGTAGTGGCAACCGACTGTGCACACAGAGAAGATACTTGATGATATTTGGTCTTTATGTGAATCGTTTCACTGTATTAATTTTGGTTATGTTAACCGTAGAAATAATGTAATAGTGCATAGATTAACCCAGAGGGCGCGTAGAAGTAACTAGACTCTTTTATATATATATGAAATACCACTTGCCAACACACACACACACACATACATACTTACTTAAGAATTAGAGAGGTCTGGACTTTCCCCTGAGTCCCTTTTTCCTACTTGTATAGGAATCTACTTGAAGATTTCAATCCACAAGGCCACAACAGAACATCTCGGCCAGCCAAGGTCGAACCATTCACTTTAAGGGCTTACTTGGGAAGGGAGTAATATTTTGAAGGGATAATGGTGCTCAATATGAGAAGGAAATGAAGGTGAGTGGTACGGTGGTGTTTTGTGCTGTAAAGATGAGGTTGGGGAGGAACAATTACCTCCATATGGGGGTACCCTCTCCCCCTAAGTAATGTATTATCTCCATATGGGGGTAATTGTTCCTCCCTCGCCACCCTATTACACCATAAAAAACCACCACTCTCCTCCATTTTCTTCTCATTTTGACCACTGTTACCCCTTAACATAATACCTTCATCCTAAGCAAGCTCTAATTATTTGATCTTTGATACGGCTAAGTCGCGTCACTGTAATCAAAATAATCCTAGATTACTACTAACGGGTAGCTAGCGGTAAGTAGGGTCGATTCCACAGGGAGGCAGGTTGAAAATTATATGTTAGTCAATTAATCTATAGAGTCGCGATTATATTTGATTGGGTGAATGACGGTCAAATAAAATTAAAGAAATTAATTAAAAAGAGAAAAATATGAATTAGGAAAAACACCAGAATCGTCGGATCACTACGATTAAAACAAGTATACATACGATTTTCAAATAATAAGTTAAGACGAGTTAAAGAATATCGACACAGTCAACTCGGATCACTAGTCATCCAAGAAGTCACCTAACGGGCTCTCGCTACGTATTAGGGATTTCTATCGATTACAATGAGTTTATTCCATTCCCGGCTTTCGCTACGTAGGTCGGGATTTTACGAGACTAAGCAATCAATTACGGCCTATAATAATTACTCATTGTTATAATGTTGCAAGAGCGATTTAACTCGTAAAATTCGATTATTTAGTTATTACATATAAACTCGGTTCAATTCGTAGTTCACCTAAACTCTAGTGACAGAAATATTAGCTAAACATATTTACAATAATAATAATAATAATAAAGAAAGTAACAGTAAGAGTAATGATGAAAAAGTAAGGAAATAAAACTAAAAGCATGAAGAAAAGAAGCAGGATGATAAGATGAGATAAATTAAGAGAAAAGGAAAAGAGAGTAAGAAACAGTAAGAATAATAATTACAGGAAACTAATAAAGAAAAATAAAAGTTACAGTTATTGAGACGGAGGGAGATTAGGGAAGAAGAGAAAATTACCAAAATTGAGATATAGTAGAATGAGATGGAGAATATAAAGATGGAATAAAAAACCCGAAGATTATAAATACTGAAATTCGGAAACTTGCTTTTAATTGAAATTAAACTAGATAAAATAAAAAAATAAAAAGTTTACAGTAAGTCAGTAACATAACCTAAACTAAACTAAACTAAACTAATGGTGTGAATGATTGATTGAAAGATGAGATTGTTGAATGAAACTAATGTCCTATCTATAGTGGATTAATCCTAGCTTAACTAACCTATTATCTCCCCACTAACTTCATCACCCCTTAATCCCCACTAACTCCCTATATACTCCCTCCTCTCCCACATTGATGTTCTCACTTTGACTTGACACATTGATTAAGAAATGGATAATGAAAGGTGGTAAATTGTTTAGTGGGGTTCAAGATGTCAAACCACAAAAAGTAATCAATAGGAAGATAGTAGGATGGATGAATAAGAAAAGTTTTGAAGTGGGAAAATTTTAGTGGAGTTTCTTTTTAAGGAAAGTGGGAAGATCTTAGTGAGGGGAGGGAGTAGTATATACGTAAAGAGTGAGTGGGTTGAAGATGAGTGCTCAGCAAGCAAGAGTAAGTGGGGGATTAGTCGATCGACTGTGATTGAGCATGGGTCGACTGATTGTGTTGATGTGGGCCTTTTGGTTTCTTTGCGGAAACAGGCCAATTGACTTTGTATGTCTGCTTCCTTGAGAGCATCTAGGCTAATATGCCATACTTTGTAGTTTGTACAAAATGGGCAGTTTGCCCCTTTTTTTCCTCAATTGGGTCATTTGGCTCTTCTTTGGTCTGATTAGCAACTCGGACTTTTAGCTTTCATTCTTCGTTATCGTTCAAATCTCGGCTATATCAGTTTGGAGCTTGACTATTTGTTTGACTTTGACATAGTTTAGGTTCTTTTGACTACTCGGTTTAAATTCCTGCAAAAATATGAGACACACACCCGAGTAGCACAAATGGAAAAAAATGACACATACCGACCCATAAAAATAGTAAAATGACACAAAAATACGTGTAAAAGGAAGTGAAAAATCATATGAGAACAGCACACATCAGTCTTACCATCTGGCAAAATTACATAAAGGGTGTGTTTTGATAGCAAAATGAGAGGGAAAGGGAGGGGAGGGAGGAGGGAAGAGAAAGGGAAGGAAGAGGAGGGGAGGGAGAATGGAGATGAACCATTTTCCCTCCAAATCTTGTCTATTTTGGAGGGAAAATATTTTGTCTTGGAGGAGGGAAATGGAGGGATCCATTTTCCCTCCCCCTCCAAATCACTTCACCCCATTTTTTCAACCAAACAATGGAACTTGCTCTCTCCCCTTTCCCTCCCTTTCCTTTCCCTCCAAATCCTCCTATCCAAACACACCCTTTAAGCTTCTCTACCAACAATGAATGAAATAACAAAACATGGTGAATTAAGATGCCGCAGTGATGGGAAACAACGACACAACAACCACCATCCCTCGGCATGAACTTGCCTTAGCTCGTAGGCTGCATGCTAACGAAAGCCTTGCCCACCGCCCAACGAAAAACCTCAGATCGAGGCAAGGGGCAGCTGCGACGACCTCAACCCTAGTCGTAGCACCAGCCACCAAAACACGTTAGATAATAATCTGATTCTTCTAATGACATTAATTTATAAGGCAGAAAAAAATTAAGTCGTAAGACGTACTCCCTCTATTCATATCCGAAGTGTACATGTTTTTTCACATTTGTTGAGGCGTGTTTTACACTATTAATAACTTTCATTTTACATTAGCAAAAAATTATTAAAAAAAAAATTGATATCCTTAATTTGCTCATAAAGACGTATGAAACAAGATCCCACATGACTATAGTTTCTCTTATTGATTTTTGAGATATTGAAAACTCTTTAGTTGTGAATAGTGTTCAAAAGAGAAATGTGTACTTTGGATTTAAACGACGAGAGTAGGAAAAATTAAAACCGTAGACTCCAGGTGATTCTTATAATACAGAGTAATAAACAATCAATTTGTTAAAATACAGCAACTATGTATCCTATTTACAAATTTTTAATATATTTAATCGACTAAACTTGCGTTTTGGGTTCATAGCTTAACTTTCTCAAAGAAAAGCTAAACTTTATACTCTTGCACTCAAGTTTCTTGTCCAGTTTTGATGGCCCGCTATCTTGCATTTTAACATCTACTTTGTTCGCGAGAAAGTTTTGTTAGAATGAGGAGAGAGTAACAATGAAGAGAAAAGAAACTAAAACCAAACCGACACAATCCAAGGACCAAGTAAGTGGCAGGCAACAAGAGAGAATATAGCAGGCAGCAGGCAACTGAAATGAAAAAGGGGCAGCAGGCAGCAACCAACGTAAACGATGCAACAAAACAGGTGACCGAACACGGACAGGCAGCAACAGTACACGGGAAGGCAACAGAACCGGAACCGAACACGGACAGGCAGCAACAGAACCGAAACCGAACACGGACAGAAAACTCGTATGCTGTGTCGTGATACCCGCCACTGACTTGAAAACTATTACGGCTCGACCGAGGTGGTTATCGAACTGTGCCGGTAGTTTCCCAAGGTAAACACAGCAGCCACCCGACTCGACCACTCGAGGCGGAGAGGTTTGGAAAAGCACGATCTTAACCCAAAAAACAGAGAGATTTGAGAGGAGAGGATAGCTCGATTTGTGTGTTTGTTATTTCAAAGACTGAACCGAAGAGCACTATTTATACAACAAATAGTGAAGAGGAGGAGCCAAAACCGAATTAAAGAGGGCTCTTAATTGGGTCATCAATGACAAAATAAAACCAGTAATGAATGGGATGAATTTGTATAACAGTCACATTTGACTGGCAAGGAGGGAATGAATCGGGACAAACGAATCTGGACAGTCCACACACAAAAAAGGCCTAAATCTGTAAAACCGAGCCCGAGATGGCTTTTCAAGCCTTTACAACCAACAATCCCCCACAAAGGCGAAGGAAAGACGAGAGAAAAAAAATTCTGGGTTAAGGAAGGTTTGGATACTTAGGTATCAATGTCTTTCGACTTGAATTGACACATTAGTGAAAATGAGGCAACAACTTACTTTCTAGTAAGAGAATATCTTTCGATTTGAATTCCTTACTGTTTTTCGGCTGAGACCCTCATGACACATATCATACCTTCAAATCATGCTTGTTCCGCGATTTCAATGGGCAACGCTTTTCATGGCCATACGTTTACTTCGGTGTAACAAGTGTTTTAGTTAAGACTTTTCAAAGTCTAACATAGACGGCGGCCAAACCATCTCACCCGTATAGGTGGTTCAAGTGCTTCCCAATAGCACTTCTCACTAGAACCATTAAGGACATAGGAGTCCATCCTGTAAAACAAATTCACAAATCCATCAAGTGCTTCTCAAATAGCACCACCATGACGGCTATGGATTAAATGTCATAGGAACAGTCTTTGGTTCATGTCAAATCATACACTGCTTTGACTTATGAACCTAAGTCTCATTCCCTTCGACAATTCACGGACTACTCTCCGTGGCAATCCTTTTGTAAAGAGATCGGCAAGATTGCTTTCGGACCTCATAGTCCACAGCAATTACTCCATTTTTCAGGAATTATTTAACCACACCATGCCTGATCCGAATATGTCTTTTCTTGCCATTGTAGACATCATTCTTAGCAACACCAATTGCTGCTTGTGAATCACAGTGCAAGGAGACTGGTGCAACCTGTCCCCCCCCCGCCCCCCCCCCCCCACAACGGCATGTCTGCTAGCAAGTTTCTCAGCCACTCTGCCTCCTGTCCTGCCAACTCAAGAGCAATAAACTCAGATTCCATAGTGGAGGTTGCTATGCAAGTCTGCTTTGAAGACTTCCACGAGATAGCACCTCCACCTATGGTAAACACATAACCACTAGTTGAACTGATTTCTGGGTTACTGGTGATCCAGTTAGCATCACTGTAACCTTCTAACACAGCAGGATACGTACCGTAATGCAGGCATAGATCACAAGTACCTTTCAGATATCGTAGCAAACGACTCAAAGCATTCCAATGTTCACTATTAGGGTTATGAGTATATCTACTGAGTCTACTTACACCATAAGCAATATCAGGTCGAGTGCAGTTCATGAGAAACATCACACTTCCTATGATTTTAGCATATTCTACTTGGGAGACACTTTCGCCCAAATTTTTACACAGGTGAACACTAGGATCATAGGGAATTCTAGCAGGCTCAACATCAAAGTGGTCAAATTTTCTCAACACCTTTTCCACATAATGAGACTGACTTAGGGCGATTTCATTAGAGTTTTGGATAATCTTAACTCCTAGGATAACGTCAGCTTTCCCTAAATCTTTCATCTCAAACTGTGATGACAAGAACTGTTTGGTTTTATTTACGACAAATAAATTCTTACCAATTATTAACATGTCATCAACATACAAACAAATAATCACACAATCTGATCCAAACATCTTTGAATACACACATGAATCAGAATTATTGGTAATGTAGTCATCTTTAATCAAGGTGTTGTGAAATTTTTCATACCACTTTTTCGGTGCTTGTTTCAGACCGTATAGAGATTTTCTCAGTTTACACACTTTACTCTCTTGACCTTTAACCACAAACCCCTCGGGTTGTGACATGTAGATCTCTTCTTTTAAGTCTCCATTCAAAAAAGCTGTTTTTACATCCATATGATGTATTACAAGATTATGAATAGCAGCTAAAGCGATTAGAGTTCTAATGGTGGAAATTTTGGTCAGAGGTGAGTAAGTATCAAAGTAGTCAATATTTCTTTTGTGTAAACCCTCTTACCACAAGTCTAGCCTTGAACCTTTCTATTGTACCGTCGGGTCTAAGTTTCTTTTTAAATAACCATTTACTGGAAATCGGCTTACACCCTTTAGGTAAATCAGTTAACTCCCAAGTCTGATTTGAAACAATAGAGTCTAGTTCACTTTTAATGGCCTCTTTCCAAAAGTTGGCATCAATAGACCTCATAGCCTCATTATAGGTTTTTGGATCTTCTTCCATTAAAAAGGCAGAAAAAACTCATCACTCGAGCAAAAATCACATGCATTTTCAGTTAAGAAAGTTGTAATAAAATCATAGCCGAAATCTTTCTCAATTCTAGGCCTTTTACTCCTTCTAGGTTCAACATCATGATCAACAGAGGTACTACTCCTAGCATGCATGGAACTATCAGCAGGTTTAACATGCAATTTAGATAATTCAGGCAATGATGCAACATCTTTCTTTAATGGGAAAACATGCTCAAAAAATTCAGCGTCTCTAACTTCATAAATAGATAGATCACTTAAAGACATAAATCTATATGCAGCACTATTTTGAGCATATCCAATGAAAACGCAATCATAGGTTTTAGGTCCTATAGTAGGCCTCCTAAAATTAGGTAAACCCACTTTAGCTAAACACCCCCCACACTCTCATGAAACTAAGGTTGGGAGCATAACCCTTCCATAGGGTGTTTTGTCTAGTTTCTTATGGGGTACCCTATTAAGAATATGACAGGCAGACAAAAACGCTTACCCCCTATTGTGTGCTAAATTTAGACCGTTTTTCCCCTCATTTAGACCCGTTTTTCCCTCGTTTTGCGAGTTTAGAGTGCGATTATCGCCATATTTTGTGTACTTCTCGCATTAGCGTCCCTCTTGTGCGTTTTACGTGTTTTTGGTAGTTTTTCTATCGATTTTGATAGGATTTGGCGCCGAAATCACGATCGAGCTTCCACGAGCACAAGAGAAGGGAATACTGTCCAAAGAGTAAAGAACACAACTTAAAGTTTAAAACCATCCAATCAATCAACGAAGAATGAGACAAGGAAAGAGGCCAGCAGAATGACCGGGCGAAATTTCACCCGACGGTAAAAATGCCTCCCCGAAGATTTTCCGAGACTTCCCACCGGGCGAAATTTCGCCCACCGGGTGAAATTTCGCCCGATCGAAAGATGCGCCACCCGGTGGGATTATCACGCAAGACCGCAGGGCGAAGTTTCAATCCATGAAGATGCTAAGGGTGATTGTCTTACTAATGGAGCATGAAGTGAATTTGGGCTTTAGGTTAAATATCCATTAAGAGATTACTATATATATATATATATATGTTACCCTAGTTTGTTGCCGAAGGCATCCATTATCACCCATTAGTGTAGAAACCCTCCATTAGAGTAGTATTAGCATCCATCACATTACACCATCCACTAGTAGTAATCTAGTAGTAATTCTCTAAAAATCTAGTAGTTTACATTGTAATTAGTAGTAGATCTACTTAGTTTACATCAACAATTCTCTAGATTACAAGTTTGTAGAAGATTATTCAAGTTTTATTGAAGATTTGTTGGGTTTATTGAAGGATTAGTGACAAGTTCTTCATTCTCTCCATCAAAGATTCAACCTTTATTTATCCAATCTTCTTATTTCTTCTGGATCTTCATAGTTGGTACATTTCTTTCCACTCTCTAATCTCTAGTTTAGATTTAATGTTATTTCCTTGTTATTATCTTGTTTAGATCATCTTAGTGAAGTTAGTTTCTCTAGATTTTGTTCATGTTGTTCTAGATTATTCTCTAGATTAATTTGGTAGTTTCATAGTTTAGTGGGTAATCGTTAGATCGTAGTTTTCTCATCATATTGTTGTTAGTTTCCTTAGATCTAGTTAATATGCATGTTTTAGATAGTTTCTCCATAGTTAATGTTTTATTGTCTTTCATTATGATTAGTGAGTAGATTTCTTGTTGGGGGGTTTAGGGATGAAAACTTGGATTATTTGAATTTAGGGGTATTGGTGGGTTGCTTGCATGTTGGTTTATCTTGCTTGTGGTTGTTGTGTCATTGTTGTTTTAGTCCGGCCAACTAGACCGACCTTGACTCGTTTCTATCAATATGGGGAAACTCGGGGTAGAAATTACCACAACTAGAGACTTACCCTTCTTCGCCGCGAAAGCGGGTTTTTAGGTGAGTTGGTTGAAGAAACCGAAAGGTGGCTTTCTCCCTTAATCAACGTTGCGACAAAAACTCGATCCCGACCTTCTTACATTCCATGTTCCGAATCCCGACTTCTCCCCAATGCCTTTTCCTAGATTAATCACCCCTAGCTATTCTCGTAGTTATTCCCTAGTATAGACTCTAGCCATAGACTCGACCTTTAGAAACCCCCTTCTAGACATCAAACACATCGCTTTAAACTCGTCAATACATCTGTTCCCTGTGGACCGACCTCGACTTACCACGAATACTTGCTTGCTTGTTTTTGTGTGATCTCGAGTCTTATAAATATCGTTTGATCCCCCGTCCTCCGTTAACGACCGATCCGATTGGGAGGTGATCACCCCCACATGTCATCGGAAAGGCCAGAACTTAAAAGCATAGCATTCATCATTTCCTTTAAAGTTCTGTTTTTACGTTCCGCTACTCCATTTGATTGGGGTGTGTAAGGTGGACTTTTCTCATGAATTAGACCATATTTCTCACAAAAGTCTATTAAATAATTAGAGCCATATAGACCACCCCTGTCGGACCTAACTCTTTTTATCTTTTTATCAAGTTGATTTTCTACCTCGTTTTAAACTTTACAAACATATCCCCGGCTTCACTTTTATGTGTAAGTAAATAATACACCTTAGTGTATCTAGAGCAATCATCCATAAAAAGTGACATAGTAATGTTTGCCTCCTCTGCTCATAGTGCTTTTAAAGTCTGCTAAGTCGGTGTGAATTAATTCTAGAAGGTCAGTATGTCTAGTCTTAACAGGTTTATTTGGCTTCTTAGCAAATTTAGCCTCTACACAACTAGGACAAATTTAGCCTCTACACAAATTTACCATTAACACTTCTGAAGATAATGACGGGATAAACGACATTGATTTGAGTGTTTTAATAGACTCAACATTCACATGACCTAGTCTACCATGCCACACATCCATAGACTCAGCAATGTAAGCAGAAGAAGAAGATTTATTATTAATGGTAGAAATATCAACGTTCAACACAAACAGACCCCCACTCAGATAACCCTTGCCCACAAAGTCTCCATTGCGAGACATTACAACCTTGTCAGCCTCAAAAACAAGTTTCACACCAACTTTGTTAAGTAAGGCACCAGACACTAAGTTTCTACGCAACGAAGGAACATACAAAACATTACTAAGGCAAAGAGTCTTCCCTGAGGTGAGTTTAAGAAACACCTTGCCTTTTTCTGTGATGACAGCGGAGGAAGAGTTACCCATGTAGACGCATTCACCATCATCTACAGCTTCAAACTCGGCAAACAGCTCCTTATTAGCACGGAGATGCCTTGAAGCTCCAGTATCCAGAATCCAGTCACTAGCATTTGCCACCAGATTTGCCTCAACCACGACAGCAGTAATGATGTCGTCTGTTTCAGCAAGATTAGCTTGACCAGCATGACCACCTTTTTTCTGAGGGCATTGATAAGCTTTGTGACCCGGTTGACCACATACAAAGCACACCAGATTAGTATTTAGTTTCTGAATTTTCGGAACGGCCTTGGTGTATTTTCCTTGATTTTGTTTGTTTTTGTTCCCCTGATCCTTGCCTTCACCACCCTTAGTATTTCCCTTGTTCCCCTTATTTCCCTTCTTGTTCTCTCCCTTAGAAGACCCACCGGTTTCAACGAGATTAGCTTTAACGGGATTGAGGGACAGACTAAGAGATTTATCTTTTAGACGAATGACCTCCTCGGTTCTCATATGGATAACTAACTCTTAGAGCGACAAATCTTTCTTTTTGTGTTTCAACTGATTTCTATAATCGCTCCAAGAATGGGGGAATTTTTCCAACAAAACATTAGCAAGAAAAATTTCATCTAACTTCATCCCTTCATTAACAACATCACTACATAAATTTTCGTAGACATGGACTTGATCCATAATAGGTTTCTCGTCAACCATTTGAAAATTTAGCCTTTGTCCACCACGTATTTCTTTTTTCCGTCATCGTCAGCCCCATATTTTTTCTCCAATGACTCCCAAATAAATTTAGCTGACTTATGGACCATAAATAAGTCAAAAAGAGTGTTAGTCATATGATTGAGTATATGATACCTAGCCGTTTTATTATCCTTCTCATATTTCTTGACTAGTTCCTCATTTTTATTTATGAAAGAAATAAGGGGTGGAGTGACCTCAGCAGCACTGTTAATCGACATAGGGATGGGGTCGTTAAACAAAACATGATCGACCTCTAATTGCTCAAAGAACATTAACAATTTTTGTGACCATCGTCTGTAATTGTTGCCATCAAGGGGCTCCAACTTCGATAGGTCAGGAATAATTTTCGACAAAATCGACATTGTTACGAAGAATAATAGTTTTCAAATTGTTAGAACAAGGAGAGAGTAACAATGAAGAGAAAAGAAACTAAAACTAAACCGACACAATCCAAGGACCAAGTAAGTGGCAGGCAACAAGAGAGAATATAGCAGGCAGCAGGCAACTGAAATGAAAAAGGGGCAGCAGGCAGCAACCAACGTAAACGATGCAACGAAACAGGTGACCGAACACGGACAGGCAGCAACAGTACACGGGAAGGCAACAGAACCGGAACCGAACACGGACAGGCAGCAACAGAAAACGGGCAGGCAACAGAACTGAAACCGAACACGGACAGAAAACTCGTATGTTGTGTCGTGGTACCCGCCACTGACTTGAAAACTATTACGGCTCGACCGAGGTGGTTATCGAACTGTATCGGTAGTTTCCCAAGGTAAACACAGCAGCCACCCGACTCGACCACTCGAGGCGGAGAGGTTTGGAAAAGCACGATCTTAACCCAAAAAACAGAGAGATTTGAGAGGAGAGGATAGCTCGATTTGTGTGTTTGTTATTTCAAAGACTGAACCGAAGAGCACTATTTATACAGCAAATAGTGAAGAGGAGAAGCCAAAACCGAATTGAAGAAGACTCTTAATTGGGTCATCAATGGCAAAATAAAACCAGTAATGAATTGGATGATTTTGTATAACAGTCACATTTGACTGGCAAGGAGGGAATGAATCGGGACAAACGAATCTGGACAGTCCACACACAAAAAAGGCCCAAATCTGTAAAACCGAGCCCGAGATGGCTTTTCAAGTCTTTACAACCAACAAGTTTATATTGACCACATTTGGGTTTTACATGTTCCTTCTGAAAACTAGTACGATGATATCTCACGAAAGGCCGGTCTGCTCCGACATTTGTTCCTTCGGATCTGGTCCAGCCCGAGCGTCCGTCCTTCCCCTGCTCCAACTGAGGGGCGTGTTAGTAAATGAATAGCTCTCTACATTCTCGTCTCATCAATTCCCGTTACTTATTCTATAGCTTTAAATATTTCACCATTAGTAATAGTAGTATGTCATTTAGTTCAAGTTATTCACGAGACACATTTGATGTATCTCGTTCTAAACTCTCGATGTATTAAGTGAGATTGGTTTAATGAAATAAACCACAAAATTACGCATTCCAACGAATAGATTAGTATATCAATCTATTATTTAAATCTAAATGTACCGATCACCTAATGTTTATATAAAACGGTTTATGCGAGAGCAATTTCATTTAATCAGCCGACCCAAGTAATTGTGTATTGCGTGTGTTTAAAAAAGAATAAAAATCCAACATCCACCCTCAGCACCACCGTCAATTTAGCCACACACAACATGAGTGGATACACACAATCTTACATGGGATTACATCCTACATAAATTAATATTTAATAAAACAAAACCAAATTAAAAATGGGTCATGAGAACCACATAAACCTACCACTTATAATAAATATAAATAAAAATAAATAAAAAACCATCCACTCATGTGGTCATGTCTAAGTTTTTGTGTCCTCATGCCACCTATTCAACTCCTCAATCTCCCACACATTTTTTATTGTGATCAACCAATGAAAAGTCCACACATGGACTATCCTATAGATTTCTAAAATATCTCAATTGCAAACTTACAACGGATTAAGTATCACGTATATGGTTACTTACCCTACATATAAGATAAAATCATAATGTTAAATTTCTCTTTGTTTATGCATGTCGATCTTTATTTGATACTCCCTCCGATTGCCTATTTTCTTCTCTCTTTCCTTATTTGGTTGAGTTTGATTTTCTTCCCTCCTTCCATTTACGGAAATTTTTACCCTCTTCATTGATTAATATAATATTTTTTTTCTTACTTTTCCACAAGAAAGGGAAAGAAAATAGCTAGTTGGAAGGAGTATGTTACAAATATGTGACGAGTTAGAACAATTGGTAAATTTAGATCACATATTCTTTTTTCTGATGAGCATATCCGACTATCAGCCACAAAATTTATAATGGGTAAAATACGAGTATTATCTACATGGATAGATAAAGACAAAGTTTTTATTATTCCCGATGTATTCTAATTTTGTTTTATCCAACCATGCACATGATATTTGACCACGTACAGATACAGTAACAAGGAAACCAGCTGAATTAAGATAATGAGAGTAAATCATTTATGTTGATCTAATTAGTGCGCGATCGACGACCCCACATTTCCTTCAACAAATGGTAACCTTCTTTCTTAGTATAACTCATTAGTCATTTGGTCTCTTGGATTGGTTTCTTCTCTTAAAATTCCTACATATTTGTCCTCCAAAATCCCAACTTTTACTACTCCTACAAACAAATAAACAATGGGTTCAACTCTAATTTACACTTCCTTAAGCACATCATCAACCAGTATATTCTCAAAAACCCACTTAGCAGCAGCAGCAACAACAGCATTTCCAAATGATGAATTACAGTGTGGTGTAGTAAACTTGTACTCGAAACAGACCCTGAAGCACAACAGCAACAAGATGAAGATGAAGGGGAAGTCGGTAATAAAGGCGGTGTCGACAGCGGAGGAGAAGAGGACGGAGGTTGCGGTTGGGGAGACGAAGAGAGGGGTGAGGGTGCTGGTGGCAGGGGGAGGAATAGGAGGGTTGGTGTTGGCGCTGGCGGCGAAGAAGAAGGGGTTTGAAGTGATGGTGTTTGAGAAGGACTTGAGTGCAATAAGAGGAGAAGGGCAATACAGAGGACCCATACAAATACAGAGTAATGCTTTGGCAGCTTTGGAAGCCATTGATATGGATGTTGCTGAACAGGTTATGGCTGCTGGTTGTGTTACTGGTGATCGTATTAATGGACTTGTTGATGGTGTTTCTGGTAATTGGTCAGTTTCCTTTCTTCTTTTATCCCTTTCTTTTTCATACAATATAAATGGGTCTCGACCGTCACCCCTTATTGTTAACCACTCTTCAAGCCCAATGGACATCCAAGTGGGGCGTGAGAGAATATAAATGAGCCTCCATATCAATGGCTTCCAAAGCTTGATTGAATCGGTAACAGTAACAGAGAGATAAGGTAACAGTAACAGAGAGATAAGGTAGTTGAGGTGTGGCAACTATTGCAGCTTTCCTTTTCTTTCAACTTTTTGAAATTAGTTTTCCACCACATAATAATATTTCTTTCATGTTACTCACAATAGTGTAATTTTGTTGCGTTATGATGATGGCACATCATATCCCATTCACTAGATACCTAGAATATACGTTTAACAAGTGAGTAGTATTTTAATTAAATGGTAAGAATTCAGTAAATAGGAGGGAGTATACCTTGTTAAGAATTCAGTGTATTTAGTGAATGGGTTTCAGATTTGAATACATTTATTCCCAAGATTAGACTTTGTTGGAAAAATATGAGAAATGAGAGTATATATGTTAGTGAAGGAAGTAGAGGGAGACTTTCATAGAAGTAGCATGGCATAATGTTAGGTGATAGAATTAGTAGATGCATAGTAAATCATTTGTGTCAATGCACATGGACCTCAAGATTTTTCACTTGTTTATGTCCCTTTGCTGTCTCCCAACTCACAACAAGCAACATGATATATCTACTTTTTTAGCAACATTATTCGGGCAGCGCAACTTAAATGAAAACTAAACTGAAATGAACCGAAAAGATCCACGCATTTTTATCTATGGATTTTTCAGTAAGTTGTCGAGTTATAGGGAATTTTGTAATTTTGGGGTGAATCACCAAAATGAAGTATATTCAGTGTAATTTTGTTTAATTGGGGTGAATCAGGTACATCAAGTTTGATACATTTACCCCAGCAGTAGAACGGGGGCTTCCGGTGACTAGAGTTATTAGCCGTATGACATTGCAACAAATTCTAGCGAGCGCAGTTGGGGAAGAAATCATCATGAATGAGAGCAATGTCGTCGATTTTAAGGATGATGGAGATAAGGTATAATGTACTGTAGTTAACTAAATTAAACATACTCTTCCATGACTTACTTATTTGGAGAAGAAGTAATCATTAATCGACTAATTGTTGTTATATTCTTATGAAACAGGTTACTGTGACTCTTGAGAATGGCAGCACTTATGAAGGTGACCTTTTAGTTGGAGCTGATGGAATATGGTCCAAGGTATGGACTTTGACTTGGGATTTTGCAGATTTGTTTAGTTTCTTGGAACAAAATATGTCAAGTTATCAGTTATTCAGTTATGTCTCCTCCATCTGGACAGGTGAGAAGAAACTTGTTTGGACTCACGGACCCCGTTTACTCAGGTTACACCTGTTACACTGGCATTGCGGATTTTATTCCCGCAGATATTGACTCTGTCGGGTATGTATGATCTTCATTCTGGTTTTCTCTGATAGCTTTTTTATGCTCAAACGTGTCTAAATTTGGTTGGAGAGGAATAAAGGCAATGCAACAAATGTTAATTTGTAACAGGTACAGAGTGTTCTTAGGTCACAAGCAGTATTTTGTTTCATCTGATGTGGGAGGAGGCAAGATGCAGTGGTATGCATTTCACAATGAAGCTCCTGGTGGTGTTGATGCCCCAAATGGTAACTGGTTTTGAGTACTTGAACGAAACTCCTCGTGTTTTGGGCTTAAAATGAAGTGTCCAAGGGTCGCACCGTCTTATGTTTGGGTGTAATGGTGTGTTGTGACAGGAATGAAACAAAGGTTGCTTGAAATATTTGGTGGGTGGTGTGACAATGTTGTTGATCTAATTCAAGCAACTGATGAAGATGCCATTCTTCGACGTGATATTTATGATCGAACACCGTCCTTCAATTGGGGCAAGGGCCGGGTCACCCTATTAGGAGACTCCATCCATGCTATGCAACCCAATATGGGCCAAGGTGGATGCATGGCCATTGAGGTATATATACCTTGCATTTTGAATTTTGATTCAGGGTGTTTATTTTTCACCATGTAAACCAAACTAATATATCTCCAATTTTTAAAAAAAATGACAGGACGGTTATCAGCTCGCTTTGGATCTTGAGAAAGCGTGGGATAAAAGCATTGAATCTGGAACTTCTGTTGATGTGGTTTCATCATTGAGGAGGTAGTAACCCAATTAGAGTTTTCAGTTAAAAGATAGGCCTCTTTGGGTTACTCACCATATAAAAAGGATTTATTTTGATTTTGTGTTGGTGCAGTTATGAAGGATCCAGAAAACTGCGAGTGGCTGTAATCCACGGAATGGCAAGAATGGCAGCAATTATGGCATCGACATACAAGGCTTATCTAGGTGTAGGACTTGGTCCCTTATCGGTATGAAACTTCATTCGTTGGAACTTTACAGGAGTTGTGACATTATTACCATCATATATATTGATCATTCTACAAATTTGTCGCTGTCACTTGCAGTTTCTTACGAAATTAAGGATACCACATCCTGGAAGAGTTGGCGGTAGGGTTTTCATCAGCCAAGCCATGCCTCTAATGCTGAGTTGGATTTTAGGTGGTAACAGGTTCGTCTCTTGTCTCATCAAATAACTTATTCCTTTGTTTACTCATTAGAAGTACCTTACGGGACTAAAATGCATAGAATTGGACTGTACCAGCCATTGTCTGACTGAGAATTTCATTCTGAACTGTCGTATGCAGTGAAAAACTGGAAGGGCGAGCACCACAATGCAGGCTGTCTGAGAGAGTAAGTTTAAGACGACTTATTTTAACTGCTCGTCGATGTTCTTTAGAGTTATTAGGTTGATTTGAGGCTAACTAAGGTTGAATTCATTTTAAATGTTAAAGGCAAACAGCCAGCTGCAAAGGTGGTTTGAGGATGATGATGCCTTGGAGCGTGCCATTAGTGGCGAGTATGTACTCTCTAAAAATGTTTATTGATCAGAATTTGGAAGTGAGTTTCATTCGAGAAATAATCCTGTTTTTGAACATTGTGTTTGTAGATGGTTTCTTCTTCCTCATGAAACAAGTTCCGAAGCTATCTCTCTGAGCCGAAATGGAGATAAGCAGTACATGGTTGGGTATGTTCATAAGTGATAACCCTGCATTGTGTTCAACATGTATTTGAGGCTGACAGTAGTAATTCCTGCGACTGCAATACGCACAAAACATCATCATGTAAATAATTTGCCTACATTCAAACACCATTTCAAAGACAGTCTGGTTAACACTTTGTAGTACCGGCACACTTCCAAGAGTGTTCCGATAAGTTTCCTGATACATAATATTTTGATTATCAGGAGTGTAAATCATGAAGATTTTCCAGGGACATCTATAGTCTTGAATTCACCCCAGGTAGCATGCTAATGTTTCAAATCTTTAATTCTCAAGTTAGTAACAAAGTATGACTCCTCCGTTCCTGCTACGATTTGTTCCATTGATTTCTTTATTTATTGTATAAACCAGGTCTCAGAGAAACATGCTACAATAAGTTGCAAGAACGGAGCATTTTACGTGACTGATTTGGGTAGTGAACATGGCACGTGGATCACCGAGTAAGTTTATTCTAATAAAAGGCCAACTATAGCTGTAGGGGATTTTGCTCTTGTTTGATTTCTGATGTTATATGTTGATGCTTCCAGTAATGAAGGGAGACGTTACCGACTACCTCCTAACTTCCCTTCCAGATTCCATCCCTCAGATATCATTCAATTCGGCACTGATAGAAAGGTATGCCTTATACTTATTTTCCACAGATTGCATTTCCTGGCGAATGACAGAGGTTTTGGGTAAAGCCTGTTCTCCTATGGTACGGTGCGATTTGGTTATATGTCAGACCATATTTTAACTTTGATCGTCCTGGTGCTATGTAAGATTTTGCCAAAGGCTGGAAAATCAACCCATGTGTGCGATTTTTCCTGCAATTTGAGACAATGCCTCATCTTAGTGTCCTAGAAAAGGCTCGTCTTGGCCTGTCTTCAGTTTCTAACCAATATCTACAAAAGTTGTTCGGGAATTTGGTTGGAATTTGAAGGAGATTAAAAATTTAGCTGAATTTATGCATTGCAGACAGCATTTAGAGTTAAAGTGATGAGCACCCAAGAGAAGGCGACTGAATTGAGAAGCGCAGCTCTACAGACAGCATGACAGTATACACAGAGAAACCTTTCAGCGGCAAATAATTGAAGGTGGTGTACAGGATTTAGCTGGCATGGAATCAGTGGAACTGCTCCCCAACATACGATAGGAAACACATACTCTAATTAGCAGTAGCCTGAGATCTTGGGTGGGTATAATTGTAACATATTTATACAATTGTGCGTCTGTTTTGAGATGAAACATGTTCATGAGAACTGTATATAAAAAGGGAGATTGAAAATTCACTGATTCCCTGCCTACAACCTGAGGATTTGTCTATGGTTTTGCACATCTCTATGAATGAGTTGTACAGTTACAATTCTGAACATCGATGACATAGGGGTCGGATATTGTAACCTCGTTATTAAAGCGAGACTTACAATTCACAATGTAGATCAGCTGATCAGGCAGGTACTTTGTCAGCCTAAGAAGTCAAAATCCAAATAAAATCTAAAATCCAAAATTAATAGCAGGCGGCCACATGTCTAACAGAATTCAATTCCTTTGGACATTCCAACGCCGGTACAAAACAATGTTGGCAGCAAAACAGCCAGATTCGGTACAAAACTATCGTCTAGAATCAAACAACATTTCGAAACTTTATAGCTGTGACTCGAGTTGCAAGGACTGTAGGCAAACGACACATTACCATCAGAGGTCATTAGCACAGACACGAGGGATACACAATTACACACAACTGATGATAAAATTTGATTCTCCACAATCTCAGTCAGTGCCGAGAACGACTCCTTCGCCTGCAGTGACAAATTGCACAAGTTATATTCCATGAGGTCTGCTACCAAAAGATAAAGAATGTAAAGGGCAAAAACAGATTAAGACAACAAATGGAGCTATGTTAACCTTGGAGAGCGGGAGGCTGAACGGGAACGGGTTTTCGACCGAGAGGGTGAACGTGAGCGAGACCGTGAGCGAGAGCGAGAGTAGTGTCTTCGAGAACTCCTTCCCCTACTTGGACTTCTGCTATACCTACGCCTTCTACATCGAACAGCAAAAATGCTTTGTTAGTACCCTAATACAAATAAATAATAAATGAATAAAAAAATAAAGTACGTCATCTTGAATAAATTAATATCAGTCATACTCCGTATTACATTTACTTTAGTTCTTTATTTACCTATATCAATTTACTCTCTTTTTTCGAATTTAGATTTTTCATTCATTTTTGATCCTAAAACAAAGATAGTTTAGATTGAAGCTTTGAAGCACGGGTTTTACATCCATTTAAACATTGAACATGCAAGTTTCCTAGTCTTTCCCAGTATATCTCCTGAAGGACAAATTCAATCAAAGACTTCTACTTTTATGTGTCCAGTGAAGGAAAACCTATCAAACAATATATGTGTACCTCCGTGGGGAACGACTATAGCTCCTACTACGGCTTCGACGTCTGTATCGACTCAGCCGACTAGTCTCTGCCAGCTTCTCCATTCTCTGCCGATCTTGCTCTCTTTTCTTTGCCGTTTCAATCGCAGAATCCTTCTTGACTGAAATGATGACCACCAAAAAAAAACAGTGAGCACGATGGCATGTAATAAGACTAAAAATAATAAATAAAGTTTTAACCATCTTACTTTGCTTATTTAGTTGTTTGCTCATGATCCTTTTGAGCCTCTCTTGCGGCGTTTCTTTCTTTTCAGCAAGTGGTTGCTTTGATGGTCCCCCACTGAGTCCTTTAAATTTGGCTAAAGCAGAAGCACTACAATTAAGGGAGGGAAAGAAAGCAATTAGAAAAGGACAAAAAAATGCATGAGAGAAAAGAACGTCAAATTGGTTATAGACCTTGACATCTGCCTAAAGAGGCAGACAGAAGAAAATAAAAAACCTCAGACATGAAGCTGGAAGATATGCCATCACCAACAGGTTGTGTTATAAGGAATTAACAAAGCATACCTTGGTGGGGGCTTTACTACTTTAACATTTTTTTCTTTTTCAAGAGATACACCAGAAGCAGGGTCAACATGTAATGCCTCAAGAATGTTAACTGACAATGGCCTGCAAGAAAGCAGAAAAGTTTGAGGCATGCATTACTGGGGATCCCCAAGCATTAGAAATCCATCTCGGGAGAAATTTAGCTTTAAATGTAAAGCTTCAATCCCAAATTCTCTTTTCCAATCACGCAAGAAACCTATATGCCTAAATTATAAACCAGCACAAGTTGTCCCACAGACCAAAATCGCAGTAAAGCAGCATCACAGTAAAGACACTCGAAACTATCTTGGCAAGAATTAAAGGTCTAGTGCTCCGACCGATTTGATGCTTCAGATTGAGGAGAAGGTGGCGGAGAGAATCCTTCCAGCTTCCGGGGCTCTCTGTCAGGAGAGCCTCCAAACTCAGTGATGTATTCTATTTTGGGTGCCTTTGACTTGCTCCTACGACCATCATCAGTATGGCCACGACCATGGCGCCTTGAATATGACGGGGAGCGTGATCTTGATCTGCAATAGTATCAAAGTTTAGCAAAAGATTATCTTGGCAAAAGCATGCTAAAGCGAGTTGCTCATAAGGTCAAACACACCTTCTAGAATGAGGATAAGCATCATATGTAGGACTTCGCCTTGACTCCCTGTGTAGATCAGTTGCTATCAAAAACAAATAGTATTGACAAGATTAGAAAAGCCTCAAACAAGTATAAATGACTACCGATAAGGATCGTGATGAATAACACGGCTTCCGGCAACACGTGCAACCTCCCTTTCTTTCTCCCTTTCAATTTGAGAAGCCTTCCTTCTCTCCTTACGGCTCAATTTTCTCTGAAAGAACAAAATAAATATCAATCTTATATGCTAAACACCATGCTAAGCTGCTAGGTGGAGACTGTACTTGGTTCACTTTCTATATACATATGCATTACTTACAATTGCAGGATCTCCCTTGATTACTTCTTTCTGCTTCTTTTCATCTTCCTTGGCCTTCTTATCCATATAGACAAGCCAACCATATCGCTTCACCCCAAACTCCTTGGCTATAACTTCCATGCGTTCATCCCCACTGTCATCACTATTAAAGTCTTCTTCATCTTCATCATCATCATCTGATTCCTCGTCATCTGATGATTGAGCTTCCTCTTTCCCATTGCCATCCCCATCATATGAGAAACCCACTTGAGAATAAGAGCCTTTGTTTGCAGGGGTTTGAGACTGTTGAGATCTGAAATGCAATCCAGTAATGGCTCATAAACCCCCGGTGACGAGATAACAAAGGGAGTTATTAAGAAAATGTTGATATCCTAAAGATTGAAAAGCTATACAGGTATCATGTACATGCTCGAAAACTAACTCAAAATAATAGAATATCCAAAACAAACTAAAATGGCATCTGTGAGGACAACTCAGAACCTTACACACAATTCACCCACTCCCAGCTGCGAGTTAGGCAATTTCAGAAACGAGAATATACTTATATTAGACTTTCTTCTCCAAACTCTACTTATTATTCCTCCATTAGGTTGTGCAAATTTCCATTTGATATATTATCAACAATAATAGAATTATACGGAGTAATAATACTAATAAATTAAAAACCAAACTTCAATCAAACCACATCACAGAACTGAAAGTGGTACTCAACAAAACTTTTGCCAAGGCTATCACATTAATATGTTCTATGAGTTGTACCTTCGATATTCATCCATTACAAAACTAAAAATCTCCAGGATGGTGATGATCACCTTACATAAAGTAGAAAAAATAAGAAGATGCCTAAATTATACAGAGTATATAGCACTCAACTAAAACAGAAATCATTAAAAAAAACTGGACGTTAAGATCTATAAGCGTAAGAAAGTTTCTCGTGAGCAAATTCACAGCCATCATTGCATTTTCTAGGTTACCATCAGCTTGTGCCTTACAAACTAACAAATACCTGGAAGCTTATTGATTACATTCGATAGTGTAAAAGGTATACTGTCAAACCTGTCAAAAGCAAATGGCAAGGCATATTTTGCTTCAATTACTTGATTAACATGATCCAATCCCTCTTCCTCAGTAACTGTTGATAGAGAAAACTCAAATTGTAACAGTCACCAGTAAATGAACAAGTCTAAGTGATTTAACAGAGTAAAGTATGCATAAATCATAATACAAGTCATAACATTACTATAGCATGAACGATGTTACCCCCAACACCTAAAAGACATCTTCTAATGGCAGAGTAAAAGGCCAACACAGAACCTGACCTTCATGTTGGAAATGAAAAGACTGTTTCTAGATGACCCAGTGATGAAAAGTAGTGTATGTCAAGAGTTACATCGACCTACTTTTATACTTCACCATATAAGAAGCGCATATAGTTTAGTGACACACTTCCTATAATACATTGTATTTATAGCCATCGTGATATTTTGGCTCCATCACAGTGATTCCACTATTAAAGCAAGTTAAATCATTTGGCAATTATGTCGAAATTTTTAGTGTAGCACACGTTAATAAACCAAAAAGTACCGACATCCTCTACGTCGATGCTTAATTAAATCCCGGTAACGCTCAAAATTAACAAACTCTTCTAATTGTTCTTCCTCCTCGGTCTTTTCTTGAAGTAATCGACGACTACCCGGATCCCGGATAAAATCAAGAAGTGCTCGGCCGTCAAATCTGGATTCAAAAAAATATAAACAAATAAGAGAAACATACGTGAGACTAATACTCACTCCCACAATGACTTAAATTTCACAAAAGAGGCAAATGGTCAGCTACAACAAATTCAGACCTACCTATCAATCAAAATGTCTTCTTTGCCATTCCAAGGTATTCTGTAAAGACAACACATCATGATATCAGTATAAGATGATTAAATCAAGCTTGACACCATTAATTTTGATGAATCCCATTGAAGCCAAATTAATTAACAAAAATAAATATATTCAGTTCATTGTGAGTGGTGAAAACTTGTAAAAGAAATACTTGTATGAGACAACACTTATCAACACATCTGTTCACGAGATAAAATTAAAAGGATGCTTAGGATGGAAGTTCTTAGGGAAGTGATAGAGCTTCTAACAAGAAAAAAAAGGAAGAGATTGGTGGTTAGTTGTGATAGTGGAGAGAGAAAAAGGGGGGCAATGGAGGAACTATTGCATCACCCAACACACAGTCATATGCAGGTAATGCATTACTTAGGGGTGAATGTGGGAAACTATTCCCCATAAAGAGGTAGCTATTATCGAATTTTCCTCATTTCAACCTTACAGCACCACTACTCTTGTCCATTTCTTAGTTCTTTTGGGTTATATCATTCCCCTACTACAAAAATATCTTAATAGAGCATTGAAATCCCTTATTTAGTACATTGGTGCTTCCTAGACAATTAAGAAAGTGCAAAAGAAATCTTGCGCCAAAAACTCCATTTCCACACAAAGCTATAAAACCAAGAAAGGGTGCGTTTTTTATTCCCACCAAACTGGATCTAGAAAATCATATCAGTCTATCACCCATCCCCTAAAAGAGCCAAAAATTGTGGTTAACGTTTGAGAATCATGTGAATATTTCTGTATCGTCGGCGCTCCCAACAAGAATATAGAAAAATCAACTCATATAAACACCATAGTCAATCAATTGTTCACAGACTCACGGCATTTTAAAGTACTTGAGCACATTAAGCAACCATCACAGCAGATAGTCGTATCAGTCCCACCCTTAACGAGTTTCGCTCTAATAGTTGTACTTCCTGTATGAGCAAATTTGGCATACTAAAAGATGCTTCTACACAATCCGGAGAAAATCCTCACACCAATCAACCTCTTGATTAAATTAAAGAACAGTTCGTTACAGGACCGCCTAAATTCAAAAAAGGAATCAATGCTCGTGTCTAGAAACAAACAACCACCATAATTTCCAAAAATCTTACTTACACTGTGTATGCTAAAGTAAATCCTAAAGCAAATCTAACAACATTCCGAGGCACCAACGTCTGCACACAGTAACTACATTCAGCATCACGACCAACTCTAGAACGACAATATAAATCGTCTAACAAATGCAGAACCAACTCCCCCCCCCCCCCCCCCCACACACACATCATTACCTTCTTCCCTCCTGTTAGCACTTGTATTGACCCCTATTACACTAATAATCATCGCCTCCAGTCCAAGCAAGCCCTAAGACATGCCAATTGTACATTCATCAGCTCGCTAGACAATCGCTGCCTCTACCATAGACCATCACCCCGTACCTCCCACACACTCAACTCTCACATTAACATTCGCACATATATTACATTACATAACCACAAAACCCAAAATATTATCTAGGCGCCGCGTTTCAAAGTCATCTCATGCAATTAACAGGTAGATAAAATTCCATCAAATCAAACAATTGGAGAAAAAGAAGAGACATACAAGCCTTGTTGATCTTGAGCGGCTTGGTAAAGGCCATCGTCGCGATAAGTACGAGAACGAGAAGCGAGAATTTGGATTGATTGCTGAGGATCGCCGCGACGTTTGGCTAAATAAACAGCACGTCTCTGCGCTCTCTTCCGTGCTGCGTCCATCATGTCGTGGACCTTCTTCTCCGACCTTCGCGCTTCGTGCCACATCTTGTGTGATTGATTTATGGGGTTGAATTTGACAAAATTGGGGAAGAACACCAAACCCTAACCCTAGTAATTGATTTGTTCGCGCAGGGTCCAGGAGGTGGATACTGGTGAATCCTGAAATGTCTGTCACCGTTGTCTGTCGGAACTTGGAAGCACGGCTTTGCGTTTTGAGCTTTTATTACTCGTACTTGTTTTCTATCCCATCGCTTATTTTGGGGAACTTGCTCTTCAAATTTACGGTATTATGTTCAACGGAAAAAACAAGAAAAAAAAAGTCTACCCTTTGCGTTTTCAGTTTTTTCAAATCAATACTTTTTTTTTTTTTGAAACTACACATACTTTTTTTTAGTGACCCGTACTTTTCAAAACATATACTTCATACAATATTTTTCATAGTTTTGACGTAAATAAGTAGTCGTCACCTTATGACCTTTCGTCGTCAACTTTTTGCAAGATTGATCCGTTAAGTTATGATGTGGCGTGATTACTCGATATAAGTATACTAACTAATTACTCGTAATTAACTAGATTTAAAGTTCGTTTGATGCACGGGTCTATGGGTGATAATGTGACGAGACAGCTCGCAAGCAACTTAAGTTTCGACTTGGTCAAGGACCAAATCGGGCTCTGCTCGACTCAACAACTTACTAGTCAAGCCGAGCAACCATTGACCCCGCTCAAAAAACTCGCAAAATAACCATATCAACGTCTTTTTATAGGCCCACAACCTAATAGCCATAAACTAATACTATAATGAGGAGAAGTGACATACTCCGTATATTATTGTACTAGTTTAGGCCCCGTGCAAATACACAGCTTATTATTACGATAATGTGTTAGCAATGATAATTTGAAAATATATATATTCAAATTTAATTTTGTTTGATGTTAATTGACTAATTCTATAATAAATCATACTCTGAAAAATATATTTCGAACCTAATACATATTTTATATTAACAATTTCCTTACGTTTTAAAAGAATTTTTTAATCAATAATTATGGACTAGTTTGAAAATTATTTTATTGTGTAAAGATCTCACATATCAAATTTTTAAGAAATACTCGAATATTCGGGCTGATTTGAAGTCAATAAATATATTTACCTCCTTTTATATAGATCTCTAACTATTCGTTATTCATGGATTTTTTTTACAAACAACTACGGAGTAATATTTAGGGGGGGAGAAAATGCATAGAATTGCGACACGTGTCCATTTATTTTTCTTGTGGTTTCTCTTCTAGTATAATAGAGATATTTACCTCCTTTTATATAGATCTCTAATTATTCGTTATTCATGGATTTTTTTTACAAACAACTACGGGAAGAAAATGCATAGAATTGCGACACGTGTCCATTTATTTCTCTTGTGGTTTCTCTTTTAGTACTCCCTCCGTCCACTATTTATCGCCTCACTCCATTAAAATACTCCTCACATATATTCATGAAGTGGGGGCGATAATAGTGGACGGAGGGAGTATAATAGAGACTAGAAGCCATAATCTCCACTAACTAAGAAATATCAAACTAATTTTAACTTGTATTTTGGATCATATTTCAACATGACTGCAAGATAATAATTGTGATTATCCCGTTCATAAGACGGATAAGGCCGAATTAAACCGAATTGACCCACAGTTAAGTGACAAGTATTTGAGAGCTCGGGTGACATCGACTTATGAAGTGATGAATGGGTAGAAGGTCAAAGTTGACCAAGGGAATAGGAAATACTCCATCGTTCGTACTAGGATGGGGGTGCTTAAGGGGCTGACTAATTAAATTGTCAACTCATCCTGATCGATTCAAGACATGATATTCTACGTTGAAGAAGTTAGGAAAATGATACTTGAAGCTTGACCAATCATTTGTCAATGCAATTACCGTAAGCAATGAAGTAATCCTGGAAAGGGAGACTGACGTGGTCCGATATTTGGACAATTGGACCCACAGTAAAGACAGCTCTCTCCTAGTTGGCAAACCAACACGTGAAATCCTATTCTTCATCCCTTTATTATTTATTTTAATAATAATAATAATAACTTGAATCACGAAAGAATAAAGATTCTTAGTTTGTGTGGAATGTATCACTGGATGCCGCATATGATTACAACGTGTCACGGACTCGCCCTGTCATATGCATGCATCTTTTTAAGGAAATATTTGATTTTCCATCATGGATCATTTTAGATTCTTACTCGCTCAAAAAAAAAAATCTTACTCTTTATTTTGTAATCCTTCATTTCATTTATTTGTTTTATCTTTTAATTAAAATAATTCTCATAATAAATACAAAAAAAAATAAATAAAAAAAATAAAGGGAGTACTCCGTAATACTTAAATAAAATTAAAATATTAATTAGCGAAAATTACACATTATAACCTTATAAAAATCAATTTTTTGTAATTACAACCTTATAAATTTTTTCTTTTCAATTACTACCTAATAAAACACTTTTCATTTGCAATTGCTACCTTTAATGAACTCCGGTGGGTTAGTAAGCTATTTTCCGTTAGCGAAGTTGTTATATGACGAAAATACCCTCGATGTTAAAATCTTCTTTTTACTCCTTTAACCCTTTTACTCGCTTCCGTACCTTCCTCTTCAATCATCATCCACTAAACCCTAATTAATTTTCCAATTGAATCCAAAATCCATACCAAATTCTGGCGCAATTGAAGGAAACGACATATCTGCAAGCAAGTAGCCCCAAATCCTGTGTTAATTTAGGGTTTTTTTCGCTAGTTTAGGGGTTTTTCGTTAATTTAGGGTTTTGAATCGATTCTTCACAGGAAACCCAGATTTTTCGTTAATTTAGGGTTTTGAATCGATTTTTCACACGAACCCAGATTTGCATTTAATTTTAGTCTTTCTAATATGAATTAAGTGTAGTTATAGTGTTATTGTAGTTCATTAGCATGTTGAGAGCCAAATGTGGTTGTCGATTAGATAATTTCAATTTTTAGGGTTTCTCCAACTTGTCGTTGATTTTGTTTCGCCTAATGTCTGCTATGTTGCTTTTGCTATTCAATTTTTTGTAGATATGGATATTCAACCATTCACCGTTAACTTGCAACATACATTTAGACGAATAATAAAGGGAATTAGGGATAAACCCTAAATTTCCACAAGCCCTAATTTCTAGGTTAACAGAAATTTTGCAAAGTACAGAATCGTGAATTAGGGTTACATATCTTGTTCGTACACGACAATAAACTACAGACACTAATGGCGGCGAAAATAAAGAAGAGGTATAAACGATAGAGAGAGGATGAAGATTGAAGACTGCAAAAATTAAATTGAAGAGTGAAGCAATTGAAGAGCAATACAATTTTTAAGAGGTGTTGTAAGAGAGATAAAGGTTGGGGAAAGAGTATACAGAGTCAAGGGCAAAATGGTCACAAAATTAGACGTAATCTAATTTGAGACGGAAATTAGCTTACTAACCCACCGGAGTTCATTAAAGGTAGCAATTGCAAATGAAAAGGGCTTTTTTAGGTAGTAATTGAAAAGAAAAATTTTATAAGGTTGTAATTACAAAAAACTGATTTTTATAAGGTTGTAATGTGTAATTTTCGCTATTAATTACTCCATATTAAATAATACGGAGTATTGGAAAATACTCCGAATTTTTTTCCATTTGTATTACTCCGTATAAATTTGGTACCAAGTGTTTGTACGTTTAAATTCAAAACTTTAACCTTAATTATATTTTGAGTTTTTTTTCAAGTACTACCTAAATTTTAGATCACTTTGTAAGAAATTATCCAAAGTTTTACTTTGTACTCCGTATTTTTTTTTCAAACACTATCTAAAATTTAGATTTTGTTTTGTGAAACACTAACAGAATTATTATTTATGCATGTAAAGGTGCATAATGAAGGATGATGAAGGTCAATTAAATTAGCGTAATTTAGCAAAAAATTATCTTACAACTTCGATTAAGCTTAAGCATTTGTACAATTTATCAAAATAAACAAAAAATCTAAGGGTGTTATTTTATGGTTTCAAATAAAATCGTACTTTGCTGGGAGTAGTTTCAGAATGTGTGATCTCTTGTAAAGGTTTTCGGGATGTGCATGGTTGAGGACAAAATGCAGTGCAAAGGACTTGTGTTGTTCTGTGGACCAATGCACAGTCTGTTGATCGCCAAATATGATACCCAGTCCCCAAGTGGTGGCTGAGGTGTTACAGACTTACAGTGAGTATCCTCCATTACACACATAAACCAATTCTATCCTTGATGAAGAATGTATACATAGAGGAGATATGGTGTATAATGTGAGCCCCTAATCAAAGCATTTATATACGAGTAATTTATTTTGTACGGAGTATAAGTGTAGGGTTTATTGATTAAAGAAATTGGAGGGAGAGTTACTCTATAGGGTCCATTGATGATTAACCAAATTGTGACACCATCTCACGGTAACTTATTATTGTAAGACCTCTTAACAGAATTAAAATAATATGGAGTAATAAAAGTAACTATCTTGTAGGTGAGAGATCTCACAATCTCACAATAAACTTATTATGAGACCGTCTCATACAAAAATTGGTGCGGGATTAAAATGTTTTAATACAAACAGTGACATAGAGAGATCGAATATAGCGACCCGCAAACTCGTCCCCGACCTGTTTTTCCAGATTTGTATTATTTTAACCCATATTTTGATCCTAGCCTCACTTGTATTCCGATTCGACCTACCTGGTCCGTTTGACGGAACTATTAGGATATCCATCTTTTACTCTCAAATCAGTAAGTCAGTAACTCCTTGTGCGACATATATCCGTCCCAAATGTATAACGAGTCAAGTAAAGCTGACAAATCAGGCTGGGCCCATCTCGGTGGCCCGGTCCGACACGAAAATAAGCACGTCTCGGCCCGACACGGCGATGACTGTGCGAAAAGCACGAACACGACACGATCTGTCCCAAGTCGGGCCGCCACGCCAATTTGAAGAAAAGCTCGTGCCTAGGCACGGTTGGGCCGGCACGACTCTAAATCCCCAAAAAATGAAAAATCATGAAAATTTGGTCGGGCACGATAGCCCAACACGACTTAGGCACAACCGAGCTCTGGCTAGGAACCGTGCCTCAGCGCATTCTCAGAGTCAGGTACGGCCCGACACGACACGGTGGGCCTGCCATACACGACTGAGCCGGGCTAGATGGACACGAAGCACAATTGGGCCGTCACGAAGCACGATCGGCACGTCCAGTCTGCCAGCTCTAAAGTCAAGTATAACCCACTTGGATAGATAATGACAATCATTTTCCTATTCCCTATGCATTATGTATTTTTTTCATATATGTACGGAGTATATATATATATATAAGTACACTACTTGACCCGTGATAAATTTGTGATGGATATTTCATGAACCAAAAGTTGCGTTCCCCTAAAATAAAAATTTAAAATGTAGGGTGGGCATGTGGCTTTTCCGGTTATATTTGGGTTTTCTTAACAAGGAGGTGTCCAATTCTGAGGGTCAGAGGACCGCTTGGATATCGCGTGTGAACGGTGTTGACCTTTATTCATTAGCTCTTCCTCTTTCAAACTTCCGCGCTCTTATATAACCGCTGTTATCCACCTTCATCTGGCCTTCAAAACTCACACAAACATATCTCCCAAATTCCCCAAACTCCAAAATCAACATTCAATCCACATAATAATAATCATAATAAACATGGAGCCACCTTCCAAGCTAAGCCCAGAGCAAGAAATGTCGATCATGGTCTCAACCCTCCAGCACGTGATTTCCGGAGCACCGCTAAACACACCTCACGTGCCTCAGCCTCAGCCTTCCACCTCCACCTCCGCCTCCACGTCCTCTCCTAAGGCCTCAATTGCGAAACCCAGGAGGAAGAACAAGAAGAACAAATACAGGGGAGTGAGGCAGAGGCCCTGGGGGAAGTGGGCCGCCGAGATTCGGGACCCACATCGCGCCGTTCGGGTTTGGCTCGGGACATTCGAGACCGCCGAGGACGCTGCCAGGGCTTATGACCGGGCCGCTGTGGGGTTCCGCGGCCCCCGGGCTAAGCTCAACTTCTCCCTCACCGACTACCTCGACCGAAGCGAGGAAACACAGGGGAGCCAAAGTCAGAGTCAGAGTCAGTCGACCACCAATAGCGGTGGAAGTAGCGGCTGCGGGAGTCCTCCACTGCTGCTGCCGCCGCCACTGCCGAGTGGCTCCATTCAGCAACAAGGGGGAGATAATGAGAGGTTTGTTGAGATCACGGATGAAAAGGAGTTGGAGGATTGGATGAATATGATGATTGACGATGATATTAGTAGCTTTTCTTCATTTTGATCACATTTTCTGATCTGCTGCTATGGATAACGTACAGCAGAGCCCTGGAGCAAGTTAAGATTCAAGAACTCAAGTAAATATTATTAATTGCCTCCTCAGCGATTATCATCTATCTGTATCAGTTGACCAAAGATCGTGGGTTCAAATCTTGGTACTCTTCAATACAGAGTATTTTTTAAGTGAAATTCGAGTAAGTACGACTTATGAGGAAGCATGTGTAGTTAGTCCAATTAACATTTGAGTGAAGAGACGTGATAGAATATAAATATATTGGTTGAGTCATGACCATCATATCGTAAGATTTTGACGTGATTCATATATTGTAGCCTAGGGATTAGGGAATAGTGATGTAACATAGTCCGAGTACCAGAAGTAGTTCTGTAATACGTCGCAAACGTGAGTGACATTTTGTAGGAGTGTAATTTTTTTTTAGTTGTTTCGTTTGATCCATAACTAATCAGAAATTAACTTACACAATCTTACTTCTATCTTCTCTGATCAATATATTACTCAAATAGTGGTGGAAAATTCATGCTAATTCACAATCACACTAAGCAACTTGTCAAAGTTTTCCTATCTACGGTCGCTACTCTAAATATCTTAACTTAAAAAAAAGTGTCTCATAATCTCAAATAAATTGAAGAAATATTTTTTCATCTCAACAATTTATTTGGAATATTTTTCATATTATTTAGAAGAATTATTTTAATTAAATGTAAACAAATGACGATATAAAAGGACTACCAAATGAGCGAGTGCAAAACATAAGTCATTCTAAGGACAAGTAATCTAATGAATGAATTTAAAGTAAATGAACGCATCGAAATATAATACATTTATGAAATAATTTCACTAACGTGGTTACATAAACAATGCAAGTGTAAGGTGTGGTGCATATGGACAAAGATCTCCATTATTTCATGCTCTCCATTTCTTGTGGATTTCCTCTCACACATGTTTCATATTAAAGTTACCTATATATATCTTATCAATTATTAATATCGTTCAATCGTTTTATAATAAAATGCAGACCATTGAGAGGAAACATATCAAAATGGACAGGAGAAGAAATGGTGAGATGAATTGCATTCAGAGTAGGTTTCCTGAGAGACGGTCTCTCATTAACTTTACTGAGAGACTAAGTACAAATGGAAGTAATAGTGGTACCAAATCTAATAGAAGTAGTTACGATATAAAATAGTATACAAATATAAAGAGGGTACGCTTGTTATAAAAACAAGTACAAAACAAAGTTGTCATTTAAGGATACGAATAAGACATAGAGTGGTACAGAAGAGTGGTCTCTCAATAAGTTATTGAGAGACCGTCTCTCTCAAGAATTTGTGTTGCATGCATTTGTCATATGTGCTCGGGGATTGAGAAAAGAAGAAATGGTGAGATGAATTGCGTGCATTTGCTTGTCATACTCATATGTGCTCGGGGATTTAAGTTGGAAGCAAAAGTTTATACCCGTATATACGGAGTATTGCAATTTGCAGTTTCTTTAAGGTTGTCTCATTATTGAAGATTTTGAGAAAAACTTACACGTCAAACTTTGTCGATAACTAATTACGAAATACGAAGTAGGTTAGCCTAGTGGTTAATAATATGTACTTTAAGAAATAAGTGATCTCAAATTCAAATCACCCTTATTCTAATTTCTAAAAGTAAAAATAAGAAAATAAATGCGATCACATATGAATATCTAATAAGAAAATATTGTATAACCTTATTCTTGATACTTGAAACCGACTTAACTAAATTGAATCGAATTAAAATGAGTCTTAATTAGAATGAACTGAATTGAGTTATACAATTGAATGTAATGAACTGAATTAAATTGAAATGAAAAAAAAAATAGAAAATAGATTCAAGTATCTTTAATGATTAAATTATGAATTATTCCAAAAGATCTTGTGTACTACACTACTACCTAATTAAGAACATGCAGTTACCCCACAAGATGCTCAGAACTGTGAAACGTGATTCAATTAATTAATTAATGAATTGTACACATGTGTTATGTATTAACCAAATCAACATATTTGAGCACGTTGTAGTGGTGCGGCAAATATTAAAAGAACTGTTTTTTTTTTGCATGTTTATGGAACTTATCCAAAAAGGATAGACCGCGGAGATGTTATGCTATCGTACCAACAATGAAAAGACGAGGAGAAATAGAAGGCAGTCGACATGCTCAAGGCCCCACTTTTATTATGCTAACCCAATAATGGATAAACAATGTCAAAGTGTTTCACACTAGTGCTCTAGACTGTAGACTGTACACTGTGCTCCATCCAGCATATATTTCCGCGGTTATTAATAAAGTGCCCACCTTCCTCTACGTTATTGTTGACTACTTCTTTAAATAGAAAGTTCACCTAATATACTTTCTAAATAGAAATTTCATCACAAGGGCATGGATTACCAATCTTTCTATGGAGGGTGACCGAAAGAAAAATGTTTTGTTAATATGGAGAATGTCTCCATTATTGTGGAGAATCATCAAATTCTCTTCCAGCGGAGAATTTGGTGGAGAGATTGTGGTGGACCATTTGATGTATCATTTGCTCCATTATGCATCCAACGGCTCTTTTGCTCCATTTACAACGACTTTTTTTTGGGACATGCTAAATCATACCCACTATTTACTATTTCATATCCACATTTCCAAAATTACCTTTCTCATTTTTTTTCCATTCAATTCATCAACCTAACATCTTTTCCCTCTTTATTTCTTTTCCCAATTAATTCACCATCATTTTTTCCTTCATAAATTCATTACCCCATCAATTATCAAAAAGAATAAATTCAAAAAATGTAATTACTAATAAAAGATGAAAATACCTAATTGATTTTTTTAAAATTAATTAATAATTCTTGATTAAAAAAAATTCTACATGACTAAAAGATGAGTGTCGAATTAGAGTTTAATTGGGAAAAACAATTAATCAACAATATAACCTCAGGTGATTTAGCAACTACGTTTTTTTTACCTCATATAATTTGCTATATATACATGTTACTAGATTAAAGTCCGTGCGCTGCACGGGTTAGTTGGCTTAATTACATTGATGATGTACATTCGTTAAATAAGAAACTTAATCAAACTATGTCATTACAATAAATAAGATGATTACATGATATTAGTAATAAGAGCTTATTTTAAAACTCAAAAGAACACATGATTGCTCTTTTATTTATAATATAAAATTTCATCACCTTATCATAAAATTTTCGATTTGAAAAATTTTTTACGTTTGTAGTCTTATTAAGAGATTTTTTAAGACTCAAATTTTTTTATTGATATCTAAGAATGAATGAATTTTTTAATTGATATCTAAAAATGAAATATTAGTCTTATTTATAATATAAGATTCTATCGCCTCATCATAATTTTTCGATGTATGATAATTTAGTCAAAGTTTATAGTCTTAAGATCTGCTTTTAAGACCCAAAAATAAGCACGATTACTCTTATTTATAATATAGAAGCATCGCCTTATTTTAATATTTTTCGATGTGGGATTTTAAGAAAAATGATAGAAAATGATATATACAACCCTAAGGGTTGTATATAAGAGGTTATAAAAGGAAACAATTCTTTAATATAAGTATTAGTTACATTGATATATGTGTAATTTAGGTTCCAATTCCTATGTTTTTACTAAGTATGAAAAATTTTAATTGATTAAATACAACCCTATGGGTTGTAGGGTTGTATTTAACATTACCAATTTTTTAAAAGCTTTTAAGACTCAAAAGATTGTTGGTTGATATTTAAAACCGAAAAATGACTCATTTATGATATAGAATTTCATCACCTCATCATAATTTTTTGTTGTGGTATAATTTACTTAATTAAAATTTATAGTTTTAAGAGCTATTTTTAAGACTTAAAAGAGTTTGTTTTTTTATCTAAATTAAAAGAACAAACGATTACTCTTTATTTATATAATCGAATTTGATCATCTTATTATATATTTTGGATGAATGATTACTGTTATTTATGTAATAAAAAAATTCACCTTATTATAATTTTTCGATGTGAGATAATTTTAATTAAATTTATTTAAGTTTAGATATAGTCTAATTAAGAACTTTTATTTATAGACAAATGATTACACTTATTTATAATATATAAAATTTCATCAACCCATCTTAATTTTTCGATATGGGATAAATATACTTTAACTATATAGTCTTAGTCTTAGAAACTTCTTTTTAGTCTCAAAAGATTGTTGGTTAATATCTAAGAACGAAAGATTACATAGAATTCTATCACCTCATTATAATTTTTCAATATGTGATAATCTAATTTAACTTTATTTATACTCTTATTAAGAACTTTTTTTAAGACTAAAAAGTTTTTTTGTTGATATCTAAGGACGAATGATTAGTCTTATTTATAATATAGATTTACATCATCTCATCATAATTTAGAGAAATGATTACTTTTATTTATATAATAGAATTCCATCGTATTATCATACTCTCTTCGGACACTATTTTTTGCCTCATTTCATTAAAATACCCCTCACAAATATTAAGGTAATGGAGAAAAAAATAGTGAACGAAGAGAGTATGATAATACGATGGAATTCTATTATATAAATAAAAGTTTATAGTTATAATACTCAAGAGTGTTTTTAAGACTCAAAAGAGAAGGGTATAATTTCTCGATGTGGAATAATTACTTAAGTTTATAGTCTTAAGAGTTTTTTAAGACTCAAAAGATTTTGATTGATATCTAAGACTAAATAATTAGTCTTATTTATAATATATAATTCCATCACCTTAATATAATTTGTCGATGTGGGATAATTTAACTAAAATTTGTAGTCTTATTTATAATTGTTTCGATGTGGGATAATTTTAACTTTGTAGTCTTATTAAGACCTTTTTTAAACTCAAAAGTTTTTTAAAAATAAATAAAAAAGACTGCAAATTCATTACCTCATCATAATTTTAACTTTGTAGTCTTATATATTAAAAGCTTTTTTAAGAGTTAGAAGTTTTTTTGTCGATATTTTAAATTGAATGTTTACTATTATTTATAATATAGAATTACATCACCCCATCATAATTTTTCGATGTGGGATAATTTAAATGTTTTTTCTTGGTCGGTATTTATTTAAAACCGAATGATTACTCTTCTTTATAATATAAAATTTCATCATCTCATCACAATTTTTCGATATAAGATAGTTTCTTCAGGTTTATAGTCTTAGGAACTCTTTTTTAGATTCAAAAGACTTTTGGTAGATATCGAAGAACGAATTATTACTCTTTATTTATAATATAGAATTTTATCATCATATTGTAATTTGTCGATATGGGATAATTTTAAAACTGTTATATGTAATAAATTCATCACATAATGTGAAACAAATAATATGAAATTTATACTCTAATAAAAGCATTTTTTACCACGAATCTAATTATTTCATTTTTATAATTTATTTTACGATAATGTTTTTAAAAAATGAACTCTAAAGGTTTTTAACTAAGAATTGTAAAACATCCCATTATATGATAGATTAAATTTATATTATAATAATTAAAAGATTCTCTAATTGATTTTTTATTATTATTCATGATACTTTCCTAATTTGAGGTTTGATGGAACGGACCAATGAGATCGCTCGAAAAAAGCCTAATATATATATAGAAATTGCATCCGGTGAGTTGGTCTTCTTTAAATGAGTCCGTCCCGCAAATCACAGCCACATGATCAAATCACATGAATGACTGAGATTCAATCTCAGCATCATCTTCATCGTATATAATCTTACTGTTACAGTAACAGAACACTATTACAGTAACACAAATATCTTACTGTGACACTGTCACAGTAATAAGAAATTACAATAATAATGTCAGAGTAATACTGTTACAGTAACAGAACACTATTACAGTAACACAAAAATCTTACTGTGAAGTGTCACAGTTATAAGGAATTACAATAATAATGTCACAGTAATAATGTTACAGTAATATGAAATTAAAGAGTTATAAATATCTTACTGTGACACTGTCACAGTAATAAGGAATCACAGTATAATGTCACAGTAATAATGTCAAATTCATTTATCAATTGACACTACAAAGTAACATCATCATGAGATTAACAGTAACACTGTTACAGTAATAGAGCACTATTACAGTAACACAAATATCTTACTGTGACACTGTCACAGTAATAAGGAATTACAGTAATAATGTCACAGTAATAATATCACAGTAATATGGAATTAAAGAGTTATGATGTTTGTGTATGCAAAGGCCTTGTTACTCTTCCTTAATGACGTGGTCCAATCTCAGTCATTCAATCTTGTTTGATTCTGTGGTCCAGATTGAAAGGACGGACTCATCTAAAGAGAGAGACTCACCGGATCCTCACTCTATATATATATATTGATATTGATTGTTATACAATTTTCTATATAATTTGTTATTATATACAAAATGAGTAGTAATAATAATAATAGTAATAATAATAATCCTAATCCATTTTTAGTTAATCAATATGATCCATCATATTTACAATTTCTTTGTATTTGAAGGCACATTTCAAGAATGACCTTTTTGGTGTTGCCCTTCGATGATTGAGGAACATGAGGAGTATTGGCCGAGGCTATGGAAAGCCATCGTAGTCAAGATTCAAGGAATTGTTTCCTTGTTGATGAGTTTGATCTTGAAAATTTTGTTCAAGAGCGAGGAGGGTTGGTTTGGTTTTGGAATGATGGTTGGTAGTTGTTCGGATGATCAATGATGGAACGATCATGGACAACTTTGATGGTATCCATAGGGGACGGTGCTTCACATGATTGATTGTGGAATTAGGATGGATGGTAAGATTGACTTACATATATATATGGAGAAATAGGATTAACCTAAGCACGGTGGGTTAATGATGATAATTTGAGTAGTAATCGCCATGTCCATAATGATGAAACTCTTCAAAAGGAGATGACTTATTATAACTAGAATACTAATACCGATATTAATACTAAAACGATATAATAGTTAAATTAGGGGCTTACCACCAATTAGGCCCTGTTCTCCTGGACTTAAAATGACTGAACTTAACTTAACTGAACTGAAAGTGTCTGAACTGAACTGAATGAGTCTGAACTGAACTGAATGAGTCTGAACTGAACTGAACTGAACTGAATGGGTCTGAACTGAACTGAACTGAACTGAACGAGTCTGAACTGAACTGAACTTAACTAAAATGAATAAATAATAATAATAATAATAATAATAATAATAATAATTAAATTGAACGCCAGGTGAGAGAAAACTTTCTCTCTCAAGAAATTCTCTGAAATTCTGTTACACTATAACTACTTTTCTGAGCTTGACGTCATGGCTACTGCATCTAACAAACCTCGAGGTCGTGGAAGACCACCTAAGGTCTCCAAATCAACTGGAGATGGATCTGATTCTCTTACTTTATTGAATGATGAAGAACAGTGCGCTACTTTTCAAATACAACTTCGCTCGAAAATGGCGGGAAGTTCAGGAAATCTCTCTAATCCCCTTGAACTCTCTGCAATGGATGATATTCGTCCGGAAGATGATGCTCAGGAACCTCCTGTGCGAGGTATTACTCTTTTGAATGACTTTATCTCAAATGCCCTTAGTATGAGTTCGCGATCGAAGCAAAATCGGGAAAGTCACCATGATGCCTTGATTTCTGATTCTAAGCTTGATAAATCAATGTTAAATCAATCTGATGTGCACTCTGAATCTTTGATTGCTGATCCTTCTGTTGGATTGAAAACCCCTAATTGTGAGCCATTAGAGCCTATTGTTCATAAGCAATGGTCAGAGGTTGCTAAGAATCGTGGTAAGGCTGGTATGGATTTGTACTATGATGAATCATGTGCTAATGCCACTGAAATCACCCTAGACCTTACAGATTTTGAAGAAGCTCTAGGTAATGGTCACTCACTCTAATGTGCCATGTAATTGGTACAAAACCTACCTTGCAAGGTATGAAGGATTATGTCACCAAAAACTGGGGTAGTATAGCCTTACCTTCTGTTCAGTTGTTCAAAAAAGGGTGGTTTATCATGATATTCTCCTCTCAGGATCAGTTGAATGCTATTCTGAGGGGAGGACCATGGAAATATGGCCACTATTCTATGATACTGAAACAATGGTCACCCACTTTCTCCATGGATATGGAAAGGGTGTCCCTTGTCTTAGTCTGGGTTCTCTTTCATGATCTAGATCCTGTGCTTTGGACTGATTCAGTTCTGAGTAAATTGGCTAGCACGATTGGAAGACCATTATTTGCTGATCTCACTACTACTTGTCAAGCTAGAGTCTCTTTTGCTAGAGTCCTTGTCGAAATTGATGTCTCTAAAGATCTCCCTGAGTCTATACCTATAAATGCCCCTCTGCTTGGTCACTTTACACAACTCATTGAATATGAATGGGTTCCATACTATTGTAAAGAATGTGGGAAACTTGGGCATCTCCAAGATACTTGTAAGAAGAGGAAAAAATAGGCTGCTCAAGCTAAGGTGAAACAGGTCTATGTTCCTGTTAAACCTGGTGCAGGGAAGGTGTCAACAGGAACCTCTGAGGATGTTCAGATTGAGATGGAACAACAGGCAAAAAGAGTAGTAGAGTCACCCATGGTTTCTTCTCCCACAATGTCTGTTGTGCAGGAGGACAAGGTCTCTGCATTCCTTAAACAAGGGAAGAAAAAAGGCTATAAGACTCCGACAAATCATTCATTAATTAGAGCAAGAACCCAAGGAATTAATACTGCTAACAGTTTTGCTGCTTTGGAGAAGTTGGCAACTGATGCTAACCCCTCGATTGACACACAGGAATCTGTGGCTCTTGTACATGAAGTATGTGGAAATAAGCAGGCTATTGCTGCTAGTATAGAGGTTATCTCGCCCCCAATCCCTCCAAATAAATGATTATTTCTTCTTGGAATGTGAGAGGGGGGAATGACCCTTTGAAACAGGCTAATATTGCAAAGATTTTGAGGGTCAGTAGGATTGATGTGTTTGGTATCTTGGAGACAAGAATTAAAAAGCACAAGGCTAAGGCTGTTATATCCAAATTCTTTCAAGGCTATCAAGTAGCTTGTAGCTATGCTAATCATTCCAATGGAAGGATATGGGTTGTTTGGAAAGCTTTTACTGTTTCTGTCACTATTCTTGCTATGGATGCTCAATTTATGCACTGTAAAGTGGTTCATTTTGCTACCAATTCTATCATGGAAGTGACCTTTGTTTATGGGAGTAATGATGCCAATACGAGGGAATTATTGTGGGATGGTCTACTCAATATTAGTCATACTACTCTCCCCTGGACTGTCCTTGGAGATTTTAATGTTGTAAGGCAGGATGACGAGAAAATTAGTGATACACCTCCTATTTTAATTGAAATGATGGACTTTAATAATGCTATTAGTCTTTGTTCTCTCACTGAGCTCCCTTGTTCAGGTTGCCATTTTACATGGACTAATAAGCAGGATGTTCAATCCAGAGTCTGGTCTAGGCTGGATAGAGCTTTGTTTAATCAAGCTTGGATGGCTGATTTCTTGCTCTCTTCAGTCTCTTGCCTTCCCCCTGGTATTTCAGATCACTCACCTTTATTACTTACCGTGTTTAAGGAGCAATCCCACATTACTCGGTTCAATTTTCTGAACTGTTGGACCAGTCACCCTAAGTTCATGTCGATAGTTTCTGAGGCTTGGGCTAGCAGATCAGTTGAGACTGCATCTTTCATCTTATTTGAGAAATTGAAATCTGTGCGAAGAGGCCTATTATTGATGCATAAATCCTCTTACTCTGACATATCTGCAAGGGTCAAAGTAGCTGAATCTACTCTTCAGGACTGGCAAAGACAGATGCAGATTAATCCTCTATCTTCTTCTTTATTGGAGGGGGAAGGAATTTTACTGCAAACCTATAAAGAATTGCGACAAGCCGAACTATGTATTTTACAGCAAAAAGCAAAGATTGATAGCATAAATCTCAATGACTGCTCCACTAAATTCTTTTATGCCAGAATTCAAGAGAGGAAAATTGCTCAATTCATTGGTATTATTGAAGATAGACATGGAATGGAACATAAAGGGCCAGCTAGAGTCGGTGCAGCTTTTGTTGACTCCTATAACTCCTTACTGGGTTCTTCTGTTGATGTTCAGAGCATTGACAAAGATTTTATAGCAGGTGGTGACATTGTCCAGGATCATGATTGGACTGCTCTCACTGCCATGCCTTCTTTGACAGAAATTAAGAATACCCTTTTCATGATTGGAGCTCACAAAAGCCCTGGACCAAATGGCTTCTCTGCTGAATTCTTTAAGGCGGCGTGGCCCGTTGTAGGACGGGAGTTTTCTAACGTGATATTGGAATTTTTTAAAACTGGGAAGATGGGTAAGCAAGCCAATACTACCCTCATCACACTAATTCCTAAAAAGCAAACCTGTGCTACGGTGATGGACTACAGGCCTATTGCCTGTTGTACTACAATATACAAGACTATCACGAAAATTCTTGCTAATAGGTTGAAAGCAGTCCTTCCCTCTATTATTGGCCCTGAGCAGGTTGCGTTTGTTTCTGGGAGGAACATTCATGATCATATTGCGCTATCTCAGGCACTCATTAAGGGGTATAGACGAAAACTACTCTCCCCACGATGCCTCATGAAAATAGACATAAAGAAAGCTTTTGACTCCCTCCAATGGAGTTTCATTCAGGAAATGTTGATTTCACTTCATTTCCCTCCACGATTTGTGAACTGGATAATGAGTTGTGTATCTGGAGCTTGGTACTCCTTGAAGTTTAATGGTGGGGTTGTTGGTTTCTTTAAAGGAAAGAGTGGTATTCGGCAAGGAGATCCAATATCCCCTTACCTCTTTGTCCTTAGTATGGAAATCCTCTCTCGATATCTTCGTCAACTAAAGCTGTTACCTAATGTTTCCACTCACCCCAAATGCGTTAAACTCTCCTTGAATCAACTAGTGTTCGCTGATGATCTCATGATTTTCATGAGGGGTGATGTGCCGTCGGTTCTAGCAGTCAAAGAAAGCTTAAATGATTTTGCTTCATACTACGGTCTTAAAGTTAACACTGAGAAATCAGATATATATTTTGGAGGTGTGTCAACTCAGATAAAGGGGCTAATTCTTGCTGCATCTGGGTTCACTGAAGGGCGATTTCCTTGTCGATATCTTGGCATGCCACTTAATGACACAAGAAACAATTTTGTGCAGTTTAGTTCTTTGATTACTAAACTGCAGAACTCTATGCTGCACTGGTCTAACCAGTTCCTCTCTTTTGCGGGTAGAGCGCAGCTAATCATTTCCATTATATTTGGGGTTGCGAATTACTGGTGCGCTACAGCTCTGCTCCCTCAGAATGTCCTTAAAGCTATCAAAAGAATTTGTAAGGATTTCTTTTGGTCTAATAGGAAGATGGTTTACAAGAGTTGGAAGAGTATTTGCTCCCCTTGGTCAGAAGGCGGATTCAATATTAAGGAGTTACTGGCTTGGAGCAAAACGCTTATTGCTAAGTGGATTTGGCAGATTATAACTCATCACATGAGCCTTTGGACTCATTGGTTCAGTGTTTATGTCTTGCAAAATAAATCCATTTGGGACCTGCGAACTAGAGATGCTTTCTCTGACACTATTAGGGGTATCATCCATGTTAAAAATGAGATTCTTTTGCGGGAAGGTAGTCCTGATCTTGGTCTCAAACTAATCCAGGGTTGGAGCTGCAACGATAAATTCAGCACAAAGAAGGCATACACTTGGTTCAGGGATAAATATCAGGTTTTATCAGGCCATAAAACTCTCTATTCTACTGTGATCCTACTTAAGCACAGGTTTATCTCATCTCTGGCCTTACAGGAGCGACTCCCTACAGTTGATATTATTCAAGGGAGGGGTTTTTCTCTTCCTAATAGATGTATCCTTTGTAGAAATGCCAGTGAAACGCACAAACATCTCTTTTTCAATTGCTTTTATTCTACTGAGGTTGCTGCACTTTCTAGTGCATGGATGGATAGACCTTGGCACCTTTCTAGCCTTCATGATACTGCTAGACGTCTTCACTTCTTGCCTGCGCGGCACAATTGGCTTGCTGATTGGCGAAAAGCTATTCTCTCAGGGCTTGTCTATGTTTTATGGAAAGAAAGGAACACGGGACTCTTTGTAGGAACAGAGCAGACTGCAAACCAATGCTTTGCTCTCTTTCGAAATATTGTTTGTATTAGAATGTATTCTAAATAGTAAATAACCCTATATGTCTCAGTTTAATAGCTAAAGGGGTCATAGTGGTTCTGTTTTTTGTCCTTTGCTTTTGCAAGTCCTGGTTTTGCTTGTAAGCTTGTTCTCTTTTTCTACCCTTGAAGGATGAATAAAGAGTTCTAACATTCTTACAAAAATAAAAAATAATAATTAACAATATTTTTTTGCAAAGAAGATATCATTTCATTAATTCAATGAAATTACAAGGGTTTTGCAAAAAACACAATCACACTAGAGATTACAATCAAGTGGCTGAATGCAAAGCCTCTAAAACCCTTCGGTTTGAAGGGTTATCACGATACTTTTTAAATTGAATAGCTACAAAGAACTTGACTCTATCAAACAGTAGGTCGACTGGAGCATTATTGTGGGCAAAAATCCTTCCATTCCTCTCTTTCCAAAGCACATAAACCGCAGTTGCAAGGCTGACTTGAAACCACCTAGCTTTCCAATGCTTTCTATTGCTATTCCTGGTTATCCAATGTGCAGCTGCTTGTAACTCCTGCACTGGAACTCCAATTTTCATCCACATCAGTAGTCGCTTCCAAAGATCAGCAGAGTAGCAGCAATTGAAGAAGAGGTGCCTATGATTTTCGGCTGCCTGCAGACATAGAGAACATCTATTGGCCAAGGAAAATCCTCTCCCTTGCAACATATCCAAAGTAGGGAGCTTCCTTTGGAGAGCCAAAGACAGGATGATACGATGTCTTGGTAAAATCACCGTACTAACTAGCAACCTACTCCAATGAAGCTTTGGAGGAGAGTAGCAGTAAATCTGATAGGCTTTGTCAAGATTGAACTTAGTAGCAGTAACACAGTTACGCACAAACTCTCGAGCCTGCTCCTTACCCGCACATCGAACAATGCAATCATCCATAACAGCAAGAATATGCTTAATCCCAGCAGGAAGAAACTCTTTAACAACAATATCCCATATTGATTCGGTGGAGATGACATATTGCTTACACCAATGTATCCATATACTTCCTGTACCCTCTCCAAGTCGCCATAGCCACTTAGTAAGGAGGGCTTTATTCCAGGCAGATAGGTCTTTAATACTAAATCCACCCGCTGACCAAGAGGTGCAAATAGACTGCCAGCTTTTGAAGACATGCCTTCTTGCTCCCTCCCCAATGCCCCAAAAGAAATCCTTACAAATTTTAGTGATCAATTTAATGATCGCTTTAGGCAACAAGATACTAGAACACCAGAAGTTCTCCACACCAAAGATAACTGAATTTATCAGCTTGTAGACACCCACATTTTGACCGCCCGGTGTCTATAATAGTTCCCGCCAAACACCCGATGATGATCGGAAGCAAACGTGCTTTGATGGACTCAGATATGGGCTCGTAATCATGGACATTTGGTTTAGGCTTATTACGGAGTACAAATCTTATAAAACCAACCTCAAATCCAGGCCCAGTAGGTCGTTTCGAGTCAAATAAGACTAATTTGAGTCGAATCAGGCACCAGGGGCAAAACCGTCTTTTAGCGACCGAGTCAAACCCGGTCAAAGATATTTTTTCCCGAGACACACGGACCAGCCGTGACACCACACGTCCGGTTTGGAGTCAAATACTACAAAAAATCAGACTCGAAAAATATTAAATAATCCATTCAAGGATAGAATTCGATCTCAAGTAGGAATTCTATCCGAAAACCAAATCAATTTACCGACCGAGCTCAAACACTCGGCCAAAACAGTCCCAAAACAGCCGAGATACTCGGCTTCCTCACCAAGAAATGGGACTCTCGTTCCCTTTCGAACTCTTACGTTTCCTATCTAAACCGGTATTTCTTCTTGTCTAAGCAAAATACTTCTCCTAAACCTCCTCACCTATAAATAGGACCCTCCAGTCACACATCAATGATCAATCAATTATCTATCAATTACACCAACAATTCATAACACATCTACAATCCATAATCATACACCTTCGTTACATAACCAATCCCATAATATCCATACATCCAAAAATAGCATCGAAATACCGTCAAAATCAACCCGACGAATTCGACCCACAAGCCGGTCGAAACCCATCACTTCACACGTCCAAATACACCATCCTAAACTCATCCACATCGTCTCGACGCTCCAGTGCCTAAGCCACTTCCCGACGAGCTCTTTTCCGAGAAAACAAAGCATGTTGGTTGAGGGTGTAAAATCAAGCACGATTCTTTCTCTTTCACGTTTTTTTCGTTTTTTTTGTCGTTGGTCGGTCCGTTTTTAATATGGGTCGTTGTCGCATCCTTTTTTATTTTTATTTCTAATATCGATACTACAAAAACTATTTTCGTATATATACGTTCTTAAAATACGATATCGATTCTCTAATCGAATATCGTATCTAACAAAGAACTAAATTAAATCTCGTTGATGCTAAAAAAATTGTTACATCTTCTTTTAAACAAAATTCGACTATTTTTACGCGGAGAGAATTAACATTTTTTTCTTTTCGTTCAAACTCTTTTTCAAAACAAACTTCACAAAACTTTTGCTAAAATCATTCTAACTATTTGATATCGATTTCATAATCGAATATCGAATACGACGAATATCAAAAATATAAATCGAGTATAAGTTAATCCATATTTGTACGCGATTTATAAAAATTAACGATTTTCGAAAAATAAGAAAAGCGGGACAGACTCCCGCGCGAGTCGCGCGCCTTCCAGGCGACTCGCATGAGAGCCTGGAAGGCCGACCCTTTTTTTTTCTTCGCTTTCTCGTCTTTTATTCTTTTCGTTCCTTACATAAAATAGCAACTTTCGCGACATATTTTCAGATTTCGATAAATACTTTTTCGACCTCGGTCAACACGTGTTAATCCATCACGTGTCATAAACCTTTTTCAAAATCATGACATGTTATCGTATTTGCATCTTTATTCGATTTATTCAATCGTTACTAACTCGTTTTCTCGTGTTTGTAGCAGTTTATTTTATTTCTTTTGTTTTATTAGACTAAAACGAATTTCATATGCTAAAATAACTTTGACGTTTTTAGTTTAAGATGCATTAAACGACTTAGCAACCCATTTATTTTTCTTCTCTCACATGCTTAGGGAAAATAATGTTTGCATATCATTCCACTATCGAACTAACGCGTGTACACCAAAAACGAACGATATCTTAGTAAAGGCCGCTAAGTGCGGGCGGGGTTGGGTGTTCTTAGTGAACTTCTCAACACGTACCCTCACCCCTTACTCAGAACCATGGTTTCCGGATGTCCGAATCCATTGGCAACGAGAGTCATTCAATACACGATATCCGATAATGTCGGTATCGGTATCAAATGCTAAGGGACGAGCCCGATAAACTCTGACATCGGAAATGGGCCATATTTTGTATATGGCCCACTACGACATAGAGTGGGTTCGAACGGGCCCGAACTCCCACAAAGTTCGGTGGCGACTCCTACTTCGATTTAAATTTCAATTCGACCCATCTCATATGGAGATTCATTCGCCTCCCCAAACCCGCACGTGGCCGCGTCGGGGTGGACCTATGTCATGTCCACAATTTGGCGACTCCGCTGGGGAACAACTGATGAGTCACTTACCATCGGCATCCTCAGGCTGAGACTCGAAAAGAAATCGTTTGATTAGTAATGTACACATTTTAGTTCAATGGTTCATGCATAACCCAAATTTTTCCCAGGCCGGTTACTTGTGACCGACGTCCCACTATACCACGGTGCATTCCTAAATGGGTGCACTAAAGACTTCGATGGCGGAACTCGCATGGGTTTTACGGCAGGTTCTAAGACCAACTCGGCTTAGGAAGACCGTCCTGATTTGCGAGAAAGCTATCGTCGTTGGTGTAGACCCTATTTCGACCGACCGAGACTTAGATTAAGAGCATACATGGTGTCATTATACTGTTTCCATGACTACGTGCTACTTGATTTACTTGCTTTCTTTTTCAAAAATTGCTATTTCAAAAGCTTGCATCTTTTCAAACCTATCCATTTTTCAAAGCCCGGAAAGCTACCGAATTTAGAACTTATGATTTTGACTCAAAATAGCCTATTTTTAGCCGGTATGCTGCCCAAACTTTATCCAAATTTCCAAAAATTCGGCCCGATAAGACTTTTCGGTTTTCAAAAAAATCGGGCCATCCGATCCCACTTTTTCGGGTTTTTCTAAATCTAAATTTCCCTTTTCAAAACCTTCCTCTTCTTAGGACTTCCCGTATTTAGTAGTGTCGGGTCTTGTCATAAGTTGTTAGAGTCTATAGCGTCGAAACTCCGTCGATCCTACATCACGAGTTTCTTCCTTATCCTATCAGATTCTTTAGCCTCACTCGGGGGCTATCCCCCAACCGAGCAGTCAACCACGGTCATCCTAAGGGCACCCCATGTTCATCATACACTGGCGTCCTTATGATGCCTTCTTCGAGTCGTACCTATGCTACAAATACTCGAGTCATCTAGGGTTAGGTCACCACGGTTGGTCTGAGCACGCGACGCGGTCAAACACGGTTGCCCCATTTTCGGACTCGCCCTCATACACCGTCCGAGTCTCATGGTCAAGTCCAAGCCAGGGTCGTTACCTCGTCTAGATCAACGTTCGAGTATCCCGGTCCAAGAGTCTTTGTCGACCCGTCACCCCGGGCCGTGTCTAGTTTAACTCCCTCACTTGCACTTGCGCAAAGCCGAGTTTAGGCGAGTCGTGATATCCGTCGTTCTCTCTAATCAAAGACCTTACCAAAAAAAAAACAACCAACCGAGCATCCGAGTCCGGATTTGGTTCGAGTCTAGGATACCCTACATCCTCATTTCCAAATCAGCGTCAGAGTCATTTGTAATCTGTCATCTTTTAAAAAATTCAATAAAATCAGCTTTCAATATTCTATCTCCACTATATGCTTTCCTTATATGTTTTCGAGAACATGATGAGCACCATCGTACACTGTGAGCACATGCACGTGACTATTATAGGCGCATCTATAATGACTGCAGAAAACCGAGCCCGTGTTTTCCTCTTACCTGTTCCATGTCTGGTATAGAAAAGCCACATAACTACCCTTAGCAGGAGCGGTATCGAATCCTATGACAAATCTAGGTAGTCTTCTAGTTTGGGTTCAAGACGGGAGGCAAGCCCACTTCCCACAATAAACACCCTTCCAATAAGACTTGACCAATCCTTACCTTAGGTGTTAGTCTGACCAACAAAAAAGGAAAAAAAGAAAAGCTGGACAAAAAAAAATCAAAAGTCCAAGGAAAAAGCAAAAGGCCAAAACAAAAGAGCTGGCCATAGTCAAAAAGATTTATCAACATCCCTCGACCAGATACGGTCAAGCCCTCGACCAGGCATGGTCAACTCAAATGAAGAATCCCATGACCGGGGCTAAAGAGGTCAACCAAAAAAATATTCAAAAACCCATGACCGTAGTGAAAACGGTCAATTCAAAATTATCAATACTCATACCATCCAATAGGGGAGAAACAATCAAGCTGGTCAGCTAGCACCACACTTAGCCTTCCCACATTACAACCCTCAAGACCTTCTCGAGACCTAGGCTAAGAGACAGCCCGGAATTTTGAGGATTCAAGCTCCATAGGATACCCTAACCATTAGGGCCAGACATAGAAATCAGATCCCGCATTATCAAACCTGCCCAATCGAAGTTCGAGCCATTTTACTCGACTTCCCCTTTACATAATAGAATTCACAATCACCATACGCAAACCCGAGATCAAAACTCGTCAAAGACCCGAGAGCAAAACTCGTCAAATCCCCGAGAGCAAAACTCGTCAAATTCCCGAGAGCAAAACTCGTCAAATCCCCGAGAGCAAAACTCGTTAAAATCCCCGAGAGCAGAACTCGTTAAAATCCCACCCAATTCTTCTCATTCAAACCAGTTACCAGCCCCAAACACGGGAACTCAACTTGCAGTCGGCATAGAACATGCCCAAATAAGTTCACACCACCTCTGGGGGCTAGCTCGGAGAACGCTCACAGTCACAGGATCAACATCCTAACTATTCTAGCCCTTTGATCAAGACATCACTGGGAATGCACCCAGCCTACACCATCGCTGTGGCTAGTTACACACAGAGCCCTAGTAAACTAGGCACAATTATATATATTTCAATCCACTGAACTACGGCTTGGTTTGATTTCACTAACACGTGAATACGTAGGCAGCCTTTCAACAGAGGCACAACCACCCACATTGACACAAATTCAAAAAAGTGCCATCATTCCGGTCACGACACTGTCATGTTCTTAACAGTTAGCTTTTTCATTCTGGGGGCTTCTCCTAGGCAGAAGTTCTCCATCCACTCACATAATCCAAATACTTTCAAAGTCTAGCCACCTTTCTATAGTGTGTCCTAGTACTCGGCTCAGTCAAAGACGAGAATCTGTCAGGACTCGGAGTAATACCCACTTTGGAGATGTACCCCAAAACCAAAAATTCAAAAGGAGCACTAGACTACAGCATTGTTACTGCTAAAACAGTCTCATTACAGACTACTGCAATTCCCCTATAACAGATCGTTCCCATTTCGACTTCGACCGTGTTGCCACTCGCCTAGGCTACGGGATAACGCAACTTAAGAGTCTTGTCATCTTAGATGGCCCACCCCCTACCGAGTCACGGTCTAACCCTTAGAGAGTCAAAGTCGTGTCTGTCAACTCGTCCTCTCGCGTCCAGAGTCGAGTCTGTCGGTATATCTCTCTCTTCAAATTCTCATTTTAAAAATTGCAAAACTTAGCCATTTGAGAAAATCCCTTTCCTAGTCACCACGGGAATAGAAATTTTTATCATACTTCATCTAGGCATACAGGCCTAACCAGAGGATTTTAGGAATCCGTGTCAGAATCTGATCAGGAATCAAGTCATCCCAAGCATTCTTATTTCCAAAAATTTTCAATTTTTTTTTTCAGCATTTCTTTCCAAAAATCAATCAAAAATCATTTCTTCCCCAGCGTGAGTCGGTGTTTCGCCTAAATATTACATGCAAATTGTTATGTATAAGCATACAGGTACACCCAAGACTCCCGAAGAATTATCAAAAATTCCCCAGTGGAAAAACTCAAGCGACATTTTTTTTAGGGATGTATCTGTAAACAGATACACCCATAGCTTCCAAGGCAAGCTCCCGCGTAATTCCAAGATGGGATGTGTTTGTAAACAGACACACCCATAGCTTCCAAGGCAAGCTCCCGCGTAATTCCAAGATGGGATGTGTCTGTAAACAGACACACCCATAGCTTCCAAGGCAAGCTCCCGCGTAATTCCAAGATGGGATGTGTCTGTAAATAGACACGCCCATACCTTCCAAGGCAGGCTCCCGCGCAACTCCAAGATGGGATGTGTCTGTAAACAGACACACCAAAGACTTTTCAGGCAAAATTCCCGCGACATTATTAGCATCTATCCAGGTATGATTTCTATCTTATGGCTGGCGAGCCCTTCACGCAGGTCTAATGGACTATAAACGACCCGATCGAAAGTCTGCCAGGTTTTAATTCTTGATTGACCTGGTAGCTACTCTGACTTTTGCCTTGTCCAAGCCTCAGTCAGAGTGGGGGCTCTGTAGACACCCACATTTTGACCGCCCGGTGTCTATAATAGTTCCCGCCAAACACCCGATGATGATCGGACGCAAACGTGCTTTGATGGACTCAGATATGGGCTCGTAATCATGGACATTTGGTTTAGGCTTATTACGGAGTACAAATCTTATAAAACTAACCTCAAATCCAGGCCCAGTAGGTCGTTTCGAGTCAAATAAGACTAATTTGAGTCGAATCAGGCACCAGGGGCAAAACCGTCTTTTAGCGACCGAGTCAAACCCGGTCAAAGATATTTTTTCCCGAGACACACGGACCAGCCGTGACACCACACGTCCGGTTTGGAGTCAAATACTACAAAAAATCAGACTCGAAAAATATTAAATAATCCATTCAAGGATAGAATTCGATCTTAAGTAGGAATTCTATCCGAAAACCAAATCAATTTACCGACCAAGCTCAAACACTCGGCCAAAACAGCCCCAAAACAGCCGAGATACTCGGCTTCCTCACCAAGAAATGGGACTCTCGTTCCCTTTCGAACTCTTACGTTTCCTATCTAAACCGGTATTTCTTCTTGTCTAAGCAAAATACTTCTCCTAAACCTCCTCACATATAAATAGGACCCTCCAGTCACACATCAATGATCAATCAATTATCTATCAATTACACCAACAATTCATAACACATCTACAATCCATAATCATACACCTTCAAAGCCACTTCCCGACGAAATCCCATAATATCCATAACCAATCCCATAATATCCATACACCCAAAAATAGCATTGAAATACCGTCAAAATCAACCCGACGAATTCGACCCACAAGCCGGTCGAAACCCATCACTTCACACGTCCAAATACACCATCCTAAACTCATCCACATCGTCTCGACGCTCCAGTGCCTAAGCCACTTCCCGACGAGCTCTTTTCCGAGAAAACAAAGCATGTAGGTTGAGGGTGTAAAATCAAGCCCGATTCTTCCTCTTTCTCTTTCTCTTTCACGTTTTTTTCGTTTTTTTGTCGTTGGTCGGTCCGTTTTTAATATGGGTCGTTGTCGCATCCTTTTTTATTTTTATTTCTAATATCGATACTACAAAAACTATTTTCGTATATAAACGTTCTTACAATACGATATCGATTCTCTAATCGAATATCGTATCTAACAAAGAACTAAATTAAATCTCGTTGATGCTAAAAAAATCGTTACATCTTCTTTTAAACAAAATTCGACGATTTATACGCGGAGAGAATTAACATTTTTTTCTTTTCGTTCAAACTCTTTTTCAAAACAAATTTCACAAAACTTTTTCTAAAATCATTCTAACTATTTGATATCGATTTCATAATCGAATATTGAATACGACGAATATCAAAAATATAAATCGAGTATAAGTTAATCCATATTTGTACGCGATTTATAAAAATTAACGATTTTCGAAAAATAAGAAAAGCGGGACAGACTCCCGCGCGAGTCGCGTGCCTCCCAGGCGACTCGCGCGAGAGCCTGGAAGGCCGATCCTTTTTTTTCTTCGCTTTCTCGTCTTTTATTCTTTTCGTTTCTTATATAAAATAGCGACTTTCGCGACATATTTTCAGATTTCGATAAATACTTTTTTGACCTCGGTCAACACGTGTTAATCCATCACGTGTCATAAAACTTTTTCAAAATCATGACATATTATCGTATTGCATCTTTATTCGATTTATTCAATCGTTACTAACTCGTTTTCTCGTGTTTGTAGTAGTTTATTTTATTTCTTTTGTTTTATTAGACTAAAACGAATTTCATATGCTAAAATAACTTTGATGTTATTAGTTTAAGATGCATTAAACGACTTAGCAACCCATTTATTTTTCTTCTCTCACATGCTTAGGGAAAATAATGTTTGCATATCATTCCACTATCGAACTAACGCGTGTACACCAAAAACGAACGATATCTTAGTAAAGGCCGCTAAGTGCGGGCGGGGTTGGGTGTTCTTAGTGAACTTCCCAACACGTACCCTCACCCCTTACTCAGAACCATGGTTTCCGGATGTTCGAATCCATTGGCAACGAGAGTCATTCAATACACGATATCCGATAATGTCGGTATCGGTATCAAATGCTAAGGGACGAACCCGATAAATTCTGACATCGGAAATGGGCCATATTTTGTATATGACCCACTACGACATAGAGTGAGTTCGAACGGGCCCGAACTCCCACAAAGTTCGGTGGCGACTCCTACTTCGATTTAAATTTCAATTCGACCCATCTCATATGGAGATTCATTCGCCTCCCCAAACCCGCGCGTGGCCGCGTCGGGGTGGACCTATGTCATGTCCACACAGCTGAACCTTTCCTGCATAGGACAACAATTGGGAAGACCAGTGCTGTACAGAGTGCTGCAGCTTATGAATGAGGCTATCAAAAAGGCCAACTTTCAATCTACCATCAGTTAGTGGTACTCCCAAGTATTTAAAGGGAAAAGACCCTAAAGCAAAACCAGACTGAGAAAGAATAGCAGCCTGTACAGTAGCAGAGACTCCTCCAAAATAGATGCTAGTCTTGTCCACATTTGGACTTAATTCAGAAACTTGAGCAAATTGATCTAAAATACATTTAACAGCCATTACAGAAGGTACATCTCCTCTAACAAAGACCATTAAGTCATCAGCAAAAATAATAATTAACAATAATTGTTGTTGTTATTATTATTATTATTATTATTACTATTATTATTTTTAATTATTATTAATGACAAATAATAATAATAATAATAAAATAAATAATAAAAATAATTAATAAAAGTAATAAATAATAGAAATAACTAATAATAGAAATAATTAATAAATAATAATAATAATTAATACAAATACAAATAATAATAATAATAATAATAATTAATATAAATAATAATAATAATTAATAATAATTATTATTATTAATGATTAATATTATTAGTATTAAGTAATAAATAACATTAATAATATTAATACTTAATAATAAAAACAAAAATAATAAAATTAATTAATTAAATATTATTAGTATTAATTATTAATAATAATACTAATACAAATAATTAATTATAATAATAATAATTGATGGGGGTCGGTAGCCTGCCACGGGTCGCCCGACAATTGGGCCCCAGGGTGGCCCGACCCGAGAACAGAGGAAGGCCTGCTCCGCAGACCATCCAGCAAGATCACTGAGAAAACCTCCAAGTAGGTAGTCTTAATCACTCAACTGCCCGGCACGACCTTGCCGCCTGCCGAGCAGGGCAATCAAGCCCCCCGCCTGCTTCCAGGGCGCTCTCGCCCCAGGCAGGACTATGGAGAACCGGGGACCCCTCCGTCATTTTGCCTAAGGTAAAAGGAAATGAGTGGACAAGGGGAGTCCACGTATCACTCACCCGTCCACTGATTCTCCTCTCTCTCCCTTTCTCTTTTCTCTCTCTTGGAGGAAGGTATAAATACTTTCCCTCCTCCCACATACAAAAGGTTGGATTTTCTCTCTCTAGACTCTCACTCTAAAAACCGCCACCTCCCTCCTCACGAGAGAGGTTTCTCAAGGCATTTTCACTGACTGACTTAGGCATCGGAGAAGGTTCCCGCGGACACCTCCGGGGCCCTATGCGTTCATTGTGCAGGGAGCAGGCCGTCTTCGCCGGGAAGGTCCGACCGCCGGAGTGAAAGAAAGGAGGGATCAAAGGAAGTCGGACGATCACTATCCGAGTAGCATTATAATCATAAGATCCGAATCCGAAGTCGGGTCTATTGTTTCCGTGACCGGAACAATTTGGCGCCGTCTGTGGGGAAAATTTGGTTGTGCTCACGAGTTACCCACAAAAAATCAACCAATCAATCAAATATGCCTGAAATCATAGAAGCCAGTTCCGGGGCGGGTCCGACGGTACTACCGGTGATCCCCCTGTACGACATGCCTACGCCTGGGATAACGCCTGCTGCTACAATCCCAGGGGTAGGGCGAGCGAGCCTCCAAGGAGCGCCTAATGGAGAACCTACGGTTGCAGTCGGGCAGGTTGGCCATCTGAGGCCTAGCTTGAACCTCACCCCTGCCCAGGTTGCGCAGACCGCTGCCTTCTTCTCGGCCATGCTCAACCAGGAGTTCACTTCGGAGGACCTGGTAGGTAGGATCGCAACGACCCCCAGGCAGCTCCATTTTGAAAGAGTGGATGGTGCAGGGGGCACGAAGCGAACCACCGCCAGGAATGTCCAGAGGAAGGCAAGGAAAATAGCTCAGGGGTATGTGCAGGCCCAGAAGCGCCTCACCGAAAATCCGAAGCAGCCTGCCCAGCAGCAAGCCTTTTCCATACATACCACTAAGTCTACCTCGGCCATGGAGAAAAGGGGTTTATCCCAGGATCTCCAGGATAGGATGAGGCACAGGGAGCCGGCGTCGACACGCCTGGGAGAGAAGCAAGGAGATGTCTTCTCCAGGCTGACCCCAGCTGGGTCACAACGAGTTCCAGGGCTGTCCTAGAGCCTGCAATCAAGGCTCAATCATGGGCAGCCGCTGGAATCAAAACACCGTCAGGATGATAATCTGGAGCCACTCCAGAAAAAGCGGCCCAGACATCACTCACCTGCAAAAGACGATGAAGCCATGAGTAGGCAGGCGCCCCGGTACCGCTCCCCCAACATCGGAAAACCGACCCCTGGCAACAGGGATGACTACGGTTACCATTCTGCTGAGAGCAGGTCGAGAATGGCAGGCAGGCCTACAAAGACTCCGCTTCACCCTGAGGTGCAGGGATACCCCATCCCAAAAATTAAAATGCCGTCTATCAAATTTCACGGAACTACTGACCCGGAGGACCATCTGGCAGCATACGAGAGCCACATGGGGATGTACGATTTTGATGATGTAGTTTGGTGCAAGGTTTTTCCAACTACCCTCGTAGGGCTGGCACAAGGGTGGTCCAGGGATCTACCGCAGGGCTCAATCAGTTACTTCATAGAACTGGCCGAGGCCTTCTTGGACAATATGCTGGGAATAAGAGGCGCCGGCTAACCCGCTTTGATCTAATGACCCTCAGGCAGAAGAAGGGTGAGACAGTTAGGGAATACCTGAAAAGATTCGACCTGTCTTACCAGCAGGTTAAAGAAATTGATGACTCGACTGCAGCATACGCGTTAACCATCTCACTGCTCCCGAGGGAGATGAAGAACCAAATGATCAGAGCCCAACCAAAGACCCTGGCCAAGTCTCGAAAGATTGCCGAAGGCTTCATGCTGCAGGAGGAGTTCCATAGCCTGCCGGATACCCCCACAGGACCTTCCAGGCCACAGGGTGGACGCAGCAGGGGCGAAGCTGGCAGACAGAAAAAATGAGGAGGGCGACACTCCGAGAAAAGAGCGTGTAGCTTATCAGCCCAGGTTTGATAGTTACACAGCTCTCAACAAAACCAGAGCAGAAATCTTCGAGTTGGAGAAGGAAACGGCTAAGTGGAATCACCCGAGCAAGCCACGCAGTCCAAAAGGAGACCCAAAAAAGTTTTGCACATTCCATGACTGTGTTGGGCATACCACCGAGGAGTGCCGACACTTGAAAGATGAGATTGAGAAACTCATCAGGAATGGGTGGCTGAGCAACTATGCTGCAAGAAACAAGAGTCAGAAGGAAATAGTGGACAAACCTGAGGGATCAGTGCAGAATCGCCTGATAATCCATGTAGTGTCGGGAGATGCGGAAGGCCAGACAAGCAAAAGAGGTCAGAAAAGACAAATCCGCGAACTCCGGAACCAGATATGCTACGTTGAGAAGGCCGGGAGCCCAAAAGGCCTTACCCTGAGCAACACCCCCGAGGATGCAGGGCGGGTGATCTACCCTCACAGCGACGCCTTGGTATTATCCCTCGTCATCAGTAATCATATTGTGAGGAGGTGTATGGGGGACACTGGCGCCTACACAAACTTACTGTACAAAGACGCATTCGAGAAGATGAATCTGGAAAAGAGGCACCTTAAGCCTGCCCCTGGATCGCTGTACGGGTTCAGCGGAGTAGGCGTTCTTCCAATGGGAATCATTGACCTACCAGTAACGTTTGGAGAAGGTACCTCAGCCAGAAACATCAGGGCATCATTTATCGTTGTGAACGCCAAGTCAGCATATAATGCCCTGATAGGCAGGGCCACCCTGGATGAAATTGAGGCTGCCATATCAATTAGAGCCAAACCATAGCCTACGTTACGGACTTCGGCATGGAAGGAAAGGTGCATGGTGACCAGGAAACGGCCAGGCAGTGCTACTCTGTAGCCCTGCGCGCCCAAGAAACGGAGCGAAAGGGTAAAAGAAAAGCGGACAGTTCTCCCAGCAGGGAAGAGGAGATTCCAGCTGGCCAGCAGGCAACGGATCACCTCGAACCTGGGGGAGAAAGCATGCTGGTAGACCTGGAACCAGGAAGGCAAGTCCTCATAGGGGCTGACCTGGTAGACCCCTACCGAGAAGAGTTGATCAAAGTCCTGAGAGACAACAGGGACGTGTTTGCCTACTTGGCAGACGAGATGCCAGGGGTAGATCCGGCGCACATCGTTCACAAGCTGAACGTAAGCCTGAGGGCACGCCCTGTAAAACAGAAAAAGAGAAACATGTCCGCCGAAAAAGATCAGGCCATAAAAGAAGAAATCGAGAAATTTTGAAGGCAGACTTCATAGAAAGTTGCGATTACCCTGAGTGGTTAGCCAACGTGGTGATGGTAAAGAAATCCTTAGGGGCTTGGAGGATGTGTGTAGATTTTACCAACCTCAACAAGGCCTGCCCAAAGGACTGCTACCCTCTCCCAAGGATCGATCAGCTGGTAGACGCCACCAGCGGGTACACCACACTTAGTTTCTTGGATGCCTTTTCAGGCTATCACCAAGTCTACCTCTGGCAGCCAGACAGGGTAAAATGTGCCTTCATCACCAGCGCCGACACATTCATGTACAAGATGATGTCGTTCGGACTCAAAAATGCAGGCGCCACGTACCAGCGATTGGTCGACAAGGTTTTTGAGAAACAGAAGGATAGGAATCTGGAGGCCTACGTAGACGACGCAATTGTAAAGAGTAAAGGGGATGCGGAGCACCTGAAAGACTTGCAGGAAACTCTCTTCCCTGCGCGCATATCAAATGAAACTGAACTCCAAGAAATGCACTTTTGGTGTCCGCTCTGGAAAATTTCTGGGCTTCTTGGTAAGCGCCAGGGGTATCGATGCGAACCCTGAAAAGGTTCAGGCCGTGTTAGACCTCCCTGAGCCAAAAACAATAAGAGACATCCAGCGCCTGACAGGCAGAATGGCTGCCCTGGCAGTCTGGCACGATTTATTGCCAGGTCAGCCGATAAGTCGACACCTTTCTTCAAAATATTGAAAGGAAACAAACAATTCAAGTGGGAAGATGAGCAGAAAGAAGCCTTCGAACAACTCAAGGAACACTTGAAGAAGCTGCCCACCCTGGCAAGACCAGTGGCAGGGGAGAAGCTCTTCCTTTATATCGCTGTAACAAACACAAAAGTTAGCGCGGTGATTCTAAGGGAAGAAGCAGGCTCCCAGCAGCCTATATATTTCGTGAGCCATGCCCTGGGGGCAGCAGAAAAGAACTACCCGGTGGTTGAGAAAGCAGCCTATGCGGTTATTATTGCAGCTAGAAAGCTCAGGCCTTACTTCGACGCCCACCCTGTCGTGGTATTAACTGACCAACCCCTGGAGAAAGTATTGGAGAAGTTTGAAAAATCTAGGAGACTATTGAAGTGGGCCATAGAGCTGAGTGGGTTGGGAATATTATACCAGCCCAGGACCGCCATCAAGGCACAGGCCTTGGCGGATTTCCTGGCTGAGTGTTCCCACTCAGAAGAAGATGATCCACCTGCCGGGGAGTGGGTGGTACACACGGATGGATCCTCTACACCCAACGGTGCGGGGGAAGGAATTGTGCTAACTAGCCCTGAAGGAGCGGACTTCGAGCATGCGCTCAGGTTCACCTTCCTCGCATCAAATAACGAGGCTGAATACGAAGCCGTGCTGGCAGGCATTAATTTAGCCAAAGCTGCAGGGGCCGAGAGACTCGTCCTGGCAACAGACTCCCAACTCATCGCCAACCAGATTAATGGAGAGTGTGAAGCCAGGGACCAAGTCATGGCCGCCTACCTGGAAAAAGTGAAGCGGGAATTATCAGGGTTGAAGTCCTATGAAGTCAGGCAAATCCCCCGATCCCAGAACAACCGGGCAGATGCCCTGTCTAAACTGGCCAGCTCTAGCCTGCAGAACATAAGAAGGTCAGTCTGGGTAGACGTGGTCCAAGAAAAATCCACTACCCCTGCCAGCCAGTCAGTATCATTGAAGAGGCAGGGCCTGAAGACTGGATGACCCCAATCATCCAGTTCAAGAAATACGGAACCCTTCCATCTGACCCTGCTCAAAAAAGAAAGATGCCGGCAAAAGCCGCTTGGTTCATATTAATCGGTGAAGAGCTGTACAAAAAATCATTCTCCTCTCCTCTACTCAGATGCCTGGGGGCAGGGTAGGCTGCAGAAGTTCTAGACGACATTCACTCAGGAATCTGCGGCCATCACATAGGAGGAAGGTCACTAGCACACAAAGCCCTAAGGGCAGGCTACTACTGGCTAACTCTCCTAGCTGATGCAAGAGATCTAACCCAAAAGTGCAGAAAATGTCAGTTGTTCGCCCCATCAATTCATGCTCCGGCCCAGGAACTCAGGCCAATCTTGTCTCCCATTCCCTTCGCCCAGTGGGGGATGGACATATTTGGCCCCTTTACCGCGGCAACGGGAGGCCGGAAGTTTTTAATAGTAGGGATCGACTATTTTACAGAGTGGATCGAAGCCGAAGCAGTCCCAAACATTACCGAGCCTGCAGTCAGGAAGGTGATTTGGAGGAATATCATAACCAGATTTGGCCTGCCAAAAATGCTGGTATTCGATCACAGAAGACAATTTGACAATGATCCCCTAAGGGTTTGGCTGGAAGGTCATGGCATATCAGTCGCCTACTCTGGCGTCTGCCATCCACAAACTAACGGGAAGGCCGAGGCTACCAACAAACAAATTCTGAACGGGCTAAAAAAGATGGTGGATGAGCTCAAAGGCAGGTGGGCAGATGAATTACCAAGCATACTGTGGTCAATCAGAACCACCCGGAAAGAATCCACAGGACAGACCCTCTTTGGCCTGGTCTACGGGGCAGAGGCCCTGCTACCCATTGAGGTACGAATCCCCACCCTACGATCCCAACAGTATAACAGGGCGGATAATGAAGCAGCAATAACCGAGGCTCTGGACCTAGTCAGTGAAGTAAGGCAAGAGGCCGGCGTTAACATTACCGCATACAACAAAAAGGTGAACGAAAGAAGTTTCCAAGTAGGAGACTTGGTTTTAAGAATGACGCAGGCAGTTGGGAGGTCAAGAGAACACGGGAAGCTAAGCGCCAATTGGGAGGGCCCGTACGAGGTCACCCAGATCATGGGACCAGGCACCTACAGGATTGCCAACCCTGAAGGCCAGGAGCTGGCCGCCTACTGGAATGCCGACACTCTAAAGAAATACTATGTCTAGCCCCAAGAAATTGGAGGATTTTCTTTTCCTTTCAAAAATTGGCGGAGGTCAGTCAGAAAAAAATGTAGACGACTCCGACCATGGATGTCTTAAGAAATGAAAAAGTGTCCTGAATTTATACTCGTTGTCCGTTCAAACTTGCATTTCACACACAAACGAGCAGGGGGCAATAGGGGAGGCCCCTCCTGTTGCTTAAACCAAGGAAAATGGACCCCCCAACAAAAAACCTAAAGTCCCCCTTCCTACCTCTAGGTAGGCAGGGGGCAGGCCCCCTGGACTTCAACCAGAAGCCAGGGTCAGGCCGGGCCCCACGTGCCGAATGAACAAGGACTGGGGGCACCTCCCCAACCTTGTACAAAAAACGCAAAGTCCCCCTACCTGCCTCTGGGCAGGCAGGGGGCAGGCCCCCTGGACTTCGACCAGAAGTCAGGGTCAGGCCGGGCCCTACGTGCCGAATGAACAAGGACTGGGGGCAACCCCCCAACTTTGTATAAAAAACGCAGTCCCCCTACTTGCCTTTGGGCAGGCAGGGGGCAGGCCCCCTGGACTTCGACCAGAAGCCAGGGTCAGGCCGGGCCCTACGTGCCGAATGAACAAGGACTGGGGGCAACCCCTCAACTTTGTATAAAAAACGCTGTCCCTCTACCTGCCTCTGGGCAGGCAGGGGGCAGGCCCTTTGGACTTCGACCAGAAGCCAGGGTCAGGCCGGGCCCCACGTGCTGAATGAACAAGGACTGGGGGGAACCCCCAACCTTGTACAAAAAACCTAAAGTCCCCCCTGCCTGCCTGGGGCAGGCCCCCTGGACTTCGACCAGAAGCCAGGGTCAGGCCGGGCCCCACGCGCCGAGTGAACAAGGACTGGGAGCAACCCCCAACCTTGTACAAAAAACGCAAAAGTCCCCCTGCCTGCCTACTGGGCAGGTTCCCTGAACTTCGGCAAAAAAGTCAGGATCAGGCCTAACCTTGGAAGAAAAACAGCAAGTAAAAAAGAAAGTACATTCATAACGAAAAAGGAGGAGTTTAACAGATGAACAGTAAAAAAATCCAGGCACAAGAAAGTTAGAATATTACATCAAATCGGCAGCCGGCCACATCAGGGCCCGACGCGCAAAAAAAGATTAAAGTATTAGCGAGGAAGTAAAGGCGCAACAGGGTAGGGGCAAGAGCCCTCAGAGGACGACTGTCTTGCATATTAGACGTTGGGGGCACCTTGATCGGGATCAGTAGCCTCCTTAGGTGATCTGTTGGCCCGAGCTTCATTCTTTGCAGCATATAGATCCTGAAAGGCATCCTCATCAAAGTTTGGGAGCATCTCCTAATAACTTCCATAACAAACTGCAAAGAGGAGGAGGCTCCAGCCTCAAAGTTCATCGCCACTGCAGCTTGGACTTCTTCAATGATGGCGTCTTTCTCCTTCTGCCACTCATCGCCCTTTGTCTTCAAATCACCCTGCGCCTTCTGGAGGTCCGAGTCATCTTTTATCAAGTGACCCTCCAGCTCAGCAATCTTCTTCTTGGACTGCTCTAGCTCAGCAACCGCTTTCTTGGCCTCCTCCAACTCGACAACCGCCTTCTTTGCTTGCTCCAGCTTTGCCTCCAGGCCAGTTACCAGCCTCACAACCTGCTCACCCTTAGCCTTCCAATGTGTTGCCTGGTCCTTGGCCTCCCCCAGGTCGCCCTCGCACTTTGCGAGTTGGTCCTTCAAGCTGGCGATAAGGGTAACGTCCCTCTCAACCATCGCCAGACGATCAAGGAAGAGGAGCCCAGGAGTAACGACTAGCTCTTCATCGCTCAAACGGCTGAGGGCAGCCAGCTCGGTCGAAGCCTGGAACACCCTGGAAGTGCGCTGGATGTACTGAATCACCTGGTTGGTAGTGGAAGTCACGGACTTAGTAAGGTGATCCGCCAACACAGCACTGGAGTCAGAAAGCAGGGCGGAAACGTCAAGACTGTCGCCGGCGGTATAGTGAAACTCAGTGTTCTCTTCTCAGAAGAGAGTGCCTAGAACATCATGGGCAGGGCGCTTGGGGTCAGGCGTATTGGCATCAGCCTCTAGATCCACCACTGGCGTAGCATTCGTAGGTTCCCTGTTTTTCCTCTCCCTGCTCTCTAGGGGAGTGCTCTCCCCAGTTTCCTCAGAACTAGCCGGCTTTGACCCCATAGGAGAATGAGTCCCGACAGGAGAAGCTTGTTCGCTAACAGGGAGGGAGTAGCCTCTGAGGCAGCCTCCCTCTCCACATCTCAGAAAGCAGAAGGGGGAGCCATCGGCCTTGCAGGCGTTAGCCTGAGAGGAAGAGGAAGTCTCGCTCGGTTGGCAAATATATTCTTCACGTACTTCATCAGGGCCTTCCCAGCTTTCTTATAGCTGGAAGGAAGGGAGGGGCGTTTTACGACGATGTTAAAGTCACTATCCAGCTCGAGGTCCCTCACCTCCTTCTTTGACCAGAGACAGGTGGCGAGATCTGCAGGACAAAGGAAAATTGGTCAGAAGAATACAGAAGAATAAGGCAGAAAAAGGACAAAATATCTTTGATATCCCTGAACTACCTCCTCCGAGGCCAGGGGTTAGACCCACTCGGGTCAGATAGTCATCGGTGGCTATGAGCTCAGCATGAGGAAGCCAGAAATCAGGGTCGAATACGCCTGATTTGTCCTTGGAGGCAGCGAACCTCCTGACCAGTTTCGAGTCCGCGTCATTCAGTTTCACCTCAAGGGCCTTCCCCCTAACGCCAGGGTGATACTCCTGACGGGATTCCAGGCGGGTATGAACATGATTCCTAAAGTGTCGAGGAATCCTCCACCCTGTGGCGCTGTGTACATAAAAAAAAATTGTTTTTCCAGTCCTTCAAACTATTTAAAACTGACCAGACCAGAGAGTATTTTTTCTGCCTAAGGATAGAAAAGTATCTAGGGGAACCCTCACCCTCAGAAGAGGCCACCATCTGCAGGCTGGCCATAAATCTCAAAGCATCGATTGAGGGCCCCTCGCCACGGAATAAACAGGTCCATGTATAAGCTATTAATGACCTGACCGCCACAGCAGTTAGCTGGGCAATAGCCACGTTCATTCGTCTGAAAGTCTCCTCCAAAAAAGGGTGCAAGGGAAAGCGCAGGCCAAACTCCAAGCACTTATGATAGACGGCTATACAGCCGTCAGGAGGGCAGCACACAGTGTCCCTCTCCCTAGGGACAATGACTGTATACCCCTCCCCGAAATTATAAAATCGTTCAATAGCCTCGACAACATTCTTCTCTAAAATCAAATCCCGGTTCTTGGACTCCGGGTAGGTTCTCAGGGGAATTCTGTACTTAGCCTTGTCTAAGTAGTAGGTCCTCCCCAACTCCCTGGGGACGAGTGGGCCGATGATTGTGGAGGTGTCAATCTCCATCACCTCATCATCGGAGTCAATGACGTCAAAGGGAGCAGGGTCAGGAGAATTGCCCCCCCCACTCCCCTCCGAGCGGTCCTCCTCGGTCATTTTGACGCCAGGCCCCCCGGAGAAGGAGGCAAAATCGGTCCTAACCTCGTCCCTACCCACCGCCTTTTCAGCCGAAGGGTCAGAAAAAGTAAGAATGCGAGCACGGCGGCTACCCATGATGACTAAGGAGAAGAAAAAAACGAGGAAATGAAAAGATGAGGACTGAGGATAGGATTCTGACCTAAATCGACGGCCGCCGGATGAAGGTCCAATAAAGAGAGCTCCTCAGTCTAAAGCTTTTTAGCAAAGAGAGTGTGAAGAAGGGTTTTATGGGTTTTCAAAAGTGAGAAAGGGGGAAATGAGAGGAGTGGGAGTGCTTTTATAGGCAAGAGAAAACGAAGGGTCGCCCATCCAGAATACTTTCCCAAGAAAAGCCCCCACCTGTCGCACTTTTCAAAAACCCAACTACCCATCACTTCCCAAGAAACCTCAAGAAGGTAACAGGGGCAAAAACCAGTAATCATTGCATGACATCACCAGTTCAAAAAAAACACACAAACAAACACACATGAAAAAAGCCCGCCTGATTTTCCATTGATTGAAAAGGCCCAAAGACGGCCAAAATTACAAAGTAGGTAAGAAATAAATTACAAAAGGAGCCTGGTATCCCAGCTCAGTCAGCCAGCCTGCCTACATAGGGTAGGCCTAATCATCATCAAAACCTGGAGAATAGTCCCCAGGGCTATCATAGCCACCTATGTCGGATCCCCAGTCCCAATCATCAGAGTCCTTGAATGGATCATCAGGGCCTTCCTCCATATCCCTGCCAGAGGAATAGCCCTGACCTTCGCTATCTTCTAAGTCTTGACTACTCACGTCCCAGTCCCTGCCATAGGGAACGACCCTGACGCCTTCAGGGCAGCCATGGCCTTCTCTCCTCGCCAAGGGTGAGGAAGGGCCTGATTCAGGAGAAGAGCCTAGATCAGGGCAATCAGGGTCGAACTGTTCAGGGTGCAGCCAAGGTAAAAAAACCTATGACACCCCCTATAAAAACAGCCCCCCGCCTGAGAGCAACGTCTAGGGGGAGGTGTAGCAGGAGATGGAGACTTTTTTGGGCGCTTGCTAGCCCTAGAGAGAGTCCTCCTCCGGATAATCCGTTGAGGACGGGAGCGGTTCCACCTATTGCGACGAAGGATCGAATGAGCCAGCCTAGAATACCTCAACCGCCGACGCCCTCTGAAGCAGATGACATCCACATAAACTCCACAGCGAAAAACCGTTTTCCTAATCCAAGACATTTTTTCTTTGAAAAATAGTAGAAGAAGAGTGAGGACGGATTACGAAAATGGTGGAGGAAATTGAAATTTACACAAGAGCAAAAGCATAACATTAATGACGTTCCAACCACTTTTGCAAAGAGGGAAACCAATCATCAACCTGGCACACTGTTCGAAAATCCACTTTGCGAAGAGGGGTAATCATGAAAGAGGACGTTTAAACTCTTTGCATACCCAGAGAAGTTAAAGCTTGTTCCCTCGGGAAAACACGATGCATTTAATGCAAAGGTGTTCAAGGAGTCAACCTCCCGCCATCCCAACCAAGATGTCGCCTGCTGAACAAGAGCCCTCACTCCTTCCCAGCCGGCGAGGGCCAATTGATGGGGGTCGGTAGCCTGCCACGGGTCGCCCGTCAATTGGGCCCCAGAGTGGCCCGACCCGAGAACAGAGAAAGGCCTGCTCCGTAGACCATCCAGCAAGATCACTGATAAAACCTCCAAGTAGGTAGCCTTAATCACTCAACTGCCCGGCACGGCCTTGCCGCCTGCCGAGCAGGGCAATCAAGCCCCCCGCCTACTTCCAGGGCGCTCTCGCCCCAGGCAGGACTATGGAGAACCGGGGACCTCTCCGTCATTTTGCCTAAGGTAGAGGAAATGAGTGGACAAGGGGAGTCCACGTGTCACTCACCCGTCCACTCATTCTCCTCTCTCTCCCTTTCTCTTTTCTCTCTCTTGGAGGAAGGTATAAATACTTTCCCTCCTCTCACATACAAAAGGTTGAATTTTCTCTCTCTAGACTCTCACTCTAAAAACCGCCACCTCCCTCCTCACGAGAGAGGTTTCTCAAGGCTTTTTCACGGACTGACTTAGGCATCGGAGAGGGTTCCCCCGGACACGTCCGGGGCCCTGTGCGTTCATTGTGTAGGGAGCAGGCCGTCTTCGTCGGGAAGGTCCGACCGCCGGAGTGAGAGAAATGAGGGATCAAAGGAAGTCGGACGATCACTATCCGAGTAGCATTATAATCATAAGATCCGAATCCGAAGTCGGGTCTATTGTTTCCGTGACCGGAACAATAATTATTATTATTAATTAATAACAATAACAATAACAACAACAATAATAATAATATTATTATTATTATAAATATTAAGTATTATAAATATAAATATAAATATTATTAATTATAATAATAATAATAATAATAAATTAATTAATTTCAATTTTAATATTAAAATTAAAATTAATTAATAATAATAATTATTATTAATTATTAATATTAATATTAATAATATTATTCTTATTTAATAATATTAATATTATTATAAATGTGAAGTATTGTTAATATTAATATTATTATTAATTATAATAACAATAATAATAATAAAATTAATTAATTAATTAATTAATTAATTTATAATAATTTATAATAATAATAATAATAATAATAATAATAATAATATTATTATTATTATTATAAATATTACGGAGTAAGTATTAATAATAATAATAATAATAATACTAATAATATTATTATTAATATTATTAAATATTAATTATAATATTAATAATATTAATATTATTATATTACGGAGTAAGTATTAATAATAATATTATTATTACTATTATTATACTTAATAGTAATAATAATAATATTATTAATAATATGTCTGAACTGAACTGAACTGAACTGAATGTGTCTGAACTGAACTGAACTGAACTGAACTGAACTGAATGTGTCTGAACTGAACTGAATGTGTCTGAACTGAAACTGTCTGAATACAAGTCCAAGAGAACATGGCCTTAATGGTGTTAGACTGGTAGCCCAAGATTTTTTTTGGAGGCTATTTTCCAAAAATCTCTTGATTACCCCATAAAATTTGATAGAATTATAGTTAGGCGATGTCATTTCCATTTCCATATGCTTTTTGTCTTCTAATATGTAATCTTATCCAAATTTTCAATCTTATCTGAATACTTTTTTGTCTTCTAATCTGTAATCTTATCCAAATCTTCAACCTTATCTGTTATCTTATCCGAATTCTTTTTTGTTTTCCAATGTAATCTTATCCAAATTTCCAATCGTATCTGTTATCTTATCTAAAGTCTTTCTTGGAAAATAATACACTTACATAGCGTGTATAGGATTTTCCATACATAACCAATAAGAAGTCGCCATGTGTTATTTGTAGTTTAATTAATTTAAGGTTTGGTTAGTAATTTTACAGTTTTAGTTAATTTTTTAACCTTAATCCAGTTAAGTTAGTTTTAGAAATTTTTTGTATTTTTGTTTTTTAAAAATAATCATTTGATGTTGTTTATACAGTTTCGGCTTATTTAAATTGGAAAGGAAAAAGAATTAATATAATTACAATTTAGAATTTTATTTAAAAATCTTAATCTATTGTTATAAAATGTATGTTCCAATTGTTTTTTTATACTATATATTTATGATATTTTAAAAAATAATTATATCCATAATTATGTGTTTATTAAAATAATAAACGTATAAATTAACTTTTAAATGAAAAATTAATCAAAGAAAAACATATAATATATAAAATGCTCAGAAGAAAATAAAATTACGAAAACAAAATCAATATCTTTGAAAATATCTTTTAGAAAATATTGAAGTCATTGAAAATGACAATAACTACCGAACCAAAAAAAATTGCATCCTAATAAACATCATTGTTCACATATACGGTATAAATGTATTTATTTCTTTATTTAGTTTGATTTGTCGGCATCTATATATTTTTATTTATTATTTTAATTATTGACCCAAAATTAAAAATGGTTGGGTAAACTTTGTTTTTTTAGTCGTTCGTTTGATTTTTTTTCTCATTAATTTATAATTTTCATTTTTTTGTATAATTTTTTTTAAAATTGGAATAAAAATTTATATCTACTAAAACGTAAATAAACATTAAACAATAATATCAATTAATTCGAGTTTATAGTTTAAAAAAAAGTTGATAAAATATTACCCATAGATTATATCAAAAAATAATTTAAAAAGTGGATATACAGTGATATTTATTAAATGATGTGAAAATAATTATGTTAATAATTTTTTTTAATAAAAATATTAATTTCATTAATGACAATTATATTAAATAATTTGTCTTTACAATCAGTATAAACTGAAATTAAATGAAAGCTACATAAACAACAATGAAAGTTAATCAAGTAAATAAAATAAAATAAAATAAAAATCTTTCCATAAATAACTTAACTATAGTATGGTAACATATTAACTAAGGGTGTACAATTACTAATCTAACCTTAATTTAATCATCCTTGATTAATGTAGACACCCACGTTTTGACCGCCAGGTGTCTATATCAGTTTCCAAAAAACATCCGATGATGATCGGACGTAAACATGACTAAATACGCTTGATTATGGACTCGAAATCAATAGTAACTGGCGTGAGCTTTTAATGGAGTAAAAATATGACAAAACAGACCTCAAATTCAGGCCGAGTGGGTCATTTCGAGTCAAACAAGGCTAATTTGGGTCAAATCCGACACAAGGGGCAAAACCGTCTTTTAGCGACCGAGTCAAAACCTGGTCAAAGGTATTTTCCGAAACACTGAAACCAGCCATGTCACCCCACGAGTCCGTTCGAGCTCAAACGCTACAAATATCAGCTACAAAAAAGAATAAACAATTCCGATTAAGGATAGAATTCGATCCCCAGTAGGATTCCCGACCGAGCACTCCACCGAGTACAAGGAGTACTCGGCCGAGTACCCCAATACCATCCAGATTCCGTGACTTCCCCACCAAGTAACGGAAGTCACGTTCCTCTCAAATTGCTTACTTTTCCTATCCTTAGACGGAATCCCACCTCATCCCGACCGGTGGCTTTCTTCCTTTGCAAGTTAGCTATCTCCTATCCAAGACGGGTATCCTCTCCTATAAATAGGACCCTCCCATCAACACATCAAGCACATCAATCATCATTCATCACACATCTAAAAACACCAATTATACACACAATTCCCGACATCAATTGCAACATCAACACAACAATTCCAATCCCGACACACAAATTACAACCCGAAATTCCAGCAATACTAGGCATATTATATTCCAATCTTTCTTCTAGAAATCTTATAGGATTCCCGACCATTCACAACCCAAAATTCTAGGCAATTTTAGACAAACCATATACAAACCCGAGAGCAAAACTCGCCAAATCCCTAGCCATACACACCATAACTCACCTATATACATCTTAACGCTCCCGCGCCTAGGCCGCTACTACGAGTCCGTTTTTGAGATAATCAAGCATGTAGGTTGAGGTGTTACAAATCCCGACTTCTCCCTTTTCTTCTCTTTCTCTCGTCCGTCTGTCTTTTTTTGTGGGTCATCGTCACGTTTTTTTTCTCCTTTTCTAATATCGAAACTACAATATAATTTTCTATACAAAATAAACGTTCTTAAAAATACGATATTGATTCCATAGTCGAATATCGTATCAAAAGGAACTAAATCAATCTCGTTGATGCTAAAAAATCGTCATATCGTCTTAAAAACAAATACGACGATTTCAACGCGGAGAGAACTAACATTGCTTTTTTAAGTTCGATTTTCAAAACGATTTACAAAACCTATTTTTTTCTCTCTTTTTCTGAAAACCATTCCGATTATTTGATATCGATTTCATAATCGAATATCGAATATAACGAATATCGAAAATTTAAGTCGAGTATAAATTATATTACATTTATACGCGATTTAACAAAATTGTCAATTTTCGAAAAAGGGTCCCGAGAACAGGCAGTCATGCGAGTCGCACGAGTCCCGTGCGAGTCGCATGGCCACGCGAGTCACGCCCCACCCGCGGGGGTCGCGTAGCCTCCTGAAAATCGCAACACGAAAAGCGACCCCGTCTTATTTTTTTCAAACATCTTTTTCTTTTTTTTAAAAACAACGGGCTTTTCGGCATATTTCAGGTCTCGATAAATATTTTCTTGACCTCGGTCAGCGTGTGCTTAATCCATCACGTGTCACAAATTTTTCAAAATCATTCATGTCGTTGCATTATATTTACATCTTTTATTCAATTTACAAACCGTTACTAACCCGTTTGTTCTTTGTCTTTGTATCTTATTTTCGTTGTTTTGTTTTATAATACTAAAACGAATCCCGCATGCTAAAATACAACTTCGACGTTAGTTTTAGATGCATTAAATTGACGTAGCAACCCATTCAATTATTCGCATGTTTAGGGAAAACAATGTTTGCATATCATTCATCGTATTACTAACGCGCGTATTTCAAAATCAAACGATATCTTAGTAGAGGCCGCTAATGTGCGGGTGGGGTTGGGTGTTCTTTGTGAACTTCCCAACACGTACCCTCACCCCTTACTCAGAACCATGGTTTCCGGATGTCCGAATCCATTGGCACACGAGAGTCATTCAATACACGGTATCTGATAATGTCGGTATCGGTATCAAATGTTAAGGGACGAACCCAATAAACTCTGATATCCGAATGGGCCATACTTTGTACATGACTCACTAAGATATAGAGTGGGTTCGAACGGGCCCGAACTCCCACAAAGTTCAGTGGTGACTCCACTTCGATTTAAATTTCAACTCGAGATCCATCTCACATGAGATTCATTCGCCTCCCCAAACCCGCGCGTGGCCGCGCCGGAGTGGACCTATGTCATGTCCACAATTTGGCGACTCCGCTGGGGATTAACTGATGCGTGACTTACCATCGGCATCCTCAGGGTGAGACTCGAAGAGAAATCGTTTGACTAGTACAATACGCGTTTTAGTTTTACGGTTCACGCATAACCTCATATTTTCCCGGGCCGGTACTGGTGACCGACGTCCACTATACCATTGATGTAGTCCAAATTGGATATGTCAAAAGGTGTTCATAGCAGATTCGTATGGGTTTTACGGCATGTTCTAAGCTCAACTCGACTTAGGAAGTCCACCCCGATTCTCGAATAGGCTATGTACACTGGTATAGACCCTTTATAGACTGACCAAGACTTAGAAGTAGAGCATACATGGTGTCGTTACTATGCTTGCGTGATTATGTGCTACTTGGCTTCTAAAATCGTTTTTTTTTTCAAAAACCGCATTTTTCAAAATTTGCATCCTTTTCAAAACATCCAACTTCAAAACCCAGGGCATATATCGAATTTAGGATTTACGATTCTACTCAAAATAGCCTTTTTCTAGTCGGTATTCTGCCCATTTCAAAACTCGAAAATATTTTCGAACTTTCAAAACCGTCGCCCGGCTCGCCTTTCCGTTTTTTTTTTTCGAAAAAGCCGGGCTTCCCCCCGACTTTTTCGAGCTTTCAAAAAAATCTATTTCAAAATCTCCTCTCTTCTTAGGACTTCACGTATTTAGCAGTGTCGGGTCGTGTCGTAAGTCATCAAGGTCTTTAGCGTCGAAACTCCGTCGATCTTATATCACGGGTTTCCTCCCTATCCCAGTCCGCCTTATTTAACTAAGGCAAGGCCCACCTACGTAGGACATACTCCTACAAAGGACGGCCCGTTTACACAATCGAGTCCAAAGTCTGAGGAACGTCTCACGTGAATCTCCTTTCAAAAGGGACTCGGCCCACATAGCCGGATCCCAAGGGAGGCCCACCTTTCACAAGTCGCCCGTCTAGGTGTCCTTTCCGAGTCAACCTTTTACAAGGCATAGCCCTATTACAAAAGGTTCGTGATCCTTACATCTAAGGATCACTCGTCCGGCACTCGAGTCTTAACAAAGTCTTCAATCCCACTCGGGGCCTACCCTTCAGCAGAGCGATCAACCACGGTTGCTCTGAGGGTCATGTCTTACACGTGTCTCACCTACCCCACTTTCGAGTCACTTAGATGTCACACCATCTAAGTCCTACCAGAGTTTTTAGTCTCACTCGGGGGCTGTCCTCCACCTGAGCAGTCAACCACGGCCACCTTAAGGGGTACCTTACGTCCATCCTGCACCGGTGTCCTTACGATGCCTTCTTCGAGTCGTACCTATGCTACGAATACTCGAGTCACCTAGGTTTAGGTCGCCACGGTTAGTCCGAGCACGCGACGCGGTCAAACACGGTCGCCCCATTTTCGGACTCACCCGCATGCAGCTTAGATCTCATGGTCGAGTCCGAGCCAGAGTCATTACCTTGTCTAGGTCAACGTTCGAGTATCCCGGTCCAGAAGTTTTTGTCGACCCGTCACCCCGGGCCGTGTCTAGTTTGACTCCCTCTCCTGCATTTGCGCAAAGTCGAGTTTAGGCGAGTCATGGCACCAGTCGTTTTCTCCAATCAGAGACCTTACCAAAAAAGAAACAACCAACCGAGAATCCGAAAGTCCGGATTCGATTCGAGTCTAAGTTTGAGTCCGAGTCTAGGATATCCTACATCCTCATTTCCAAATCAGAGTCGGAGTCATTTGCATTCTGTCCTCTTTTTCAAAATTCAATAAAATCAGCTCTTTTCAATCTCTCATATATGCTTTCCTTATGTGTTTCCGAGAACATGATGAACACCATCATACACTGTGAGCACACGCACGTGACTATTATAGGCACATCTATAATGACTGCAGGAAATCGAGACCCGTGTTTTCCTTTACCAGTTCCATGTATGGTATAGAAAGCCACATAACTACCCTTAGCAGGAGCAGTATCGAATCCTATGACAAATCTAGGTAGTCTCCTAGTTTGGATTCAAGACGGGAGGCAAGTCCATTTCCCACAATAAACATCCATCCAATACGATCGACCAATCCCTACCTTAGGTGTTAGTCTGACCAACAGAACAAAGAGAGAAAAAAAAGCTGGACAAAAAGAAATCAAAAGTCCAAGAGAAAAAAAAAGCAAAAGGCCAAAACAAAAAAGCAGGCCATCATAAAAAAAAGGCATCCATGACCAAGGTTAAACGGTCAATCCAAGTGAAGAATCCCAAGACCGGGGCTAAGAGTCAACCAAAAAATATTCAAAAACACATGACCGTAGTGAAAACGGTCAATTCAAAAATGCCCATATCATCAAATAGGGGAGAATCAACCAAGCTGGTCAGCCAACACCACATCTAGCCTTCCCACATTACAACCCTCAAGACCTTCTCGAGACCTAGGCTAGTGAAAGCCCAGAATTTTGAGGATTCAAGCTCCATAGGATACCCTAACCATTAGTGCCGGACATGGAAATCAGATCCCACATTATCAAACCTGCCCGATCGAAGTTCGAGTCATTTTTACTCGACTTCCTCCTTTCCTACCACATTACAATACCTTACCCTCGAAGCCTTAGCTCCACAAAATCAAGCTCCAGATGTCAAAACATCAAAGCCACTTGCGACATAGCTCCACATTTCCAAAAACATTCAAACCAGTTACCAGCCCCAAACACGGGAACTCAACCTGCGGTCGGCATAGAACATGCCCAAATAGTTCATACCACTTCTGGGGGCTACCCCGGAGAATGCTCACAGTCACAGGATTAACATCCTAACTATTTTAACCCTTTGATCAAGACATCATTGGGAATGCATCTAGCCTACACCATTGCTATGGCTAGTTACACACAAAGCCCTAATAAACTAGGCAACATAATATATTTTCAACACTGAACTACGTCATGGTTTGATTTCACTACACGTGAATACGTAGGCAGCCTTTCAACAGAGGCACAACCACCCACATTGACACACATTCAAAAAAAAGCACCATCATTCCGGTCACGACACTGTCATGTTCTCAACAGCTAGCTTTGTCGTCCTGGGGGCTTCTTCTAGGCAGAAGTTCTCCATCAACTCACATAATCCAAATACTTTCAAGCACCAGCCTCCTTTCATTTCTATAGAGTGTCCTAGAACTCGGCTCAGTCGAAGACAAGAATTTGTCAGGGACTCGAAGAAGCACCTACCTTGGGAATATACCCCGAAACCAAACGATCTTAAAAGAGCAACAAGCTATAACATTGCTACTACTAAGTCCTGTCGTTACAGTCCCATTACTGACCACTGCAACCCTATATAACACATCCTTCCCATTTTAACGTTCGACCGTGTTGCCACTCGCCTAGGCTACGGAATAGCGCAACTTAAGAGTCTTGTCATCTTAGGTGGCCCACCCTCTTCCGAGTCACGGTCCAACCCTTAGAGAGTCCAAGTCGTGTCTGTCAACTCGTCCGGTCGCGTCCAGAGTCGAGTCTGTCGGTAGGCCTCTCTCTTCGAATTCCCATTTTAAAATTTGCAAAACTTAGCCATTTGAGAAAATTCTTTTCGACAAGGTCAAATTTCAGTCTATTTCACCTTTTTCAATTTTGAAAACCTATCTCCTAGCACGTGAGTTGCTTTCAGGACTTCGATTTCAAAATAAAGCAAAAATCATTTTTCCCAGCGCAAGTCAGTCTATAGATGCTAAATGCATTTCCTGTATACTATCTTGCTATCCACTATATTTGCTATTTCTGCCTATGTATTTAATGTTTCAGGTACCAGCTTGTGCTTCCCAAAGGAACATCAAGCCTTTACTTCCCCAGCGTGAGTCAGTGTTTCGCCTAAATGTTACATACGAATTGCTATGTGTCGGCATCATACAGGTACACCCAGACTCGAGAAGGAAGTCTCCTCGCAAGAATCCCCCAGGCAACTTTTCTACTAAAGAATCGGGATGTGTCTGCGAACGGACACACTCATAGCTTCCTATGCAAGCTCCCGCGTAATTCTGAATCGAGATGTGTCTGCAAACGGACAGACCCATAGCCTCCTATGCAAGCTCCCGCGCAGCTCCAAGATGGGATGTGTCTGCAAACGGGCACACCCAAGGCTTCTTAGGGAAGTCCCCATAGAGCTATTAGCATCAACTCAGGTATGATTTCTGTCTTATGGTTGGTGAGCCCCTTTACGCGAGTCTGAATGGACTATAAACGACCCGATCGGAAGTCTGCCAGGTCTTAATCTTTGATTGGCCAGGTAGCTACTCTGACTTTCGCCTTGTCCAAGCCTCATTCAGAGTGGAAGCTCTGTAGACACCCACATTTTGACCGCCAGGTGTCTATAGCAGTTTCCAAAAAACACCCGATGATGATCGGACGTAAACATGACTAAATACGCTTGATTATGGACTCAGAATCAATAGTAACTAGTGCGAGCTTTTAACGGAGTAAAAATCTCACAAAACAGACCTCAAAATCAGGCCCACTGGGTCATTTCGAGTCAAACAAGACTAATTTGGGTCAAATCCGACACCAGGGGCAAAACCGTCTTTTAGCGACCGAGTCAAAACCCGGTCAAAGGTATTTTCCGAAACACTGAAACCAGCCATGTCACCCCACGAGTCCGGTTCAAGCTCAAACACTACAAAAATCAGCTACAAAAAAGAATAAACAATTCTGATTAAGGATAGAATTCGATCTCCAGTAGGATTCCCGACCGAGCACTCCACCGAGTACAAGGAGTACTCGGCCGAGTACCCCAATACCAGCCAGATTCCGTGACTTCCCCACCAAGTAACGGAAGTCACGTTCCTCTCAAATTGCTTACTTTTCCTATCCTTAGACGGAATCCCACCTCATCCCGACCGGTGGCTTTCTTCCTTTGCAAGTTAGCTATCTCCTATCTAAGACGGGTATCCTCTCCTATAAATAGGACCCTCCCATCAACACATCAAGCACATCAATCATCATTCATCACACATCTAAAAACACCAATTATACACACAATTCCCGACATCAATTGCAACATCAACACAACAATTCCAATCCCGACACACAAATTACAACCCGGAATTCCAGCAATACTAGGCATATTATATTCCAATCTTTCCTCTAGAAATCTTATAGGATTTCCGACCATTCACAACCCAAAATTCTAGGCAATTTTAGGCAAACCGTATACAAACCCGAGAGCAAAACTCGCCAAATCCCTAACCATACACACCATAACTCACCTATATACATCTTAACGCTCCCGCGCCTAGGCCGCTACTACGAGTCCGTTTTCGAGATAATCAAGCATGTAGGTTGAGGGTGTTACAAATCCCGACTTCTCCCTTTTCTTCTCTTTCTCTCGGCCGTCTGTCTTTTTTTATGGGTCATCGTCACGTTTTTTTCTCCTTTTCTAATATCGAAACTACAATATAATTTTCTATATAAAATAAACGTTCTTAAAAATAAGATATCGATTTCATCGTCGAATATCGTATCAAAAGGAACTAAATCAATCTCGTTGATGCTAAAAAATCGTCATATGGTCTTAAAAACAAATACGACGATTTCAACGCGGAGAGAACTAACATTGCTTTTTTAAGTTCGATTTTCAAAACGATTTACAAAACCTATTTTTTTCTCTCTTTTTCTAAAAACCATTCCGAATATTTGTTATCGATTTCATAATCGAATATCGAATATAACGTATATCGAAAATTTAAGTCGAGTATAAATTATATTATATTTATACGCGATTTAACAAAATTGTCAATTTTCGAAAAAGGGTCCCGAGAACAGGCAGTCATGCGAGTCGCACGAGTCCCGTGCGAGTCGCATGGCCACGCGAGTCGCGTCCCACCCGCGCGGGTCGCGTAGCCTCCTGAAAATCGCAACACGAAAAGCGACCCCGTCTTATTTTTTTCAAACATCTTTTTCTTTTTTTTAAAAACAACGGGCTTTTCGGCATATTTCAGGTCTCGATAAATATTTTCTTGACCTCGGTCAGCGCGTGCTTAATCCATCACGTGTCACAAAATTTTCAAAATCATTCATGTCGTTGCATTATATTTACATCTTTTATTCAATTTACAAACCGTTACTAACCCGTTTGTTCTTTGTCTTTGTATCTTATTTTCGTTGTTTTGTTTTATAATACTAAAACGAACCCCGCATGCTAAAATACAACTTCGACGTTAGTTTTAGATGCATTAAATTGACGTAGCAACCCATTCAATTATTCGCATGTTTAGGGAAAACAATCTTTGCATATCATTCATCGTATTACTAACGCGCGTATTTCAAAATCAAACGATATCTTAGTAGATGCCGCTATTGTGCGGGCGGGGTTGGGTGTTCTTTGTGAACTTCCCAATACGTACCCTCACCCCTTACTCAGAACCATGGTTTCCGGATGTCCGAATCCATTGGCACACGAGAGTCATTCAATACACGGTATCCGATAATGTCGGTCTCGGTATCAAATGCTAAGTGACGAACCCAATAAACTCTGACATCCGAATGGGCCATACTTTGTGCATGGCCCACTAAGATATAGAGTGGGTTTGAACGGGCCTGAACTCCCACAAAGTTCGGTGACGACTCCACTTCGATTTAAATTTCAACTCGAGATCCATCTCACATGAGATTCATTCGCCTCCCCAAACCCGCGCGTGGCCGCGCCGGGGTGGACCTATGTCATGTCCACAGTTAGATATAAAATGACACGCGTTGCATTGTGATTAGTTGTGTATGAAAATCTCATACACTTCGAGTGTAGCCTTTTCGGTCTTTTTTGTTTTCTAATCTGTAATCTTATTCAAATTTTCAATCTTATCTGTTATTTTATCCAAGTTATTTTATTTATCTTTTAATTTGTAATCTTATCTAAATCCTCAATCTTACCTGTTATTTCATCCAAAAGAAATCTTTAGCCGCATTTGTTATCTCATTCTCTATAAATAGTGGCAAAATCATTAATAATTCTCATACATTCCTCACTTCTCATCTTTACCTCTCTCCCAATTATATATTTAAACTTTTATATATCTAAGCACGAATCCAAACAATAATCCTAATAATAATAAGGGAAAATTGATAACCCATACCTTCAACAACTTCATTTTCACCGAAGATGTCTTGGCCTAGTGGTTGAGACTAGGTACCGTGGACTATAGGTCCCAAGCTCGAATCCCTAATCCCCTTATATTGTAATGCGTCTAAGTGCGTGCTTCGTTGAACTAAAAAAAAATAACTTCATTTTAAAACTTTATACCTTATATAGTTTTTTTCAAAACTTATGCCTACTTATCCAATTTATTTGATCATAATACATACCTTCGTCCAAATTCCGTCAAAAACCTAACGGATTCCATCATACTTTGGTTTTAAGTTGTAAAGTTTGTTTATCCTTTTATAATTATATCCTTATTTAACGTAGTTAAATATTTCACTGTCATCTCATTCATCATTATATATTCCTTTTTAATTCATCAGGTAAATTTAAAGTTATCTCTAAGTTTAGGGGTGAGCAAAAAAAAACTCGAAACGAAACCGGTTTAAAAAATCCAAAAATGCGGGTTTTTAAAGTTGAAAATAGGTTCGGGTACCCGTACCGATTTTTTTAGTGAAAATGCGGGTTAGGTTCAGTTCACAATTTTAAAAATAGGGTACCCGATTTTGATCCGGTTTACACTTTTAAGCGAAAATAAAATAAAAATTGATATGCAAATTAGAGAAACCGGGTCAAAAATCGATTCGGAAACCGGTTCAGAAAACCGGTTTATAACAAAGATAACCATATTTTGAAAAAACCGAGTCATAAAAACTGGTTCGATTTTGGTTTACAATATGGAAAAAAAAGCGGGTACCCAATTCAAACCGGTTGGTTTTGGTTCGGGAAAAAACGATTTTTAAAAACCGGGTAACCAAACCGGCCGTTTTCAAAAACGGTTCGGGTACCCGATTTTGCTCACTCCTACTTATGTTAGAGTAGTCGTCCAATGTTACTAAATAAGGGTAAAATGGTCAATTAGTAATAGCACGTTAGTTTTATGACGAATTTTGATTAAGGTATGCGATGGTAGGAGTTTGTCGTCTATCCTACCGATCAAAATAATAATCAACAAACCTAAGTTAGGTAGTTAGGGTAAGTCGAGTCAATCCTCAGGGACGGGAATTCCAACCTAAGTATGCCACGATTTAGACTAAATTCTAGGCGAACAATGAAGGAAAGTTATCGAGATAGATTTCTAACTAGACTAAGGTCTACTGAACGAAGAAGACACATGGAAGAGAATTGGTTTGAGTTGGACAAGGGCTAAGGACTAAGAGTTGCATAAACTAAAACGATTCAACTAATACTAAATTAAGATAACTAACAAGAGAAACAATGACTAAAAGAATGGAGAATTCAATAAGAGAAGGACTAGAATTAGGTCGGGTTCAAGGGTGTCGAGACAATCAAGGGTGAACAAGAACGAAAGGGTAGTCAAGCTATCTAGGCGTAATCCGGGCTCTTGCTCCAAAACCGTCCTAGAGGTTCCCTGCTCTCGCGCAAGAACTCATCCTAGCAACATACAAGGTCACAAGAAGAAGGCAAGAAAACATGCATTTGCAACTACAAGTCATACAAGCATTTCATCAAACATGATCCATGCATACAACCAAGAAGCAACCAAAACTATCACCAACATCTTAAATAAACCCTTAATCACCCATGAAAACACCCAATCCCCCTACTAATCCTAGCAAGAGGACTACTCACACATAACTAAACTAAAACAAGCAATAATTGTAGGAGGACTCATGATTAAAGCATTCATAATGAAATCTAAACAATTAACAAAACAAAACTTAAACAAAGATTCAAACTTTAAACAAAAGAGAAGAAGAAATTATACCAACAACACAAGGGAGAATGAAAGGAGAGAACTTTGAATAAAATCAACCCAAGGAGATATCCAATGTTGTCAAGATTGAATAATCTACTACAAGTCTTCAAGAATCCAAAGATGAAACAATAATTAACACTAAATTAAGGCTTAATGAAAAGTGAATAAGAAAGTATTAAGCTAATATACACTAATCTAAACTAATCTATTCTAAAGTAGAGGCAAAAAATTATCTAGGGTTTTCTTTTTTTAAAACAATACAAGATGAGGTATTTATAGGGTTGCATGAATAAGGGAAGCGAAGCGTCGAAACGGGAGAGGAAACAGGGTCGTCCCGGCCGTGATGGTGGGCTTCCCGGGCGTGATTGGTACCGTCCCGGCCATGATGGAGATGGTCACGGCCATGACGGCCTCAATTTTCTTCCTTCCTCTCGTCTCTTCTTCACGGCTTGCTACACGGTCATGTAGCCTCCCGGGAAGATTCCTTCTTGCTTTTCCTCGGCTCTAAGGATGTCTCGTGACTCTGGATAGGCGCTTATGATGTAGAAATCGACTCCAAATGCCGCGTTCTTGCCATAGGAACCTCGAATCACAAGATAACTCAAGAAAAGACATTAGTAGCCCAAAAACCGCTTCTAAAAGCGATTAAACCAAGGAAAAACGAGTAAAGCAAGAAGGAAAGACGATATAAATTAGGCATATCAGTATGTATTATGAAATAAATTAGATAAGTAAGTATAAGTTTTGAACCTTTTTTTATCTAAGGTATAAAGTTTGAAAAATGAAGTTATTTGAGGTATAAGTTATCAATTTCCCTAATAATAATATTTGTCAACAATATTTTCAGTTTCCATATTGTAGACACCCGCATTTTGCCTGCTAGTGTCTATAGCAGTTCCCGACAAAACACCCGATGATGATCGGACGTAAACGTGACTTAATACGCTCGAATACGGACTCGGAATCAATAGTATCCGACGTGGGCATTTAGCGGAGTGCAAATCTCTCAAAACCTACCTCAAATCCAGGCCCAGTGGGTCGTTTCCAATAAAATGAGACTAATTTGGGTCAAAACCGTCACCGGAAATAAAACCGTCTTTTAGCGACCGAGTCAAAACCCGGTCAAAGTCGAATCCCGAGACGAACCAGCCTCACAATATGTCCAAATGCACAAAATGAATCAAGTCACAACAACCAAATCATTCAAAAAAAGGTCAACAAATCATTCCTAAAATATCTCATCCTAATTGATCCACTCGATCGAGTGGATTGACCCACTCGGTCGAGTGGAGCCTCAAAAAACGGACCAGATTCATTTTCAAAGGCACTCGACCAAGTGCACTAGGGCCACTCGATCGAGTGACCCTAGGTCGTGGGGTTCTCCTATAAATACCCCCATCAACCCATCACATTGAAGGAACTTTTTTTCCATCATACTTTTCAGCCATTACTACTTCAAAAACCCTCACATTTTCATCCATCATTTCACCTTTAAGCATTCACCATATACACATCCTCTCTACATACACACACATACAATCAAAACTCGAGATCAAAACTCGCCAAAGACCCGAGAGCATCCTCTCCCTAACCAAACACACCCTAACTCACCCTACATATCTCGACACTCCCACGCACACGCCGCTACTACGAGTTCGTTTCCGAGGCCATTTAAGCATGTAGGTTGAGGGTGTCATCAAACACCGTTTCTTTTTCTCCCTTCTCTTTTTAACGTTTTTATATATATATATTATGTATTATTATTATTATTATTTATTATTATTATTATTATTATTATTATTATCATTATTATTATTATACTAACACTAACATTTTTAATTCCGTTACTAACTTTTATTTTTATGTATACTAACTCTCTAATCTAACATTTTATTTATATACTCTAACCTCTAACATTTAATTGTCGTCATTAACATATTAATACCGTGTGTGTATATATATATATATAATATTAAAATTCGGATCTTAACACGTTTGACTACGACGATCATCCAAAGTCCGTTTAATCCCTTTACGAGCAACGACAGAGGTGGCACCCTTTCGAGGAGCACCGCCCCAATGTACTCAAGGGTATAACGCGATCGTGGTTGCTCATAGTTGAACGCGTAAGACTCCATTTCTAAGATTAGCGCGAAATTCGTTGATGCGAAAATCGACATCACATAATCCGTTAGGATTAGTATCGATGTCGTGACGCGGAGGACTACAACTTCGTCACTAATCAAACTTTTTTAATCCAATAATAACATATTCTTATAAAATCCCGATAACGGTCTCATAATCGTATAACACACGTTTATGACATCGAGAACCGAGTTGAATTTAAATAATGCAATATTTTTATTTAACTCGGTCAATTATCGAATTCAAACAAATAAAAATGAAACGAGCCATGCCTCGTACAGGGGGCACTCGATCGAGTGCCATGGGCCACTCGATCGAGTTGGACCCCAAAAACTGGGCAGTAGCTACTTCGAGGACGCACTCGACCGAGTCTATTCTCTGACTCGATCGAGTGGGTCCTATAACCCAGAAATCCGAGAGCTTAAATGCAACATTTGTGCCTCGTCATTTTTTTCACGACTTTTAGTCGACACGTGTAAAGTCAATCACGTGATTATATTTTTCAAAACTCATGCATATCATATCACTTAAAACGACCTTGATCGACGGTCTTGCACTATTAATCTTGTGTCGACGAGTCTTTAGTCGTATCCGACACATAATTAATTCAGACTCTATTCCTCGATGTGATAAGTCGGGACAAGGCATCGAGATTCGGGATCGGGCTAGCATCACGCTTAGGTTCCATATCTCCGTCCTTCGCTTAATACGCAATATAATGCGTAATTAATCGAAGTTCGTCCATTTACACAACTTACGGTCTAGTTTATATTTATTATATACGGGTCCGTTTCTAGTTAACATTTGCTGCTTATAATTCAATTATTCTATTTTATTGCTCGTTGTATTGTGAATTCCGGGTTGTATTCCGCCCGTGTAATTTGTAATTTATTTACGAGTTTTCTATTATTTGATGTTTGCCATTTATTTATTTAAATGAACATCGCATGCTAAATCACTTTGACGTGAATCAAGATGCATTAAATGACGTAGTTAATCAACAACTCGCATGCTTAGCCCGAAAACGCTGTTTGCATATCATTTAATCGTTTTACTAGCGCGCGCACACGAACACGAACGATGTCTTAGTAGAGGCCGCCATGTGCGGGCGGGGTTGGATGTCCTTAGTGGGCTTCCCAACACGTACCCTCATCCCTTACTCAGAACCTTGGTTTCCGGATGCCCAAAACCATTGGCGCTCGAGAGTCATTCTATATACTAAATCCGGTTCAAACGGTATCGATATTGCAATGCAAAGGGACGAGCCCCATAAACTCTGAAATCGAAGTGGGCCGTACTTTGTGTACAGCCCATGACGATATAGAGTGGGCTCATATGGTTCCGAATAACCACAAAATTCGGTGGCGACTCCATTTTGACTTAAATTTTGAACCCGAGAACAATCTCACCACGAGATTCATTCGCCTACCCAAACCCGCGCGTGGCCGCGTCGGGGCGGACCTACGTCATGTCCACACATATAATATGATACAACTAAATGCTAATCTCCCCCACCCATTAGTCCGATAGTGCAATATCCACCCTATTCACAAACACCATTTTACCCACATAAATCAACTCACACACAAAATTCACATAATTCACAAATTTCTAATTATCCAAACACGACAAGACGACAAGTGACAATGTCCCTATGTACTGCTCGCAAACTCCCTAGTTATAATAATTCAAATTAGGAGTGAGCAAAAAAAATTGAAACCAAACCGAAATCCGGTTTAAAAAACCCGAAAATCCGGGTTTTTGAAGTTGAAAACCGGTTCGGGTACCCGAACTGGGTTTTTTAGTGAATAAATGGGTCGGGTTCGGTTCCCAATTTAAAAAACAGGGTACCCGCTTTTGAACCGGTTTACACTTTTAAACGAAAAAAAATAAAATTTTGATATGCAAATTAGTGAAACCGGTTTAAAGAACCAGTTTATAACGAAGATAACCATATTTTAAAAAAAATCGAGTCATAAAAAAATGGTTCGGTTTTGGTTTACAATATGAAAAAAAATTGGGCACCCGGTTTAAACCGGATCAGTTTCGGTTCGAGAAAAAGCGGTTTTTAAAAATCGGGTGCCCGAACCGGTTTTCAAAACCGGTTCGGGTATCCGGTTTTGTTCACCCCTAATTCAATTAGTATTGAACTATTAATGATTCAAATGAAAATAATACCGATAACACACACCCACTTCTCAATATGTTCCTCCCTTAAATTGGACAATTCAAGAAGACGAAGCTCTTATTTATCGTTTATTAGTGCAAAACTCGTGTCTACGCACGATTTTTTAATTAATTTTGTTTAAAAGAGTTTAGTGATGTGAATACGTGATAAAATTATATTCGTCCATCTTAGCCAATATAATGGTTTACGCTTTTCCTTCTTTAGTAGAGTATTTTCGAGAATTAATTTATTTCTAAATTAGGGGATTAAGATGATTAGATAGGATATTTTTAGATTAGAAAATAGACATGTCAAATTTTGACTCGACTCATAAACCTATCTCATCTTTTTAGGGGTCGTTTGGTTACTCCTCTAATTCTCGGGAAGTGCAAGATCACAAAAATTGCATTTTCAGGGAGTTGTTTGGTTGTCCATTTCATGGGAATTGCCACTTCCTCCATAATGAGGGAAGTTAATCACCAAGCCCCCCTTGATATGTAGAACTTCCCGCATGAAGTCATTTCCCACATGACAACCAAACAATATTTTTGTAATTCCCATGAAATACAAATTCACGTGAATTTAAGTTCCTGGTAACTTATCTTCCCATGATGAACCAAACGAGCCCTTAGGTCAAGATCCTCAAACTTTGACTTGTGATCCAGTTGGCTCAAACCTAGAATGATACACTAATTTAGGATCAAAACTCGGGTTGACCCGCTGGTTCGATGACATGTCATTAAAAAATAATTAAAATATTATTAAAAATTTGTAATGTTAATAGTGTAAAATGTCATGTAATAATGTTAATAGTGTAAAAAATAATTAAAATGAAATGACATTCTTCTGAATCGGTCATCTAAAATTTAATACGGAGTATATACTCACCATTTAATGATAAGAGATTTATAAAATAATACGAAGTATAGTTTCTACAATTTTTTAATTGTAAAATATGGTAAGTATTTTTTATATAATTATATTAACGACGTTAAATATGATTACTATTAAACAAATAACTGAATTTTTAATTAGTACTCGTATAAAAGTAAGGCTTCAGAAATTATATATTCGCTCAGTATTATGAAATTATACCTAGTACTCCGTATAATTTTGATACTCCGTAAGTCCGTATGTTATTTGGTTATTACGGAGTATTATGTAGTATTCATTTGCCTATTTATAGTCTAATACATAGTACGGAGTAGTTTTTTTTAAGGATTATAATTATTCAAAAGATTAGAGAATATAGTTGTTCTGGATATTTTCTTCTTAAAATTGTCTTACAATTCATTTAATTGGGCCTTAAAGTTGAAATGAAATTGTTTTAGTTAGAAAGCCCATTTTCCATAATTATGAGAAGCATTCTGACGGGAAAACTGAAAACACTATATTGCTCCTTGGTTCTGTGTTAGTGAATAGGGGATGAGGGTTTCAGAAGATGTTACAGTTGGTACAAACCAAACTCGTGGAAACTTTATTTGGAGGAGGGTTAAAGATTTATATGATCAAGCTCAAAAATCAACTCCCAAGTTCTTAAAAGAACGAAAATCCAAGATGTTAGATGACCGATTCAGAAGAATGTCGACCCAAATCATGAAATGAAGTGGGTGCATGAAACAAGTAAGACCTAGGAAGACGAGTGGTATGAATGAAGATGATGTATGGCACGAGCTCTAGAGCTTTATAAACCATGTGTGTTTCACTTGGAGCATGCTTGGAATATGATATAACATTATCAAAAATGGAAAGTTGCAGTAACACCTTGCCGTCATAAGTCTCAACGAGATGATGTTGAAAATGGAAATAGTGGTCGCGCTAAAAAGGTTCGAGATGAGGAAGAAGGTTATTTAGTCCCTATTTTCATTGACGATGATATTTTATCAAACTAGCATCCTATAGGTATTAAAGTGACAAAGAAAAACAAAGGGAATAAAAAGGCAACTGATGATAAACATGACGATCACTAAAACCCGATGATCAGCGAACCGAACCGAACCCAACTCAATAAAAATGATGTCAGATAATTATTAAGCTTAAAGATTGATTCAAATGAAAGTGATATAGTGAATAACTTGATACATTTGACATAATAACAAATTAATTAAACCAAATAATGATCAACAATTAAACTTCTAAGGAAAATATTGAAGCAATATGATACGTTAACCAGACCCGATAATAATCCGTCCTAGACTCGATCTGACCCGACATATCAGCTGAGCTGAGAATGACTCGCCTGAACAAACTCGACCCAAAAGAGTATGCAGACCCGATATAACCCCCGATATCCAAACCTGTCTTGACTCAATCCAAACCCAACCCGAGTGACCCTATTGTCACCTCTAGGTATTACTTTGAGTAATTACGTACATACAACACAGATATTAATCATAACTACGAACGACTATATATGAATTTGTAAATAGAGTTATAATCTTATCGCTAACTTTAGAAATTGGAATTATTTTTTAATAAGTACGGGCCGAGCCGAGGCAAAATTCGTGATCCAAATCCGACTAAAAAACACTTCAATTATTTTAGGGCCAATCCATGAAATATTTTGACTATAATATAAAGTCCAAGCCCTTTTAAAAAGCGAGCCGAATTGGACCGGACCTATGAACTTGGGAGTTGGGGCCTTTGATCAAGTCTAGGACTGGGGTGATACCCGTATACCCAGACGAAGCTTGAACCCGTCGCCATTAAAACCGCGTTCCCTCTGTACAAAATAAAATAAAATAAAAAATCAAACCCAACGAAAAATCCGGCAATCGGAAAAATGGCGTCGGCGGAGGGCGGAGAATCATCATCAACTTCAACTTCAACTTCAACATCAACATCAGTGTCTCCTTCCCGCCACTTCTACCTTGCTGTGGATCGTCTCTCTATCAAAATGGTAGATATCAGTTTCCTCAACTTGACCCCCTGCAATTGTATTTATTAATAATTAATATTATTAGTGCAGGAGACATTGGTGGATTTGCTGGGAGTAGTGGGCACAAGATCCGGCCTTCCCATCGTTGTTTGTTGCACTTCTCGCGATGAACTTGACGCTGTTTCCTCTACTGTCTCCTCTCTTCCTTACATCTCTCTTTCCTCCTTGGTACTACTACTACCACCACCCTCTTTCTTATTTGGTGTCCACGCTCCATAATAGTACGATATTCTCAAAAGACCTCGTTCTCGTGACAGCCGGATACTCTCGATGGCTTTACGTTTTTAAATCAGACATAAACACTTGCGATGTTGTGTGGGACTATTATGTCGATAAATTCAGAATTCTTTCTTTTAATTCATTCATAAATCAAAGTACAATAGGGATAATGACAAATGGGATAGAGATAGTGTATATAATAAGCACAATGCATTTTTGATAGAAACTGGATGGTTGAATTTCAATTTTTAATTTTTGCAGTATAGTGATCTTGGTGAGACGGAACGAGCTGTGGTATTGGAAAGTTTCCGCCACGCAGCCTTAAAATGGCACCAAAGCAGTAGTTCACTCTCAGCAGAATTGATAGAAGAAAGTGGAGAATTAGACATCAAATCTCCAATGGTAGTTGTAACAGATGTTTGCCTTCCCATTATTGCTTCAGGCGAAGCTCCTCTTCCTGCTCGTATTTTAATCAATTATGAGCTACCCACAAAAAAGGTGGATTTTTTTCCTGCTCAACATGAAAAATGCAAAATGTATTCTTTGACTTTGGTATAAATCTCCGTTCTATTAAGGGTCAAGTGAAAGGCTGGAAGCAGCATTTCTGTGTTGCAGATGGTAGGGTTGAAGACGCCCATCCCACCACCTAATTAACTACTGCTTTTGAAATACAAGTCCATGTGATTACGAGCATGAGTCGTAGCAGTTCATTATCACGTCGGTTTATGCCGTTATGTGAAATTCATTTAAAATCATAATTTAGCCTTCGTTTCTGCTTGTAAATTATGATGATGTGGTAGTAGCATATACAGATACTAGGATGAGAATACAGTCCCTCATGGCCTCATGTACTCCACCTTTTGGTTTAATGCTGTTGTTAGACTTAGAACTCCTGTGTAATACTTTTTCATATATTTTACAGGAAGTATATATGAGGCGGATGGCTGCCTGTTTATCTTCAGGTACTTGATTAAATATACTACGAGTATATGTGAATATACGCATGTTGGAATTGCTTATTTTCTTACCAAGTTTTTTTTAACGTCTTCAGATGGGATTGTGATTAATATGGTTGTTGGGGGTGAAGTTGTGACTCTCAAAAATATTGAAGAAAGCATTAATCTCATTGTCGCTGAGATGCCCATACAGGCAAGTTAATTTTTTCTCCTGCATTTACACATCTTATTCCTGCAACGTAATAAAACTTGTATAGGATATCCATGATAAAATTTGTGTGAGGGCAATATTTTTTGTTTTAAGATCAATAAATTCCGAGGATTGTGTATCCGGGTGTATGGTCTTGGAACCTCTTTGTTTGGATAGATGGATTTGGAGGGAAAATGAGGGGAGGAACTAGCAGAGAAACAATTTGATTTGGATTTTGGAAGGGAGGATGATTAAACCCCTCTACTCCCTTCTCCCTGGTAAAATATTCTCTCGAACAAAGGAAAGATTTGGAGGGGAAAATTCCACCTTCCATTCCCTCTTTCCTCCGTCCCTCCCTTTCCCTCCGTTTCTTGTATCGATGCAATTTGCTAATATTATGAAGAAAATAATATTGAGAAACGTAGGATAGTTTCTTTAAAAAAAAAAACTTTCCAACACGTTTTATAATTAGTATTCATATAATTTTCAAGTTGTTGAAAAGAGAAGGAAGTACCTTCAAATATGAGATTGATCATTGATATATATAAAAACAGAGGGAGTATATAATTTGACACTAATTTGATTGTTATATTAACTGATATTCTAACGCAGTGCAGGTGTCTGAAATTTTATGATGATAAATCAAGACATCATGCTTCCTCTTTGATTGGCAGTGAATCTATTGTTCAGGTGCTTTACTCCCCCACGTTTTCAGCGCTATCAATTTTTTTGTGATGTAAAGTACTATCTAATAATGTGATATACCCTAAGTAAACTACTTTACTTTAGCTGGCCAAAGAAGGATATTACATAAAACAAGAAATACTTAACGATGATACTTAGTTCTTACTAGCCATGTTTTTGTCATCAGATTCCAAAACTTCTTTAAACCTTTTCACTATATTTGAATTCTCTGTCTAGAATTGGCCTGTTTAGGGTTCATTTATTTATTTATTTTTATTTTTATTTCAGCATACATGGTCGATTTAATTATCCGACTTTTAAAAAAAAAATGTTTGGGCGCCTGCTAAGTCGACACTCAGCAGAAGTGTCTCATTTCAAACCTCGTTCATTCTTCTTCTTATATGATTCTTTGTCACAACTTAAATTTGCCATCTTCTTTCAACTAGTTACGGAAATATGAATGGAAACTACCTTCACATTTCTGTACAGAATATGCCGTTTTTGCCCTACTGCTACTCCGTACTTGTGTACTGGTAAAGATTGATCTCAGATCCTAATACATAGTTGAAACTCTTTATAATTTCTTCCCCCTCCTAATCTATTCAATCTTCCTTATTTCCTTATTGGGCTTAGTCTTCATTCCTCATTATTCCCTATTTGGTCATACAATTGTACATGAATGGACAAAACTACTTTTCCCCTCTGTCTCAGCCCAAGCCCATCTATCTCATGTCCAACACCCACTACATTTTACACTCCCTGCCCTTCACCACCGTTGCGCTTGAAAGTGCGCTCACCCTACCACAACGATCTTCAATCTCGCATTCCCACACCAGCATAACCCACCCACCCGAAACCCTAGATGAGGATGAGAGGCAAATTTTGGAGCAAGTCAAGTAGTGGTTTCAGAGGAAGTGGTCAAATACGGAAGACATGCGATGATTTTTGGTGTTGTGGTGGGCGTTTGTGGAGGTGAGGGAGCGTATCTTGAGCCGTTGTCGATAGTAAGTGAGGAAACATGGTTGTTTTGGCCTGGGTTGTTGATGGTGCATGGGGGATGGATTGATGGTGTTTGTGGCAGTTTGGATGTATTTGGGATGGGTTGCAGTGTTTGGCTGCGGCAGGTGGGTGGTATACCTTGATGGAGTTAGTGCTGCAGTCACTTGTTCAAGTCTAAAAGCCTGTTCAATCCAAAGGTCTAAGGCCCCCTTCATCATCGTTCTGTTCAACCCTTATATCTCAAGCGTTGCCTTTAGTTCAAACCATGTAATCATGGATCTGTGCTGATGTTTGTTTCACTGTCTTGAAGGTTGAATTTTTCACTGGACGGTCTGCAAGGAAATGGTTGAGGTAGTATCCATCAAGTTTCGCGAATATGTCTATATCAGTCATATTACAACTTCCGCCACCCAAGGGAAGATGGCCAAGTTTCAGGACACCAAAATAGAACTACTGAAACCCCGTGACACCAAATGAAATTAGAACAGATTTTATGGCATCAGAATGAAAATTAACATGCTATGTTTACATTCAAAAGACCTTATATGAAAAATTCGTACCTCCTCGGTACACCGAGTATACCTAAAAATTTCTCAACATTATATACTCTTCCATTTGTTTCATGAAATGCTCTTCTTATATAGATTGTGCGTATAGACCATCAAAATTTATGTTGTTTCACGGCAGTGTGAAGGACAATTCGGATGCCATGGCTTTATAGTTATAGCACATAACAATGCACTTCCGCCCTTACTCGTTCGTGCAAGTTGTTCATAGTCACGTTCCCACGGTAACCCACCTTCCAACCGTCGCTGCCAAACCCCCTTCCCACTACTGGTGTCAACTTTGAATCGTGGTGCAAATGTGCCATGATAGTGAATGCAAGTGTAAATCACCGAGCATCTTTGCTTGATTGATCACCTTTGTGCATAACGCCATAACCCAATTGAAATCAATACGAACAAATCTCTTCGTAAAAATATAAAAAAAATTGAATTGAGAATCTCTTGATTTCATCATGTGTTTCCTGAATTCATTTTTTATCTATATGATTGTTAATGCACAAAACTTTATTTTCCATATTCTTGCGACTTCTACTTTCCTATTCCTAGTGGTGCAAGGATCCCGTCTTAACGCGTAATAAAAATGAAAAAGAAACGACTTTGATGCAAATTAACATTTATGAGCAATTCTGTTGCGAAACTAAATCACGCGTAAAGTAGCTGTGTTCGATACTTCAACGCACACCTCTGTTTACGCATTTACAGTCAAGTTGTAGTGAAGAAGATGGTATTCTCTTGATGATCGATCTCTTTAATTCGTATTTTAATCGGGTATCTAATGCTTTTTCCCTTCTGTATTCACATACAGCAAATTAGAAGAACATAACTTTATTCTTCTTCACTTTTGCTTTTGTTACGACTTCCTTACTCGCTTCTTCAAGATGCTCTTCCTTTGGTTACGACTCCTCTCTATAAAAGCTTGGAAACACATTTGATTGCCTAAGTTAAGACGATCGACTTTCTGTCTGCAATAGCTAAAGAATAAGTTGCAAGAATGTCAAAGCTAAGCTTTCTGAATGCCTACGGCATGAACCTCTCTCGGAAATCATCCATGATTAAAACACCAACCATCAAACAAACCTCATCAAAATCAAACTTCCAACCAAACTTGGCGGAAATGAAGCTAGTCTTCGACAAGTATGACCGAAACAAGGACGGAAAAGTGTCCAAGGAGGAGTACAAGGCGGTGTTGAGGGCCACCAGCGGGAATGAAATGATGACAGACAGCGAGGCAACCAAGCATTTTCAAGTGGCTGATAAAGACGGAGATGGGTTTATTGATTTCGAAGAGTTCATGAAGTTGCATAACAATAAGGTGAAGTCTAAGGACATTCAGAGTGCTTTCAAGGTGTTTGACAAGGATGGTGATGGCAAAATATGTGCTACTGAATTGATGGATGTGATGAAGAGAATGGGAGAAAGATACAGTTTAAAGTCTTGTGAGAAGATGATAACTGAGTTTGATAGTGATGGGGATGGGCTCATTAATTTGGGAGAGTTTACCATCATGATGACTCGAACCATGAACTTAGCCTAACTACAAGATTGTTGTAATAATAAAACTTATCCTGCTTTTGTTACTCGATGCATTTATTTTATTGTTGTTTTTATTTTTAATGATGGATGTTACATGTGTTCCAACTTCCGAGAGTACGGATATTCCCTCCCATCTATTCAATCCTTTATGTGAGTCCGTTTTTGTGAGTAAGCCTAGACTTCAACCTCCAAGGGCCAAAAGCACGGCAATAGAGATAATAGAGAATACATAATCATCGTAAAACTGTTGGACTCTCTTAAAAAATAAAACGCTCGTATTTACCTAGAGCTTAAAAAGTCCATGTATGTATATATAGATCAGAGGTGTCTTAATAAATTCAGAGGCTCAGTTCGAGTCTCGAGTTTAAAAATGCGGAATACTCCCTCCGAGTTTCTAACTTTGCCCCATTTACATTTGGGGTGAAAAATAAGGAAGAGAAAATGAGTGGTTAAAAAAGGGAGGAGGAAGAGAGAGAAATAGGTGGTTGAATGTGAACCACACGTTTATGGGATCAAACTAATGAAAAATGGGGCAAGGTTAGAAACTCGGAGGAAGTATAATTTTTTTTAAATGTTACGAGGAGTAGACTCAAACTACCACACTACAAGCCACATGTATAGTTATTATCTCATAATTTTGTATATAGAATAACTTCTCAAAAAAAAGGATTATGAGGCCAATTTGGACGCCCAATTCCCATGCTCATCTTGAACCCCCTATTAGCCGCCTCTGAGGTAGATCATGACATAGTCTTTTAGTCCATCAAGAAAACATTATTTATCGTCTCATCTATTCATTTGACCCATTTTTCGTGTTTAAGACGTGTTTTTCTTAAACAAGAAACACAAAAACTTGAGGGAGAAGACCTCTTATTAATTAAATTATTGAGACATTAAGGATTCGTTTGGATAGAAAATACGGAGTAGAAAGGAAGGGGAGGGGAGGGGGAGGGAAAGGAAAATGCGAGGGACGTTTTTTTTTTTTTTTTTTTTTTGTGCTAGCTAGAAGGAAGTTGCTTGGATAACAAAAATTGGAAGAAAAAGGGAAGGGGAAGAGATGATAAGTGTTTATTATTCGTATTCGGAAGAAGAATGTTGAATAAACAAATTACTCCGTATATAATAACAACTTCATCATGTTATTTGTTTGAGTAATGAGTAGTTGCGTAAAAAAAAGGTTTGACTCACTTATTAATTTTTGGAACCTACAATAATTCTAATTATTATTTTTTGACTCGTTTAAATATATCAATTACTCCGTATGTAGTATATTTTTTACTTAAAAATTGGTAGAAAACAAAGTAACGTAAATTTTTTTATTCGCATTCTTATCTTAACCTGATTCATCGGAAAAAAATAAGAGATAAAAAAACTGAACTGAATGTGTCTTGTCTGAACTGAACTAAACTAAAAGTGACAGAATATAAGTACAAAAAACCATGTTTTATGTTAACTCGACTCACCTGTAACGGGAAAAAAAGCGTAATTTTATTGTGCATGAAAGGGAAGGACTAACGTGATAGGTAGAAAGTATCATTTTTCTTCCAAATCTTCCCAACATTTTGGTCTAAAATGAAGAAACTCATTCCCTCCATTCCCCTTTCTCTCTCTAAGTTGTATCCACAAAGGAAAATGCATCCCTCCCTTTCGTTCCCCTCTCTTTCCCTCCATTTTCTTCTATCCAAACGACCCTAAACCATTTTTTCCGTAAACCTTTATATGTTGTTCGTAACCCTTTTTATTGTTCGATGTCCCTCAGAATACTATTTCGTTTTTTTTATAATACTTAGTATGTAATTTTGTGTTAAGCGTTACTTATTTTATTACTTTTTGTACCATTATCACATCAGTTTGTAATTCGTCTCCCAATAAGTTTGATAAGAGACCATTTCTTAGTAGCTCTACTTAGAAATCCGTTTTTGATAAGATTTGTTCTGCATGTGCATGCATGTTGAAGGGGAAAAAACGGAAGGATCACTTAGGTAAAAGAAGAGTATGCTATCAAAAAAAGAAAGCAAAAGAAATCAAAGAAATTGTTGAAACATGAAAGATGTATAATATCAATCAAAATGAGTTTGTAGTTCATATACATATGCCACGTTCTTTTCAACTTATTTTCAGTTCAATTAATTTCAATTCAGCCTTAGCAGACTCATTTTGTCTCAGTACTTCAGCCCAGTTCAATTTAGTTCTATTCAGACTATTCAGTCCAAAATAACTGAAATGAGTAGGTTAAACAGAGGTGGTGAAGTAAACATCTGAGTGTACAAATGTTTGTTGCACAACAACCTTTCCATCTTCCATACAATACAATACATATGGGCATAATTGTTGTTTTCTGGAGCTTTGCCTGTAAAGCAGATCATGATTCCAGGAAATGTTACTATCATATGAGCTAAGGGCCTTCTTCACAGGCTCACATCACATGAATAGCAGCTTCTGAATCTTTTGCCACCACATACTAACCCACCTTGTCCATTACTACATATCACAAGACACCCCAATAGACACACCCCTCTCCCGTTCCTCCCATAATAACTACTCCGTACTGCCTATTGCCACGCCACCTACAGTACCAACCCGGCCTCTAAACATCTTACCTTTGTATAATGAGGCATCAAAACTACATCATATCACGACATGACTGACATACATCGTCTCAAAGGAAAGAATAGGTTTGGACTCGATCGTGATATGACGTCACCAACAAGATTTACTCCAATAATTAAGGAAAAAGGAAAGAAAAATAATAGAGTATTATAATGATTAGGAAGCTGCTACCCTATGTTGGCCTTAAAGCCTGTGGTATAAGAAGAGAAAGCAATAGTGGAATAGATAGATAGATAGATAGATAGATAGGGTCCATCAAATTGAATTAGTAGTAAGGAGAAGAAGTTATAAGTTAGAGTAGTGAAGTGTCCTTCATATATTTGTTTGTTTAGATTAGACTAGACTATCTGTGTTGGTATTTATTGTTTGTTTCAGTGTTCTCTCAACACACACTCCCCTCCCCTCATGGCATGTTTAGACATGTACAACTCTTCCAATCCTCCCTCTCAGCAACCTCCTCCTCCTCCCATACCCATCAGCCCTCGAATCTCGTTCTCTAACGACTTTGTCGAATCATCCCACAATTCACAACAACAATTGCTGCTTACTAAATCCACTGCACCCCCTTCCTATGATTTCGAGTTTTCAGTCGCAAACAACAGCATGCTGAGTGCTGATCAACTCTTCTGTAAAGGAAGGATCCTGCCCTTCAACAACAATGCCACGCAGCGCACCCTAAGAGATGAGCTCCTGAATGATGACGATGATGATGATGATATTGACTTATCTTTTAAACCTCCCAAGAGCTCTTCTCCTTCTCCGAGTAGGTGGAAGGGCTTTTTGGGTCGTAGAAAGTCCCCTATTGTATCCAATCAATCTGAGAAAAGTGCTGACTCCGTTGATGACAGTAAAATGTTTGCTTTTCTACCACAGGATGCAAATCTTACCTTCGCTTCTGAGGTAACTCTTCCTCTTTCTCTTAAAATGTCGATTATTCGTACAGGTAACTGTTTTTCTAATATACTTACCAATCACGTCTAGCATCGTAGAATTTTTGAGTGTGACCTCGTGATTGTAGGACATAATAATGAGGTGTGAAGGCGCAAGCGAGACTCCTATGGAGAAGGGAATATAGTTACAGGCGTTACAGGTTACAGCCGCAGGGAAGATGGAGTTCATGTCACTAGGATGCATGTAAGATGCAGATTTGACTGTTTTGTCACATTTGCTTCTATTCTTTCTTTCTTTCTTTATCTTCAATTATTTTTATTTAAAGAAGAGGTCAAGATGGAATCTTAAGGATGTTGATATCTGGTTAGTAGATGGGTTTTCCTGCTGTATTTTTCCCCTCGTCTTTTCACCTTGATTCGACATTGTCTGTGATTGTTGTTACTACTGCTCTCCCAACAAGTTCGTCGTTTTCCTATTGCTTTCGACCCCGCTATACTTCTCACTCTTTTATCACTTTCTGCATCCAGTTTTTTCTCTAAAAAAATGCGCACTTACTCGCACTACAAAAGGGGTCCAAATACCTCTATCTTAATCACGAGACTACGACATCTTCAGTGGTTAATGCATGATTTGGTGAAATTAATGTGAGTTGGTCAAGCTGTCAAAATTGATGAAGGTTGACTGCATTTCACTCCTAGATCCAATCTGGAATGCTAGATGAAGTTTTAATTATGATATCTTGACCTTGAAGTGTCCTTAGTTTGAAAGGATCGAGTGACTCTAAAGGTAAATCAAGCAAAGAGAAGTTGGAATATTTAGAACACAAGTAAGTCCAATATCAATGACCTGGCTTAAACTTTGATTAATGCTAGTACTCTCAAATAAACAAACGAAAATGATGACTGACCCAACCTTAAATTAGTAAGGAAAGAGTATGATTGACCCAAGAGATACCCATTTCAAACCCGAGTGTAGTTAAGGAATATATAGACCCGAATGACCCGAATCCTTTATTCCTAGCTATACTTGCATACGGCTGTACAGGTGATTTCAATCGAATAACCAAAGGTGCATACGGGTTAACAATAGACAAGACCCAATATCACTTTCACTTAGTTCATTCTCCTTACTTAATTCATGTCTAAACACCAAACCATCGAGGTTGGTTCAATGATTTACATTTTACACGCACTATCCTCCCTCATCCGGGAAGATCTCTCCCTCTCTCTCTTTCAAAAGCAGGGATGACAATGGATCGAATTCGGATTGGGTGGAGTCTCACCCGCATCCATCACCCGTCTCTATCCGTCCACCCGATCCATCCATCATCCACTAAAAGTGTCATCCATATCCGATCCACACGTCATCCACGGGTGAAACGGGTGGTTCGAGTGATTTAACGGGTGATTCACCTAGTACTATGAAGTATTATTTTATGAAATAAATACCAAATCAGAAACAATTTCTTGCGAGACATAGCTTGCGACTGAGTGCTGTTTCAGGTCGTCGGCATTTCAGCCAGATCATCGGCACTTTTTAATGTAAAAAGACGATCGCACCCTTCCCTAATTACATTAATTAGCAAAGTTAGTTTAATTTTGAAAATAAAATTTTGTTAATGAAGCTCGATAACAAAACAGTTTTTTTCGTCAAAGCGTGCGTTATGTTATAATATTATTCTCTCCACTCACTATATTCAAACTTTTTTTCTCTCACTTAAAAAAAATTGTCTTCTCATCTAAAAAAACCGACTTTCCACGAAATGGAACAATGAGTGGTTAGTGCACTATTAATTTAACTTTAATCACTTTTAATCATTTTTCCTCGTTTAATATGTCATTGGTTATGTTAATGTGTATTGGTTTAGCGCATGAATCGTTTTTTATCGTTTAATATGTCGTTTATGTTTACGTGTATTAGTTTAGCATCGAAAACTATTAATTAATCGCGGGGGGAACTTGAAAATGACACTGGAAAACGACCTAGGAGTCAGAAAATAACGCCCCTGAGACCCAGAGGGCGTCATTTTCTGACGCCTAGCAGACCCCCTGGGCGTAAGAAATTGACGCCCTCCGGGTCTCAGGGGCGTTATTTTCTGACGCCTAGGTCATTTTCCAGCGTCATTTTTTTATATTTTCGTTTGGCGACGTACTCATTTGGTGTATTCTCCGGGTCTCAGAATCGTACTCGTTTGGCAACGCAGTACTCTACGAAATACGTTTTTTTTTTTTGTATTTTTGTTACTACGTATTTTTGAGTTTCATTTTGTGGCTCGTGACTGTTTTGTAATGAATTCGTCCCCATATTGTACAGGAGGACTTCAGTGGCGTTGGTATCGACTACCGTTGCTGCTTTATCTTTGGGCCACTGTTCGGTACTTCAGACCTCGCATTCAACTACGCTAATGAGATAGCGGTGGCTCTTGGGTTCAATTTGGAGAAATCGAGCAACAAAGTTTAGAGCAACGTAAATCCGAACCGTCTTGGAGCTGCAACCACAACGAAAATCCGAGACATGGTGTGAAGCATTCTCAGAAGATCGGTTGTAAGTTTTGGGTGAAAGCATGTCAGAGCTTCGACAAGGAACGATAGATTCTTGCGATCGGTCCATGGGGCACGCACAATCACCAGTTATGGGTTTACGATGATGGACACAGACGCCTAGCCGCCCTTGATGAGACCAAGAGGGAGTACGTCGTAACGTGTCTTCGGTCACATTTTACACCGGCCCAAATCATGGAGGGGGTTCATCAAGACGATATATAATATAGGGGCGAAGTTGAGGGTGTAGGCAAGAAAATGTCATAATGCCATAAAGCAAATGATCGCACTAGTGCGTCAGGGGCGGTACGTCCACTTCTTCAGCGAAAATGAGATTACGAGCGTCGTGGAACGTGTATTCATGGCTTACGCCGAGTCCGTAAAAATGTTTCGTACGTGGTTTCACGTTGTCACTATGGATGCGATGTACAAGACGAATATGTACGATATGAAGTTAGTCGAGATGGTGAGGATAACACCCGTTGGGAAACCTTTTCTGATTGCCTACGCCCTCTTTCGATTTGAAGACAAGTTGTCCTATATTTGGGTGCTCGAGAAGTTGAAGCTGCTCATTGGTGACCGGGTACCGACTGTGATTGTCACAGATCGTGATTTGGCATTGACTGGGGCAATCACGGACGTCTTTCCACCTCCGCAGACGGAGAACCTGCTTTGTACATGGCATATATCGAACTATGTGGAAGCACGTGCCTTGAAGTGGTAAGGGTCAGAAAGACCGAACGACGACCATCATGCACGCAGTATGGTACCCTTTCTTGTATTCTACAAGTGTCCCGGACTTGACAAGGAAATGGGCTGACATGAGAAAGAAGTGGATAGGTCGGGAGTCCCACACTACCGCTGTGACGTTTGGCGTACTACGCTTAGGGTATCGAATCGCGCGTTCACAGATCAAGTCCTCCACTTCCGCAACACCACCACATCCATCGTCGAATCTGCACATGCGGCCTTGAAGAAGGCTCTAGGCACGTCGACAGCTTCCTTAGATCGCTTGTTTGATAGGATTGACAAGCTGATTGGTCGTCAGCAGTCAAACTGAGGAAGAACTTGGAGAACTCCCGCAAGAAGCGATCATCTACTTTGCCCCCGTTTTTCATGAACTTGAGACTCCGGATCAGTCGCAAGGCGCTGAAGTTGATTGATCGGGTGTACGACTACTGCAGGTGTGTATTGAGGACGTCCATGGGTTTGCCGTGCGCCTGTGAACTTGCCTAGCTGATGGCGCAGGATTCTCGAGTGCAGTTGACCGACGTGCATGTGTTCTGGAGGACGCTCGAGTTCACCGCGGAGGAAGCTATGCCCATCAGCGATAGATTCCAGTTGGACGGGTTGATTGAGGAAATTTGTGGGAGCGATCCGAGTATGTGGCAGCATTACATTGATGTGCTCAACTCGGCATTACATCCTGAGGAATCAGGCCTAGTCACCATCAGGGACGAGGAGGTTGCTCATCGGAGTGAAACATGCGAGGAGGAAGTTCGGCACCACTACTACGGCAGCCACCTCGAGTAAGTCGGTCAGGACTACGCGTACGTCAGCGCCTGGGAGCAGCCAGTTGACCAGGAGCACTGAACCTCCAACGCCTACCGTCACCGAGTCTACTACAGGGACATGGCAAGGGGTGCCGAACACACCCCTAAAGCTGAACTACATGGCAGACCCCTTCCGTTACAGTCTCGACCTTGTTGGTTTCATGCTTCGTTACCTCGTCAACTGGATAGATGTCATTGGGGACGGTCACTGCGGATCTCGTGTCATGTCCCATGCCGTTTACGAAGACCAGTCCAGTTATACTCGACAGAGGATGGCGTTGTGGAAGCATATCCAGTCTCCCATGTACGAGCGTGTGTACTTGTCCTACACTGATGAAGGTACTGAATAGGCCATGCGTCGTATAGGTACGATGACCCTCGCTCCAGTGGGCTCCGAGCACTATCTCGACAACCTTGATTTATACGGTTTTGGCACAATCAACAATTGGATTATATGTCGAGTATCCTCTAACTTGGAGTGTTGCACCTACTACCCATTGCGGGCCATGCCAGGTAGCCATGTACCATTTGGCAATGTGGATAATCCACCTTCATCACGGGGGAGGTCACTGGATTAGGTTGAGAATGGAGGACGATTGTCCGATGCCTCCTCAGCGTTTCCTGTAGAGGAACGCGCATGACGGTACAACGATACATTATCCGACCATTTTTCAGGCTCGTCACGAGAGTTGGACGATACAGTAGAATGAGTACTTCCAAAGGGCTTCGAATTACGGTGAGCAAGGGGTCGAGACAACCATATCAACATCCCAGACGACACCGACCAGGGTCAGACGACAGGGGCTCAGTATGATGATTTCAACCCCTTTGATTACTAGAACTTCTTTTTGTATAGTATTGTATATTTTTGTACTTCTTTTAGATCAGTATTATATATTTCTATACAATTCTGTGTATAGTTTGTACAGTTCGGTATACTAGTTTAAACTGTACTTAGTACAATGTCGTATATTTGTTTATATTGTAGTAAATTATTTTACTACTCCCTCCATTCAACTCCACTCTTCACTTATTCCTTTTTGGTCCATTCAAATCCACTTATCACCTTTCCTTTTTTGGCAATTATTATGACAAATTTGTCCTCACTATCTTACTTTATTTACACCATATACCACTACTATGACCCACATACTTCATTTTGGTCCACTACTATTAGGACAAGTGTGGTGTGTTGGTCCACACTCTTGTCCTTTTATTCATTTTTTATTACTTTCTTAAAATTAGTGCAAAAATGAATAGTGACAATTGGTAATGAATGGAGGGAGTAATATTTAGTTACTAGGTACTCATACAATTAATTCTGATTATAGTAACCATGCGTTTTAAAGTTGTAAACACAAATGTTATAACGAACGTCCAAGTGTACTGATAAGAAACACAAAATATCAAAAACATCCTAAAATGAAAAAGAAATGTGTATTGAAAAACACATAAAATCCGAAACAATCCAGAGCAACACATATTACAAATAACAGCTAGTCAATCAACGACGACCTCCTTTCCCCTGGGGTCTGGGTGGGCGCTCACCCGGGTGTGGGAGAACGGGGTGGAACGACTCGGACAGCTGGTCAAAGTACGCAAGCCGGGCTTCTGGGTCATCCTGAAAGTGCTCGGCTGCGATGAAGCGCTGCATCAACGAAACTGTGACCTGAGAAAAAAGTGGACGACATTAATATACGTAAATAAAAAAGTCCGTAAATAAATATTTTTATAAACGTATGTACTACCTGCTGCGATCCCCCAGCGAGCGTCGTCTGCTCCTGAACCTCGGCGGGGGATGTTAGGATGATCCGCGGATGAGAGACTCTCGTGGACCATGCAAGGTAATCCTGAGCCACCTCCCCCGGGTAATCCATGGGCCTCGAGATCTTCCTAGGGTCAACACGACAAATCGTGATACTCCTCCAACGATGGTCGTCGTAACCCGTACCGAATGAGACGTTGTAGACCCCACCTCTATGCCTCGGCCGGTGCTCCCTAGTGGGTCGAGGCATCACCTCGGGTATGGTCTGAACATACCCTAACTGCCTCAGGACCCGGTCAGCCTGATATGGCTCGACAATCTCCATGAAGCGCAATGTCCCCGCGAAGGCAGTAGTACGATGCACCGTGTGAGCATTCTTCACAAAAGGCTCCCAAGTGACCCGATCTGGTGTGAGTCGATCAAGTGCTCTCCGGTACACCAACAACTTGCTCTCATGTGTCGCTGGTTTCCCTACACCGACCCAAGCAGTAGCACGTGGAGAAGTCGGCAGAATCGGGAGGGTTGCGCCTGGCCTAAAGTCTGTGAAGTACTCGTATATCCAAACTTGCAGCAAGGTCAGGCAACCGGCAACCCCGGCGCAACCCTTCCTCGTAGCCATCCCCAACTGCCTGTATAGGTACGCCAACGTACCAGCACCCCATGCGAAACCGGGAACCAAGTCCAAGTTGTTCGTCAGTGGGAAGACCGACGGACAAATACGGTCGCTGGACTTATCGACGAAGAGAAACTCCCCCAGCAACGTGATCAAGTACCCTTGCACACTCCGATCCCGGGTCCCAAGGCGCGTGACCTCGTGGACGGCCCTCGTTTCTACTCCCCCGCCCCTGTAAATGGGTGCACCCGCTCCCTCCATGGGCTGCGTCAGCTGCGTATTACTCCGGCCGAAGAAGTTCCCCACGGCGGCCATCTTATCAGCCAGTCCCCCCGCTTCGTTACGAACCAAGCACGACTCACCCTCAATAGGGAGCCCTAAGATCCTAGCGACATCGTGCAGCATAATAGTCATCTCCTCGAACGGCATGTGAAATATGTTCGTATCCGGCTGCCACCTCTCGACGATGCATCAAGCCAGAGTCTCGGACGGCAGTCACTAACTCCGGTCGGAGATCGAAATGAGTCAACTTCCTCGAAAACTTAGGACGGTGATAGGTCTTCAACAGCGTCAGTGCCCTCCCCGGCTCAGACCACAACGTACGCGCAATATGACCACCGAAGCTCGGGATCACTGAAGGATCGATAGGACCCCCGGAGCTAGGTCCCTGCAGACGCCAAGAATTGTCAACCTGCGTACCCCGGGGGGCACTCGAGCTGCCCGAAACACCTACGCTCCCTTGGAACCGACCACTGGCTCCCTTCTTGTAAACAACAGTCTTGGCCCTCGTCTGTGTCTTAGTGTCCGCCTCTTGCTCCTCTTCCTCGGTGTGCGGTGAGAAGTCGTCAGAGAAAGCGTACTGCCTCTCACTCTCATCAAACTCCATGTCTAGCTCGGCAGACTGGAACGACCTAGAATCCTCGGGGGCAGTGCCCTTGGTACCCTCTGAAGTAATGGGAAAGCCACCACCTGTAATACAAAAACGAGGAACAGAAGACTGTGTCCCCCTTCCCCTCAGCCGAACAACAACCCTCCACCTGCGCAACAGGTGTCTGTAGCGGCTCCGTGGTAGCCGACGACTCTGGTGGTCCGGTAAGTGGTTGTCGCTCCCTATCCCTAGCGCACGTAGAAGCCGTGACAATCCTACCGTCAACCTGGCTAGCCTTCCCCTTATCAGCCATCTACTTTCCACAATTTCACACGATATAGAATAATTAGAATTTGTTAAGTGGTATTAAATAATCATAATTAAGAAAAATGAAATTAAGGAAAACGGATTGTTAATGGTCTTAAAACTTCATATAGTAACTAAGAAAAATGAAATTAAAGAAAACGAATTGTTAGTGGTATTAAAACTTCATAATAGTAAACATAATACTAGTAAATAATCATAATAGTAACCATATTGATAACAAAACTTCATAATAGTAAACATAATAGTAACCATAATAGTAATAAAAAAAGTAATCATAATATTAAAATTTAACATTGTCAGCCGCAGTTACAAACAGACGATAACGGAATTGAAATTTAAATAATCATAATTAAGAAAAATGAAATGAAAGAAAACAGATTGCCAATGATATTGAAACTTCATAATAGTAATCATGCCGTCGTACAATTGTCATACGAAAAAAATCACAAAAATTTAGACGGGCGTCTAAAACGGGGCGCTCGGATTTAAATATACTAATTTATTGAGAAATGAAATTACAGAAAACGGATTGTCAATGATATTAAAACTTCGCATAATAATAGTAAACATTTTGGTATCATTATAATATTAAACATTCATAATAGTAACACCCGAGTCACGATACGTACCTTATTGAAGAACGAAAACAAGTTCAACGAATTTCGGAACGTATAACGTCGTACAACTTCAGTACGAAAAACAAAAAAAATGGGTTGGGCGTTGAAAAAGGACGCTCGGAGGGCCTTACGGGCGTCGTTTTTGGGCGCCAGTGAGGCCTGCTGGGCGTCGAAAAATGACGCCTGGGGTCTCCTGGGCGTCATTTTTTGGCGTTCATCGGACCACAAGGGCGTCGGAAAATTACGCCCATCAGGTCCCCCGCCCGTCATTTTCCGACGCCCGACCCATTTCTCCGTTTTTTTATTTTTTGATGTATGAAAATCTAGCACAATATCGAATACGACAAACCGTAACTACTAAAATCGGGTATTAAAGTGATTAATCAAGCAGAGGTTAGCTACGGCCTACGGGGAGCCTTAACTATCAACCTAATACTAATTATAATGAAAATAATCTACCTAAATCAAATGAATTACAAAATAAAAAGTACTAAAAAATCGATATATATACTTACTTGACTAAGGATTAAGTAAACTGGAGTGGAAGCGGTTTTATATTTGAAAAACGATTTTTTAGGAATTATTTTAGAGAGAGAAAGAAGTTAAAGTGAATTGTGAGGCAGAAGGGGGTTTATATAGAAATTTCCTAAAAAGATTCCCGAGTTATATCGAAACACGTGTCTCAAAAACCGTAAAAAATTATGCAAACTGTAACCTTAAAGTAGTCGGGAAATAATAATTAGATTAATTAAGAAAAATAATTAATCATAATTAAAGAAGGGCAGAAGGGTAAAATCACGTATACAACGCCGACGACCTGACTGAAACCTAATGTAGGAGGGCTTGCGACTTGACACATTTCTTTGTCATGGTAGTATTACGTGAGTTAGATCTTGTTTAGGAAATAAAAATGAATAACTAACGGAGAAGAAAAGAAAGAAAAAATAGAATAAAGGGGAAGTTGAAGAAAAGCAATTTTTTTTAAAAATGGATGGGGTCGGATGGTTAACGGATTACGGGTGGATAATGCTCCACCCAAATCCGATCCAATCATCACTGTCATTCATCCATTTATTCGGATTTACCCCCATTTATTTTTCTCGGATGGATCGGGTGCGGAGCAGATGCGGGTGAAATTGTCATCCCTACAAAAAAAAAAAGGGAATACCAGAGTTTTCTTTCTCATGAGAAAAGATTGAATGATGGAACCCCAACAGTCCAACACTCTCTGTGTCGTGTCAACACCATTGAACCACGTAAATCTATTTGTTCTTTTGTTTTCTTATTTTATGTCTTTCTCGCTTCTGTCATAACAAGAACTGGTTCATCTAGGAAAATAAATTGACACAGTTTCAATGCAACCTATGTAAGTAAGCAACAAGCAAGCTAGATATAAAGTAACTCTGTACATAGAGGGACAAAATAAACATGGCTAATCTTGCTTAAAACGAAGTATCCGTCTTAACCTTAAAACGGGTCAAATACTAGCACATGGTGCTGATAAAGACAACATTTATTTGGCCCGTCTTATTGTTTACAACGGATAATGTTGTCACAAGCCACAATTTGCCAATAAACATAGGGACTGAAAGCCCTTGGTTCTAGATTAATTTCTAGGGTGACATTTTATACATGATGTCAAGTCATCTACTTCCGAGTACAATAACAGGTTACCTAGAACCTAGAGGTCAGAGCATACTAGCATGGATGTTAAACTATTAACAAAATGCATGCTATTCTTGCCTACACATTTCTACAAATGAAAGACAAGAGGGTACATATTTATGGAGTAGTAAACTACTAATCTACTATTAGAGTATCACACTATCACCATGGAGCACTAACCTGTTCCTGGAACCTCAGCTCATCCTCTTTGATCTCTGTTTCCAGTTTCTGCATATCATCGGCCTGCTTTGCAGAAACTCTTCTTAGTTCAGTTAGTTTGTCTTCGAGACTCTTGATGATGCTTTCTGATTTAGCATGCTCGGAACAAAGTTCTGTATATTGCTGCCTTTTCTTGGAAACCTCTGAGACACGGGCCTCCTTTTGAAGATTGAGTAAACGGGCAGATAAAAAGCTTACATTCATCCCCATAAGTTCAAGAGACTTCAGTTTCTGAACCCATATTTCAAATTTATTAACAAAAGTAGGGAGGTCGCCGATTTTCATTTCGTTTGCAATATCGACAGTCTCAATGAGGCATCCAGCGATGAAAACTGGATTAATGCCTTTTATAAGATTGGCATGTAGAACTGCTTTCTGGCTGGAGCAAAGTTGGTAGTAAGTCCACTTGACATGATGTGGAAGCTCATAATCTTTCTTAAGAAGCTCATCTACCATTACTACGAAGTCATCGAAGGTTGTAATACCACTAAAGCCACCAACTGTGGAAGGAAACTCAGGATGCATGGAATTTCCTGATTTTGATTCAACTGGACTCTTTTTTACATTTTCCACATTCTGCACAATTCCATCATCTTCTTCAGAGGTAATAACTGCATGCTCTTCATCTTGAGAGCCTGGTACGGGAGAAGAGGTCCGACTTCTCTCATTATTCTTCTCAGGAATCACAGCATCTACATTTACACCATCATTTACAAGTTAGAATGTGATTGAATACCTAAAAAAGTGGTCATGAGAGTCTAAGTACTCCATACCACTTTGTTCCACCCTAGGAGCCGAACATGGTGTAACATGAGTCCTCTTCACCTCAGTAGAGCCATTCCCTTTTATTTTGCACACCTGCAAATGTCATGATATTTTAATGGATGAACCAGAGAAGGAAATATAACATACTTAATACTAATAATTTTTATGATGGAAACAAAGATGACAAGATATTGGTGGAACGAAGAAAAAAACGTTTGTAACTAGGCGCGTTTCTTTTCATTGTGAAATACTCGCAGCAGTCATTCAATGAGATTTTTTGCATATAAAATCAGTATGAGTTTTCAAATACCGCCTTCTAAAGGCCTAGTTTTGTGAACTACTCCCTTCTATATTACACCTTTTAAATTTATTTTTTGTCTAACACTCCTAAATTAACTTTCCGAGTGAAAAAAGTTGAGTTTTGCTGCGTTGATCATGCACGTGCATAATTTTGTTTTTTCCCCTCTCCGCAATCTTTTTTGCTGCCTCTTTCATTATCTCTTTTTATTGGGGGTGAACAACAATAGAAGCTAATTAAAAAGACTTTCTTGACATCATGTGCAGACTTTGTGATATGAAGTACAGCGTAGGCAAGTAGTTCATAACAAAAATATTCACAAAAAAATATTGCAAACATCCAGAGTTAATTGACATTTTTAGTCGAGAAATCATCATCGATAGGGTTAGAAATAAAAATTGTTTCAAAGCAAGAAGCTTGCTAAACTGAATATAAATGGGAGTGATTCGCAAAATTGAGTGTGTAAAAGGTGGTGTCCTTAGAATTACCCAAGTGCCACAATGAGGTGTGTACAGCAGATAAGTCGGTTGTAAGCAACCATCACTCCAAGAAATCATGAAGACGTTATGAATGTAAATATTCAAGAAAGCAGCAGACTTTTGAAGGAATAAATTGCCCAATATGCATACAATTACCTTGAATTTGGTTGGATTTACAAGTTGGAATTCAAGAACATCGCCCTCAGACCATTTTTCAATGATGGCAAGTTCTCTCCACCCGCTACTAAATCCTGTTCTTTCTGCCAGATATTTTACATTGTATTTCACGCCATTTTCAGTTTCCAAGAGGAAGTAAGTGTCAACTAAAGGTAAATGCATCTTGCAAAATGGCTGTGGAAGCCCCTGAAATGCAATCGACCACCCTATAAGATACTGGCACAATCTTTTCATGATAACTGATAAGATTACGCAGAAGTGGGGAAAATCCATCATATATAAATAGAACTAACCATCCAAGAATTTCCACTAACATGGGACTTCACCAAAGGTCTAATAAAGCTTGGATTAATGGCCTCTAGTTTAGAGCCAAACTCAGTAGGTTGCCTGGTCACTGCCGGCGTGAATTTTTGCCTATAGGTTCAAACACTGGGTTAAGCAGATAGGAAGGCTCAAGTTTGCAATTGCAATTTAAGACATGGAAAACTTCACTAACCTCTTAGCCCCCTGTTGCTGATCCTGTGACCCCTGAAACATCCAAGTGTACAAATTTTAGTATCTTTTATTTTCTTCTTTCTGAAACAGTCCCTATCTGGGACATAAAGTATTCACAGCTAGTAAACAATTGACATGTCGCATAATAAGGGGATTCAAAGTACCAAAAGTGCCTATCTAACACCAGCTAGATCAAGAATAGTGGAGGCAAGATTTGAACTCTTAGTCTTAGGTCTAAAACAGTTGTCATTCAACCATGGAGACAAGGAGCCTAAGTGCATGTACCCAAATACTCGTATATATTTAGGGTGCGTTTGGATAGAAGGATTTGGAGGGACATCGAGTGGAAGGAAAGGAAGGGAAGCAAGTTCTTTTGTTTGGTTAGCAAAATGGGTTGAAAAGATTTGGATGGGAAAGAAAATTGACCCCTCAGTTTCCCACCTCAAAGGCAAAATATTTCCCTTAGGGTGTTTGGATAGCAAAATAGGAGGGAAAAGAAATAGAGAAAGAAGGAAAGGAAAGAGAGGGAATGCAAGGGGATGGGGAATGAGTTAGGAGTGTTCGGATACAATTTCCCTCAAAACTTTCATATGGTGGAGGGATTTAAATTCGCTTTCGAGGGAAAATGGATCGCTGCAAATCCCTTCATTTCCCTCCACCCTCATTTGGTAATCAAAAGAGGGATTCACATCGTTTGCTCCTCCTCCACTCCCCTTCACTCCAAATTCCTCAATCCAAACAGCCCAGCCAATTGCCACTTGGAAATTCAGCCATGTAGATCTGCAATGATCAACTAGTACGCAAGGTACATGCATATGAGCTACGTTATAAGATACTCTTAAGCAAAAGAGTGTAAAAGGATGAAAGACCATTGAAAGAAGGATCACAGAAAGGTACTGTTGCGCAATGTTGTTTCTACTTTCTAGTATGTTAGCATCAATAAACGATGGAAAATGCATAAAGGGAGTTTCATTGATGATCACGAAAATCACCAACAACTAGTCTAGTATTACATTACTAGTTGACACACCCAATAGTACACATATCATCTCCTCTTGTCGTCAATTATCGAGAAAGATTACATCTTTTGGGACTAGCCCCACTAGGAAGGTTTGTTTAGTAGCACATTTGGGTAAACCATCCAAACATATAAGCAAGCTAATGATGGAAAATTGCTACTTTATCCTCCATGTCAAAGCAAAAGTGGTCGACGTCTAAGAATGATCAAAGAAATCTCAAGTTCTTAGAGATTGGATCCTCCTCAAGTCGTACTCCAACTCATAAACCATTAAGTTGAGGATTTAATGTTCATCAAACGCGGGACTTCCATTGAGTCCCCACTGGGCTTTCAGGATACCCTATAATTTAGAAACTAGCATGTGATTCCATGCTCAATACAGTCATTTATTACTCCTAGTACTCGCTCCTTTCAGTTCAAAATTCAGACATTTCCCATACCTTCCACCTTCCATAACTCATTAAACTCGTCTTTTCAGCTTACTTTTTTTTTTGAGTATAACCTAACTTGTTTTTACCAATTACTAGTACCTAAAAGAAAATGCATCACCAATATTAGCTATATTCCAACTTCTCGGCTTTATTAGAGACGGTATCGGGATATTCTGCGCACAGGTAAAGTATTTTTTTTGTGCATTTTATCCATAATTTGTGCTAAAAGGAGGCCAATGTTACACAAAAGTTTCTTTTAAAAAGACAAGAATGAAGAAGGAAACAAACACACACAACATCAAGAGAGGAGGAAGAAGAAGAACCTTGGTAGTTGAGGAATTATTGTTATGATTAGTGAGGGTGGGAAGGCGGATAACCTCGTAGGAAGAAGGAGGTAAATTCCTGGGTGATATTTTAGGGGTTTCCTTCACCCACTCCCCCCACTTTCCTGTCTGTTTTTCTTGCATTACTGCTCTTCTGCGCTCCATGTGAGGGAGGAACACCAATTACTCCATCATTGAAACAAGTCAAATATGAGTATTAATCTTTGTGTGATTTTATAATGGGAAAGCAGTGACTGAGCTATTTGTTCAATTGTAAAATCAAATTTTAGCTCTTGCAATAGATCCTTTTGATATTGTCAATACGTGAAATTAAATCATTTTTATTTAGTATGGAAAATTGACGAGAAGTTGAGCAATTGATCGAAAAATAAATAAAAAAGTTTAATTTCACGTATTCGCAAAGTCAAGGAGTCTAATTGTTACAAGGGTTAAGAACAAAGTAAAGAGACTCAATCACTGCTTTCCCAGATTTCATAAAGGTAAAGCATTATTCCTTGGTAGTGTCTTTTTCTAATTAAGGTCACCTTCTTTTGAAATTTAATCGAATTGAAGTAAAACTGAGGTGAGTCGGAAAAAAGTTGAAAAGAAGGTGACTAAGTGGGTAAATAAGTGATTTGTAGAATTTGTAAGCCGAATATGTAATCGAGAGAAAAGGGAGAAAGTTATCGTAAAGTGACTCAATTGATAATGATAAAGTTAAGCCTTTAAATAGGCGTTACATGAATAAAATATCCCACTAACTTAACCCATTAGGCCACTACTTAATTAAGTTCTACTAAATTGATTACATCCCCTTTTCCACTAACCAAATAACACAACTCATGTATTTTCCCGCCTAAAGTCATCCACTTGCTCAAATGAGCTATGTGCAAGTCGAACCCATGACCTCTTGTGTATTACACTTCTCCTCTCCAACTACACTCTAACATCTTACCGATTAAAATGTCACTACATCACACGTAAAGCTATATACCACAGAACGTATGTAATTAATGAAATTTGATTGATTACATTGATTACGAAAATCACATGCTTTAGATAGAAGATATCACATACAATATTTAATATGGAATGTATGATCAATTTTTTTTTAAAAGTATAAACATATTGTATTCCGTTTTAACCAAATAGTTGCATTATTTTTGTTAATAGGAGATTGCACTATCCCGTACAATATTTTACATAGAATGTAAAATAGTTATGATTATTATTCTATATCTTTCTGATCATATTCGAAAATCATATTCTTAACATCGATATAAAATTTGGTAACTATATAAAAATGGAATATATATTCCGATTGCTCTTACAAAGCCTAATACATAGTAAAAACTCACTGAAAATTCTCTATATACTACTCTGAGACAATAATAGTTACTAACATTTTTTTTCAAAAATACACTAATTTAAATTGAGAAGTAAAAGAACATTTCACTAATAAATTCCGAAACTATTCATTTTCATTAATGTTAAAGAAATTGACGAAAAAAACATTTTTTTATGAAAATACTTAGATAAATTTTAAGATATGAAGTCATTAACCTTGAGAAAAAAAATTAGTTATCTAAAAAATTTATTTTTGAAATGAACTATTTACTTTAACTTTTACAAAGATATACTCCCACGTCCCAATAAATTTTTTGTCTATTCCATTTTGGGGCGTCTCAATGAATTCTTTGCCTTTATATTTTAGGAATGTTTTTATATATATACTCCCTCCATTCCATTTGGTTGTTTGTGTTTACTTTTTCACAATTGCCCCACGTTTTCTTTTGTCTATATCTTTAGTTACGTATTTCGAAAAATTGTAAAAATTTGATATTTATAACGTACTCGATTAAATAATTTAAACAAGATCCCACGTGACTATATTTTATCTTATATATTACAAGTTACATTGAAGATTTCACTCACCTATGAATAGTGCCCAAAAAGAAAACGCAAACAACCAAATGGAACGGAGGAAGTATGTAGTTTTACCTCCTCATGAATTTGGCTTCACACGTCACTTCATCATTGGACATTTTTCCTTTTTTGCCAAAAGCAAAGGCAAACAATTAATCGGGACGGAGTGATTATATACTCACTCGATACCACTAAGATCTTATCATTTATTCAAATGTGAGGATTATAATTATCATATAGAAAGATTATTTCGGTACGGGAGAGTACAAAATACGGAATATACTATTAAAATCCATATAAAAAAAAGTTTCACAAATTACATAATATAAGGTCTTACACTGAGAACTTATCACGGCGTGCTAACCATTAAAAAAAGTTCATTATTATACAATTTTTGATAAATATTAATATATTTTACGGTATGTTAAAGAGAGAAGTGGGTATCTCGAAATGTGAGATGACATAAACCGAGTATATAAAAAATATAGACAATATTTTCATTAATTACACGTTATTTAATACTCCGTACATTTCAAGTCATTACTCAAATATTTTGATTAGTTTTGCGATTCAAAAAATATTTTTCTATTTCTAAAGTACATCGTCGATAAATAGTAAAAATAAAATAATAAATTTTTTATTTTAAATCTTAAATGAAATATTTTATAAGTACCGTGCATTGCACGGGATCTATACTAGTGTTTATTCAAATAAACTACCCTATGCATTAAGAACTATAATCTCCACTAATCAATCAATTGAAAGATTATACAACCAATTGTACAAATCTCTATATACAACTGGTTTAATGATTTTGAGCTTTATCACAAAAGTTTCGAGTTTTGATGTAAACTTTTTGAGCTTTAGTGTAAAATTGTCGAGTTACATCAAATAAATGTTTAAGCTCAAAAACTTAAAACTCAACTCAGAAACTTGTATAAGCTCAGTAAATATGCACAACAGCTCAACAATTTTGCCTTAGTTGTACAATGTTATTGTACAACCATGTGTATAATCCTATTTTCCCTAATCAAGATATCAAACTAACTTTGACTTTGTATTTTGGATCATAAATCCAACATGATTTGTTATAACAATGACATATATTTCGTAACTAAGAAAAATGTATTGACGGAAGTTTACTTTTAATTTTTAAATGTTGTACGGTATTGTTTTATGTTTTCTGTTTAGTTCTTGGACATGTTAATGCTTTGTTCTTGTCGGTGACTTGAACAGAAATGCAATGATTGGTTGGGAGAGTGTAGACTGAAAATAAGTTGAAAAAACATCCCCTAAATATTTATCATCGTTAAACAAAACTTTTGGAACAGATATTTCTCTAAATTTTGTCGTCCATAAGTTGTTGATATCACCTTTCGATACCGCTTTATATATGTATTTAGAGTAAATTAGAAATTACTCCCTTTTAAAATACCAATTTTAAAATTTACACCCTTTTGAAATTTTTGTTAAAAATAACTCCCAAAATCTATCAAAAGTTCAAAAATTACTCCAAAATATAGTTTTTGGACGAAAATGCCCCTAAATTTTTTAAGCCACATTACTTCACCTCGCCCTCTAGCCAAGGACATTTTCGTCCTAAAAATAATTTTGGGAACAATTTTTGAACTTTTGATAGATTTTGGGAGTTATTTTTAACAAAAATTTCAAAAGGGAGTAAATTTTAAAATTGGTATTTTAAAAGGGAGTAATTTTTAATTTACTCATGTATTTATAATCATTTTATAAATAATAAGGTCATCAAGGTTTTTATGATAAAGTAAGTAAAAGAATTAAAATATACGAGTATATAACAAGTGGAGTATATTAATCATGGATTCAAATGACTAAAAGTCTCGAGTCAAAGAAAATTCATTGACTAGTTAAACCATCAATCATCGACTACATATCTCAATTTAATCCTTAATATTCTATTGTCAAACTAAAATTTCTATTGTTCCTTGATCATATTACTTGGATCGAAACGCGATACTAAGTAACATAATCACTGAATAATCCAATCCAAGCGTCTAGATTTGAACAATCCACAGAAGTAATGACCTTCAAACGTCCAGCTTCACTATGTAACATCACATTTAACAATGGGACAGCAATTTGATATCAAGAAACGAACAGACTGATCACTGAACGCAGCTAGCAGCCTTGAAACACCTCGCTGGCCGCTGACAATGCATCCAAAACGGACTGAACACGGAACGAATGAACCAAATCCGTGATATAATCTTAAGTATAGTCTGACCATGGGGCGTAAGCTGCTTGCTGGAACCGGAGTTCATGCCGGTCAGCCTTCAATTTTAAGGTCTCAATGACAGCATCATATTGCCTGAAGAAGTTGCCAAAATCCTGAATCAACACCTCGATTTCCCTGATCTCGTCTTTAGCTTGGCTAAGCCTAGAATAGGCTTCCAAGTACTTCTCCCAACCAGGCCTCGACTCCAAAACTTTGACCTCCGATGCAATCACGACATACACTTCCCTCCATTTACCCAGTATGAAATCCAACTTCTTCACTTCACATTCGCAGAGTGAACGTTCACGACATGCTTCTATATATTTGCTTCTACTGACAGCCCCATCAGAGCCTACTGCCAGCTGCCGCAGTTCCTCTAGTCGACCACTCAACAGGCTGACATTCATACCAACTGCTTCACTGTATGTCAAGATCTTGGTCCACTCTGAATATTTGGCTAGAAAAGTAGATACGGTGCAAGTCCTCAAGGCAACACCAATGCTAACAGCGTCAAAGATAATATGTTTGATATAACCAAGAAAGAGTGTAGGATTCAGGCCTTTACATAGATGGGTATGAAGAAATGCATTTTGTGCACGACACAGTTCGTAGTATTCATGTAGAAGAATGTCCGAAACTTGCTGATTTTGTAGTAGGGTCTCACTCATCACGGTGTCAAAATCTTTAAACCCTTTGATGTTACTGAAACAGATCTTCACTTCAAAAATCCCACTGCAATTTTCATCCCGTTTCTTTCCGTTGGAGTCCTCTGTTGACTGATGCACTTTGAATCTCTTGTACACCGTTAACTGATTGTTTTTTGGAACGCGTTGTCCTGCTTTTTCGAACAAGTTTAGGAGGTGACTAGGAAGTTTGACCGTTGAGGAGCCTTTCGTTATGATATAAACCTGCATAGGGATGGTGTTCAGCTATAAATACTGTTATCCTCCGTAACAATTATCAAGATCTACAACTCTACAACAGCTCCCCTCTTCTTTCTGACGTGTATACAACTTTCGAACAATGAGCTGATAATAATTCAGAGAGTATAATTCATCCAAGAGTTACCTGAAATCGGGTAGCCTCGACTAAATGAAAAACAACATGATCCCCTTTCACCAGCTTTTGGTTAATTGCAAAATTTTTCCACCCACCACTAAGTCCAGTATCTCGCGGCAAGTATTTGGTTACATAAAGCTTGCCACGTCTGGTCTCTAGTGTTATCAACGTGTCCACTGCCGGCAGATACCTCCTACAAAAGTGTACCGGAATCTTCTGTGGTTGCATTTGAACACAACCCCAGTTTAACTCAAATGAAATCAAAGTTTGTGTTACTCTAATTCAAACCCTGAAATCTTATCACTGACCAGAAAAAACCCAGGATTTGCACATGACCAGTGTATGAACTTGACGAAAACCGGCTGTTCTACGTTCACTCCATTCCAAAGGTTAACCAAAGCTGATACCTTGATCTCATTACAGCCTACTAATCTGTTAATCAAAACTTATGGATCACGATACGCAACATATATGATACATACTCCCTCCGTTTGTTAAAGATTGCCTAATTTCCTCATTTTCCTGTTTAATCTACCCTTTTACAATTTCGTCCCTAACAAGTTCGAAGTATTTACCCATTTTGGCTCTATTTACTCAATAATCTTGATGAGTCACACTGTCACAGTCACCTGTATAGGTATCATCATTGCACCTTTTCAATCGCCATTCTATTTTCTTGTGTGCTTAAAGGCTTATGGGGCAATCTTTAAGGGACGGAGGGAGTATCATATACACTACTTGACCATTGTAAAAGTATCTCTTTATCATAATCATACTCCATACTAACCTGTTAGGATTATAGTCCTCCTCCTCTTTAAAATGACATTTATCTAAGACCTGTCCAAGACAAGTTAACATTCATAACATGATCAGAATTCAGAAATACAGAATACAACAATCTCTGAAAACAATCAAGAAAAGTAAAGGGTTTATTGTTGAATGATGTTTGATAATGAAGAGGAATTATTCATGAAAAACCTGCCTGAGATATATGCAAATACTTTTGAGCACCCAACTTAAACTGTGTACTCTGCAAACAAACAAAAAATCCACACTTAATTTCTTCATGTTACTAGAAAACGAAAACAAATAAACAGCACATACTCTTATAAGATTGTCATGTTTCATTAAAATACTCCTCATATATACGGAGGAAATGGGGTGATCTTTTTGGGACGGAAAATGATTGATACTGACCTCATCAGGCCCACAATTCTTCTCCTGCTCCCCCTGCAAATAAACATTAAACAACAACTCAATTTTCAAATACAATACCCCACTTTGCTTAATTAACTAATGGAGTAGTATATAGGTAGTGGTAAATAGTAATTCCTCCGTCTTTCTATGATTTACTCATAGTGATATATTTTAATTAAATGGGTAGAACATAGAAAGATGGAGAAAATATTTTTTTGAAAAAAATTAAAAGAATATTACGCCATCGTTCTTTTCTCGCATGCTTGTTGAGTCACTCGTGGCCTGCAACATAATCTGCATGTCTGTCAAAATAGTTGGTTTGTTTTTTCTCACATTTCAGAGAATCAACAAATCAAATTGAAAAAAATGCAGTCTTTTAGAGAGAAATAGAGAGAGAGAGAAGGTATGTATATGTATATATGAGTAGTGTATAACCTGGCTGGAATTAGAGAGATTTTGATGTGGAGAAAGTGCCAAGTTTATACCACGAGTATAATTATATGATGATGATGATTAATGAAGGAATGAAGAATTGTGGAGTGAGCAGTGTGTGAGTGTGTGACCCATGTCATGTGCTGTAGCTGAAGATTTGTTGTTTTTGACCTACTACTTCTGCTTATCATCCATTCATCCTTCGCCTTCATTAGATCCATTATTTGAATCTCGTACCCAGTAGTCTTCACAAAATTGGCCTTTTTATGGTTTCAGCTGCGTGCTCACTCTTTAGTCTTTATTTTTTATCGTCACTAGTGTAACACTCGTGATAAAATCACTTGGTTGTAGGATCAAATACTATATAAAGTCGGCAAAAATTACTAATTAAGATTACAAATTAGCAACTACTCGTACTAATTAAATAAGAAAAATTACATTGCGACAATTTTACACAAATTTATTTTCACTACTACTTATATGATTAAGTGAAAATAAAATAAAATGAATAATTTTACCGGGCTTGAGTTGAGCTTGAATTTTAAAATTTTAAAGCTCGAAAAGATTTGACTTAAAATAGTATCCGTGACATTTAAGAAATACTAAGAATGTTCCGATAATCCATGCCTTCTACTTTTCTTCTTCAATTCTCCATCCTCACCTATCTTCATCTTACATGTTGGATCCACCACTATTTCGACCACTGGTTCGCTGTCGGTACCCTTCCTTTCTTAATTCTCATACCTATTTCAAATTAGTCCAAATAATCACATTAAAATTAAAGAATCCATTAATAACCAAAATGATGACATTATTTAATATATTGCCAAAAGAATAACATATTCCTCATTCAACTCACATATTTTGTGATTACATTTGGAAGTTTTAAAATTTGAAAATTTGGGTGTAATTACACAAATAATATGCTAAAATCTCGTTGCAATCTCATCTAATCTCCAAATATCGTATAGTTTTTTTTTACGTATATGTGTTACACCCGAGATTGTCATAATAATTTTTATCAATTCAAAATATTCTGAATCAATTTTGAATCAATTAAAACGTAATTGTCTTTCATTTATGCATCAATTTAAAAACATATCCTAAATTGAAAAAATACGACTGATTATGATTAAAAAAGTCTGTAATGTTTGATTACGGAACTTTGTTATTACGTAACTTTAGGAAAGTTTGAAAGATTGCGTAAGTTTGAAAAAGTTCACTTGAAAAGGATTAAAGAAAAAATTGATTTTATGGTAATACTTGCCCTAATTACTGGATTTTAATATGATTGATCAACGTAAATTTTTATAATTTATGGTAGCGCATCATTAGGAAGATTCATAATTTTATCACTTACGGAGTATTAGTTAGCATAATTTATAATTTTGTAAAATTACGGGATTTTAAAATTTTATTACTGAAGTTAACATATTTATTATTTTGACATCATTAAGTTTTTAATGCTGATAATACGTAATTTAATCCATAATGATGATACTAATAATAAAAAAAATTATTACGTAAATTTGAAGACTTAATTTTAACATCATTAACATTTTAAAATTTTGATATTTTTTTTTTAATGGATTGGAAAGAAACATTTTTTATTTTAACTTAAACTAATAAAAATAAATAAAATTTCTCGTGATTAAGTTAAGATTCATTTTTTTTTGTGTGTTATATGAAAAGTAAAAACTTAGGGATTAATAAGCAATTAATTGAAAAGTTCTTGGACTAAATCTGCAATTGTAGTATAATTTAGGGTGTAATTAGTTGAAGCTCTGAGAAAGCTTGGAAGAGTAAATAGAAAGATGAGACTGCGCCACGTAGGCTGCGTTGGTCTCATCTTTTATATAATAAAGAAGATTCAATTTTTTTTACGTGAATTTCGTTTTTGTGTGCAGAGATGGTAGACTTATATAAAAAAATTGAATGGATGGGAGAGAAGGAGTATCACAAAGAGGGTAATGTCACACCTTGCTCGGAACGAAAGTACGGAACAGTAGACAGTAGTTGTAACCAAACTCGAACTATTTCCTCTTTTGGGTGTATTATTTAATTAGTTACTCCGATCTATTTACATTTTTGGTAAGTTTTTGTTATGCTCCCTCCCATCCATTCAATTTTTTTTAGGGAAAACGCGGATCACTTTATTATATCATATCAACTTCCGACGACAAATCAATAGCCATTTGTGGGAAGTTTGAGTCAAGTACAATCTCGTCACCCATGGCGCTACAGTATCTAGCCATCCAATGGGCCACAGTATTACCACCGTGTTTAACATGTAAACAAGCAGACCAATTAAATCGACCTAGCAACACTCGGAGATCATCTAGACAAATACCAATCAGACTTCTCTAACGACTACGGTTCACAACCTTCTGGACATTCCCCCAACGAGTCACTCTCAAGTATAACTGTTGTGACTTTTTGGACCTTGTAGATTGAAAATGGAACAAACGATATTGACAATCCAATCGAATCGCGTTGAACACGCTTTTCTTAAGAGTATTTTGACCCTACAAGCCTTGAGTATCACGAAATCTCTCTAGGATAAGACGATTTTTCAGAATTTTAGGCTTTTGAATTTATGAAACTTACACCTTTTGAGTTATTGTTAAAAAGTGTGTCTTTGTTAACCACCAAAATCAATATTATATAGGCATGTCTATGCATGCATGCGTGCGTGTCATGCATGTCTATGCATGTTGTAGACACCCGCATTTTGCCTGCTAGTGTCTATAGCAGTTCCCAACAAACACCCGATGATGATCGGACGCAAACGTGACTTAGTATACTCGGATTTGGGCCCGAAATCAATAATATCTGACATGGACTTTTAGCGGAGTAATAATCTCACAAAACAGACCTCAAATTCAGGCCCAGTGGGTCGTTCCGAGCAAAATGAGACTAATTTGGGCCAAAACCGACACCAAAAATAAATCCCGTCTTTTAGCGACCGGGTCAAAACCCGGTCAAAGACGAAACCGTCTCATAAATCAGCCAGATTCAGCTGGCGCACAAATCCAAATTCAAAAAATCAATCAAAACAAACAATATCAATTCCTTCCTATTTTGTCTCGATTTGCTTGACCCACTCGATCGAGTGGATTGACCCACTCGGTCGAGTGGAGCGTCAAAAAACCTGACCAGATTCATTCCTGAAGGCACTCGACCGAGTGCACTAGGGCACTCGATCGAGTGACCCTAGGTCGTGGGGTTTCTCCTATAAATACCCCCTTAACCCCATTCATTTCAAGAAAAAGAACTTTGACCAACTCTTACACATCCATTTTTACCCCATATTCACCTCACATTTCAGTCACATTTTCTACACTACAAGCCTTAGCAACCCTAAGCCCTATACACAAAAAACCGAGTCCCTTGTCCCTCGATAAACCGACAACACACACACACACACACCATAACTTACATACATCCTCGATACTCCATAGTCCCGTCACTATTTGCGAGCCCATTTCCGAGGTCCTTACTAAGCATGTATGTTGAGGGTGTCCTAAACCCCATCTCGATCTTTATTGCTTTTATTTACATTTTTGTATCGTTAATATTATACTTATACTAGTATTGCAATCCTAACACTAACTCTAACATTCTAACATTTTTACTTTTTTGCATACTAACTTTTACATTTCGTTGCTAACATTATAACCATACCGTGTATATATATATAACTAGTATCAAAATTTCGGCTTCGGATACGTTTGACTATGATTGTCGCCTAAAGTCCGTCTAATCCTTTTACGAGCAACGACGGAGGTGGAGCCCTTTCGAGGAGCCCCGCCCCAATGTGCTCAGAGGCGTGACGTGATCGCGACTAATCATAGTTGAACGCATTCGATCCCATTTTAATTAGTGCGGAACCCATTGACACGAAAACCGACATCACATAACCCGAAAGGGTTAGTTTCGATGTCGTGACGTAGAGGGAAGCACTTCGTTACTAATTCAAATTTTCTAACACAAACATTTCATAAAATCCCGACAACGGTATTATAATCGTATATGTACACGATTATAGTACCGGAGGTTGAGTTAAATTCGAATCAAGCGATATTCGTATTTAATTCGACCGACCGTCGTTTTCAACCCCAAAAATGAAACGAGTTAACACTCGTACAGGGACTACTCGACCGAGTGCATAGGCCACTCGATCGAGTAGTGTCCATAAAACTGGGCAGATTACTTTTCGAGGGCACACTCGACCGAGTCAGGCCATGACTCGACCGAGTGGGTCCTGTAACCCAGAAAACCGAGAGCTTAAATGCAACATTCAAGCCTCGTCTTTTTTACGACTCTTAGTCGACACGTGTAAAGCCAATCACGTGAATCCATTTTCCAAAACCCACGTTTATCGTGGCAACTCCTTTTCCAAAAATCCGATAACGGTATTACAATCATATGAGACATGATTATATTACCGGCAAACCGAATTAAATTTGAATTCGTCAATATTTTAATTTAATTTGGCCAATTCTCGATTTAAAACACATAAAACGCGAGTCATAGCTCGTACAGGTGCTACTCGGCCGAGTACACCTACCACTCGACCGAGTAACACCCCGAACCGTGGGCAGAAGCTTCTTTTAGGACGCACTCGACCAAGTCAGACCATGACTCGACCGAGTGAGTCCTGTGGCCCCGTGACCGAGAGCCTTGACACACCTTTCAAGCCTCATCATTTTTTATCGACATTAGTCATCACGTGTAAAGACTATCACGTGACTATCTTATTTTCAAAACCATGCACAACACGACACGTAGAACGACTTTGATCAACTTTTGACATGATAAGTCGGGACAAGACTACGGGATATGGGATCGGGCTAGCAATACGCCACAGTCTCATATTTCCGTCCTTCGTTTAGTACACGATATAATGTGTATTTAATCGGGGTTAGTCCGCCTACATATTTCCGCGGTCTAGTTTACATACGGGTCCGTCCCTTTAATTATATCGCATTATTTTTATTTCATTTCTTTACGTAATGTTGTATTGTGAATTCCGGGTTGTATTTCCGCCCGTGTAACTTGTACGTTATTTATCTACTTTCGAGCTTTATTTATTATTGGCTTTTACGCTTTTATAAATGAACTTCGCATGCTAAATTATTTCGACCACATTCAAGATGCATTAAATGACGTAGTTAACGCAAAACTCGCATGTTTAGTTAAAAAACGCTGTTTGCATATCATTTCATTATTTTACTAGCGCGCGTATCACGAACACGAACGATGTCTTAGTAGAGGCCGCCATGTGCGGGCGGGGTTGGGTGTCCTTAGTGGGCTTCCCAACACGTACCCTCACCCCTTACTCAGAACCTTTGGTTTCCGGATGTCCGAAACCCTTGGCGAACGAGAGTCATTCTTTACACGATTACCGGTATAGATGGTATCGGTATCGCAATGCAAAGGGACGAGCCCAATGAACTCTGAAATCGAAGTGGGCTTACTTTGTGTATAGCCCATGACGACATAGAGTGGGCTCGTATGGTTCCGAATAACCACAAAATTCGGTGGCGACTCCATTTTGACTTAAATTTCGAACCCGAGAACAATCCCACCACGAGATTCATTCGCCTACCCAAACCCGCGCGTGGCCGCGTCGGGGTGGACCTACGTCATGTCCACAATTTGGCGACTCCGCTGGGGATACCTGATGTACTACATGGCATCGGGGTTCCTAGGGTGAGACTCGAAGAGAAATCGTTCGAATATTAGTGTGTGCGCATTAGTTTAATGGTTCATGCATGACCCAAATTTTGCCCGGGCCGGTTACTTGTGACCGACGTCCCACTATACCACGGTGCATTCCTACATGGGTGCGCTAAAGACTTCGATGGCGGAACTCACCGGGGTTTTACGGCAGGTTCTAGTTCAAAATTGGCTAGGAAGTCCGTCCCGTTTCGTGAGAATGCGATCGTTGTTGGTATAGACCCTATTGTGACTGACCGAGACTTAGTGTAAAGCATACATAAGCGTCGTTATAATGCTTACTTGACTATGTGCTGCTTGGTTTCCGTGTCATTTTTTCAAAAACCGTCATTTCAAAAAATGCATCTTTCCAAAAAACACCCAAATTTTGAAAAACCCGAAATGCTGTCCGTTTCGGGACTCGTCTTTTCAAAATATCCAATTTTTTCAAAACTCGGAATGCCGCCGAAATTTAGGATCAACTGATTTGACTCAAAATATCCTTTTTCTCTAGCCGGCATGCTGCCCATTTTAATTCGTGAATTTCCAACACCATCCCGATTTTCTGAATTTTTCAAAATTCTAATCTTGGTTTTCGGAATTCCGTTTTTTTTCAAAACTCCCGGAAATTCATCCGCCCATTCAACATTCAAATTTCAAACATCCAACTATCCTAGTAAACCTTCCTTATTATAGGACCTACCGTCTAGCCGTGTGTCGGGTCTTTGCATAGTATGTCGAAGGTCTATAGCGTCAAAACTCCGCTGATCTTATGTCACGAGTTTCCTCCCTTTCCCGAGTCCGCCTTATCAGTCAAGGCACGACCGACCCGCGTAGGGCATACCCCTACAAAGGAAAGTCCGTCCATACACTCGAGTCAAAAGTCTGGGGAAAAGTCTCACGTGGACCTTCCTTCGAACGGGACTAGGCCCACAAAGCCGAAATCCTAAGGAAGTTATACCACCCATCGAGTCACCCGTCTAGATGTCTTTCTCGAGTCTCTAGTTTTCTTTCCTAGGGTTGCTCGGGATGTACTTTTCCTTTCCTTTTCCGAGATCTGGGTTCAGTTTCTGATTACGCGGTGTTCTTACAGACAGGCCGCCGGCAACCAGACACGCTCGAAGGATGGCTACTTTGAACAGTCTGCAAACCGCTTTGGACGCCATGGTCGCAAAGCAAACCGACATCGAGGCCCAACTAACCGAAATGAGGGCTGGCCAAGTGGCCATTGTTGCTCGCCTAGCTACGGTGGAGCAAGGGACCCCTAATGTCGGGACTACTGGTCCCATAACTGAACTGGTCAGCGCAGTGCGCCGGCTAGAAGAACAAGTCCATTTGACTGGGAGTAACAATATCCACCGGGAGAATAGCCGAGAGTACTCCACGGTGAGTGACAAGCTGCCTGCAAACCTGAACCTCACGGGTTTGCCCATGTTCGAGGGAACTGAGGACCCGTTACTACATGTACGGGCCTTCAAGGAATTCATGGCCATCAAGGGAGTGGACTCATCCATGTTCAAAAACCTTTTTGCTGCATCCCTTGAGAAGCACCCACGGGCCTGGTACTATAGGCTAGACCCGAAAAAATACCCTACATGGGATGATGTGGCTACCGAGTTCGCTCGGAACTATGCTGACAACACCGAGATCCAAACCACAATGCGATCTCTGGAGGTCATGGCCCAAGAGCCAAAAGAAGGTTTCACTAAATACCTTCAACGCTGGAGGGCCGAGAGCGTGAAGTTGGTCGATAAGCCCAACGAGAAGACCTTAGTGGAGGCTTTTGTCAAGAACCTCCTCCCTTCCTACCGGGTTCACCTCCGGTACGCAGTCATACCCAATTTCACCACCCTTACTGAAATGGGTATGAGGATCGAAGATGACCTAAGACTAGAAAGCCTCACCAAGGCTACTAGCAAAGGATACCAAGGGGCCTCTTCATCCACCACTAAGCCCCAGGCTGCAACCCACAGCATTTTTGACGAGGTCAATCTACTAGAGCCCCGTCCAAGAAGAGCACCCCGCCTCGGGTCTTCACTGATATAGGTACTACCTATACTTATGCCTTACAAAGGCTATCCTCAAAAGGCCTAATCCAACCGATAGGCCCAACTCCTGAAGTTCCGGTCGAGCGACGCTCCAAGAACTACAATGCTCAGGCCTATTGCCAATACCACCCGGGCAATGGGCACGATACCGAGAAGTGTTGGAAGCTGAAACACTTGATCCAGGACTTAATTGAAAGCGGAAAGATCCCGCTACCCGGAGATAAGCCCAACAACAAGGAGAACCCTTTCAGCTCCCATGCCATCTTTGCCGGGGAGGTGATCGACTGCTCTCACCTTATCTCCCCCTACATCCCGCAAGTGAACGGGATCTGGTTTGACGACGAGGATGATATCTACCTCGCTAAAGGGGAAGCCGTTCCCATCACCCCTGAACAGATTCGAGAAGTCAAAACTCGAGTCCTAGCCAACAACAACCTTGGTCGTCCCTACTTAGCCACAAGCACTAGGGACACCCCTATCCCGACAACCATCACCGATCCACTCGGGATGGAAGTCGCCCCTGAAGAGCCGACCGCCGAAACGGCCGTCGTGAAGCAATTGAAGAGAACCCGAGTTGACCTTACTATATGGCAACTCCTTGTTAGCTCGCAAGAACATCGAGAGGCACTTACAAAGGCTCTCGATCAAGTCAAGATCGACTCTCTAGCTACCCCCGCTGAAATGGTAGCCACGGTCCTACCCCACCTGAAGGGTAAGACCAAAGTAGGAGGCCCAACGATCACATTTTCCGAAGCCGATCTACCGCCATTCGGGACCTCCCACAACATGGCCCTCTACATCACGGTGATTTGCCGGGGGAAGTACCTCCCGATGACCCTAGTTGATGACGGGTCGGCCGTGAATGTCCTTCCTCTAAGGACCGCCAAAGCCCTCGGCATTACCGAGGCTGACTATATCCCGACCGCTCAAACCATCCAAGCCTTTGATGGGAGCCCAAAGTCGGTAGCTGGGGCCATAAAACTTACCATCATCACGGGCCCAGTAGAAAAGGAGCTTGAATTCCAGGTGATTGATGTCACCTCCTCATTCAACCTGCTCCTAGGAAGGCCGTGGATTCACGCGGTGAAAGCTGTATCCTCCACCCTCCACCGCAAGATCAAGATGCCTCTACTCGACGGTATTATTACTCTAGAGGCGACCCCAATGACCGTGGCTAGCTGTAACGCCACGGGCCGCACGGACCTCTGGGGGTTCGACTTTGTGGGGATGATCGAGGAAGAGTACCTTTTTAGGCCTTACTTCACCACGAGCATTGACACGATGCTCCAGAACCTAGGGTACCTTCCGGGGGCTACCTCTCGACCCGACCTTCCAGCTGGGAAGATCATCGAGGTCCTTAAGGACGAAGACTCTCACTTCGGCCTTGGCTATGCCCTCACTCCGGACAACGTTGTCCGAGCAGGAATTGAAAAAGCCTGCAACATTATGAAGGGTACCTACTTGAGCCCTTATAGCCCACGGTTGTCTGACTACTTTGTCACACCCGTATTCGGGGCTGTCCAGGTTGGACTATACCAACCCAATGCAACGCACCTCGGGACCCACTTGGCCCGGGATTGCAACTACATCCCAGATGAGGTGTTCACCCTCACCCAGTCCAACGGAGCGGACGATATCGAGCCCGCGCTGGGGCTACTCTTCGGGGAAGACACCGTAGCCCCGACTCCAAAGGAAGACCTGGTCAACCTGATTCTCCGCAGCAACAGGTTTGACCCGACCAAGCTGATCTCGGATGTTGGCTCCGAGACGGGAAAAAGGGCCTGGAGGAAGACTGTCAAGTGGACTGACAGTCAAGGAAGGATCTACAAGCTGGTCGCCGGAGAGGGAGACATGCCTGAGTCTGAGTCCGAGTCTGAGTCGGAGTCTGAGTCAGAGTCTGAGGTCGAGTCTAGAGAAGTCGGTGCTAGAGTCACTCCTGTAACCCCCCTCCCTTCTATCATTCCTGCTGCTAGCACCTCGGGGTCTGTCCCGAGTGCTTTACCAATTCCGCCACTGACCAATGATCAGATGGCTGCTCTCTTTGAGCTGTTTTCTAAATTTTCAATTAATAATAACAACCGTTCTGCTTACGACTTGTCTCTTTTAAATCCTGTTTTTAAAAATGATTTATGCTATGACATTGAGAAATCCGACGAACAGGTACCCTTACCTCCACATCTGATCGAGCAACTCGAGCAAAGGGAATCCCGGAATCCGGTAATTGAAGAGACCGAATCCATAAACGTGGGAACAACCTTAGAGCCTCAGATACTTAAGATAGGGTTATCCCTAGATCCTGAGGAGAAACAACAATTCATAAACCTCCTCCAAGAGTTCAAAGATGTCTTCGCGTGGTCCTACAAGGACATGCCGGGGATAGACCGGGAAATAGCCGAGCACCACATACCTATCAAAGATGGGTGCAAACCGGTCAAACAAAAGCTTCGTCGAATGAGGCCTGAGTGGTCTCTCAAAGTAAAGGAAGAAGTCGACAAACAATTCAAAGCCGGCTTCATACAAGTGTCCGAATATCCGGACTGGGTCGCAAACATCGTGCCGGTTCCTAAAAGGGACGGTAAGGTGCGGTTATGCGTAGACTTTCGGGATCTTAACAAAGCAAGCCCGAAGGATGATTTTCCGTTACCACACATCGACATACTGGTGGATAACACGGCCGAACACGCCCTTCTGTCATTCATGGACGGGTATGCCGGGTATAATCAAATCAAGATGGCGGAAGAAGACATGAGTAAGACTACCTTCACTACACCTTGGGGTACTTACTGCTACACCGTCATGCCATTTGGTCTCATTAATGCCGGGGCCACATACCAAAGGACCGCTACCACCTTACTACATGACATGATGCATAAAGAGGTAGAGGTCTATGTAGACGACATGATCGTCAAATCCAAAGAACGGGACGGTCACATCACCGCCCTAAGAAAATTCTTCACGCGACTGCGCAAATACAACATGAGGCTAAACCCTCAAAAGTGCAGTTTTGGGGTAACGTCAGGCAAATTACTGGGTCATATCGTTAGCCAACGAGGTATCGAAGTCGACCCAGCTAAAATCAAAGCCATTACCGAGATGCAAGCTCCTAAAACCGAAAAAGAAATAAGGGGGTTTCTCGGGAAAGTCCAGTACATTAGTCGATTCATTTCCAAGCTAACCATGGTATGTGAACCAATTTTCAAGAAACTGAAAATAGGGGAGCGGGTACTATGGGATGACAAATGCCAAGCTGCTTTCGACAAAATCAAGGAAATTTTGTCGGCTCCGCCAGTTTTGATGCCACCTCAACCCGGTTTACCTCTGTCGTTATACCTAACAACGACCGAGACAGCCATGGGGGCAATGCTGGCTCAGACAGTTGACTCCGAAGAGCGAGCCATCTACTACATCAGTAAGAAGTTTTTAGAGTATGAGTGCAAATATACCATGCTCGAAAAGACGTGCTTGGCTCTAGTCTGGGCCACTAAAAAGCTCCGACATTATATGCTCAGCTATGAGGTCCATGTGCTATCCAGGATGGACCCGATCAAGTACCTCTTCGAAAAACCCATCCTTAACGGCCGGATTTCAAGATGGACTCTAATGTTGGCAGAGTTCGACCTAAAATTTGTACCTTTAAAAGCTATTAAGGGGCGAATAGTAGCTGAATTCCTCGCCGACAGCCCGGTAACTGAGGAAGGGCACACCGATACCTGGTCCTTCCCAGACGAAGATATTTTCCATACCGATGCCGAAACATGGGATTTATACTTCGACGGAGCATCTAATTTTCGAGGGTTCGGAGTCGGGATCCTCCTAATATCACCAAGAGGGGAGCATACTACCGTCTCCATCAAACTGGACTTCGACGTCACTAACAATGCAGCAGAATACGAAGCATGCATTTATGGGCTACAAGCCGCCGCCAACCTAGGGATCACAAATCTCCGGGTACATGGCGATTCATCCTTGGTCATTAACCAAGCACTTCAAAAATGGAAGACTCGGAATGCTAATCTCGTGGCCTACCAGGCACGAGTAAGGGATCTCGAGAAACAATTCCAAAAGGTAGAATACATATACCTGCCTCGGGAAGAAAATCAGTTTGCAGATGCACTCTCAAAATTAGCATCTTTACTGAACATTCCCGACCATGTGACCAGTATGCCAATTTGCGTCGAAAGACGGTCCGAGCCGGCATACGTCTATGACATTGAAGACATCGAGATAACCGATCCCGAACCATGGTACCAAGCCGTGTTAACATACCTGACCAACGGAGAGTATCCCCCCGGGACGGAAAACCGAGCCAAGAAAGCCTTACGGAGGCTAGCCACCCAGTTCATCCGTACTGATGACGGGCAACTGTACAAAAAGACGGCACAGGGGGCTCTTCTCCTTTGTGTTGACAAATATAAGGCCGAGAAGGTAATGGCCGAAGTACATGATGGCGAAAACGGTCCACACATGAATGCTCACATGCTGGTCCGAAAAATCATGAGGCTCGGATATTACTGGAACACCATGGAGGCCGACTGCCAATTATATGTCAAACATTGCCATAACTGTCAAATCTTTGGCAATGTGCAGCATATGCCGCCGTCTCTGCTCTATACCATGACGTCACCCTGGCCGTTCTCGACATGGGGTATCGACATAATCGGGAAAGTAAATCCCTCCGGTACTGGTGGACATTGCTTCATTTTGGTGGCTATCGACTATTTCACCAAATGGGTCGAAGCTGAATCATATCGCATCCTCAATGCTAAACATGTTGCCAAATTTATCCAGAACAAGATAATATGCCGGTATGGGATCCCGCATGAATTTATCAGTGATCATGGAACCCATTTCCAAGCTGAGACCGCGGCCCTGCTGACCAAATATAAAATTCAAAGGCACACATCCTCGCCCTACCGTCCCCAAACCAATGGAGCGGTAGAGGCAGCCAATAAAACAATTGTCACCATACTCAAAAAGATGGCTGATAATTATCGGGACTGGCCCGACAAAATACCTTTTGCCCTATGGGGGTACCGGACGTCAATTCGCACCGCAACCGGAGCGACACCATACTACCTAACCTATGGGGTGGAGGCCGTCCAACCAGTGGAGCTAGAGGTACCGTCCCTCAGAATTCTGCTAGAAAGTCAAGCTGACTGGGTTCGAGCACGGTACGATTCGTTGGTTCTATTAGATGAACGACGGTCCCGCGCTCTCAACAACATTCAAATTTACCAAAAACGGATCCAACGAGCCTTCAACAAGCGAGTAAGGCCCAGGAACATTAAAGAAGGGGATCTAGTCCTTAAGTCTGTTCGAGCCTTGCTACCAGTTGACCCAAGGGGAAAATTCAAACCCAACTGGGCTGGGCCGTATCTGGTGAAGAAAATCCTATCAAGGGGAGCAGTAATGCTGACGGACCTGGACGGGAATGAGCTTGTCAACCCAACCAACCTGGACCAGCTGAAGCGTTACTACCCTTAGCCATTTCTCAATGTCATTAGCAATTTTTATCAAAATCATTTATTTTACAAAAGCAAGTCAATGAGCTAGAATTATTTCATTCTACTGTCGCAAAACATCTTGAACCAATAGTCTTGGTGTAATTCGAGATTGCAATTTCCTAAGCCTGAACTACGTTTGGTTTGATTCTGCTAATTGCGGATACGTAGGCAGCCCCTCAAAAGGGCACAACCAATGCAATCGAGAAAAGACAGGAACGGTTTTAATAATAAACTTCCTTTTATTTATCACAAAAAAAAAATCCCAAAAAGCTTGGGAAAATTACAAGTGCAGGAATTCAAAAAAAAAAAACTACAAAAAAAAAGCACACGACAAAAAATAATAGTAATATTTAAATAATAATAAAACTAAGGACTCGGTATTTAGGGCATCTTGCCCTTCCCTTTGTCCTTGGCCTCCTTGGCCGTCCACTGACGACGACGCGGAGGAGAGCGTTCCCGAATCACCACAGGAACCTCTTTAGCCCGGACTCGCTTCTTGGAACTCGAGTCCTCATCCACCTCGATTGGCCCAAGTCGGGCCCTTACGGGCTCAGGGAGCCGGTCACGCGGACCCAGTCGGTCCCGGGCCGCCAGCCTTGGCCCAAGTCGCCGCTCTAAGTCAGTCTGGGGGCTTTGCCGCCCCCGCGTGCCACTAGCACCGGCATCTCTAGCTCGAGTCTTAGTATGTGACTTAAGACCCGACTCTAACCGGACCAAGGTAGCAGGGGTCTCTCCCTCATCGTAGAATCCCCTGTTGTCCTTTGCCGTCTCCCGACGGACCAGTTCGAAGGCCTCATCGACCTTCAGAGCTTTACGAGCCTCCTCGGACTCCTCAGAAGTCCATTTCTCGTAGGCTCGAGAAACCCAAGCAGATTGGCAAGGGTTGGGAATAGTCCATGTAGGACGGGTGAACCACCTCTGCAACCAGGTGTCGCACATAGCGTCCGTCAGTTGGAGCGAGACGCTAATAATGGCTTCAGTCTCAGGAATGCGCTGAGACGAACCGAACTGCCTCAGAATGCGGTCCGGGTAGATGTGAACTGTCCAGTCAAGGGACAAGATCGCGAGGTAACGAGCTTGGTCCCTCTTGGCCAACCCCGTCAGCTTGGAAAGGAACCACCAAGCAACCGTCCACCTAATCAAAGGGCCACCGTGGAACACCAATTCCTCGTCCCAGTAAGCTCGATTTATATGGTGATTCGAGCTTATCCTGCGCCCCCTAGAACTGAGTTGGCTACTACGGTAGTTTGGAACACTTGGAGGAGGCTCTATGATCGATAAGCGCTCCGACAACCAAACCTGCAAACGTATACACGGAATTCATAAGTAACGGAATGGTTCGCTACAGCCCACTCGATCGAGTACACCCTCCGACTCGATCGAGTGAGGCTCTCTAAGACAACCAGAAGCTCGTCAGGCATGGCACTCGACCGAGTACACCCTCTGACTCGATCGAGTAAGACTCGCTAAAACAAACAGAAGCCTACCAGGTATGACACTCGATCGAGTACACCCTCTGACTCGATCGAGTAAGCCCTTCACAGGCCAGCAGAAACACTTTACGGACGCTACTCGACCGAGTGGTAGGTCCACTCGATCGAGTGACTTACGGACTTCAAGAAACCGCGAAACAAAAAAAATCGCGCGAAGCAAAATCGAAAAATCGAGAGACGTTTACCTGCAGAATAAGGGTACTCCCCGTCAGTTGCCGGGTCGGGTCAAGTCGCCTAGCATCCAGACCCATGATGAGTTCTCCCGTGACTAGCCAAGCAGGGCTGTGACCAGTCTCCATCTGGTCAACCACTCCAATCAGCCTAATCTGGCCCACGCACGAGTCAACATCCATCAACCCCTCGAAGACGTAGCGGTGCAGCATGCAAAACGCGAAAGCCCTACGCCGGTGAGAAGGTGTAGCCCTTACATCCTGGCTATTCATGAACTTGTCAGCCAAGTCGAAAAGAGAGACAGTATCTCCCCGTACCATTCGATCTGTCTCAGCATGAGACAGACCCAAGAAATCCCTCAGTCTCCTCCTCGGGTCCGGGTAGAACGGAGGAATGGCAGGGCAAGCAACAGGGCTCCAACCGCCAATGGCTGCGATCTCCTCGGGAAGAGGGCATATCTCTCCCCGCGGGAACGCGAAGACGTGATGGGTAGTGTCCCAAAGCGCCAAACAAGCATCCAGAAAATGCACATCAGGCACCAGACGCCTAAGAGGAAATAGGCTGGTAATCCCCATTTGGGTCAGCTGAATCCGGTCGTCATCCCGAAAGTGTTGGGACCAGGCGAAAAGCATTGAAGTGAGATGCTCGATACCCATGGCAGGAACTTGATTTCTTAAAAGACTGAGAGATTCTTTTTAGAGAAGAGAAGGGTTTTGATTTGAGGTGCAGAAAGCTGAAGCAGGAAACCTGTATTTATAATATGGAAGCCTGACAATAACCTGACTAACCCTGCCTCCTCAGTAAATTGGGCCCCAACATGTGCAGGCCTGACTTCAACCCAGAATAGGAATCTAGTTATCCTGAGTTTTCCTAAATTCTTTCTAAAAAAAATTCCTTAAGTTCAAAAAAATCGCTTCTTCGAAAATTCCAACTTTTTTCAAAATCCAGTACATTTTCCCCAGCACAAGTCGGTGTTTTGCCTATGTGTTACATGCAATTTATCATGTGTCAGCATACAGGTACACCTCAGGACTTCAGAAGCAAGTCCCCGCGAAACTACTTAAATTCCCCAACGGAGTCAACTTTCCCCCGGTATGCTACATCCAAGACGCGATGTGTCGGCATACGGGTACACCTACGCCCCGAAAGGCAAGTTTTACTCCCCACGGAGCATCATCATCAGGTCAGGCACGACTCAAGGCTTCAAAAGCAAGCCCGTACAACTCACATATTTCCCCAGCGGAACGCCCGAGGCGGCATTTTCCCCGAAATGGTACGGGATGGGCCCATATATAGGCACACCTAGGACTTACGCAACAAGTCTGACTCCCCGCGGAGCCATTATCGGCAGGACAGGTATGACCCTCTGCTTATGGCTGGCGAGCCCTTCACGCAAGTCTACTGGACTATAAACGACCCGACCGGAAGGCTGCCAGGTCGTAATCTGCGATTGGCCTGGTAGCTACTCTGACTTTCGCCTTGTCCAAGCCTCAGTCAGAGTGGGGGCTCTGTAGACACCCGCATTTTGCCTGCTAGTGTCTATAGCAGTTCCCAACAAACACCCGATGATGATCGGACGCAAACGTGACTTAGTATACTCGGATTTGGGCCCGAAATCAATAATATCTGACATGGACTTTTAGCGGAGTAATAATCTCACAAAACAGACCTCAAATTCAGGCCCAGTGGGTCGTTCCGAGCAAAATGAGACTAATTTGGGCCAAAACCGACACCAAAAATAAATCCCGTCTTTTAGCGACCGGGTCAAAACCCGGTCAAAGACGAAACCGTCTCATAAATCAGCCAGATTCAGCTGGCGCACAAATCCAAATTCAAAAAATCAATCAAAACAAACAATATCAATTCCTTCCTATTTTGTCTCGATTTGCTTGACCCACTCGATCGAGTGGATTGACCCACTCGGTCGAGTGGAGCGTCAAAAAACCTGACCAGATTCATTCCTGAAGGCACTCGACCGAGTGCACTAGGGCACTCGATCGAGTGACCCTAGGTCGTGGGGTTTCTCCTATAAATACCCCCTTAACCCCATTCATTTCAAGAAAAAGAACTTTGACCAACTCTTACACATCCATTTTTACCCCATATTCACCTCACATTTCAGTCACATTTTCTACACTACAAGCCTTAGCAACCCTAAGCCCTATACACAAAAAACCGAGTCCCTTGTCCCTCGATAAACCGACAACACACACACACACACACCATAACTTACATACATCCTCGATACTCCATAGTCCCGTCACTATTTGCGAGCCCATTTCCGAGGTCCTTACTAAGCATGTATGTTGAGGGTGTCCTAAACCCCATCTCGATCTTTATTGCTTTTATTTACATTTTTGTATCGTTAATATTATACTTATACTAGTATTGCAATCCTAACACTAACTCTAACATTCTAACATTTTTACTTTTTTGCATACTAACTTTTACATTTCGTTGCTAACATTATAACCATACCGTGTATATATATATAACTAGTATCAAAATTTCGGCTTCGGATACGTTTGACTATGATTGTCGCCTAAAGTCCGTCTAATCCTTTTACGAGCAACGACGGAGGTGGAGCCCTTTCGAGGAGCCCCGCCCCAATGTGCTCAGAGGCGTGACGTGATCGCGACTAATCATAGTTGAACGCATTCGATCCCATTTTAATTAGTGCGGAACCCATTGACACGAAAACCGACATCACATAACCCGAAAGGGTTAGTTTCGATGTCGTGACGTAGAGGGAAGCACTTCGTTACTAATTCAAATTTTCTAACACAAACATTTCATAAAATCCCGACAACGGTATTATAATCGTATATGTACACGATTATAGTACCGGAGGTTGAGTTAAATTCGAATCAAGCGATATTCGTATTTAATTCGACCGACCGTCGTTTTCAACCCCAAAAATGAAACGAGTTAACATTCGTACAGGGACTACTCGACCGAGTGCATAGGCCACTCGATCGAGTAGTGTCCATAAAACTGGGCAGATTACTTTTCGAGGGCACACTCGACCGAGTCAGGCCATGACTCGACCGAGTGGGTCCTGTAACCCAGAAAACCGAGAGCTTAAATGCAACATTCAAGCCTCGTCTTTTTTACGACTCTTAGTCGACACGTGTAAAGCCAATCACGTGAATCCATTTTCCAAAACCCACGTTTATCGTGGCAACTCCTTTTCCAAAAATCCGATAACGGTATTACAATCATATGAGACATGATTATATTACCGGCAAACCGAATTAAATTTGAATTCGTCAATATTTTAATTTAATTTGGCCAATTCTCGATTTAAAACACATAAAACGCGAGTCATAGCTCGTACAGGTGCTACTCGGCCGAGTACACCTACCACTCGACCGAGTAACACCCCGAACCGTGGGCAGAAGCTTCTTTTAGGACGCACTCGACCAAGTCAGACCATGACTCGACCGAGTGAGTCCTGTGGCCCCGTGACCGAGAGCCTTGACACACCTTTCAAGCCTCATCATTTTTTATCGACATTAGTCATCACGTGTAAAGACTATCACGTGACTATCTTATTTTCAAAACCATGCACAACACGACACGTAGAACGACTTTGATCAACTTTTGACATGATAAGTCGGGACAAGACTACGGGATATGGGATCGGGCTAGCAATACGCCACAGTCTCATATTTCCGTCCTTCGTTTAGTACACGATATAATGTGTATTTAATCGGGGTTAGTCCGCCTACATATTTCCGCGGTCTAGTTTACATACGGGTCCGTCCCTTTAATTATATCGCATTATTTTTATTTCATTTCTTTACGTAATGTTGTATTGTGAATTCCGGGTTGTATTTCCGCCCGTGTAACTTGTACGTTATTTATCTACTTTCGAGCTTTATTTATTATTGGCTTTTACGCTTTTATAAATGAACTTCGCATGCTAAATTATTTCGACCACATTCAAGATGCATTAAATGACGTAGTTAACGCAAAACTCGCATGTTTAGTTAAAAAACGCTGTTTGCATATCATTTCATTATTTTACTAGCGCGCGTATCACGAACACGAACGATGTCTTAGTAGAGGCCGCCATGTGCGGGCGGGGTTGGGTGTCCTTAGTGGGCTTCCCAACACGTACCCTCACCCCTTACTCAGAACCTTTGGTTTCCGGATGTCCGAAACCCTTGGCGAACGAGAGTCATTCTTTACACGATTACCGGTATAGATGGTATCGGTATCGCAATGCAAAGGGACGAGCCCAATGAACTCTGAAATCGAAGTGGGCTTACTTTGTGTATAGCCCATGACGACATAGAGTGGGCTCGTATGGTTCCGAATAACCACAAAATTCGGTGGCGACTCCATTTTGACTTAGATTTCGAACCCGAGAACAATCCCACCACGAGATTCATTCGCCTACCCAAACCCGCGCGTGGCCGCGTCGGGGTGGACCTACGTCATGTCCACACATGTCAATGCATGTCTATGCAATATGAACTGAAAACCTATGGGATGACACGTTGGTTCCCTCCAAAACCAACCAAAACACGATATTTTTGACATATCATAACCATCCCATATAACGACGAGCTCGGTATTAGATTATATACAAGCGTGCACTCCGCACCTTTGTACTCATATTATATCATTCCCGAGTTCATTCCGATTTCGGTTTGAAAACCCGAATACACTTAAATGCCTTGTGAGTGAGTCACTAACATTCCTCCCTCATTTAAGTGTATCCCTTGTTTCCAATCAAACAAAACAAAAACAAAAACAAACTCATGCATAAATGAAAGTGTCCCTTGGATTGAACTTTCACATTAGTACATTACACATTCCAAATATTCGAGAATCCGGGTGCCGCTAAGGATTGAACCCTTCATACTCATTGTGAATACATGAAGATAACATACACATAAGCTCAAACAAACTCATCAAGTTAAACTTCACACTATTGACCGCCTTCTGTCCATTTCCTCTCATGAGTGTATAAGAAACCAAGTCCGAGCTTCTTTGAAGCGGCTACACTTCACACTCACATAGGTGAATTCTTTCATCGTGTACCTGCAAAATGCACTTTGTCAAAGATTTCATTAAGAAGTTTTAAACTCCAACCTTATCATGCAGGTTTTAGCATATACCTTTCGGGATATTCATTCATGTGCTCCAATATCTACAATAAACTTTCCACATTGAACTCAAGCCTCTAAGTTTAGTTAGAGGGGAGTTGGGTATCTTATTACAGAGATCAAGATGGACTTAATCCCATCTCGATAGCCGACTTGATAACCAAGTCCTTAGCTAATCCTTTCGTCAAGTGATCAGCCAAGTTAAGATGAGTTCTCAATAAATCAACATAATTTTATCCCTTGAGTTATTATCTCACGAACCACGCTATGTCTAACACCGAGGTGTCTAGACTTTCCGTTATAGACTTCACTATATGCCTTAGCCAAAGTTGCCGAATTATCACAATGAATTGATATAGAAGGAATGGGCCGTGGCCACAACGGAATTTCAAACACCAAATTCCGTAACCATTCCGCCTCTTTACCGGCCGCCGCTAAGGCTATGAATTTCGACTCCATAGTCGAATTGGATAACAAGTTTGCTTCTTTGAAGCCCATGAGATAGCTCCACCACCAAGTAAGAACACTCATCCAAATGTGGATGAATGGTTCTCCAAGTTGTTGATCCAACTAGCATCCGAATAACCTTCCAAAACCGAAGGAAATCCGATGTAATGCAAGCTATAATTTATGGTTTGCTTTAAGTATCTCAACACACGTTTAATAGCAACCCAATGCACGAGGCTAGGATTACTTGTGTATCTACTCAACTTGCCAATGGCAAATCCAATATCTTGTCAAGTACTTGTCATAACATACATCAAACACCCAATCAATTGTGAGTACTCGAGTTGTGATACCGCTTCACCTTTATTGGGTAAAAGCTTCACACTCGGATCCATTGGTGTGCTAACCTGAGAACAATTATCGTGATTGAACCTCTTCAACACTTTCTTGATGTAATGAGATTGTGATAAAGAAAATCCCTTGTTCTCACGCTTAATCTTTTTGCCAAGTATAACGTCCGCCTCCCCCATGTCCTTCATGGCGAAGCATGATGACAAAAATTTCTTATTAAGGTTAACTTGACTTTGGTTGGTACCAAAGATCAACATGTCATCAACATATAGACAAATTATGACCCCATTACCGGTTTCATCAAATTTGCTATACACACACTTATCCGATTGGTTAAGTCTATACCCATTGGATAAAATAACCTCATCAAACTTGTGATGCCATTGTTTTGGAGCTTGCTTGAGTCCGTACAATGATTTTATGAGCTTACACACCTTATGCTCATTCCCGGGCATTATGAACCCTTCCAGTTGCTTCATATACACTTCCTCATCGAGCTCACCATTCAAGAATGCCGTCTTGACATCCATTTGATGGATCACTATATTATTAATAGCCTAGTTGTAGACACCCGCATTTTGACTGCCAGGTGTCTATGGTAGTTTCCAAAAAAAACACCTGATGATGATCGGACGCAAACATGCTCTAACGCGCTCGGATATGGGCTCTGAATCGGTAATGTCCGGTATGGGCTTTTAACGGGTTACAAATCTCACAAAACCAACCTCAAATTCAGGCCCAGTGGGTCATTCTGAGCAAAATAAAACTAATTTGGGCCAAAACCGACACCAAAAATAAAACCCGTCTTTTAGCGACCGGGTCAAAACCCGGTCAAAGACGAATCTGTCACACAAAGTCAACCAGGTGCGTTTCTAGAACATTGCGCCCAAATACAAAATTCAAAAATATCCAAAGTCAACCATTTCCTAAAATGGCTCGTCCAAATTGATCCACTCGGTCGACTGGAGCCTCAAAATCCGGAACAGACCCGTTTTCAAAGGCACTCGACCGAGTGCACTAGGGCCACTCGATCGAGTGACCCTAGGTCGTGCGGTTTTCCTATAAATACCCCATCAACTCATCTCATTTAACAACTTTTTCCTTCACAAAATTTCAGCCAACTTTGCACTCTTTTACACTACATTTCAGCCACAATTCGACCCTCAATCACCATCTTGATCATACACACTTCGAGAGCAAAACCTCGTGACATCCGTCTCTACAAAACGCATACACACCATCAACTCTCCCTATATATCTCGACGTTCCCACGCCATTGTCGCCATTTGACGAACCGTATCCCGAGAAGCAAGAGCATGTAGGTTGAGGGTGTGACATTCAACACCGGCATCTCCTTTCTCTTTTGTTTTCGTTCTTTTATTTATGTTTATAATTAGTCGATAGTAACGACATGCTAACATCTAACATGTTTATTTATCGCATCTAACAACCTAACATTTAATTATCGTTATTTATTTTTTCGTTTTATTTATCGCATATACATAACAATAATAAATTTCGGTTTCAAATCCGTTTAACTATGACGATCATCCAAAGTCCGTCTAATCCCTTTAAGAGCAACGACGGAGGTGACACCCTTTCGAGGAGCGCCGCCCCAATGTACTCAAGGGCACGACGCGATCGTGACCAATCATAGTTGAACGCATTTGATTCCACTTCAAAATTAGCGTGAAATCCGTTGATGCGAAAATTGACATCACATAATCCATTAAGGATTAATATAGATGCCGTGACACGGAGGGTTACAATTTCGTCGCTAATCAAATCTTTTAATCCCATAGTGACATTTTCTATAAAATTCCGATAACGGTATTATAATCATATAAGACATGATTATAGTACCGGAAAACCAAGTTAAATCTAAATCGTCAATATTTTTATTTAACTTGGCCAACTATCGATTTTTAAACGTAAAAACGAAACGAGCCATGCCTCGTACAGGGAGCACTCGACCGAGTGCCATGAGCCACTCGATCGAGTAGCACCCCAAAAACCGGGCTGTAGCCACCTTAAGGGTGCACTCGATCGAGTCCTGACCATGACTCGATCGAGTGGGTCCTGTAGCCCAGAAATCCGAGAGCTCTAATGCATCATTCGAGCCTCGTTATTTTCCCTACGACTTTAGTCGTAGCGTGCAAAGTCAATCACGTAACCCGCCTTTTCAATCTCATGCATATCACTTCACAAAAACAACTTTGATCGATGGTCTCTCACGAGTAATCGCGTGTTGGCGACTCTTTAGTCGTACCCGACACGTGATTAATCTAGACTCCAATCTCTTGATATGATAAGTTGGGACAAGGCATCGAGATTCGGGATCGGGCTAGCACCACGCCTAGGTCCTATATCTCCATCCTTTGGTTAGTACACAAAATAATGCGTATTTAATAAAAGTTCGTCCATTAACACAACTCACGGTCTAGTTTATATTTATTATATGCGAACCCGTTTATGGTTAATGTTTACCGTTTTCCATTTCGATTATTCTATTTTATTGCTCGTTGTATTGTGAATTCCGGGTTGTATTTCCGCCCGTGTAACTTGTAATCGATTTATATTGCTTTGCTTTATTTATTTGCGTTTTACCGTTTATAAATGAACCTTCACATGCTAAATCACTTCGACAATAATCAAGATGCATTAAAATGACGTAGCTCATATTTAATTCGCATGCCTAGCTAAAAACGTTGTTTGCATATCATTTCACCGAATTACAAACGCGCATATTAGAAAGTCAAACGATGTCTTAGTAGAGGCCGCTAAGTGCGGGCGGGGTTGGGTGTCCTTAGTGGGCTTCCCAACACGTACCCTCACCCCTTACTCAGACCTCGGTTTCTGGATGCCCGAAACCGTTGGCGCACGAGAGTCATTCAATTCACGATAACCGGTAGTGACGGTATCGGTATCGCAATGCAAAGGGACGAGCCCAATAAACTCTGAAACCGAAATGGGCCATACTTTGTGTATGGTCCATAGCGATATAGAGTGGGCTCGAACGGGTCCGAATTCCCACAAAGTTCGGCGGCGACTTCATTTCGACTTAAATTTCAATTCGATCCATTCTCATATGGAGATGCATTCGCCTACCCAAACCCGCGCGTGGCCGCGTCGGGGTGGACCTACGTCATGTCCACAATTTGGCGACTCCGCTGGGGATTAACTGATGAGTGACTAACCATCGGCATCCTCAGGGTGAGACTCGAATAGAAATCGTTTGACTAGTACAATACGCGTTTTAGTTTTGCGGTTCATGCATAACCCCATATTTTCCCGGGCCGGTACTGGTGACCGACGTCCCACTATACCACGATGTATTCCGCCTTGGATATGTTAAAGGTGTTCATAGTCGATTCGTATGGACTTTGCGGCATGTTCTAAGCTCAACTCGACTTAGGAAGTCCGTCCCGATTCTCGTCTAGACTATGAGCACTGATATAGACCCCATTTAGACCGACCGAGACTTAGTATAAAGCATACATGGCGTCGTTATAATGCTTGCGTGACTATGTGCTACTTGGTTTCCGTGTCGTTTTCAAAAATCGTTATTTCAAAAATGCATCTTTTCAAAAATATTCAAATTTCAAAAATATTCAAACTTCAAAACCCGGGAAGCTACCGAATTTAGGACTCTTGATTTTTTTACTCAAAAGAGCCTATTTCTAGCCGGTATGCTGCCCATTTTCCAACTCAATTCAAAAATATTTTCGAACTTTCAAAATTGTGGTATGATACACTTTCTGATTTTCAAAAAATCGGCCCTTTCCCCGAGTTTTTTCGGATCTTCCAAAAATAACCCCTTTTCAAACCTTCCTCTTCTTAGGACTTCCTGTATTTAGCAGTGTCGGGTCATGTCATAAGTTATCGAAGTCTTTAGCGTCGAAACTCTGTCGATTTTACATCACGGGTTTCTTCCCTATCCCAGTCCGCCTTATTAGACTAAGGCAAGGCCCATCTACGTAAGACGTACTCTTACAAAGGAGGGTCCGTTTACACACTCGAGTCTGAAGTCTGGGGAAACCTCACGTGGACCTTCTTTCGAGCAGGACTCGGCCCACATAGCCGAATCCTAAGGAAGGCCCACTATTCACGAGTCACCCGTCTAGGAGTCTTTGTCAAGTCGTTTTTTTAGTCCTTTCCCTGCTCGGGATGTACTTTCCTTTCTTTGGTTCTGAGGTCCGGGTTCGGTTTCTGATTGCGCGGTGTTCTTACAGACAGGCCACCGTCCACCAGACACAGCCGCAAAATGGAAGCAGCTCTGAACAATCTAAAGGCCTCCGTGGATGCCATGGCCACCAAAAAAACCGACATTGATGCCCAACTGATAGAAATGAGGGCTGGTCAAGTTGCTATTGTTGCTCGTATGGCTGCTGTGCAGCAAAGGACTCCTAATACCGAGGCTACTGGGCCTCTAGCTGAACTAGTTAGCGCGGTACGCCGACTAGAAGAACAAGTTCATTTGACTGGAAGTAACAATATCCATCGGGAAAATAGCCGGGAGTATTCCCCGGTGAGTGACAAGCTGCCCGCGAACCTGAATCTCACGAGCTTACCCATGTTTGAGGGTACCGAAGACCCGTTACTACATGTACGGGTCTTCAAAGAATTCATGGCTATCAAGGGGGTAGATTCCTCAATGTTCAAGAGTCTTTTTGCTACATCCCTTGAGAAGCACCCACGGGCCTGGTACTACAGGCTAGACCCGAAGAAATACCCAACTTGGGATGATGTGGCCACAGAATTTGCTCGGAACTATGCTGATAACACCGAGATCCAGACCACAATGTGGTCTCTAGAGGTTACGGCCTAAGAACCAAAGGAAGGTTTTACCAAGTACCTTCAACGCTGGAGGGCCGAAAGTGTAAAACTGGTCGATAAGCCCAGTGAGAAGACTTTAGTGGAGGCCTTTGTCAAGAACCTCCTTCCCTCCTACCGGGTCCACCTCCGGTATGCTGTCATACCCAATTTCACCACTCTTACCGAAATGGGTATGAGAATTGAAGATGATCTTAGACTAGAGAACCTTACTAAGGCCTCTAGCAAGGGATACCAAGGGGCTTCCTCGTCCACTGGCAAGCCCCCGGCTGCAGCCCGCAGTATCTTTGACGCGGTTAATCTACTAGATGCCCCGTCCAAAAAGAATACCCCTCCTAGGGTGTTCACTGATATAGGGACTACCTATACATATGCCTTGCAAAGGCTATCTTCCAAGGGTCTGGTCCAACCGATAGGCCCAACTCCTGAAGTCCTAGTTGTAAAACGCTCCAAGAGCTACAATGCCCAAGCCTATTGCCAATATCATCGGGGCAATGGGCATGATACCGAGAAATGTTGGAAGTTGAAGCATCTAATTCAGGATTTGATTGAGAGTGGGAAAATACCATTACCCGGGGATAAGCCAAGCAACAAGGACAACCCCTTTAGCTCTCATGTTATCTTCACCGGGGAAGTGATCGATTGTTCTCACCTCATCTCTCCTTTCATCCCACAAGTCAATGGGATCTGGTTCGATGATGAGGAAGATGTGTACCTCATCAAAGGGGAAACTGTCCCTATCACTCCCGAAGAAATCCGGAAGGCTAAGTCCAAGGTCTTAGCCAGCAACCACCTCGCCAATGCCGGTCGTCCTTACCGAGCTACTAGCTCCAAGGACATCCCTGTCCCGGTAACCGTCACTGAACCTGCTAGGACGGAGGAGGCCATTGAAGAGCCAAACACTGACACGACTCTTGTTAAGCAATTGAAAAGGGCCCGGGTTGACCTCACTATATGGCAACTCTTGGTCAGCTTGCAAGAACATCGAGAGGCACTTACTAAGGCTCTCGATCAAATCAAAGTCGACTCCTAGGTTACCCCTACTGAAATGGTAGCCACCATCATGCCCTACCTCAAGGGCAAGTCCAAGGAAGAAGGCCCATTAATCACCTTCTCGAAGTCCGACCTACCACCGTTCAGGGCCTCTCACAATCTGGCCCTGTACATCACGGTAATCTGCCGGGATAAGTATCTCCCGATGACCCTAGTTGATGACGGGTCTGCTGTGAATGTCCTCTCTCTAAGGACTGCCAAAGCCCTCGGCATCACCGAGGCCGATTACATACCAACTGCTCAAACTATCCAGGCTTTCGATGGAAGTCCAAAGTCGGTTTCTGGGGCCATTAAGCTGACAATTATAACAGGTCCGATTGAAAAGGAGCTAGAGTTCCAGGTGATCGATGTCACCTCCTCTTTCAACTTGCTCCTAGGAAGGCCTTGGATTCACGCTGTAAAGGCAGCGTCCTCCACTCTTCACCGAAATATCAAAATGCCCCTGCAAAACAGTATTATTACTTTGGAGGCAACCCCTATGACCGTGGCTAGCTGCAACGCCACGAGCCGCACTGTCCTTTGGAGGTTCGATTTTGTGGGGATGATTGAAGAAGAATACCTTTTCGGGCCCTATTTCACCACGAGCATCGACACGATGCTACAAAATTTGGGGTATCTACCGGGGGCTAGTTCAAGGCCATACCTTCCAGCTGGGAAGATTATTGAAGTCCTGAATGACGGAGAATCCCACTTCGGCCTAGGGTACGCTTTAACCCAGGGAAATGTGGTCCGAGCAGGAATTGAGAAGGCCTGCAACATCATTAAGGGTACCTACTTGGGCCCTTATAGCCCAAGGTTGGCTGACTACTTCGTCACACCAGTGTTTGGGGCTGTTCAAGTTGGTTTATACCAACCAACTATCACATATCCCGAGACTGAACTAGCTCGGGAATGCAACTATATTCCGGATGACATATTCGTCCTCATCCAATCTGAATCCAAGGAGGGTGCTGACAATGCCGAGCCCGTGCTGGGGCTTCTGTCCCGGCCCCTAAAGAAGACTTAGTGAACCTGATCCTTCGAAGCAACAGGTTCGATCCTTCCAAGTTGATCTCAGAGGTCGGTGCTGACACTGGGAAAAGAGCATGGAGGAAGACCGTCAAGTGGACTGACGGCCAGGGCCGAGTCTTCAAGTTGACCACTGGTGAAGGAGACGTGCCTGACACCGATTCCGAGTCTGAGTCTGAGTCTGAGTCTGTATTCGAGTCTAAGGGGTCTGGTGCTAGAGTCCAAACTGTAAACCCCCTCCCTGTAGTCACTACCACCGGAGCCTCGGGGTCTGTCCCGAAAGCGCTCCCAATCCCGCCTCTGACCAATGATCAGATGGCCGCTCTCTTTGAGCTATTTTCCAAATTTTCTATCAATAATAACGATAATCGTTCTGCTTATGACTTGCCTTATTTTCAAAATACTTCGAATTTCAAAAATATTTTGTGCAATGACATTGAGAAACCCGACGAACAGATATCCTTACCTCCGCATCTGATCGAGCAACTAGAACAGAGGAAATCCCGAGACCCGGTAATCGAAGAAACCGAGTCTATCAATGTGGGAGCAACCTTAGAGCCCCAGATGCTCAAGATAGGGTTATCTTTAGATCCCGAGGAGAGACAACAATACATAAACCTCCTCCAAGAATTCAAAGATGTCTTCGCATGGTCCTACAAGGACATGCCGAGGATAGACCGGGAAATAGCTGAACACCGTATACCTATCAAAGATGGGTGTAAGCCGGTAAAACAGAAGCTCCGCAGGATGAGACCCGAGTGGTCTCATAAAGTCAAAGAAGAAGTCAACAAGCAATTCAAATCAGGCTTCATACAAGTGTCTGAATATCCAGACTGGGTCGCAAACATCGTGCCGGTACCCAAGAAGGACGGCAAGGTGCGGGTATGTGTAGATTTTCGGGACCTTAATAAGGCCAGCCCAAAAGATGACTTTCCATTGCCACACATCGACATACTGGTGGACAACACGGCCGATCATGCCCTTCTATCATTTATGGACGGGTATGCCGGGTACAATCAAATCAAGATGGCAGAAGAAGATATGGGTAAGACCACCTTCACTACACCCTGGGGTACTTACTGCTATACCATCATGTCATTCGGTCTCATTAACGCCGGGGCTACGTACCAACGAACCGCTACGACCTTATTGCATGACATGATGCATAAAGAAGTAGAAGTTTATGTGGACGATATGATCGTCAAATCCAAAGAACAGGACGGTCACATTACTGTCCTAAGAAAATTCTTCACCCGACTGCGTAAATACAACATGAGGTTAAACCCCCAAAAGTGCAGTTTCGGGGTAACATCAGGCAAATTATTGGGCCATATCGTTAGCCAACGCGGCATCGAGGTCGACCCAGCTAAAATCAAAGCCAATACCGAGCTGCAACCTCCTAAAACCGAAAAGGAAATGAGGGGATTTCTCGGGAAAGTCCAGTATATCAGCCGGTTCATTTCCAAACTGACCATGGTGTGTGAACCAATTTTCAAGAAGCTGAAAGTAGGGGAACGGGTACTATGGGATGACAAGTGCCAAGCTGCTTTTGATAAAATTAAAGATATCCTGTCTGCCCCGCCAGTCTTAATGCCACCTCAACCCGGCTTGCCTCTGTCGTTATACCTGACAACTACTGAGACAGACATGGGGGCTATGCTGGCCCAGACAGCCGATTCCGAAGAACGAGCCATTTATTACATCAGTAAAAAATTCCTAGAGTATGAGTGCAAATATACCATGCTCGAAAAGACATGCTTATCTCTTGTTTGAGCCACTAAGAAGCTCCGACATTATATGCTCAGCTACGAGGTTCAGGTACTATCCAAAATGAATCCAATCAAATACCTTTTCGAAAAGCCTATACTCAACGGAAGAATTTTTAGATGGACTTTAATGTTAGCAGAATTCGACCTTAAGTTCGTTCCACTAAAAGCTATCAAAGGCCGAGTGGTAGCCGAATTTCTTGCCGATAGTCCCGTAACCGAAGAAGGGCACACCTATACTTGGTCCTTCCCAGACGAAGATATATTCCATACTGACACCGAAACATGGGATTTATATTTTGACGGGGCATCCAATTTTCGAGGATTCGGGGTCGGTATTCTCCTAATATCACCCAAAGGGGAACATACGCCGTTATCCATCAAACTGGATTTCGACGTGACTAATAACGCGGCCGAGTATGAAGCATGCATCCACGGGCTTCAAGCCGCCGCTGATTTAGGAGTTACAAATCTCCGGGTTCACGGGGACTCATCTCTGGTTATCAATCAAGCTCTTCAAAAGTGGAAAACTCGGAATGCCAATCTCGTGGCTTACCAAGCGCGAATAAGGGTTCTAGAGAAGCAATCCAAGAAGGTAGAATATATCTATCTACCACGGGAAGAAAATCAGTTCGCGGATGCACTCTCCAAATTGGCATCCTTACTAAATATTCCGGATCACATGACCAGCATGCCGATTTGTGTCGAAAGACGGTCTGAGCCGGCATATGTCAATGTCATTCAAGATATCGAAATCACTGATCCGGAACCTTGGTACCAGGCCGTTCTAACCTACTTGACTACGGGAGAATATCCCCCGGGAGCTGAAAACCGGGCCAAGAAAGCCCTGCGAAGATTGGCCACCCAATTCGTTCGTACGGACGATGGTCAGATATACAAAAAGACGGCACAAGGGGCTTTACTCCTATGTATCGACAAAACGCAGGGCGAAAAAGTAATGGCCGAGGTGCACGACGGTGAAAACGGCCCGCATATGAACGCCTATATGCTAGCCCAAAAAATCATGAGGCTCGGATACTACTAGAACAGTATGGAAACCGACTGTCAATCATATGTCAAACAATGCCATAACTGTCAAATTTTCGCCAACGTTCAACATGTGCCATCATCCCTACTATACACCATGACATCGCCATGGCCATTTTCGACGTGGGGTATTGATATAATTGGAAAGGTAAACCCTTCCGGGACGGGAGGTCACTGTTTCATTTTGGTGGCAATCGACTATTTCACCAAATGGGTCGAAGCTGAGTCATACCGAATCCTGAATGCCAAGCATGTTGCCAAATTTATCCAAAATAAAATTATATGCCGGTACGGGATCCCGCACGAGTTCATTAGTGACCACGGGACCCATTTCCAAGCCGAAACCGCTACTTTGCTAGCAAAATACAAAATCCAAAGGCACACATCTTCGCCTTACCGTCCCCAAACAAACGGAGCGGTAGAAGCTGCCAATAAAACAATTGTCACCATACTTAAAAAGATGGCTGATAATTATCCGGACTGGCCCGATAAAATACCCTTTGCCTTATGGGGGTACCGGATTTCGATTCGTACTGCAACCGGGGCAACTCCATATTATTTGACATACGGGATGGAAGCGGTCCAGCCAGTCGAATTGGAGATACCGTCTCTCAGAATTCTACTTGAAAGCCAAGTGCCCGAAGCGGATTGGGTTCAAGCCCGATATGACTCATTAATTCTCTTGGACGAACGTCGGTCTCGGGCCCTCAACAACATCCAAATATATCAAAAGAGGATCAAACGGGCCTTTAACAAAAGAGTTCGGCCCAGGAATATCAAGGAAGGAGATCTGGTTCTCAAATCAGTCCGGGCATTATTACCGGTTGACCCAAGGGGAAAATTCAAACCCAATTGGGCTGGGCCATACCTGGTAAAGAAGGTTCTATCAGGAGGAGCAGTGATGCTGACGGACCTGGACGAGAATGAATTTGTCAACCCGACCAACTTAGACCAGCTGAAACGCTACTACCCCTAAACCTTTTCTCAATGTCATTTGCAAAATTTACTAAAAAAAGTCATTTTTCAAAATTTATAAGCAAGTCAATAAGTTAGGTTTATTTATCCTATTGTCGCGCATCTCGAACTTATAGTCTTGATGTATTTTGTAATTGCAAAAAAACCTACCCGAACTACGTTTGGTTTGATTCCACTAACTGTGGATACGTAGGCAGCCCCTCAAAAGGGCACAACCACCGCAATAACGAAAAGGACAGGAACGATTTCACTAATAAAATACTTTTATTATTCAATAAAAAAGGAACTGATAAACTCGTTAATTCCAAATTACAAAAAAAAACCCACGAAAAGCCACAAAAAAAAAACACAACAAAAATAGTAATAATATCCAAATAATAATAAGGGAGACTAATATCCGAGCATCTTGCCCTTGCCCTTGTCCTTTGGGTCTCGTGGAGCCCGAGGTCGCCGGGGTGGGGGGAGCGTTCCCGGATGATTACGGGAACCCCCTTGGTCAGAGTCCTCTTCTTCGACAGAGGATCTTCAGCTATTGTTACGGGCCCAAGTCGAGCCCGTATGTGCTCCGGCAACCTATCCTTAGGACCAAGTCGATCCTGGACTGGTAGCCTGGGCCCTAGTCTCCTCTCCAAGTCTGTCTGGGGGCTCACTCTCCCCCAAGCACCTCTAGCACTGGACCCCCCAGTTCGAGTCCTGACTCCTTTTCTCTAACCCGGCGTTAGACGAACTATCGGGGCTAGAGTCTCCCCTTCAGCAAAGAAGTCCCTGTTATCCTTGACCTTCTCTCGCCGAAGCAGGTCGAAGGCCTCATCGACCTTTAGGACAGCGCGGGCTTCGGCAGTCTCCGCTTTGGTCCACCTTTCATAAGAATGGGACACCCAGATGAAGTGAAGCGACTTGGGAACGGACCAAGTAACTCGGGTATACCACCTCTTAATCCAAGTGTCACACATAATGTCGGTCAGCTGGGTAGGTTCACTCACAACTGCCTCGTTTTCCGGGATACGCTGAGTCCACCCATACTGCTTGAGTATGCGGTCGGGATAAAGGTGAACTGTCTGGCTAAGGGACAAAACCACCTGATAGCGTGCCTTATCTCTAGGCGCCAAACCCGTCCAGGAGTAAATGGGCCACCAGGGAACCACCCATCGAATCAATGGACCACGATGGAATGATAATTCTTCCTCCCAATATTTCTGGGTAATAAGGCAGGATGAGTCAGTAGGCCGTCTCCTTGTCATCACTTGGTTGAACCAATATTGACTCGGGTTGGGAGGAGGCTAGATGATCGATAACCTCTCAAATAGCCAAAGCTGAAAAGAACACAAAGCTCATGAGATCTCGAGGCGATTTAGACATCCGCCTGAGGGCACTCGACCGAGTGCCAGGGTCACTCGACCGAGTGCCAGGGTCACTCGATCGAGTGACACCTCCAAAGCAGAACAGTAGCCTCATCACGAGGGCACTCGATCGAGTGCCGGGGTGACTCGGTCGAGTGCCCCCTGTAGCAGAATATCGCACGCGAAAAAAAAAATCAAAAAAATCGAAAAAAAAGAAATCAAGAAAAAGAAAAAAAGCGATATACATGCAGCAGACGGGTGCTCCCAGTCAAACGGGCTGACTTGTCCCTTTTGCGGTTATCCAAGCCCTGAATGATCTCCCCCGTGATCAGCCACGCGGGACTATATTCCGTCTCCATCAGGTCAGCATTGACAAGAAAACGAACGCTGCCAATACAAGACAGCAAGTCCATATGGCCTTCAAAGGCGTACACATGAAGCATGCAGAAAGCGAACGCCCTACGGCTATGAATGGGCGAAACCCGGATATCATATGGGTTCATAAACTTCTCAGCCAGGGCAAGAAAAGAAACGGTATCTCCTTCAAGCATACGGGATACTTCAGCATGGGAGAGCCCCTAAAACTCCCGTAATTTCCTTCTGGGGTCTCTAACTGAGAAGGGGACAGCGGGACGGAGCAGTGGCTTCCACCCTTCTATGGCAGCAATTTTCTCTAGGAGAGGACAAATTTTGCCCCGAGGAAAGGCGAAAACATGGTAGGTGTCATCCCAAAAGGACAGACAGGCGTCAAGAAAATGACGGTCCACGAGCATCTGGCGGAAAGTGAACAATTGAAATATGCCCGACTGCTTTAGGGCTACCTTGCTCGCATCCCAAAAACGGTGGGACCAATCTTGCAACATGCCAGTTAGGCGCTCAATACCCATAGCTAAGTTTCTTGAGAAAGACAAAGTTTTCTTGAGGAGGAGAGGTTTTGAGAATTGTGAAGATGAAGAAACCAGGATGATGTATTTATGACATCAAAACCCTGGTAGCTCCCCTGCTGCTGTGCCTCCTTGGCCCAAGCGGGCCTAGAGCATACAGGCCCGACCCTTTGTTTTCTCCTACGGACGTAGGAATTAAGTCATCCTGAGCAGTCCGGTCATTTTTTCAAAAAAAAATATTTTAAACTTTTTTCAACCATTTTTTTATTCCCCAGCGCGACTCAAATTTTTACCTACGTGTTGTATTCAAGGCTTTATGTAACTGATACAGGAACAACTCGAGGCTTCAGACGCAAGCCCATACAGCTCACATATCTCCCCAGCGGAAGTCCGAGGCGACATCTCCCCCGGAGCGGCACGGGATGGGCCTAGATAAAGGCGCACCCAGGACTTATGGGACAAGTCCGATTCCCCACGGAGTTATCATCATCAGCTCAGGTATGACCTCTATCTTATGGCTGGCGGGCCCTTCACGCGAGTCTAATGGACTATAAACGACCCGATCGGAAGTCTACCAGGTCTTAATTGACTCGGTAGCTACTCTGACTTTCGCCCTGTCCGAGCCTCAGTCAGAGTGGGGGCTCTGTAGACACCAGCATTTTGACTGCCAGGTGTCTACGGTAGTTTCCAAAAAAAAACACCCGATGATGATCGGACGCAAACATGCTCTAACGCGCTCGGATATAGGCTCAGAATCAGTAATGTCCGGTATGAGCTTTTAACGGGATACAAATCTCACAAAACCAACCTCAAATTCAGGCCCAGTGGGTCGTTCCGAGCAAAATAAAACTAATTTGGGCCAAAACCGACACCAAAAATAAAACCCGTCTTTTAGCGACCGGGTCAAAACCCGGTCAAAGACGAATCCGTCACACAAAGTCAACAAGGTGCGTTTCTAGAACTTTGCGCCCAAATACAAAATTCAAAAATATCCAAAGTCAACCATTTCCTAAAATGGCTCATCCAAATTGATCCACTCGGTCGAGTGGATTGACCCACTCGGTCGAGTGGAACCTCAAAATCCGGAACAGACCCGTTTTCAAAGGCACTCGACCGAGTGCACTAGGGCCACTCGATCGAGTGACCCTAGGTCGTGGGGTTTTCCTATAAATACCCCATCAACTCATCTCATTTAACAACTTTTTCCTTCACAAAATTTCAGCCAACTTTGCACTCTTTTACACTACATTTCAGCCACAATTCGACCCTCAATAACCATCTCGATCATACACACTTCGAGAGCAAAACCTCGTGACATCCGTCTCTACAAAACGCATACACACATACACACCATCAACTCTCCCTATAAATCTCGACGTTCCCGCGCCATAGCCGCCATTTGACGAACCGTATCCCGAGAAACAAGAGCATGTAGGTTGAGGGTGTGACATTCAACACCGGCATCTCCTTTCTCTTTTGTTTTCGTTCTTTTATTTATGTTTATAATTAGTCAATAGTAACGACATGCTAACATCTAACATTTTTATTTATCGCATCTAACAACCTAACATTTAATTATCGTTATTTATTTTTTCGTTTTATTTATCGGATATACATAACAATAATAAATTTTGGTTTCAAATCCGTTTAACTATGACGATCATCCAAGTCCGTCTAATCCCTTTAAGAGCAACGACGGAGGTGACACTCTTTCGAGGAGCACCGCCTCAATGTACTCAAGGGCACGACGCGATCGTGACCAATCATAGTTGAACGCATTTGATTCCACTTCAAAATTAGCGTGAAATCCGTTGATGCGAAAATTGACATCACATAATCCGTTTAGGATTAATATAGATGCCGTGACGCGGAGGGCTACAATTTCGTCCCTAATCAAATCTTTTAATCCCATAGTGACATTTTCTATAAAATTCCGATAACGGTATTATAATCATATAAGACATGATTATAGTACCGGAAAACCAAGTTAAATCTAAATCGTTAATATTTTTATTTAACTTGGCCAACTATCGATTTTTAAACGTAAAAACGAAACGAGCCATGCCTCGTACAGGGGGCACTCGACCGAGTGCCATGAGCCACTCGATCGAGTAGCACCCCAAAAACCGGGCAGTAGCCACCTTAAGGGTGCACTCGATCGAGTCCTGACCATGACTCGATCGAGTGGGTCCTGTAGCCCAGAAATTCGAGAGCTCTAATGCATCATTCGAGCCTCGTTATTTTCCCTACGACTTTAGTCGTAGCGTGCAAAGTCAATCACGTAACCCGCCTTTTCAATCTCATGCATATCACTTCACAAAAACAACTTTGATCGATGGTCTCTCACGAGTAATCGCGTGTTGGCGACTCTTTAGTTGTACCCGACACGTGATTAATCTAGACTACAATCTCTTGATATGATAAGTTGGGACAAGGCATCGAGATTCGGGATCGGGCTAGCACCACGCCTAGGTCCTATATCTCCGTCCTTTGGTTAGTACACAAAATAATGCGTATTTAATCAAAGTTCGTCAATTAACACGACTCACGGTCTAGTTTATATTTATTATATGTGAACCCGTTTATGGTTAATGTTTACCGTTTTCCATTTCGATTATTCTATTTTATTGCTCGTTGTATTGTGAATTCCGGGTTGTATTTCCGCCCGTGTAACTTGTAATCGATTTATATTGCTTTGCTTTATTTATTTGCGTTTTATCGTTTATAAATGAACCTTCACATGCTAAATCACTTCGACAATAATCAAGATGCATTAAAATGACGTAGCTCATATTTAATTCGCATGCCTCGCTAAAAACGCTGTTTGCATATCATTTCACCGAATTACAAACGCGCATATTAGAAAGTCAAACGATGTCTTAGTAGAGGCCGCTAAGTGCGGGTGGGGTTAGGTGTCCTTAGTGGACTTCCCAACACGTACCCTCACCCCTTACTCAGAACCTCGGTTTCCGGATGCCCAAAACCGTTGGCGCACGAGAGTCATTCAATACACGATAACCGGTAGTGACGGTATCGGTATCGCAATGCAAAGGGACGAGCCCAATAAACTCTGAAACCGAAATGGGCCATACTTTGTGTATGGTCCATAGCGATATAGAATGGGCTCGAACGGGTCCGAACTCCCACAAAGTTTGGTGGCGACTCCATTTCGACTTAAATTTCAATTCGATCCATTCTCATATGGAGATGCATTCGCCTACCCAAACCCGCGCGTGGCCGCGTCGGGGTGGACCTACGTCATGTCCACACTAGTGCTATCAACAACCTAATAGTGATGATTCGAGCCATGGGAGCATAGGTATTGAAATAATCAATCCCTTCCTTTTGTCTAATGCCTTGGATAACCAACCTAACTTTAAACTTGTCGATCGTACCATCGACTTTCATCTTCTTCTTGAAGATCCACTTGCAACCTAATGGTTTACAACCATTAGGCAAATCCGCAAGCACCCAAGTGTGGTTGCCCATTATGAAATCCATTTCATCGTTCACTGATGTGTTAATATTTTATATGCTTTTATCCTCTTTTTCCCATGTATTTATCTTGTTAAATGCACTCTTAGGAGCGGTTTTGGGAACTAATCTTCTCCTCTAGTGTGTTTTGTAGTGTTTTGTTGGTTTCGTAGGAAAATTGGCGATATGGGCACCTTTTCCCTTTCATCACGGCTCACATGGAGGTCGGTGACTATTTATCCACAAGCTAGGTGTTGCTATCGAGGTTGCGTGGATGTCATGAAGTGATCCCGAGTCGAGTTGGATCCATATCATGAAGTTTAGAAGACTATAGGAGTCCTTTTTGTTGGTCCCGAGGTCCGTCCCTAGGGATGGATGTCGTCCTTATCCCCTCACTCACGGCAAAATTGAAGAAATTGAGCAATAGTGGATTTTTCAGCTGTCCCGAATCGGGACAGCCCTCTTCCCATGGGACGACTTTAATCCCGAATCGGGATGAACACTATCCCGATTCGGGACGACATAGCTGTAGTGTCTTTTCAGCTTCTTCTTTCTTTGGCTATATAGGGATGCTTTGTATCAGTTTTGAACGTACCTTTTTTTCATTCCTAAGAACCCTAAGCCTAGTAGTAGAATAATATTACTTTTTTTCATTCTCTAGTTGGGTGATTTCTCTGGTTTTTGCTACAATTTCCAATCGGTAACCATTTCAATTAGTCTTAATTCTTATTCATCAATTATTCATAAACTAATAACTAGAGAGATGAAACCTAGAGAGAGAAAACCCTAGAAAACCTTCCTTGTTTTCAGCAATGGCAAGATCCAAGAAAGGTAAATCTAGGACTAGTATATCACACAAAAAACAAAATAATAGACATTACAATACTAATTCTACAAAATCTAATAGTAGTAAATCAAATAATAAAGAATATAGTGAGGAGAGGAACACGTATAAACGAGATACTGGCAAAAAAACAAGTTCAGATTGAAGAAGATGAGCAGATTGAGGAAGTTTTGCACTCAGATGAGGATGTTGCCGCATTCAATCAGCAGGAATTGGATACATTGGTAGATTCTCAACTGGGTTGGCGGGAGGTCCCAGGGAGGCACCGTGTTGGCGAGAACTCTGGGGGTCTGCGTCTGACACATGAGGATGTAAGAGGTGAGATTGATTTTTGGTGTAATTCGATAATCTGTTATGTGCTAGGAGCTAACCCACCTTGGCATGTTATGGGGGGTTTTCTGAAGAAAATATGGATTGAGAAGGATATTGAGAAAATTTCTTTTAAGCCGAATGGGGTCGTCATTGTTAAATTCGTAAGCATGGAGAGGATGGAGCAAGTACTATCGCAGGGGCATCTGTTTTTTGATAGCAAACCTCTTGTTGTCAAGAAATGGACCCCCTCGAGTAAGCTTGAGAAGGAAGGGTTAGATGTTGTACCAATCTGGGTTAGGTTCTATGGTTTGAATCTGAAATTCTGGGGTAACGCTCTGATGAAAATTGCTACCTTAATTAGCAAGCCTGTCCAGTCCGATGTTGCAACAAAGGAGAAGAACTTCATTGGGTATGCTCGCGTCATGGTTGAGGTTAAGTTTGGTGCTGATCTGCCTGACACGATTGCTTTCCATGATGAGCTTGACGTTATGCATTCATTGAATGTACATTATGAGTGGAAGCCTTGTCAATGTACGAATTGCCATGGGGTCGGGCATGTGGCCAGGGATTGTAGGAAAGAGGTGAAAAAGGTTACTAAGGTATGGCGTCCAATAGCCCAGCCAAGGCAACCTGTTCTGCCAGTGATACAAGAAGAGATGGTTACTTCTATGCCAGTACAAGGACCTATTAGCAGTGTAACACCAGCTAGAGTTGTGACAAGGGTAACTCAACAACCAAGGGGTGGAACGTTTTTGGTTGGCAAATCCTTCTATGATGCTCTCAATTCCACATTGCACCAAAGCAATGGATTAATAGTGAATGTTGAACATAATCAGACAGTTGGCCGTGATCCGGAGAATCAGGATTATGGCTAATTTGGGCTTTTGGAATGTACGAGGAATAAACAACCCTAATAAACAGCGAGAGATTAGTTGGTTCTTGCATAACAATAATAGCGGGTTGTTTGGTTTATTAGAAACTAGAGTGAGAAGTTCCTCTATCAATAAAGTTCATAAGGGACTAGGTAATCATTGGGAGCTTGTTACAAATAATGATGTGAGTGAAGGAGGGCGAATTTGGATTGTTTGGTTGCATAATGTGTTTAAAGTGGATATTATTGAGAAGAATGAGCAGGTCATACATACCTATGTGAATTATATACCGAAGAATGTAGGATGGTGGTTTTCAATTGTGTATGGTAAGAATAGGGTGGCTGACACAACCCCCTTATGGAATTCACTTAGTGCAATGAAGAGGAGGGTTACGAAACCATGGTTAATAGCTGGGAACTTTAACAATGTGCTTGCTACTGATGAAAGAATTGGTTCTATGGTTACCTTGGCCGAAACAATCGATTTTCAGTATTGCATTGATGAATGTGAAGTGAGGGATTTGCCAGCTAATGGAGCTTTCTTTACGTGGAACAATAAGCATGAACCGGGTGATAGGGTGTTTAGTAGGATTGACCGAGTTCTTGGGAATGATGAGTGGGTCACTAGTATGTCCAATGGTCATATACAATTCCTCCCTGAAGGACTCTATGACCATTGCCCATGCCTAATTGATCTTTGGAAAGAAGAACATAAGAGGATGGGGTCCTTCAAATATTTCAATATGTGGGGGAAGGATGGATCCTTCTTATCTATTGTTAATCAATGGTGGAGTAAAGAGATAATTGGTACACCAATGTATCAAGTGGTGAAGAAGTTAGCGAGTCTCAAGTTGCCATTAAAACAGCTTAATGGGGAAAGCTTCCACAATATTGAGCATACAACAACTATTGCATTGCAGCACCTTACTGCAGTACATCAGCAACTGCATAATGACCCATCTGATGTTAGTCTCCAAGTGGCTGAAAGTGCAGCAGCCAATGCGTACCGTACGCTTGATGAGGCTAGGCGTAGCTTTCTTGCCCAAAAGGCCAAAAGCAAATGGGTTGATGAGGGTGATGACAACACGTCGTATTTTCATAGTGTAATTAAGGGAAGAAGGGCGCATAATAGGGTGTTTCAAATTAAGGATGCTGATGGGGACACTTGGTCGAAGCCAAAAGATATTGAGCATGCCTTTTTAAAACATTTTGAGAGGGTACTTGGGACTACTCATGATACAGGAGGAGTTAACCTGAACATAGTTTGTCGAGGAAGGATTTTGGATGTGGAAAGAGCGTCTAGGATGAGTAGAGACATTTCCGATGAAGAAATCAAACAAGCCTTATTCTCTATTCCTTCCAATAAAGCTCCGGGTCCGGATGGATTCTCAAGTGAGTTCTTTAGGGATGCCTTCTCGGTGGTGGGGGGTAGCATAATTGAGGCAGTCAGGGATTTTTTTTAGGAGCGGTAAGTTGCTGAAACAGCTCAATACAACGATAATCGCGTTAATCCCCAAGAAAGAAAGGGCGGAAAATGTTAGTGATTACAGACCCATTGCCTGTTGTAATGTATTATATAAGTGTATCACCAAGATTATTTGCAACCGGTTAATGGAGGAAGTCCCTTCACTTGTGAGTCATAACCAAAGTGCTTTCATTAAAGGTCGGGACATTGTGGATAATATCCTCATTTGTCAAGACATAGTGAGATTATATAATAGAAGAAGTTGCTCCCCGAGATGTATTATGAAAATTGACCTTAGCAAGGCATATGACTCGGTGGAATGGAGCTTTATCAAACAAATGCTAGTGGGTTTGAATTTTTCAGGTATAATGATTCAGTGGATAATGGAATGCACTTCGACTCCGTCATACACTTTATTACAGCGCTGTGTGATGGGTTTAGATATCATCCGCTTTGCAAACAAGTGAAACTTAATCACCTCTGCTTTGCGGATGACATCTTGCTTTTTTGTCGAGGGGATATCAGCTTGGTGAGGGTATTGTTGAAGTTATTTCAAACCTTCTCTAAGGCATCTGGATTGGTCATCAACCAAGGTAAATCTGAACTCCTTATGAATGGCATTTCTGATGGTACTGCTGCTCAGCTCCTACGTATGACTGGGTTCTGTCGAGGCCCCTTTCCTTTTAGGTACCTTGGCATCCCTATTTCGTACAAGAAAGTGTCTCCTGAAGATTGCAACAGGCTGGTTGAGAAGATGGTGGAACGAATAAGAGGGTGGGGCTCGAGGAAATTGAGCTATGCAGGTCGGCTTGTGCTTGTCAAAGCGGTCTTGTCACATATTCAAGCGTACTGGGCTCGAATTTTTATATTGCCAAGTGGTGTGATGAAGAGGATAACTGCCATTTGTAGAAATTACCTATGGTGTGGACAAGATTATTATGGAAAAGTTCCCCTTGTTGAATGGAACACTTGTTGCAAAGCTAAGAGACATGGGGGTCTTGGAATTCTTGATGGGGTCACTTGGAATAAGGCCACCATCGACAAATACACTTGGTGGCTCGCTAGCAAGGCCGACCACTTATGGGTTAGATGGGTTAATGCAGTTTACTTGAAAGGACAACATTGGCGAGATTATAAACCGTCTTATTCTAGTAGTTGGACTTGGAGGAAGATTTGCCAAGTGAAGAAGGTGTTTAAACCGGGTTATGTTGCAAATGATTGGTTGGTGTAGGATGGACGTTACACAATAGCTCTGGGGTATGATTGGCTCCGAGGAGTACAGCGGGATGTGGACCGGCATGTAGTGGTTTGGAACCGTTTGAATAAGCCAAAGCACTCGTTCATCATCTGGCTTTATGCCCAGCAGCGGCTGCTCACAGCTGACAGGCTGTTGCGGTTTGGTCTGAAAATTGACCCTATTTGCTTGTTATGTTCGGAGCAACCTGAGTCACATGACCACTTATTCTTTCAATGCAAATTCAGTAGTATTTGTTTGCAGATGACGCTTGAATGGCTTGGAGTGAAAGACATTACAGGGGGCCTGTTGGAATGGTGTAAAAAATGGAAGCCCAGGTCATTATTGTGGAAGAAACTGGTTATTGCAGGCGTGCTAGCTTTGGTGTATGTCATTTGGCTTGAGCTTAACAGTTGCAGGGTGGATGTTTGTGTACAGCGTCCTACTGTGTTGCTGCAAAAAGTAAAGAGTGAGATTCGGGAAAGGTTCAGGGGCAACGTCATGAGAATACCGAGTGTGGATAAGGGGATTTTGAATCGAGTTTATAACTAAATTTTTCTAATTTTTTGATGCTATTGATGTAGTAAGTCAAACGTGAGTTATGGTTTGTATTTGGAAACGATTATATTTCAATATAATACTTACCTTTACCAAAAAAAAAAATTAATTCTTATTCATCTTTTATGTTCTTGATTGTCTATTTTCATTTCTAGTATTGATTTTATTAGTTTTCCTTTTTCCATATCAATCATCATTTCAATTGTTTATTTTGTGTGAATTTAATTATGAGTAGCTAATTCCGTTACTAGGGTCAAGGGGGATCGATGGGTAGAATTTAAGTTCTTGTTGAATATTTGATGAATTCATATATATGCTAGTGCCTTGTTAACATGCTCTAAAAGACGATTAATTTGTTAAAGCCACAATTTGTTGATCGAATTAGGAAAATTTCAGTTCATGTGCGAGAGCCGAGTTAAGATTAGACCCGCATGTGATTCGGTAGGAAGCCTAATAAGTAGCGAGAGCCCGTTAGTGTCTTCCTAGGTTGATTTCGATCCGAGAGGACGTATTATAGCCAACTAGCATGTTTGTGTGTTTATCGATTATTCTTGCATGATCATTTGTCTACTCATTGTGAACCCATAGCCCTAGATTTTCTTTTAATTGAATAATTCATATTTTGATTACGTATTTCTAGTCTTAGTTAACCAATCAAAACAACCGTTTGAGCAATTAAGAATCGCCATAGCTTCAAACAGTTTGACCTTCTCCCTGCGGATACGATACCCTACTTACCACTGACTATCTTGTTAGTAGTACTAGGATAATCTTGATTTGGTAATACGACTTTAGCCATATCATTCACCGCCTCCTTCGAAAAGGAAGAATCGTGAGACTTCATTGCCTCATCAAAGGTCTTAGGGTCCTCATCCATGTGAAAACAATATGAATAATAGTTTTCACATTCATCCCTAGAACCTTCTACCAAATAGGTGTGAAGGTCGGGACCAAAGGATTTTGCAATCCTTCCTCTCTTACTCCGTTGAATTTTGGGTGGTTGAACCACTTGATTAGTGACTTTGTCACTTTCATCAATAGCTCTACTCGAGCTAGGTACAAGATCCCTAGGCTTCGGCATTGATGAGTATCGACTCTCATCAAATATCGCATCCCTTGACTCAATAACAGTGTAAATCAAAATAAAGTCATTAGGTTCAATGACATAGAACCTATAAGCCTTTGAATGCGCCGCATATCCAATGAATATGCAATCCATGCCTCTTTCCCCCAAGGTTTTAATCTTGGGATCGGGTAGTCTTACGACCGCCCGACAACCCCAAACTCGAAGATAATTCAAGTTCGGTTAAATGGGGTTTTATTATTCCTTTTATTAGGAATCCTATTTAGCAAATAGCAAGCCGTTAACATGGCTTCACCCCAAAACCCGTCACTCAATCCCAAGTAGGACAACATGGAATTAACCATTTCTTTTAGGACTCTATTTTTCTTCTCCGTTACACCATTGAGTTGTGGTGTATAAGGAGGAGTAACTTCATGAACGATACCACAAGACTCGAAATATAAAGGATCATATATAGTACTCACCACCTCTATCGGTGCGAAACCTTTTAATCAAAAACTGATTGTTGCAATTCAACTTCGTTCTTAAACACTTTAAACTTATCAATTGCCTCATCTTTAGTGTGAAGCAAAAATATGTAAAAAAACCGACTAAAGTCATCAATGAAAGTCACAACATATTTTTTACCACCTAAAGATGGAGACCCGTGAAAATCACACAAATCACTATGAATAAGTTCAAGCACATGTGAGATCCTAACAACATTACCAAAAGATTGTCTTGTAATTTTAGTCCGCATACAAGTATCGCATTTATTAATGTTCATATCAAAAGACGGAATTAGACCATTCTTACACATATTCTTCAATCTTTTATAATGCACATGTCCTAATCTCACATACCATAAAAACGAGTTATCAACAGAGGATGAGGCTACACAAAATGAACTATCATGTGAAGCAATATTCAGCATAAACATACCATTACAATAATAGCCAAGTTCAATAAATCGTCAATGCTTAGATAATACATACTTATTAGATTCATACACTTGTTTATAACCAAGTTTACACAAACAACTACCGGAAACAAGGTTCTTTCTAATACCGGTTACGTGCAAAACATTATACAACGTAATACAATTTCCGGAACTAAATTCTGACAACACCGTGCGTGCCTCGACCAAGTATAGGAGCGGTAAACTCGTTTCCCATATGAAGAACGAATCCATCCTTCACCGATTCATAATCCTTGAACCAATGACGATCCTTGCACACATGATTAGTTGCGCCCGAGTCTATCCACCATGCCACTACATCATCCTGCACATAAAATGCCTCAAAAATTAATGGTACATAATTCACAACCGAATTAAAACCATTGTCAAAAAAAACTGACCTTGATTAGTGGGAGAACCTTGGTCATTCGACCCTTGTCCAACTTGGCTTACATTAGCACCTTTTTTCTTTTTGTGCTTTGCCACCTTACAATTAGCCTTGTAATGACCGGTCTTACCACAAATCCAACAAGCACCTTTTGGTGTCTTGTTAGAATCGCTTTGGGTGTTGTTATAGGGTCGTTTATTCTTCCCCTTGAATTTTTGCTTGGAACCCTCACTCGACTCCATCAAATTGACAGAGAAGGATCCCATCACTTCCTTTCCCTTGTCTATGCCACTATCTTGCGCCTTGAGAGACTCCTCAATGCGCAAATGGCTGACGAGTTGAACTAGTGTCAACTCTTCCTTTTTGTGCTTTAACATGTGTCTAAAATCCTTTCAAGAAGGCGGCAACTTGTCTATAGTACTAGACACCGAGATGGACTCATCCATCTCCATTTTATGTTGTGCAAATTGACCCAAAATCCGGAGCAATTCATTATATTGTTCCACAACCGGTCGAGTATCAACCATCTTATAATTCATAAAATTACCAACAAGAAACTTCTTACTAGAAGCATCTTCATCCATATATTTCGACTCCAATTGATTCCATAAGTCCCTAGAGGACTCTACATTTTGATAAATATAAAAAAAAAAAAAAAGAGTCGGACATACCATTCAAGATGTGACCACGACAAATGTAGTCATCATTAGCCCACTTTTTCCTCTTACGGTTGATCTCCGCGAGAGTTTCATCACCCACGATCTCCGGCATCGGTGTACTAAGCACGTACACAACCTTCAAAGTAGTGAGAAGGAAGTGCATCTTCTTTTGCCAACATCGGAAACCCACCCCTTCGAACTTGTCAAGCTTTCCAAACTTCGTTATCATATCCTTTATCGACTCCATCTTCAAAATCAAGAAATATTCTTAAAAAAGTTGTGACTTTTTGGACCTTGTAGATTGAAAATGGAACAAACGGTATTGACTACCCAATCGAATCGCGTTGAACACGCTTTCCTTAAGAGTATTACGACCCTACAAGTCTTGAGTATCACGAAATTTCTCTAGGATAGGACGATTTTTCATAATTCTAGGCTTTTGAATTTCTGAAACTTACACCTTTTGAGTTAATGTTAAAAAGTGTGTCTTTGTTAACCAACAAAATCAATATTATATAGGCATGTATCTGCATGTCATGCATGTCAATGAAGGTAATATGAACTGAAAACCTATGGGATGACACGTTGGTTCCTTCCAAAACCAACCAAAACACGATATTTTCGACATATAATAACCATCCATATAACAACGAGCTCGGTATTAGGTTATATACAAGCGTGCACTTCGCATCTCCGTACTCATATTATATCGTTCCCGAGTTCATTCCAATTTTGATTTGAAAATTCGAATACACTTAAATGCCTTGTGACCGAGTCACTAACAATGACGTCACGAAAGCCTCCTTCCAAAGCTTGAGCTAAGCCAAAACAAGCCGTCTTACCCTCCGCTACATCCGAGTTCGATCTTCCGTGCTCTCACGCGCCTGCTGCCCACACGAAGCAACCGACCCAAATCGTCTCATATAACAAACCCCAATCCCACGCCCCCATCTCCCAAAAGGCATGCGTCCACATTCACTTTAACTCGGCCTCTACTTGGCGGCGTCCAACTGCTACTGCCCACCCCCCAGTTCCATGAATAGTCCCAGTGCTAGCGACACAATTCATGTAGCGACCATAGTCTTCAACCAGGCGAGTCAAGCCATGAATAATGGCGAAGGTGGGTGTCAGATCATCTTCAAAAGGAATCTAGTTACGCACCGACCAAACAATCCAAGCTCCTGTAAAGAAGCGAGTCATAGCTTCGTTATTGAGGTGAGTAATCAACCAACCTAACATAGCAGCGCAATTTGTCTTCGGGCAGCAGCGAGCTCATCGTCAAATCCTCGTCCCAGCCATAACCCCCTCGTCTCATTGCAATCAAAGAGGGCGCGACTCGTCGTTTCCTCCTCCTGTCCGCACAAGCCACAAACCGGGTCGGCGATGCAGTGTCTGGTAGAAAGTCGATGCCTCGTTGCCAAGGTATCCGAGCATGCCCGCCAAACAAAATGGGCGAACTTTGGTGGGATTTGCAAGCCCCAAATAGTCTTCTAGACCCTGTCTGACGTTTCACCATCCCCCGTCCCAGTCGTACTCTTGAACCAACCAAACCCGAGGTGGTATGCAGATCGCACCGTGAAGATTCCGTCTTTGATCGGCCACCGGGACATACTGTCTGCCGTAGTGTGTATGCTTAGTGGCAATTCTAGAGCTCCCTTCACATCATCATCTACCTGAAGCTCCCCAAGTTTTGCTAGATCCCACTCACCTTTCTCGTGGTCAATAAGATCAGCAGCTCTCACAAAAACGGGATCCCATCTATTCAATTCTTCACATAGGTCCACCATTTCTCCTCACAAAAATGTGATTTACGTAAAGAATTGAATGGATGGGAGGGGATAGTTAGGTAAGGCAAGTGGATTTTGCGTGGTCCAAATTTACCCATTATTTTTTCCTTGAACTCTATTCCAAAAGTGACGAAGGGAGTAAGACTCACCTCAACACTACGATAATCTTCGAGCTAAGACATCCAACAATCTTACCCCATGGGCATTACTTTTAATTTACAACTAAAAAGTCAAATACACGAGTACACATCATCCGCGATGCTTTGTATGATTTTTTTGGTTCAACAAAAAATACTTAGTCGCATTACAATACAATACCCAGGGACCAAGTTATTTTCGTCTAAACCATTACGAGTACAATACAACACTTTGTATGATAGATGACATCCTTAGAAAAGTATGTCAAGAGTCATAATTATTTGACTATTTGATTTTTAAAGACTTGACTTAAACCTTTGACACGAGTATTGAGACAAGACTCGTCCCAAAGCTACTAATATTCTTATCCACGAGGACATTGTACAAACTACAACACTCTCAGTTTACACACTAAAAACCCAAATACAAGTACAAATCATTTACAATGTATATGACAGATAGTTGTATTTGGAGTTGTTGATCATCCAAAAATACCCTTGGCCGCTGTACCAAACAAGTGCTGTACCTGATTTGCATAATGCAGTTAGCATTGGATATAGCAGGAATGTTAGTCATATGAGAAGACCATGCCAAGATAGCTCACCTGCTTCGATGAGAGTCCGATCTTCTGGAGGTCACTTAACTGCTTGGATGACACACACAGTTTCAATTATGCTCAGTCGTTCAAATACACATTCAGATACTAATAAAAGCTTAAGTTGTTTGTCTGTCTTACCGTTTTAAGAGGGGCCGATTCTCTGAGCTCCATGATGTACTCTGCCCTTTTTACACCAATCCCCTACATTTTTTAGACAGTTGGAGTTATATTAGCTTTACCATGTTGAGGGGGCTAATTTTACGAACAAGAATAGATTATGCAAAACTAAAAGGCACTCGATCAGCACTTGGAGGTGATGCTCGAACAAAGCTTTATTCAACTTGCAATACCTTCAATTCAACCAATTCTTCCCTGTCGATTAACAAAAAAGATAATAAGGCCTGAGAAATATTACGAGAAGTTGAACTTTTTGACGAGCTATCATACTGCAGTAATATACCTTGTTGCATCGTTGAGGAAATCGATGTATTCCTGCACCAGGTGATTCTGAACATGCAAAATAAATATACAGAATCATGAAGTTATTGTAAGGTAAGCGAAGTTCCTGATAAATTAGGCTGAAGAACACCTTTATTACCTTCAAATTTGAACTACAGGCATTAAATTTTTCGAGTGGGGTCTTGAGATCTTGGGGATTCTCTCTGGTTATTGTAGAAGGAGTGAGTGGAGCGTTTGCCTTGAGGAAAGCTGAGAGCACGTCGTCCCTTGATGAGACCTCGTTGATGGCCAGGTGATTGATGTTGCAGTTGATTGGAGATAGAGCCTTCCTCAATGGACTGTGGCAGGATAAAATTTTAGGCCTGTTATCTGGGGATCGAAGGTCATTGTTAGCTCGATTCTTTGCGATCTCATCCTCCTCCAAGAGCTCATCTATTGATTGTATGTCATCCAAATGTCAGAAACCCATCTTTGTTTTTGAGTTTGTAATATAAATATAAGCATCATCACTTATCAAAGAGCATACCAGGCAATGTGTCTGATGATTTAAACCAACTACCATCATCTAATAAACATTCTTCACTTGTATCATTCTCACTAAACTCCTTCACCTATAATGAAACATTCAAACTGTAATGATGCTGTATATAAGCTAGAAAGAATGTGTTGAGTTAGTTGTGCGACAAACCCATCATACCTCAGACAAACAACGGCGGGAGCTAACAAAATCATGATTCAAGCTTTCATGTTCATGATCCTTTTGTTCCACATCTTTAGGTGGACTCTCTTTTTTACCCTTCAGTTCCTGAAACGTAAATACTAATCAAGAACAACTCATATGAACAAAATGTGACTTCAACCTGTACTCCTGAAATTCCCTAAATTATTCATTCTGATACTCACTTGAATCCCATATTCGGATGTTGCTTCACTATCAAACAGCTTCCTCTGAGGAACAAACCTGCTGATGAGGATGAAAATGGCAATATAATTTGAGAAAAACGAATATTTTTGTATTGTATTTAAGAAAGAATTAGAACATTTGTAAGACTTTACCTGTCTAACACACCGGTAGTTTCTTGGTACGCAACCCTATTCTTTACCGAGCTACTATGAACTAAGTGTTTCTTCATAGAGCTCCCACAACCCGGGGTCTTAGCAAAGAATGGAGAACCAAAGGTTTCAATTCTTCGAGAACCATTAACTTTTCCTTTTGATTCACGCCACTCCTTCAATTTTGCCTCCATGTCAATTCTAACCTTAGGAGTTTCTTGCTTTTGTCCTGAGAACATGACATTCGAGATGTTCCTTGAGCGCGCTGCTAAGGCAACAGTATGGACTGCTACTTGGTATTCACCAGGGCTCTGTTACATCATAACATATGAAATGTCAAATAAGTATGATTGCATTACCTAGGAAAAGCTATTAAACTGGAGTATGGAGACTTCCATACCAGACAAGCAACCATGAGAGCATGACTGGTTCCTCCAAGAGAATCTTGCAGGATACGAGTCAGCTTGGTCTCTCGGTAAGGGACCCGTGGTTTGTTGTTGTTCAATGCATAAATGACATTGGACAAAGTAAAGAGTGATTGGTTAATCTTTGAACTCTCTTGCAACCTGATCCCTTCATTACCAGATCGTTTGTTGTCTTCATTACCTGCCAAGTCTATAAGATTCATCTTCCCTATGACACGATTATCAGAAGAAGCGACAGAGATGACGAGCACTGCATGGCTTCGGCTAGAGACATCATTGAGACCCGTATGAGCAACTTTACGCCTTTGTATGGCACTACCAAACAAATCACGGAATTCCGATAGTGAGGTAACTGGGACACGGCACAGCCCTCTCAGGTGTATTTGTCCCTCTTTGTCGTCCAGGACTGAGATCTCCGTTGCTTTGCACTCCAATAGATCATAACACCTGTCTAAATAGACCTCGTAGTATGAAATCGCAGCAACATTTCCTGTCGCCTCACACATTGATAAAACCGTGGACATAGCCAGTGTCATGAGCCCCGGCTTCTCATCTGTCCCCTGCACCGATTTCCCTATAGCTTATCAAACAAACAGACCTCCTCCAACCAGGGGGAATCTAGCTAGGAGCAAGAGGGTAACACTCGCTACCCCAAACTTGCAAAAAATAAATAAAATTATCGACTTTTGCTACCCAAAGTTCCTAATACCAGACAAAAAATTTCATTCTAGATTCGGCCCTGCATCCAACCACCTTGAATTTGTTATAGTTTGTTAGTTAGTTAGTTACTTGTTGTAAATAAATAGCATTAGCTGCTGTAAATTATTCATTCTTTCACTCATCTTTCATTTTATGAATTCAATCAACGAAAACCTCACATCACAGTTATTTACGTACATTAGTTCTTCCGCTTTCAATACTTTCAATCCATCTTGAATAAGCGCAAGCCAATTCATAAATTCATAAATCCAGCAAACTTTCAAGGATTAGCTCTAATGTGGGTTTGATGTAATAGAGTAGGGAGTAGGGAGGTACCTGCATAGTGAAAGTCTTTCCACTGCCGGTAGCACCGTAAGCGAAGACGGTGGCATTACAGCCACCGAATATCCCTGCGATCAATCCCTTCACTTCTTTGTCGAATATCTTGCCCACATTGTCATCTTCTTTTTCGTCGTAATATCCATCCACTTTGTAACACTCGTTTCGGCTGCATCATAACCAGCAATTTTACTACGGTATCATCCGAAACAGACAAGATGAATTCTGCAGAAAAGTAAAGATGTGGTACCTGGTTTCTTGATCTTTGAGGTGCACGGAAACTTCGGGAGTGGGATGAGAGTGGGGATTTGGGAGGAGGGAAATGCAAGGGATTAGATTGACGCCATTGTTGGAGGAGATTTCGCGATGAAGAAAGGGCCGAACTCGAACGATTACTCGGACTACTGATGGATTCGAATTGCTTGGCATTGTGGATGCTGTAAGAAATTTTGAAATTTCTAAAGAGAAAGAAAGAATGAGGGAATTATGAGAAATAGCCGTTGGAAGTTGGAAACATAGAGTGTCTGAGTCTGAGGGCGGGGTTTAATTTGAACAATAATGTCCTTACCGTTAAGCTCGTGTTCGACGCCCAACGCCCTACCAAACCCTTTTGTGCTTCAATCATAATCATGGGTCGACTAAGTGAAGTTTTTTATTGAAAAAAAAAAACATTAGAAGTACAATTTTACAAATTTAAATTAGGTGGATTAGTTTAGGATTAAGTTATTAATTTCATATGTGTAATTTATTTTTTTAAATTTAATAAAAATAAGTGGATTTATGAAGTTTTATTTTGGTTTAATTTTTTTGTACATTTCAATTATTTTATGGGTGGTACTTTTTTATACTTTAGCATTACTCAATCATACCTCAGAATTACTATTTTACTCCCTCTCATTTCCCCCTTACATCTAAGTTTTTAGAGAGAAAAAATACAAAATTCAATTGCATCAATTAGGGTTCTTCAAAAGTTCTAATTTGCGATGATTCAAGTACAAATTGAGGTCGTGGATTTCAAATTCAATCGCACCAATAAGGTTCTTCAAAAAGTCCTAATTTTCGAGATCAATAATTTCAGATCAATTGCACCATTAAGGGTTCTTCCAGAAAGTTCTATTTGCGATGTATACCAATTAGGGTTTGCGGAAAAGTCCGAGCTTGCGATGAACTTCAGATCAATTGCACCAATTAAGGTCATTCGAAAAAGTCCTAATCTGCGATAGCCGATTATACAAATAGAAATTGAGATCAGAGAATGACGACAAGAACCGTAGATAATTAATTAACATTGATTAACCCTGATTTTCAATTAAAATTACTACTCCGTATATTATAAAATATCAATTACCAAACTATGTTCTACGGTGAATTCGCAAATAATGATTGATCGGTAAATAGAATTGATGAGGTTTAAGTAAAAAAAAATTGAAGAACAAATTGATCTAGAATAGGATAAAAACAATGAAGGTTCCTTGAGGGTAATATTGGAAAGTTTAGGAAATTTTAAGAAGGATTGAGTAACGCGCAAGTATGAAAAAATAATTCTGTATTTTATTTGTAATGCATATATATTAAGTGTATTTTTGAAATAGAGTAGTATTATTTTTGTTATCCTATCAATATATATATATATATATATATATATTTTAGGCTTTTTTCGAGCGATCTCATTGGTCCGTTCAATCAAACATCAAATTAGGAAAGTATCATAAATATAAAAAAAATCAATTAGAGAATCTTTTGATTATTACAATATATATATAATTTATTATATTAATGTGATATTTTACAATTCTGACATGAAAACCTTTAGAGTTCATTTTTATAAAACATTATCGTAAAAAAAATTATAAAAATGAAATAATTAGATTCATGTTAAAAAATGATTTCATTAGAATATAAATTTCATATCATTTGTTTCACATTATGTCATAAATTTATGACACATAACAGTTTTAAAATTATCCCACATCGACAAATTACAATATGATAATGAAATTCTATATTATAAATAAAGAGTAATAATTCGTTCTTCGATATCTACCAAAAGTCTTTTGAATCTTAAAAAGAATTTCTAAGACTATAAACTTAAGTAATTATCCTACATCGAGATGATGAAATTTTATATTATAAATAAGAGTAATCATTCGTTTTAAATATCGACCAAGAAAAACTTTTAAATTATCCCACATCGAAAAATTATGATGGGTGATGGAATTCTATATTATAAATATGAGTAATTATTCGGTTTTAAATATCTACTAAAAAACTTTTGATATATAAGACTGCAAATTTAAAATCATCCCATATTTACAAAATTATAGTGAGTTGATGAAATTCTATATTATCAATAAGACGATGAAATTTTATTATATAAATAAAAGTAGTCATTTCTCCAAATTATGATGAGGTGATTAAATTTTATATTATAAATAAGATTAATCATTCGTCCTAAAAAAAGTTCTTAACGAGGTGATAGAATTCTATGTAATCTTTCGTTCTTAGATATTACCCATCCATCTTTTGAGACAAAAAAAAGTTTTAGGACTAAAACTATATAGTTAAAGTATAATTATCTCGCATCGAAAAATGAAGATGGATTGATGGAATTCTATATATTATAAATAAGTGTAATCATTTGCCTATAAATAAAAGTTCTTAATTAGACTATATCTAAACTTAAATAAATTTAAGTAAAATTATCCCACATCGAAAAATTATAATAAGGTGAATTTTTATTATTATATAAATAAGAGTAATCATTCATCCAAAATATATAATAAGATAATCCATATGTTTATACTAAAAGTGGAATATTTTAAATGCTTAAATACAACCCTATGGTTAAATACCAACAAAAAATCTTTTGAATTTTAAAAAGCTTTTAATATACAAGACTACAAACTTAAAATCATCCCACATTGAAAATTGTAATTGACGAGCTGATGGAAGACTGTAAACTTAAATAAATCATCTCACGTCGAAAAGTTATGATAAGTTGATGAATTTTATATTATAAATAAGACAAATCATTCGTTCTTAAATATCAATAAAAAACATTTAAGTCTCTTATTAAGACTACAAAGTTAAATAAAAATAATCTCACATAAGGTGACGAAATTTTATAGTATAAATACGACTAATCATTCGTTCTTAAATATCAATAAAAAATTCTATGTCTTAATCTCTTAATAAGATTACAAACTTAATTAAAATAATCTCACATCGAAAAATTACAATAAGGTGAAACTTAAGTAAAACTATCCCACATCCGAAAAATTATAAAGTTTTATCAAATAAAAATCTTTTGAATCTTAAAAAGATTCTTAAGACTATACACAAAAGACTAATTATAATTTTTTCCTTAGGCATCAACTAACTTAAGTAATTCTCCCACATTGAAAAATAATGATGAGTTTATGGATTTCTACTAAATAAGAGTAATCATTGTTTTTAAATATCAACCAATAATATTTTGAGTTTAGAAAAATCTTAATAAGACTACAAAATTAAAATTATCCCACATTGAAACAATTAAAATAAGGTAATAAGACTACAAATTTTACTTAAATTATCCCACATCGATAAATTATAATATGGTTATGGTTCTATATTATAAATAAGACTAATTATTTGTTCATATCAATCAAAATCTTTTGAGTCTTCAAAAAACTCTTAAGACCATAGTAAGGCGATGAAATTCTATGGTGATGAAATTTTATATTATAAACAAGACTAATCATTCATTCTTAGATGTCAATAAAAAAACTTTTAGTCTGAAAAAAAACTATTAATAAAACTACAAATAAAGTTAAATTAAAATTATCACATATCGAAAAATTATAATGAGGTGATATAATTCTACGTAATCTTTCGTTCTTAGATACTCCGTATTAACCAACAATCTTTTGAACTTAAAAAAATGTATAATTAAATTATATAGTTAATGTATAATTATCCCGCATCGAAATTACGATGGTGTGATGAAATTCTATGTATTATAAATAAGAGTAATCATGCATCCGTCTATAAATAAAAGTTCTTAATTAGACTATATTATCTAAACTTAATTAAAATTATCCCACATCGAAAAACTATAATAAAAGATGATCAAATTCGATTATATAAATAAAGAGTAATCGTCTATCATCTAACATAGATATAAAAATAAACTCTTTTAAGTCTTCAAAATAGCTCTTAAAATTATAAACTTAATTAAGTAATTAAATTATACCACATCAAAAAAGTATGATGAGGTGATGAAATTTTATATCATAAGTGAGTAATCTTATGGTTTTAAATATCAAGCAACAAATTTAAGGACCAGAAACCTAAAATTATCCCACATCGAAAAATTAAAATAAGGTGATGATTCTATATTATAAATAAGAGTAATCGTGCGTTTTTCTGGGTCTTTAAAGCATATCTTAAAACTATAAACCTTGAGTAATCCTATATCGAAAAATTATGATGAGGCGATAGAATCTTATATTATCAATCAAAAAAATTATTTGCACGTATTTTTTTGAGTTTTAGAATAAGCTTTTAAGACTATAAACTTAGTTGAAATTAAGTTTGATTACTAATATCATGCGATCATCTTATTTATTATAATGATATAGATTGATCAAGTTTCTTATTTAACGAATATACATCATCAATGTAATTAAGCCAATTAACCCGTGCAACGCACGGGCTTTAATCTAGTTTTACATAAAATAAATTTCATACATTTCATAAAATATTACTTTTTTTATCTTATTTTACATAAATCTATTATTTTTTGAAATGTTATTTTATACTCTAGATGAAATTATATTTGTACATTTCATTTATTTAACTTAATTTGCAATATGTACGTAAATTATATGATGATTTCTCTTTTTTTGTTATACTCCCTCCGTTCCAACCATTTGTATACATTTGCTCTTGAGTTGTGTTTTTTCCTAACGAGCGTTTGCTCAATTCTAACGACATTTTACCCATTTACCCTTGTCATTTCCCACATCCTCAAAAATGATTCTTTGATTTCTCTCAAAAAAAATCTTAATCTTATTCCACAATAAAAACGCAGGCAATCTCTTATCGATGTAAAAAGTAACCACGATTTGATTATCTTTTGATTAATACAAACGATTACAGAGTAAGTTAAATCCTCAAGAATCTCACCCCAAAACTTGACAAATTGCATTTCACTTTAATAGCATGTTCATGTTCATGTTCATGTAGAATACAAACGAGTAACCACCCAAATTAACAAATGAAAATCTCATAAACACCCTAAATAGTTCAATTCAATAAAGTGAAAATAAATTTTATTTCATCAATAATTGAATCAGAATTCATAATCGAATACTTAATTGTTATAATTGTATCAAAATTTATAATTGAATCCGTAATTTGATTGATGAATGAATAACAGAAGTAAATTGAAAAAAAAGTGGTAAAAAAGATTAGGTAATTTGGTAGAAGTTAGGTTAGAATGGTGAGAGATTTATAAAGGGTAAATCGGAAATTTTTTAGGAAAATTCATTAGGATTGAGTAAAGCTACGTTAGGAAAAAGTAATTGCGTTGTTTCATGCACGTACGTCGATACGTCTTTTCTTTTGTTTATATCTTTAGTTACGTGTTATTAAAAATTATAAAAATTTGATATTCATAATGAATTCTCATTATAAATATATTAATATTTAGTTTTTGTTATCCCACACGAAGTTACATTGAAGATTTTCATCACTTATAAATAGTGTTACAAAACCAAATGTATACAAATGATTGGAACGGAGGGAGTACTCCATTACTCCCTCCGTTCCAATGAATTGTTTGCCTATTCCATATTGGGGTGTCTCAATGAATTGTTTGCCTTTCTATTTTAGGAATGTTTTTCATATGTAATTTGACCTTTGACTCCACATGTCACTTCTTCATTGGTTCTTTTTCCCTTGGTGCCAAAAGAAAAAACAAACAATTCATTGAAACGGAGGGAGTATTATTTACTTTAAAATGCAAATTAATGTAATGGTAATTTAGGGAATTTTGGAATTTGAACATTATAAAATCTTATTGATTGTTAAAATTTATTCTCCCTTCATCTAACTTTAAACTTCATGGGAGAGACTAGAGTATGTGATGAAAAATAAAAATTGAGAGAAAACGTGAGGTTAGAAATGATATACGAGTAGATCACAAAAATCAATCAAAAGATAGAAAAATTGTAAGTAGAAAATTTAAAGATGGACAATCCTATAAAAAAAATAGGAAGATTAAAAATGAATAAAGGGTTTACCTATATCGATACCGTGTAGAAATTAGAATTGATGAGAAAGAATGAGAATACATAAATCTATAAGAGCAATTAAGAGAATAATTGAAAAATAAAATTTCTGAATTTTGGAAATCCAAATGTCATAATTGGGGAAGGAGAAAGGAAGGCTTCCCAACCTCCCTTATTCCAACCGTGAAGTTCGAGGTTTCGATTCTATTTTGCGAAAACTTTAACTTAAAAAAATTCAGAAGAAACAAGCCACTACTGATTTTGGGGCCAAATTTTGGAGGCCCAGTTCGCCCACACACCTTGAACTGGGCCTTAGTCGCCACTGAAATTCACATCCACAACCTGACCTAAATTAATGTGCAAAAAAACAAAACGTATAACTCACTGAAACATATGGAATAATATGTTTAAAATTAGCTTCGAAAGCATATAGAGGGGAACGGCAAAAATATATTTATCCAAATAAATGCCCACATTTTGAAATAATTGCGGCGATAGAGTAGCTCCCCGCGACGTACATCCAAATTCGGGATGCATTAAGTACTGATTTTCAGAGACCATCGACTTTTTTTTTTACAGTTTAAGTAACCGCAAACTCAAATAGCCAAAAACTATCCTGGAAATGCAACCCCCACATCAAAATTTCTTGGTATCTCACGGATTTCAGCAATTTGCTGGGAGCCTCGGACAGGGTTGCCAGACATTCATACTGGGAATCCGAAAAGAAAAACTACGGAAGCGCATTTAAACCCTTCACTTCAAAGTCAAATACGGAGTATCTTATATATCTACCCCTCCACCATTGAGAGTCAAGGACCAAGAAATTACTTGTACACTTGATGCATATATTGTGAGCAACTCAATCTGCAGGTCCCAACCACACTAAGATCCATGCATCACTGAGTGTATGCAAATTTGCAATCTTACCTGATTAGAAATATAGAATAGTACGAGTTCATTAGTACAGCTTCATGAATTTTAAATCTTCAAGTAAACCACCAATGAATATATCGACCCAGGCCAGAGAGTCATAGAAGAGGAGCAACTTTTAAGAACGTGCCAACACATGAACATGAAGACTAGGGGAAGCACTATGCATATTTTAGGACAAGGAATTGGTACGATAATTACCTACGAGCCTACTACGTCAAATAAAGTAGTAGTCAAGTTTATTAGGACAAGAAACAAACTTAAAAAAGTTATTTAGAGCCGTCACTAGTCAGTGATACTCACATGTCATTTGCTCTTCATTTCTCACCAAGCTATCGTACTGCATCACAGACCCTTGTAACTTTGTAACTCTGTAACAAATAAAATACCAGCTGAAACCCAATCTATACTTTGCGGCTTTCTGCTTTCCTAAAGAGCCACTATAGATTGCCATTTTAGTTTTTTTAATCTTGGGGGTTAAAAACAAAATAGCCTGTAAAACCTTCTACATGATTTCTATTATACTTCCTTGGTCCCAGTTAATAATTATTGATTGTATTAAGCACAATGACTAAGGGAAGAAAAATGAGTGACTTTGCACCACACAAAACACAAAACTCCACAATTCCACATGCACATGAAAGATGACCCGTAGAAGCCTACCAAAAATGGAAACAAAACAACGATTGAACAATACATCCCAAAATATAAATGATAACTTCCCAGCAGAATGGAGAAAGTATTCTGTATAAGCATTGCAATTCAATATTAAAGTTATGCAAGGCAAGTGTACATACTAGCGCATGCTAAGGTCCGGCTCTGAAGTAATGGGGAAATGAGCAGGAAAATACTGACATGCAACAAATTAGATAAAATGGCAGGATCCTAGATTCCTAGAGAAAGGTTTATGCTAGCCTACCTTAAAACTATTTCGAGGTTCTCAATTTGTATTGTAAAAAGTAGTCCTAGCTCGATGGGTTCATGAATAGCCATATAGATTCCATGTGGCATTGTGGCCTATGTTACCCAGACTCGTCTAATTATCACGCGTACTCGTGTCCGACATTTACACAGTTGCACTCAAACATGTGTATGACACTTGGAGCTCTTCATTTTAAGTCAAAATATGCATAATTTTCATAAACCTAACCGTGTTTAACAGTGTCTGATACTTAATAGGTCTGAGTAGACCTGTCAAAAACTGACCCGACCCGAAAACCCGACCCGAAACCGCCCGAAAAAAACCCGAAAAAACCCGCCCGAAAATGACCGAAACCCGAAAGTGACCCGACCCGATAATAACCCGAATATATTGGGTCAAAACCCGCCCGAACCCGTTACCCGCCCAAAAATAGATAAATTAAAAAAATATTACTATTATACAATAAAGTTTCTCAAAAACACTAAGAAATATTTTTTTCCCTCAAAATTTTAAGAAATAATATTTATATATACATCTTTAAAATCATATTTTTATGAGATGATTATTATAATGAGAAAAAAAATCAATAAATCGAGTCAAAGTTCGTCATATATATTCGTACTTCCTATAGAAATAAAATATCAATGTAAATTAAAAGATATATTAAATAAAACAAGTTTATTTTCACTAATATCATATATTAAATGAGATGATTAAGAAAATTAAGAATAAAATTGTATTTATGACTATAAAAAAAGTAAAGAAAAATAATGTTTTTAAAGTGCGTTAATAACCCGTATTTGACCCGAACCCGACCCGAAACCCGTATAAACCCGACCCGTATAAAACCCGTATTTTTCAAACCCGAAATACACCCGACCCGTATTTTACCCGAACCCGAAATGACCGAACCCGAAACCCGACCGCCCGACCCGTTTGACAGGTCTAGGTCTGAGAGAGCAACATACCATGTGGCAAAGTGAGCTTCTAAAACTGCTATGGAGTACTATAATACAAGTTGATTGCTCACAATAGAATATGCTGTGGCACAAAGAACATTGTAAAGTTCAATGGAGACTAAAAAGGATCGTGGAAAAAGTACGGCGCTCTTAGGACCGTTGATCTGAGAAGGAAAAAGCAGGGATAGTACGTACCTTCCCATGTGGGTAGTTTTTGCGGCTGTATACAACAAGTAGTTGAAGGCCAGAATGGTGAGCTGAAATCAAAGATACTAGGAGCACGCTCCAATTAACTTTAGAGCTGGAAACCTAAAGGAAGGTCCAGAAAGTTTGTCAACTAATTTCCCCCAACGCATGAGGAATGATATTTATATATTACAACTGCCATAGCTCAATCACACTTCCAAAGATCTATGAAACAAATTGAAATAAAAAAAAAAAACAGCACCCCGAATTCTAAATTATAGTACGGAGTAGCTCACAGCCACAAGACTACATCCCCTGTAAAGTACTAGATTAAAATATGGAGTTCAATTCGTGAGTGAAGAAATGAGTGGTGAGCAAGTGACCGTTAATTTAGCCGGAGAATCTCTGCCAAATGACTATGACCTAGTAAACCACCTATGAGGCTATGATGTGGCGAATTAGGACATTGATCCACCAAAGCACATAGCACACACGCTTGTGTCATGATAACAAGCCACCGTCGAGAACCTCAATCACAGGTTATCACTGCCGCATGTAGTGGTTGAAGGAGACCAAATATGAAGAGTGTTAGAATTGCTATCTTATCTGTGAAAATGGGTCTAGATACAAGGCAGTGACGATTCTAGGATTTACTCAACAAGGTGCACAAAATTGACTGAAAAATCGAGTTTAAACCCAATGTCTTCCTTTGAATAGGCAAAATATATTTATAAAACATACTACAACAAGAATCGAACCCATGAGCCCATGACTATGAGCTGCAAATAATACCCACTTGATTATTGTACTTCTTTACTACACAGCTTTATTTACTAGAAAATGGGAGTTGGATGCACCCATTGAAACCCTTTGTAAACATCAGTGGTATAAGGCCATAGTGTACAAACATGTCAGTTGGTCGAGATAACCTCAACAATCAACCTACTGTAGCACGTTAGGGTAAGGTCGTCAAGTAAGACCGAATTTTAAAATTTTAAAACATTTCTTAGGCGGCTACCTAGGACCTACATGGTCTCAAAATCGACTGAAGTTTTTGTTAGGCACTCAATGAGTATTTCTTCTTAGATGCACTGAAACAATTGATCATGTATCAAACATTAACTCGTTGCATCACCGAAACACTAGTGAGCAACTTAATTGGGTACTATTTCACACAAAAGTAGTCTGCATGACTTTCAGCTACTGTTTCTATTCAACTATGAAGGTTTTTGTAAAGAAGACTATAACAATAGTCTTCTATTGACACAAGTACCATATTATTGTCAGTTTCTCACCAAGCACCGTGTCACACAAGTGTTTGGCACGTGTTTCAATACATACATTATTTAACATCCTTGGCCCCTAGGCATGAAAAAGCAACAATTAAGAGAACAAAAGATGTCTTGGCATGCAAAAAACAAGAGCAAAATGAAAAATTGAAGGCTTGATTTCAAAAGTATCAACTTCAAATAGATATATCTCGAGTTCTAGAGCTCTCATTGATGCAAGGCTAATTGGAGGTGAAAGTTTAGGTTCTTAGCTTTCCAACGATAGGTCACACGCCTCATTTCGACGAGAAACGAGGAAGATATAGCCATGGTTGCCAGATTCCCTGGGGTAGCCAATGAATCACAAATTGTTACAAGTGAATTCTCTCATGTCACTTACTTATTTTAAGAAGGCAACGTTTTGCTAAGGTTTAATTTATGCTATTTTTGTTTTTGTGTTAGTTTTGCTTTGTTTATTCTCTAGTTTTCATGGTAGTAGCTTGCCTAATGTCGAGCCATCGACGTTAAATAAACACCAAAATATTAGTATCTACTCTTCCCTCTTCTTTGTTTTTTAGCTTCTTTTGTGTCTTGATTTCATGTTTTCTAGTTTAGTTTGATTTTTTCATAGCCTAGAATCTTTTATGGTGTGTTAAGTGTGTACACTTGAGGAAAACTGAATTTGTTCGACGGTTTTGGAGTCAGCAATTATGCGGATTTGGATGCCATGGCATACAGGATGAAAGGAGTAGGAGGAATGTTGGAAATTTTGGCTTAGTATTGGAAATGAAGAAAAAAGTGCCCGAGTCAAGAACCAAATGTATGGTTCAACGCTTGCGCTAGAGCAGACCGCGCATCAAGTGGATCAGACCACACACTGCTGAACTGGGTTTGGCTTCAATGGACACTGAAAGGAAAATAGGATGGAACTTTGAAATTTTGGTAGTTTTTACGGCTAGATTCATCAGGTGGTGCAAGGCCAAATAGATGCCTTGACATCAAAGATACGAGGAGCATGCTCAGCCTGTCAGATAGTTGTCCAGTTGTCTAGAGCCAAAAAACCCCAAGAGAGCACTAAGATTCAAAAATACATTATAACCGCCATCAAACGAACCACTCCTCCAAAGATCTATGAGCCAAGTTGAAAAGAAAGAGTACCTTCAATTCTAAAATAATGCCTGATATCAGTAGTCATAACATGCCAATCCTATGTGCTACAAGATTATAATAATGGTAATCAGAACAAGAAAAGTCACATTGGTAAAGCTCATGAACAAACAAAAACAGGGTAAAACATTCGTTAGTACAAAAAGTTGCACAAATAAATTGAAGACATTAACAAATGACTACACATGAGACGCACCAACAAGGAATATGTAAACAAATTCAATCACAGAGAACAAATTCATACCTGAGTGAGCAATGAGTAACTGATGAAAAGAAAATCAAAAGAATGTGTTCTATGATGTCACTTTTCCTACATCGTAGTTCAATCAGCAGCTTTATGGTGCATGCTGTTATTGAAATCCTACAGGAGGAAAAAAAAGAACTGAGAAATAATATTTGTAGTATCACAGTCATTTAAATTTTTTGATCAAACATTATAGACTTCCATGTAAATATAACAACTGTTTATATTCCCACAAAACCAACAAACGGATACAGGGTTACATACTTACATTCCTAAAAAAGATGTGAATTCTAAGCTCATGTCACGGAGTATTTAGTTTTACACGAAGTAGCCAATAAGCCAATTTACGACCTGCCAAACCACCTATGAGGCTATGCTGCCACTTAACAACAACTCCATCCATAACTCCATGCTTTCATTGCACACCACCATATCCTTTATTATTTATTAAAACAGAGACCAAGCAGGTGAGGTGGCACATCTCATTGATCTCCATTCTGAAATACTCAATCCACATTAATCGAGAGTTATTTTAGGCAATTAAGCAAATCTTCCTAATCAAGATATATGTTGCATTCAACGTATTGGGCTGCACAATTTGGGCTGGACAATCCTCACTTCACAATTCCGTCTTCGCACTGAATTAACCTGGACATTATACTAGCTAAATTAATCTGTGATGCAAAATATGAAACTCTAATACGTCTATGACAATATTCCTTTAATATTTGCAAACAGAAAACGTAAAACCTAAAAAAAAACCTAATACAAAATTAAACCCTAATACGTTTATCACCTTTGTCGATTACTGTATCAACTCAAAATTTATTCTCAAAAATGTCCGTGGCTCTTAATCCCACCATTGCTACACTTACCCAGGTGTTAGGCTAGACTAAGCAATTTGGCCGTCAGGGTGATATATAGATGGCAAAGACCTGACTTCAACGATAAATTAAAGATTGATGGTGTTGAGTTGCTTCTAATAAGCTCAAAGGTAAACTTATTCTTAATCCGATCTTATATATCATAAATTTATGATATTCGTTTACAATTTACTACTTTGCACAATTCATATATCTTAATATAGGTTTCTATATAAATTTATGATATTCGTTTACAATTTACTATTTTGCACAATTCATATATCTTAATATATGTTTCTATATTAATTTATGATATTCGATATTATTTCATGATATTCTATAACTTACGATTATTCAATATAACTTAATATAGGTTTATGATTATTCAATATAGTTGGTAATATATTTATGATATTCGATAATTAATGATTATTCAATATAACTTAATATAGGTTTCTATAATTTATGATATTCGATATTATTTCATGGCAATATTTTTGTTTAAATTCACCCTTAAATGTATTTTTGTTTAATGTTTCAGCATATCAATGTTTCATGATTTCTTATTCATATATATTTGTCACTTTATTATTTCATGGCAATATAACTTAATATAGTTAATATTAGCATAACAATTTTGTAAGTATATTGTCTAACTGGGTATTTTTATAAATATGTAACCCTATTCATATATATTTGTCAGTTTAGTTAATATAGTTGTTACTATATATCAAACATTAGAATTCGTGATGTATAAGTATTTCATCACATAATTATTCGTAGTGCGGATATGTGAATTATTAAGGATCAAATACATGACACTTTGCTATATTAAAGAGAAGAGATGTGTGAAGTAAAGAGATATAATTAAAATTAGAAACAATTAAAGAGATATGTGAATAAGTTGTTGTACTGAAAGTGAAACTTAGAAATATAATACCTTTTGACGAATCAGATATATCTGAAAGAGTTATCTTTTTGTATCTGACTTAAAGAGTTATTAGTTGTTCTATTAATGTAGTCAAACAACGAATCAAGTTAATTTCTTTTTGTAGTATAATAGAAATAGTTATATTTGAGGATGATGTATACCATAAAATATGCTGAAGAACATCCCTACTTAAAAATCAGTGAAACAATAAAATATGTTGAAAAATATGCTGACAAACCATAATTAGTACAGTAATTGTTAAGCTTAATATAATGTAGTGCCTCACTAATGTAGTCAATATAGCTCACGTAATGTGTCAAATTTTCGAAGCAAAATGTTTAATAATACCACTCGAGTGTACAGTGATCTCTATCAATTTAAGTTATTACAATCTCACAACAAGTAAAGTGAAAATGTTGTCTACTACACAAAAAAAAATCATCATCACACACGTTGCTTTTGTAGTTTAATAGTCCACTAATAAATATTAAAATTGAAAATTATCACCCGTAGCAGATCATTCGTTGAAATGATATTAATTTGTATTTATCGTGAAAATGAAAAAAAACAACACGACATGAAAGTAAAATAAATTCCCCAAAAAACAGTAGAGGGACTTACGTAAACACAAAAAACGCCCCAACCCGTGAATTTTCACGAGCCACTACACTAGTCTAAGTCAATATAAGCCTTAACTGGCCATCGTAAGACAAACACCGACCTTCTGGAAACAATAATGGAAGTACCCATTTAGCCCATTGTAAAACTTAACTATCTAGAAGTAAGACTTAAATGAATATATGGTCAAGGCATTCGATTTTTTTAGGTGGGTATTTAACAGTTGCTGTGAAACATTAGAACAAACAAACGATGGCAGGATATAAACCATTGTTGTTCAATCAAAGTTTAACATTTTTTTCACAAGTAACATATGATGTCGACTAAAGACTGCCCTTGGTGTTACACGAGTACAAAAAAATACACCAAAGAAGGTGATACCGTGTACAACAGAAAAGGAAGACGATTGTGCTCTCGTGATTGATCATAGCTACAAATAGAAGAAAGTCCGAATTCAGATGATATTGAAGCACTTGACACTAATTATTATACAACTTCAAAAAAAATGGAAGGTGAACCCATTGCGCATAAATGCAACATATTTAAAAAAAAAAAAAAAAAAAAAATAAAGTAAAATAAATAAATAATATTGATGAATCCTTTCTATCAATGTAAACCAAACAGCTAAACTGCTAAAGGAAATTTCATCAAAGTTACTCCAACTAATCAAAGCATAAACCAAAACAATAGAATTCTACAAGCGTTAAGTTTACTACACTAGCACACTGCACATGCACCGATGACGACCTCTGTCATCCCCAAACAAAAATTAAATCGAGAAAGAAAGAAAACATTAAAAAAAAAATGTGTACCATAAGGAATCTCCAAACTGGCAGGACTGTTTGTGGTCTACCAGTCCAGCTTCATGTATTATAAGTACCCAAGGGTTGAGAGATCAGAAGTCAGAACATCTTGAATAGTTAACGAGCTAACCAAAAGACTACTGCTCTCACACTTCTTCCTCCTCTTTAATCCATCTCCCATTCACTAAACTCAAAATACCATGGCATACAATAAACTGATAATCATCTGTGTTGTTCTGGCAATGATTTTACTGCAAGAAACACAGATTGTCAACGGAAGGAAACTGAAGTCAGGAAAGATCAATGCTATTCCAAAGTTTCATTATCACAAACTAGCAGAGAAGACAAAAGCTACGAAAGGTCCCAAAAACACGCATGTAGGCGAGATGAAAGAAGCAGCATTATTCACAATGCAGCTCCAAGTTGTAGTTCCGGTTGAATCATCATCGCCAAGTCCACCACAGAGCCCTTGGAACCTGGACAACTTTAGACCTACAGCCCCAGGACGCAGTCCTGGTGCTGGACATTCAATTCACAATTAGGGCATTGACCAGCAATGATCATTGAATGAGCACCACCAACATGTATTTTTATCAATTATTTATGTCAAAGGTAGCTAGTTTGTTAAATATTTATGTGGCAATCAGTGAAATCCATTTTTCTGTACACATTGATCTTTATTTGTCTCATATTTCTCAGAGTTCTTTTTTGTGAAACACAACCTTTGAAAAAAAAAATTGTTGTGTGAAACACAACCTTTGTAATTTATTTTTTTCCGAAACACAACATTTTTAGCTGGATTGTGGTAACTTGAAGCAAATACGGCGAGTGATCAATGTAGAATGTGCCTTATTAGCTTTGGAGTGAAATGCAGCAGAAAATGTCAAAGCTAACCAGGCATGTGAAACACTTTTTACTCGCCGGATTTGCTTTAAATTGCTAGAATCTGGCTAAAATGCTGTGTTCTGCGACAAAAAAATTTAAAACGTTGTGTTTCACAAAAAAAAAACACTATTTCTAAGCATACAAGCATGCAGAAGAACTCTATTCAAACAACACTAACTGCTCAATATGATACTGTATCTTTTAAATTACACACATTTGCATCATCAACTCATCTTGCTATGAAATCACAAGTAGGTCATAAGATTGAGGTTTTGAGCTAACACAAATATAACTTCACGTTGATCAAATAGTAGCTCCAAGAGTCCCTAAGACACCAACATACAAAAGTTGTTTACCAAAGCCCTAATATAGTCCCTCCATTCCAAACAATTGTATACATTTGATTAAACTATACCTCATATATATTACATAAATGTGGTACAGAGTACAAATGATTGGAACAGAGGGAGTAGTATTCAACAAAATATATTCCGCGCCCATGACACAGATCCACTTGGCTTAGTACCAAGAGACTTGAGATACCTTGAAGTTTGAACAGACTGACAGTACCATTCCATGGTCCAAACAGGCTAAAAGTGTCCAATTCAAGTACTATGTACATTAGGAAGCATTCCATAACCCTTCTAATAAGCTCCAAGTTAAAGTCTGAATTACCATGCAAGAAGATTTAGTTTGTTTGTGTGTGGTTGATAAGGGTGAAAGACCACTTTCAGCTATGTTAACTAAGTGTTCAGAGATACTAGCTATCAAACCTTCGAATTTTGACATACTAGAGGTCATTGGTCACTTCTAAAACGTCCGAGGTAAAAAGGAAATATCAAAAATGTGCAATTGCAGAAGCCACACTTCTAATTTAGTACTTGGAAATATATAGAATCATCTTCACAATTGATGCAACATGAAGTTGATTTGAGTCGTCTTTGACCATACATTCCAAGTGAAAAACCTTTCTACAGTGAGATGATTACTTGAAGCATTTGCTTAGAATTCGATCCTTGCTAACCTAAACTGCTCAGTTCAAAGGGTGTAGCTTTTTAACGTTGACACACATTCTGCTAGTAATTTCATTCCTGTAGCTTTTTAACATTAGAAGAATACCATAGCATGCCACACAATGAGACGGGTATAAGATGGACATAGACATAGGTATTTTAATTTATATGATTCAAAGGAAATTTGTGAGGATCGAAACATTAGACAAAGACCTAGCTCAGATAAAAAAGAGGCAAGCTACATGGGATATGAACATCATAATAAGAGACCTTTTAAATAGAACTAAAAAAAGGGTCCAAAGAAAATATCATTCTAGGGGACATGAAAAATAAGTGCTGAAAAAATTGAGGGAGAATGAGTGGGAACATTATTTGGTTAAATTGACACAGAGAGAGGAGCAAGAAGGAAAGAAATAAAAGATATGGGTACTTCATAACAAACATTTAACATCACACAAAAGATGAGATTATAAGCCAAAAGAAAATAAACATTGCACAAGCTTGAACCACATCAAGAACATCTGTGCCTTAAGGGCTCCAACAATAATGCGGAGCAAGGGGGGTCGGATGTGCATAGTCTTGCACATGTGTATTAACAAGAGAGACAATTCCCAAATGATCCAGAATGAAAACTACGTCAAGAATTTCATCCAACGACTATTATAGCACCTTAAAATCTAAACCAAAGAATAATGAGTTTCTGACTCCATTGGGAATGGAAACAAGATTGAACCATATCATTTAAAAATGCATAAGAATAATACTCCCTCCGCTCCAATCAATAGTATACGTATTCCTTTTAAGTTTGTTCCATTCAATTGTATACGTTTCCTTATATGTTCATTAATTTCCTTGTTTAATGACTCAATTACCCTCCCTTATTTTTTTCCTCCTGACCCCACCATACCCCGTTCCAATATTATCACAGGCAAAATAGTAACTTCAACAATAATATACCCATTCCTAACCCACTAAAATATTGTGCAAAAAGCAAACGTATATTATTGATTGGAACGGAGTGAGTATGAACTAATAGTTGTCCGAGAATACAAATAGTAGTTACTTGTCAACACATGAATAAATCCAATCACACTTTAGTCTCCATACATTATACTAGTATATCAGCTAACAAAAATAGCAATCTAGAGTACTTAAGTGTTTTAAACAGTTAAACCTAGCCCCAAGAAACAAAAATAAAAAATCAGACAGTGGTATTTCTAGGTACATTCTTAAGTGTTTTGTTCAGCCCTACTTTCCATGATAATTAGTTAATTATACATGTTAATACACTAGAAAGCTGGAAAGAGAACTCCAGAGACTGAGGAGAAACATGGCTGGGTCCCACTACAAGAATCTCCCTCTTTGATATTACAAGTGGAGAAAAGCAAAAGGTTAAAGGAAGATCTTTTAGGAGGCCAAAGAACTTCCTCCGTTGGAATAATTTGAGTCACCACCAATCAAAACATACCATAATACAGTACACTAGCAATGGTAGGGACCCCTCACAGGTTTGGTAGGCTAGGTGGTTTTGACTTGACGCTTGGAGATCGTAACAAAAAGTTTCCATCACACTCATCATTCACTTGAAGAACAAGTATGCACCGCAAGAAAAAAAGGGCAACAAAAGAGAAGAATTTAAGTTTGAGTTTGAAATAAAAGTAGCAGAATTGGATGTAATTAGATAGGTGGCCTGGAACTCCAAAGAAATTTCGCATTCTGAAACAAGAAAAGAGGATGCATATTAAGCCGGTGCCCAAATGACACATTTCTTAGTATTCTTATTGTTTACGGGTACTTAACTACGGAGTATGTATGAGAGGACTAAGGGTTAAATTTAGGCATCACAGGATTTTGACGATGGAGTGACGAATCATGTAGTTATTACAACAACGACAAAGTTTAAGTCCCAAAAAGATTTAGGATCGGCTAACATAAATCATTCTCCAAAACCGTCAAGTCGACTCCAATAAAACACTCAAATAAAAAGACACAATAATAGTAATAGTAATAAGTAAAATAATAAAGATACACATATTTTCAATGTTAAAATAAAGTTAAAAAGCGTTGGTAAAATAAATTTCTTTACAAGTTCCAAAATAGAGGTAAAATTTTTTAGCAAGTTAATAGTAAAGGGAAAATAAAATAAGAAATAGTCATCAAATAGTATCAACCACCCGAATTCTCTCCCTCCACATTGTCCTATCAAACACCGTAATTTCTCCAATCCCAAAAAACCTTGTATCGTTCTCAACACTCTTATCCATGTTTGTTTAGGTCTTGTTATACACTTATATCCCTCACCACCCAATGCGCTCTTCATTCGGTGCAACAATCGGACTCCGTCTCACATGCCTAAAGCCCCGAGGCCCGAACCGTCTTAAACGATTCTCCAGCAACTTATCCTCTATAGGGCCCAATCGTACTTTTACCCTAATCACCTCATTTCTAAGTCGATCATTTATTGTGTGGTCACACATTCATCTTAGCATGTGCATTTCTAGTGTTATTCATACTGACGGATTAACATAGCCCAATATCCCCAACAATTAACATGTTAGGGTAGCAAAATATTGTGGGATATATTGAGGTAACAAATGTTACCTATGCAAAAGCTACATCAACCACTTGATCGGGAGATCACGATCACTATTAAATTAAAGATTATTCATTCATATAAGACCCGCAAAACAAATGTATTTACACCGAAGACTACATAAAACTCATGAGATTGATCTTGTAGAGTCCAAATCATATCTAATGTCATATTGAACATAAAGAGTTCAAGAGAAAGGATGAACAAAAAAATTAAGGAAAGATATAAACAACTTTTTTAAGAATAAATCACATTTAGTACTTCATATATAGATCATACCTCCTAAATACTGGTAAATCATGTCAAAGAAGAACGATTAGGGGCGTAATAGGTAAAGATACTACCTAGTGGTATGTACAATTTTCCGTGTAGTAAGAAAAGGTGCATGGAATCACTTTAGCTTGTATAGATCAAGTAATCATGATGTCAAAAAAAAGAACAAAGACAGATGTGCTTCACCTCAATCGTAGACGGAGATTTCCAACCTCTGCGGCCAACCATTCATATAAAGTGACTATATCATTAAGTGGCAAGTACAGGAGATTCCTGATTTTTATGCAATTTGGCTAGGAAGACTGGCTCTCATTTCTCACAGCTACAGGTTGTGCTTTCTCCCCTCTAGCAAGGAAAAGTTTTCAAATTTGACAAAGCTCCTGAAAATATACCGTTAAAATAGCGCCACTCAGGCCCTCCAACAAAATGGAATCTTAGTACTAAGGGACTGGAATTTAAGCAATAGCAAATTCATTTACTTCATTAGTATCAAACTGGAGTACAGCTCTAAATAGACCTTGTCACTATTTGAACCACTGTAAGACAACAATAAAGGATCTACGATGAACAAGCTACCAGCAAGAGCTACAGGGGATCAAGGATAAAGTAATTCACCTTACCCTGATGGATTAATCAGCAGAAAGTCAAGTACGTCTAACAACTGTTGTAAAAAATTATTCACCCTATCTGTTGAAAAGGCAGTGAGGTTATTCTTTGAGTGTCAAGAATTAAGAATTGCGTCAACCAATGCCTATGTTGGGAGTTTTGTAAGTCATTTTACTTTAAACCCAACATGTATTGAGCATTTTACTTCATCGATATGGAGTATCGGTTTTTTCTATAAACTAAACAACAAACTACCATATTAAGCAAATTCGACAATAGATCAGCAATATAACATATAGGATCCTCCACCATTAGACTCCACAGTCCACAAGTCTTCCACAAGATTTTACCTATTTTAGTGGATTGTATTATGAATACTTTGTCTACAGAAAAAATAATAATAAATAAATAAAATGTGACATGTTAAAAATAATGAAATTACCAACCCAAGTAAAATAAATATCGAATCCATCCCTATTTAACAGGGGCCAAAGATGCATATTCTTTTTTTCAAGATGAAAAAAATATCAATTAATAAGAGTGGAATCAAATGGAAAAAAGAAATAGAGTAGTCTATAGCATCACATGTAAGTTGACCTTTTGAAGACTAAAATAAAAAAGAACAGTGGTTGTGAAATTCGTCCTTACCATATCACACTATATATACCCACGCTAGAGACCTGAATTTGATCACCATTCAAACATCTACAATTTATCACACCAATATCCTTATTGACAAATTCTTCTTGCCAATACATCCCTCTCTTGAATCCCATTAGCTTTATATCACCACAACTACAAGGGAATTAAAAAGAAACAAGAAAGAAAGAAGTTTAAAAAAACAAAAAAAGGCATCTCCAAAGATGGCTAGAATACATTCCATTAGTACACTGGCATTTTTGTTTATACTAGTTGCTCAAATGCTTTCCACAGAAGGGAGAGACATAAAGCCACAAACAATGAAAATTGCTCCACAAAAGACATCTACTTATTTTTCTCAAACTGTTACACACACTAACAATTTGCCCTCTTTGAAACCCACCCGCAAGATACCGAAAAGCAGTCTCAGAGAAGATTCTATGCATGTAAACAAAGTGGAATCTGCTGACCTTGATAAAAAAGACAGCGATAAACCAAACAAAGATTTTGCATCAAGATTACCAACTTCTAGTTCATTTTTCAGTGCTTCTGTCCTGGCAAACAAAAACGATTATCGGCCAACAGTACCTGGGATCAGTCCAGGTGCAGGCCATCCAGGCACAGACAAAAATGAGAAAGAGGAATCAGGACACTGTCTAAGCGATAAATGCACAAAAGATTTCCGACCAACAGTACCAGGAGAGAGCCCCGGAGCAGGTCATTCTTTTGTAAACAGCAATGACAGCAAAACACCAGAACAAGGTACACATCTTAATGTGGCATATACTCAGGCAGGACAGACAGATGATTACCGCCCAACTGCACCAGGTCATAGTCCAGGTGCTGGCCACCCTGTTCGACAGGAAACTAAAAAACCTTATTCTTAAATCATCGAGACAATTGTCTATCTGTTAAATACAGTATATCCGAAATTCTAAAGTCAGGGAAGCCGTAACGATTTGTAATATTACTGGATATTGTTAATATACTCTAGGTGTGAAGTCAAGAAACATCAGTTGTATACTGTTAATTATCGTAATTTGTAGCTTTAAAGTTGGAAAACATTGCTAGATAGGCAGATGTTGCATATGTCAATTGTTCTACCATTCCTAAACCACAGTGATTTCTAATGAAAGAAGGAAATGTTAGAACTTTATGTTTTATGATTATCAGTTTATCACTATAATGATCCTGAAATAGAGAACGCGCAGCCATAGTGAAATTGAATAATTATACACACATCTATCAATTCCACGCTGCAAGCTTTTATCCAACCACTACACTTCTAAATACATGCTAGACTGGTAACCATGATGAAAAATTTCACAAGAATGGAACAAACAAATAATGTTAACAATAAACAGATGGGTGTATTACATGCAAAAGATAATTCGGAAGGGCAAAGGGGTTGAAGGCAGCCATAAAAACTAATGACAAACATGAAAGAAGAGGTAAATGGGTGAAAATCAAAGTGTGCCGATCAACAAAGAGATTTTAACATTTTAAGAAGATTTACTATATTTTAATATTCATGTAACAATTTCAGCTCAAAAGGCAGGAAAAGTTGATTTTATAGAGCCTTTTTACACTACAGAGAAAGCAAAACTATACAATGATGCTCTACACACCAAAAAAAAACATTCCATTCCATCAGATGCATCTTATTTACATAATATCTTGTTATACTAGCATCAAAGTGTTGCACCTGCCTAAGGCAAGTTAACCCGAATAGAGGTTGATATACAAAATGCATCCTAGTCTAAAGTGGTGGTACCTCCATTTGAAAAAGCAGCGCCGTCGCTCCTAAATCAAACAAAAAGTACTGGTATTCGACCTCCGTACTATTCCCCTAACCAAACCGCGTCGACCTGTAATTTGTGGTTTGACTCGGTTCACGACTAGTTTCTTCACCACACACCATATGATTTATACCGTAAATGTGACGATGCCAACAAAACTCTCCCGTCTATTTAAAAGATACTCCCTCCCTTTAAATCCAAATGCCCCCAAAATTTTAAAATCACTTTTAAAAAAAAGTACGGGACCCTCGGACCGAGGCCATTGTATTTGAATAGAGGAAATAGAATCCTAGGTACAAAGTTCGAGACCTTCATTTAAATGAAAATTTTTCGACAACCTCAAACATGTGGTATACCTTAACAAGTCCCCTTGCTCCAAATGTGTGTATGTTTAAAAATTTAGAACTCCCACACAAAAGTACAATGGGCAAATGGCCATAGGGATGAAAAATAATCGTCAAGGCATACCAAGAACTTATCATAGCTAACTGTCAACATGATGTCAAAGTCACAAAACGAATTAAATACATGATGTCCCTAAAAAATGGGGGGTGGGCAGAAGATGAGACACCACTCATAACTAGGGATCTCTAAAGTACATTTTCCATCGAGCTTAAAAAACTATTTAATCAAAAAGTCACAAAGTGAAATAAGTACAAGATGTCACAGAAAAATGGGGAGAGGTAGATGAGACACCGCTCATAACTAGGGATCTCTAAAGCCCATTCTCCATCGAGCTTAAAAAACATATGTAATTAAAAAATCACAAAGTGATATAAGTACAAGATATCACAGAAAAATGGGGAACGGTAGATGAGACACCGCTCATAACTAGGGATCTCTAAAGCCCATTCTCCATGGAGCTTAAAAAGGTTATTTAATCAAAAAGTCACAAGGTGAAATAAGTACAAGATGTCACACAAAAGTGAAAAGCGGTAGATGAGACACCGCTCATAATAAGGATCTAAATTCTAAACACACATTCTTCATACAGTTTCGAAAACCTATTTAATCAAATAGTCACAAAGTGAAATAAGTACAAGGTGTCACCGAAAAATGGGGAAGGGAGATTAGACTAGAGACACTTCAGAAGGGAGGATCTGTAAAGCAAATCCTCCACTGAGTTGGGAATGGGTATTCAAATCAAAATATTGAGAACCGCCCACCATTGCATTTTTCAAACCCATCAAAACTAAGTGTATAAGTTGTTGAAGGGGCAAAAAGTACATCAACTGTCACAAGGCAAGGGTCAAGGAAGGGTTGAACATCTGAGGGCCACTCAACAAAAAACAATTGCAACCATTGAATTGAATGACTAAACACAGTTCCCGACAAAAACAGCCAATGGAGCACTTTTAGACTCCTATTTTAGTAAATCTCGAAAGAATACAAAAGAGGAAATAGACGACTCAGAATCTTTCAGAGCATAAAAGTTAAGCAAGCACATGGACATGGTGAGGTTACAGTTACACGATTAATGGTACGCAAACGCAATTGATGATATCATACTTAATACCGCTGATGATTCGTTGAACTACACTTTAAAAATTGGGGGGAAATTGCACGCTGAAGAACCCTAGAATAATAGAATATACCTGAAAATGACCAATTTGTGAAAAGAAATGTACTCTCTATCTGGAATATAATACGATTTGTGATTCCATGAGAGAAATATTAGAAAAATGACAAGTAGGAACCTCGTGAATGTTGTAGTTGTAGTGACCCACCATTTTAGTACCATGGCCATTCGCCGATGTTCAGTTGGACGTTAATCGTGATTGCCAAAACTGCGCGCATTTACCTGAAAATTCAATTATCAGAAGGTGTTCACGGTTTCACCATGATTCTAGTGTGGGATCAATTTTTACACTCGATCGAATTAAAGTAGGTATACTTAGACATGACATGTCCAACGGACAAGCGAGTTGGGTCAGAATACGGTTATGTAAATCTAATAAAACTGATCCAACCCGAATAACTCAACCTGAACCCGATCCGACATCCAAACTAAAGACTTGAGTTTGACTCGTAATCCAAACTGATCGACCAAATCCGATCGAGTATAATCATAGAAAACAAGTTAATATCGTTAAAAAAATTAAAAATAACAAACCTGAAAATAATCTGAACCCGAAATTACCCAGCCCAACCCGAAGTGGACCAAAATTTTACAACCCGAAAGTGGTCGGACCTAGAGCTGACCTGCCCGAACCCGACCTGGTTGACCTGTTTGTCAGGTCTATGGGTCGGATACTCGGGTGAGGGTCAGATTCAATTCCAAACACCTAATTTTTTTGACTTCGTACCTTTTTTTTAGGTCAAAAAAATATTTTTAATATTAATTTTGTATTTATTTTAGTAGTATTATTATTATACTTTTTACTTATGATCTTTATATTTAAAAAAATATTAAAACAAAATTTTTAAAATTATTTTAATAATTATTTTATTGTTAAATAATACTCCCTTCAAGTTTCTATTTTTGTCTCACATTCTTTTTGAGCTGAGTTCGATATTTGTCTCACTTCTTTTTAGGTCATCGATCAATGTGGTTCACATTTACTCTGATCTCTTATTTTTCTGTCTTTCTCCTTCTCTTTTGAGCCACTCATTTCCCCAAAAAGTTATCTTAAATTGAATATAGTACTCCCTCCATTCATATCTAAATTACACATATTCTTTTTTAGTCCATTCAAATCCACTTGTCACATTTCTTTTTTGGTCAATTATTATGACACTTTTACCCTTACTTTATAGTCTATTTACAAAAAATGTTCTTATGACCCACCTTATATTCTTCTTAATGACACAATAAAGTAGAGAATGAGTCCTTACATTGTACTTTAATACGGAGTAATAATTTTCTATTTATCTCCTAAAAACTTGTGCAAATAGGAAATGTGCAGTTTGGATATGAATGGAGGGAGTATTTGTTTATATTTGTGATTAGAATATTAAAAGTATTACGAGAAATTTTTTAATTTTACAAATCCAAATATAATACTCCATCATAGTTTGAATATTCCTTTTACTTTTCTTTTTGTCTTTAATTTGATTTTCTTTTCACTTTTCTTTTTTGGATGTACTTTTAATCATTTTTTATTCATGTTGCAATTCTTTATTCTTTTCCTTTCATACACAACCAAAGTCTTTTCACTTTATACCCAAAAATAATACTTCCTTCGTCCCAATGAATTCTTTACGTTTGCTTTTTCACACTTACTGATGCACATTTTGTTTCGTTCATACCTTTATTTACGTATTATTAAAAATTCTGAAAATTTGATATTTGTTATAAAACGAGAGATAATGGAAAAGTAGAGATAAAATAGAGCGAGAAAATATGTGAGAGAGTTGTCTTATTCATGTCATTGAGAGGAATATATATAGTACATCAGTAATGATAAGAGAGTTTACATATGGGCGAAAAGCCCAATGGACATTCACCTAATATGATTTCATAACACTCCCCCTTGAATGTACATTACGGAATAATATGTCTCATAAAAAAACCTCACTCGAAAAAAACCTCGTGGGAAAAAAACTAGTGTAAAATAGAGTATATTATTCCTCAAACACGCATATGATGCTGCCTCATTAAAACCTTTTCATGGAAAACCCAGTGGGATAAAACCATGGTTAAGGAAAAAGAGTACAGCGCGTGCATACTCCCCTTGATAGTTACATCACTCAAAAATAACAATATTATCCATGATATGACGGTGAATCTCGATCTTTGAAATAACAATCAACATGCTTGAGAAACTCCATAGATGTCTTTGATAATAAGAAATTTATCATTGATCTTCAAAAGTTCAAAGTATAGTCAGATTATCAATAATTTGCATGAATATGATATGAAATGATGTAATGATGTGATAAGAAAATTAATACTCTATGAAATAATATACTTAGGGGCCGTTTGGTTTGAGGTATTCAGGAAAGGGAAAGGGAATCAAAGTTCATGATTCCCTTTGTTGGTGTTTGTTTAGTCAATTCAATCATTCCCTTTCCCCCTCCCTTTCCCCCAAACTCCTCTAACTTCTTACCCCTAACCCCCAAGGTAATGGGATTCCCTTTCCCCAATCACCAACCTAGTCATCACCATCACCAACAACCGCCACCAACACCACCACCACCACTACGACCACCACCACCAAGGCCCACCTACCACCATTACGAACACCACCACACTCTCGGGTCAGGTGAAATATGAGCCGAAGTTGGGTCAAAATAATTTTTGATGCCTTAATTTATCAATTAAAAAGAAAATGTATTTTTTAAAATTTATCATATTGTAGTAACTATTACTCCTTATATTTACCGTATTTACAATTAAAAAGGTGTAAAAATAATACTCCTTATATATTACAGGTATTTTATTATTAAAAGATACTACAATTTTTTTTTAAAAAAAAAAATTAGATATTAATTTATTTATTTTATAATTTTTTATTTTACATAAGTATAAATAATATGATGGCACACCGCTAATGTTGAGGTTTGAGTGAAGGTTGGGTGAAATTCATTCTCTTTCATTGAAACCAAACAACAGCCTAAATTTGAGGTAATCCCATTCCTTTCCCTCTGTTTCCCTTTGTTGATTTCATTCCCTTTCCCTTTGATGAACCAAACGCCCCCTTAGTCTCTATATGCACATGTTGACTCAATTATGCAAAATGTATAGTAGAGTATATTATTCAATATCCATAAATTGGATTAATTTCAGGATTATGAGCTCATTGATCACTACAAGAAATACTGCATGTAGCTACTGATCACTAGCGACTGATAAATTCAGTGGCTAATTTAGCGACTGAAAGTTCATAATGCGACCGATATTAGTAGCTGGACGAGGAGACGGAATTTTTAAAAAATTAATTAACTTTAGCGACCGAAATCAGTCGCTAAAAAATCGGCGCGCGACCGATTTCGGTCGCTAAATTAATGAAATGGCGACAGAATTAGCGACTGAAATCGGTCGCTAATGAGAGTGGCGCGCGACCGATTTCGGTCGCTAAACTTGTTAATTTTTTTTAAATAAACGAACACCCCCCCCTCCCCCGAGTCATTCTCTCATTTCGGTCTCTCTCTCTAAAACCCTCCCCCCTCTCTCTAACACTCGTCCCTCCTTCATTTCCTCTTCATTCCTTCTTCAATTTTCTCATTTTCCTTAAGGTATGTTTATCTATCTTTATTTGGTTTCAATTATTTGTTAATTTCTGTTTTTATCGATTTAAATAAATTAGTTATTGGGTTGGATAGTTTCTTAGTTGTTGGAATATTTAGTGTAGTTAGGATTTTAATCGCCCAATAGGTTCCCCAATTTGAATATTTAGTGTAGTTTTTTAGTTGTTGGAAGAAGCAGCAGAGGAAGAAGCCGAGAATAGTGGCCGAGAGGGTAATTGGGTTGGTCTCGAAAGGGGAGGGTACTTGACCACCACTTTGGTACCTGAGTTGAACAAAATTAATGATAATTGTGGTCATGAATGTGAAGATTGAATGATACTTGATACTATCATTATTATTATTACTATTATTATTATTATTATTATTATTATTATGGTAATTAAGATTAAGATTAAGAATAGGGGAGACATAATTGGATCCAAAAAATACGTTGAGTTAGTAGGCTGCTGCATTTTTTAGATGCAAGACGAGACACCACGACACAACACAAACACAAAAGGAATTGAATAGTCAAAACATGGGTAGAATGTGAGGAGGATTATTGTTTGGATGGGATTAATGTTACATGGATTATTGCTAATAGACTAGCACGGAGTAGTATTTAAGAGCATGTACATTGAGAGACTTGCAAAAGATTGAGTCTTACAAATTTAAAGATTGAGTCTTACAAATTTATAAAAATAATACCGTATTATTTAATTGATAAAGGTGCCAACTGTTGGAAAAATTAGTGGGAGTAGAAAAATTAGATACAGTTTTTCTATGATATACAACTCCAGATACATTGTCGTTGGTTCGAGTAGGCAAGTTGAAGATGACAACGACAGTGACGATGATTTTTAGTAATGTATAGTTTCAGTAAGTTATATTATTTGTACGTAGTAATCTGCGAACCATGATTTTTTTTCGAGTGTATTTCAATATTATGATGTCAGTTCCTAACTTTCAACTATTACATGTATGCAGATATGACGTTGGGCAGCAGGTTGAGGTTTGATAGTTCGAGCAGCGGCAGCAGCAGGAGCAGGGACCGGGTACAGCTGCAAGACCAAGAAGAAAACAGGCGAGAGGACGAACAAGTAGAGAACGAGGAGGAGGCGCAGGGCAATGAGGAACAAGAGCAACCGCAACCACGCCAGGATGAAGGGCTTCGCTACACAGACGACGGGCGCCTAATCATTGGCCCCGAGGGCACATGGTGAGACATTGTATTTTTTTTTTTGTGAGACATCATCTTATTTCACTCTTTGGTGTAGGTTTCGTACTCGTGCGACGGTGACTGGTGTCAAGGACAGTTTCATGAATGATTTGACTACTTACTGCACGAGCTGGACTAAGTTGCCTCTGTGGCAACGGGAGAAGTGGTTTGCCAACTTCAAGGTACGCCAATTTCTGATTTTTACTAATTATCTGTTACTGTTTACAGATTACTAATACAACGACAACAAACTATCTTGCAGTTGAAACACTGCTACAACGTTGGTCTCGAGGTGGCTGTTCGAGACAGATACATGGATGTCGCAACTGTAAGATACAAAGACATGATGTATAAGCTGGCAAGCGATGCAAAGTTACAGAAACAACTTAAAGGTTCGATTACTAAATTGGTGTGGTCACCTGAACAGAAAGTTGTATATATATTCAAAACATTTATTGATCTCAAAGTGTATAAATTGTAGGTGACGCGATCCAACAGTTCCAAACATCGCGAGCCGACCCGAAGTTCCTGAAGAGATCCGTCCAGGCTAAGAAGAACAAGAGGCGGGGAGGGGACCCCGAGGCAGAGGCGGAGTGCACCCACTACGGTGGGTCGCAGTCGATGCACCAGCGGGCCATGAACGTTAGTATTTACGTTCCTTTGATTTCTATATTGGATTCTTATTTAATGTTTTCATTATAAAAATAAATGAATAATCTACATGTACTGTCAACAGGCGAAGAAGAAAACCGGAGAATTCCCTCCTCCTGTGCAGCTATTTCTCGAATCGAAGAGTAAGGGGGACGATGAGACCGGTCGATCATTCGCCACGAAGAAGGATTTGGACACTTGGGTAAGTTTCAAACACAATACTTTGTTACTTTTTTCCTTCAAACAATCAACCTAATCATGACTTCTATTTCTTTCAGAGATCGTATTTGGCGGCCACTAGAGCGCCCGAAAATGAAGGTGTGGACCCGAGCACAATTTGGTTTAGAGTCGCCGAGGGATACCGCAAGGGAGAGGTGTACGGTACGGGGAACGCTCATTCCCTGTACTGGACACCACCCAATGTTCGGGGGGCCCATTCTACGACGACCGAGTGTGTGCCATCCGAGATGGCTGAGATGAGGGCTCAAATTCAAGAGGAGAGGGCGGAACGGGCAGCTATGGCCGAGCAGATGAAGGAGCAGAATGAGAGGTTGAAGACGCAGGAGTCCATTAACCTGCAAATTCTGGAAGAGCTACGGCGTCTTAGGAACACGCAGCAATATAACTGCAACTCCGGCCCCACTCCCCGATTCCCGGATCCTAGAGACCCCTTCGGCGGTAATAGTGGTGCGTCCGCCAGTTTTCCTGTTGGCTGAACTGATTTATTGAAAACAATTTGTAGTGGGAGAAATGCTTGTTGAAAAAACTGTTTGTAACAACACTTTTAATGTAGTGTATGTATTCACGACTTTTGCGTACTTGGTTGACAATTTTGGAGTATGAAGCTTGCATAACGTTTGGAATAACGTTTAGAATGATGTTTGGGATGTATTGTAGTTGTTGCTTTGTTTTATTGTGCAGATTTTGGCTAGAAAAATAATAAATTGAACCGGCCTATTTCTGGCACGGTAGCGACTGATATCAGTAGCTAAGTTTTATATTTAGCGACTGATATCAGTCGCTAAATGATGCCACGTCGCACTATTTAGCGACTGAAATCAGTCGCTAACTGAAGTTTTAGCAACTGATATCAGTCGCTAAATCAGTCGCTAATGGCCCCATTAGCGACTGATATCAGTCGCTAATATGAGGCCTTAGCTACCGATTTCAGTCGCTAAATTTAGCGACTGATTTCAGTCGCGCGCTTTTTTAGCGACTGAAATCAGTCGCTAGAAGCGACTAACTGTAGCCACTGACGCTTAGCGACCGCTGACGGTCGCGCGTCTGTTTTTTGCGACAGATGTCAGTAGCTAAGATCAGTCGCCAATGACTTCAACTCTTGTAGTGGATACCAATAAATATGTCGACGGTCGTACGGATTTATAAAATCCTTATTCAATAGGCCACTTGATATTGCGCACAAATGTGTAGCCATTTCATATCGATGTAATTTCGTAGAATCGTCATTCTACTTATATATTACTGTACACGATAAATACGCGTAATTTGATATGATAAAACTTCTTTTGTTTTACCAACTTGTCACTCACTTTCTCCCCCTAAGGTGGTAAAAAAAATATTCAAAATGGATTGCAATCATTTTTACTTAATCACCTTAAAATGCGATTTATCATATCATGTGCAAATAAGATTTCATTGATGGGTATTTTTGCAAGATTATGATATATTTCAGAGAGTACGTGATTCATAAAATAATTGACTTTTAATGGCTGTTTTAAATGCCAAATTTAAGAGATCAATTTTTTCACATGATAACGATCAAATTAGTGAATTCTAATAGCACAAATTACTCGTATTTGATGTATGGTCTCCAAGCCACTTTAAACAATATCGATCAATTCGTAAAATTGAACTTAAAATACGTTTTTCAATCTCGAGTAATGTGCAATTGGATCTCCTAATATCATCATTTATAGTCAATTTTAATTCACAATTCTTAAACTCATACTTTTAAGCACTTGTTGATCATATATGCTTAATTAGTCCATGTCAACTTTTGATATTTGTTCGCAATTAATTGCAATAATGCACATGCGAATTGAAGTTGGCTATATCTCAATATGTACAATTTGCACTTAGGAGTACATGCCAAACTATTGGATGCTAAACTTATGATTAGCTATTACTCAATATGACACAAAACTTTATATTCATCTCGCCATATAGAACACTTCTAGTGTCTAATGTAAATTTGCAAGATCAGTCATATATTAATATTCGTTTGAGAAATATAACGATATATTCTGTTTGAGTAATTTCTCAAATGATGAATATTTAAGAGTTATGGAGTGAGATATTTTAGACTTCTAAATCGAGTAAAGAATTGGAGAATAATTATGAGTAATATTACTCTATAAATAAATTAGTCTCACATTAAACTCATGAGAGACTTGACTTAACTTATACCGATCGAAGATCGTAAATTTACAGAAATAATCTCCCATTATACTGATAAAATATCGTCTCACATTAATGTGATAGGAGACTTACTCACATTGTAATGACAACAAAATTGTTTAGCCTTAATTTGATAGGAGATTGTCTTGCATTAAATTGATAGAAGACAATCTCACATTAAATCATCACTAAACAACTTACAATGAAACGCAAGTTATGCGTGACAAATATAACTTAAAAAAAAACATGATTATGAAATTTTTTAACATTCTAAATTGCTAATAGTAAGTATATCATGTCATTACGTATGTGTAATACCCCAAGTCCCTAAAGATGATCATTTCTATTTCATACAATATAATACGGAGTATGAAGCAAAATAGAAAGATTGTTAAAATAATTACAAAATATTACTACCATAACTACATTGCTATAACAAGTTAGAGAATATACTATAGAAATTAAATATTTATGATATCAAAATCTATGACGTTAGAAAATATGTATTTCGATAATCATCCAATTTACCATCTAAATCATATTGTTGAAATAATATAAAGTTGTCAAAGTTTCCGTTTAAAAATATATTGACAAAGAAATATATAAACAAAATATTAGTATCATAGGAACTTAACTATTATGCTTTAAATATAAATCTCAATCGTTAAAACGACTATTTTAATATATATAATTCTTTGTCATAGAGATACAAATATGGAGATGCATTGAAAATACCCCATATATAAACTATGATCTCCTTATAGTCATAAGGTAATAATAGATCATATGTGTATCTTCACAAGACATGAATTAACTTCTTAATATAGGTCTGAGAAATAAAATACGACTTCTTTGCTAAGATGCAAGAATCAAGAAAAAATAACGAACTTCTTGCTTTGATAGATGCAAGGATTGAAAAAAATACCGAACTCCTTGCTTGAGAGATGCAAGTATTGAGAGAAAAATTAACGAATTCCTTGCTTAGAAGATGCAAAGATTGTAAAAGAAAATAATGAACTCGTTTAAAAAAGATACCAGAATTGAGAAAAAAAATGAACTCCCATCAACTAGAGATAAAATAGAGCGAGAAAATATGTGAGATAGTTGTGTTATTCATGTCATTGAGAGGGATATATATAGTACATCAGTAATGATAAGAGAGTTTACATATGGGTCAAAAGCCCAACGGACATTCACCTAATATGATTTCATAACAATATTCTTAATATAATTATTATGACAATTCAAAGAGATCTTACATGACTATATTTTACATTACTCCCTCCGTTCCAATGAATGGTTTGCCTTTATTTTTGGCACCAAGGGCAAGATATCCAATTAGGAGGTGGCATGTGGAGCCAATGGTCAAATTACATATAAAAAACATTCCTAAAATAGAAAGACAAACAATTTATCGAGACGACCCAATATGAAATAGGCAAACAATTCAATGGAATGGAGGGAATATATTCATTGGGAGAGAGAGAGTATGGAGGATACTCAAATATGGAGGATACTCAAACTAGGATAGAGTATATATAAATATATATTTGATTAGTTTTGATAAATTTTTGTTGACCTAACAAGTCGAATGGATTTCGACCCTAAACTAACCTATCAATTTGGATTTGGATCGAAAAACGGGTTTATACACATAAAAAAAAAGGGTTGGATCGAATTTGAACAAGTGTACCGGTGGGGGAATGTCCCCAATGCCTAACTCTGCATCTATATTCATTCAACCCTGGTTCTGGCATTGCAAACTGGCAATGTATCAGCAGTGGAACTAAGTAAGTAAGTAACGCAACTTCCTCCCTCCCTGGAAGGTACAAGGACAAGCCGCCCATTTCATTTTAAATTCCAACTAACTTTTCTGCATACTTAGCTTTCTGAAGCCATGCCATGTCCCTGGATCGAATCTCCTAGCCTCTAGGCCTCCTTTAATTAATTTCACAACCTTGCCTTTTTATATAGAATCATTAACCAATTAATAACTAACAATCCCTAAATTTAATACTCCCTACATACTACCCGTATTTTGCTTAGTATATCTACTCCATGCCAAAAATACAACTGTAAATGCATGCATCATGCATCATGCATCATGCATGTCACTACTGTAACACTGCCTGTTGTCTCTCTAAATTCTTCTTCACTTCCTTCCTTGCTTCCTACTCAATGCACCACACACCATTTAAATACCCCTATTGCATCAAAGTTTTAGGTATCAAATTCAACAGTACTACTCAACCCAACATATATTCACATTTTAGCATACATACATAATTTTTATCAACCTCGTTCTAATGGCTAGAGGTAATAATGTGAGTGGTGTTTTTACTTTGATTTTGATTGTATTCCTAATTTTAAGTCATGAAGCAGTCACTCAAGCTAGAAACTTGAGGTGCAAGAAATGTAGGGGTACCAAAAGTACAATGCTGCATAATCATGGCAATGCAATGAATGCTTCAAGCTCAAGAAATGTTCATACTAATACTGTCAAGTCTTTGGTTGGAACAAGTGTCCATGGTGAAGAGGTCGTCAAGGACGAGATGATGGCGGATACTTCTTTGGATGAGTTCCGGCCCACTAATCCGGGTCGGAGTCCAGGTGCAGGTCATTGAATTGAGTAACTCATTCATCACTGGAGTACGAGTATTAATTATTACAGAGTACTCCGTATCAGCTAACTAGTGATTTTCATATTAATTTGTTTAAAGTTTAATTTACTAAGGATCGGAGTAGTTTAATCAGTTTAGGTATCGTATTTGTTTGTTTAGCTTTTAGTTTACTTTCAACTGTACAAAGAGTACGTTTTAATATTCAAAAAGAAAAAAAAATACGTCGGAGTATTACCTTTTCAATTTGTACTTTTAATTTCACATTTGGAAAATATTTGAGAACAATCTAGCGATCCTCGTTTTATCATCAAATTAATGGAAAAATACTCCGTAGTAAAGAGGGAAATACAACAGTAATTGTTATACACAATCGTTGTATCATGCAACCGTCGTAAGAATTTGCAATTTTATGGTAAAAAGTGATCATTTTAACTTAATTAGTTACTCGTACCACTTTAATATAAATAGTTGTCACTTTTTCGTGTAAAAAATGGTCACTTTTTAAGTTAAAGTGGTCACTAAATAAACTAAAGTGATAACTACTTTCCATAAATTTCTAGTTTGAAACTCTGTCACACGGTAAAACAGTTGTATAATATATAATGCTTGGAAATACAATATGATAGGACTCCTTACTAACTTGTGTGAAGGAAATGGACTTTCCATTTTCCAATCATACTCAGCAATTTGGTGTTTCTCAAATATAATCCCTTCTATGTGTTATTGGAATATTCCCAATTTTTTTTTCAATAAACTATTGTTTGGATTAGCTTTTGTTTCGCACAAATTATAGTATACAACCGTTGTACTCTACGACCGACTTAATTTATGGTAAAAAGTTACCACTTTAGGTTATTTAGTGACCACTTTAAGTTAAATAGTGACTACGTTTTAATATGAAAAAATGGTAACTATTTATCTGAAAGTGATAACTAACTAACCTAAAATGATCACTTTTTATCGTAAGTTGCAAATTTTTACTACTGTCGCATGGTACAACGGTTGTACACAATAATTACTGTTTGTTTCGAACGATTTATCACCAATGAGATCCACACTATTTATGTGAGAGTGAGCCGCTTGACTTAGCGATTTTAGCCCTAGGTAAAAATTTAAATAAAAAAAGGACAAATATCTCGTTGCTTCCTGCCTTCCAGTAGCTGCGCGATCAAGTAAATTAACACCGAGTCATATTGAGGTGAACAAGTACTCTATAAGTCATTCTAATTGGTTTAGTTTTGTCGGGTTAATTTTATCGGATATAATGATGGAGTATATCTATAACCCATTATAAATTGTCATCAAAATATGGGCTTCCACTCAAATGCATAATAAGAATTGATTGCATGGGTGAAGAAATTCGTTAGTAGCAAGTCCAGCAAATTCCATTAGTGGGCTTTATTTCTCTAATACAGCAATGGCTACATACTCTTAAAACAATTTCGACCCATTTCCTTTCTTAGACTATCTAGGTTCGGATTTTGGTTTTGGGTCGTCCTTCGGTTTGGTTGGTCGGTGTTTCGACGGTTTCTTTTGTTGTTCTCTGTTAGGAGTGGGTCGGTCCCTTTGGACCTTTGTCGCCTTTTGTTTTGCTTGTGATGATGGCAAAGTCGACTTTGCATGTGGTCTTTGGCTTCGTTGGAGGTGGCTGTGGCCTGTGGGTTCTTAGCTACATTATGATCGGAGTGTGATTGCCTTTGGGATAGATCGGATTATGGTGTTGTGTGGTTTGGTTGTGGTGGTGGTTCTCCTTTTCGATGAAGTCCTTTAGATATATTAGGCTACTTTTTATTTTCCTAATAATCTCCTTCTTGAGGAGAATGCATCGTACTTTTCTTTTTCAAGATGGGTTGATGAAAATCGTGGGCCCTGTGTGTTGGTTTCACTTTGGTGGTTATGGGGTGTTCCCTTTTCCTTCTCATGAGGTGGCTCTTTCCCTTGGATCGTTGGTTTTTGTTCGACTAGTTCATGTACTAAGTTGCAGGAGTTTTATCTCCACCTGGGACAGGTCTTTTGGCTTGGTTTTCCCCGTTTCCTTTCTACGTCCATGTGAAGTAAGTGCAACTTGTTCTTGTCACTTACCCGTTCAGAGGAGTAGACCGTCTATTGGATTGATCGACCATGAAGATGTGAAGTGGGTTGATGCTCGTGACATTCCTACTGCTCATTACCAATAACACTTTGCTCTTAGTCGCTGTCTTCATTCCTTTTATCCGTTATCAGCTTCATTTAATTTACTTGTATGTTGTGCTATGTAGTATCTCGATACCTTTACAAAAGAGGGCGTACCTTTATGGTAATAGCTCTAATTTTGTAATAGGATGTTTTTTGTACCATTGGCAAAAAAAAACCTTTTCAACGAGGAGGTCTCTTTTAAAACCGTAGGGTCGAAAATTAATTGTGAAGTTGAATCCAATTTGTATGAGAGATTGTATTACAAAGTAGTAGTAGGAAACGGTTAGCTACTAGAACTCTACAGCTAATAGTTCTATTAGCTACAAGGACTATAGGAGCGTGGCCGTGTGGGTGTGTCATGAATAGACTTGACAAAACGGGTCAACGAATTGGGTCACTTTCGGATTAATAAAATCGGGTTGACTTTAGGTCGGGTCGGACCGGGTCATTTTGGGTTTACTATTTTCAAAATTTTAAGGTATATCGACTCATTTTCTATAATGTCCGGGTCAGTTTCGGGTCAAGCCGAGTCATTGGGGTTACAGGTCAAACTCGGGTCTTATGTTCGGGTGTTGGTCGGGTTGGGTTTACTTATTTGGATGGGGTTATTCGGGCCGGGTCTGTTTTGCAAGGTCTAGTCATGAATACTCAATAATAGTTTCCTATCTCAGTCAATAACTTACATTTTTTTGGAAAATAGGATTATACACCTTGTTGTACAATAACACTGACAATCAAGGCAAAATTGTTGAGCTTTGTATATATTTACTGAGTTTATACAAGTTTCTGAGCTGAGTTGTAAGTTTTTGAGCTTAAACATTTATTTGATTTAACTCGACAACTTTACGCTAAAACTCATAAAGTTTATAACAAAATTCGAAATCTTTGTGATAAAGCTCAAAATCATAAAATCAGCTGTACATAGAGCTATGTACAACTAGTTGTATAATCTTCTTATTGCATTTTTTTTTGGTGTGTCACTTAATGGTTTACGTTTACATTTCCGACTTCGTTTTGGGTAAATTTTTTTTTTTGGTGACGAGGGGACCCGCAGCCGCTACCTTTGGTGCGTTTTGGGTAAATTTTACCTACTATTTTTTTTAACGTTTTACTCATAATAAACTAAAAACAATTTTCCTCTCACTGCATTTGTTTTTTTGTGTATAAAACAAAATGTAAACTTTTTATCGAGACAGAAAGAATAATGAAGTTTCTTTTAACAACCAACTAGTATTAAGCCCCGTGAAAATTCACGGGTTGTATTAATATTATTCTGTAGTCTATACTATGCATACGTAGTTCGTTACATGATTTTTTTACGGAATTAGAATAATTAAATAATTGATTTTGACTTTTAACTAAACCCATAGAGTAATGCAATTTATAGAAAATCAAACATTGTGCGTACTTATATAGTTACGTGACATATCAAAAAATTTCATATATCATTGTGAGACCTCTCACATGAGAATTTATGTAACAATAGTTAATCTCATGAATTGTGTAATAAAGAGTAGAATATAAGATTAGCTTTCTTAAATTTTGTTAACGTTTTATTTTCAAAAACTTGTACTCCCTCTGTATCTATATGTTCGTCCACTTTCAATAAAATACTCCGCTCATATATTAAAAATTGTGGACGAACATATAGATACGGAGGGAGTACTTCGTATTTTCTTAATTCAAATCTTTGTGACATACTCCGTGTTTTGGTAAAAAATTTACCGGGGTCTTTCAATATCGGTTGCGGGTCAAAGCGATCGTCCTATAACTACAGGTTGACGAAATTGAACAAATCTAGCAGACAAAAGTCAACAAAAAAGAAGGGACGACACACAAAGTTTTGGTGACGCGGAAACCCGATGTGGGAAAAACCGCGGGGGGAGTCGGAATCCCACCAAAGTTCTACTATGAATGATAAAGAATGACGGAGAGAATACAAGTATGAGTAATTGGACTGTATTGTGATTATGCTAGATTATGCGTGAGTATGCTTGAGAAAAATGTCATTTTCCTCCTTCTCTCCCTCTCTTTTATACTGCTGTCGGCCGTTATCTTCCTCATCAATGGGGAATCTCGGCATTCAATCCTCCTTATTTCCTTTTTAATGTGGAGTTTATTTCTGCTTGATGGCTGTAATGACTGCTATCTTCCTCATCAATGGGGAATCTTGGCTTTAACTCTTCCCTAGCAGTTACACTTCTTCCTCTCTTATTCCTTGGTCTAGTGAAATCGGGCCTCCAGTATTGGAGTTGGTTTTTGACTCTTTTCCTGCCTTATACCAGTTAGAGTGGGAATAGGTCTTTATACTTGCTGGGCTGGGTTGTTGCTTTTCCTTGGTCCGACCCATCTCTCTTTTTGATGTATCTTTTCTCGACCCGTTATCTTTTGATGCTTCGAGTTCCTGCCTGGCCCAATAATGTCGACTTTTGACCTTTGATTCTCGATTTTTTGACGTTGACTTTATTTTGACCCTTGTTTTTTTACTGTCGTCTCTTGACCTTCCGACCTTTGACTTTTGTCCTTTTGACCTTTGACCGTTCGTTCGTAGCGTGCCACGTTGCATTCTTGAAGGTTGATACGGGTTAGTCGCGTCACCGTAATCAAAATAATCCTAGATTACTACTAACAGGTAGTCAGCGGTAAGTAGGGTCGATTCCACAGGGAGGCAGGGTGAAAATTATAAGTCAGTCAATTAATCTATCGAGTCACGATTATAATTGGTTGTGTGAGCTGACAGTATCCTAAAATTACAGAAATTAATTAAAAAGATAAAAATATGTATTAGAAAAATCACCAGAGTTGTCGGATCACCACGAATTAAAACAAGCAAATATACGATTTTCAAATAATCATCTAAGACGAGTTAAAGAATATCGACACGGTCCTCTCGGATCACTAGTCATCCTAGAAATCACCTAACGGGCTCTCGCTACTTATTAGGGAATTCTATCGATTACAACGAGTCTAATCCGTTCCAGGCTTTCGATCTTAGGTCGGGATTTACAGGATACAAGAAATCAATTACGGCCTATAATTAATTACTCGTCATTATAATGTTGCAAGAGCGATTTAACTCGTAAAAGTCGATTACTTAGTCATCACATAAAAACTCGGTTCAATTTGCAGTTCACCTAAACTCTAGTGATGGAAGATTAGCTAAACATATTTACAGTAATTCTAACAAAATAAAACATGATGAAGGATGAAGGAGGATGAGAAAAAGCTAAAAATAAAAGAGGATAAAAGTTACAGGAAACAGACGGAAGGAAGAAGAAAATAAAAGTTACAGTAAACTGAGACGGAGAGAAGTTAGGGAAGAAGAAGGAATTACCGAAATTGGAATAAGTAATTAGAACGAAGACGGAGAATAATAATGAAAACCGAGTCTTGATTGAAAATAATAAATACTAAAATTATGCGAAATACTAAGTATTTACAGTAAACTACAAACTAAAACTAAACTAAAGATGAAGGTGAATGATGAGAGGATTACTCAGGAAAAAGATAGATGAAAGAGATGAGATGATAAGAAGTTAAAATTAAAGCCCTATTTACACTGCTCAAGCCCTTCCTAACTGTTGCTTAATTCCTGCTTCCACCACCCCATTAACTAGGTAGTGGGAAGAACTGAAGAGCGTAAGAGGGGGAAAGGTGGGTAGCTTCAGAAAAATATCTGTCCTGAATTGGTGGCAGTATCCTATTCTGCAGACTTGGATTTTAGGTTGGTAGACTTGAGATCCAAGTCTGCCCATTAAGTTCTTCAGTCTAGGCCTCCAACGGACTTCTCCTTAGTCTACGGACTGTTTGCTGCACTTTCTCAGTCTATAGACTTGTGTTTTAGTCTACTGCTCCCTTACTTCCTTCTTCTCAGTCTATAGACCCACAGTCTAGTCTATAGACTTAGCTTCCTTTTTAGCTTCCTTGCTTCTTAGTCTACAACGAATCGGTTTTAGAGCTTTAAGTTTTTTGATGCAATTTCTAGCTCTTTTAACTACTCGGTCTCGATTATCTGCAGAACAACAAAAGAATACCCGAGTAGCATATATGGGAGAAAATAACGTAATCCGACTCCTAAAAATAATAAAACGACACGGAAATGCGTGCCGAAATAGGTGAAAAATCGAATAGGAATGGCACGCATCAAATCTCCCCAAACCAAACCATTGCTTGTCCTCAAGCAATCAAACACAAAATCTATAGGAACGGTATACAACTCAAAGCTATTTACCCGAACTAGACTCGCTACAAAAACTAACTCAAGCTAGCGGCAATTAGAAAACATGAACTGACTTAAGCTATGACATAATCAAAAGAATAACAGTGAACCGTCAACCTTGCTAGGCTTATCATTGTCGGACTCTCGCGGTTACACTCTACTCTCATGAAGGGGATATGGAATATGAATGTGAGATAGAGAGAAAGAAAGACGCTCGCCTAATCTGCGACCTATAAACACATGCATGCAATCTAATGTGATGACAATCTCTACCAATCATTTGCACATTCAAATTGTGGACATGACGTAGGTCCACCCCGACGCGGCCACGCGCGGGTTTGGGTAGGCGAATGAATCTCGTGGTGAGATTGTTCTCGGGTTCGAAATTTAAGTCAAAATGGAGTCGCCACCGAATTTTGTGGTTATTCGGAACCATACGAGCCCACTCTATGTCGTCATGGGCTATACACAAAGTAAGCCCACTTCGATTTCAGAGTTCATTGGGCTCGTCCCTTTGCATTGCAATATCGATACCGTCTAAACCGGCTTTCGTATATAGAATGACTCTCGTGCGCCAAGGGTTTCGGACATCCGGAAACCAAAGGTTCTGAGTAAGGGGTGAGGGTACGTGTTGGGAAGCCCACTAAGGACACCCAACCCCGCCCGCACATGGCGGCCTCTACTAAGACACCGTTCGTGTTCGTGTACGCGCGCTAGTAAAATGATGAAATGATATGCAAACAACGTTTTCGGGCTAAGCATGTGAATTAAATGTGAATTACGTCATTTAATGCATCTTGATTCACGTCAAAGTGATTTAGCATGTGATGTTCATTTAAGGCGATAAATGGCAAACATCAAGAATAGAAAACTCGTAAATAAATTACAAATTACACGGGCGGAATACAACCCGGAATTCACAATACAACGAGCAATAAAATAGAATAATTGAATTAAATAAGAAGAGCGATAAATAAATACACGACTCGACAAAGACCCGTATATAATAAATACTCACTAGATCGTGAATTAGCTAGACGGACCAACCTTAATTAATTACGCATTATATTGCATATTAATCAAAGGACGGAGGTTCGAGACCTAGGCGTGATTCTAACCCGATCCCGAACCTCGATGTCTTGTCCCGACTTATCACCTCGAGAAATGAAGTCTACATTAATTATGTGTCGGATACGACTAAAGAGTCGTCGACACAAAAATTAATAGTGTGAGACCGTCGATCAAAGTCGTTTTAAGTGTCGTGATGTGCATGAGTTTTAGAAAAATGGGTTCACGTGATGGCCTTTACACGCGTTGACTAAAAGTCGCAAAGAAAAGACGAGTCTTGAAATATGGTCAAATGTCGCGAAGATCGCATATTAATGTAAGGACCGAGAAGGGTAGAAAGTCGAGAAAACGGGAAAAATGGTCTCGGCCGGACAGGCCTGCCCGCGAGTCGCATGGCCGGTCGCGCGACTCGCGTGTGGGCCTGGTCGGGCATCTTCTATTTGTCGAAAACTCGTCAATTTTTATAATCACGTGCCAATACGGATTTATTTACTCGACTTATGTTTTTGCTAGATTAGGAATTTTGAATTAGTAGCGAAATTGCATCCCTCTACGTCACGACATCGAAACTAATCCTTCCGGATTATGTAATGTCGGTTTTCGTGTCAACGGGTTTCGTACTAATTGAAATGGGATCGAATGCGTTCAACTACGACCGATTGCAATCACGTCACGCCCTTGAGAACATTGGGGCGGGGCTCCTCGAAAGGGCTCCACCTCCGTCGTTACTCGTAAAGGGATTAGACGGACTTTAGGCGATCGTCGTAGTTAAACGTATTTGAAACCGAAAACTTGTATTAATATATATATGTACGCGGTATTAATTGTTAATGACGAAATGTAAATAAATAAATAAATAAATAATGTTAGTGGTTAGAGTACATAAATAAAATGTTAGGTGTTAGAGTACATAAATAAAATGTTAGTAGCAAAATTAAAATAATGTTAGTAACGGAATTAAAATGTTAGTGCTAGTAATAATAATAATAATAATAATAATAATAATAATAATAATAATAATAATATACATAGTCAAAAGGAAAAGAGAAAGGAGAAAGAGATGTCGGGATTTGAATTACACCCTCAACCTACATGCTTAATGGCCTCGGAAACGAACTCGTAATAGCGACGGGAGTGCGGGAGTGTCGAGATATGTAGGGTGAGTTATGGTGTGTGTCTTTGACGAGTTTTGATCTCGAGATTTTGAATATGTATGTGTGTGTGTGTATGTGTGTATGCCGCCGGTTTAACGAGGGCAAATGGCTCGGTTTTTTGTATTGTTTTGCTTGGGGTTGTTTAGGTAGATTAGGCTTTTTAAGGCTTTTTGTTTCAGCTTTTTTTTAAGGCTTCATTATGCTGAAAAAGGTCCCTTAATGGTGAGGATTAGTGGAGTATTTATAGAGTAGGGGTGTGATTAGGGTTAATTTAGGAAGGGTTGACCTTTTTGATTTAGTTTGCTTTTTTTGAATTCTGATTTGGGCGCAATCTTCTAGAAGCTGAACTTGGCTGGTTTGTGTGACGGGTTCGTCCTTGACCGGGTTTTGACCCGGTCGCTAAAAGACGGGATTTATTTTTGGTGTCGGTTTTGGCCCAAATTAGTCTTATTTTGCTCGGAACGACCCAGTGGGCCTGAATTTGAGGTCGGTTTTGAGAGATTTGCACTCCGCTAAATGCCCACGTCGGATACTATTGATTTCGAGTCCGTATTCGAGCGTATTAAGTCACGTTTACGTCCGATCATCATCGGGTGTTTTGTCGGGAACTGCTATAGACACTAGCAGGCAAAATGCGGGTGTCTACAGAGCCCCCACTCTGACTGAGGCTTGGACAAGGCGAAAGTCAGAGTAGCTACCAGGCCAATCGAGGATTACGACCTGGCAGCCTTCCGGTCGGGTCGTTTATAGTCCATTAGACTCGCGTGAAGGACTCGCCAGCCATAAGAAAAGGGTCATACCTGTCCTGATGATGATAGCTCCGTGGGGATTCGAACTTGCCTTTGGAGTCATAGGTGTACCCGTATGCCGACACATCACACTTTGGATGTAGCATTCCAGGAGAAACACCGACTCACGCTGGGGAGTAAAGTAGTTGCACGAGACTTGCTTCTGAATTCTTGGGTGTACCCGTATGCCGACACATGACAACTTGCATGTAGCATTCCAGGAGAAACACCGCCTTTAATGTTCCGTTGGGAAGCACTAGCTGGTACCTGAAATGTTAGATACATAGGCAGAAATAGCAGGCATAGCAGATAGCAAGATAGCACATAGGAAATGCAGTTAGCATCTATAGACTAGTTTGCGCTGGGGGAAATGATTTTTGCTTAGTTTTGAAATCGAAGTCCTGAAAGCAACTCACGTGCTAGGAGATAGGTTTTCAAAATTGAACGGGGTAAAAAAGAAATTTGCAGTTTAAATAGACTGAAATTTGACCTTGTCGAAAAGGATTTTATCAAATGGCTAAGTTTTGCAAACTTTGAAGTGAAAATTTGAGAAGGGAGGTACCGACAGACTCGACTCTGGACGTGACAGGACGACGAGTTGACAGACACGACTGGACTCTCGAGGGGTTGGACCGCGACTCGGTAGGGGGGTGGGCCACCTAAGATGACAAGACTCTTAAGCTGCGCTATTCCGTAGCCTAGGCGAGTGGCAACACGGTCGAACATCAAAATGGGAAGGATGTGTAATAGGGGGATTGCAGTAGTCTGTAATGAGACTGTAACGACAGGACTTAGTAGTAGCAATGTTATAGTCTGGTGCTTTTTTGGATCTTTGGTTTTGGGGTATAGTCCCAAAATGGGTGTCGCTTCGAGTCCTTGATAGATTCTCGTCTTTGACTGAGCCGAGTACTAGGACACTCTATAGAAAGGAGGCTAGATTTTGAAAATTATTTGGATTATGTAAGTGGATGGGAGTCTTCTGCCTAAGAGAAGCCCCCAGGACGACAAAGCTAGCTGTTGAGAACATGACAGTGTCGTGACAGGAATGATGGTGCTTCTTGAACGTGTGTCAATGTGGGTGGTTGTGCCCTTGTTGAAAGGCTGCCTACGTATTCACGTGTAGTGAAATCAAACCAAGCCGTAGTTCAGTGGATTAGAGGATATATTATGGTGCCTAGTTTATTAGGGCTTTGTGTGTAACTAGCCATAGCGATGGTGTAGGCTAGGTGAATTCCCAATGATGTCTTGATCAAAGGGCTAGAACAGTTAGGATGTTGATCCCGTGACTGTGAGCGTTCTCCGGGGTAGCCCCCAGAGGTGGTGTGAACTATTTAGGCATGTTCTATGCCGACCGCAGGTTGAGTTCCCGTGTTTGGGGTTGGTAACTGGTTTGGATGTTTTTGGAAATGTGGAGCTAGGTCGCAAGTGGCTTTGATGATTCGAAATCTGGAGCTCGATTTTGTGGAGCTAAGGCTTCGAGGGTAAGGTATTGCAATGTGGTAGGAAATGGGGAAGTCGAGTAAAAATGACTCGGACTTCGATCGGGGTAGGTTTGATAATGCGGGATCTGATTTCCATGTCTGGCCCTAATGGTTAGGGGTATCCTATGGAGCTTGAATCCTCAAAATTCCGGGTTGTCTCTTAGCCTAGGTCTCGGAAAGGTCTTGAGGGTTGTAATGTGGGAAGGCTAGATGTGGTGTTAGCTGACCAGCTTAATTGTCTCTTCCCTATTCGATGGTATGGCCATTGATAATTTTTGAATTGACCGTACCCCGGTCAAGGGATTTCCACTTGAGTTGAACGTTGACCACGGTCATGGGTATTTGAATTTTTTTTGTTTTTTTTTGGGTTGACCTCTTAGCCCCGGTCGTGGGATCCTTCACTTGAGTTGACTGTGTCCCGGTCAAGGGATTGATCGTATCTGGTCGAGGGATGTTGAGAGTTCTTTTTTTTTGGTCATGGCCAGCTCTTTTGTTTCGGCCTTTTGCTTTTTTTTCTTTGGACTTCTGTTTTTTGTCCAGTTTTTTTTTTTCACGGCTATCCCTCCCTTTGATGTTGTGGGTGGATATGGGGGTGGGCCCATTGGTTGGATTAGGCTTGTGGAGCTTAAACCTTTGTAAGGTGTAAGCCTAGTTGGTGAGTGCAACTCGCGGTGGAGTACTCTACGGTAAGCATGGTGATTTGGATCTCGGTATTGTCATCATAATTCCGAGCAGGCTTAGTGGGAGCATCGTCCCGAGTTGGGTATTTTTGGCATCAAGCCTATAGAGTCACGATGATTCTTTTTTGCTTCTGGTCAGACTAACGCCTAAGATAGGGATTGATCAGTTTTATTGGAGGGGTGTTTATTGTGGGAAATGGGTTTTCCTTCCGTCTTGAACCCAAACTAGGAGACTACCTAGATTTGTCATAGGATTCGATACTGCTCCTACTAGGGGTAGTTTTGTGGCTTTCTATACCAGACATGGAATAGGTAAAGGAAAACACGGTCCTTAGTTCCTGCAGTCATTATAGATGTGCCTATAATAGTCACGTGCATGTGCTCACAGTGTATGATGGTGTTCATCATGTTCTCGGAAACACATAAGGAAAGCATATATGAGAGATAGAAAAGCTAATTTTATTGAATTTTGAAAAGAGGACAGAATACAGTTGACTCTGACTCTGACTTTGAAATGAAGATGTAGGATATCCTAGACTCGGACTCAGACTTAGACTCGAATCGGATCCAGACTTTCGAATGCTTGGTTGGTTGTTTCTTTTTGGTAAGGTCCTTGATTGGAGAAAACGACAGGTGCCACGACTCGCCTAAACTCGACTTTGCGCGAATGCAAGAGAGGGAGTCAAACTAGACACGGCCCGGGGTGACGGGTCGACAAAGAATCTTGGACCGGGATACTCGAACGTTGACCTAGATGAGGTAACAAACCTGGCTTGGACTCGACGATGAGATTCAAGCTGCACGAGGGTAAGTCCGAAAATGGGGCGACCATGTTTGACCGCGTCACGTGTTTGGTCCAACCGTGGCGACCTAAAACTTTAGGAGACTCGGGTGTTCATAGCATAGATACGACTCGAAGAAGACATCGTAAGGACGCCGATGTATGATGAACGTAAGGTACCCCTTAAGGTGACTGTGGTCGAATGCTCGGGTGGAGGACTGCCCCCAAGTGAGACTGAACACTCTGATAAGACTCAGATGGTGCGGCATCTGAATGACTCAAAAGCGGGTTAGGTGAGACAACACGTGTAGGACCTGACCCTTAGAGTAACCGTGATTGATCGCTCTGCTGAAGGGTAACCCCCGAGTGAGATTGTAGGTTTTGTTAAGACTCGAGTGTCGGACGAGTGACCCTTAGATGTAAGGACCACAAACCTTTTGCTACAGGGCTATGCCTTGTAAAAGGTTGACTCGGCCTCGAGGAAGGCAGATGGGTAAGGGAAGAAACTCGCGATGTAAGATTGGCAGAGTTTCGACGCTAGAGACCCTTGACTTGACTCGAATAAGGGTGGCCCTGTGATTAGGGTAGACCCTTAAGTTAAAGGACTTGAATTGGGATGACTCGACTAACGGATTGAAAGACGGGCAAAATTCCCCTAGGAAAGGTCGTGGGGACCGTCCTGTCGGAGGGAAAGATCGCGTGTGACTTTCTAGTTAGGACTCGAGTGTTCAGACGAACCTTCCATTTACGAGTGTATGACTCGTGTTGGTCGGTTATGCCTTTAGGAAAAGGCGGACTAGGATGGGCAAGAAACCCGTGATGTAGGATCGAGGGAGTTTCGACGCTAAAGACCTTCGACAAATCATGAAAAGACCTGACACACGGATTACGGTAGGTCCTATAATAAGGAAGGTTTTTGAAAAATGATTGAATTTTGAAAATTGAGAGAACGGTCCTGAAATTGGTAGTGGGCCAATAGGACCGGGCATTTTGAAAGGTTAGAATGGTTGCGAGTAAATTCGCGCTTTGAAAATTGAGGAGGCGATCCCGTCTTTTGAAATTGGCAGCATGCCGACAGGGCCGAGTTTTTTTTTTGATAAGTTGAATATTTGGAATTTTGAAAATTTGAATATCGAAAAATAAATTTCCAAAAAATTGAAAATAAGATCCCGAAGATTTGAAAATCGAAAACGGCATCTCGGAGATTTGAAAATCGAGAATCACATCTCGAGGATCTGAAAAAAAATCGAAATGGAATTTTGAAATTTGAAAATCGAAATGAATTTTGAAAATTCGAAAATCGAATGGTGGATCGGAAATTTGAATTTTGAAATGGACAGCATGCCGGCTAGAAAATAGGCTATTTTGAGTCAAATCGTAAGTCTAAATTTCGGCTGCATTCCGAATTTTGAAAATTGGATATTTTGAAAAGACGGGTTCCGAAACGAACAGTATTTCGGGTTTTTCAAAATTTGGTCTTTTTGGAAATATGCATTTTTTGAAATGACGATTTTTGAAAAATGACACGGAAACCAAGTAGCACGTAGTCAAACAAGCATTATAACGACGCTTATGTATGCATTACGCTAAGTCTCGGTCGGTCAAAATAGGGTCTATACCAACAACGATGGCTTTCTCGTGTGAAGGACGGACTCCCTAAGCCGAGTTGGTCTTAGGACATGCCGCGAAACCGAGACGAGTTCCACCATCGATGTCTTTAGCGCACCCATGTAGGAATGCACCGTGGTATACCGGGACGTCGGTCACAAGTAACCGGCCCGGGCAAAAATTTGGGTTATGCATGAATCATTAAACTAATATGCGCACACTAATATACGAACGATTTCTCTTCGAGTCTCACCCTAGGAACCCCGATGACATGTGGTACATCAGGTATCCCCAGCGGAGTCGCCAAATTGTGGACATGACGTAGGTCCACCCCGACGCGGCCACGCGCGGGTTTGGGTAGGCGAATGAATCTCGTGGTGAGATTGTTCTCGGGTTCGAAATTTAAGTCAAAATGGAGTCGCCACCGAATTTTGTGGTTATTCGGAACCATACGAGCCTACTCTATGTCGTCATGGGCTATACACAAAGTAAGCCCACTTCGATTTCAGAGTTCATTGGGCTCGTCCCTTTGCATTGCAATATCGATACCGTCTAAACCGGCTTTCGTATATAGAATGACTCTCGTGCGCCAAGGGTTTCGGACATCCGGAAACCAAAGGTTCTGAGTAAGGGGTGAGGGTACGTGTTGGGAAGCCCACTAAGGACACCCAACCCCGCCCGCACATGGCGGCCTCTACTAAGACACCGTTCGTGTTCGTGTACGCGCGCTAGTAAAATGATGAAATGATATGCAAACAACGTTTTCGGGCTAAGCATGTGAATTAAATGTGAATTACGTCATTTAATGCATCTTGATTCACGTCAAAGTGATTTAGCATGTGATGTTCATTTAAGGCGATAAATGGCAAACATCAAGAATAGAAAACTCGTAAATAAATTACAAATTACACGGGCGGAATACAACCCGGAATTCACAATACAACGAGCAATAAAATAGAATAATTGAATTAAATAAGAAGAGCGATAAATAAATACACGACTCGACAAAGACCCGTATATAATAAATACTCACTAGATCGTGAATTAGCTAGACGGACCAACCTTAATTAATTACGCATTATATTGCATATTAATCAAAGGACGGAGGTTCGAGACTTAGGCGTGATTCTAACCCGATCCCGAACCTCGATGTCTTGTCCCGACTTATCACCTCGAGAAATGAAGTCTAAATTAATTATGTGTCGGATACGACTAAAGAGTCGTCGACACAAAAATTAATAGTGTGAGACCGTCGATCAAAGTCGTTTTAAGTGTCGTGATGTGCATGAGTTTTAGAAAAATGGGTTCACGTGATGGCCTTTACACGCGTTGACTAAAAGTCGCAAAGAAAAGACGAGTCTTGAAATATGGTCAAATGTCGCGAAGATCGCATATTAATGTAAGGACCGAGAAGGGTAGAAAGTCGAGAAAACGGGAAAAATGGTCTCGGCCGGACAGGCCTGCCCGCGAGTCGCATGGCCAGTCGCGCGACTCGCGTGTGGGCCTGGTCGGGCATCTTCTATTTGTCGAAAACTCGTCAATTTTTATAATCACGTGCCAATACGGATTTATTTACTCGACTTATGTTTTTGCTAGATTAGGAATTTTGAATTAGTAGCGAAATTGCATCCCTCTACGTCACGACATCGAAACTAATCCTTCCGGATTATGTAATGTCGGTTTTCGTGTCAACGGGTTTCGTACTAATTGAAATGGGATCGAATGCGTTCAACTACGACCGATTGCAATCACGTCACGCCCTTGAGAACATTGGGGCGGGGCTCCTCGAAAGGGCTCCACCTCCGTCGTTACTCGTAAAGGGATTAGACGGACTTTAGGCGATCGTCGTAGTCAAACGTATTTGAAACCGAAAACTTGTATTAATATATATATGTACGCGGTATTAATTGTTAATGACGAAATGTAAATAAATAAATAAATAAATAATGTTAGTGGTTAGAGTACATAAATAAAATGTTAGGTGTTAGAGTACATAAATAAAATGTTAGTAGCAAAATTAAAATAATGTTAGTAACGGAATTAAAATGTTAGTGCTAGTAATAATAATAATAATAATAATAATAATAATAATAATAATAATATACATAGTCAAAAGGAAAAGAGAAAGGAGAAAGAGATGTCGGGATTTGAATTACACCCTCAAGCTACATGCTTAATGGCCTCGGAAACGAACTCGTAATAGCGACGGGAGCGCGGGAGTGTCGAGATATGTAGGGTGAGTTATGGTGTGTGTCTTTGACGAGTTTTGATCTCGGGATTTTGAATATGTATGTGTGTATGCCGCCGGTTTAACGAGGGCAAATGGCTCGGTTTTTTGTATTGTTTTGCTTGGGGTTGTTTAGGTAGATTAGGCTTTTTAAGGCTTTTTGTTTCAGCTTTTTTTTAAGGCTTCATTATGCTGAAAAAGGTCCCTTAATGGTGAGGATTAGTGGGGTATTTATAGAGTAGGGGTGTGATTAGGGTTAATTTAGGAAGGGTTGACCTTTTTGATTTAGTTTGCTTTCTTTGAATTCTGATTTGGGCGCAATCTTCTAGAAGCTGAACTTGGCTGGTTTGTGTGACGGGTTCGTCCTTGACCGGGTTTTGACCCGGTCGCTAAAAGATGGGATTTATTTTTGGTGTCGGTTTTGGCCCAAATTAGTCTTATTTTGCTCGGAACGACCCACTGGGCCTGAATTTGAGGTCGGTTTTGAGAGATTTGCACTCCGCTAAATGCCCACGTCGGATACTATTGATTCCGAGTCCGTATTCGAGCGTATTAAGTCACGTTTACGTCCGATCATCATCGGGTGTTTTGTCGGGAACTGCTATAGACACTAGCAGGCAAAATGCGGGTGTCTACACAAACTAATCGAGACCAAAACACATATCGAGGCATAAAATGGTGAAATGGGGTATGAGTTAAGTGACAAGTAAGAAAGGATTATAAATATGGGAATGTGGGGATAATAGTCAAGCTAGTCAATTCCAAACTTCCAAATTATACTACCAAAAATCCCAAATCACAAAACAGATAAAATCAAGCCGATTAACAACGACATTCTCCAAATCTCGCTTATTTCACTAAAATCAAGTAATCAACTCTACAATATTATCACAACGAAGTATCGGAGTTCACAACTCAATTCTTTTTCCACTTTTCTTTTATTCTTCTTTTTTTTTTCTTTTTTTTTCTTTTTTTTTTACAAATATACAAGAACCGAAACATATATATACACCAAAACGACTTATCTCAACAAAACATCAATATCACCATGACTAGCTCGACTAGAGGAGACAATTTAGGATTGTGGTTAATATTGTGATGAAGGGATACATCGATTTTTAAGTGAAAATTAAAAACGGAAAATGGAAAATAAAAGGGAATAAGAAAGCCTCAATACATGCTATAGTCATGACCCGAATGCACAAAGACTTAAGAGACAGACTTCACACTTATGCAATTTAATGTTACATGTGAAATAGGGAGAACTACTCTCATTCCTAAATAGACCGATCATGAATGTCATCGGTTTCATAAGCTCTAAACCTCAGAATTTAAGTAGTTTGCCGACAGTTTACGCCAAGTTTATTCGTTTATTGAAATTACAATTGATTTATGCCATAACCTAAGACTCGATCAAGTAAACTAAAATATCACCAAAGTAAGAAAGTTAATGAAACGAGAAAAGAAGAGGCAAAAGCATTTTCATCATTGTTGCTTAACCCGTCCCGACTCCTAAAAATGCCTAAAAAAAGAAAAAAGAAAAAATTATGCTGAAATGCAGGAAATATGCAAACTAATGCGAATTAGTTACCCTCCCCAAACCAATCAATACAATGTCCTCATTGTATACACAAATCAGACAACAGCAAAGAGAAGAAAAAGCAACTAAATAAGCATATCTAAAGAGTGAGTGACAAAGAGATATACCGAATATGTACGAGGTTCCCCAAACCAGACTCTGGACATAGTTCAATTCCGACTCAGGTGCTGACTTTGTGCCCACCTCGATTTCCGTGCCGGCGTATTCTGTCTTGAATTGCACATTGTTCTCGGGTTTGGTTCTGGCTCGTTTCGCGGTTGGCTCGGTGTGTTCCATTGTACCTGCAATGTTCAGAAAAAACGAGCACAAAAACACGTAAAATCCAACAAATTCCGAAATCCGACAAGCAGAATTCAGCACAAAAATGTAACAATTGAATTCAGCAGAATTGACACGCTGAACCTGCCAAACCCGAATCAACCCACAATCCAGTGGAACGGCGAATGAGATGAAGCAGGCTGAAGGGTGAGGAAGAGTTGGTGGAAGACGAGGGAGATGAACGACGGAGATGACCGGAGTGAGAGTTGAATGGTGGTAGGGCGAATTGCAGGTGAGGGAACAGAAGAGGAGCGAAGGTGAAGGCAGGACGAAGTAGGGTGAACGGTGGTGGAGGGATGAAGGTGGACGACGAAATAGATTGAAGGCAAAGTGAGGGCTGAGACGCGGGGTTAGGGTTTTGTGGTAGGTTTGGCAGGGCGAAGGGGGGGCGAACGGTGGTGGAGGGCTGAAGGATGAACGGAGTTCAGGCGAAGTAGGGTGAGTTGGGTAGACTGGGGATTAAGGTCGGGTATAGGTTGGGAGATTGGGTAAGGGTGAGTCTCTAGACCAAGTAGACCAAGAAAGCGTAGACTTGGGTGTTCAGTATGTAGACTGGGGTTGTTATCCTGCGATTCTCTTCCAGTCTGTAGACTGACGTGCCCAGACCCAGTTGCCTTTTCTTGCTTCTTCTTGCCAGTCTGTAGACTGGCATCACCAGTCTGTACTAATTCACTAGACTCAGTCGGGTATACTGTAGCTCAGTAATCCCTGCACACCAACTTGACATATTATCAGTATCCTCATTCTCACTCACTAAAATTAATGTAACTACTTTATTCGAACTCAAAAATAAAATAAAAATAAAAATACTCGGGTTGCCTCCCGGCTAGCGCTGGTTTTTACGGTCCCGCACGACCTTGATTCGGCCACTTCATCATTTTATTTTAAAAAACGAATCAACGCCCTCAGTAGCATGTCATATTCCCGAGCATAAGAAATATGAAAACAGATATAAGTGCATGATAAGATGTTAGTAACAAATATGAGAAATATGGAACGGGACATCTCATCACGGGCTGTAAGACCAATTTCCACCTGAAACACTGAACTAATCCTCTTGTCAGCAAAACATAAGGAATCAATGTTAACATCAGAAATCAAATTGTCAGTGTTCATAGAAAAATGGTCAGGAATTAACGGAAGTGGGGCCGACAAACATGAAGAAGGAAAAAGAAGTGGAGCGGAGGGAACAAAAGACAAAACCTTAGAAGAAGAGGCGATAACGGGTAAAGAAATCGATGGCTCCTCTACAATGTCGTCCTCATACTCGTCCCATCGAACCTCAATATTTTCCTCGAACGTGTCATTGTCGTATTGATCCCACTTGACCTCAAGTTCCGAATCAAAAGGTTCTTCACGAACCTCATCAAATAGATTCTCAGTAAATGGTTCCGCGAGACTCGTGTCATAGCTTCCGTCACAGCCTGTTTCACAATCAAAACAAGGATTCTCAAAAATATTCACGTCACTAGTCTCACCTACGGGTTCATCACTAGGCAAATAAAGTGAAAAACCGGGTTTCACACTTTCTTCAACTAGCCAATCGAAGTAATCTACTGTCTCGTCATAGGATTTGCTTTCGAAATCCTTACATGTCGAATACAAGTAGGCCTTAGTAGACTCCGTCATACCCTTCAAAACGGTAAGAACAAGTGTTTCATTAGTGAAATATTTGCTTTTCAGAGAGCCAAGCCAACTGCAAAACCGTTGTATGTAAGCTCCAAAAGTCTCACCGGACTCCTGCGGAAAATCTACAACAATTCTCATAGAAACAGTGAGATCGGTCTCAAGGAATAAAAATTCCCCGAGACGAGAGATAAATTAATTAACTAACAAATAAAATTGCGTCACCTCCCCGGCAACGGCGCCAAAATTGATACGGGTTAGTCGCGTCACCGTAATCAAAATAATCCTAGATTACTACTAACAGGTAGTCAGCGGTAAGTAGGGTCGATTCCACAGGGAGGCAGGGTGAAAATTATAAGTCAGTCAATTAATCTATCGAGTCACGATTATAATTGGTTGTGTGAACTGACAGTATCCTAAAATTACAGAAATTAATTAAAAAGATAAAAATATGTATTAGAAAAATCACCAGAGTTGTCGGATCACCACGAATTAAAACAAGCAAATATACGATTTTCAAATAATCATCTAAGACGAGTTAAAGAATATCGACACGGTCCTCTCGGATCACTAGTCATCCTAGAAATCACCTAACGGGCTCTCGCTACTTATTAGGGAATTCTATCGATTACAACGAGTCTAATCCGTTCCAGGCTTTCGATCTTAGGTCGGGATTTACAGGATACAAGAAATCAATTACGGCCTATAATTAATTACTCGTCATTATAATGTTGCAAGAGCGATTTAACTCGTAAAAGTCGATTACTTAGTCATCACATAAAAACTCGGTTCAATTTGCAGTTCACCTAAACTCTAGTGATGGAAGATTAGCTAAACATATTTACAATAATTCTAACAAAATAAAACATGATGAAGGATGAAGGAGGATGAGAAAAAGCTAAAAATAAAAGAGGATAAAAGTTACAGGAAACAGACGGAAGGAAGAAGAAAATAAAAGTTACAGTAAACTGAGACGGAGAGAAGTTAGGGAAGAAGAAGGAATTACCAAAATTGGAATAAGTAATTAGAACGAAGACGGAGAATAATAATGAAAACCGAGTCTTGATTGAAAATAATAAATACTAAAATTATGCGAAATACTAAGTATTTACAGTAAACTACAAACTAAAACTAAACTAAAGATGAAGGTGAATGATGAGAGGATTACTCAGGAAAAAGATAGATGAAAGAGATGAGATGATAAGAAGTTAAAATTAAAGCCCTATTTATACTGCTCAAGCCCTTCTTAACTGTTGCTTAATTCCTGCTTCCACCACCCCATTAACTAGGTAGTGGGAAGAACTGAAGAGCGTAAGAGGGGGAAAGGTGGGTAGCTTCAGAAAAATATCTGTCCTGAATTGGTGGCAGTATCCTATTCTGCAGACTTGGATTTTAGGTTGGTAGACTTGAGATCCAAGTCTGCCCATTAAGTTCTTCAGTCTAGGCCTCCAACGGACTTCTCCTTAGTCTACGGACTGTTTGCTGCACTTTCTCAGTCTATAGACTTGTGTTTTAGTCTACAGCTCCCTTACTTCCTTCTTCTCAGTCTATAGACCCACAGTCTAGTCTATAGACTTAGCTTCCTTCTTAGCTTCCTTGCTTCTTAGTCTACAACGAATCGGTTTTAGAGCTTTAAGATTTTTGATGCAATTTCTAGCTCTTTTAACTACTCGGTCTCGATTATCTGCAGAACAACAAAAGAATACCCGAGTAGTATATATGGGAGAAAATAACGTAATCCGACTCCTAAAAATAATAAAACGACACGGAAATGCGTGCCGAAATAGGTGAAAAATCGAATAGGAATGGCACGCATCAAAGGTGCAAATTTCTTGCCCGAACAAATGCCCCCAAATTTCCGACTAAGATTACCTTAGGCGGGAATTTTCGTTTGGTAGCCTCTGGTGACGTCTCCTCAAAATCTGACTCCTCATCTCCCCAATTAATTCCCTACTCCTAACTCTTCATCATTATTTACCTTCCCAATTACTTTTTACCCTCTTTTATTTTCTCTCTCCTTCCACCTTCCCCATCGCTTCTAACCTTCTTCTCATAATTTCAAAAAGAACCCCGTTGCCTCCGCTGCGGTGTCGAGTCTCCGTACTCCTTGCATTGATTTCAGGTGATCTCTCTTCCGTAGTGACCTTTCTTTCTTGTTTGTGTTGTTTCTGCTATGGCCCCTAAGTTGACTCGTTCCCGTTCGAAGCCCTTGGTTATTCCTTCACCGTCGTCATCTCTCCCGTCGTCCTCTGTATTATACCCCTCTACACTTACCCTTAATCCTCCTCACTCTTATGATTCTTGCTTCTCCGAGAATGATCTTCCTGCCATTAGAGAAATTTTTGGCTTCCACGAGGACGTAGTAATCCATGTTCCCCTCCGTGACCAGAGAGCGGACTTTTTCCGTCCCGGATGGACTTGCCTCTATGCTTATCCCTTCTGCTTAGGCCTTAGGTTCTCTTTCCTTACGCTGATTCGTGACTTTTTGTCCTTCCATCGCCTTGCCCCCTGTCAACTGATGCCGCACGCCTGGCGCCTCTTGTTGTGCTTTTGTGCTCTGAACCAACGATACCAAAGAGGTATCACCCTGGGTGATGTTTCTTCTATTTATCGGACTAGATCCGTTGGGCATGGCATGGTGACCCTTCGTCTGCAGGAGGGTAGAGAAGCTTGTATTTTCTTTCCCGCTAACCCCCCAGACGACAAATGGTATCAGCACTTTATCTTCGTGAAGATCGATAGCGTTTCCCCCTGTGCTGCCAGCTATCTCTTCTCTCTTTGGAAGCCTGTTGAAGGTATAGGTACTCTCCTTGTCACTAGATTTTCGCTGTATGCTCATTCTCCTTACTGTTATTGTGGTGCAGACCTGGAAGAGCCTGACTTTGATTCTGAAGATCCGGATTCTTCGGCTCGCCTCTTTGGTTTGGGACCTGAGTTCCGATCTTTCCACCACCTGGTGAATCCTCTTGGGAAGAATCCTCTCTTGCCCTTCTCGTCGGGGGAAGATTCCGTTGTCCTCATGTCTCCAGGTATGTTCTATTTTGCGTCTGGCTGGGGCACTACGTTTTTACCGTAACTTGAGGTTTTGTCTCTTTATCTTTTTCTCAGGAGATCCTAAGCCCTGCACGTCTTTGGAACGACTAATCATTTCACGAAAGAAAAGAGCGGCTGCCAGCTCTTTGCCCAAGGGGCAATCCAGCTCCACTCCCTCCGCTTCTCCTGGAACCAAAAGGAAACACGCCTCTTCTTCCCTTTCTGGAGATGTTTCTGCTGGTAAATCCCCGGCAGATAACACCTCTGCCCCTACTACTGACCCCGTCCCCCAGCCAGCAGGCACTGTACCTCCTGAGATAACACTTAAGTTTCTCGGTGATTTTGGCTTCCTCGAATCTCTGGAGGACTGGAAGACTTTGGATCAATTGTTGTTCCCTGGTCCTGAAGCTGCTATGGACAGGAGGTCTTTAGAGGACCTAACTGCCCTGTTGACAGGGCAGACTTTCGAGGTATTCATCCGCCCATCTTTTTGTTTGGATGTGATTTCTCTTGATGTGCCTTGACTGGTTGTGGTTCCGTCTAGGTTTTACAATTGGGTTTATACTTGCGCAATGTTGTACCCCGGCTAGCAAATGAGGTGGACTTTCTTCGGGATCAAAAGGATGGTTTGCGAAACACGGTTGATAGAGCCAAAGAGGATGCTTCCAGACTAGAGGGAGAGCTAGAGCAAGTCAAGGAGTCGTTGGCTCAGGAGAAGAGCCGTCGTGGGGTTGTGGTAGGTGAGTTATCCCGAGTTCAGGAAACCAATTCCTCACTAAGGGAAGAGATCTCTAAATTGAAGCGGATGTTGGTGGACGCTTACAGTTGGGCATCCTTGCAAACTCGAGTGGAGATGATAGAAGCTTACTCGAAAGGGAAACATGAATCCTGGGATTTATCAGCTGAGAAGGAAGAATTGGCGGAGCAGTTTTCTGTGGCGCCTGACTTGGAGGTCCTTGCTGATGAAGAGGGGGAATTTGAGGATGAGCCGGTTGCTTCTCTTCCCTCAGATCAGGGAGCTGAGAAGGCTAATGAAACTGATCAGGGGCATGCTGCTGTTTCTGCTGTCGTGGAGCCTTCCGTCTCTCTGCCCCCAGAAGGAGCTGGTGTTTAGGCTTCTTTCTTTTCGTCTGTTGAAATCTGTTCGTTGCCCTGTATGGCACAAGAAATACTTTTTAATTTCAAACCTTGCATCTGATTTTTTTTTTAACTTTTGCCCAAGGGGTAACGAATTACTCTGTGGTGCTTTATATTTGACTGTCAATCACGACTGTTTGTTTTCGACTGTAGTCGTTTGTTGTAGTTTTGTCTGACTACCTTCTGTTGTATGCATGCCTTATGTTTGTATGGTCGACCATTGATATAGTGGTGGCCTGGGGTTTAGTTTGCCCACTCAGTCGGAGGTGCCACGCTTTGCGTGGGTGCTAAGTGGCGCAGGAGACTGTAATGTCCCGGTTGTAGGCACTTAGTCACAGACGCACGCCCTCTGTAGAAATTGTACACTCCACCAGATTAGTCACCACCTCTCAGTTTGGAAAAACTGACAAAAATTTGGCAAAGATAGGGAACACAATATTTGAAGACATATGTGGAAGCACAAATCGAATTTCGAAAATATATGGAGAGAGAAAATTAAATTTGGAAAATGTACGCAATAAGAAAATCAAACCTTAATGTCAAAGAAAATTGAATTTTGACGACACGCGTGAAAGAAATCAAAATTTTATCTGATTAAATATGCGGGAACAAATTTGAATTTTGCGAAAAGAAATAAAAGGAAACAGAAGAATGACAGGAAAATTTAAATACGTGTTTTCGAGGTTTGAAAAGATTAAACCTGGGTTCTGGTGGAGGTGCTCTTGGCAGAATAGATGCCACGTTTCTGGCGGCTGTAGCCCATGTTTCTGGCGGCAATGGCTCAGATTGCTGGCGGCTGTGGCCCACTCAGAAGAAGTATTTCTTTAGGTGTACGATGTTCCATGGCTTTTGGATGATCTCCCCCTCTAGGGTCATAAGTCGGTAGGCTCCATTCCCGACTACTTTCTCTATTTGATAGGGTCCTTCCCAATTGTAAGCGAACTTTCCTGCTCGTTGGTTCCTGGTGTTCTGGAAGACTTTTCTGAGGACTAGGTCTCCTTTCTGCAGGATTCTGACTCTGACATTCTTGTTGTAACTTCTGGCGACTGTTTGTCTGTAGGAAGCCATCCTTATTTGAGCATCGGTCCTGAGCTCATCTATAGTATCCAAGCTGCTTGCCATCTCTACCTGGTTCCTGCCTTCGGTTATGCATCCGTATCTATGAGTGGGCACTCTCACTTCTGAAGGGATGACCGCCTCAGCACCAAAGACCAAACTGAAAGGTGTTTGTCCTGTAGCCACCTTGGGTGTAGTTCTGTCAGACCACAACACCAAGGGGAGTTCCTCTGCCCATCTGCCCCTACCTCCTCCAGCCTTCTCTGCAGGTTGTCTATCACAATTTTGTTGCTAGACTCCGCCTGACCATTAGACTAAGGGTTTCTGAGGGTAGACTTGCTTAGTGTGATGTTCCACCTGGCGCAGTAGGCCTCCATCTTGTTGCCAATAAACTGGGATCCGTTGTCGCAGATGATCTCTAAAGAAATGCCAAACCTGCAGATAATGTTACGTTTTATGAAGGATATAACTTGCTTCTCAGTCACCTGAGGGAATGCTTCTGCTTCTATCCACTTGGAGAAGTAGTCAGTCATGGCCAACATAAAAACTTTGTTTCCTGGGCTCTCGGTAACTTGCCAACAATATCCATCCCCCACTTCATGAAGGGCCAGGGAGAAATTACTGGGTGCAACGGCTCTGCTGGCTGGTGATTGACCGGTGCGTGTCTCTGGCAGGCGTCACATTTCTTAACATATTCCTTCGCGTCTCTGCGCATTGTCGGCTAGTAGTAACCTTGGCGGAGTGCTTTGTTGGATAGACTCTTGCCCCCTGCATGATTTCCACACTCACCACTGTGAAGGTCATGCATAACCATCTCTGCCTCCTGCTGACTTAGGCACCTCAAGTACGGTCCAGCGGCTGATCTTTTGAACATGACACCATCAATGAGGGTGTACCTGGATGCTTTCATCCTAAAACTCCGGGCTTCCTTCCTGTCTGCTGGCAGGATATCGTCTTGCAGCCATTCTTGGTAAGGTTTTCTCCAGTCTGGGATTCTTTCTTGTTCTGCTGAAGTGTTGCAGACTCCTGCCTCCTGCAGCCACTGTAATCCCTGGTCTGGTGAATTGTCCTCCTGTCTCAGCATCTGGTGTTCCTGTGTGCCTGCCCCAACTGCTGGTTCCAGTACATGGACAATGGGTATGGTGGAAACTACGCCTGGTTTGAAGGTTGCCCCCAGGGTGGCTAGGGCGTCTGCTTCCACGTTCTGGTCCCTAGGGACTTGGTTGATTGAGAAGGCTACGAACTTAAGGGAGAGCTCCTTTGCCACTTCAAGATAAGACACCATCTTGGAGTCCTTAGCCGCATACGAACCATTCATGTGGTTGACTATTAGCTGGGAATCGCTGTATGCCTCTAGGCGCTTGATTTTGAGGTTTAGAGCCAGCTGGAGACCCAAAATTAGAGCTTCATATTCTGCCTCGTTGTTTGTTGTTCGGAACTCGCACCGTACTGCTTGGACTATGAGATCCCCCTGATGAGACTTCAGAACTAATCCTGCCCCAGATCCTCGCATGTTGGAGGCGCCATCTACATTTAGCTTCCATATCTGTTCGCCTTTGTCCTCCTCAAGGAGGAGGATGTCTTTCTCTGCCTGGGTCTGCAGTGCTGGGCTGAAGTCGTATACGAAGTCTGCTAACGCCTGGGATTTTATCGCTGTTCTGGGGACAAATTGCAGGTCGAAGCCGCTCAAGTGTATAGACCACTTGGCCATTCTTCCTGATAACTCAGGTTTTCTCATAATAGTTTTATGTGGATAATTTGTTATTACGGAAATAACATGCGATTCAAAATAAGGTCGAAGTTTATAAGATGCCGTAACAAGTGCAAGTACGAGTTTTTCAAGGGATGTGTACCTGGTCTCTACAGGAAGCAGAGACTTACTGACATAATATACCGGGTGTTGTGCTCCCTCGTGTTCCCTCACCAGTACCGCACTAACTGCTACCTCGGTTACTGACAGGTATAGGAAGAGCTGCTCTCCAGGTTCTGGTTTTGACAGCAGAGGTGGAGTGCTAAGGTAGTGCTTCAGGTCGCTGAACGCCTTCTCGTGGTCTGTTGTCCAATCAAACCTTTGGGCCTTCTTTAGGATATCATAGAACAGCCGACATCTATCTGAAGACCTGGAGATAAATCTGTTTAGAGCAGCAATTCTTCCAGTCAGCCTTTGCACATCTTTTGGCTTCTGTGGGGATTCCAGCTGAAGGACGGCCTTAATCTGCTATGTGCTAGCCTCAATTCCCCTCTAGGTCACCATGTACCCCAGAAACTTCCCACACGATACTCCAAATGTGCATTTTGAAGGATTTAACTTCATCTTGTATTCCCTCAAGGTGTTGAAGGTATCCTCCAAGTGTGTTGTATGTTGTGAGGCTTGCTTTGACTTGACGACCATGTCGTCAATATATACCTCCATTGTGTCCCCAATCTGTCTCTTGAACATCTTATTGACTAGTCTCTGGTAGGTGGAACCTGCATTCTTCAGACCAAAAGGCGTTACATTGTAACAATATATACCTCTCTCAGACCTGAAGGTTGTTTTCTCCTGGTCTGCTGGATGCATCTTGATCTGGTTATACCCACTCCATGCATCAAGAAAGGTTAGCATCTCGTGGCCTGTTGTAGCATCTACCATGGCGTCTATATGTGGTAGGGGGAATGGATCTTTCGAGCATGCTTTGTTTAAGTCGGTGAAATCAACGCACACCCTCCACTTGCCATTCTTCTTTGGGAGCACCACCACGTTAGACAACCACTCTGAGTACTTTACCTCCCTGATTTTGCCAGCAGCCAGCAGACTGTCAACCTCCTTATTTATGACTTGATTTCTCTCTGGGGCAAACTTCCTTCTCTTCTGCTGGACTGGTTTGTAGCTTGGATCCACGCTTAGCCTGTGGGTGATAACGCTCGGATTTATACCTACCATATCATCATGTGACCAAGCAAAACAATCCATGTTAGTTTTTAATAATTCAATGAGGTTTTGGCGGATATTACCTGTGCATTCTGATCCGATTAACACTTTTCGCTCTGGATGTTGCTTGTCCAAGTTGACTTCATCCAACTCCGCCTGAGGTGACTCTACGTACAAACGTACTCCTGCAGAGACAGATGTAGGCTCTGTAATTGCTATGTTGGGGGGCTTGCCGTCTTCTTAAGGGCTATCTTGTAGCAATCTTTGGCCTCTCCTTGGTCTTCGTTGATCTTCTGCACTCCCAAGGGTGTAGAGAACTTCAAGCACTGGTGGTAGGTGGAGGTGATTGCCTTCATCTCATGAATCCAAGGCCTTCCCAGAATCACGTTGTAGGTGGAGGGTCCATCAATAACTAGGTACCGTGTCTGCTTGTTTACTCCTCCGGCATAGGTAGGAATGGTGATCTCTCCCAGGGAGTGCTTGGTCTCACCACTAAAACCTACCAAGGGAACCGCCTTCCTCGTTAGATTCTTCTCACTGAACCCCATATTCTGGAGAGTTTCCAACATAATGAGGTTGACTGAACTCCCGGTGTCCACCAGAATCTTCTTCACGGTGCAGTTCTCTATGGAGAGAGTGATTATTAAGGCGTCATGGTGCATTTCTGGGGCAGATTATGCATCAATCTCATCAAAGGTGACAGCTGGGAGGTCCTTGCCACTGATTCTGTAGGAGTGCTCTGGCTTGTCTCCTTTGGCGTGAGAGGCATGTCTCTTGGCTGCTGAGTAAGTTAACCCACATAATTCCGACCCTCCTGTGATCACATTGACAATTCTGGTACATACTGGAGGTGGAGAAGGTAATACTTGCTCTGCTGCATTTATCCTGCTGGAGTTTCTGGACACAAGGTGGTCCAGGTTCCCCTGATCATACTGGAACTTAACCTCTCTCTTGAGCTGGACACACTCATCGGTATGGTGTCCGATATCGTCATGGAATTCGCACTTCTTACTGGCATCCCTTCGATCATTGGTGTACTCTTGTCTTCTGGGCGACCTGACTCTGCGCCCCAACTCCCTTAGAGCTTTGAGCACTCCAGCAAGGTTGGTAGAGAATCCATACTCACTTACTTTGGGTGGTAATTCCAGATTATCCTTCCAGTCTTTTTCCTTAGAAACCTTACTTACGTTCCTGGAGTAGGGCTTTGATCTCTCACCCTTTTTTTCTGCTGGCGCTTTTCTGGTGACGCGCTCCGAACCATACGTAGCCCTTATGGGGCCTGAATCTTCTTCTAGCCTGATGGATGTCATCGCCTTGGTCTGCACATCCTTGAATGTGGCACACGGGTACTTTGTGAGATCCTTATAGAGGTCTGAATCTTGGTGGAGCCTTTGGCGGAAAGCTTCTATGGCAGTGGGTACATCACATCTAGGGATGGTTACTTTCTCCTTGTTGAATCTGTTGAGGAAGTCACGTGTAGATTCTTCGAACTTCTGCACCACCCGATACAAGTCGCTGGTTTGCTTCTCTGGTTTTCTGCTGCTGGCGAACTGCTGGTTGAAGGCATTAACCAAGTCAGCGAATGAGGTGATGCTTCGGTTAGACAGACCAACAAACCAACGGAGGGCTGCTCTTGACAGAGTGGAGCCAAACCTCTTGCACATGCAGGCTTCCTTCAGGGGCCCCGTAGCGGTCACCACCATCATCTACTGTTTGTACTGGTTGATGTGATCTAGGGGGTCTGCAGTGCCATCATAAAGCGTCATGGCTGGTGGCACGAAGCCATTGGGTACAGCAACACAGGCTAGATCGTCGACGAAGGGTGAATCTGCGTTGCTGTCCCTAGCTGCTCTCTCTAGGGGGCGTGGCATTCCAGGAATCTTGTTGATCAGGTCCCTCAATTCCTTCAGTTCCCGGCGTTGCTGATCTGCTGTGCTGGCTGCTCCTGCAAAAGGGTTAGAGACAGGAGGAGAAAAGTTGAAAGGAGTACCCCCTGCATAAGGTCCTCCAGGGTGCTGACTACTAGGAGGAGGAGGAGGCAATGGCAATGCTGCCGTCGCGGATTCAGGCTGCCATTCTGGTGCCTGCTGGAGTGGGGCTCTGGGTACTGTCCATTCTCCTCCATGGGACTGGTTGTTGGATAAGGTGGTCATCCCTGGTGGAGTTACAAATTGCCATCCTGGCGCCTGGTGGACAGGGGTGCCTGCAAAAGATAGTGAGTTAGTTTCTCGACTTTCGATGTTGGAGAGAAGGTTACCTGCGGTAGGAGATCTGCCGGGTGTGGGGCCGTAAGTCAGGTAACCCAATCCCTGGGGTTCAATGACTGGATCTGGTGGAGCCAATCCTAACTCCAGCCTGATAACCAATTCTGAGGGGACTTCTCTGGTGGTCTTCCTGCTGGTCATTGATTCCCTACGGGTGCTAGGTTCTCCCCTAGGCATCAAGGGCAGCATCTCTGGTGACATCTGGAGCGATGCAACTGGAGTCTTGTCTGCTACCAAGATCTGAGCCTTGATATCCTGGTTGTCCCTCTGCAGGGTTTCTACTGCCTGGCACAGAGCATGAATTCCCTGGAGCATACTCTGCATCAGGTCTGACGACCCCGTGCCACTGGAAGCTTCTCCCCTGAATCCTTTTGGTGTCGAGGCGCTGGTAGGTATGCTTTCCTTCCTGGCCTTGGAGGAGCTGGTGACCCCAGAGGTTTTAGGCGTCGGAGGTGGCCTAGATACTGGCAACGTGGGTTTCACTACTTGGCTGGTAGGAATACCCAAGGTGAGGGGTGTGAAAACCAGCTCTGCTGATCCTGGGGACAACCTTCCTCCCATGGGCTGGGTTGATGTTCCTTGACTGCTGGACGAACTTTGGCCGGATCCGGTCATGGTGACACGAGTTTGCTTCACGGTAGGGTTTGGTTTATAGGAAATGATCACTCTGCCCCACGGTGGGCGCCAAATTGTTTTGGTAAAAAATTTACCGGGGTCTTTCAATATCGGTTGCGGGTCAAAGCGATTGTCCTATAACTACGGGTTGACGAAATTGAACAAATCTAGCAGACAAAGGTCAACAAAAAAGAAGGGACGACACACAAAGTTTTGGTGACGCGGAAACCCGATGTGGGAAAAACCGCGGGGGGAGTCGGAATCCCACCAAAGTTCTACTATGAATGAAAAAGAATGACGGAGAGAATACAAGTATGAGTAATTGGACTGTATTGTGATTATGCTAGATTATGCTTGAGAAGAATGTCATTTTCCTCCTTCTCTCCCTCTCTTTTATACTGCTGCCGGCCGTTATCTTCCTCATCAATGGGGAATCTCGGCATTCAATCCTCCTTATTGTCTTTTTAATGTGGAGTTTATTTCTGCTTGATGGCTATCTTCCTCATCAATGGGGAATCTTGGCTTTAACTCTTCCCTAGCAGTTACACTTCTTCCTCCCTTATCCCTTGGTCTAGTGAAATCGGGCCTCCAGTATTGGAGTCGGTTTTTGACTCTTTTCCTGCCTTATACCAGTTGGAGTGGGAATAGGTCTTTATACTTGCTGGGCTGGGTTGTTGCTTTTCCTTGGTCCGGCCCATCTCTCTTTTTTATGTATCTTTTCTCGGCCCGTTATCTTTTGATGCTTCGAGTTCCTGCCTGGCCCAATAATGTCGACTTTTGACCTTTGATTCTCGGTTTTTTGACTTTGACTTTATTTTGACCCTTGTTTTTTTTTTTACTGTCGTCTCTTAACCTTTCGACCTTTGACTTTTGTCCTTTTGACCTTTGACCGTCCGTTCGTAGCGTGCCACGTTGCATTCTTGAAGGTGCAAATTTCTTGCTCGAACACTCCGTATCCTTCAGGATGACATACATGTCATTTTTTTACTTACGTATTACAGTAAAATACAAATGTTAACTCGTGTGGTAATCGCATGAATTGCATTTAAACAATTTGTTATAATGAAAAACTTCAAAATGTTGATCATAATCTTACAAAATTTGTAGAAATTTCTTTTACTACTCTGTATATCAATTGGTTTTTTAGTTTTTGTTTTATTAATGATGATCAATTTGACAATATATTGTATCCATGATAATTTGTATAGTTATTGATATAATTTTAATGGGTGATTTCATTTTAATTTAATAAGCGGTTATTTTATTATAATTGTACATTAGGTAACTTCTTCTCAAATTAATATTTTACTCCCTCAAAAATTGTGGTGCCGACACATCATCGTTTTTTGGTAAGGATGAATGTGAGAGCTTTATTTGACATTACTTTAATAAAATAGGGATGAACCATCTTAGGTGTAGACTGTTTGTGAAAATCGAATATTTTAGGGCAGGGGCAGTGATATGAGTAATTTAAGACACGGAAATAGATGCGTAACTTGTGTGGAAGGACTCTCACTAACTGATAGAGTACACTACACATTAAACATGGGCGAAACATTAAATGAAGGCGTTAATATAACACAAATTGGGTGATTGGGTCACTTCACTTGTTGCTTGTGTTCCAATTCAAGCCTTCCCGCTCTCTCTCTAATTTAATCTCTTTATTTCCGCTTCCTTTAATTTAATTTAATGCACATTTTGCAACTCACTCTATCTTACTCTAATTACTCTCTACTCTCTACGTTACTACGAGTACGACTACCCTAATTCTCCTTTTCTTTTAGACCTTACTTTTTTTTTTACCATGAATTCTACAAGGGTTTTCGCTTCTCAGCAGTTTAGTTGTCACAAGGTGTGTCTCTCATTTTCTTTCTTTTTAAATACCGAGTACTTAGTATAATTTTTTTTGTCGATTTGTTTGCTTTCAAAGTTATGCATTTGGTTGGTAATGTAAATGTTGGGTTCTTGAGCCTTGCATATTCATCGAATTCAAGCTTTTTTTTGGTGACATTTGAATCGAAAGTCTGAAGTCTGAACTCATACTTGAATAATATTCATGATAGTTGTCGAGGTCGAAAACATGTTTGGAAAGATAACGTTAAAATGGAATATATATGTCAATTGTGGAGTACGAGTACTATGGATGGGGATAATAATCGCTTTGATCTCGCTCTTTTCATTTGTTCTTTCTTGAGTTGGTTATAATAATGAATATTGCAATCTGGCATCCTGACAGGAACCTGAATTGGATTATCAATGGAGTAGAATACAAGGCCTAAATAAGGGAAAACAAAAAGGAAAGCGGCAAACTTCCAGGGAAAGGAAATCGGCCTTACTCCAAGATGTATCATTCATCTTACATACTTGAGTCAATTTATTAGTGTATTTGGTTCTTCCAACTTCAAATATACAGCCCCTTTACTTCTTAATGCAGGTTGAAAGTCTGAAAAAGAAGCTTCGCGAAGAAGAGAATATCCATCGAGCTCTACGAAGAGCCTTCAACAGACCTTTGGGTGCACTGCCTCGTCTGCCTCCATGTCTCCCTTCCAATGTCAGCATCCCTCTTTTTTTTCTAAGTAATTGGTAGATAAAGTTTAGATAGACGAGACAGTGAATGAATGACTGAACAAACATTTGTTTGAATGTCAGTTGGTGGAACTGGTGGCAGAGATTGCGGTGTTGGAAGAGGAGATAGTTCGACTTGAGGAGCAGGTTGTCACATACAGAAGGCAGAAACTGAACCATGATGCTATGTTAGTTTGCTCAAACAGAAAATTAGAGAACCTATTGAATCATTTTGAACAGGATTTGAACAGAGCAGCAGGAGCAGACGATTTGCATTCAGTATTAGTAGGCAGAAGTGCATCAAATTCATCCACCCTTTTGTCACACATGTCTTCACTTTCACTCGACAAAACCAGCTCGACTTCTTCTGAATTTAGCTCCGACCAATCCTTGCAAACTTCTAGTGAATCTTCCGAAAATGGAAAAGCAATACCAATTCCAAGTTATAAGTTATTGCAGTTCTACCCCAAGTACAAGGCCAAGTTTGATGGATGGGACAGCAGCAGGCCTGAATGATTCTAGTTGCACGATAAATTCTACTGAAATTGCGAAAGGTAAACAAGTCGATCAAGCGTGTTCTGGGTTCGATTGCCCAGAAATGTGCAACCCTCAGAAAGAGAGTGTCGTACACAGAAAACACGCAACAAAAATATATCATCAAGTCGAGTAGATCAAGAGGTTGTAAATTGGCATGGTAGAGTGTAACAGACTCGCCTGCTACTCTTTTGCCTCACCGTTTCAGTTCCATGTTAGAATTTACGGTATCAATCAATTATGGGCCTCCTGACATGGTACCAAAATCACACTTTTGAATCTCAACCTATTCCTTTAAAAGTAGAATATTTGGGCAGGTATAGGAAAACCCGAGTTATTCGTAAAACTCAATCCTCATTAACCCAAGTTAATTATTAGTAAATCTTTTCTTTCAAAAGAAGAAATTAAAAATCCACTTCAAAGATTTGTATCAATGGATTTTGAACCCATAACCTTCAAACCAAATTTCAACACCTTGACCATTGCACAATTCCAATATTCGTTGTTAAATCCTTTATATATTTAAGTAATAACCATTGCACCATTCCAATATTCGTGGTTAAAATCCTTTATATATTTAAGTAAGCACCGGTGCCAATGACGTGACACTGCTTATTGTTGAGCATTTCAGAATACTCAATTCTCATTAACCCAAGTTAATTATGGAGATTTGTATCAATGGATTTTGAACCCATAACCTTCAAACCAAATTTCAACACCTTAACCATTGCATCATTCCAATATTCGTTGTTAAAATTGTATAAAAAAAATACATATACTTTATAGGTTTAGGAGAATTGCAGAGTAATTAATTCAGGTTTCCCTATAATTCACATTTGAGACCTATACTGCATCTCTATATCTAATTAATTGAAAATCTAAATTCGCAAATTAAATTTCGAATAAGTCATACATCGTTCATTCATTTACGTGTCATTACAAGTAAATCTTTGGCCGACATTGTTGATTATGACAGTTACTAAATCAAAAAAATGTCTTAAACGAAATCGTCCAACAAAAAGTTGTACATAACCCCGTGATTATTCACGGGTATTACACTACTCTATTTCGAATTCATTTTTTACATGAATAGTTAAATACTACTGTTCCGGTCACGGAAACAATTAACCTGGCCTTCGATCCGGGCAGAGTAATCGGGTTGTCGGTGAACTATTGATCGTCTGATTTCCTTAAACCTCTCCTTTGTCCCGCTCCCACGATCGGACCTTCCTGGCGGAGTTGGCCTGCTCCCTGCACAATGAACGCACAGGGCCTCGGAGGTTGTCCGAGGGAACCCTCTTCGATGCCTAAGTTAGTCCGTGGAATGCCTTGATGAACTTAGCTCGTGAGGAACTAGGTGGCTTTTTTAGGAGTGAGAGTCTAGAGAGAGAAAATCCAACCCCTCTCTTGTGGGAAAGGGTTGAGTATTTATACCTTCCCACAAGAAAGAGAAGTGGGAGAGGAATGGATGGATAAGGAAGTGACAAGTGGCGGCTTCTCATCCACCCATTCCTAATTACCTTTAGGCGAAATGACGGGAGGGTCCCTAGGGGTCCCGACCCTGTCGACCAGGGACTCCCACAGGGCAGGCTGTGTTGGCCTGCGGTCTCAGCGGCCGACTGCTATCCTTAGCGTTTTATGCTTCTGTTTTAGTTTCTTGGCAGGGACTGGCCTTTTGAGCTTGATAGGGATCCTCCTGGGGCCTGCCCAGCAGGCGATTGTTTGACAGGCTGCCGACCCCAATCAATTGGCCTTCGTCAGTAGGAGGAAAGGAAGGCTTTTCTTCTACTGGCGATTCTTGCTTGGAGGGCGGTTGACTTATTTCCATGTCTGCTACTGCATTTAATGCCTCGCGCCTTCCCAAGGAATGAGGCGCAGCTCACGTCAGGTATACAAAGAGTTGAGGATGCTTTTGCAATGATTACACTTCTTCTCTAGGTGGATTTTTGGGAACCGTGAAGGGTTCCTGATTGGTGGTTCTCCTTCCAGGGTGGTTGGAAATTCATTAATGCCGTGTTTTCTCCGGTATAAAATCCTAGCTTTCTTCATCATTTCTGCTTTAGTCCATCCTCAATCTTTCCCCTTTCTTTGTCTTAATCATGGTTTGGATCAAAAAATTCGTAACTCGCCGTGGAGCTCGCCATGTTACTTTCCTCTTTAGAGGATTTTGGAGACTTCGGTACGCTCGAGCTGCTTATCGAGCTGTTCACCGTAGCCATTTTTCACGGTTTCGTTCTCGTCGGAGGGGCAGGAAGGTCCCCTCTAGGTTGAGCAAACGTCCCAAGAGATCCTCACCCCTTGCTGCTCCCAGATTTCAGCGTTGCCCTCAGGGAGGGGGCTGCTTTGACAGGGGATGCCACGAATGCTTCCCGTGGCTGCACCCTGAGCAGTTTAACCCTAACTCTTCTGATACCGACTCCTCCCTGGCGTCGGGCCCCTCCTCGCCTGTGAGGAGGACAGGTTGCCGCACCTGCGACGAATCCCAGGCCGTTCCCTTTGGCAGGGACTGGGAGGATAGCAGCCATGACTCCGATGATAGCGAGGGTCTTGGTTGCCTGAGCGACAAGGATGGAGACGGAGCTCCTGATGATCCTTTCAAGAATTCCCCAGACAGGGACTGGGGCTCGGGTTTCGGGAGCCCAGGCAGTCCTGGGGATCATTCCCCAGACTTGGATGACGATTAGGCCTGCGTAGCAGGGTGTTTGATTTTTGTCAGGCCGGAATTTTTGGGCCTTATGTATTTTCTTTTCGTATTTGGTTCAAGATGTAACTTTCCCCCTTTGGCTAATGAAATGAAAGTTAATCAGCTTCGCTTTTTTTTTTGAATGCGGGGGTGACGTCGTCGGTCGATCTTTTCCTCTGCCATTTTAGTCTTTCGAGGCCCTTCTTGGGAAGGGGTGAACAGCCCGTGTTCAGTGCGCGACACGTGGATGACAGCTGAGGGTCTTGTCAGGGAAGTCGCCTCTTGGGCTTCTTGGGCTTTATATAAACCCTTCTCCCCCTTCATTTTCTTCTTTTACTTTTCCTGAGATTTCAAACTCCTTACACTTCCTGAATCACTTTCGTTGCCGAGCATTCTTCGAGGAGCAAGGAATACCTTTTGTCACTGTTTCCGGCGACTTTATCGGCGTCTTTAGGTTAGAACTTCTTTAAACCTTTCACCTCTTTTTTCCCTTTCATAGCCAATATGTCGCGAGTTCGTCCCCTTTCTTTTAATTCTTTGCTCGGGGGAACTGGGGGCGGCGACGGTGGCAGGCGTGACATAGCTTCTTCCTCCGGGGTTGGCCCTAGGGAGGAGGACGATCATCACAGGGGGGAGGGTGATGAATCACCCGAACCAGCTCCCTTTGATGTAATCGACTCCGATGACGAGGCCCTGGAGGTGGACCCCTCCAGGGTTGCCGGCCCCCTCATCCGCAGGGAGAGGGGGAGGGCCTATTACTTGGACAAGAAAAAGTATGTGATCCCCCTAAAGACCTACCCTGAGGCCAAGAACAGGGACCTGATTTTGGAGAGCAACGCTGTTAAGGCCATTGAACAATTTTATAACTTCGGGGAAGGGTACACGGTTATAATCCCTGGGGAAAGGGACACAGTATGCTGTCCTCCAGAGGGGTGTGTGGCCGTTTACCACAAGGCCTTGGAATTTGGCCTGCGATTCCCACTACATCCTTTCCTGGAGGAAACCTTCAGGAGGATGAACGTCGCTATCGCCTAGCTGACTGCAACTGCCATTAGATCCTTAGTAGCTTACACCTGGACCTGCCTTTTCCATGGCGAGGGGCCTTATATTGACGCCCTTCGTTTTATGGTGGGTCTTCAAATGGTGTCTTCGTCCGGGGGGGATGGCTCCCCTGGTTATTGGTCTCTGCAGAGGCAGAAAAAGTATGCCTTGATCTGGCCGGCTCTGAGCAGTCTAAAGGACTGGAAAAATAACTTTATATACATTCATAGCGCGTCAGGGTGGAAAATTCCTAGACATTTTAGGAACCATGTCCACACCCGCATGGAGACGCGCGAGGAGTATCATCCCGGTGTTGGGGGGAAGGCCCTGGAGGTCAAGCTGAGCGAGAAGGAGGAGATTTTGATTAAAAAGTTTGAGATTGTGGTGGATAAACATGGGAACTTTGGCCCTGCCTTCTGGCTCCCCCACGCGGAGCTCATTACGACAGACGGGTACTTGCTTCCCCTGGGCCTGATTCCTGGCCTTGAAGGTAGTTATAGGGAGTTTTTGTTGTCACGATTTTCCAAAGACTTTATCTCTCCCTGCTTTTTAGATGACCGCCTTTCCCTTTCTGTAGATTCCTATACTTGGCGCTGGACAAAGAAGCAAGTCAGGAGATTGGGCCTGAGTGAGGAATTGGTCGTTCTTTCAAAGCGTCCTTCTCTCCCTGCGAATTTCAGGAAGGGGAACAAAGCCTTGATGAAGCTCGTAAAAGACTTTGCTGCTGGTCGAAGATTGCCTCTTCCTTCTCGGCTGCCTTCGTCGAGGCCGGCGACTCCCACCCCCAGCATCCATGAGGGGGAGGCTGAGGTTACTTCTGGAGCTACACCCTCCCCTGGTCAGAAGCAGGGTGCTTCTCCGGCTGGACCTCGGGCTTCACAGGGAACGCAGCCTGGGAATTCCGAGGGAACTGGGGAAAGTGTTCCCTTGGAGTTGAGGAGGAAAAGAGACAGGGAACCTCCTAGCGCTGACGTGGTGGATCTGGAGGCGGATGTTGCCACCCCTGAGGCGAAGCGCCCTGCCCGTGAGCCTCCAAGTACCCCCTTCCCGGAGGAAAATGCAGAGTTCCACTACACGGCTGGTGACAGCGTGGACGTGTCAGGCCTGCTTTCTGATTCCGGAGCCGTCTTGGCTGACCGCCTCACCAAAACTGTGACTTCAACTTCTCATCAAGTGCTTCAGTACATCCAGCGCACCTCCAAGGTTCTGCTGGCGTCTGCCGAGCTGGCGGCTCTCAGCCGCCTGAGTGATGAGGAGCTGACGGTCACACCCGGGGCTCCTCCTCCTGACCGCCTGGCCATGGTAGAAAGGGACATCTCCTTGATAAGCTCTTTGAAGGACAAGCTGGCAAGGCAAGACGGCGAGTTAGAGGAGGCAAAGAAGCAGGCTGGTCAGTGGAGGCTGCAGGGAGAGATGGCTGTGAAGGAAGTTGCCAAGCTGGAGGCTGATCTGAAGGAGAGCCGCCTGTCGTTGAACCGAGCTAATCTCTCTTTGGCCGAGATGGGGCACTTAAAGGGGAGAGTGACTGACTTGGAGGAGCAACTGTCAAGAGCTAAGTCAACTTTTGAACAGGCTAAAGGGGAATGGACGAAGGAGAAAAAGACCCTGGCTGAGGAGGCTGAAGCTGCAGTGGATGCCAGCTTCGCGAGCGGTGCCAACTCCTCTCTGGAGTTGGTGATGGAGGTGATAGGGGAGATGTTCCCTACCTTTAATGAGGACACCTTCCGGAGTCTTTATACCGCTAAGAATGAAGCTCGGGCGGCCAATCAGCCTAAGGTAGATGCCGACGCTCGCCAGGATGCTACGTGACGCCTTTTCTTTATAATAGTTCTTATCCCTCTGTGCTGAGCCAGTGTTATGGCCAGCTTGCTTGTAATATTTGCCACCTTGGTTTCTTCTTTTTAACTTTGTAAAGACCTTCTACCCTTCACGGGTCCTGTTTGTGGAATATTTCTCTTCGCTTTTTATGATGAGTTTTGATTTAGAATTCGGGGAATCTTTCCTTGACGTTGATCGCGCCTGGCACAGCTTGTCCTTGGCTTTTGTTCAAAGTCCAGGAGATCTGCCCCCTGTCTGCCTAGAGGTAATTCGGGGGGCTGTTTGCGTTTTTTATACAAGGTTGGGGGGCCTGCCCCCAGTCCTTGTTGATCCGACCTGTCCCTGGCTTTTGTTCAAAGTCCAGGGGGCCTGCCCCCTGCCTGCCCAGAGGTAAGCAGGGAGGCTTTTGCGTTTTTTATACAAGGTTGGAGGGTCTGCCCCCAGTCCTTGTTGATCTGGCCTGTCCCTGGCTTTTGTTCAAAGTCCAGGGGGCCCGCCCCCTGCCTGCCCAGAGGTAAGCAGGAAGGCTTTTGCGTTTTTTATACAAGGTTGGAGGGCCTGCCCCCAGTCCTTGTTGATCTGGCCTGTCCCTGGCTTTTGTTCAAAGTCCAGGGGGCCTGCCCCCTGCCTGCTCAGAGGTAAGCAGGGTGGCTTCAGATTTTTTGTTGGGGGATCCATTTTTCCTAACTTTGGCAACAGGGGGGCCTCCCCCTATTGCCCCCTGCTCGTTTGTGGGTGAAAAATGCGAGTGTGAACAGGCAACGAGTATAAATCTGAATCTTCTCATTTATTTTACGAAACTTTTAACATTAGGGTGGTCGGAGCCGTCGACATACTTTTGACCGTCCTCCGCCATTGTTTTTAGCAAAAAATAAAAGCTATCTTTAGCCCTGGTTCAGACATAATATTTCTTCAGGGTGTCCGCATTCCAGTGAGCGTGCAATTCTTGCCCTTCCAGGTTGGCGATTTTATATGTGCCTGGTCCCAGGATTTGAGTCACTTGGTATGGACCTTCCCAGTTGGCACTTAGCTTTCCATGTTCCCTTGATTTTCCAACCGCCTGCGTTTTTCTAAGAACCAGATCACCCATCTGGAGGTTTCTCTGGCGCACTCTGCTGTTGAAGGCTTTCCTCATTCGTTGTTGGTAGGCAACGATGTTGGTACTAGCCTCCTCCCTTGTTTCATTGACCAGATCTAAGGCCTCAACCATTGCAGCTTCATTCTTAGTTCGGTCGTATTGCAGGGAGCGTAGAGATGGGATCCTTGCCTCAATAGGTAATATAGCCTCTGCTCCATATACTAGACCGAACGGGGTTTGGCCTGTAGACTCTTTTCGGGTGGTCCTGATTGACCAGAGTATGCTGGGAAGCTCGTCAGCCCACCTACCCTTGAGGTCATCTACCATTTTCTTCCGACCATTTAGGATTTGCTTGTTGGCTGCCTCGGCCTGTCCGTTGGTTTGAGGATGACAGACGGCCGAGTAGGCAACTGTGATGTTGTGGCTTTCTAGCCAGATTCTCAGGGGATCATTGTCAAACTGCCTGCCATGATCAAATACTATCATTTTTGGTAGGCCAAATCTGGTGATAACATTTCGCCATATCACCTTTCTGACTGCCGGCTCGGTAATATTGGGCACTGCTTCAGCTTCTATCCATTTGGTGAAGTAGTCTATGGCAACGATTAGGAATTACTTGCCCCCAGTGGCCACCGTGAAGGGCCCTAGTATGTCCATCCCCCATTGAGCGAAGGGGATGGGGGATAGGATTGGCCTGAGTTCCTGGGCCGGGGCATGGATTGACGGGGCAAAGAGTTGGCACTTTCTGCACTTTTGGGTCAGGCTCTTGGCATCCGCCAGCATGGTAGGCCAGTAGTAGCCTGCCCTTAGGGCTTTGTGGGCCAGCGATCTCCCTCCGATGTGATGTCCACAAATGCCTGAGTGGATATCGTCCAATACTTCAGCAGCCTGGTCTGCCCGTAGGCATTTGAGCAGAGGGTAAGTGAAAGATTTTTTATAGAGTTCTTCACCAATGATTATGAACCAGGCTGCTTTAGCCTGTACCTTTTCTCTTTTGCATTGTGTCTGATGGTAGGATACCATGTTTTTTGAACTGGATGAAGGGGGTCATCCAACTTTCCGGCCCTTCCTCAACGGTGCTAATTGCCTGACAGGCGCCGGTAGATTTTTCATGCAGAACATCGACCCACACCGACCTCCGTATGTCTTGTAGGCTGGAGCTGGCCAGCTTTGACAGGGCGTCGGCTCGGTTGTTCTGCGACCGAGGTATTTGCTGGATTTCATAGGATTTCAGACCTGACAACTCCTGTTTTACTTTCTCAAGGTAGGTGGCCATGGTCTGATCTCTGGCCTCATATTCTCCGTTAATTTGATTGGCGATGAGCTGAGAATCGGTGGCTAGTGTAATTCGCTCTGCCCCTGCAGCTTTAGCCAGTTTTATCCCTGTGATTACAGCCTCATATTCTGCTTCGTTGTTGGACGCCTGGAAGGTGAACCTGAGTGCATGCTCAAAATCCACTCCCTCGGGGCTTGTTAATACAACGCCTGCGCCTGCACCGTTGGCTGTTGAGGACCCATCAGTGTGTACGATTCACTCCTCAGCAGGGGGCTCCTCTTCCCCTGAATGGGAGCATTCAGCCAGAAAATCGGCCAAGGCTTGGGCTTTGATGGCTGTTCTTGGCTGGTAAGATATCCCTAGACCACTCAATTCGATCGCCCATTTCAGCAGCCTCCCTGATTTCTCAAACTTTTCCAAAACTTTCTCCAGCGGTGGATCGGTGAGCAACAGGGGGGCCTCCCCCTATTGCCCCCTGCTCGTTTGTGTGTGAAAAACGCGAGTATGAACAGGCAACGAGTATAAATCTGAATCTTCTCATTTCTTTTACGAAACTTTTAACATTAGGGTGGTCGGAGCCGTCGACATTCTTTAGACCGTCCTCCGCCATTGTTTTTAGCAAAAAATAAAAGCTATCTTTAGCCCTGGTTCAGACATAATATTTCTTCAGGGTTTCCGCATTCCAGTGAGCGTGCAATTCTTGCCCTTCTAGGTTGGCGATTTTATATGTGCCTGGTCCCAGGATTTGAGTCACTTGGTATGGACCTTCCCAGTTGGCACTTAGCTTTCCATGTTCCCTTGATTTTCCAACCGCCTGCGTTTTTCTAAGAACCAGATCACCCATCTGGAGGTTTCTCTGGCGCACTCTGCTGTTGAAGGCTTTCCTCATTCGTTGTTGGTAGGCAACGATGTTGGTACTAGCCTCCTCCCTTGTTTCATTGACCAGATCTAAGGCCTCAACCATTGCAGCTTCATTCTTAGTTCGGTCGTATTGCAGGGAGCGTAGAGATGGGATCCTTGCCTCAATAGGTAATAGAGCCTCTGCTCCATATACTAGACCGAACGGGGTTTGGCCTGTAGACTCTTTTCGGGTGGTCCTGATTGACCAGAGTATGCTGGGAAGCTCGTCAGCCCACCTACCCTTGAGGTCATCTACTATTTTCTTCAGACCATTTAGGATTTGCTTGTTGGCTGCCTCGGCCTGTCCGTTGGTTTGAGGATGACAGACGGCCGAGTAGGCAACTGCGATGTTGTGGCTTTCTAGCCAGATTCTCAGGGGATCATTGTCAAACTGCCTGCCATGATCAAATACCATCATTTTTGGTAGGCCAAATCTGGTGATAACATTTCGCCAGATCACCTTTCTGACTGCCGGCTCGGTAATATTGGGCATTGCTTCAGCTTCTATCCATTTGGTGAAGTAGTCTATGGCAACGATTAGGAATTTCCTGCCCCCAGTGGCCACCGTGAAGGGCCCTAGTATGTCCATCCCCCATTGAGCGAAGGGGATGGGGGATAGGATTGGCCTGAGTTCCTGGGCCGGGGCATGGATTGACGGGGCAAAGAGTTGGCACTTTCTGCACTTTTGGGTCAGGCTCTTGGCATCCGCCAGCATGGTAGGCCAGTAGTAGCCTGCCCTTAGGGCTTTGTGGGCCAGCGATCTCCCTCCGATGTGATGTCCACAAATGCCTGAGTGGATATCGTCCAATACTTCAGCAGCCTGGTCTGCCCGTAGGCATTTGAGCAGAGGGTAAGTGAAAGATTTTTTATAGAGTTCTTCACCAATGATTATGAACCAGGCTGCTTTAGCCTGTACCTTTCTCTTTTGCATTGTGTCTGATGGTAGGATACCATGTTTTTTGAACTGGATGAAGGGGGTCATCCAACTTTCCGGCCCTTCCTCAACGGTGCTAATTGCCTGACAGGCGCCGGTAGATTTTTCATGCAGAACATCGACCCACACCGACCTCCGTATGTCTTGTAGGCTGGAGTTGGCCAGCTTTGACAGGGCGTCGGCTCGGTTGTTCTGCGACCGAGGTATTTGCTGGATTTCATAGGATTTCAGACCTGACAACTCCTGTTTTACTTTCTCAAGGTAGGTGGCCATGGTCTGATCTCTGGCCTCATATTCTCCGTTAATTTGATTGGCGATGAGCTGAGAATCGGTGGCTAGTGTAATTCGCTCTGCCCCTGCAACTTTAGCCAGTTTTATCCCTGTGATTACAGCCTCATATTCTGCTTCGTTGTTGGACGCCTGGAAGGTGAACCTGAGTGCATGCTCAAAATCCACTCCCTCGGGGCTTGTTAATACAACGCCTGCGCCTGCACCGTTGGCTGTTGAGGACCCATCAGTGTGTACGATCCACTCCTCAGCAGAGGGCTCCTCTTCCCCTGAATGGGAGCATTCAGCCAGAAAATCGGCCAAGGCTTGGGCTTTGATGGCTGTTCTTGGCTGGTAAGATATCCCTAAACCACTCAATTCGATCGCCCATTTCAGTAGCCTCCCTGATTTCTCAAACTTTTCCAAAACTTTCTCCAGCGGTTGATCGATGAGCAACAGGGGGGGCCTCCCCCTATTGCCCTCTGCTCGTTTGTGTGTGAAAAACGCGAGTGTGAACAGGCAACGAGTATAAATCTGAATCTTCTCATTTCTTTTACGAAACTTTTAACATTAGGGTGGTCGGAGCCGTCGACATTCTTTTGACCGTCCTCCGCCATTGTTTTTAGCAAAAAATAAAAGCTATCTTTAGCCCTGGTTCAGACATAATATTTCTTCAGGGTGTCCGCATTCCAGTGAGCGTGCAATTCTTGCCCTTCCAGGTTGGCGATTTTATATGTGCCTGGTCCCAGGATTTGAGTCACTTGGTATGGACCTTCCCAGTTGGCACTTAGCTTTCCATGTTCCCTTGATTTTCCAACCGCCTGCGTTTTTCAAAGAACCAGATCACCCATCTGGAGGTTTCTCTGGCGCACTCTGCTGTTGAAGGCTTTCCTCATTCGTTGTTGGTAGGCAACGATGTTGGTACTAGCCTCCTCCCTTGTTTCATTGACCAGATCTAAGGCCTCAACCATTGCAGCTTCATTCTTAGTTCGGTCGTATTGCAGGGAGCGTAGAGATGGGATCCTTGCCTCAATAGGTAATATAGCCTCTGCTCCATATACTAGACCGAACGGGGTTTGGCCTGTAGACTCTTTTCGGGTGGTCCTGATTGACCAGAGTATGCTGGGAAGCTCGTCAGCCCACCTACCCTTGAGGTCATCTACCATTTTCTTCAGACCATTTAGGATTTGCTTGTTGGCTGCCTCGGCCTGTCCGTTGGTTTGAGGATGACAGACGGCCGAGTAGGCAACTGCGATGTTGTGGCTTTCTAGCCAGATTCTCAGGGGATCATTGTCAAACTGCCTGCCATGATCAAATACCATCATTTTTGGTAGGCCAAATCTGGTGATAACATTTCGCCAGATCACCTTTCTGACTGCCGGCTCGGTAATATTGGGCACTGCTTCAGCTTCTATCCATTTGGTGAAGTAGTCTATGGCAACGATTAGGAATTTCCTGCCCCCAGTGGCCACCGTGAAGGGCCCTAGTATGTCCATCCCCCATTGAGCGAAGGGGATGGGGGATAGGATTGGCCTGAGTTCCTGGGCCGGGGCATGGATTGACGGGGCAAAGAGTTGGCACTTTCTGCACTTTTGGGTCAGGCTCTTGGCATCCGCCAGCATGGTAGGCCAGTAGTAGCCTGCCCTTAGGGCTTTGTGGGCCAGCGATCTCCCTCCGATGTGATGTCCACAAATGCCTGAGTGGATATCGTCCAATACTTCAGCAGCCTGGTCTGCCCGTAGGCATTTGAGCAGAGGGTAAGTGAAAGATTTTTTATAGAGTTCTTCACCAATGATTATGAACCAGGCTGCTTTAGCCTGTACCTTTCTCTTTTGCATTGTGTCTGATGGTAGGATACCATGTTTTTTGAACTGGATGAAGGGGGTCATCCAACTTTCCGGCCCTTCCTCAACGGTGCTAATTGCCTGACAGGCGCCGGTAGATTTTTCATGCAGAACATCGACCCACACCGACCTCCGTATGTCTTGTAGGCTGGAGCTGGCCAGCTTTGACAGGGCGTCGGCTCGGTTGTTCTGCGACCGAGGTATTTGCTGGATTTCATAGGATTTCAGACCTGACAACTCCTGTTTTACTTTCTCAAGGTAGGTGGCCATGGTCTGATCTCTGGCCTCATATTCTCCGTTAATTTGATTGGCGATGAGCTGAGAATCGGTGGCTAGTGTAATTCGCTCTGCCCCTGCAACTTTAGCCAGTTTTATCCATGTGATTACAGCCTCATATTCTGCTTCGTTGTTGGACGCCTGGAAGGTGAACCTGAGTGCATGCTCAAAATCCACTCCCTCGGGGCTTGTTAATACAACGCCTGCGCCTGCACCGTTGGCTGTTGAGGACCCATCAGTGTGTACGATCCACTCCTCAGCAGGGGGCTCCTCTTCCCCTGAATGGGAGCATTCAGCCAGAAAATCGGCCAAGGCTTGGGCTTTGATGGCTGTTCTTGGCTGGTAAGATATCCCTAGACCACTCAATTCGATCGCCCATTTCAGTAGCCTCCCTGATTTCTCAAACTTTTCCAAAACTTTCTCCAGCGGTTGATCGATGAGCAACAGGGGGGGCCTCCCCCTATTGCCCTCTGCTCGTTTGTGTGTGAAAAACGCGAGTGTGAACAGGCAACGAGTATAAATCTGAATCTTCTCATTTCTTTTACGAAACTTTTAACATTAGGGTGGTCGGAGCCGTCGACATTCTTTTGACCGTCCTCCGCCATTGTTTTTAGCAAAAAATAAAAGCTATCTTTAGCCCTGGTTCAGACATAATATTTCTTCAGGGTGTCCGCATTCCAGTGAGCGTGCAATTCTTGCCCTTCCAGGTTGGCGATTTTATATGTGCCTGGTCCCAGGATTTGAGTCACTTGGTATGGACCTTCCCAGTTGGCACTTAGCTTTCCATGTTCCCTTGATTTTCCAACCGCCTGCGTTTTTCAAAGAACCAGATCACCCATCTGGAGGTTTCTCTGGCGCACTCTGCTGTTGAAGGCTTTCCTCATTCGTTGTTGGTAGGCAACGATGTTGGTACTAGCCTCCTCCCTTGTTTCATTGACCAGATCTAAGGCCTCAACCATTGCAGCTTCATTCTTAGTTCGGTCGTATTGCAGGGAGCGTAGAGATGGGATCCTTGCCTCAATAGGTAATATAGCCTCTGCTCCATATACTAGACCGAACGGGGTTTGGCCTGTAGACTCTTTTCGGGTGGTCCTGATTGACCAGAGTATGCTGGGAAGCTCGTCAGCCCACCTACCCTTGAGGTCATCTACCATTTTCTTCAGACCATTTAGGATTTGCTTGTTGGCTGCCTCGGCCTGTCCGTTGGTTTGAGGATGACAGACGGCCGAGTAGGCAACTGCGATGTTGTGGCTTTCTAGCCAGATTCTCAGGGGATCATTGTCAAACTGCCTGCCATGATCAAATACCATCATTTTTGGTAGGCCAAATCTGGTGATAACATTTCGCCAGATCACCTTTCTGACTGCCGGCTCGGTAATATTGGGCACTGCTTCAGCTTCTATCCATTTGGTGAAGTAGTCTATGGCAACGATTAGGAATTTCCTGCCCCCAGTGGCCACCGTGAAGGGCCCTAGTATGTCCATCCCCCATTGAGCGAAGGGGATGGGGGATAGGATTGGCCTGAGTTCCTGGGCCGGGGCATGGATTGACGGGGCAAAGAGTTGGCACTTTCTGCACTTTTGGGTCAGGCTCTTGGCATCCGCCAGCATGGTAGGCTAGTAGTAGCCTGCCCTTAGGGCTTTGTCGGCCAGCGATCTCCCTCCGATGTGATGTCCACAAATGCCTGAGTGGATATCGTCCAATACTTCAGCAGCCTGGTCTGCCCGTAGGCATTTGAGCAGAGGGTAAGTGAAAGATTTTTTATAGAGTTCTTCACCAATGATTATGAACCAGGCTGCTTTAGCCTGTACCTTTCTCTTTTGCATTGTGTCTGATGGTAGGATACCATGTTTTTTGAACTGGATGAAGGGGGTCATCCAACTTTCTGGCCCTTCCTCAACGGTGCTAATTGCCTGACAGGCGCCGGTAGATTTTTCATGCAGAACATCGACCCACACCGACCTCCGTATGTCTTGTAGGCTGGAGCTGGCCAGCTTTGACAGGGCGTCGGCTCGGTTGTTCTGCGACCGAGGTATTTGCTGGATTTCATAGGATTTCAGACCTGACAACTCCTGTTTTACTTTCTCAAGGTAGGTGGCCATGGTCTGATCTCTGGCCTCATATTCTCCGTTAATTTGATTGGCGATGAGCTGAGAATCGGTGGCTAGTGTAATTCGCTCTGCCCCTGCAACTTTAGCCAGTTTTATCCATGTGATTACAGCCTCATATTCTGCTTCGTTGTTGGACGCCTGGAAGGTGAACCTGAGTGCATGCTCAAAATCCACTCCCTCGGGGCTTGTTAATACAACGCCTGCGCCTGCACCGTTGGCTGTTGAGGACCCATCAGTGTGTACGATCCACTCCTCAGCAGGGGGCTCCTCTTCCCCTGAATGGGAGCATTCAGCCAGAAAATCGGCCAAGGCTTGGGCTTTGATGGCTGTTCTTGGCTGGTAAGATATCCCTAGACCACTCAATTCGATCGCCCATTTCAGCAGCCTCCCTGATTTCTCAAACTTTTCCAAAACTTTCTCCAGCGGTTGATCGGTGAGCAACAGGGGGGGCCTCCCCCTATTGCCCCCTGCTCGTTTGTGTGTGAAAAACGCGAGTGTGAACAGGCAACGAGTATAAATCTGAATCTTCTCATTTCTTTTACGAAACTTTTAACATTAGGGTGGTCGGAGCCGTCGACATTCTTTTGACCGTCCTCCGCCATTGTTTTTAGCAAAAAATAAAAGCTATCTTTAGCCCTGGTTCAGACATAATATTTCTTCAGGGTGTCCGCATTCCAGTGAGCGTGCAATTCTTGCCCTTCCAGGTTGGCGATTTTATATGTGCCTGGTCCCAGGATTTGAGTCACTTGGTATGGACCTTCCCAGTTGGCACTTAGCTTTCCATGTTCCCTTGATTTTCCAACCGCCTGCGTTTTTCTAAGAACCAGATCACCCATCTGGAGGTTTCTCTGGCGCACTCTGCTGTTGAAGGCTTTCCTCATTCGTTGTTGGTAGGCAACGATGTTGGTACTAGCCTCCTCCCTTGTTTCATTGACCAGATCTAAGGCCTCAACCATTGCAGCTTCATTCTTAGTTCGGTCGTATTGCAGGGAGCGTAGAGATGGGATCCTTGCCTCAATAGGTAATAGAGCCTCTGCTCCATATACGTACTAGACCGAACGGGGTTTGCCCTGTAAACTCTTTTCGGGTGGTCCTGATTGACCAGAGTATGCTGGGAAGCTCGTCAGCCCACCTACCCTTGAGGTCATCTACCATTTTCTTCAGACCATTTAGGATTTGCTAGTTGGCTGCCTCGGCCTGTCCGTTGGTTTGAGGATGACAGACGGCCGAGTAGGCAACTGCGATGTTGTGGCTTTCTAGCCAGATTCTCAGGGGATCATTGTCAAACTGCCTGCCATGATCAAATACCATCATTTTTGGTAGGCCAAATCTGGTGATAACATTTCGCCAGATCACCTTTCTGACTGCCGGCTCGGTAATATTGGGCACTGCTTCAGCTTCTATCCATTTGGTGAAGTAGTCTATGGCAACGATTAGGAATTTCCTGCCCCCAGTGGCCACCGTGAAGGGCCCTAGTATGTCCATCCCCCATTGAGCGAAGGGGATGGGGGATAGGATTGGCCTGAGTTCCTGGGCCGGGGCATGGATTGACGGGGCAAAGAGTTGGCACTTTCTGCACTTTTGGGTCAGGCTCTTGGCATCCGCCAGCATGGTAGGCCAGTAGTAGCCTGCCCTTAGGGCTTTGTGGGCCAGCGATCTCCCTCCGATGTGATGTCCACAAATGCCTGAGTGGATATCGTCCAATACTTCAGCAGCCTGGTCTGCCCGTAGGCATTTGAGCAGAGGGTAAGTGAAAGATTTTTTATAGAGTTCTTCACCAATGATTATGAACCAGGCTGCTTTAGCCTGTACCTTTCTCTTTTGCATTGTGTCTGATGGTAGGATACCATGTTTTTTGAACTAGATGAAGGGGGTCATCCAACTTTCCGGCCCTTCCTCAACGGTGCTAATTGCCTGACAGGCGCCGATAGATTTTTCATGCAGAACATCGACCCACACCGACCTCCGTATGTCTTGTAGGCTGGAGCTGGCCAGCTTTGACAGGGCGTCGGCTCGGTTTTTCTGCGACCGAGGTATTTGCTGGATTTCATAGGATTTCAGACCTGACAACTCCTGTTTTACTTTCTCAAGGTAGGTGGCCATGGTCTGATCTCTGGCCTCATATTCTCCGTTAATTTGATTGGCGATGAGCTGAGAATCGGTGGCTAGTGTAATTCGCTCTGCCCCTGCAACTTTAGCCAGTTTTATCCCTGTGATTACAGCCTCATATTCTGCTTCGTTGTTGGACGCCTGGAAGGTGAACCTGAGTGCATGCTCAAAATCCACTCCCTCGGGGCTTGTTAATACAACGCCTGCGCCTGCACCGTTGGCTGTTGAGGACCCATCAGTGTGTATGATCCACTCCTCAGCAGGGGGCTCCTCTTCCCCTGAATGGGAGCATTCAGCCAGAAAATCGGCCAAGGCTTGGGCTTTGATGGCTGTTCTTGGCTGGTAAGATATCCCTAGACCACTCAATTCGATCGCCCATTTCAGCAGCCTCCCTGATTTCTCAAACTTTTCCAACACTTTCTCCAGCGGTTGATCGGTGAGGACCACGACAGGATGCGCGTCAAAGTAGGGTCTGAGCTTTCTGGCCGCAATGATGACTGCATAGGTGGCCTTCTCTATCAGGGGGTAATTTCTTTCCGCCGTTCCCAGAGCGTGACTCACAAAGTAGATGGGTTGCTGTGAGTTTGCTTCCTCCCTTAGGATGACAGCACTTACCGTCGTGTTTGTGACAGCGATGTATAGATACAATTTTTCTCCGGCCACCGGCCTTGCCAGGGTAGGGAGTTTCTTCAGATGCTCTTTTAACTGCTCGAAAGCTTTCTTCTGTTCGTCTTCCCATTTGAACTATTTTTTGCCTTTTAATATTTTGAAGAAGGGGGTGGACTTGTCTGCTGACCTGGCGATAAACCGGGCCAGGGCGGCCATCCTGCCTGTGAGCCTCTGAATGTCCCTGATGGTTTTAGGCTCCGGGAGGTCCAGGACCGCCTGAATTTTCTCAGGGTTGGCGTCTATCCCCCTGGAGCTGACCAAAAAACCTAGGAATTTCCCGGATCGGACCCCGAATGTGCTTTTCGGGTTCAACTTCATTTTATATGATCTCAGGGAAGAGAAGGTCTCTTGAAGATCTATCAGATGCTCCTTGTCCCCCTTACTTTTGACGATCGCATCGTCAACATAGGCCTCTAAGTTTCTTCCTTTTTTACTTTCGAAGACTCTGTCCACCAACCGTTGATAGGTGGCGCCTGCATTCTTCAGCCCAAATGGCATCATCTTGTACATGTAGGTGCCATGGCTGGTTATGAAGGCGCACCTCACTCTGTCTGGCTGCCAAAGGTACACTTGGTGGTACCCTGAAAACGCATCCAGAAAACTCAGGGTGGTGTATCCACTAGTGGCGTCCACTAGTTGATCTATCCTAGGCAGAGGGTAGCAGTCCTTAGGGCAGGCCTTGTTAAGGTTGGTAAAATCCACGCACATTCTCCATGCGCCTGACGATTTCTTTACCATGACCACGTTTGCCAGCCATTCAGGGTAGTCACATACTTCGATGAAGCCTGCCTTCAGGAGTTTGTCTATTTCCTCTTTTATTGCCGCATCTTTTTCCGCGGACATGTTCCTTTTCTTCTGCTTTACAGGGCGAGCCTCCGGACTGATGTTCAGCTTGTGAACAATAAAGGCCGGGTCGACCCCTGGCATCTCGTCTGCAGAGTAGGCGAACACATCCTTATTTTCTCTTAGGACTGCAATTAGCTCTTTTTGATAGGACTCCTCCAGGTCGGCCTCCACAAGGACCTGCCTCCCTGGCTCTAAGTCCACTAGCATGCTCTCCCCTTCAGGCTCCAGGCGGATTGGCTCTTGCTGAGCAGTCGGAATCTCGCCTTCCCTGCTAGGAGAGCACTGGGCTTTTCTCTTTCCTTTTCTTTCTGTCTCATGGGCCTGCAGGGCCACGGAATAACAGTGTCTGGCCGACTCCTGATCCCCGTGGATCTTCCCTTCCATGCCAAAGTCTGTTATATAGGCTATGGTGAGGGCCCTAATTGATACCGCAGCTTCTATTTCATCCAGGGTGGCTCGGCCTATCAGGGCGTTGTACGCGGATTTGGCGTCCACCACGACAAATGACGCCCTGATGTTTCTTGCTGAGGTCCCCTGCCTCCCCAAATGTAACAGGCAGGTCGATAACTCCCATGGGTAGCATGCATGCTCCATTGAACCCGTACAGAGATCCGGGGGCTGGCTTCAGGTGCCTTCTTTCAAGGTTCATTTTCTCAAAAGCATCTTTGTACAAGAGATTTGTGTAGGCGCCAGTATCCACCATACACCTCTTGACAATATGATTGCTGATTTCCAGGGTTAGGACCAGAGGGTCACTATGTGGGTACACGACTCTCCCTGCATCCTCAGGGGTGATGCTTAGGGTAGTGCCCCTTGGGCTGCTTGCTTTTTCGGCGTAGCAGATTTGGTTCCTTAGTTCGCGGATCTGCCTTTTCTGGCTGCGCCTGCTGGTCCGCCCCTCTGCATCCCCGGAAACTACATGGATGACCATGCGATTTTGGGCTGAGCCCTCAGGTTTGTCTGCTACCTCCTTCTGGGGTTTGTTTCTTGCTGCATAGTTACTCAGCCAGCCGTTTCTTATTAGTTTTTCAATTTCGTCTTTTAAGTGGCGGCATTCCTCTGTGGTATGGCCTATGCAGTCATGGAACGTGCAGAATTTTTTGGGGTCTCCCTTTGGGCTGCGAGGCTTGTTTGGACGGGACCATTTTGCTGTTTCTTTTTCTAACTCGAAGATTTCTGCTCTCGGCCTATTGAGGGCCGTGTAGCTGTCGAATCTTGGTTGGTATGCGGTACGTTCTTTTTTGGGAGTGTCTCCCTCCTTTCTCTGCTTGCCCGACTCACTTCTGCCACGCCCACCCTGCGGTCCTCCCTGCGGCTTTGTTTGGCCTGCAGGGGTATCCGGCAGGCTGTGGAACTCTTCCTGCAGAATGAATCCTTCAGCAATTTTTCTGGCCATGGCCAAGGTTTCTGGCTGGGCCCTGATCATCTGATTTTTCATTTCTCCTGGAAGCAGGGAGATTGTCAGGGCGTAGGCAGCGGTGGAATCATCGATCTCCCTGACCTGCTGGTAGGATAGGTCAAACCTCCTCAGGTATTCCCTTACACTTTCACCCTTTCTCTGTTTTAGGGTCATAAGATCAAAGCGAGTGAGGCGTCTTCGTTTATTCCCAGCATATTGTTCGAGGAAGATCTCGGCCAACTCTATGAAGAATTTGATTGATCCCTGGCGGAGATCTCTGAACCATCCTTGTGCGAGTCCTACCAAGGTGGTTGGGAAAACTTTGCACCAGATGGCGTCATCTACGTCGTACATGCCCATGTGGCTCTCGAATGCCGCCAGGTGGTCTTCAGGGTCTGTTGTCCCATCAAACTTAATGGTGGGCATCTTAATTTTTGGAATGGGGTATTCTTGTGCCTCAGGATGAAGTGGGGTTTTTGTGGGCCTGCCTACCAGTCGTGACCTGCTTTCCCCAGACTGGTTACCGTAAGAATCCCATTGTCTATGGGTCGGTTTCCTTGTACTGGGGGAGCGGTGCCTTGGAGGCGGCCTGCTTGCTGCTTCATCTTCTGTTTCAGGGGAAATCTGCCTGGGTCTCTTCCTCTGAGAGTGGCAGAGGTTCTCTCCCTGGTGATACTTAGATTCAAGCGGTTGCCCCCGGTTGAGCCTGGATTGCAGGCTTTGGGATAAACCGGGGGCTGACTGTTCCTTGACTGCCGGTGTTAACCTGGAGAAAACCCCGCCTGGTTTTTCTCCCAGGCGCCTTGACATGGGCTCCCTGGGCCTCATCCTCTCCTGCAATTCCCGGGATAAGCCTCTCTGTTCTCCAGATGCAGATTCTGTTGTATGAATGAAGAATGCCTGCTGTTGAGCAGGTAGTTCTGGGCTGCCTGTTGTGATACGCCTTTGCACTTGCGCGTACACTTGGGCCGTCCTTCTTGCTTTCCTCTGAGCATTTCTGGCGGCGGTCCGCTTCGTGCCCCCAGCTCCATCCTTGCTTATTGAGGGTGGCTGCCTGGGGGCCGACGCGACCCTGCCTACCAGATCCCCAGGAGTAAACTCCTGGTTCAGCATTGCAGAGAAGAAGGCGGCTGTCTGCGCCATCTGAGCTGGGGTCAGATTTAGAGTGTGCCCTGGGTGTGTCCCCAGCTCAGGCGCTGCAGCAGTGCTCGGTACGCCTAGGAGATTGGTTCCCCCCACCCCCAGGATCGTGGCGGGAGGAATCCTCTCAGGCTGTGGCATACCATACAGGGGGGTCATCGGTGGGACCGTCGGACCCGCCCCTGTACTGGTGTCAATGATTTCTGGCATGATTAATTTGATTGTCTTAGTTTTTTGTGATTAGGAATGGTTGATTTTTTGTGGGTAACTCGTGAGCACAACCGTTTTCTTCCCCACAGACGGCGCCAAATTGTTCCGGTCACGGAAACAATTAACCCGGCCTTCGATCCGGGCAGAGTAATCGGGTTGTCGGTGAACTATTGATCGTCTGATTTCCTTAAACCTCTCCTTTGTCCCGCTCCCACGATCGGACCTTCCTGGCGGAGTTGGCCTGCTCCCTGCACAATGAACGCACAGGGCCTCGGAGGTTGTCCGAGGGAACCCTCTCCGATGCCTAAGTTAGTCCGTGGAATGCCTTGATGAACCTAGCTCGTGAGGAACTAGGTGGCTTTTTTAGGAGTGAGAGTCTAGAGAGAGAAAATCCAACCCCTCTCTTGTGGGAAAGGGTTGAGTATTTATACCTTCCCACAAGAAAGAGAAGTGGGAGAGGAATGGATGGATAAGGAAGTGACAAGTGGCGGCTTCTCATCCACCCATTCCTAATTACCTTTAGGCGAAATGACGGGAGGGCCCCTGGGGGTCCCGACCCTGTCGACCAGGGACTCCCCCAGGGCAGGCGGACTTCGTGCCGTGGCCGCTAGGCTCCAGCAGGCTGTGTTGGCCTGCGGTCTCAGCGGCCGACTGCTATCCTTAGCGTTTTATGCTTCTGTTTTAGTTTCTTGCCAGGGACTGGCCTTTTGAGCTTGATAGGGATCCTCCTGGGGCCTGCCCAGCAGACGATTGTTTGACAGGCTGCCGACCCCAATCAACTACTTCTATAAAATACTCAACAAAAAAGGTTACAGGAGATCGTCTGACAATATGTACTGGGACGGGATATATTTATCATTTACACTTTGTTTTAAAAAATTAACAGAGGGTACAAAAAATGGGTGTAGAAATAAAAACACTAAATTAAGTAATAATGATAACATTTTAGGGTTGCAACCCGATCCGTTGAATCAACAAAAATTAAAATTGATAAATTTATATTTATATATACTTCAGTATAGTTATCTTTGAATTTATAATTAAGCAATTAATATTTTAAATTAAAATATACTCCGTAATAAAATTTACAATTTAATTAATACATTCGAGTATTTTTTATCATTTAATAATAAAATAATTTAAAATTTGATTTTTTTTTTTTAAATATAAACATTATACTCCGTAGTTCAAGAGTATAAAAATAATGCTATACTCTTAAATAAATAAAAATTTGATGAGAAAAATATTTTTTTGAGCTTAAATCGTCAGAAGATTTTGTATTTTAATTGATGAAAATATGTTGTTCAGTATTTAAAATTACTTTAAAGTAATTCACGGTCAAGTTTTTCATAAAACATACCGTCTCTAAACTATTAATTCTACGTAACCTATGTGTAGACACCCACATTTTGACCGCCAGGTGCCTATAGTAGTTCCCGCCAAACACCCGATGATGATTGGACGTAAACGTGCTTTGACGGACTCGGATATGGGCTTGTAAATATGGACGTTTGGTTTAGACATTTTAAGGAGTACAAATCTCACAAAACCAACCTCAAATCCAGGCCCAGTGGGTCGTTTCGAGTCAAATAACACTAATTTGGGTCGAAACCGTCACCAGGGGTAAAACCGTCTTTTAGCGACCGAGTCAAAACCCGGTCAAAGATATTTCCCGAGGCATAAAATCTGCCGTGTCACCCCCACCAATCCGGATTAAATTCAGATACTACAAAAATCAGCCATGCAAAATAATAAACAATTCCGTTTAAGGTAGAATTCGATCTCAAGTAGGAATTCTATCCGGAGACCGATTCAGACATTGACCGAGTGTAAAACACCCGGCCAATACACCCTCAAACCAGCCGGTTTTCCTCTTTCTTCTTGGCCAAGAAAGCGGAATTCTTATTTCCCTCGAACTCTTACGTTTCCTATCCTAAGCGGTATTCAAACTCTCCTAAACCAAGGTCGGAAACTCCCTATAAATAGGACCTCCCGTCCAACACAAAACAGACATCAATTACAACGATTTTCCAGCCAATACACACGGTTTTTTACACACCCATCACACCGAAAAAACAGCCTCCACACACGGTTCATACACAAATCCGATAGTTAGCAAATCCCGATACTTTTCCCGAAGCCTCGGAGCCTTGACCGCACGTCCAAACTCGGCGTCCCAAACCCACCTAAACCGATACACCTTAACTCATCCTCATCATCTCGACGCTCCCAAGTCTAAGCCACCGTCCGACGAGCCTTACACCGAGAACACAAAGCATGTAGGTTGAGGGTGTAAACCAAACCCGTCTCTCTTTTTCTCTTCCCTTTCTCTCGTTTTTTTATGGGTCTCTCGTCGGTCTTTTTTTTATTTTCTAATATCGATACTACTAAAAACTATTTTCCTATATCGAATATTCCTAAAATATGATATCGATTCTATATAATCGAATATCGTATCGAAAAGAATTATATTAAGATTTCGACGACTTCATTATATTTTTTTCTTCGTTCAAAATCCTTTTTACAATTTTTCGTTCAAAATTCTCTTTTCCTATTTTTCGTTCAAAAACAAACTTTTTCAAAAACTTTTTCTAAAGTCATTCCGAATATTCGATATCGATTTCATAATCGAATATCGAATACGACGAATATCGAAAATATAAACCGAGTACAAATTAATTCATGTTTGTACGCAATTAACGATTTTCGAACAAAAAATAATAAAAAATCAGACCCGTACGCGAGCCGCGCCCGGTCCAGGCGACTCGCGCACGAGTCTGATCCGGTTCTATTTTTTAGTTTTTCGTTCGTTTATTTTTATCATTTTACGAAACGATTTCTAAATTTACATCTTTTCCAAAACTATTCTAAATATTTGATAATCAACTATCGAATATAACGAATATCGAGAATATTAAGTCGAGTACGAGTTATGCGATATTCGTACGCGATTTAATCAAAAATTTCCGAAAACCGTTGTCGAAATCAGGCCGCCATGCGACCCGCATGAGTCTCGGGCGAGTCGCGCGGCTCTCGGCCCACACGCGTCTTTTTCGTTCTTTTTTTTCTTTCTCGAACATCGTTTTTTATACAAAACAACGTTTTAGTAATATTTTTCAGTTTTCGATTAATATTTATTTTCTCGATTTCATATATTATTATTTCAATCGTTACTAACCCGTTTTCTCGTGTTTGTAGCAATTATTTCTCTCATATTCTTTTTATCGTTTTATTAGACTAAAACGAACTTCACATGCTAAAATAACTTTGACGTTATTAGTTTAACATGCATTAAACGACTTAGCAACCCATTTATTTTTCCTCACATGTCTTAGGAAAATGATCTCTGCATATCATTTCATCGTCGAACTAACGCGTGTACACAAAACCGAACGATCTCTTAGTAAAGGCCGCTAAGTGCGGGCGGGGTTGGGTGTTCTCGCTGAACTTCCCAACACGTACCCTCACCCCTTACTCAGAACCGTGGTTTCCGGATGTCCGAAACCATTGGCAACGAGAGTCATTCAATATACGATTAACCGCCCAGTCGGCATCGGTATCAATATGCTAAGGGACGAACCCGATAAACTCCGACATCGGAAATGGGCCAGGCTTTAAGTATGGCCCACTACGACATAGAGTGGGTTCGAATGGTTCCGAATAACCATAAAATTCGGTGGCGACTCCTACTACGATTTAAAATTCTATTCGATCCATCTCATATGAAAATTCTATCGCCTCCCCAAAACCCGCGCTTCGCCGCGTCGGGGTGGACCTATGTCATGTCCACACTATGCTTTTTCATTTTTTTAAGTCAAATTTGTGTTCACGGGCCCATATGAGTTCTTAAACTTAGATACTGACCATACCGTAAAAATATTATTTCTCTAAATTCAATAATTTCACAAATGTACCACGCAACAATGTCTTTCTGTTATACTACTTATTAATTTTTTTTCTATATGTTCTAATGACAAAGAAATGACCTCAACCCCGTGAATTTTCACGGGTTAGTACACTAGTTCACACTTCAATTCCAACAAACAGGAGTACATGACTCATGAGGGCATGTTATACTACTAGAAAAATAACAAGCGTTAATGTATCAACTGTCTTATGAATTTTTTTTCCTCCAAACCAATATTACCTCAACAAGGAAGCAAATAAATAAGGAAAAGATCCAATGAGAAAGTGACATGTGGAGTCAAACTCATAAGAATGGTCAAAATATATATAAAAAGCATTTCTAAAATAGAAAGACAAACAATTGATTCAGACGCTCCAATATTGAATAGGCAACCAATTCATTAAGACGGAGGGAGTAACTAAACTAAAACAATTATAATATCCAAATTTAAATTTAAATAGTACTTGTAAGAATATTTTATGATATAATAATATTACGGGATATGCAATATATATTTCCTATTATTATGACAATATTTCTTCCTTATAATTGTGGTCTTATTGGAAATGGTGATCTTATAGAGATATGCTATGATAATAATATCAGATTAAATAAGGAGTATTTCCATAGTTACTCAACCTTGATGGAAGGTCGAGATTACGATAATCTAAAACCCTAGTAGGAAACTGGTCCTCTCTCTGCCTATATAATGGAGTCTTCCCCATCAAAAACTCTACGAGAAATGAAAACGTAATGCATGAATAACGATAACAACACTTATTACGTTATAGGACAAGACGGAGAAACCATGCCTATTAATTATGAAACTGTACCTACTATTATTATTATTTGAAGATCATATGAAGACGTATTATTATCTTGTTATTTATGAAGTCGTCTTATTTCGACTAATTTCGTAATGAGGTATGCCTTAATCTCGTCTTAATTAATCTTTTGTGACCTTCATGTTGTTCAAAAATTTATGGGAATTATGTTTTATTTATGTCAGGTTAATAAATATGCTAACATGTGGTATCAGAGCTTAGGTTATTGAACTCATGATTGTCCATTAATTAAGATTATTATTATACTCCCTTCTATTCAGAGTATTCTCCCCAATTTTTTTGGGGGGGAAACCAAGGAGGGAGTAAAATATAATAAAGGGTGGAGATAAAGTAAGAGAGATGAATAGAAAGTGGGGCATGAAGTATAAAAAGGTGGGGTATAAAGTGAAAATGTGTTGAGTTTAGGTGTCTATATAATGGAGTCTTCCCCATCAGAAACTCTACGAGAAATGAAAACGTAATGCATGAATAACGATAACAACACTTATTACGTTATAGGACAAGACGGAGAAACCATGCCTATTAATTATGAAACTGTACCTACTATTATTATTATTTGAAGATCATATGAAGACGTATTATTATCTTGTTATTTATGAAGTCGTCTTATTTCGACTAATTCCGTAATGAGGTATGCCTTAATCTCGTCTTAATTAATCTTTTGTGACCTTCATGTTGTTCAAAAATTTATGAGAATTATGTTTTATTTATGTCAGGTTAATAAATATGCTAACATGTGGTATCAGAGCTTAGGTTATTGAACTCATGATTGTCCATTAATTAAGATTATTATTATACTCCCTCCTATTCAGAGTATTCTCCCCAATTTTTTTTGGGGGGAAACAAAGGAGGGAGTAAAATATAATAAAGGGTGGAGATAAAGTAAGAGAGATGAATAGAAAGTGGGGTATGAAGTATAAAAAGGTGGGGTATAAAGTGAAAATGTGTTGAGTTTAGGCGTGGAGGAAAAAAATAAAGAATTGAAGGAAGAATAAAGAATGATTAAAATTATTTCCAAAAAAGGAAAGTGAGAAGAAAACCCAACTAAACTCAAAAAGGAAAGTGGGAGGAATACTCAGAATAGGAGGGAGTACTTCATATCATATTACTCCGTATTATAGACGTATTTGTCTATTAATTATGCTATATATTGTATGTATTGCATGTCTTCTTGGTCACATGATTCGGATACTATGAGATTATTGATATACAAACTTTGATTGCCTTATGCTCATGCGGGGAATAACACGTATGTAGAAATTATTACATCATTGTTAATATTACTATCCTTCTATGTGTTGTATATTATTATCTCTGATTCTTGTTCAAGAAGTATTATTATCTGATGTTACTACAATATATTACAGGGGTTCTTTATTATTATTATTATTATTATTATAATGTACGGAAACATATTATTATGACCACATATAATGCAAATATAAGGTGTTATTGATATGAAAATTAATGAAGGTTTAACATGAAATTGCAATTATCATTGTCTTTATTATTATGTTAAACTGATTTTGTCATGATTATATGATTTACTATATACATATTGATTAGTATATAGATTAATGTTTTAATGTGAAGTGACTTAAAATTCTACTCCGTATTTTTAATGAGTAATCTCCTGACAATATGATTATGATATACTTCGTATGATTACATGATTTACCGAAATATGGTTTCGCCGTATTGTTTTTGCTCATTCGATATAATTATTCGTTTGACAAATAATGATTCATGATAAGTTATAATTTCATATTTTCAGTTTTAGATAATGTTAATATGAAATTCTTATGGTTAAATTTCACCACAGTGAATTTACAACTCAAGTTTGATTTTGACTTTAAGACTGTCATTATATCGTTCACATATAAAAATATATATTTACCCGCAGGTAGATTATATTGTCATGTGTAACATTCTATTTATTTAAATATTTTAGTGACTACCCACAGGAGCACTATTATTAAAGATGTGTTGTTTCACATATTGAAGCCTTATCATTTTTGTTGTCTTATTTTATCACAACTAAAATTTACCTAATCAAGTGCAATCTTATTGATAACTCTGTTGTTGAGCTTAATGAAACGAATAAATTACTCCGAATAAAAAGAGTAATTAATTTAAGTTCACCTTGAAGTTGATGAAACTGGATACTTGTCTTCGCAAAGACAAGCCGACTGACTTAACTTCGGAAAGAATTTATGCTCAAATCAAATATTTCTCCATGAATTTTGGGAGAGATCTGACAGATTATGCATTTTATTCTTGTGTTGGATGATTGGAACCAACATTAAGACTTAAGAATTCATTGTATGGACTGAAACAAGCATTGAAACAATGGTACTTAAAGTTTGATAAAATCATTACAGATTTTAAAGAATATATCGTTGATTTTTGCATAAATCTCAAGATCAGTGGGAGTAAGTTCATATATTTGATTCTGTATGATGATAATTTATTAGCCAAAAACGATCTTGGTTTATTACAATAGAACCAATACTTATGTCTTAAATGGCTAAATAATATCCTTATGCATGGTTGGGAACTTAATGTTTGTTCAGCTAAATCTGACATTATTGATGCTCACATATAGAAGATCAGATCACCCACAGGTGACTGGTTATTCTGATTCAGGTTTTGGAGGATGTTATGACACAAGTCACTGTACTTACTGTTGCTTTATACCTCCACCATGGAAGCTGAATATGTGGCTTATTCCGAGGCTTTAATATAAGAAGCATGATTGCATAATTACCGTGATAGTAATGAAATTGTAATCTTTTTCTAGCTCCATGAATGATATGATATCTAAGGGATCAAAACACATGAACCTTAAATATTTTTACTGAAATCTCTTTAAAGATTCTACACTTGCTATATAATATAATATTATTTCTGTTTTCCAATGTGTACACATTTATTATTGGATGAATGATAACGGAAATATAGTCTTTTTAAGACATTATGTGGACCATTACGTAGAACTCCACTTATGGCCTAACTGTTCAATTCGTTGATGTAGTGGTACATGGAAGTAAGCATGTTGCAGATTGACATGTGCACGCCATGACTCTCTTTAACGACCGTATCAGTCAAGGTGCTTATGAACGCCGATTTAAAATATATGTTTTAGCATAGTATGCGCAACTTATATATTCTCTGACGAACATTAGAGATGTTCCAATCGACCAAGTGGGAGACTGTAAGAATATTTTATGATATAATAATATTACGGGATATGCAATATATCTTTCCTATTATTATGACAATATTTCTTCCCTATAATTGTGGTCTTATTGGAAATCGTGATCTTATAGAGATATGCTATCACAATAATATCGGATTAAATAAGGAGTATTTCCATATTTACTCAACCTTGATGGAAGGTCGAGATTACGATAATCTAAAACCCTAATAGGAAACCGGTCCTCTCTCTGCCTATATAATGGAGTCTTCCCCATCAGAAACTCTACGAGAAATGAAAACGTAATGCATGAATAACGATAACAACACTTATTACGTTATAGGACAAGACAGAGAAACCATGCCTATTAATTATGAAACTGTACCTACTATTATTATTATTTGAAGATCATATGAAGACGTATTATTATCTTGTTATTTATGAAGTCGTCTTATTTCGACTAATTCCGTAATGAGCTATGCCTTAATCTCGTCTTAATTAATCTTTTGTGACCTTCATGTTGTTCAAAAATTTATGGGAATTATGTTTTATTTATGTCAGTTTAATAAATATGCTAACAGTACTCGTGTAGATACTAAAATCAGAAGAAAAATTCTTCAATAAAATGAAATTAGGGAAAATTAGACATTATAGCTTTATAAAAACTACTTTTTTGCAGTTACATACTCCCTCCCCACCACAATGATCTTCCCATTTCATAATGGCACATGGATTAAGAAATGGGTAATGAAAGGTGGTAAATTGTTGGGTGGGGTTCAAGATGTCAAATCATAAAAAATAACCAATAGGAAGAGAGTATAATGGATGAATGAAGAAAGTTTTGAAGTGGGAAAATCTTAGTGGAGTTTCCTTTTAAGAAAAGTGGAAAAATCTTAGTGGTGGGGAGAGAGTACAATTTTTTTTCAACAATTACTACTTAATAAAGCATTTTTTATTTGTTTTTGCTACCTTATGTGAACTCCAGTGGATTAGTAAGCTGATTGTGACTCCAAAGTTGTGAACAGACCAAAATACCCCTTCGTTAAAAAACAGTTTTCACTTCATTGTCCCCCTCATTAACCCCTTACACTCTTCTACCCACTCCGTAGATATCCCTCACTGAATCATCCTCTAACAGTTTAACCCTAATTAATCTGACAAATCCAACAATAATCCGTACAAAACTGAAACCCAGATTTGCAATTAAAGAAAACAACAAATCTACAAGCAAGTTTTTAATCGATTCAATTGTTAATTTAACCTCACACTTCAACTAAGCAGCTCAACATCTCTCTCGAGTGAAGGTAACAAGGCTGATCCTTTACTCACTAGCCCGGCTACTATCAGACTCTTCCAACATATCGACTCAAAACTTTCTGCTGCTTCTCTGGATATTATGGGGCCTCTTGAGACCGAGCTGTTTTTTCTTACTCAAAGAGAAGTCATTCCTTGCTCTTGGACAACAAACCTCATCTAACTCTGATAAACTGATATGGGTTAATTCGTCTCACCCAATCAAGGTAAACCTAATGCTACTAATCAGAAGATAGCGGCAAGTAAGGTATCGAATCCACAGGGAAACAGTTAAACGCGTCTAATAGCTATGGCGATTCTAAAATGCTATAACCGGTTTGATTGATGGAAAAATATAAAAACCACTAAAATACGATACTAAATAATCGAATCTAACAATGAGATGAAAACTAAGGTCACGGGTTCACGATAGATGTTCGACAATTATGCGACAATCATAATAAACACATAAACATGCTAGTCGGCTATAACACGTCCTCTCGAATCGTGTCAACCTAGGAAGGTTCTAACGGGCTCTCGCAACTTATTAGACTACCTACCAAATCGCGCGTGATCTAATCCTAATTCGGCTTTCGCACAGGAATTAGAATTTCCCAAACAGATTAAAATGTTGTGGCCTTTAACAAATTAATCGACAAACAAAACACGCGAAAGTGGTACTAGCATAATTATAAATTTAGTATCAAAGCGACATAATCGTATAATAACCCATCGATCCCCCTCGACCCTAGCGAGAAAATTAGCTAGGCATGATGATCACGAATCAACAAATTGCATACATATAATTCATGATAAAAAGTGAATCAAATAAATCTAATGATAAACGAACGGAAATCTAACGAACTAAACGGAACAACGAATAGCAAATAGAGAGAATTACGACGAACTAAGTAATTTACGATGAAGATTGAAACGTAAAAGCTGAAAATTGCATAAAATGAAATTACCGAAATCGTGTACGAGTTGAAACCGAGTGCTAGAATGCTAAGAGTCACGAGTTTTCTAAGAAAAAGAAGCTAAGTATGAAAAAATGATGGATAGCCAAATAATATCACCCTTTAGTTATACAAAATAGGCGAAAAAAACAGATTGTGCATGCCGGCCGGCTGGCAGGCCGCCTGCCACATGCAGGGGCCGAGGCACACTAAAAAATCAACCTTAAAATACCCTTGTGTCATGCCGGCCGGCCAGCAGGCCGCCTGCCACATGCAGGCTGGCGCGCACATCACTAATAAAACAAGTATTGGGCCGCTTTCCTTGGCCCATCGAATCGACACTTCTCATTTCTTCTTCGCCTAAATGTCTTGAAGCCCGGGTTTTGTCTCGGGATCATTCTTCTAACCAGATATGAGTGTAAATGCACATAAAGACCTGAAATCGTGTAGAATCTACAAAAACACTCACTCAAAGCAAAATGTTAGAAGAAACGGCTCTAAAGAGCGCGTTCCGACCGGAAAAGACAACGGAATCGAGGGAATAAAGTTATATAAACATGACACATCATAAACCCTTTAGGGCTCTTGTTTCTCTAAAACGCAAGGCTGAAACTGATCCGGACTCTCTTAACTTCAACTCTGTAAAGTTTGCCAATAGGGATGAGGCCAAATCCTTCATCTTGGGCCTAAAAAAATTCCGCTCCATGGACAATGCTCCAAGCAACTCTGGTGAACCAAAGGCAAGCTTCAAAATGAGTATCACTGACATTGACTTGGATGCTATTGACTTCGAAGTTGACAGTATTGCTGGGGTTTTAGAGGCTGGCCCTTCACAGCCTCTACCGTCGCCATTAGAGGACTTTCTTGGAATTGTAGGGGTCTTAGCGGTCCTCTCTCCCCTGCAATTCCTAAGCTAAGAGTGATCGTTGAAAATAAAACGTACAACTTTATGTATCTGTGCGAGACTAAAAGTAAGGTTAAGCATGTAGCAAGTATTGGGAGATCTATAAACTTGTCTTGCTCCTCCAATCTCTTCTGTTGGGATCTTGTTGTCTCTTCTAATGTATGCAGGTGCTCTTCTTGTTTCTTGAAGTTTTCTTCAATGCGCTCGTTAAATGTACGTTCTTGGGAGGCCCCGGTGGGGAAGTACGTGTCCACAGATGGGCCTTTACCACGACTCAAGCTGGGGCGAAAAAGATCTTTTACCACGCTGCCTATACCCCAGAACCGTCTCTTCTGGTTGTAGCCCCCCGCGACATCGTGGAAGATGCGTAACGTGTTTGATGACTGATCAGAAGCTCGTGTCTCCTCCACCGCTTTGTCAAAGTTCTTCTGAAACAGCAATAGGAAACAATGTTAGAACTTTCAGAACAATATACTTTCACATCATAATTTTGGGAGTAGTATTTTTTGAAAAATTGTACTACTACTCATAATGATCTCCGGTGCTTGGGGGTCAATCCACTTCCCGTCCTTCCCCTTCTTTGTCTTCTCCAAAAGCTGCACCGGGGTTGCGGTTGGGCCCTTCATAAAACAGTGTTAGAACTTTCAACATTTAGTTACCCATAATATATTAAACTATAATTAAATTGATTACTTATCTTATAAACACTTACCATTTGCTTGAAAGTAGTTGTTGCGCTTCTACTACCAAGGCAGCTGGTGGGTTTGGCCACTCCGTCCACTTGCCCACATCTGCGGTTCGCCTTCTTCACCGCCACCTTCTTCTTGAACTCTAGGCCACCTGCCTTCCGTTTTAGTTCCGCCCACTTCTCCTCCTGAATCCAATCCGGCTTCTGAACCCTAGGAACCGCTCTCTGGATATATCACTTATTCTCTTCTTTATCCGACTCTCGTAGTCGGATTTGAGGTCGTACTCCAGGCCTATACGCACTCTCCTCTGTTCGTCCAAAATATAATTTGTTATAATTTAATATATAAGTCGTACGATGAACAATTTTGAATGACAAATATGGCAATTATCGCGAAGTGCGTGTACATGTCATCCCGAGCTCTCTGGGACGCATCCGTCCAACTACGGTATACACCTGGGGCAGACATGTAAAGCATGATTATAGAATCACGCAACATCTGGGAGTATTGTTTGTCCTCCCATCTGTATTTGTAATTTTGGATGTTAAGCAGACAAATGAGTGAAATAAAATAAAACACTTGATTATAACAATAGAAACTCACCAAGTAGCGCTCGTAACACGTCGCCGTGAAAGGTACGGCTTCAAAGGCGGTGACACGTACTCCGTCGCTCGAATTTCCTGTATAGCGTCAACGCCATGGACGACGGGCACGTCTTCCTCCATAGCGGTGGCGTTACTACGGCTACAACTACCCGTCACCCAAATGACTTCATTATTACTTATCATATTCAATTCTACGAGAAACATGTTTGCGCAAAGTTAAAATATAGAGTCAATTAGTTTAGCGTAATCTAGGAATTTCATTGATTAACAAAATAGTCTTAAATTACAAATAAATAAATTACAACTTGTACTGAATAAAATACAAAGAACTATAGACACTCTAATTATCGTCACTATCACTATCCGCATCGGTGTGCGCTTCAATGAAACCCTCTTCCCCTCCTCATCGTCATCGTCCTAGTCGCTATTAACCTCATTCTCATCATCTTCATCAACGATCAACTCTTCCTCATCGCCCTCTCCTTCAGGAGCAATCCAATCGGCAAATTCCTCATCCTTCCCTTCAGTACCCGCAACTTGAACTTCATATTCTTCCTCATTAACGTCATTGTCTTCGATCAAAATAGATGATATTGGTTGATTATTATCAACTACATCCTCTTGGTAGATGTCATCGTCGATGATAGGATTATCAACTTGTGATCGTTGAAATCGGCTTTGCTGTTTGGTCCAAAGGTTGTCTTGTTCGGTACATCCATAATGGTGTTGATAATCTCCTCAAAGAAGTTCTTCTCGATATTCATAACATCTAGATTGTGTCTGATTAGCAGAGTGTTCCAGTAAGGAAGCTCCCAAAATATGCTCTGCTTCCACCAACCTTCCTTCTTATCCTTCAACTTCTTCAACTGTTGGTAGGTAGCGTGTACTATAGTAGGATACTTTTGAACATCTGCCCATATCTCATGCGATCCTACTTGCGGTCCTACTTTCATTGGGATTTTTCTTTAGGAAACTCTTACAGTTACGTTTAAATGGATGTTCCAAAGGTAGAAACTGTCTATGACAGTCAACCTACTACATGCGATCTTTCATTGGGAGTTTTCTTTAGGAAACTCTTACAGTTACGTCTAAATGGATGTTCCAAAGGTAGAAACTGTCTATGACAGTCAAACCAACACACCTTGCAGCTATTTTTTTTAGCCAAAACGAACTTTAATCCGTCGCTTGACAGTAAGGGCAAGCACAGTAACCCGTTGTACTCCAACAAGACAACATCCCGTAAGTTGGGAAATCGTTGATGGTCCACATTAGTTCTGCCCTTAGATTGAAACTACTCTTCCTCGAAACATCGTACGTGTAAACCCCGTTATCTCACAAACTTTTTAACTCCTCAACTAGAGGTTGGAGATACACGTCCATATTGGCTTTCGGGTTCCTAGGACCAGGAACAATAAGAGACAAGAACATAAATTGTCTCTTATTGCATAACCATTAAGGTAGGTTGTAGGGTGTCACAATCACCGGCCAACATGAGTACGACTTACCAAACTGCCCGTTTGGTGAGAAACCATCTATGCACAAACCCAAACGTATATTGCGCGACTCTTTCGAGAACTCCGGATGTTTGATATCAAATGTCTTCCACGCTTTACGCTCGCTAGGGTATGTCATCGTACCACTAATCCTTATTTGTGAGTTACTGTGATGCCAACTCATCTCCGCCACAATTTTCTTTGTCGCATACAGTCGTTGCAGCCCTAGACCTACTAGGAAATAAGTCAGAACCTTAGTTGGTACTCTCTTCCCCCTAGTATTTAGCGTTGGACTCTTGTACCTCTCCAAACCACATTTTTTACACTTATCGAGGTCTGAATCTCCCTTCCAGAACAACATGCATCCGTTCGGACATGAGTCTATCTTTTCATAGGGGAGTTGAAGGCCCTTCAACCCATTTTTAACCTCGTAGAAATTATTTGACATGACGTTATCCTTTTTTGGTAGAAGTTCAGCAATTAGCTTTATCCAACTATCTAAAGATCTAAGGGGCATGTTGCTCTGGCACTTCAAAGTCAACATCCTTGAAGCGACTTGCAGCAAACTCATTTCGCATCCGTCATAAACTGGGAGCTCAGCATTTTTCAACATTTCGAAAAACGAAAGGACTTGTGGGTTGGGTCCGTGCTGCACTTCTTCCTTGCTTATGTGGTCTGAGTTACGCTCCTCCTCCATTATGTCCTCAACTGTCGTATGTAGTGCGTCCTCCACAAAGTCCCGATGTGGATTTTCGCGCACAACTTCTTGCAGGTGACTGACGATATTTTCATCTTCACCATGATACGTCAACACGTAGTAGTTCTCAATAAAACTGTGCTTGTATAGATGCTCTCTAACATCCTCCTCATGTTTTAAGGCATGGTTTTGACATTTTTTACATGGGCACCTAAGCTGCTCTCTGGTGTAGTGGGGGTTATTATTTAAGGATAACTTGATGAACTCTCCACTCCGTCTCTAAATTCAATTTTCGGCCACTTATTTTCGTCCAATCTCTCGTACATCCACCTTCGTTCTACTCTATTAATTCTATATGGATTGAACTATGAATGTTCAAGGTATGTACACATGAAAAAATTGGCGTGAGGGAAAGCATTCAACAACATCTAACAGTTACATATAATTTGAAGCAGGGTACAACAACATGGAAAATGCACATTGAAGAAAAACGACGACTTTTTCCACTAGTTCAAACTTTCACAACCATCAATTTTGAAACAATTCATCACCGGGGACCTTATCACTCTAACCTAATCCCATTCTTGTATGTTCAATGTCATTGATAAACACAAAATTGTGTTATGTCGATAAGAAAAAAATTCGGCAGCAATCCGCCTCAATTCTCCAAAAGCACAATGTGGAATATATGAATACTCTGCATGTGCAGTCGAAGAACATTGTGGGAATTGTCACCAAATTTTCCTCTTACCAACACAACACAATTTCATGTTTACCACCTAAGCGACATGAAAAGTATAAGAATAGTCTCAAAATTGGGACTGTCCAAGAATTACTCCTAATGAGTAACTCTTGAATGGGTACTAGGTGGGTCTGAGTAGATATCCAACAGTCTTTATCAAAAATACATAACGAAAACAAAAAACAACAACAATCATATCCCAACACTCATCAAAAACATTAATACTTAATGTTATTACCACCACTAACTACTAAAATATAAATAAAACAACGAAATACCCTTTTTTAGTAGCTAATTCATTATTTTCATCTCAATTCATTTAGTAATATTAGATAAGTATTGTTAGTATAATAGTAGTAGTAGATTAGTAGTAGTAGGATTAGTAGTAGTAGATTAATAGTAGTAGTACTAGTAGATTACTATTAGTATTAGTATTAGTAGTAGATTAGTAGTAGTAGATACTACTTCACTACTACTACTACTAATACTACTAATCTACTACTACTAATACTAATACTAGTAATCTACTACTACTACTACTACTACTACTAATCTACTACTAGTACTACTACTACTACTACTACTATTACTACTACTACTACTACTACTACTAATCTACTACTACTACTACTACTAATCTTCTACTTCTACTTCTACTACTACAGCTACTAATCTTCTACTTCTACTACTACTACTAATACTCCATTATAGTACACCAAATATCAACTACTATAATACTCCAAATATTATCCTCATTACTCCACTAATACTCCAAATATCCACTAATACTCCACTAATACTCAAAATATTTCACCAAATACTCCACTACTACTCCAAATATCCACTAATACTCCATTAATACTCCTAATACTCCACCAAATTCTTCACTACTACTCCAAATACTCCACTAATAAACCAAACTCCCACTAATACTCCACTACTACCTTAATTAAACGTAATTAACCAACAATACACAATTCTTACAACATCAATCCAACACAATTCTAACAATGCTTTTTCTAACGTGTGCCCAGTGGGCACATGTTAATAAAGTATTTACAGCAAAAATCACATTGATAATATCATGAGAAATTGATATATTAACTCGTAATTATCATACTTAAGATAATTCCAATGTGATTCTTACCGTAAATAGCTTATTAACGTGTACCCAGTGGGCATACATTAGAAAAACTGATCTAATAATTAACCAACAATTAACAATTCTAATAATCCAACATAATTAACCAAACAAAATCAAACATAATTTACAACATTATTAATAGATTAATTATAACAATTCTAACTCAAATCCAACACAGTTATCCTCAAATCTAACAGAACTAATAAAACTCAATCCATATCAACAATACAAACCTAGGGTGAAGGGAAGAACACAAACCGAAAAGAAGGACGAAAATCATACCTGAGATTCGTCGGTGGGTCGCCAGAAAAGGGAGTGGGAGAGAAACCTAAGGTTTTGGCGTCGGATTTCGGGGCTAGGTTAGGGTCGCCGGGAATTGGGTCGCCGGTGAGGTCAGTCTCTCACCGGGAAGGACGTCGGTCGCCGGTTTTTGGGGTGGGATTTTGGGGTTCCCGTCGCTTCGTCAAAATCACCTGGGGAAGGGGAGCTTTAGGGATGTTTGTGGGTGTGTGTCTGAAATGTGGATGTCGCCTTTTTTTTTTTTAAGTTAGAAAACATTGCGGCCGAATAGCCGGCGCAAATTCCATCGCAAATTTCAATATTGTGACGGCTATTCCGACGTAATGCTCGTTGACTGGCCGCGTCATATGACACGTTGACTCGTATCGTTGGATTAGCCGACACAAAATCTGGATTTGCGTAGGCTAATCCGCCACAAATCATTGACATAGTGGCGCCAACAATTTCTTGTTGGCGCCTGTTCCATGGTGTCGGATTGCGTCGGTTAATCTGACGTAGATAATTAGCGTCGGGTTATCCGACGCAACACCAACTCTTGCCTCAGATATTTTATCCGACGCAATTTGTCCGCTGCAATTTCCTCCGTTTTTAGTAGCGTTATGAGAGACTTGACAGGGCTTATGGTACTGACGGACGGATGGATATTTTTCCAAATACAGGGCTAAAAATCTATCCCATCCAACTTTCTGATTATGCCATTATTGAAATTGATCTTCACCACTCGACAGATAAGCAAATGAGACCTTACAAGATTGAAGCTTGGAATTTTGATTACAAAGAATGTGAAGACAAGGTGCAAAGCGTCTGGACTTGCAAAAATGACGTCAAGTTCTATGGGTCACCGATTTTCACTTTGGTTAGAAAACTATCTGCTGCCTGGACTACTATGAAAAGATGGTCTTTGGATAAATGAAGTGAATGGGGACTAAAATGGAGCGAATTTGACACTAAGCTTGAGGAGGATCTTGACTTTATTTTTAATGGAGGATGTGAGGCTAAATACATCAGGGATCATAAGGAACTCGAAGATCATTGTAGAGCGGTTAATTTGTATTGGAGACAGAGAGCGAAGTTGAAGTGGAACATTTCTGGAGACACATGGTCCAAATTCTTCTTCAACTGGGTCAAAGGTAGACAAGGACAAAATTTCATTTGGAGACTTAAACTTAAGGATGGGTCGTGGACTTACAAGAAAGATAAAATCGGAGATGCTTTCTACAAACACTTCAAGGAAATCTTGGGGTCTGCTGATGAATGTATTCCGTCATCTGAGATTGATTCTTATTCATCCTAGTTCAACTTTACTCTGATTGATAATTTAACGCAACATCTCTCTGACGAGCAGATTGCTTATTGCAACAAACCATTCACTCCTAAGGAAATCAGGGCCGCTGTTTTTCAACTGGGTTCTTTAAAATTCCCGGGTTCAGATGGGATCTCAGGTATATTTTTTTCACAAATATTAGCAATTCGTTAAAGATGATGTGATTAAAGCCTGCTGTCATTCTCTCAACACGGGGTATATTCTACGAGAGCTTAATTGCACCTTTATTACTCTTATACCTAAGAAGGAAAATTCGGATATGGTTGAGGAATTCAGGCTAATCAGCCTTTGCAACTTTGTAATGAAAATTATTACGAAATGCATTTCCAATAGACTCAAGAAATTCATGGGGCAGATCATTGGTCAGTTTCAGAATGGATTTACTCCTGGGAGATCTATTGAGGATAATATTTTTATTGTTCATGAGCTTATGCACCACATTAATACCTCTAACAGCAAAAGAATGGAAGCTTACACACTCAAAATTGATATGAGCAAGGCTTTTGACGAAATTGAGTGGCCTTTTCTCAAGGCTACGTTGGAAAAACTTAAGTTCCCGGGAAGAATGGTTCACCTCATCATGAATTGTGTCTGGACTGTCTCTTATGAAATCCTGATTAATGGATCTCCGCAAAAAAGAATTCACCCTGTCAAGGGATTAAGGTAAGGTGATCCTTTGTTGCCTTTTCTTTTTATCCTATGTATGGAAGCGTTGTCTGCAAAGCTCTCTATCGAACAACAAATAGGTAATTTGGAGGGAATCAGAATCACAAGAAATGCGCCAGCTATCTCCCATCTTTTTTTCGCAGATGATGTTATCTTTTTTGCTAGATGCAATCCTGAAGCAGTTACTACCCTTCACAATTCCTCGGATACCTTCTGCCGCAAATCGGGACAAGTAATCAATAAGAATAAATCATCCATCATATATTCAAACACTCAATATTAAACAAGGTAACTTTTGGGCAAGTATGTAGAGATTGATTTCGACTCAGGCCAGAGCAAGAAGCATATTTATGACGATATTATCAATAGGGTCAAGAAAAGAATTACATCTTGAAATGACTTGTTTCTCTCTTCTGCTGGGCGGCTAACTCTTATTTCCTCTGTCCTAGCCTCACTATCTGTTTATTTTCTATCGGTATTTAAAGTATCAGAAGTGTGGCAAAGCGGATAAACTCCATTTTGGCACATTTTTGGTGGGCTGGCAACAGAATGAATAGAACTATTCATTGGAAAAGCATCAATTATTTGAGTCTACCGAAAAGGGAGGGAGGCTTGGGCATCCATAACATCTCTTGCCTAAATCAGGTCCTACTTGCTAAATCTGTCTGGAAGATTATCTCTGAGGAGGCCTTTTTAATAAGTCGCTTGTTTAGAGCGAAATATCATTGCTCGGCCCACACAATTAGGAAATGCATTGATCACAACCCAAGCAAGGCGTCTTGGGGCTGGAGAGGAATAAAATGGGGATTAGAATTGATCAATGTTGAAATTACAGAAGCAATAGTACAGTCAGCATCTGGAGTGAGAAGTCGGTCAATAGGTATTATTCCTGTTCCTCGAACAAGAGTTGCAGATTCTGGCTCCAGATGTAATCCTATTGTGGTTGGGGATCTTATTTCCTATGATAATAAATGGAATTTATAGTGCATTGAAGATCTCTTCAGTAATTTTTCGGTAAATTGCATTCGAGCTATATATTCAACATTCTCTGCAATCTGATACTCATTATTGGCGTTTGACAAATGATGGGCACTATTATACTAAAAGCGGGTATTGTACGGCTTGGGACATCATGAAACGAGATAAATACAGGTTGTGGCACCTGCGAGAATTACGTCTGAATTATAAGAATTTGTTTAAAAATAACTCTCATGGAAGCTGCCGGGACCGCAGAAGTGGAAAATTCTCTTTTGGAAGTTTTTTAACGATGCCTTACCCATCAACTCGGAGTTTAACTGACGGGGCATGATATGTCTTGAAGGCTGTTATCTTTGTGTTGAAAGTTCACAAATTGAGACCCTGGATCATCTCTTTATGAATTTGATGGTGGGATTCGTCATCGACCCCAACACCAAATAAACCAACTAACCTAACTAGTAGCTAGGGGGCAAGTCGGGTCGAATCACGGAAACGGTAAAGAATAAATAAACTAGAGTAAGCTTAGAGACAAGACAAAGTCATAAGAAACAATGGAGGAAGATATTTTTGGGTTTGGACAAGACTAGAAACTAAGATTAACATAACTAAACAATTCAAATAAGATTAAACTAAAGCAACAAACAACTAAAGCAATAGCTAAAATGAAGATGAATTCAAATAGGAAGAAGAGTAGGGTTAGGTCGGGTTCATAGACGTAAAAGGCTAGTGGGAAAAACGAGGATAAGGGTATCATCTAATCACTAAGGTAAGCTTGTGCTCTCGCAACGAAAACCAACCCGAGAATTCTTGCAAGTTAATACTCAAGACACGAAGAATCGATCACAAATCAAGCAAACATCAAGGAAGAAGAAACAAGTAAGAGTTGCATGGCCACTACCACCCTAACAAGCATTTTATCAAACACTTAACATGCAAAACAAGTGACAAGCAATAAAGACTCAATCTTTACCCACACTTAACCTTAATCACCCATAATTAACGTCTAATCCCCCTACTAACCCCACAAAAATCTACTCACACATGACTAAACTAAAACTAACATGAACAAAGGAAAGTAACATAAAAGCCAACACATTAATTATGCAAGATAAACAATGGAAAACAATAATCTAGAGAAAAAAAGATTGAAACTTTAATGAAAATCTAAGATTGAAAGAGGAGAGACTAGAGAACTATACCAACAAAAGAAAGGAATGGAAAGATTGAAACTTGTATAGATGATAACTCAAGAACATTCCATCAATGTGCCAAATGTAATGGAAACTTCAAGAGCTTCCCAAATTACACAAGTATTCTAAGATTAAGCTAAAATTAGAGAAAGATTAAGGAGAGATTAATGTAAGATTAAGCTAAAAGTAGAGTGTTTCTATCTAGGGTTTCGTGCCCTCAAAAATTACAAGAGGAGGGTATATATATGGTTCTAAAAATAAGGGAAATGAATCAACAAAGCGGGGTAGGAGCAGGGGCCGTCCCGGCCGTGATAGTGGGAGTCCCGGCCGTGAGGGTACCCCATCCTGGCCATGATGGAGATGGTCATGGCCATGACGACCTCAATCTTCTTCTTTCCTTTCGTCTCTTCTTCACGGCTTGCTACACGGTCATGCAGCCTCCCGGGATGATTCCTTCTTGCTTTTCCTCAGCTCGAAGGATGTCTCGTGACTCGGGATAGGCGCTTACAACGTAGAAATCGACTCCAAAAGCCGTGTTCTTGCCATAGGAACCTCGAAACATAAGATAACTCAAGAGAAGACATTAGTGGCCCAAAAACCGCTTCTAAAAGCGATTAAACCAAGGAAAAACGAGTAAAGCAAGAAGGAAAGACGATATAAATTAGGCATATCAGAATTGCTCTTCTGCGGCTAGGTTCTGGAAAGAAGAACCTCTGGTATCAACACCACAATATCCCCGCATATCAATTTTAAAGATTGGACGATGATGTGGGTCTCCTACTTCAGTAAACAATCGGAGGGCAATTACATGATTATTGCGTTTTTATGCACTATTTGGTCCCTTTAGATTGCACAGAATAAATCTAAATTTGAAGGACTACAATGAAATGCTTGCATAATTATGAACTTAATTAATCAACAGATTGCATCAGTGAGCTATGAGGACGAGATTGAGGTAAGTCCCATTGGCAAACCCCCTTGATTGCACTAATAAGATTACAAGGCTTCTTGATGGACACCAGATTGAGTTAACTGGGGATTCGCTACGATGCAATGCTCTTCTTTCTTTGTCGATGCTTCACGGATTCAAGATCTCACGGCAACCGGAGGATGGTATGTCCAAGACTGTACTAACTCGTCATTGAATTGGGGTTCCTGTGTTTTCTTTGCCTATTCACCTATGTAGGCTGAAGGGATCGCAATCCTTAAAACAATGAGGTGGGCACTTAGACATGGCATGCTCCACGTCCAAATCTTTACAGAGTGTCTCGCCCTCCTTCAACTGATCATGAATCAGGCTGAGTTGTGCCACGATGTGGGTCACCTGATCAAAGACTTAATTTACTATGCTATTTTCTTTCATTGTCTCTCATTTAGCTATGTTCCTAGGTCCTGTAATAAGCATGCTCACTCCATAGTGTCTAGAGCACGTCGAGACTTGTAATATCGTTGTTTTTACCGTTGGCAATTTTTATTTGTTAATTTACGGTTTTCAATCGATTCTTACAACGAAATCCAGATTTGTATTTTTTTTCTTACATGAATTAAGTTTATTGTTTAGTTTAATTGCACTTTAGGATTTATGCAATTTAGTGTAATTAAGCCAAATGTGGTTGTTGATTAAATAATTTCAATTTTTATGGTTTGATAATTTGTTTAATTGGATTAAATGTTAGTTAATGTTGTTTTTGCTATTGCTATTGTTGTAGATATGGATATATTCAGTCATTTGGTGCTAACTTGCGGATGATGTTTGGTGATAGTTCGTCTACAATAAAGGTATGTAAGACAACGTAGAGACAATGAAGAACAATGATGTTCTTCCTTAAGCAAAAATAATGGAGGGATGAAAACAGTAGAGAAGGGGAGTGAAGAAATTGAAGAACAACAGGAGTGATAAAGGTTGAGGAAAAGGGAAGGGTAAGTACTAAGTAGACTTATTAAAAGACGCATGGGCAAAATGGTCACGTAATTAGATGAAATGTAATTTTGAACGCAAATCAGCTTACTAATCCACCAGAGTTCACTTAAGATAGCAAAAGTAAATAGAAAATGCTCTATTAGGTAGTAATTGTTGGAAAAAAATTATGTCTGTAATTGAAAAAAAAAAAAGATTTTTATGGCCTATTATAAAAATAGACATTTATGATACACATATTTTTTTGGTAACAAATTATAAGTGTCAAAAAACCATCAAAGTCAAGTGTTAACGTAAATAAATATAAAAAAAATTATCTAATAGATTAAATTTTTTATTAGCTAGATACGGGTCAATATTTTTTCATAATTTTAGCAATATATAACTAAGGATATAGACAAAAGAAAATGATGAAGAGAAGATGATACACTTATAATGTAGCATTTTCCATACACAATCAATAATAATGCGACATGTGTCTATTTTACTTTGACCAAAGTTGATTAGTGCAAGGGTAGGTTAGTAATTTAATATGTTTAGTTAATTATTAACTTTAATCTAGTTAAGTTAATTTTAGAAACTTTTGTATTTTGTTTTTATTTTGCATTTTTTGTTTTCTTGAAATAATCATATAACACTCCTAATATATTTTCGATTTATTTAAAATGTAAAATTAATTAATATGGATAAATTTTAATTTGTACTTTTTTAAAATCGTGACTATTATTATATATATATGTATGTATGTATGAACGAATTTTCTAACGTGTGTTCACTAGGCACACGTTAATATGTTAATTAAGGAATAAATCATCATTATGTTGTCTAAGTATGGTAATTAAGAGTTAGTATTTCAATTTATCGTGATAATATAATGGTGATTCATTCCTTAATTAGCATATTAACGTGTGCCCAGTGGATACGAAAAATCGATGTATGAAAGGTAAATATATTAAAATAAATAATTAAAAATTTCAAGAAATTTAAAGTAAATTATGATAATTATTAAACATTTGGTATATACTAATCATAATACCCAATTTATAATTATTTTATTAACATTAAAAATTAATTTCCTTAAATTAAGTTGGCAATTCTTTATTTAAGTTTCAAAAAATAATATTGTTGACACCCACATTTGGCTGCTAGGTGTCTATAGCGGTTTCCAAAAAACACCCAATGATGATCGAACGTGAACATGCTCCTACGCGCTTGGTTTCTGGCTTGGGCTTTTTACGGAGTACAAATCTCACAAAACCAATCTCAAATTCAGGCCTAGCGGGTCGTTTCCAATAAAATAAGACTAATTTGGATCAAAATCGACACCGGAAATAAAACCATCTTATAGCGACCGGGTCAAACCCCGGTCAGAGTCATTTCCGAGACACAAAAAATAGCCATGCAAATATCAAAAATCCAACCCAAATACAAGATCTATAAAAATATCCAACGCAAGGTCCAAAAGACCGGACCCCTTCGCTTTAGCTGACCCACTCGATCGAGTGGGCCCTCAAATAGGCCCGTCTGCAGCTGCTTTGGGCCACTCGACCGAGTCAGCAGGGTACTCGGTCGAGTAGCCCTAGGTCGGGTGGGGAGAGCATTCCTATATATACCTCCCTTTGCATGCACAATTAACACACTTTTACACAACCCTAATCCACACTTTACAACCCTAATCTTCCTATCTCTACTACTTACAACCCTAGCATCTAGCAAACCCTAAACCACAATAACTCGATCTACGTAACCTCGCTACTCCCGTGCCCTAGCCACGATTAAACGAGTTCTATCCGAGACTAAGAAACATGTAGGTTGAGGGTGCAAAATCTCGTTCTTCTCTCTTCTCCTCTCTCTCGCGTCGTCCTCCTCTCTTCCTCATCTTTTTTCGTCTTTTTTTTTATTTTTCTAATATCAATACTATCTCTAGTATTAAGACATTAAATTACTCGCTAATTCGTGTCGAGCGTGAATGATGACGGGATAATGAAATCCGAATATACAAGGGTACTTCACCCGACGTTGCCGATCGCTTATCCCGACACCCCGAATGCTTGATTGTTGAAGCGAGTCAACATCAACAAAATCGTCTCTTTTTATTCTTGTCGCGTCATTATCGTCATAATTGTCGTTCATCGCACATTCATCAATTTTAAACTATTTTGGAATCAAATTATTTTTTTAATTAAATCGAAACCTGTTGATGCGGATCCGACATCACACAATCCGTAAGGATTTATCATGATGTCGTGATGCGAAGGGAATCAAGTCAAGTCCTTTTAGTTCAAGCAAATTTAAAGTGTCGATCTATTAGATTCGATACCAACTCAATAGTTGGATGTCGAATCTAAGCGATTTAGTCAATAAGTCTAATTAATGCGAATTTGTTGATGCTAAAAATAGTTGTCACCTAATTCGAAAGAATTAATACGACACTATAAACGCGGAGATAATTTATTTCTCTTTAGTTTGATTTAAAACGACTTACAAACATATTTTTTTAGATTTCGCTCTAAATATTCGATATCGATTCAATAATCGAATATCGGATACTATGAGTATCAAAGTCCGAATCGAGCATAAATCATACAATATTTCTGCCCGACTCAATAAAATCATCAACTTTCCAAAATCAAAAGGCAATTTCGAAATCAACCAAATAAATTGCGAAACGAGCTATAGTTCGTACAGGGGGCACTCGATCGAGTGCCTAGCCCACTCGATCGAGTGGCACCCCAAAAACCGAGGCAGAATGACTTTTTGAAGACCACTCGGTCGAGTCTCTCAATGACTCGATCGAGTGGCGACCTACTCGGTCGAGTCTCTTAGCGACTCGGTCGAGTACCCCCTCAAATTTTGGGCAGACCCCTTTTTCGAGGCACACTCGGTCGAGTCCTTCAATGACTCGATCGAGTGCCCTCTCATCACATCAAAACGTGAGCCCTAAACACATTCCGAGCCTTATAAAATATTTTTATTACTTCGGTCAACACGTGTCAAGTCAATCACGTGATTTATTACTTTCTAAAATCACACATCATGTCATTTACATCATTCTATATCATTCCATATTATTTTTTTTTGGTGAAAATGTAAGCTTATATTAATCATTGAAAGAATTACAAACAAGTTTATCACCAATACAACTCTTTCTCAACAGTCTCCTTATACCTCCCTACAATTAGTTACTGTAAAAAACTACCAATTTTCATAATCTTATCATTCTTCAACATGTATCTATATCTAGTTCGCAATTCCTGCTTGATATGCTTAACCAAGCATCCAGTTCTTATGACTCTGCATTCATGTTTGGCCTGATTACGGGCTAGCCACAAATGATAAATCAATGCAACAATTGCACTTCCAATCAACCTCTTATGCCATCTGTTTTGAAATCTGTTGTTATCCCACCACTTCCAGACATCCTTTTGTGGAACCACCTGAAGCCAGGAAGCAATCATATTCAGGCATCTGCTGCTGTAAGGACACTGAAAGAACAGATGCTTCTAATCCTCAGTCCCTCTCCCACATAACCAGCATTCTTGCTGCACCTGCAATCCCCATTTCTGCACTCTTACATTAGTTTGCAACCTTCCGTGCATCATAATCCAAGCAATGAATGAATGCTTAGAAAGATTAAGTCGATGCCACACCAATCCCCAAGGAACCTCATTCCTTTCCTTCCTAAGCCATTGATAACCCTGTCCAACTGTATAAACATTACCAACAGTTTGCCACCAGTTCTGCACATACCCCTTACTAAAAACTTCCTTAACCTTACATATCCTTCTCCAAGACCAACTAGCAGTTGATTTATCATGAATTTGAGTCCAATCACCCCTTTTAAAAAGTTAGAATGCACCCATTTCACCCACAAATGACCCTTCTTTGCTGCAATCCACCATATATATTTAGCAATTGATGCTAAGTTCCAGTCCTTTGCATCCCTTAAGCCCAATCCTCCCTCCCTTTTATCTGTACAAACATGCTCCCATCCAATTAGTGGGGCAGAAATGTAACAATAATGACCTTTCCAAAGAAAGTTCCTACAGACATCTTCCACCTTCTTCAATACTCCCTTCGGCAAAATAAAAATTTTGGCCCAATAATTCTGCATATTATGTAATACAACCTTAACCAGGGTAAGACGCCCTCCATAAGACAAATGCTTTGCCCCCAAAGATCTTATTTTATCAACAATCTTCTCAACTAATATTGCACAATCAAGCACCCCCAATTTCTTATAAGAAATGGTTACACCAAGATAACGAAAAGGAATCTGCCCTCTTGTCATACCAGTGATCTTCAGAATCGCATTAGCATTCCTAACCCCATTCATATAGACCTCTGATTTGTCCTTGTTCATATATAGTCCAGAAGCTAATGAGAAGGTAAGGAAAGCTCTCATTATTATCCTTACAGACTCCTAGTTCCCATAAGAAAACAAGAGAAGATCGTCTGCAAAACACAGATGAGAAAGCTTGATATGTTTGCACATACATAGAATGATATTTGAACCCCTCAAACCCTTGCACTTCCTCCAAAATCCTGGACAAGTAATCCATGCAAATTGCAAAAAGAAGAGGAGAAAGGGGATCTCCTTGTCTTAAACCTCTCTTTCCTTTGAAAAATCCAAAAGTAGTCCCATTTAAGACCATGGAATACACTACTACAAATCCGTTGGTTTCTTGACGCTTTAAAGGTAGGTTCTCGACGCTTTAAAGTGTCGCAAATTTAATTCTAGATGCTTCATAAAAGCGTGGAGATTTTGGGCGTCAGGAATTCTCGACGCTTCTTTGTGTCGTCATTCTCGACGCATTAAAATGTTGAATATATTATTCATGACGCTTTTTTGCGTCACCACATGTATACTAAAATATGCAACCTCGACTCTTTTCTATGTCACGGTATTTTTTTCCCGGCTAAACTTTTTTCTAAGTGCGGGACTTTCAACGGTTAAAAGAGTCGAGAAATAATAATATAAAATTCTGTTATCAACACTTTGACATCGTAGAAACGTCGAGAATTTGATCATAAAATATATTAATATTATATTTCAATCCAACATCTAACTTCTTACGATTGCAAATTTATGCTCTCAAATAAGTGCAATACTACATTTACAATAATACACAAAGATCGAGTTGGCCTTATTGTTAACAATTATAACAGGAGCCACTTACAAATTAATGAAGGTTCATAAAACAATCACTTAATTAAAATAATCTCCAATCATATATTTTATAATCAAATAATGTTTATAAGACGAACACCTAGAATAATCATCAATCATATATTTCGCAATCCGAAGTAGCATTAAAAATATCCTAAACAATTAATACTCAAAATTTAAAAAAATTTAAAAAAGTATGTGTGGCTTCCTCTCAAAATAAAAAATAAAAATCTATTTAATGTCCAAGTTCAAAAAGTCAACCGATTTTGTCATCCATCAATTTCGTCGTCTCCCTTTTTGTGTTCTAGAACTTCCTGCAATGGTAAAAAAGTATGATTGTTTGAACTGGATAAATAGCAGCAGATTTTCGAGACTCCAGAGGAAAATAATTTGAACCATACTGAATGCTTACCAGTATCCGATTTGGCAGCAGAGAAACGCTACGAGGCATGAGTTGAAACTTGAGATACCTAGGAAGGTGTGCCATGTGATTATTCACATAGTCCACCAAAGACGCAAAGAGCTTATCAAAGTACATGTGAAGGAAACAGACCAGCTTTGGACAGATAAAATGGAAAGGAACATGAGTAATATGTACCTTGTTTACATTCCTAGGTCATTAAATTTATAATTTACAATTTCTCTTGACTTCTGGTTGCATCCTGCCGTATTATTGAGGACTTATGCATTTTTTAAACTAGCACAAGATACACACAAACCGTTTGGTCATAATTGGAGGCCTATGAATGATTTTATAGGCTAAACAGTTTCATGGCAAGTTTTCAAACCTGTGCGTTGCTTTCTTTCTTGAAACGGTCCTGTTGCATCGCCGCACAAGGTTTAGACCCGCATGACCGATCACTAGTAGCAGCATTATTTTTAGCAGTGGCTTATAACTTCTCTTGAGCAATGCTTTCATCTGTAGGGCCAGATTCTCTACTGGCATGCAATAAACAGCTAGTTACCGAACTTCTAATGTCAAATACGGTGCAGAGAATAGCATTGTAAGAGATTCTGTGAAATGAACATACTGATTGCTTCCTCCAAACATGCTGCCATGGATTTCCAGCTCGTTTATCCTAATAGGTTTCACAAAAAAGTCAACTGCTCCCATTGTCATGTATTTATATACCATGATAATCGAGTAATATTTGGATATTACTTTATATATTAAGAGAAAACATTAATAATCTGATTGGAAAAGAGTATATCCAGAAGAGCAAACATTAATAAGCAGGGGGCGTACTTATAACGAGGATGTTTTTGCACATGTCGTGTTCCATGATTAATGTGAGAAGAGTATATCCAGAAATCGCTGACAACTCTGTTTCAGCAAGTAAGTGGTTTATGTTGTGAGGTCTTGCCTTCAACACCTGCCAGGTTAAACCGAATACCACAGTGGACTGCTTTACTATCTAATACCCTTGCATTTCCATCAGGTATGAAGTCTGTCTAAAACAACAACCTGATATGCATTGAGCTCAGCTTACATCAACGCAAAATAGAATCTGCTACTTCATACTTGGTATTTTGTATCAGCCTAACACGGACTAGGGGTCATACTTCTCGTAATATATCTAGTTGTGTAGACAGAAAAGAAACGAATTGGGCCTTACCCCATGAACCCAGTGACGGAAGAGGTGGATTAACTATTGTAAATTATAATTTACCTGTAAAATTGGTAGGCAGGCATCATTATGAAAGAACTAACCATACAAGCTTGATGGAACTAGAAAGAAGTGAGGCATCACCCATCTTTTATTTGACAACAGAGTCTTTCTTCACCACGTTTAGATAGCTCGCTCCACTAAGTCCACAGTATAATGTTTCTGTCTTCTGTATCCAGATATACATTCTCACCATGATGTTCAACATCAGACCTATTGCAGGATTGCAGAAATACGACGACACATGTTTCACAAGGAAGGTTTACATCAGATAATACCACACAAAAACTTTCTGTGTCATTTCATTATATATTCCTTATTTTACTCCCAAAAGCAAAATCAATCGAACCTATCAACTATTCTGAAAATAGTAGACCGTTTTCTGCATTCATAGCTCTAAAATCCACATCAAATTAGATGCTCCAACTATTCCAAAGCATGTTTGATATGTAACCAAAGGATAATTCTTGTGACCCTTTTTCGCTAGTATGTTTGGGGTTGTATGGATAGTATTAAGCAAATTAATGGCATCTCCAATCCTGATAATGTCATTGTTATTCGCATCTCCAATCCTGATATGCACACTCAAAAAGATACTTAGAGAAGTAGAAACATTTTGCACCCTTCAGTCACTAAATCAGTAAACTACCAACCTCGTCCAAACAATAAAACAATCATAGTCAAGTGTTTGCGTTTTTACCTATTCATTGTGAAGCGTGGTCAGCAGCTAATAGAGTGAACACCTTCCTCCAGTTAGGTCTTGCAAAATGTGTCTTTATCTGCACAATTTTGCAGGTCAGTTAAGTAAGTCAATGCTGAAGTTATTTTAGTTATCAATAGTCTAGTGATGAAAAAAACAAATACCCGACTTTCAGACACGACATCAACTACACTTTAGTAGCGTATTTTGTACCCAATAGTGAATTTCTTACTGTAACGTCAAGCCATCAACAAAGAGAGCCCTCTCCGATGTAAGCCATTATTTGACTTACTTATTGTCTGGAACAGCTTGGACATGTGGTCATTGAGATGATTATTCTTTTATCTGGTCTTTTGCCAAACTCCACATTAGAAACATCAGTACTTTCTATAAGGTTGGCTCTTCATACATCTCTTCTTCGTTCTGTTGTACGGAGTAACGTTTACAAGTAGAAGGGTAAAATTCCATGCATCTGACCCTGAGAGGTACTTTACTGAACCTCTACAGCCTCAACACAACCTCTTTTGTATGGGTTATTCCTGAAAGTTTCAGTGCAGCAGCGAGGTCAGTATTAACTACTTCTATTTCCTACTTCAAAACATGACTATTGTTTTATCTCTACCAAGTTCTGAATGTGCATTCTATAAGATACAAACTCGTGTTACGTTCAGCACTCGGATCAGAATAAATTGATCAATGAAAATTGAAAGATCAAAATATAAACCGTACCTGCTAATCCGTAGTGAGAAATTTCTAAATGAAATTGAAAGATTCCAATAATTGACCCACATGTATCATGAAGTCGATTAATTAAAAAAACCAACTAAAAATTCACAGAAAAATCAAAAAATAAACCACTAGTATCATAATCACAATGGAGTTAACTCGATTCAAACCGACAAAGTTGATAAATTGAACAACAAATTCATGAAATTAATCGATGAATGTATTTACCTGATGTTAATCAACTTTGATGCCTCGGAGAGAAATATTGCACAAATTAATGATCAAATGAAGACTCGGAGAGAGGAGGCTGAAAAGCACGCTGCTGATGCAGCCGCGTGCCTTGTCAAGGTGCGGCTCCTGGCTGATAGAATTCGGATGTATAGGCGTCAGGCTCAAGGTGCGGCATTCGTGCGCCGACGTTTAGACCCCGATGGTCGGGTTGGGGGTCGGGCCGGATGTGTTTGGTATCGTATTTGAGAGTGTTGTTTAAGTGTTTTAAGTTTCAAAGGTAGATTATCTTATGCAGGTAGGTTAACACTAATTCAGTCGGTGTTGGGCCATATGCATAGCTACTGGGCTCGTATTTTCTTACTACCAGCTGCGGTACTTAACAGAATTGAGACAATCTGTCGTAACTTCCTATGGAGCAGCAGTGAACACTACGTTACAGCACCTGCAGTGGCTTGGGAGCAGGTCTGTAAGAGTAAAAGGAATGGAGGATTGGGGCTTTTGAATCTCACTAATTGGAACCTTGCTAGTATGGGAAAATTTTGTTGGTGGATATATAGTAAACCGGACCTACTTTGGGTGAAATGGGTTAATGTTGTGTATCTTAGGAACCGGAATTGGTCTGAATACCAACATGGAAGCAGTAGCAGCTGGGCCTGGAAGCAAGTATGTCGTTCGAGAGATAAGCTTTTGGGAGGATTTCAGCAATTGGGGTGGGAGGTTTCGTATACTGTTCAGAAAGGGTATGTGTGGCTGCAGCCTACTGAAGTACGGAGTAACCTGACCCCATTGATTTGGGAACCGTTGACGGTCCCTAAGCACTCCTTTATGAGTTGGCTGGTAAGTAAGGGTCGACTTATGACTAGGGAGAGGGTGGCTAAGTGGATACCAAATGCAAACAGGAGGTGTGGGTTATGTGAAAATGAGGAGGAATTGCATTCCCACCTTTTTTTCAAATGCCCTTACAGTATGAGAGTTCTAATGGGTATTAGGGACTGGGTACAACAATGCATACCAGACGTGGGGTACATGGAATGGTGGCTTATGAAGAGGAGCAGATGGCATAGTCACAAGAAAGTATGGGCGGCCGTGATCAACGCCATGATTTACCATATTTGGTGGGCACGGAATAGGAGTGTTCACGAGTTGGTATTGGTTAGACCTAATATTGTTGTCAAATTTGTTCAGAGAGATGTAAGGTATAGAATACTAGGGAGTAATGCTATTGTGCAACAGCATAGTCGTTGCTTTCTTGGTTAAAATTATTGAGTACTATTTGGATGTAATGGGCTTAGATCCCAAAGTTGTATGTTTTTGGATGAAATGAAACTACTTACATTTTACCAAAAAAAAAAAAAAAAGATAATGGATTTTAGGGATCGTATTAATTGTTGTTTGATGGTTTTCGGTACTTAGTTTTTCTTGTTTTTTTTGCTTGAGATCGATTACTTGAAGGCACCTAACATTTAGGTTTTCTATAACAAAAATGCACCTAAAGTTTTTTTGGGCAAAATCACCTTAAATTTACATTTCTTTTTTAAAAGGCATCAAACACCAACTTCAGAATCATGATAATCACAGCAGCAATTCAAGCGTAGATTATGATAATATCCGCAACGAAGATAATTAAGGTAGTAGCGATTATGAATAATCGCCAGTGTGTTTGAACGCACGATGATGAATCATAAGAACGATGATGAAATTAGAAGAATTAGGTTAGAATCGTCGATTAAGAATATGATATGAAGGACTGAATGAGCGCACATTAATCAAGGAAATGATTCATTAGGTTTAATTTTGGAGATTAAAAATTGGAGAGCGGTTCTTCTTTTTTTTTGGTAAAAAGTGGGATACTCAATTTTCATTTACGGTTCATATCAGTGGAAGAATTGATTTATAAAATATAATATAATTCTTGACACATTAAAGGGTCAATAAGAATATTAGATAAGGAAAAGGGTGGACACTTACAAAAGCGTCTAGGTTAAAGCGTCAAGAAATCAAGGGTTTTCTAGTAGTGATAGCTTGCTGTGGTCACACACTCCATAATCAGGCTCACAAACTTCTGAGGAAATTTCAAGGCAATCATCATCTCAGCAAGAAAACTCCATTCAATGGAGTCATACGCTTTCCTCATATCAATTTTCATCATACACCTAGGAGAACATGATTTTCTTCCATACAATCTCACCAAATCCTGGCATATAAGGATATTTTCCACAATTTCTTGCACATGTACAAAACCACTCTGACTGTGACTAATAATATCAGGTAAGACCACTCTCAATCTTTTACAAAGTATTTTAGTGATGCACTTATACAAGGTATTACAGCACGCAATAGGCCTGAACTGAGTCACATTTTCAGGTCTAGAGACTTTAGGAATGAGGGTAATGAGTGTATGATTTAGCTGCTTGAGTAACCTTCCACTCCTGAAAAAATTCTTCACCGCACTAATAACACTAGGTCCAACGACCTCCCAAGCATCCTTGTAAAACTGACTAGTGTACCCATCTGGGCCAGGGCTTTTATCTCCTGGTATATCAAACATACTTTGCTTAATCTCCCTATCTGTCACTGGTTGATTAAGCATCATTATGTGCTCCTGGGTCACCCTCCTCCCTTTTCGAATCAAAGGTTTGTATACCACCTTCACTTCAGAACTAGTACCCAACAGCTTGATATAAAATTCCTCAAAAGCTCTATTGATATTTGCAGGATCTTGTATGATGTTTCCTTCCCCATCTTTAATGTTTAGAACTCTATTTAGAACTCTTCTCTTTTTAATACACGCATGAAAATATGCAGTGTTATCATCGCCCTCTTCTACCCATTTGGCTTTAGCTTTTTGCTTAAGAAAAGAATTTGTTGCTTTCCCTAATCTCAACACCTCTCTTGCAATATCTGTTTCCATAATCTGATTAGTATTATTATTAGGATCCAACTGCATCTTCCTCTGAATCTCTTCCAGCTTAGCTTTTCCAACCTGGAAGCTTTTTTCAATGTCTGAGAACCTCCTCATGTTCAATTTCTTCAACTCACCCTTAGCCTCTTTAAGCTTCTTTATCAATCTAAACATAGGATTTCCATCAACTCGCTTTTCCCACACTTCACGAATGATCCTTAAAAAATCATCATCCATGGACCACATATTATAGTATTTGAAGCTAGCATTAACTTCTCCTCTTTTATTCTCTAACTGAATCAAGCAGGGGCAATGATCATATAAGCCTTCAGGTAGAAAACAGCCACTCACTTTAGGGAACGTCTCAAGCCAATCAGCATTAAACAAAGCCCTATCAGTTCTGCTAAAACTCCTACTCCCTTCCTCATGTTTATTATTCCACGTGAAGAAGGAGCGCGACGTCTGTAATTCAGTAAGTTCACACTCTGCTACACAGTCCTGGAATCTCCTGATTTCTGCCCAGGTCGTTGGAGCTCCAATTCTCTCACCCGGGTTAAGGATATTGTTAAAGTCCCCCCACACTATCCAAGCTCCATCAGCCCACTGTTTGTACCTCTTTAGGATACCCCATAAACAATTTCTATCTGCAGGCTTATTAAACCCATAAACTGCAGTAAGATAATAACTCACCCTCTTTGTTTGTCCTGCACCCTAACAAAGATCGTCTGAGCAGTAGTATCAAGCACATTTAGATCATAATACTGCGGTTTCCAAATGACCCAGATTCTACCTCCTTTATGAGTAGTATTATTAGTAATAATAGCCCAATCATTACATATATTATTCATGACTTTATTCCAATTGCCACTCCTTACTCTAGTTTCTAAGAGACTAAATAATCCCACCTTATTCTTATTAAGGAACCATTTAATGTCCTCTTGTTTGGTAAGATTATTTAGTCCCCTTATATTCCAAAACCCAATTTTATCCATTTTCAGGTGGTCGACTCTTCTTTCCTTCCACTTCTCCTTTACTTTTTGACATTAATGCCTCCAAAAAACTCAGCCCCTCAGATCTGAAAGTCTTGTTTCCTTCACCTCCACCTCTCTGAGGTTTAGTCACTTTCTGAGGTGATGTAATAATCCCAGGTACTACAGTTGGAGTGATCATCCCATTATTGTCCACCATAACCACGGTAGGACTCTTAACTGTTGCTGCAGCTTTAGGTCTCCATTCCTTAGCCCCTACTTTAGGTTGCTGTTGATTTTTCTTATCTTTCCTGCACACCTCCCCTGTATGCCCAATCCCTGAACATTTCTTACACTTCACAGGAATCCAGTCATACTCTACCTTAACCCTTTGTTTCAATCCTTTCTCATCCAAAAATACCAGCTCCTCAGGAAACTGTTGATCAAACTTCACTTCCACTAGTATCTTAGCATAATTCAGAAAGGTCTTACGCTTAGTACTATCATCACACTTTATGTATTTTCCAACCATGCCTGAAATCTTAGTGAGCCTTGCCTCCCCCCAAAATTTCAGCTCCAAATCCCTCAATCGAATCCATATTGGAACGGTCTTACACTCCTGCTTAACCAATTCGCTTTCAGGAGTCCAATCCTTCAAGAATACTGGTTTATTATCAAACATTAGGTACCCAGTTTCAAGAGCTTTCACCTTGTCCTACATACTTTGGAAACGGACCAGAAACACACCATTAGGAAGAGTTGAGACCTTATCAACAGATAATGTCTTCCAAGTACGTCGAATAAATCCATTAATAACAGACCAGGGAGGATTAGCACCTAGAACATACCCGTAAATAGCTGTAGACCAGTACAGGATCTCCGGCGCCACATCCTCTTCTGTGAGCTGAACCATGACGTTATCCGATGTTTTCCTTGCCAACTTCACCTGCTTCCATGGCTGTCCTTCCTCCATATCAGAATATTCACCCTCTTCATCTTCCCCGTTCAACTTCACTTCCAACTCAAGATCAAAACCTTGCAATTCCTCTGACTCTTGCTTATTTGAACTAGAAGCTTGTTTTTGTAATTTTTCTTGTTTATGTTCTTGAATTTTTTGTTTTAGATGAGAAATCAAAGCTGAATGATTACGCGGTGCTATTTTCTTGGAACTTGCCATTGAAAAACTGCTATTCTAATCTCCTAGGTTTTCAGAGTACTTTCTCTCTCTATCTCTAGCATTCCCATTAATTTTGATATCAGAGCACTTTCTCCATTCCATATTATTTATAAACCGTTATTATCGTTATTACCGTTACTAACTTGTTTGTTTATGTCTTTTCGATTTATTTCCGTTATTCGTTTTATTGTACTAAAATGAATCTCGCATGCTAAATACAACTTTGACGTTAATTTTAGATACATTAAATCGACATAGAAACTTATTCTAATTTTCGCATGTTTAGTCAAAACAATGTTTGCATATCATCTCATCGTATTACTAATGCGCGTATTAAAACAAGAAACGATATCTTAGTAGAGGCCGCTAATGTGCGGGCGGGGTTGGGTGTTCTTTGGAACTTCCCAACACGTACCCTCACCCCTTACTCAGAACCTCGGTTTCCGGATGCTCGAAACCGTTGGCGCACGAGAGTCATTCAATACACGATCCCTATAACGTCGGTATCGGTATCAAAATGCAAAGGGACGAACCCAATAAACTCTAACATCCGAATGGGCCGTATTTTGTACACGACCCACTAAGATATAGAGTGGGTTCGAATGGGCCCGAACTCCCACAAAGTTCGGTGGCGACTTCACTTCGATGTAAATTTCAATTCGACCCATCTCATATGGAGATTCATTCGCCTCCCCAAACCCGCGTGTGGCCGCGTCGGGGTGGACCTATGTCATGTCCACAATTTGGCGACTCCGCTGGGGATTAACTGATGTGTGACTTACCATCAGCATCCTCAGGGTGAGACTCGAATAGAAATCGTTTGACTAGTACAATACGCGTTTTAGTTTTACGGTTCATGCATAACCCCTTATTTTCCCAGCCTGGTACTGGTAACCGACGCCCCACTATACCGTGATATACTCCAACATGGAGATGTCAAAGGTGTTCATAGTCGATTCGTATGGGTTTCGCGGCATGTTCTAAGCTCAACTCGACTTAGGAAGTCCGTGTCGCTTTCAAAAGACCGTCATTTCAAAAAAATTGCATCTTTTCAAAAATATTCGATTTTCAAAAACTCAGAAAGCTGCCGAAATTTAAACTTATGATTTTACTCAAAACAAGCCTATTTTCTAGCCGGCATGCTGCCCATTTCAAAACTCGAATTTCCGATCCACCATTCGATTTTCGAATTTTCAAAATTCAATTTCGATTTTAAATTTTTTGAGATGCCATTCGCGATTTTCAAATTTTCGAGATGCCATTTTCGATTTTCAAAATTTCCGAGATGCCATTTTCAATTTTCAAATCTTCGAGATGCCATTTTGGATTTTCAAATCTTCGGGATCCCATTTCCATTTTTTCAAATTATGGGAAATTCTTTTTTTCGATATTCAAATTTCAAAATTCCAATTATTCAACTTTTCAAAAACCCGGAAAGGTACCGAATTTAGGAGTTATGATTTTATTCAAAATAGCCTATTTCTAGCCGGTATGCTGCCCATTTCAAAAATCAAAAATATTTTCAAACCTTCAAAATTGCGGCTCAATGGCACTTTTCCGATTTTCTAAAAATCGGGCCATCCACCGGTTTTCTCGGATTTTCTAAAAATATCCTTTTAAAAAAAAACTTTCCTCTTCTTAGGACTTCCCGTATTTAGCAGTGTCGGGTCTTGTCATAAGTCGTCAAAGGTCTCTAGCGTCGAAACTCCGTCGATCTTACATCGCGGGTTTCCTCCCTATCCCAGTCCGCTTTATTTGACTAAGACATGGCCCACCTACGTAGAACATACTCCTACAAAGGAAGACCCGTTTACACATTCGAGTCCAAAAGTCTGGAGAATATCTCACGTGGACCTTCCTTCGAACAGGACTCAGTCCACATAGCCGAATCCTAAGGGAGGCCCACCTTTCACAAGTCACCCGTCTAGGTGTCTTTCCGAGTCAACTCTTTACAAGGCATAGCCCTATAACAAAATGTTCATGATCCTTACGTCTAAGGGGCACTCGTCCAACACTCGAGTCTTAACACAACCTTCGATCCCACTCGGGGGCTACCCTTCAGCAGAGTGATCAATCACGGTTGCTCTAAGGGTCATGCCCTACACGTGTCGTCTCACGTACCTCACTTTCGAGTCACTTAGATGTCACACCATCTGAGTCCTATCAGAGTCCTTAGTCTCACCTGGGGGCTATTCTCCGACGGAGTGATTAATCACACAGTCACTCTGAGAATCGCACCCTACACATTTGTCTTATGAGAGTCTAACCCGAGTCAAACTGGAGTCGTCTCTCTTCCCGCGCTATTTCCTATGCCTTGGCGTATTTAAGTTCCGAAGAAACTTTCCTGATTACGCGGTATTCTTACAGATAGGCCACCGGTAACCAGACATAAGCATAAGATGCAAGAAGCTTTGGACAATTTGACAGCCTCATTGCATTGGCTAAGATTGAGGCCCAACTGACAGCTATCAAGTCCGACCAGATAGCTATTGCTACCCGGTTGAGCGCCATAGAACAAGGGACTCCTAATGGTGGGGCTGAAACTACTGGGCCTTTTGCTGAGGTGGTCAGCGCAGTCCACAAACTGGAAGAACATGTCCACTTGTCAACTAACAACACTATCCACACAGAAAATGCCCGTGCCTATTCACCCCTGAATGATGAACTACCCGACGACCTCAACCTTACGGGCTTGCCAATGTTTGATGGGACCAAAGACCCGGTGCTTCACATCCAGGCCTTCAAGGAGTTCATGGCCGTTAAGGGCGTAAAATCGACCATGTTTAAGCACCTGTTTGCCTCTTCCCTCAAGAAGCATCTGAAAGCCTGGTACTACAGGCTAGACTCCAAGAAATACCTGACTTGGGATGACGTGGCAACAGAGTTCGCTCAGAACTACGCTGATAATATCGAAATCCAAACCACGATGCGCTGCCTGGAGGTTATGGCCCAGGAACCCAAAGAAGGTTTTACAAAATACCTTCAACGCTGGAGGGACGAGAGTATGAAGTTGGTCGACAAGCCCAATGAAAAAACTTTAGTGGAGGCCTTTGTCAAGAACCTCCTCCCTTCCTACCGGGTCCATCTCCGGTATGCTATCATACCCAACTTCGCCACTTTAACTGAAATGGGCACTAGGATTGAAGATGATCTTCGACATAATGAAGATCTGGGTGAAGCTTCTACCGAAGGCTATACTGGACATCAACTTGAGTCCTTAGAAGCCGACGACTAATGACAACATCATCCAAGAGTCCGGATTTGATTTACGTCCGAGTCAGAGTCAGAGTCAGAGTCTAGATGTGCTATTTCTTCCAAAGCCAAAGCCAAAGTCAGAGTCAATTGTATTCTGTCCTCTTTTTCAAAATTCAATAAAATCAGTTTTCAATATTCTTTCTCATATATACTTTTCTTATGTGTTTTTGAGAACATGATGAACACCATCATACACTGTGAGCACACGCACGTGACTATTATAGGCACATCTATAATGACTGCAGGAAATCGAGACCCGTGTTTTCCTTTAACTGTTCCATGTCTGACATAGAAAGCCACATAACTATCCTTAGCATGAGCGGTATCGAATCCTATGACAAATCTAGGTAGTCTCCTGGTTTGGGTTCAAGACGGGAGGCAAGCCCATTTCCCACAATAAACACCCCTCCAATAAGACGGACCATTCCCCACCTCAGGTGTTAGTTTGACCAACAAAAAAAAAAAACTGGACGAAAAAAATCAAAAGTCCAAGAAAAAAGAAATTGGACAAAAAAATCAAAAGTTCAGGGAAAAAGCAAAAGGCCAAAATAAAAGAGCTGACCATGATCAATAAGAATTCTCAGCATCCCCCGACCAGATACGGTCAAAACCCCTGACCGGGGCTAAGAGGTCAACCAAAAAAATTCAAAAACCCATGACCGGGGTCAACGGTCGGCCCAAATGAAAGTCCTTTGACTGGGGTACAGTCAATTAAAAAATTATCAATACTCATACCATCGAACATGGGAGAATCAACCAAGTTGGTCAGCTAACACCACACTTAGCCTCCCCACGTTACAACCCTCAAGACCTTCCCGAGACCTAGGCTAAGAGACCGTCCAGAATTTTGAGGATTCAAGCTGTTGGAGCGAGTGTCCTCCACAATAGTGGAATGATATATTAAATCTCATGAGCGGAATATACTTGGGATAATTAGTACATTGATACTCCACGTCAGTTGATTAACGTAAATCGGTAACGCTCAGCTGACTAGAGTTAGACGTTATTGTCGTATGACGGCGGTGATCAGCTGATCCCTTTTGGTCACACCTATAGGATGAGACCCAAATAGAAGACTAATTATTTGTATCTGATACAGCTAATTAGTTCCTTGCGTATATAGTGATATATGCATGGTAACGAGAGTTATTTATTGGAGATAGAGTTTGGAACTCTGTCCGATTAAGTTCATTAGTCTATTATACGATAATTGACTGAATAAATTTTACGTCTTATTTTAATACGATTAAATAAGACCTAATTTAGTATTTAAACGTTAATTACTAAATTAGTTGAGGTTTTGTATGCTTTTATGGATAGTGGTAATTAGCCGTTAATATATTTACAAGGAGTTGTAAATTTAGCTAATTGATTATTATTATTATTATGGGACCTATTATATATAGATATAATAGTAATGTACTACTTAAAGAGTTAAGAGTATATTATTTGATGTGATCAATTATAGAGATAATTGATCATGTCACACATTGCATTTGTATGACAAATGACAAAATAAAATGGACCCATTTTATGTACATGTGTATGGTACACTAGTAAAAATAATGGCAATAGTGGTTGGTCTTATTTTTACTACATGCATAAATAATAGTAATAATTACCCTAGACCCTAGACTTTAAGCATGCAAATAAAATAATGCATTTTAGTCTTCCCCATGTGGGGTGGCCGGTTTTGGGGTAGTAAAAAGGGGGCTTTTTGTTCTCTTTTCTACTCACCAATTCATTTTGCATGCATGAGCTATTGCTTTTTACCTCATCTCTCCAAAACTCTCTCTAATACTAGTATTCATCTTCATTACTAAAGTAGTAATAGATTAATAATATTAGTATTGTTTTATCACTACTATTATCTAGTTAATAATACTAGTGATTATTTGGGTTGATCCTTGGTGCAACTTGAAGGAGATCTTCTACTTTGAAGATTCAAGGTTTTGGAGGATCATCCATACTATTATTAGCTCAAGAACAATAAGAAAAGGAGTTTTCTTATTGTGCCCAATATTTCCTCATTGTTTATGTAAGGAAATCTCTTCTTATATCTAGTTTTTGTCATTTGATGTCATGCATGTAACTAGATCTTTATATACTAAATTAACAAGTAATTTGGTAACTAATTAGAGGAGTCTAATTAGTGGGTTTCGAACCCTTCAAGTGGTATCAGAGCTTTGTTGTTGCATGCATGTCGATTTTTGACATTTTTTCGGGTTATATGATAACTTTGGAAAAACCGAAAATTGTGTGTAAAATGGGTTTCACACGAAATTTTTGGGTACATGCATACCTAATGACCTCAAAATGGTTGTGGTCGAGTTTGGTAATTTTTGGAATTTATTTGCTAATTTATAATCATTTATGCCTATTTGGTGTTAAAAGTTAACTAAAAATAGTTGCATGTTGTTTTTGGGCATGGTTTTTTGGTGTACATATCTTCATATGTTGATGGACATATGTGTAAATTTTTGAAATTTATTTTGTCCTTTTGGGATGTTTATTGTTTTTTATGAGATAAGAATCGATAAACATGCATTTATTTGTTCCTATTTTATTCGAGAATATTTGTGAACAAGTTTTTGTTTTGGAGTTCCTGGAAATGTTCCAGAATGAACAAAATTATTCATTTTTATTTTTGGACGTTTTATGATTTAATTTGAATTTATTTCATAAAATTGACCATTTACCGATTAAATTAGCAAATAAAATCAATTCAAACTAATTTTTATTTTTCAAATTAGTGGAGACTAATTCTTGAAATTCCAAATTGGTTTGGAAAATTAGTTTGAGCTTAATTGAGAATTAAGTGTTGATTAATGATTTTTAATGGTTAAAAATCAATAAATTCCATAAAACCGAGCTAGGATGAACTTGATAAATTATGGGGCGATTTTGGCATGATTTTTTACAGCATTTTATTTATTTTAATGTTGTTGAATGAATGAATGCCATTTATTGTTTATTTTGCAAGATTGTACCTAGTATGGCCTAGTCTTTTAATCGATATTACCCGTAATGTAAGGGAATATCGATTTGGTTGTAATTAATTGCGATCTCGAATCGCCCGTTTGTAATAATTAATAGTTTTATTCATACAAATGTATAATAGGAAATGCTATGTATCATTTGTATTTTATTATTATGAAGACGGAGATTACACAAGACGGTGGACAAAAGACGGTGCCTTTTGGTGGTGTTCCATTGAAGAGGCCTGGGACCAAGGAGTTGGTTTCCGATTTTGTAATAGTCTAGTTAATTAGATTAGCTAGATGGCCATACTAGGATTTATTTGTTTGATGCTTGCTTTATTTTCGCTCATGCCAAAATCGCCAATCATGCATTTTATTCGTCGATTGTCAATTCACCAATTTACGTAATCACCAACTTAGTTCACTTATAAGTGATTAGTAACCTAATATTGACAAGACCTCTCACATGCATCGTAAGAATTGAGATTTAGCCTTACCAATTAAAGCACCTATGAACCCCTTGTTCATTAGGGCAACCACAACGTGGACCCTTTTTACCTAGGGTAAATAGGGTGATAAGATCACATGCCAAGATTGGGTTAGACTCAACGAAATAAAAGTTATTTCGGGACTACGAGATGGATTTGGTTGAAATCCGTCGACCGAGAGTTCTAGGGTAGAATTAGTCAAGTAATGACTTACCGTTTTTACATAAGGATTGCATGCGATGTTAGTTCTTATCTAGATACGGATCTTGGAATCGCTTATATAATTTCGTGAGGGGTCATTATATGAGTGACTTGTTAAAATTGTTTTACAAGTAAATTATATAACAATGAATGTTAATATTTCCTAAACTTTGTTGTAGTGTTTATAATTCGCTATGGCTACTAATGCAACCATTCAACTCGGAAAGGATTCTTGGCTTAGGTCCGTTATGGACAAATGTATCTTGAAAGACGATGGAAGTAATTTCATCGAGTGGGAGTCTACCATTAAAGGTGCGGCGTTGTCCGACAACGTCCTTCGTTACTTGAACGAAACACCACCCAATGAACCCGGTCCTCGAGCCGCCCCGGCACAAAGGACCGCTTATGAGGAGTATTTGAAGATATCCAACGATATCAAGAATGTCTTGATATGGTCAATGTCTCCAAAACTCAAGCTTCAATACATTACCCTTAATGCATATGAGATATTCTCAAGGGTTACGACGGCTTTTTCCCAATCACCCGATATCCGTCAATATGAGGCTATGATGAAATTCTTCGAGGGTAAGCTAGAAAAGGGCCAAAAAGTGGGTCCTCATGTGCTCAAGATGATTGAGCATATTGACACACTAGAGCGTCTAGGGTGTAGCATTCCCAAGAAGCTTGCGATCGGTCGCATTCTTCACTCACTCCCCTCCAAGTTCTCCCAAATTAGGGTGAACTATAATATGCATGGCATGGACAAGAGTTTCCAAGAGCTTCATGCACTCCTCAACCAAGCGGAGAGGGACATGGAGGCTAGTGGGAGTGAGAAGAGAGACATGCTCTCCATGAAAATGAAGAATCTCAACCTTGGGGTTCAAAAGGGTAAAAACAAGGGTAAGACCAAATTCAAGAGACATGGAAAAGACAAGAACAAAGGGAAAGCTATTGAGAATAGCAAACCTAAGGCTAAGGTTAACAAACATGCCGACGCCGATTGCTATTATTGTAATGGCAAGGGACATTGGAAGCGCAATTGTCCCAAATATTTGAAGGAATTGAAGAACAAGAAAGACGAGAGTGAGACTCCGTCAGGTATTGTCTTCACTTCCCTCTATATGATAGACATTAACTATACTTGCACTTCCACTTGGGTATTAGATACCGGATGTGGTTCTCATCTTTGTAATCATTTACAGGGCATGAGGGACGTGCGAGCACTAGCCAAGGGTGATGTAGACCTACGCATGGGAAATGGAGCTAGAGTAGCCGCTATATCCGTAGGCACTTATGTACTCACTCTAGCTAGTGGTTTAGAGTTGTATTTGAATAATTGTTATTTCGTACCAACTTTAACTAAGAACATTATCTTTATTTCCGTACTTGATATGGAAGGTTTTTCCTTTATGATTAAGGACAATTGTTGTACTTTTTCATTTAATGACATGGTTTATGGTAAAGCTACGTCTATCGGAGGTATTTATGTTCTAGATAATGTTAATGATGTATATCATGTAGAAAACAAGAAGCTCAAAACGGGTGAACCTAATCAATCCTACCTTTGGCATTGTCGTTTAGGACACATAAACGAACGACGCATAAAGAGACTTGTTTCAACGAAACTTCTCAAACCATTTGATTACGAATCTTATGGTGTATGCGAGTCTTGCATATTAGGCAAGATGACTCGTGCTCCTTTCTCAAGTAAAGGAACACGAGCAAGTGAGGTATTGGGCCTTATACATACCAATGTGTGTGGCCCAATGACTATCACCGCTAGGGGTGGTTACAACTACTTCATCACTTTTACCGACGACTTAAGTAGATATGGGTATGTCTACTTAATGAGGCATAAGAGCGATGCTTTTGAAAAGTTCAAAGAGTTTCAAAGTGAAGTAGAGAACCAATTGGATAAAAATATTAAAGTACTACGATCCGATCGTGGCGGTGAATACCTAAATAATGAATTTGATTCACACCTAAAAGATTGTGGCATTGTATCACAATGGACTCCTCCTGGCACACCACAGTTGAATGGTGTGGCCGAAAGGAGAAACCGAACTTTATTAGATATGGTTCGGTCCATGATGAGTCTCACTGAGCTTCCTGATTCATTTTGGGGTTTTGCCATTTTGTCCGCAATATTTTCACTAAATCGAAGCCCGACTAAAGCGGCCAATAAGACACCATATGAGATATGGAAGGGAAGAGTTCCTTATTTGTCGTTCATGAGAATCTGGGGTTGTGAGGCATATGTTCAGAACAAGTCTGACAACAAACTCGCACCAAGATCCGACAAATGTCTATTTGTAGGGTATCCAAAGGAAACACAAGGCTATTACTTCTACAATCGTCACGAAAACAAAGTGTTTGTGGCACGTGACGCTGTCTTTCTAGAAAATGACTTCATTTCTAGAAGACAGAGTGGGAGAAAATTTGAACTTGATGAAGTCCAAGAGCCACAAACCGAAAATGAAGTGGAGGAAAGCGTTCCCTCCTCCTCGGACACGGTTGTTGTTCCCTTTGAACCTAGGAAATCCACGAGGATTAGTCATCCTCCTGATCGATACCTTGGTATTGTCGAGGAAGATGTGTTAGACATGTTGCTTTGCGAAAGTGACGAGCCTAACACCTACAAGGCGGCCATATCTAGTCGTGATTCCATGCAATGGCTTCAAGCCATGCGATCCGAAATGGATTCTATGCACGAAAACCAAGTGTGGGATTTGGTTGATTTACCTGAAAAGGTGAGACCTCTTCAGTGTAAATGGATCTTTAAAATCAAGAATGGCATAGATGGACATAGAGATGTCTACAAAGCTAGATTGGTGGCAAAGGGTTTTACTCAAGTTCATGGTCTTCACTATGACGAAACCTTTGCTCCAGTCGCAATGCTTCGCTCCATAAGGATTATCCTAGCGATTGCCGCATTTCATGATTATGAGATTTGGCAAATGGATGTCAAAACCGCCTTCTTGAATGGGATTCTAGAAGAGGAAGTGTATATGACACAACCAGAAGGTTTTGTAGATACATCTAATCCTAGGAAGGTATGCAAGCTTAAAAGATCCATTTATGGTCTTAAGCAAGCGTCCAGAAGTTGGAATCATCGCTTTGATCATGTTATCAAACAATATGGTTTTGCTCGAAGTGTCGAGGAACCTTGTTTGTACATGAAGTTTAGTGGGAGTAAGGTAACCTTTCTTGTCTTGTATGTGGATGACATACTTCTTATCGGGAATGACGTTCTGATGCTTGCTTCCGTAAAGGAGTGGCTAGGAAAGCACTTCCAAATGAAAGATTTGGGAAATGCACAATGTATTTTGGGTATTCGGATCCATAGAGATAGATCCAAAAGGACGTTGGTATTAAGTCAAGAAGCTTATATAGATAAGATTCTTGATCGATTCAAAATGAAAGACTCTAAGAGAGGCTTTCTTCCCATGAGTCAAGGTACCATTTTATGCAAGTCACAGTGAAGTTGAACGCATGAAGTTGAACACATGAAGTTGATCCCATATGCTTCCGCGGTTGGATCAATTATGTATGCCATGACGTGCACTCGTCCCGATGTTTCGTATGCTTTAAGCATGACGAGTCGTTATCAAGCCAATCCAGGTGAAAGTCACTGGACAGCCGTGAAGAACATCCTTAAGTACTTGCGAAGGACCAAGGATTCGTTCTTAGTGTTTGGAGGGGATACTGAATTACGTGTAAGAGGTTACACGGATGCCAGTTTCCAAACCGATCGGGATGATTTGAAATCCCAATCCGGCTATGTTTATATGTTGAATGGAGGAGCCATTAGTTGGAAGAGCTCCAAGCAAAGTGTCACCGCGGATTCTACAACAGAAGCTGAGTACGTCGCGGCTTCGGAAGCTGCAAAGGAAGCTGTTTGGATTCGTCAGTTTTTGGAAGGACTAGGAGTAGTCCATTCCGTCGAAGATCCTATCACCATATATTGTGATAACAGCGGGGCCATTTTTCAAGCAAAAGAGCCCAAGTCTAGCAATAAGTCTAGACATGTACTTAGGAAATACCACGTGATAAGAGATCTCGAGGAAAGGAAGGAAATCGATATATGTAAGGTTGGGACAGACGATAATATCGCTGATCCTTTAACCAAGCCTCTTTCAAAGGCTAAACATGATGGTCATGTTGTTGCAATGGGATTGAGAAAAGTCCCGGATTTTCCTTAAGTTATCTAAGATGTAATAATTGGATATTGTAGCAATTTTTACATTTATGATAATAGCATTCATTGTTCGAGTTTCAATATGAACTTTTTGTTTAGTTTGACTAAACCCATACTTTGTTCATTCGAATGGATTGTGAGACAATCTTGAACCCTATTCAAGTGAACGTTTGAACATAGTATTTTTGCCCCTTGTCACTTAATGAGGTGACGACTCGGAGTGACAAGATTGTAAGTTGATCGATGGTTAGTTCAAGACCATGGGGTCATGGAGATGACTGGTCATTTACATAGGCAGACTGATTGTCACTCTGCCGGGCAGTGACCACAATAGAGTCCCTTATCAAATTAGTTGAAGCCTGGTCGTGGCGGGGATTTCTATTTTATTCCTATGAGTCGATTCTTTAGACTGGCGACCATTTATCTGAGTCGGTGCAGTTTCCGATTGGCTTAGGTTGGTGTCCTAAGTCGTGCCGTGAAAGGAGGCTGATGGGCATCTTCTGGGTCATGGTGATCTGCATTATACAGTATAAGTTGGGTCAACAGGAATTGTCCACCCACGTCGGGTACATACGTCCTTGGGCCACTCGAGGAGAAGTAACTGGAAATGCGTGGCCACGCTCGGAAATAGATCTATGGTAGATTTTCCGGTCAAACAGTTATTCTCCAGATCGAGAAAACCACTCTTATTATATTTAAATCACAAGTGCGACCTGAAAGACACCTTGTGATGAGTGGGAGGATGTGACATCGAAGAGACAAGAGAATCGGTAGCGCACAACTTGTGTAGACAAGTGGGAGACATTGATGGAGTAGGAGTACTCCGCAATATAGTGGCTACATGCACAACTTGTATCGGACAAGTGGGAGATTGTTGGAGCGAGTGTCCTCCACAATAGTGCAATGATATATTAAATCTCATGAGCGGAATATACTTGGGATAATTAGTACATTGATACTCCACGTCAGTTGATTAACGTAAATCGGTAACGCTCAGCTGACTAGAGTTAGACGTTATTGTCGTATGACGGCGGTGATCAGCTGATCCCTTTTGGTCACACCTATAGGATGAGACCCAAATAGAAGACTAATTATTTGTATCTGATACAGCTAATTAGTTCCTTGCGTATATAGTGATATATGCATGGTAACGAGAGTTATTTATTGGAGATAGAGTTTGGAACTCTGTCCGATTAAGTTCATTAGTCTATTATACGATAATTGACTGAATAAATTTTACGTCTTATTTTAATACGATTAAATAAGACCTAATTTAGTATTTAAACGTTAATTACTAAATTAGTTGAGGTTTTGTATGCTTTTATGGATAGTGGTAATTAGCCGTTAATATATTTACAAGGAGTTGTAAATTTAGCTAATTGATTATTATTATTATTATGGGACCTATTATATATAGATATAATAGTAATGTACTACTTAAAGAGTTAAGAGTATATTATTTGATGTGATCAATTATAGAGATAATTGATCATGTCACACATTGCATTTGTATGACAAATGACAAAATAAAATGGACCCATTTTATGTACATGTGTATGGTACACTAGTAAAAATAATGGCAATAGTGGTTGGTCTTATTTTTACTACATGCATAAATAATAGTAATAATTACCCTAGACCCTAGACTTTAAGCATGCAAATAAAATAATGCATTTTAGTCTTCCCCATGTGGGGTGGCCGGTTTTGGGGTAGTAAAAAGGGGGCTTTTTGTTCTCTTTTCTACTCACCAATTCATTTTGCATGCATGAGCTATTGCTTTTTACCTCATCTCTCCAAAACTCTCTCTAATACTAGTATTCATCTTCATTACTAAAGTAGTAATAGATTAATAATATTAGTATTGTTTTATCACTACTATTATCTAGTTAATAATACTAGTGATTATTTGGGTTGATCCTTGGTGCAACTTGAAGGAGATCTTCTACTTTGAAGATTCAAGGTTTTGGAGGATCATCCATACTATTATTAGCTCAAGAACAATAAGAAAAGGAGTTTTCTTATTGTGCCCAATATTTCCTCATTGTTTATGTAAGGAAATCTCTTCTTATATCTAGTTTTTGTCATTTGATGTCATGCATGTAACTAGATCTTTATATACTAAATTAACAAGTAATTTGGTAACTAATTAGAGGAGTCTAATTAGTGGGTTTCGAACCCTTCACAAGCTCCATAGGATACCCTAACCATTAGGGCCAGACATGGAAATCAGACCCCGCATCATCGAACCTACCCCGATCGAAGTTCGAGTCATTTTTACTCGACTTCCCCCTTTCCTACCACATTACAATACCTTACTCTCGAGGCCTTAGCTTCACAAAATCAAGCTCCAGATGTCAAAACATCAAAGCCACTTGCGACCTAGCTCCACATTTCCAAAATTATCCGGCTAGACTTGTCGTGAGCCTCCAAATTATAATTTTTATCCACTACTAACTCAAACAAATAGTAAGGACAAGTAGGGGTCGAACCCACAAGGAAGGTTACTATGTTGTTTTAAGTGTGTGTAAATCTATATAAATTAGTAACCAATATGGGGGGATTTAGGTATGTTGTTTCTAAGTCTAATAAACTAATGAAATAAATTAACAAAATAAAGTAAACTAATATGAATAAACGATGTAACAAATATGAGAAAAATACTTGGACCAAGCAATATCCACCATCAAGTTTAACGAATTGATCATTGGCTCTTCTATTCCACAATGCATATTAGAATACTTTGCTATGAAGTTTAATCGACTTCTAATTCCACTTACTAATAGTTATAAGGTTTGAGAAGCATACTCAAATAACCCTTACGATATTTTCAATTTAAATCAAGCGTCTAAATCGTATCAATATGTAGATTAAAACGATGGAATTTAGCAAAGAAGAAAGAATGATTACTCAAGCGGTATCACTTTGTTTCATACAAGTTTAATCCTTATAACTCAACAACGATGAAAAGCATACAAATTGGTGAATTATACTTGCTACTCGGATATAGTAAACAAACAAAAGATTCATTTAACTATTCTAGCAATGGTTTATCAATAACAAAAACTAGGTGATCAAGCTAGAAAATGAATTAACAAACCAAGAAACAATGCAAATTAAACTTGATATTCTTATATAAAAGTAAAATAGAAATGGGTCTTACAATTCACTAACTTGAAAGGCTTCAGCTACTTGTTCCAAGAATATGAACTTAGCCCTCCATACAAATGAACTACTTGCAAAATAAACTAGAAAATGCATGTGTTTTTTAGAATTACAAGTGATGATTGATGTGTTGGATGACGAATGTCATGGTGAACTTCTCCTCTTTATATAGTCGTCCATGGAGCATCTTCATCAATGGCTCATAAAGCCTCATAAAAATGAACATAATGAAGAAGAAGAATAAAAGAGGTTAGTAAAGAAGAAGAACAAAAGACTAGAGAAGGAATCCTATGCGAAAAAGAATCCAAGAAGGAATCCTATGCATAAATTTCTGCCGCTGACAGCGGATTTTTGAAAATCCGCTGGTAGCGGATTTTAGAAATCCTCCACTTCTTTCTTGCACTTGGTCTGGGCTTCCACTTTAACTTTGGGCTTGATTTATCTTCACTTCCGAAAGATTATTGACACTTTAACCCAATAAACATTTCAATCACAACCCATATTACTTTTCACCTTTTAATCCACCTAATACACATTTTTCATACCTTAGGCCATCAATTACGACATGCACACAATAATCCGTCAAAACACACTCAAATCTACAAAATAGTCAACTAAATGACCCTTATTAATTCCTACTAAACTAGACTAATCATTATCCAGACCAGTAACCAGCCCCAGACTCGAAAACTCAACCTGCGGTCGGCATAGAACATGCCCAAATAGTTCACACCACCTCTGGGGGCTACCCCGGAGAACGCTCACAGTCACAGGATCAACATTCTAACAATTCTAGCCCTTTGATCATGACATCATTGGGAATGCACCTAGCCTACACCATCGCTACGGCTAGTTACACACAAAGCCCTATTAAACTAGGCACCATAACATATCTTCCAATCCACTGAACTACGACATGGTTTGATTTCACCGCACGTGAATACGTAGGCAGCCTTTTAACAAAGGCACAACCACCCACATTGACACACATTCTAAAAGCACCGTCACTCCTATCACGACACTGTCATGTTCTCAACAGTTCGTTTTGTCATCCTGAGAGCTTCTCCTAGGCAGAAGTTCTCCATCCACTCACATAATCCAAATACTTTCAAAATCTAGCCTCCTTTCTATAACATGTCCTAGTACTCGGCTCTGTCGAAGACGAGAATCTGTCAGGACTCGAAGCAATAACCACTTTGGGAATGTACCCTAAAATCAAAAATCCAGAAGAGCACTAGACTACAACAGTCTCATTACAGACTACTGCAATTCCCTTGCAACGCATCCTTCCCATTTCGATGTACGACCGTGTTACCACTCGCCTAGGCTACGGAATAGCGCAACTTAAGAGTCTTGTTAGGTGGCCCACCCCCCTACCGAGTCACGGTCCAACCCTTGAGAGTCCAATCGTGTCTGTCAACTCGTCCGGTCACGTCCAGAGTCGAGTCTGTCAGTAGGCCTCTCTCTTCAAATTCCCGCTTTAAAATTTGCATAACTTAGCCATTTGAAAAAATCCTTTTCGACAAGGTCAAATTTCAGTCTATTTAAACTGCAAATTTCTTTTCTACCCCTTTTCCATTTTGAAAACCTAGCACGTGAGTTGCTTTCAGGATTCTGGTTTCAAAAGCTAAACAAAAATCACTTTCCCCAGCGCAAGTCAGTCGATAGATGCTAACTGCATTTCCTGTACGCTGTCTTGCTATCTGCTATATTTGCTATTTTCTGTCGACATATCTAAACATTTCAGGTACCAGCTTGGCTTCCCAACGGAACATCAAGTTTTTATTCCCCAACGTGAGTCGCAGGCCTGCGCAAACTCACTAAACACCCCAGCGGAAGGCCCAAGGTGACATTTCTCCTAAAAAAAACACGGGATGTGCCTACATATCGGTACACCCAGGGCTTCTTAGGCAAGCTCCCGCATAGTTCTGAGATGGGATGTGTCTGCAAACGGACACACCCAGAGCTTCTTAGGCAAGCTCCCGCGCAGCTCCAAGATGGGATGTACCCACATATATGTACATCCAGGACTTACACAACAAGTCCAAATCCCCACGGAGTTATCAGCATCAACTCAGGTATGATTTCTGTCTTATGGCTGGCGAGCCCTTCACGCAAATCTAACGGACTATAAACGACCCGACCGGAAGTCGACCAGGTCTTAATCCCCGATTGACCTGGTAGCTACTCTCACTTTCGCCTTGTCCAAGCCTCAGTCAGAGTGGGGGCTCTGTAAACATCCACATTTGGCTACTAGGTGTCTATAGCGGCTTTCAAAAGACACCCGATGATGATCGAACGCGAACATGCTTCTACGCGCTCAGATATGGGCTCAAAACTGTTAGTTTCTGGCTTGGGCTTTTTACGGAGTACAAATCTCACAAAACCAACCTCAAATTCAGGCCCAGCGGGTCGTTTCCAATAAAATAAGATTAATTTGGGTCAAAACCGACACCGGAAAAAACCCGTCTTTTAGCGACCGGGTCAAACCCCGGTCAGAGTCGTTTCCGAGACACAAAAAATAGCCATGAAAGTATCAAAAGTCCAACCCAAATACAAGATCTACAAAATACCCAACCCAAGGTCCAAAAGACCGGACCCCTTCGCTTCAGCTGACCCACTCGATCGAGTGTCAACCCACTCAATCGAGTGGGCCCTCAAATAGGCCCGTCTGCGGCTGCTTTGGGCCACCCGACCGAGTCAGCAGGGTACTCGGTCGAGTAGCCCTAGGTCGGGTGGGGAGAGCATTCCTATATATACTTCCCTTTGCATGCACAATTAACACACTTTTACACAACCTTAATCCACACTTTACAACTTTAATCTTCCTATCTCTACTACATACAACCCTAGCATCTAGCAAACCCTAAACCACCACAACTCGATCTACGTAACCTCGCTACTCTCGTGCCCAAGCCACGATTAAACGAGTTCTATCCGAGACTAAGAAACATGTAGGTTGAGGGTGCTAAATCTCGTTCTTCTCTCTTCTTCTCTCTCTCGCGTCGTCCTCCTCTCTTCCTCATCTTTTTTCGTCTTTTTTTATTTTTCTAATATCGATACTATCTCTAGTATTAAGACATTAAATTACTCGCTAATTCGTGTCGAGCGTGAATGATGACGGGATAAGGAAATCCGAATATACAAGGGTGCTTCACTCGACGTTGCCGGTCGCTTATCCCAACACTCCGAACGCTTGATTGTTGAAGCGAGTCAACATCAACAAAATCGTCTCTTTTTATTCTTGTCGCGTCATTATCGTCATAATTGTCGTTCATCGCACATTCATCAATTTTAAAACTATTTTCGAATCAAATTCTTTTTTTTAAAAATTAAGTCGAAACCTGTTGATGCGGATCCGACATCACACAATCCGTAAGTTTTTATCATGAGGTCGGGATGCGGAGGGAATCAAGTCAAGTCCTTTTAGTTCAAGCAAATTTAAAGTGTCGATCTATTAGATTCGATACCAACTCAATAGTTGGAAGTCGAATCTAAGCGATTTAGTCAATAAGTCTAATTAATGCGAATTCGTTGATGCTAAAAATAGTTGTCACCTAATTTGAAAGAATTAATACGACACTATAAACGCAGAGATAATTTATTTCGCTTTAGTTTGATTTAAAACGACTTACAAACATATTTTTTTAGATTTCGCTCTAAATATTCGATATCGATTTAATAATCGAATATCGGATACTATGAGTATCAAAGTCCGAATCGAGCATAAATCATACAATATTCTGCCCGACTCAATAAAATCATCAACTTTCCAAAATCAAAAGGCAATTTTGAAATCAACAATAAATTGCGAAACGAGCTATAGTTCGTACAGGGGGCACTCGATCGAGTGCCTAGCCCACTCGATCGAGTGGCACCCCAAAAATCGAGGCAGAATGACTTTTTGAGGACCACTCGGTCGAGTCTCTCAATGACTCGATCGAGTGGCGACCTACTTGGTCGAGTCTCTTAGCGACTCGGTCGAGTACCCCCTTAAGTTTTGGGCAGACCCCTTTTCCGAGGCACACTCGGTCGAATCCTTCAATGACATGATCGAGTGCCCTCTCATCACGTCAAAACGTGAGCCCTAAACACATTCTGAGCCTTATAAAATATTTTTATTACTTCGGTCAACACGTGTCAAGTCAATCACGTGATTTATTACTTTCTAAAATCACGCATCATGTCATTCCATATTATTTATAAACCGTTATTATCGTTATTACCGTTACTAACTTGTTTGTTTATGTCTTTTCGATTTATTTTCGTTAATTGTTTTATTGTACTAAAATGAATCTCGCATGCTAAATACAACTTTGACGTTAATTTTTAGATGCATTAAATCGACATAACAACTTATTCTAATTTTCGCATGTTTAGTCAAAACAATGTTTGCATATCATCTCATCGTATTACTAACGCGCGTATTAAAACAAGAAACGATATCTTAGTAGAGGCCGCTAATGTGCGGGCGGGGTTGAGTGTTCTTTGGAACTTCCCAACACGTACCCTCACCCCTTACTCAGAACGTCGGTTTCCGGATGCTCGAAACCCTTGGCGCACGAGAGTCATTCAATACACGATATCCTATAACGTCGGTATCGGTATCAAAATGCAAAGGGACGAACCCAATAAACTCTAACATCCGAATGGGCCGTATTTTGTACACGGCCCACTAAGATATTTTGTACACGTCCCGTATTTTGTGTGTGTATATATATATATATATATATGTATGTGTGTGTGTGTGTGTATATATATATATATAAAAATTAAATGTTTCGATAATTTTAAAGTAAATTAATGAATATTATGTTATTACACAATCAATATCTTTGAAAATATCTGGTAATATTTTTGTTATTCTTTAGGAAATATGTGGGAAATATACGATATACGGAAATATTTTGTAAATATTTCAATAAATAAAAAATTTAGAAATTATAATCTTCCTAACAATATAATTATACATATATGCGTTGTATGATTTACTTAATATTTATAAAAAAAATCATGATTTATTTCTTTCCTTGTTTAGTTAGATTTCTTACCTGATTATATAAAAATATCATCCAAATTTTTTCATTTAATCATCCAAATTTAAAAATATTTCTAATTGAACATTCCTTTTTATCATTTAATTGTTTTTTTTATTTCTTTTAAATTTTGTTTTTAATTCAACTAATGAAAATATTAATTTTTAATTTCATTTTTAATTTTTTTTATAATTACTTAATACAATTTTAAACATGAAAAATGAAAATATTATTTTGAAAAATGGACGTATAAATAGTATTTATTAATTTACGTGAAAGTAGAAAAAAATTGATTAATGATAATTATATTAATAAATTTGCCTTCAAATAAAATTATTTTAATCAAAATTAAACAATTAATTGAATGGTGAACACAACAAAAAATCTATATATATTTGCTCAAAATAAAGACAATTAAAAAAATTAAAACTTTCTACAATTAATTTAACTATAGTTTAGTAATAAATTAACTAAAGGTGTAAAATTACTAATCTAACTCTAAACTAATAACCCTAGGTTAGCAAAAAAATTGACACGTGGCGCAATATGGTTCGCTGTGTATAAAATTCTCATACACCGCGTGTAAGTGTAGTTTTTTCGATGATGAAGTGACATGTGGAGTCAAACTAATGAGGAAGGTCAAATCTATATCTATATCTCCATCTATATCCATATCTATCTATATCAATCAACTAGAAATGAAGAGACAGAATGCGACGAGGCATTCATTGTCTAACAATAAGTGCAAAACAACTGCAGTTTGCAAATAAATTAAATACTAGTGTAATACCCGTGAATAAATTCACAGGTTGCTCGCTTGTATTTTCATAGACAGTACATTGAAGTGACAACTGAAATTAGATTATTCGTTAAGAGGTCATAGGTTAGTTTAAAGGTTATTACGTATACGGAAGTATGAAGAACATGTAGTAAGTATCTTGATGCTTTGATCTTGCACTTTCTACTCCGTAGGTGTGGGTATTTAACCGGTTCATTAGAGAAGAGATTTCACGGGTTGTCCATTTGTATTGATATTGAAGAAGAAATGAATTAAAGATTTATTTTAGATTATTCGTTCAGAGTCTGAAAGTTAGTTTATATTATTAATAGGTGGACGAAAGTATGAACAACATAGAGTAAAGTACGGTTGGTGTTCATTTATACAACAGAGTGTGGTCATCCATACGCGTGTTAATAGGTGTACGAAAGATAGAACTACTTAGGCTAACCCACTATATCAAAGATTTTATCATAATTCACTAAAGACAAAATGGATGTTAATGAACTATATATATATATATATATATATATATATATATATATATATATTTATATATATCAGTAGTTATCTAGTGAGACAGTGTCATAATGTAAAATGTAGAAGACATCGTAAACATAACAACATATGCGTTAAACGCAGAAACCCGTATAAACCCGACCCTGACGATAAATGTAGAAACCCTTATAAACCCGACCCGTATACACCCAAATTTACTCCCCAAATTATTCTTTAAATCCAAAAAAGAAAAAACTATTAGCCGAGAAATGAAGGCCTTCATCACCAACTATTTGATCTTGATCGATTATCATTAGTTGTAGTTAGTTGACATCTTCGTCAGGTAAGAATAGTAAAAAATAATGTTCGTCAAACAGTCAAACCCTCTATCATATTACTGAACTTACACAAACTTATAGACTTCATCGGAATGTGTAATGTATACAAATCATTTTTATTGCTTCAATATACGCATTCAATATTGATAATAAACCTTACGATACTTCAAATTTAAAAAGTAAGATCAATAGTCTGCCGTGATTGCACTTGTAGTCTTGTAGTCTTGTACTCCGTATTGCAAACTACAGGCGAAACTTGTAAGCGGTTTATAATGTTTGGTGAATATAACTTGATTTATAATGTTTGGTGAATATCCATAATTAAAAAGTGTAATTTGGGTTTTTTAGCTCGTATGAGGCGTTGATTAAGCTTAATAGTTGAAGTTTTCTTTACATTAATTTGGATGTATAAATCATACATAAACATTCTATTGAGATGGAGAGAATATATGATATTATATTGTAAAAAACATTATTGGGTGATTAAACTACTGATTAAATGGGTGAAAAACAACTATTACTTTAGGTATATAATAAGGTGAGTTCATGAGTTACAAATTGTCTTATCTGGGAATTTGAGATATGTTTTGATGCAGTAAAATCAAAATTAGTGTAAGACACAATAAATAGTGTTATCAAAGACCGTCAAATAACAACAATCCACATTATGTGAGACGTCTTTAAATACGTTATTAAAGGTCGTATCTTTAAAAATGTTGTATATTACTGTACATAGTATACTTTATTCAATACTCCGTATATCAGTTCAACTTACTCAACAAATTAGCATGGGATACAATAAAAACATAATTCATGTGAATATCATCTTAACTATTAACATCATCTTGTTCTTAACATCTTACTAATATATACTCAAAACACCACATATTTTATTCTATACATTAGTATATACAATTCGGCAACTCAAATATTATAGAGAAGGGAAGATTGTGGGGAAATGAGAAAGATATGGGAGGGTTGAAAAAGTTAAATTGGACATAATTTGTTAGAAAGTATTAAAATTATGAGTGATTCAAGAAATAAGAGAGAAAGAAGAGGCACAATTAAATGGTAAAGTGTAATACCCGTGAAAAAATTTCACGGATTGCCCACTTGTATTGATATTGAAAAATAAATGAAGTAAAGATTTATTTTAGATTATTCGTTCAGAGTCTGAAAGTTAGTTTATGTATTAATAGGTGGACAAAAGTATGAACACCATAGAGCAACTTGAAATGTTTGTATAAGTAGTTAATTGTCCATCGATGAATATAATTATACTAAACGCAGAAACCCATATAAACCCGACCCTTATGATAAATGTAAAAATCCGTATAAATCCGGCCTGTTTAAACCCGACCTGTATACACCCAACCTTAATCCCCAAATTACTCTTTTAATCCAAAAAGAAAAATCTATTAGTTGAGGAACGAAGGCCCTCCTCACCAACTATTTGATCTTGATCGATTATCATCAGTTGTAGTTAGTTGGCATCTTCGTCATGTAAGAATAGTGAAAAATAATGTCCGTCAAACAGTCAAAGTCTCTATAATATTACTGAACGTATACAACTCTATAGACTTCATCGGAATATGTAATGTATACAAATCATTTTTAATGCTTCAATATAGGAATTCAATGTTGATAACAAACCTTACGATACTTCAAATTTAAAAAGTAAGATCAATAGACTCCCGTGATTTATCACGTGTATTACACTGTAGTCTTATACTTCGTATCTTTTATATATTAAAGTAGAAGAAAATGAAGGCACCACATTCACCCACGTAGGCAGTCACATAAGCGCTGACATATCAATGATATGGTGTTGAGTTGGCTAGGTTGAACAAACAATTAAAAAATAAACTTACAGCAGTTTCCGATATTCAATAACCTCCCTCTAATTTCCCTAACTTGAATGATAATCAATTCAATACGAAGCATCAGTAATTGTGGAGCAGTTTTCTAACCTCCTGTGAAATCACCACTTCTCCCTCTTATATTTCCATTACTAGAATAGTCACCGTTACTCTTCTCTAAATAACAATCACTCTTCTAAAAACTTATCCTCAAAGGGTGAATGAGTTGCACCACTATCGAATTCTCAAAATTTCTCCTCAAAGGGTGATTAGTAAGTCAACCACTATCAAATTCTCAAGTATCCTCTTACCACTGAGTCGACAACATCTTGGTTTTCATTGTTGACCTTTGTGTTGATATAAGAGGAAGATTAAGGCTGTCGTCAAGAAGATGTACGACATCTAGGCAAAGAATGTTCAAAAATAGGTTCAAGCCCTTCAACAGTTTGTTCAACCTAAAGCCGGCGCCAAAAAAATTGATGTTGAGGTATTTTTTTCATCTATTTGTTTCTGTCTTTCATATATTGTATGTTTAACATGTATTTCGTTTATTTACTTTATATTTTGTTTGTTTATTGTGTAATTATGGGGGTGAATTGGTCAAGTTGTTTGACCTGGAATGCTGTTATTGGTTAATTGATTTGTGGTTTTTTTGTTTGAAAAACAAAAAATTCAGTGAATTACAGTTTTGGTGATTAAGGGTTTATTGATATCAAACTCACTAGTTACAAACTAAAGGCAAAACTTGTAAGCGGTTTATAATGTTCGGTGAATATAACATGATTTATAATGTTTGGTGAATATTCATAGTTAAAAAGTGTAATTTGGTTTTTTTAGCCCGTATGAGGTATTGATTTACCTCCATAGCTATTAATATCATCTTTTAGTTCTTAATATCTTTCTAACATATACTCAAAACAGAACATATTTTATTCTATACATTAGTATATGCAATTCATCAACTCAAATATTATTAAGAAGGCAAAATTATGGGGAAATGAGAAAGATATGGGGGAATTGAAAAAATTAAGTTGGACATAATTTGTTAGGAAATATTAAAATTATAAGCATTTCAAGGAATATGGGAGGAAGAAAAAAAGAGGCACAATTAAATGGTAATGAGAGTTGTGCAAACTTACCGTCTTGTTACCCGTGTATTAATTAATTACAGTAAATAAAATGATTTACTTAATTTCTATCAATTATACTAACTTATATACCAAATAAGTATGCCAAATTTACAACGGACTGTTTTACGTTGATATGCGGAATTATATTTTTCATAAACATTGAACAATGCGTAAAAATGAATTGACAAACGTGTCATATAACGTTACGTGTGAGAATAAATTGTTTCATCATTTAGAACTCAGTTCTTAAATTTAAGAACAAACTTTATTGTGCAATAGAGGAACTTCTAAAAGTTGTCATTGGTGACAAATCCAATAAAAAACTATTATTGCACTTGCTCTCATATAGGTTCAAAAGTCTTGATACTTTATAACGTTTATAGCCATATAATTTACGGGAAAATCTTTCTGAACGAAATACTCCGTATTACGTATTAAGCTACTAAGCTTCTAAATAACAAATTAAAATGTCGGATTTTACATCATTAATTGGTACACCATAGTCATTTCATTTGACATCGATAAGTAGTAACTCATTTCTCTATTCAAGGAGTGACCCTTGACGACGTAGCTCCCGTCTTAGATAATTGAACCTAGAATCACAGAGGTACGTAAGGTAACCATTCAACTCTTATATTATTATTTTAAAATGTGCATATTGAATTTGTACTCGGAAATATAGTATTAGCATCAATGCATTAAACAGTTTATTGTAAGACATTTAGAATCATCTAATATGTAACATGAGAATAGTGATAGTAGAACCACAAAGAGACATCTTTTTATACAATGCTCTTCCATTAGTTAAGATATTAATTGAGAATGAAGGTTTACCGAGATGAATTAATTAATTATTTGAAAGTAAAATTTTACCACTCACAATGTTAATGTTATCGAGATTCATTTAATACTTTTTTAATGTTACCGAAATTACTACTCCACTACTTACTATGGGTTGCATGAGTTTTTGGGTGTAAAGTTGTGACTTTTGGAAAGATGATGAGACTCGGTAAAGAAAGTTAGGTGCAAAGTTTAACATTTAATTTAATCAATTTTTTTAAAACCACATTCAATTAGTTGATTATGAAGGCAACTCTTTAATTTGATTAGATGAGCTTTTATTTCGACATGTACTACATTAATTTAGTTGGATGAGTTTTTTAGATGCATTAATAATCTTGCTTTTATTTATGGAAGAAATTATAATATGTATTGTAGGAGCATATATTAGTCTTGATTACCGGAAATATATTAAATTTAAAAACTAGTTTATATTTTAAGTTAAAAAATGTATTTTATTTTAAAAAAAATTAAATTTATAATAAAAAATGTATTTTATACTTTTAAATGTATTTTATATAAATTTACAAAGTCTAGCTACCTTAATAGCATTCATTTGGCCATGCAAATTTACCGTAGAATCAAATCTTGCTTGATGAACGACAATTTGGTCATGCCATAAATAAACTATTAGGAAAAAATACTTATAAAGTATTATACTTTGTATTAGAGAAAGTAGTAACAAAAAAAGTATCAATTTAATATGTAAATTACGAAAAAAAAAATAAATGAGATAAAAATATCAATTTTAATACTGGTAAAATATATACATTATTGAGATAAAAATTAATAAAAAAAAAGAGACTAATATCAATTTTAAATTATAAATTAAATGAATAAAATAAATGAATAATAACTCAATCCGTTCAACACATTTTCCAGCATTATCTACTAAAATTTAAAAATATTAATTAGACTTAACATCAACCCTAAACACTCCGGAGTATCATCAAAGCTATCATCCTCAATTTTAACCCCTTGATCAGTCGAATTTCATGTTATAATATAAATTTAAAGTAGAATCAAAACCTGATGAAGGGAAATTTTTCTGCGTTAAATAAAATGGTAATCTCTTATATTAGAGATAGTTCTAATGAAAAAATTATTACCTTAAAATTTAAATTACGAAATTGAATAAAAACAATTTTTGAATTGTTTTATACCGATATATTATACAAAATGAGTTATATTTATACATTAATTAAGATATTTAATTAATAAAATGCATTATATTAATATTTTAAATTAAATAATGTATTTCGTCAATATAGAAAAAATATTTTTAAAAATATAGAAAAAATATTACGTCATATTTCGTTATACTCCCTCTGTTTCATTGAAAACTTATACTTTTCCTTTTTCGTAAATTTCTTTGAAAGCTTCTACTTTCTTTTTTGATATCACTCTTCTCTCATACATAAATGGCCCACCAACTTTACCCTCTCCCTACTTTTGAATATTTTATTATTGTTCTTAAAAAATGTGCCATTTTTTAAGTGAAATCTTTCATTGAAATGGAGGGAGTACGAAGTATTTCACAATTCTTCAAATATTTTACAAAAAAATAGAATAATATAGAAAAAATAATTTAAAAATATAGATTTTTTTTTAAAAAAAAAATGTTCCGGTTACGGAAACAATTCACCCGGCTCAGAATCCGGATGGTACAATTGGATTGATTACGGATAATTAGCTGCTTGATTCTCTTGATCTCCCTTTCCTCTCGCTCCTGGAATCGGACTTCCCCGGCGGAAAGCGGCCTGCTCCCTGCACAGTGAACGCACAGGGCCTCGGAGGTTGTCCGAGGAAACCCTCTCCGATGCCTAAGTCAGTCCGTGGAATGCCTTTTACGAACCTAGCTCGTGAGGAACTAGGCGGCGTTTTAAGAGCAAGAGTCTAGAGAGAGAAAATCCAACCCCCCTCATGTGGGAGATGGGGAGGTATTTATACCTTCCCACAAGAGAGAGAAGAGAAAGAGGAATGGTTGGATGGGAGAGTGACAAGTGGCGGCTTCCCATCCATCCATTCCCAATTACCTTAGGCAAAATGACAGGAGGGCCCTTGGGGTTCATGGCCCTGTCGGTCAGGGATTTCCCCAGGGCAGACAGTCTCCAAGTGGGGGGCTGCCAAGCCTTGGCAGGCTGCGTTGGCCGGCGCTCTCGGCAGCTGACGGCCAACTTATCGTTTTCACGCCTTGTTCTTGGTTCTTGCCGGGGGCTGGTCTTTCGACTCTCCGACAGGAATTGCCCCGGGGCCTGCATAGCAGGCAGTTGATTGTCAGGCGGCCCACCCCCAATCAATTGGCCCTCGTCAGTAGGAGGGAAGTAAGACTTTTCCTCTGCTGGCGATCCTTGCTTGGAGGGGGGTTGACTTCCATGTCTGTCGCAGCATTTAATGCTTCGCGCCTTCCCCATGGAACTTTGTACTGTTCCTGTCAGGAATGCAAAGAGGCAAGAATACTTCCGTAATGATTGCTCTTTTCTTCTGGGCGGATTTTGGGGAAACGTGTGGTGTTTCTGATTGGTGGCTCTCCTCCCAGGGTGGTTGGAACGCTCATTAATGCGGAGTTCACCTTGGTATAAAATCTTCAGCTTTCTTGATCACTTGTGCTTCATTCTACTTTCAATCTCTCCATTTTCTTCATTTTAAACATGGCTTGGATTAAGAAAAGTGTGGTTCGCCGTGGAGTAAAACATGTTTCCTTTATCTTCAGGGGGTTTTGGCGACTTAGATATGCACGAGCTGCTTATTCAACTGTTCGCCGGAGCCGTTGCTCACGACTTCGCCTTCGCCGGAGGAGAGGGAAGACCTCTATCAGAATGGGCAAACGCCCCAGGAGGTCATCTCCCCCTGCCGCGCCTAGATTTAGGCGTTGCCCCCAGGGAGGGGGCTGCTATGATAGGGGGTGCCATGAGTGTTTTCCATGGCTGCACCCTGAACAATTCGGCCCTAACTCCGACACCGACTCTTCCCTGGAGTCGGGCCCTTCTTCGCCTGTAAAGAAAACAGGCTGTCGCACTTGCGACGAGTCCCGAGCTGTCCCTTTTGGAAGGGATTGGGAAGACAGCAGCCGTGATTCTGACGACAGTGAGGGCCTCGGCCGCCTGAGCGATAGGGACGAGGATGGGGCTGCAACTGACCCCTTTCAGGATTCCCCAAGTTGGGACTGGGGTTCGGCTCTCGGGAGCCCAGGCAGTCCTGGAGATTACTCTCCAGATTTGGGGAACGACTAGGCCTACGCGGCAGGGTCTTTAGTTTCTGTCAGGCTGGGATTTTTCCAAGCCTTATGTAATTTTTCTTTCATGCATGCTTTATGATGTACTTTCCGCTTGCGGTGTTTTCAATGAAGTGGATATTTTGCGCATTTTGAATTTTTTTTTTTTTTTTTTTTTTTTTTTTTTGAATGGAGTCGTTGATTGACTTTTCTTTCTGACGTTTCCGTTTACCGAGGCCCTTCTTGAAAAAGGTGAGCAGTCGGTGTTCAGCGCGTGACACGTGGAAAGTCTTCGCAGGTTTTGTCAGGGGTTCAACCTTTCGAACTTCTTTGGGCCCTTATATAAAAACCCATCTCTCCCTTCATTATTTTCTTTTACTTTTCTTGACACTCTTACTCCCCCTAACACTTCTTGAATTCCCTTCATTGATCGAGCGTTTCTTTCTTGGAGGAGCAAGGATCATCTCTTGTCGCCGTCTTTGATAACCTCACCGGCGTTTTTTAGGTTAGAACCCTTTTTTCCTTTTTTGAATCTTTCGCTTCTTTTCTTCCCTTCCATAGCCTAAATGTCGCGAGCCCGCCCCCTTTCCTTTGATTCTTTGCTCGGAGGGACTAGCGGCGGCGACGGCGGTCGTCGTGACGTAGCCTCTTCCTCCAGGGTTGGCCCCCGGGAGGGAGATGATTATAGGGGAGAGGGGGCTGAGTCACCTGACCCAGCTCCCTTCGATGTGATCGATTCTGACGATGAAGCCCTGGAGGTGGACCCTGCCAGGGTGGCCGGTCCTCTCATCCGCAGGGAGAGAGGGAGGACCTATTTTTTAGACAAGGAGAAGTACGTGATTCCCTTACAGACCTACCCCGAGGCCAAAAATAGGGACCTGCTCTTGGAATGCGACGCAGCTAGGGCCATTGAGCAGTTTTATAATTTTGGGGAGGGGTATACTGTGGTGATCCCTGGGGAAAAAGACACCGTATGTTGTCCCCCAGATGGGTGTGTAGCTGTCTTTCATAAGGCCCTAGAGTTTGGCCTGCGATTTCCGTTGCATCCCTTCCTGGAAGATACTTTCAGGAGGATGAACGTCGCCATCGCTCAGCTGACTGCCACAGCCATTAGGGCTTTAGTGGCTTACACTTGGACCTGCCTGTTCCATGGTGAGGGGCCCTACATCGACGCCCTTCGCTTCATGGTTGGCCTTCAAATGGTGTCTTCATCAGGGGGGATGGCTCCCCTGGCTACTGGTCTCTGCTGAGACAGAAAAAATACGCCCTGGTATGGCCACCCCTGAGCAGTCTCAAAGATTGGAAAAACAACTTCGTATATGTCCATAGTGCGACGGGGTGGAAAATTCCCAGGCACTTTAGGAATCATGTCCACACTCGCATGGAGACACGTGAGGAGTATCATCCTCGCGTCGGGGGGAAGGCTCTGGAAGTCAGGCTGACCGACAAGGAGAAGATTTTGATTAAAAAATTTGAGATCGTGGCGGACAAACATGGGAACTTTTGCCCTGTTTTCTGGCTCCCTCACGCGGAGCTTATCACTACTGACGAGTACCTGCTTCCCATGGGCCTGATTCGTGGCCTTGAAGGTAGTTCTAGGGTTTTCTTGTTGTCGCGGTTTTCCAGGGATTTTATCTCTCCCTGCTTTTTAAATGACCGCCTCTCCTTTTCTGCAGATTCCTACTCTTGGACCTGGACCAAGAAGCAGGTCAGAAGGTTAGGCCTGAGCGAGGAATTGCACGTTCTTTCAAAGCGCCCTTCTCTTCCGCCAAACTTTAAGAAAGGAAGTAAGGCCCTGATGAAGCTTGTGAAAGACTTCGCCGCAGGTCGAAGATTGCCCCTTCCTCCCCGGCTGCCTTCGTCGAAGCCGGCGACTCCTACTCCCAGCACTCATGAGGGGGAAGCGGAGGTTACCTCAGGGGCTACTCCTTCCCCTGGCCAGAAGCAGGGTGCTTCTCCAGCTGGCCCTCGGATCTCGCAGGGAACGCAGCCTGGAGACTCGGAGGGGACCGGGGAGAGTACTCCCTTGGAAGTGAGGAGAAAAAGGGAGAGGGAGCCCCCCAGCGCTGATGTGGTGGATTTGGAGGCGGATGTCTCTACCCCGGATGCAAAACGCCCTGCTCGTGAGCCTTCGAGCATTCCCTTCCCTGAGGAGAATGTAGAGTTTCACTACACGGCTGGGGATAGCGTGGACGTTTCGGGCCTACTTTCTGACTCTGGGGCTGTCTTGGCTGACCGCCTTACAAAGATGGTAACTTCTACTTCCCACCAAGTGCTTCAATATATCCAACGCACCTCCAAGGTTATGTTGGCCTCTGCAGAACTGGCGGCTCTCAGCCGCCTGAGCGATGAGGAGCTAACAGTTACCCCTGGGGCTCCTCCTCCTGACCGCCTGGCTATGGTAGAGAGGGACGCTGCCTTGATAAGCTCCTTGAAAGACAAACTGGAGGAGGCCAAGAGGCAGGCTGATAACTGGAGGGTGCAGGGGGAGATGGCTGTGAAGGAAGTTGCCAAGCTGGGGGCCGATCTGCAGGAGAGCCGACAATCATTGGACCGTGCTAACATATCTTTGGCTGAGATGGGGCATTTGAAGGGAAGGGTGACTGTTTTGGAGGAGCAGCTGTTACAGGCAAAGTCGGCTTTTGACCAGGCACAGTCGGCTTTTGACCAGGCCAAGGGAGAATGGGCAAAGGAGAAAGAGTCCTTGGCTGCGGAGAACGAGGAAGCAGTGGGTGCCAGCTTTGTGAGTGGCGCCAACTCTTCTCTGGAATTGGTTATGGAAGTGATAGGGGAGATGTTCCCTTCTTTTGACGAGGACACTTTCCGGAGCCTTTATTCTGCTAAGGATGAAGCCCGGGTGACTAGGCAGCCTGAAGCAGACGCCAACGCCCGCCAGGATGCCGCATGATGCCCCCTCTCTTTTATAAAAACTCTGCATTCTCTTGTGCTGAACCAGTGTTTCATGGTTTTTCTTGTAATATTTTGCTACTCGGTTTTTCTGACTTTGTAAAATTTCTCCACCCTCCTCGGGTTGTTTGTAGGATATTTTCCTTTGCTTTCTATGACATTACTGTTTTAAGGATCTTTTTCTCGTATGTTTGATTGCGCCTGTCATGGCCTATCTCTGGTTTTTCGTTCAAAGTCCAGGGGGCCTGCCCCCTGTCTGCCCAGAGGCAAGCAGGGTAGCATTTGTGTTTTTTATACAAGGTTGGGGGGCCTGCCCCCAGTCTTTGTTGATACGGCCTGACCCTGGCTTTTCGTTCAAAGTCCAGGGGGCCTGCCCCCTGTCTGCCCAGAGGCAAGCAGGGTAGCATTTGCGTTTTTTATACAAGGTTGGGGGGCCTGCCCCCAGCCCTTGTTGATACGGCCTGACCCTGGCTTTTCGTTCAAAGTCCAGGGGGCCTGCCCCCTGTCTGCCCAGAGGCAAGCAGGGTAGCATTTGCGTTTTTTATACAAGGTTGGGGGGCCTGCCCCCAGTCCTTGTTGATACGGCCTGACCCTGGCTTTTCGTTCAAAGTCCAGGGGGCCTGCCCCCTGTCTGCCCAGAGGCAAGCAGGGTAGCATTTGCGTTTTTTTTTTTTTATACAAGGTTGGGGGGCCTGCCCCCAGTCCTTGTTGATACGGCCTGACCCTGGCTTTTCGTTCAAAGTCCAGGGGGCTTGCCCCCTGTCTGCCCAGAGGCAAGCAGGGTAGCATTTGCGTTTTTTTTATACAAGGTTGGGGGGCCTGCCCCCAGTCCTTGTTGATACGGCCTGACCCTGGCTTTTCGTTCAAAGTCCAGGGGGCTTGCCTCCTGTCTGCCCAGAGGCAAGCAGGGTAGCTTTTAGGTTTGCGTTGGGGGGTTCACTTTTCCTGATTTTGGCAACAGGGGGGCCTCCCCCTATTGCCCCCTGCTCGTTTGTTTGTGAAAGAGTGAACAGACAACGAGTATAAATCTGTATCTTCTCATTTCTTTTTTTTTTTTGAAAATTCTTTTGACATTGGGGTGGTCGGAGCCGTCGACATTTTTTTGATCGTCCTCCGCCTTTTTACTGTAAAAGTGAAAACTGCCTACGATTCTGCTTAGGCGTAGTACTTTTTCAGCGTATCTGCATTCCAATGAGCGCTCAGCTCTTGTCCCTCTAGATTGGATATCCTGTACGTGCCTGGACCCAAAACCTGAGTTATTTGGTATGGGCCCTCCCAATTGGCGCTTAGTTTCCCATGCTCTCTTGATTTTCCAGTTGCCTGCGTTTTTCTTAGGACTAGCTCGCCCACCTGAAAGCTCCTCTGCCGGACCTTGCTATTGAAGGCTTTCCTCATTCGCTGCTGGTAGGCAGCGATATTTGTACCGGCTTCCTCTCTTAGCTCACTTATCAGGTCTAGGGCCTCGACCATCGCGGCTTCATTCTCAGCCTGGTTGTACAGTTGGGAACGCAGAGAGGGAATCCTTGTCTCAATCGGCAATAAAGCCTCTGCTCCGTACACCAAGCCAAATGGGGTCTGGCCTGTAGACTCCTTCCTGGTAGTTCGGATGGACCAGAGTATGCTGGGGAGTTCATCAGCCCACCTACCCTTGCAGTCATCCACCATTTTCTTCAGGCCATTCAGAATTTGTTTGTTGGCTGCTTCTGCCTGTCCATTGGTTTGAGGGTGACAGACAGCTGAGTAGGCGACTGAGATGTTATGGCTTTCTAGCCAGATCCTTAGTGGGTCATTATCGAACTGCCTGCCGTGGTCGAACACTAGCATCTTCGGTACACCGAACCGGGTAATGACATTTCGCCAGATTACCTTTCGGACAGCCGGCTCAGTGATGTTGGGCACTGCTTCAGCCTCCACCCATTTGGTGAAGTAGTCTATGGCGACTATCAAAAATTTTCTGCCCCCTGTGGCCACTGTGAAGGGCCCTAGAATGTCCATCCCCCATTGAGCAAAGGGAATGGGAGATAGGATTGGCCTGAGCTCCTGGGCCGGGGCATGGATCGACGGGGCGAAGAGTTGACATTTTCTGCATTTCTGGGTCAGGCTCCTGGCATCTGTCAGCATGGTAGGCCAGTAGTAGCCTGCCCTGAGGGCCTTGTGGGCCAGCGACCTCCCGCCGATGTGATGTCCACAAATTCCTGAATGGATATCATCCAATACTTCAGCGGCCTGATCCGCCCGTAGGCATTTAAGCAGAGGATAAGTAAAAGATTTTTTGTAGAGCTCTCCATTAATGAATATGAACCAGGCTGCTTTAGCCTGTACCTTCCTTCTTTGCAATGGATCTGGTGGTAGGACACCGTGCCTCTTGTACTGGACGAAGGGGGTCATCCAGCTTTCTGGTTCTTCTTCCATGGCGTTAATTTCCTGACCAGGATTAGTAGACCTTTCGTGTAAAACGTCAACCCATACCGACCTCCGGATGTCCTGCAGACTGGAGCTTGCCAGTTTTGACAGGGCATCTGCTCTGTTGTTCTGTGATCGGGGAATTTGTTTGATCTCGTATGATTTCAATCCGGATAGCTCTCTTTTTACCGTCTCTAGGTATGCGGCCATCGCTTGGTCTCTGGCTTCGTATTCTCCATTAATCTGGTTGGCGATGAGTTGGGAATCTGTCGCCAAGATAATTCGCTCCGCCCCTGCAGCTTTAGCTAACCTGACGCCCGCGAGTACTGCTTCGTACTCAGCCTCATTGTTTGATGCTGGGAAGACGAATCTGAGAGCATGCTCAAAGTCGGTCCCTTCTGGGCTGGTTAATACAACTCCTGCGCCTGCGCCGTTGGCCGTGGAGGACCCATCAGTGTGTACGACCCATTCCTGGGCAGGGGCTTCCTCTTCCCCTGAGTGGGAGCACTCAGCCAAAAAGTCTGCCAGGGCTTGGGCCTTGATGGCTGTTCTCGGCTGGTAAGATATACCCAGCCCACTCAGTTCAATTGCCCATTTCAACAATCTTCCTGATTTTTCGAATTTTTCCAACACTTTTTCCAGGGGTTGATCGGTGAGGACAATGACTGGATGCGCGTCAAAATAAGGTCTGAGCTTCCGGGCTGCGATTATGACCGCGTAGGCAGCCTTTTCAACCATAGGATAATTCTTCTCAGCTGCCCCCAGCGCATGACTCACAAAGTATATAGGTTGCTGGGTGCCTGCTTCTTCCCGCAGGATGACTGCGCTGACGGTTATGTTAGTTACTGCGATGTAGAGAAAAAGTTTTTCTCCTGCTACTGGTCTTGCCAGGGTAGGGAGCCTCTTAAGATGGTCCTTCAGTTGCTCGAAGGCTTCTCTCTGCTCGCTTTCCCATTTGAACTGTTTGTTTCCTTTCAGAATTTTGAAAAAAGGAGTGGCTCTGTCAGCTGACCGGGCAATAAATCGTGCCAAGGCGGCCATTCGTCCCGTCAGGCGCTGGATGTCCCTGATGGTCTTGGGCTCAGGGAGGTCCAGAACCGCCTGAATTTTTTCAGGGTTGGCATCAATGCCCCGAGAACTGACCAAGAATCCTAGGAATTTTCCGGAGCGGACTCCAAACGTGCACTTTTTCGGATTCAGTTTCATTTTGTAAGTGCGCAGAGAACTGAAGGTTTCCTGCAAGTCTGTCAGGTGTTCCTTGTCTTCCCTGCTTTTTACGATGGCATCGTCAACATAAGCTTCGATGTTTCTACCTTTCTGCTTCTCAAACACTTTATCAACCAGACGCTGGTACGTAGCTCCCGCATTCTTGAGCCCGAAGGGCATCATCTTGTACATGTACGTGCCCGAACTAGTGATGAACGCGCACTTCACCCTGTCCGGCTGCCATAAGTATACTTGATGGTAGCCTGAAAAGGCGTCTAAGAAGCTTAGCATGGTGTAGCCACTAGTGGCGTCTACCAATTGATCGATCCGGGGGAGCGGATAGCAGTCCTTTGGGCAGGCTTTGTTTAGGTTCGTAAAGTCGACGCACATTCTCCACGCTCCAGATGACTTTTTGACCATAACAACATTTGCCAGCCATTCCGGGTAGTCGCAGACTTCGATAAAGTCTGCTTTCAAGAGTTTGTCAATTTCTTCCTTGATTGCTGCGTCTTTTTCTGCAGACATGTTTCGTTTCTTCTGTTTTACAGGGCGAGCATCCGTGCTTACGTTCAGCTTGTGAACGATGCATGAGGGATCAACGCCGGGCATTTCGTCTGCGGAATAGGCAAACACGTCCTTGTTTTCTCTCAGAAGTTTGACCAGTTCGGCCTGGTAGGATTCCTCCAAGCCTGTTCCTACCAGGACCTGTCTTCCTGGTTCTAAGTCCACCAGCATGCTGTCGCCTCCCGGTTCCAGGCGGTCGGGAATCGGGTGCTCAACTGGGACTTCGCCTTCCCTGCAGGGGGAACTGTCAGCTTTTCTTTTTCCTTTCCTGTCCTTCTCATGCTCTTGTAGGGCCACGGAGTAGCATTGTCTAGCTGACTCCTGGTCCCCACGTATCTTTCCTTCCAGCCCGAAGTCTGTGACATATGCAATGGTGAGAGCTCTGATGGAGATTGCGGCCTCGGTTTCATCCAGCGTGGCCCTGCCAATCAGGGCATTATAGGCAGACCTTGCGTCCACAACAACAAAGGTTGCCCTGACATTTCTGGCTGCGGAACCTTCCCCGAAGGTGACGGGCAAGTCGATGACGCCCATGGGCAGCACGCCGGCCCCACTGAATCCATACAGGGATCCGGGAGCAGGCCGTAGATGCCTTTTTTCCAGGCCCATTTTTTCGAAAGCATCCTTGTACAAAAGATTTGTGTATGCACCTGTGTCTACCATACATCTTCGCACAATATGGTTGCTGATTTCTAAGGACAGCACCAGAGGATCACTATGCGGATATATCACCCGCCCTGCATCATCAGGGGTGATGCTTAGTGTCACTCCCTTTGGGCTCCCTTCTTTCTCAGCGTAACAGATCTGGTTTCTCAGCTCGCGCATTTGCCTTTTTTGACTTCTTCGACTGAGCTGGCCCTCAGTGCCCCCTGAAATCACGTGGATTATCATCCGGTTCTGCGCAGACCCCTCGGGTTTCTCAGACACTTCTTTCTGAGACTTGTTTTTAGCTGCGTAGTTGGCCAACCATCCGTTCCTGATTAATTTCTCAATCTCATCTTTCAGGTGACGGCATTCTTCAGTGGTGTGGCCAATACAGTCGTGGAAAGTGCAGAACTTCTTTGGGTCGCCTTTTGGGCTGCGAGGTTTGCTTGGACGGTTCCATTTGGCAGTTTCTTTTTCCAGTTCGAAGATTTCCGCCCTGGACTTGTTCAGAGCGGTGTAACTATCGAATCTGGGTTGGTAGACTGGGCGTTCTCTCTTGGGAGTGTCTCCCTCCTCTTTTTGCTTGCCTGGTTCACCTCTGCCCCTTCCACCCTGCGGTCCCCCTTGAGGCTTTGCTTGGCCTGCAGGGATGTCCGTCAGGCCGTGGAACTCTTCCTGCAGAATGAACCCCTCGGCGATTTTTCTGGCCATGGCCAAGTTTTCTGGCTGAGCCCTGATCATCTGATTTTTCATTTCCCCTGGAAGTAGGGAGATTGTCAGGGCGTAGGCGGCGGTGGAATCGTCGATCTCCCTAACCTGCTGGTAGGATAGATCGAATCTTCTCATGTATTCTCTCACACTTTCGCCCTTCTTTTGTTTCAAGGTCATGAGATCGAAACGGGTGAGACGTCTTCTCTTGTTTCCAGCATACTGCTCAAGGAAGATCTCAGCCAAATCTATGAAGAACCTGATTGACCCCTGGCGGAGATCTCTGAACCACCCCTGCGCAAGCCCCACCAAGGTGGTAGGGAAAACTTTGCACCAGATGGCGTCATCTACATCATACATGCCCATGTGACTCTCAAAGGCTGCCAGGTGGTCTTCAGGGTCCGTCGTCCCGTCAAATCTGATGGTGGGCATTTTGATTTTTGGAATGGGGTACTCTTGTACCTCAGGGTGCAATGGGGTTTTCGTAGGCCTGCCCACCAGTCGTGACCTGCTCTCCCCAGACTGGTTACCATGAGATTCCCATTGTTTATGGGTTGGTTTCCTCGTACTGGGGGAGCGGTGCCTCGGCGGCGGCCTGCTAGCTGCTTCGTCCTCTGTTCCCGAGGAGGTCTGTCTGGGCCTCTTCCTCTGGGAGTGGCAGAGGTTTTCACCCTGATGGTACCTGGATTCGAGCGGTTGTCCTCGGTTAAGTCTGGATTGCAAGCTTTGCGATAAGCCGGGGGCTGACTGTTCTTTGGCCGCAGGTGTTAACCTGGAGAAAACTCCGCCTGGCCTTTCTCCTAGGCGTTTTGACACAGGCTCTCTGGGTCTCATGCGATCCTGTAGTCCTTGAGATAAGCCTCCCTGCCTTCCAGACGCCGATTCTGTCGTGTGAATAGAGACCGCCTGCTAGGCAGGTGATCCTGGTTTGTCAGTGGTAATGCGCCTCTGCACATGCGTATACACTTGGGCTGTTCTCCTCGCCTTTCTCTGAGCGTTTCTGGCGGCGGTCCGCCTCGTGCCCCCGGCCTCGTCCCTGCTGCCTGGGGACGGCTGCCTAGGAGCTGAGGCGACCCTGCCCACCAGGTCCTCCGGCGTGAACTCCTGATCCAGCATCGCAGAGAAGAACGCGGCTGCCTGTGCCATCTGAGCTGGGGTCAGGTTAAGAGCACGTCCAGGGCGTGCCCCCAGCTCGGGTGTCACAGCAGTGTTAGATCTACCGAGAGGATTGGTTCCCTCTACCCCGAGGATTGTGGCAGGAGGGACCCTCTCCAACAGCGGCATTCCGTACAGGGGGGTCACCGGAGGGACCGTCGGACCCGCTCCTGTACTGTCATCAACGATTTCTGGCATGATTGTGTTTAATTTTTGTGGTTATGAGTGGTTGATTTTAGTGGGTAACTCGTGAGCACAACCGTAAGTTCCCCACAGACGGCGCCAAATTGTTCCGGTTACGGAAACAATTCACCCGGCTCAGAATCCGGATGGTACAATTGGATTGATTACGGATAATTAGCTGCTTGATTCTCTTGATCTCCCTTTCCTCTCGCTCCTGGAATCGGACTTCCCCGGCGGAAAGCGGCCTGCTCCCTGCACAGTGAACGCACAGGGCCTCGGAGGTTGTCCGAGGAAACCCTCTCCGATGCCTAAGTCAGTCCGTGGAATGCCTTTTACGAACCTAGCTCGTGAGGAACTAGGCGGCGTTTTAAGAGCAAGAGTCTAGAGAGAGAAAATCCAACCCCCCTCATGTGGGAGATGGGGAGGTATTTATACCTTCCCACAAGAGAGAGTAGAGAAAGAGGAATGGTTGGATGGGAGAGTGACAAGTGGCGGCTTCCCATCCATCCATTCCCAATTACCTTAGGCAACATGACAGGAGGGCCCCTGGGGTTCATGGCCCTGTCGGCCAGGGATTTCCCCAGGGCAGACAGTCTCCAAGTGGGGGGCTGCCAAGCCTTGGCAGGCTGCGTTGGCCGGCGCTCTCGGCAGCTGACGGCCAACTTATCGTTTTCACGCCTTGTTCTTGGTTCTTGCCGGGGGCTGGTCTTTCGACTCTCCGACAGGAATTGCCCCGGGGCCTGCATAGCAGGCAGTTGATTGTTAGGCGGCCCACCCCCAATCAAAAAACAAATGATATTTCGTCATATATTATATACAAAGTATAAATAATAATTTCGACGATACCTTTTCAATCAATTTCAACGATAAATAAAAAGTATCACTTTAGTATTTAAATTACGAAATTAAATAAAAATGATTTTTTTATACTTTTATACCAATATATTTTACAAAATGAGTTATATATATACATTAATTAAGATATTTAATTAATAAAATGCATTAATTTAATATTTTAAATTAAATAATGTATTTCGTCGATATAGAAAATATTTTTAATAAATAAAAGCTATTACTTTATAAGTTTATTTCGACGATACTTTATAAATCTATTTCGATGATAAATAAAAGTTATTACATTAATATTTAAATTACGAATTAAATAAAAACGATTTTTGTATACTTTTATACCAATATATTTCTCAAAATGAGCTATATTTATACATTAATTAAGATATTTAATTAATAATATGCATTAATATAATATTTTAAATTAAATAATATATTTCTTCGATATAGAAAAAATATAGAAAAAATATTTCGTCATATTTCTATATATGGAGTATTTCACAATTCTTCAAATATTTTAAAAAAATAGAAAAAATATATTTTCAAAATATAGTAATTTCATTTAAAAAAAAACAACAAATGACATCTCGTCATATATTATATACAAAGTATAAATAATAATTTCGACGATACCTTATCAATCTACTTCTTGCCAACACGTGACCTTCTTGCTCGACTTGAAATGCTCTAAAACAGAAAATAATTATTATTTTAGATTCCACACATCATTTGATTTCAATATACTTTCTATATATTACACAAAACTTCGAAATAGGTTGTTAATGACTTATAAAAGTTCATATATACCATCGTTTGAAATAAATCACACAAAACTAATTAAATAAGTTTTCAAATAATTATAAAAAAATTAATGGACTTTACTACCTAAAATACCTCTACGAAGTTCACTGTATGATCTTTGTTCATCAATCAGCTGGGAAAAAAACGCCCTTATACAAAATTAACAAAAAAAATGTCTTTTATCAAAAATTAACATCACCATCTACAACATAACCAAAATACTTCGTATAATATTAATGGTGATGACGGATGAGTTAGCAACAAATCACATAGTCTGTTAAGGGACTACGGTACCGTTGCATCACGGTCTGACGGATCATCTTCATCTTTCTTTATAACATCTTCATCATCTCTCTTTAATATATCTTCATCATTTGCATCAAATCAAATCACAAAAACGTTAAGATTGATTTTGATTGAATTAAAAAATAAAAATTAATAGAGTTTAAATCAGCAAAATCTCAGAGATTTAGCAATTGTGATAACGATTTGAAAAATGAAGAGATCTATAAATACAATTTTAACACAACAATTACAATTCTAAACCTAATCAATCACAGACAAATAGATAAATTATAAATGAAACTGAGAAATGAGAATTATGAAGGAAAAAACCCAAAATTTCAACAAACCTGGGTAGATGCGAAGTTTTGATTAGATGGGTATATAAACTACAAAGCATGACTTATATTACCGATGTTTTGAATCCTTCAAATTGGGGAAGAGTACTTTTGGAAGAACTAAGAGCCCATGAACTGTATTATTAATTATTTTTTTGAAGAAGTGATGGTCATTTTCGAGAAAAATTTATTGGCAGAATTAACAGCAATTAAGTCGAGATTAGTATTATAAAGTAAATGAGATTAATTGTATCAGATTTTCGAGATGCTTAATGAACATTGAATACACGATTTTTTTTTTTAATAAATCTATACACATCCTCGTAATGTGAAAAACCTACTATATGTATTTTTTTACAAATTGAACATAGATTGATATCTTGGCTCAGTGGTTTGACATTGTGGGATTTGTATTGGAGGTCACGGGTTCGTTTCCCATTGTTGCGTTTTTTGGGGAAACTATTGGAATTAGTTTGGATGCATATACAATTGCGTTCACACTGGGGGTACAAAATTGTATCAAAAATTGGGACTTATTTCGAAATAGAGACCCAACATTGTGCCACTTCATTGCAAATGGGCCTTGCTTTAATATATAAGAGATTTTACATCCTAAAAAAGCAATAAAGAAACCAATTAAAAAACCAACATTACTCATGTAGTCCTAATCATCGATACACGGAATGAGCATATATCTTGCAGAAAAGACAAATAAAAATGTATATTGAATATAATAAGAAATGAACTTTCCATTATTGAAGATTATTACGGTAAATATAGACTTAAGTTGGTTTTTAACCATGTTTCCCATTCGTTTCATCTACCATAATTATGAAATTATACGGGAAAAAATAAAATTATAACTTACATTTCTGTTGTTAAACCTCCGTTAACAACCAATTTCTCTTGCAAATCCATGATAAAATTGGGGAAACAGCAACACATGGCCTTGAATGCTCCCACATGATCATACAACTGTAAAGATAAATAAAAAAATACGAGTAGTTTTAAAAAAAATGCTGGAACATCATCGAGTGACATCGAGTTCAATACCACCCATATTTTAGTAATTACATACCTTAGGAAAATCCAGTAAATGAACAAGACAATGTCGGATGCAAGTAAGTACTCCTATGTCTTTTTCTCGGGAGCTCGGCTCATAAATTGATAAATTGATAAATTGATAGATGCGTTTCGTGATTTCAATTAAAATAATACAAAAAATTGAAATACGTGATTTCAGATGCGACTTGTGATTCAATTTCGTGATTTCAATTGAAAAAAACTGAACTTCGATGTGAATATAGTGAGCGTCCGCAATTCAAGCTCGTGATTTCAATTGAAAAAAAAAACTGACCTTCGATGTGAATATGGTGAGCGTCCTTCGTTTGGTGAACGTCCTTCGTTTGGTGAACGTCCTTATGAATACTGTGAGGTTTTGTTTTTTTGTTTTAGCTGTTTTGTTTTTCTGTTTCAGTTTTGGTTTAGGGTTTGATGATGTCAGTTTAAGTTATAATAATCAATCTTGGCCCTTGATTTAACTAGATCTAATGGCTGCAAATTTAAGGTAGATTGTACAAAAACTTAAGGTGGGTAAAAGATCTCATTTCTATATATATATATATATATATATATATATATATATATATATATAGAAGTGGGATCTTTTACCCACTTTATTTTTTTGTACATTTTACCTTGAATTTGCAGCCATTCAGATCTATTTACATCAAGGGTCAAGATTAAATATTAAACTTAAGAAGTGAAGCCTCAAACACAACCCATCATTATACACAATCCACGTTCAAACCCTATACCCAAACTGAAACAAAACGCTCAAACCCTCTCGCGTCTCACGAAAAACCGTCCCGAAATCGCATCTGACCAATATCTACATACAATTTTGCATCCAAATAAGGTATTTCAATCTTTAGTTTGATCAATTTTTTTGTATTTCAGTTTATTTGTACTGTTTGATCAATTTCAATCGTATTGCTTAATTTCAATTTTAGAATTTTTGTACTGTATCAATTTCAATCGTTTTTTCTGGAAGAATCTACTGCGTTTTTTCAATTTCATGTTTTTACAATTTCGTATAAACATGTTTATGCGTTTATCAATCGTACTGCGACTGCGTTTATTTCAATTTTTTTCAATCGTACTGTGCGTTTATCAATCTATTGCCTTTTTTCAAAAAAAAAAAAATCAATCGTACTGCGTTTTGTCAATTTTTTTCAATCTAAAGTTTGAACCCTAAAAATTCAGAATTTTGGGTGAAAGATTGAGCACAATAATTGAACTTCGTAACAACCCAAAATTTAGAATTTTTCGTAATTTTGATTTCGTGACAACAAGAAAGTCCATTAATTTCCTGATTAATTTCTGGATTTTTGATTACATGATTAAACATTAAAATTATGAATATTGCAATATTTGAATATGAACAATGAAATACTTGAATATGCACATTGAAATAACTACATATTATTTCATAGCATGAATTTCTTGTTTTGTACATTATTATTACTATGAAATACCCAATTATTTTATTATGTTATTCTAATTATTCTATACTATTATTGCGGTTATTCTATATTATTCTTGAAGTTATTTCATTATATTAGTTACTATGTTTTATAACCAGAGTTATTTTATAGTGTTTTTATAATTATTCTATAGCACATATGTGATTATTGTACATCAATTTTTTTTATTTTTTTTTCCTACTGTAACTAATACCCTCTTTGTTTTTGCCTTTCAGTGAAGTGTCTTTCGCTGGGTACACCCTCAATGACATGCGAGATGTTTCATCCCAATACAATAACTGAGTATACATTGGCCTAATAACTACGTAAAATGAGATAACATTATTTTAAAATTGATTATATTTTAGTGTCGGCCCAATATAATAACATGAGATATTCATTACAATAACTGAGTTTCTACTTTAGAATAACTACGTAAAATCGAATAACATTATTATAAAGTTAATTATATTTGAATTTCATCTCAATACAATACCACGAGTTATAATAACTGAGTTTCTACATTGGAATAACACAAGTTATTCAATACAATAAATATCTTTTTACATTGAAATCATTATGTATCTACATTGAAATAACCTGATAACATTATTCTCAGTAAACAATTGAGTTAACTATAAAATAATTATTATTCTTCATTAAAATAATCTTGTTTGTACATTGAAATAACTATAAAAATCTGAGAAAAAAATGCTTTGGGATTTGGAGAGTTTTAATCTCAACCCTTGATCATGGAGATCTAATGGCCACAATTAAGAGGTAAATTGTACCAAATATGACAAATGTACCAGATCCTGCCTCTCTCTCTCTCTATATATATATAGTAAGGATCAAGTGAGTCCTCTTGTATATATATTGAGTCCATGAGTCCAATCTTGGACCATTGATCAAGTGGAAGATGGAGGGTTGTGATTGCTTGAGGTGAAATAAGGAAATAACTAACAAATCTTGGTAAATATATCATTTCTCTCTCTTCCTTAATTATCTCAATGCAAATCTTCTCTCTCTCCTATCAATCTTCTAACTGTTTCTTTCTCTCACACAACAAGTTTTTTCAAAATTAAGTTTTTTGGGAAATTCCCACTTGTACCCTTCAACTTTTCACTTTTCCCACTTGTACCCCAACTTATTAGCAATTAACAATTATACCCCTAAACTCCATTAATTAGTATAAACCGTGACCAAACTTCATTTAGCCGTCAATTTTTGCTGTTAAGTGCCAACATGGCACTCATAGATTAATGACATGGCAAGTGGCTTATGACATGACATACAATGTATTTGGAATTACCAGCACTCCACTGCCACTCCCCCTAAAACACATTCAGTTTCAATTTTTAAAAAAAAAACTCAAACGCTTCTTCTTCCTTTCTTCGTTCCCCTGTTCGATCGGCCTTCACTGCAACATCATCGTCATCACCTGCAACAACATCAACATCATCATCGTCAACATCATCATCATCATCACCTAATTCATGTGGCAAACTGATTAAAGTATGGTTCTTCTATATTCTTTGTCATCCCAATAACTGTTTCATTTTTTTTGATTTTTGAAAGCATTGATCGAAATTAGGGTTCTTTTATGGTAATAGTTCGTGTATGTTGTGATAAATTTATGTGGGTATTCGAAATTTATGAAGGTGTTCTGAAAACTCCGATTAGGGTTTAGGGTTTCTGAAATTAGGGTTATTTAGAGCTTCAAATTACTCCCAGATTTTCGTCCTTCATATTACTCCCATTAATATCAACACATCCTTGATTTCTTCTGCTCCTCACTAGTCTTTTGTTCTTCAGCCTGTTTGTATTTATCTGTTGCAAAATTTATCAATTTTTTTTGAATTTTGGGGGATATTGTTGGACACTGTATTTGCTTACTGACTTGCTAAAATTTATCAATTTTTTATGTTTTTCTATAGAGTAAAGTTTACGCATTCACTGTTGGTTTATGCATCCATCACTATTTGTAGTCGATTCTTGTGCTTCTTGATCAATTTTGATTGTACGGATGTTTCTGTTTGGATTGAGTACGTACTGAGGCCGTCTATTGTCTTGATTAGGTAGTTTTAAATATCGTAGTCATTGTAGTACAGTTTCAGAATTCAAATTTCATAATGTTTTTATCAGTTCACCCGTTTGTACTGAGACCGTCTATTAGCTTGAATTAGGTTATCTTGTGATACTTTGTTCTTACTCTTTTGTTGTTAATACATATGCAGAATGGAGAAATTCAAGTTGAAAATTGTAGGTAGAGTTGAATAATTGTAGATAGATAAATAATAAATAGTAAATAGAAGAGAGAAAAATAGGAAAGTTGGAGGGAAAATGAAAGAAAAGTTGGAGGGAAAATGAAAGGCAAGTAGTTTGGAGGGAAAACAAATACAAAAAAAAAAAAGTGAAATTCCATGTCATCAATGTCATGTTGGCACTTAACAGCAAAAACTGACGGCTAAATGAAGTTTGGTCACGGTTTATACTAATTAATGGAGTTTAGGGGTATAATTGTTAATTGCTAATAAGTTGGGTACAAGTGGGAAAAGTGAAAAGTTGAAGGGTACAAGTGGGAATTTTTTTTTCATTTTCACCAAGAAAACATCATTTTCCTACTGTCATTGTATGTATGTTACTATGTTACAGCCATAACCCATAAACTATGTTACCTTAACTCATATAATGTGTTACTTTAATTCATGAACTGTGTTACTTTAACTCATAAAATCTGTTACGTTGTATAATAGTCTCTTGCAAAAACTGTTACTTTAACTCATACAATGTGTTACTCTAATTCATGAACTGTGTTATCTTAACTAATAAAATCTGTTACGTTGCATAATAGTCTTTTGCAAAAACAGGACTTCCAATCAACCAAAAGAATAATGTATGTTTCTATTAAGGATACTTCAAAACAAAAATTACTCCCTCCGTTTTTTAATATAAGTCATTCTCACTTTTCGAGACAACCCCTTCTCTCTTCAATATCTCTCACAATATAAGAAAAAATATTATGAAATGTATACTCATTTGAAAGCTCTTTTCATAAGGAATTTTATGGTGCAATTTTTAAAATTTTTGGAATAATATATTTACATAAAAATTAAAGTCAAAGTCTCGCCTCGAAAAAGCAAAACGTCATATAAAAAAATACGGAGGGAGTATAAAACTCCATTATAATTCCAATGTTTCACACCTGTTACTCTAAGAACTGAATATTGAAAATCAAATTATACTCATAAACTGTGTTACTGTAACTCATTAAGTATGTTACTCTAACGCATGATGTGTGTTATTCTAACTCATTTTACTCCAATAAAGGATGTTACTCTAACGCATAATGTGTGTTATTCTAACTCATTTTACTCCAATAAAGGATGTTACTCTAAGGACTAGATATTGGAAAATCAATCAAACTCATAAACTATGTTACTGTAACTTATTCAGTATGTTACTCTAACGAATAATGTATGTTACTCTAACAATATATTGTCCTACTCAGAATTGTGCTTCTTCTTCTTCTTCTTCTTCTTCTTCTTACTTACTTACTTACTTACATGGCATTTCCTAATTCTTCTTCTTCTTCTTCTTCTTCTTCTTCTTCTCATCTACATCTTTGAAGATCTGCTCTATGTATGGAGTGAAACTCTCACCCATATCCCTGCACCATTCCTGTGCTTTTGCATCTACTACAAAAATAAGAACAATGCCAATAAACGTGGCGACAAACAAACAATCAGAACTTGAAATATGACGTTATTCTAACCAAAACATTAATAACTAAATCCGATGACATGTTACTCCAATGCTTCAAACGTGTTACTGTAATACATTAGGTATGTTATTCTAATGATGATGACTCGTTACTCCAATCAAAACTTAATAATATACGGTTTCTATACTATAAACGTAAAATCTGATAATATGGAGCATCTTAATGACTTCCATGACGTTTCATGTATAAAGTTAAAGCAAAAACTCACTGTTGGTGTATCCGACAATTTGCATAACCGCCATTGAAGGAGAAATTGCAACCGTGCGAGGAAGAAGACGAATAATTGAACGTGTATACTCTGATTGAGGGTTGTTTTGATTGAACATCATGAATGAGAGTATGAATGACAGTATGAACATGTATATTGCTATCAATAAGAGTATCAATGAGAGCGTTATACTTTGATATTGTTTCCTATTTAGATGGCAATCACGTTCCATCATTATAGGAAGCAATATTTTTTTTAATATGGCGGTATTCTAAATCCTTTGTTACTCCAATGCATTACAGTAACAGTTGACAAGAACTAAAGTAACAGATGAAGTGCATTAAAGTAACACGAGATTTAATTAATAGAAGATGTCTATACACAGGGGTTAGACATTAAAATAACAAATGGTCTATATTAAAGTAACACATTATGTGCATTACAATAACTCCATATATATGTTTGTGCGAAAAAATCATATAATGATCAGATCTTTAATAATATGCAGTTTCAATACTATGAACGTAAAATCTAATAATATGGAGCATCTTAATGACTTCCATGGCAATGAAAGCATAACAATTGATGAAGATTATGAAAAACCTAAATAATAATCGGTGAAAATTATGAAAAAACTAAATAATAAACATAACAATCCGCAATCTATACTAACACAAGGGCAATGAATCGTTGATATGAATATATGATGAATGAAATGAATAAAATTGACGCAAAATATGAAAGCAATATCGAAACTCACCATTGTTGTACTCCACGAATTGCTTATCAACAGTTGATGATGATGTCGCGATCACTGAATCCATAGTAACGTGATGTCGAGCACAGATTTTGAATGAATGAACGTGATGTTGTAAGCATTTTTTTTAGGTTTGATGAACGTGGTAAGGTGAATGAATGAATGAGTGAAATGAATGGGATATTATTGTTTCCTAAAATTATGGGAGATATTTTAGGAAGCAGTATCTTCATTTTTTTTTAATGCAAATGTAGAATGAATCCTGTCCATCCATCCTCATCACATTCAATGGATGGATGAGGACTTATGGACTCATATATAGAGAAGGACTCATAAGAGAGAGATGAGTTCTTATGAGTCCCTCTCATATATTGAGTCCTTAAGTCCCCATCTCATCCATTGGATGGGAGATGGATGGATGGACAAGATTCGTTCTAAGATTTGCATTAAAAAAAATAGAGAGAGAGATACTGCTTCCCAAAATAACTCCCATAATTTTAGGAAACATCAAATTAATTAATTCATTCATTCACATTATTACGTTCATCATCATCAAACCTAAAAAAACACGCTTCCCATCAATCTGTGCTCGACATCCCGTTCTATGGATTCAATGGTCGCGACATCTTCATCAACTGTTGATAAGCAAAACGTAGAGTACAACAATGGTGAGTTTTCGATATTGCTTACAGATGTTTTGTTAATTTTATTCATTTCATTTTATCACGTTCAATCATTCATCTTCTTCTTCGTGCGGTTGCAACTTACGTTCAATCAACCCACTCAATAACACGTTCAATCATTTATCTTCTTCCTCGCGACGCTGAAATTTCTCATTCGATGGCGGATATGCAAATCGTCGAATACACAAACGGTGAGTATTTGGTTTATAATTTATGCTGAAAACGCGTCATTAGGATGTTCCATATTATTAGATTTTAAAGTTTACAGTATGGAAACTGCATATTATTAAAGGTCTAATCATTATATGAATTTTACGCACAAACAAATATACAGTGTTACTTTAATATACATAGTCTGTTATTTTAATGGCTAACCCCTGTTATTTTAATGCACATAATGTTAATTGAATCTAATGTTACTTTAACGTACTTCATCTGTTACTTTAGTTCTTTTCATATGTTACTCTAATGCATTAGAGTGACAAAAAAATCATTACTTTATATGTCGTGTTACTTTAATACACTCCAGTCATTACTTTAGTTCTTTTAATCTGTTATTGTAGTGCATTGGAGTGTCTTAAGAATTTACGAAACTGCCATATTAAAAAAATTAAAAAAAAAAAAGATATTGTTTCCTATAATAATGGGATGTGATTGCCACCAAAATAGAAAACAATATCAAAGAGTAACGCCATATAAAAAAAAGAAAAAAAAAGATATTGCTTCCTATAATTATGGGACATGATGACTTCAAAATAGGAAACAATATCAAAGAGTAAGATACTGCGTCATACTCTCATTTTTTATCATTATATGAATTTTTTGCACTAACCTATATCTGGTGTTATTTTAATGAACATTATTTATTACTTTAGTTCACACTATCTGTTACTTTAATGTCTGACCTCTGTTACTTTATACCTGGTGTATAAGCATCCTCTGTTAATTTAATTCAATGTTACTTCAATGCACTTCATCTGTTACTTTAATTCTTGTTATCTGTTACTTTAATCCATATTTCAAGTTTTAATTGTTTTTTTCGCCACGTTTATTGGCAGTGTTATTGTTTTTTCAGTAGACGCAAAAGCAAATGAATGATGAAGAGATGTGCGTGACAATTTCTCCATACATAGGGCAGATCTTCAAAGATGTAGATGAGAAGAAGAAGAAGGAAACGTCATGTAAATCATCGTCTGACGATGAAGAAGAATCAGGAGAAGAAGATGATGAAGAAGAAGCACAATTCTGAGTAGGACAATATATTGTTAGAGTAACATACATTATTCGTTAGAGTAACATCCTTGATTGGAGTAAAATGAGTTAGAATAACATACATTATGCGTTAGAGTAACATACTTAATGAGTTACAGTAACACAGTTTTAATGAGTTACAGTAACACAGTTTATGATTATAATTTGATTTCAAATATCCAGTTCTTATAGTTACAGGTGTGAAACATTGGAATTATAATGGAGTTTTATAATTTTTGTTTTGGAGTATCCTTAATAGAAACATACATTATTCTTTTGGTTGATTGAAAGTCTTGTTTTTGCAAAAGATTATTATGCAACATAATAGATTTTATGAGTTAAAGTAACGCAGTTCATGAATTAGAGCAACGCAATGTATGAGTTATAGTAATAGTTTTTGCAAGAAAATATTATACAACGTAACAAATTTTATGAGTTAAATTAACACAGTCGTTCATGAATTAAAGTAACACGTTATATGAGTTAAAGTAACGCAGTTCATGAATTAGAGTAACACATTGTATGAGTTAGAATAATAGTTTTTGCAAGAGAATATTATACAACGTAACAGATTTTATGAGTTAAAGTAACACAGTTCATGAATTAAAGTAACACGTTATATGAGTTAAAGTAACATAGTTTATGGATTATGACAGTAACATAGTAACATACGTACAATGGCAGTAGGTGATATTTTTTGGTGAAGTTGAAAAAAAATTTAATTTTGAAGAAACTTGTTGTGTGAGAGAAAGAGCAGTTAAAAAAATTAATAAGAGAGAGAAAATATTTGCATTGAGATAATTAAGGAGGAGAGAGAGAATTGATATATTTACCCAGATTTGTTAGTTATTACCTTAATTATGAGATCAAATCTTGTTCATTAATCTAACATTGAATCAAAGGCTAAGATGGGGACTCACGGACTCAACATATATAAGTGGACTCGCCTGATCTCACTTTATATATATATATATATATATATATATATATATATATATATATATATATATATAGAAAAGGGATCAAGGGAGTTTGGTGAAAATTGGGAAGTTGGGAAGTTGTGTTTTTGGCCCTTGATTTGGTTTGGATGGATGACTTAGATGGATGATGCGTTAAAAAAAAGAAGAAGAAAACAGTACACTGACACAGCAGTAGTGGAGAGAGGGAAGCAACCCTTCCCTCAATCACACTTCGCAGCAGTGGAGAGAGGGAAGAACCCTCTCCTCAATCAAACTCACTTCTTTATTCTCCCTCCTTACAATTTGATACTCTCTCATCTTCATCTCCATCTATCAAAACAAAAAAAAAGCATCATCATCCTCAAGATCCATTCATTCATTCAACAAAAAAAACATCCCCATCTTCAAAATTTATTCATTCAACAAAAAAAAAGTTTCTTCATCTCAAGTTTCATTCATCCAACAAAAAATAAGAACATCTTCATCTTCAAGCTTGATGAATGACGAAAGTTTGTAGAACATCTTCATCTTCATCTTCATCCTATCATCTTCATCATGCGTAATGTTCTTACAGAATTGCAAGGTCACACACTTTCAGTTGTATAGTCACACTCATTAGGTTGCATAGTCACACTCATTATGTTGTAGAATCACGCAGCTGTACACTCATTGTAGTCACATATTCAGTTGTATAGTCACACTCATCATGCTGTATAGTCACACTCGCTGTGTGGTAGAATCACGCAGCTGTAGAATACCTTGGATTAAGGTATCATTCGTTTAATCATCTTCATCTTCATGATTGTTTTTTTTCCTACCTTCTTTTTTCGGTATTTATAAAATTATTCATCTTCATTATCCAAAAAAAAATGTTGAATATGGATGAATGGACGACTGTGACCTCAGTAACGACATTCAAAAAAATGAAACTATTAATCACATAAAAAAGTATTTAAACATTCATTAAATATTCAACCTCCATTCATGTTGGTTTCTTCTATGGTTGATTTCTTGTTTGTAAGACGCATTTAAAATTTCGAAAAATTACTGAAACGTTCAACTTTCCTATCACAAATATTACAACAGGTGATTGTTAGACGTAAAATGAGCGACTTCGATTCATCCAACAAAAAAAAGAATTTCTTCATCTTTAAGATTCGTTCATCCAAAAAAAAGAACAACTTCATCTTCCAACTTCATTCATCCAACAAAAAAACATTCTAATTAATATATGTTCTAGTTAGAAATATTATTTTGATTTACTGTAAAAACATTTTAATTAAAAAAAAGAACAACTCATTTTGTGCGTAATGTTCTTGCAAATTTGCAAGGTCACACACTTTTAGTTGTATAGTCACACTCATTATGCTGTATAGTCACACTCATTATGTTGACGTTTGACATTACGCACAAAATGAGTGTGATTCTACAACATAATGAGTGTGATTCTACTGCATTACGAGTGTGACTATACAAAATGAAAAACCAAAATCTGTTCCGATTATACAATATTAGCAGTGTGACTATACAACATAGCGAGTGTGACTATACAACAAGGCGAATGTGACTATACAAACAGCTGCGTGGTTTTAAAGGTGAAAGGATAAGTGATTTTGCTATATACCTCGCGTGATTAATTACGAAACCAGAAAATAGCGATGAAAATATATTTACATTAGAAAAAGTCCATCCTTTACCTATAGTACGTCGAACATAAAAACATTCTAACCCACCAAACATCCTTTACATATAGTACGTTCATCCTAAAGCAAACATTTTATCCCATATGAATACTCAAGAGTTTAACGATGGTCTCCGGTACGTGCGCAACAATACATTGTCCAATTACGTGGTCGGTCGCTGTATCTTCCACGACCTTCTTCTTCCCACCGCCCCTTTTACCAACATTCCTCTTTCCACCAACCATTTCGCTGCAACAAAACACACAATCAATCTAAATCACACAACACAACTGAATATGTGACTACAATGACTGTACAACTGCATGATTGTACAGCATAATGAGTGTGACTATAGAATTTTAACTGTGTGACTATACAACATAAACGGTGTGATCCTACAACATAGTGACTGTGATCCTACAACATAACGAGTATGACTATACAACTTCAACTGTGTGACTATAAAACATAATCTCTGTGGCTATACAACTAAATTATACTCGTACTTATTTATACTTCAATCATCATTAGCAAAGATGATTACATACACTAATCACTGCAAGAATTTTTGTCACCCATTCACTAATCACTGGTACATAGCTCTTAGCGTCACCCACTTTAAGTTGTATAGTCACACACTTTCAGTTGTATAGTCACACTCATTATGTTCTATAGTCACACTCATTATGTTGTAGAATAATGCAAATGTAGAATACATTGGAATTAGGGTATCATGCGTTTAATCATCTTCATCTTCATGTTTGTTTTATTTTTCATACCTTTTTTTGTATTTATAAAATTATTCATCTTCATTATACACACAAAAAATAAAGGTTGAATATGGATGAATGGATGACTATGACTTTAAAAAAAATGAAAATATCTAACCATTCATTAAATATTCAACATCCATTCATCCATATTCAACCTTCATTTTTTTTTGGATAATGAAGATGAATAATTTTATAAATACCAAAAAAAAGAAGGTACGAAAAATAAAACAAGCATGAAGATGAAGATGATTCAACGAATGATACCTTAATCCCAAGGTATTCTACAGCTGCGTGATTCTACAGCATAGCGAGTGTGACTATACAGCATAATGTGTATGACTATACAACTGAATATGTGACTACAATGAGTGTACAGCTGCGTGATTCTACAACATAATGAGTGTGACTATACAGCATAATGAGTGTGACTATACAACTGAAAGTGTGCGACTTTGCAATTCTGCAAGAACATTACACACTAAATGACTTGTTCATCTTCATCTTCATCTTCAAGCTCCATTCATCCCACCAAAAAAGAACAACTTCATCTTCAAACTTCATCTTAGTTCTTTTTTTTTGGATAATGAAGATGAATAATTTTATAAATACAAAAAAAAAGGTATGAAAAATAAAAAGAAGCTTGAAGAAGATGAAGATGAAGATGATCGAAGATGACGATGAAGATGAAGATGAAGAAGCTAAAAAAAATGAAGATGATCAAAGTTTATGCATAAACATACCTTGGTATAATTATCCGTCATGTTGTGTTAAAAATGGAGTATGATCGGAGTTGTTGACGGAGTATGGTCGGAGTTATTAATGGAGCTTATTTGATGGGGTTTTGTTAGAAAGAGATGAATTGAATTAGGGAAATGAATTGATAAGGAGATGGGAAGGGTAATAGGCGGGAGAGAGAGTAGAGGAGGGAAGTAATGAAGTGATTAGTGATGGTTGATGGCTGATTGCTGCAGCATGTCAGTCCTTTTTTTTTAATAATTGAACCCCTCCATCCACCATCCATCTTAGGATGAATGGATGGAGGGGATCAACACTAAGCAACTCTCCAAGAGTTACTAACTCCCCTGATCCCCTCTCTCTCTCTCTCTCTATATATATATTATAAAAAGGCGAACCCAAAATGTTACTCCTTTTTTTTAAAGAATTTTTTTATATAACTGTTGATAATAATTTTGATTGCACAACTTTGATACCATACTATTTTAAAAATTGAGACATATTATGAATATATACAATAATAACAAGTTATTTAGTTCGGTTATTTAAAACTATTGATCAATTTTTATTTAAGTTTGTATTTAATTTCATTGGTATTTTTTTGGTATTGGTTAAGTTTATTTCTTTTTGCAGACATTATATCATTTCATAGATAAGAAAAATATGAGTGGAATCCTAAATTTTCTACATGGATATAATTTTGAGTATTATTCAAAGTGATAATAATAGTTCAAATATAAAGTGAAGCAATAATGCGAGGATCGACTGCCAGAACTTATATTTTACTTCGTTAAGGGTGGATATTATACATTTTTTTTAAATCTATCACATTTATAAGAAAAATATATGATTCGCAAAAACTAATTAAAGTTTTTTAAAAAAAAGAGTAACATTAATATCTATGTAAAATGGAACTAGCTTTTGTTCCTTTAATTTTGTTTTTATCTTTCATAGAACCAACCAATGTGTCTATCATTTCACCACCAAGGCATCTTGAAAGTGGTCATCCGAAAAAGCTTCTCCAGTTCGATTATTATTCTTGAATCTTGACTATATTAAGGAGGTTTTTTTGTTCTGAAATGAAAGTACAAAAAACGGATGTAATATATTTTTGGTTTAACTTAATCCAAAATTTAGAATTTATCACGTAATTTGTAGAAACCATGGTGATGGTTGATGTAAGATGTAGAAGATAGAAGGAGGAGACGAGAGAAGTATTGAATTATATTTTTGTATTCTGTTTTCGTAAGTAATGATGATTAATACATCTATATATATAGTACTTCTATATGTGAGTTAGTTACATAAGGTGTAACTAACTCTAACAACCTTATATTACCAATATCCTCCCTCAAACTTGGCCGTCTAGAGATGAGAAATCGAGTCCAAGTTTTTGGAGGAAAAGAACATGTATTGCTGACTGCCTAAAGGCTTAGTCATAATGTCAGCAAGCTGAAACTTGGTGCCAACATGTTAAGTCTTGAGAAATTCGTCAAATTGTTTTTCTCTAACAAAGTGACAATCGATATCCAAGTGTTTAGTACGCTCATGGAAGACCGGGTTTTGAGCTATGTGTTGAGCAAATTTTTTGTCACAATACAGAGGTATATGTAGAGGTACTTGAATTTGGAAGTCCTTGAGTAACCGTTCAAGCCATACTAACTCACTGCTGGTATAGGACATGCTTCGATATTCAGCTTCAGTAGAACTTTTGCTAACAGTAGCCTGCTTCTTGGTCTTCCAGGAAATCAAGGAATCGCCTATGAAGTTGCAGTACCCACTGAGGGAATGATGGGTAAATGGACATCTAGCCCAATTTGCATCTGTATAAGCCTGCAATGTAGAGTCTGGTACGGAAGGATAAAACAATCCAACATTGACTGTGCTGGTGAGATAACGAACAACGTGAATTGCAGCTTGTAAATGTGGCGCTCGTGGCTGAGAAACAAATTGACTTAAAAGCTGATCTAAGTACGAAATATCGGGTCTAGTAAGGTTCAAGTAAAGTAATCCGCCCACAAGTCTCCTGAACTGCTCAGGATTGTCCAGTATATCACCCTCCTCAATACTTAGTTTCAGACCAGTAGGAAGAGGGAACTCTGTAGGGGTAGCATTCTCCATGCCAATATCCTTGATGATATCAAGGATATACTTACGCTGGTTGAGGAGTATTCCAGTGTTGTTTCTGGCAACCTCTAAGCCAATAAAATAACGCAGTTCACCCAAATCTTTGATGGTGAATTTGACATCCAATTGGTTTTTGACATGTTGAATTTCATCCAAACTGGTGCCAGATAACAGGACATCATCAACGTATACCAAAAGAGCCAGGAAAGAACATGAAGAAGGATAAGACCTAGTGAACAATGAGTAATATTGCCGTGATTGAACAAACCCTTGTGCCAGAAGAAATTTTGTAAGTTCAACATTCCACTGTCTACTAGTTTGCTTGAGTCCATATAAAGACCTAACCAACCGGCATACTTACCCTTTCTCAGCCTTGTGATACCCTTTGGGAGGCTTCATGTAGACTTCTTCATCCAAGAAGCCATGAAGAAAAGCATTATTGATGTCTATTTGATGAATAGGCCAACCTTTTTGAGAAGCAATAGCTAACAAAGTGCGAACTGTTGCAAATTTCGCAACTAGTGAGAAGGTGTGCTTGTAGTCTTTGTCTTTAACTTGATTGAAGCCTTTTGCTACCAACCTAGCTTTGTACCTTTCTATGGACCCATCGGGCTTGTGCTTGATCTTGTACACCCACTTACAATCTATAGCCTTTTTGCATATGCCCTTAGGAAGAGTAGTTAATTCCCAAGTATCATTGACTTCAAGAGCACGAATCTCATGTTCCATACCAGCAACCCACTTGGAGTCTGTAGCTGCTTGTTTATAGTTGTATGATTCTGAAGGATTATACCGGTGCGAAAGCAGAATTTCAGGAAACAATTTCCTAACACCAATCCAAGAATACAAGCACAATATAGATATGAATCAGGACAAAAGTAGGTCGAGAAATACATACCCTCGTAGCGTAAATTTCTCGATATATGTGACAGAGAGATACTAGAGCCCCACGTGTTGCTCCTCTACTCGGTCCACCAACCCACTCGGAATCCCACGTCTGCTAGGACGGAAGAGATAGAACAATTCTCTCTCTTACTTTTAAGGGTGCTTGAGGCAATAAACTGAACTGACTTAGATTAGGGTTTTCTCCTTGGTTGATTCTCAATCCCCTTATTACTCATATACCATATCCTTATATAGTAGTAGAGTCTAGGTTAAACCTAGAGACTAACCGGGCCTCATAAGTAGTCACAGCCTGATACCTCACAAGTCCACATTGGGCCTGTTTAGTTTCCTGACTAAGTCTGATTGTGTGACCTTATAGGATTATATCCTAGTCATCAGCCCAATCAAATTGGACTAATTATCATAATTATTCTCTAGCAAGCAATTATGAATTACTATAATATATAATGATTATCTCCATAATAATATCCTATATTATATTTAGTAATTGCCGAAAATGTCTTAGGACATATTCCTTCAATCTCCCACTTGTCCGAAGACAATAAGGCAATCTTCAAATTCCTTAAGTCGCTTAATGTCGAATTCGATCACATCTAAATATCTCATGATCAATGTGTCACTTATCAAATTCATTTCCTCGATCTCCGAGTTCGAACTGTCCTTGAATGATTAACTCCTTAATCCATTCCTCGCATGGCCATGCATTTTTCAGTTCTCCCTCATCAAGGGGCCCAGACACCAATCTTATCATATAGGAGGACTTATCCAGTCTTGTATCATCCAAAACTCCCACTCAATTCTTAGTATGCATAACGAATGTCTTTATAACCTCCTTTTACGGTGCGGCGTTTGCCAGTGTCAATGCACAACTAATCGTATCATGGTTGCAATGATATACTCATGTCAAAGGAATCCACTAAACATAGATTTGATTCTACATTAGAATCCACTTTGGTCAAGTCACAATATATCTAATATATCCACTCGATTGAACGAACATCCCCATGTTCCCATAGCCCATGGAACTGCGCTATCCAACAATCTCGTGTTAGTCATTCAATGCATCACTTATGTCCAATTTAGTGACACTGACTAGGGACACATGTAAGCTGTGATCTCTGTTCACCGATAGTTTTCCACTTATCAAAACACTTTTGATAATCCTATAGAGAACTCACACGCTTTCTGGACATTTCATTTAATACTAAACCAACGATTAAATAAGATATCAATAATATAGATGAACATTCCAAACATCAACCAATGTTTTAATAACTGTATTTCTCCAAATACAATTTCAACGCTAATCTCCATTAGCTTAAATGGTCCCATAGACCTAGTATGACTCTCATACCTAGGTTGTGGGAACGGTTTAGTCGAATAGATTTTCGACATTTGCATTGTTCCGAACCTTGTAAACTACCTTTGCTGCATTTGTCGTTGCTATATACTCAATTTCTTATGTAAAATCTACCTCTAAGAGTCCATTGAGACAAAGAATGAAACTAAAATACTGCGGAAGTCATCTTCAGTCACTAGAGAAACTCGCAACAATGTAACTCGTAACAACCAACTCATATTCTCCACCGTATACCAACTCACGACAACCCAGTGTCAAACACCCGAGTTTGTCTGGTATTTGGGTCATCATGAACATAACAAGATCTTATCATCATAAGTTTCTTGACTAAGTCCAATCATCATCCTCGATCTATCTCCATAGATCTTGACGTCCAATATTTAATCTGTCTCTCCTAGATCTTCATAGCGAAACAATAATATGACCATCCCTTGACTGCCTCAAGTATGGATATATAGTTTCCTTTGATTAGTATGTCATCCACATACAATGTTAGGAATGTAATAATACTCCCACTTAACTTCACATCCTCTTTCAAGAACTCTTTCAAGAAGGCGGTTTGACATCCATTTTAGTACGACTACTCTTAGTCACCTTATGGAGTCCTAACTTACCAAAGCATCCTTGTAGGTAGTAAGTTTCTTATTTTCCAAAATCATTATTTTGGAACATTCCGTCAAATAAGTTTTTGAAAAACTTTTCGTTGGAATATAAGATCTACTAGTTCTACAATATGGAACTACAACCTTTAGATAATTAGCGAATGGGTTGTGGGTCGAACCTACATCACCACCTTTTACAACATCCTTATGTTGTGCCATCTCATTCAGTTGTTGCTCGTCATCACGAACTCCTTCGAGATGTATACTACTCCCACTTGACTTTTTGGAACAACCACCTTTCCCAAAAAGACACCACCCCAAGCAACAACTACTTTGTTTACGCTTTGGGTGTAGAAGTAATATTTCATAGTCTATTCAGAATAGACCATAAACGACGACTTAGGAACGTTTCCCTCCATATCAAGTATATGGTGTCTCATCTACTGCTTTGGTCAGAATCATGTTAAGTGTGAATGCCGCATTCTAAATGCATATTCGGATATGAAAATTAGAAGGTCAGCAAGACTTATCTTATATATCTCACTGGTGATGTTATAGATGTGTGTTTCTAAAACATACAAACTATTTGATAATTTAGCGGAAATATAGAACATTTCATTCAAATATGCAGAATACCAATTATTCTCGATATTAGATGAATAACTTTTGGAATCAAAACCAGAAACCAAAACATAGTTCATAGTAGTAGTTCAAACAAAATAACCATTACTGAGTTCTTAACTAAAACATAATATAGACAAAACTAGACTATATAGGCTTGTAGTGCAGCAACTCTTGCTCCATTATCAACCAGTGAATCTACTTTTCTCATTTTCCAGCATTCTCCTCCTTTTTAGTCCCTGCACATTACATATAATGTGAGTACTATAACTTGGTATCGAATACCGTGGAAGTAGAAATTGCTATATTCACTTCTATAACAGAATTTATCTGAGGTAGAAACACCATTTTTCTTGTCCTCCAGGTACTTGGGACAGTTTCTCTTCCAGTGGCCAACCTTTTGACAATAGAAGCATTCTTGTTCAGCTGCAACCTTTGCTTTTGAACTAGTCTTTCCCTTTCCAGAAGAATCAGACTTGGCAACTTCCTTGCCTTTATCCTTTTTCGACCCAGCCCCACTCTTTTTGAACTTTTTCCCTTTACGAATCATAAGAACATCTTTATGTTCATTTTCTGGTTCATTTGGGATGTTCCTCTCAGCCTGAATTAACATACCATGCAACTCTTGCAAGGTTGTTTTTCCTCCTTGCATACAAAAGTTCAAACGAAAGTTTCGAAAACCTTCGTGTAATGAATTGATCACAATATCAATAGCTAGCTCAGGTGGATAAGCAAAATCAAGTTTTTCCATGACCTGAAAGTGTCCAATCATATTGAACACATGTGGTCCAGCTGGTTCACCATATGCCAACTTGCATTCGAGTAACCTGCGATTAGCCTCAAATCTCTCTAGCCTAGCATGTTTCTGAAACATGGTTTTCAGCTGTGCCATAATACTGTATGCATCCATACCATCAAAACATTTTTGAAAGTCTGGTTCCATGCATGCAAGCATTAGACACGTGACTTGCATGCTTGTCGCAATGGTTTTCTCTCTAGCTTTCTTTTGGACATCTGATGCCGTTGCAGAGAGTGCACCAGGAAGAGCAGTGTCCAAAACAGACTCCTTTCCTTCACATCTAAGAACAATTCTCAGATTTCTTTCCCAATCAAGGAAGTTGTTAGCATTCAGTTTGTCCTTCTCAAGGACAGAGCGCAGATTAAAAGCAGAGTTGTTGTTGTTACTAGTCATTATTTCTACATAATCAAAAGAACAAGCGAGTATAAGCAAAATGTTCATCAAATCAGTTTAAAACAACTTTTTAAACTACTAAATGCCCTTTTTTTTTAAAAATCCCCTAAAAGACATATAACCAAGACCCTCTCCCACTATTCATTAAACGGACTTTGGCCCTGCCTTTAATTAAACATTGTTTAAGGTAAGTAATAACCTTACTAATTATAACTGACTTATAATTCTTGGTCGACGTATTCAACAACTCCTTGTCAAACGCATCTCCTTTGTTTCGAAACCCAAAACTTTATCTTTTGATAGTTCCGTTGAGTCAAACCAAACATTAACGTGTGAATTTCATAAATTCACCCTGTTATCCCCGGAATAACGATCAACACCCTGCTTTGGCAGAACCTATCAATCGTGTTCTAGGGCTTCATAGGTGTTGTTTGGAAAAACATAAGACTCAATATTACTTATTTGGGGATCAAATGTCGGTTATTTACGGTGAACTCATAACAAAATAACCACATACGCAAAATAAAGCAAGCATAAAACGAATTTAAATGCAAGCATAAAAATAAGTGATCTAGTATGGCCCCTAAACTAACTAGGTCCAAAAGCTTCATCCGGATCTCCATCCTTCGTGAAACCTCCCTCGAATCGTTTGGATCTCCATCCTCGATCTTCTCGGGACTTCGTCTTCAAATTACATTTATTTTCACTAATTACAAATTAACTAGTAAAATAAAATAATAAATTATTACACTGTAATACGATGCGCACGCAATCGTATGAACTAAAATAATTATACATTGCACTCGTAACAAGATGAATAAATAATTAAAAATTATTACAACGAATAACGATACACAGATCGTAAACCAACCTAGTTTGGGCCATACTAGTCACAAGCCAATCTCATAACAATTATAATGGCATTCAGGCGCCGCATTCACAATACGGAAAAATAAATAATGAATCTCATTCATATTCTAATTAACGATTAATTAGAGAAAAAAACATGAATTTAGTAAGACGACCTAACTCTTAAGTCGTAAACTAATCGCAGAACCAACTTTAGTAACACGACTTAACGATTAAGTAGTAAACTAAACAAACGAATTTATTATGATTCAATCTATAATATTTTATCATGGGTGTAATCAAATTACGAAAAAATTAGCATTATTGAATATTTGAATGAATGTTTTCTAAAATGTGTTCAATCCATAATAGACCAAGATGGATGATTAATTGTATTAATTATCAAATTAGGCCAAAGCAATACATATATTGCTAATAGAAAGAAGACAAACGTTGACGTAACCAGAACACGACTTTCGTGCCTCCCCAGTGGTCGCATCTCTTCAATCCCTTTTCCGATTGATTTATTAATTTATCAATTTACCGATTGATTTCTTAATTTATCAATTTTCCGATTGATTTATTAATTTTATAAGAAAAGTAACAACTTTACATTAATTACAAAATTAAAATCCAGTATCGGGTTACGACTTCACTTAAAATAATAACAAAATCGAAAAACAGTTTTTCTGCTTTGTTAACCAAATTCATATAAAACTCCTTTTCATATAATTTGGTTTAGTGAAATCGTAATTCGCAAAGAATTATCCTATAACCATGGCGAACTAGGAAAAAAAAATCTTTGACCGTAAAAATCTGATTTTTGTCGGTCTTCCTTAAAAAATTCAATCAATTAATATCACCATATTAGTTATGCAATTTTCCCATGATAAACTCGAGACTATAATTGAATCATAATAAAGACGCACAAAAAATATGAATCTGATCATATAAATATTATGCTATAGGCTCTGATACCACTGAAGGATTATACCGGTGCGAAAGCGGAATTTCAGGAAACAATTTCCTAACACCATTCCAAGAATACAAGCACAATATAGATATGAATCAGGACAAAAGTAGGTCGAGAAATACATACCCTCGTAGCGTAAATTCCTCGATATATGTGACATAGAGATACTAGAGCCCCACATGTTGCTCCTCCACTCGGTCCACCAACCCAGTCGGAATCCCACGTCTGCTAGGACAGAAGAGATAGAACAATTCTCTCTGTTACTTTTAAGGGTGCTTGAGGCAATAAACTGAACTGACTTAGATTAGGGTTTTCTCCATGGTTGATTCTCAGTCCCCTTATTACTCATATACCATATCCTTATATAGTAGTAGAGTCTAGGTTAAACCGAGAGACTAACCGGGCCTCATAAGTAGTCACAGCCTGATACCTCACAAGTCCACATTAGGCCTGTTTAGTTTCCTGACTAAGTCTGATTGTGTGACCTTATAGGATTATATATTCCTAGTCATCAGCCCAATCGAATTGGACTAATTATCATAATTATTCTCTAGCAAGCAATTATGAATTACTATAATATATAATGATTATCTCCATAATAATATCCTATATTATATTTAGTAATTGTCGGAAATGTCTTAGGACATATTCCTTCAAGTTCTGTCTCACTGACCACCTTAGCTAAAGACGCAATATACCCTTTGTCAAAGTGAGCAAGTTCATCAAGAATCTTAGCATGAAATGCATTAGAAGTACCAGTTTGAACTGGAAGAGGCACCGGGCAATGGAATCTTTTAGTTTAGTAGAAATTTGTTTTGCTCGAGTGGACATTCGGATAAGTGGAACACCAGGAGACACCACATCAGGGGATGACTCAGGCACAACAGTAGCAGAAATGAGTGAATCAGGCACCAGAGTAGCGGACACAACTCCAGGTTCAGTGTTACTGGATGAAAAAACGGCAAGGAGAAGTTGCTGAATATGCTAGGATGCCACAGGATTTACCAATAGAAAAGATGGGTCTCCATCTTAAAATGAAGCCTGTTGCTGAGGATCTTCTTGTGGCTTGTAAGGAAACTCAGTTTCCTTGAAAACAACATCTTGACTAACAAAAATAACATGCTTATCAAGGTCATAAAGCTTATAGCCTTTTTTACCAAAGGGATAACCAAGCATAATGCACCTTCTTGCATTTAGACCAAACTTGTCATGAAACATATTTGGCATGGTAGCATAGCATAGACACCCAAAGACTCGAATTTCACTATAAGTAGGTGACTCTTTAAACAATAATTTAAAAGGAGTCTTCCAATTTAATATTTGAGTGGGCATTTTGTTAATGAGATATATTGCTGTTAGAATGCAATCACCCCAAAATTTTGCAGGCAAATTGGCATGTAATTTTAAGGCTCTAGCAGTCTCCCAGCTATGCTGGTTTGATGTATAATGCCTTTAGAACTAAATAAAGCATGACATGTTTGTTGTATGAATTCAGTTCCGTTGTCACTTCTAAATACTTTAAGCTTAGTGTTAAACCGAGTCTCAATCTGGTTAATAAACGATCATATCAGGAACACTAAGTTTGTCTTTTAAAAGATAGGTCCAAGTCGTCCTAGAACAGTCATCAACAAGAGTAAGAAAGTATTTAGCACCAGAAACAGAAAGAGTCCTGTATGGTCCCCATAAATCAGCACGAAGTAAGTCAAAACAACACTTTGCATGAGAAGAACGAACTTGAAACAAACGGTAACATATGATGCTTAGCAACAACACATGTTGCACAAGAAAACGAAGACAATTCTTTTGTGTTACAGAGACCAATATGTTTCAATTTCCCAATAGATGTATGTCCTAATCTGTTGTGAATCAAATGTACATTATTTTTTTTAACTGAATTGGAAATAGAAAGTACATCAGGAACAGACAGTACATTATTAGATCTATTATGTGAATCAGATGTCGCAGTAGTTAGCACATAAAGTTCCCCAATTCTGTTAGCCATGCCAATCACAATTTTACTTGAATGGTCCTGGAAAATACAATTAGCAGAGTTAAAAGTCATTGTTATCCCACTGTGATCAGCTAGTTTTCCAACAGATAGAAGATTCTGAGTAAATTCAGGAACCACTAGAACGTTATGAAGAATGATAGTTGAGGTTAACCTAACTTTACCTACTGTATGCACCTTCTTTACTGAACCATCAGGCAAAGCAACATCAATAGGTTTAAGCAAAACATGAGTATCATACAACAAATCAATTATAGACGTCATGTGATCACTTGCGCCTGTATCAACTATCCAATCAAGAGAAGGAATTGAACAAAATGCAGCACAGGAAACAGCACAAGCATTACTTATACCTGCAAAATGACTAGTACCAGCAGAATAAGAATCAGAAGTAACAACATTTAGAGCTTGATGCTGAGCTGTTTGCTGATGCCCATTCATTTGCTTGAGCACGTTCTTGGTGACTGAATCAATAAACCCAGTCATAAAATCATAATCCATCTGTCCAAAGGAAGGATCATCAAAAGGAGTATCAAAACGCTATTCATTATCTATGACAGCCTCAGCATTATAAGCTCTCCTAGGCCCTTGATTGTTATTCCTATAGGCACCACGTCCTCTTCCTCTAGCAGACTTGTTCTGTCCTTTTTCTCTCCTGTAAAGGTAGCAAATATATTGAATATGTCCCTTCTTGGTACAATATGTACAAGTTTGCAATTTATAGCATGTGTCAATAGAATGACCATCCTGATTGAAGGGTTACAACCCTTAAAGCCAAGGACCTGTTACAAGTATTAACCAAAAAGACAAACAATGGAGGGATAACGAATATACCTTATTGGCAGGGGAAGAGCGTATTAATAAGAATAATAAGAAATATAATAACCCAGAAGTATATATAATTCCCCACGGACAGAATAAAGCAACCCAGATGTGATGCCTCCGTTAGTATCCACACAGGTACGAAACTGCGGTGTATATGCTAGTATAAGGGTTTTATGAGACGATCTCACAAAAATCTCTCTCTAATAATATATGGAATAATACTCTGAATTGTATGTTTTGGTTCATCATATGAAACTCCTTATATAGGAGAGCTAGAGAGCTAGGTTACTTAACCTATAAGTTATTCCATAACTCAAATTGGTATAATTAGATTATCAGAATAATTCTAGTTACCATATAAAAGTTATTCCACAACTCTAATTGGTATAATTAGATTATCACAATAACTCTAGTTACCATAACTAGATTATTACTATAACTCTAATTACCATAACCCGACAACACAGCTGAGTCGTATTACTACTGACCCGATATATTAACATACCAATATATTAATAATATCTCGTACACATTGTGTGTGACCCAATGGGCCCACTTAAGACTACCAGACATATAACCCATTTATATGGCAACCCGACATCGACCTCTAGCAAGACATATCGGATACATAGACTTAAGTGGGTAAATCCGTATGACAGTGGACATAACTCCTTCAGTCTCCCACTTGTACATGTCCTCTCAAGAACGGCGTTAAGTCTTTTTGCTACTATTGTCTCCAATTGAGAATGAGGTAAGAAAAAAGTGTCATTCTCGCATGTCTCAATCTTTTACTCGAATCTCTGAGTTGACTTGTTAAAAGAGCAGATAGATGACAATCATCCTATCTGAGCGCGGCCACGCATTTGCACAAGTCACACTCTTCGAGTGGCCAAGAAACAATAAATTCTTTTCAATAAAGAAAGGGCAAATCCCCTCTTGTCTAACCACATCCTGTCACATGATCCATGCATGCCCAATAACCATTCATAGCCCCCTTTCACAGCTGACGAGGAATAGTATCAAAGCATACACATCACATGTACAGAATAGTCAAAGACTCAGGTCTAAAGACCGTACAAGTTCATAACTTGCAAAGAACTTTACCGACACTAAGCGAAATCTTAGTAAAATCCTTTTTGGCGGGTATGTCTAATGCATTTTCTTAACATACACCCGTGTGCTTGATTTAGTATCTCGATACCTATGACTCAAGGAACTTAGTCATCAACCAACTCAAACACTAGTCATTTAAGGGTATTCAAATGTCCCAATACAATACCCTGGCTAGAGACAAAATAATTACATCATCCAAATAGAGTTCCAAGACTAAGTCACGTACTTAGTGGTCTATTATATCAATGTATCTTATTTAGGGACAAACAATCCATACACGAATTGAATAAAAATTGCACTTTATTAAATAAAAGCAATAGTAAAAATTACAAAGTTCAGCATAAAATTAGTACTCCCACTAAAACAAGGATCTCCTAAATAGGACTTAAGACCATTCGCTCATGCGTCTAATGCCTATCGCAGCTCTATGACTCTCATGCTTAGGCTGCGGGAGGGGCTTTGTCAAGGGATCGACAACATTTGCTTCCGTTGGTACTCTGCATATCTTGACATCACCTCTCTCAATGAACTCTCTGATTAGGTGAAATCTTCTAAGTATGTGTTTGGATTTCTGATGAGACCTAGGTTCCTTAGCTTGCACTATGGCACCATTATTATCACAATAAAGGTCCACGGGGCTTGAAATGCTAGGGACAACTCCCAGCTCCTCGATGAACTGTCTAATCCAAACAGCTTCTTTTGATGCTTCCGAAGCAGCAATATACTCAGCTTCTGTTGCAGAATCTGCCACTGTGCTCTGTTTGGAACTTTTTCAACTTACAGCACCACCGTTCAAACAAAAGACAAAACCAGACTGTGATTTGGAATCATCCCTGTCTGTTTGGAAGCTAGCATCGGTGTAACCACTTACAACGAGTTTCTCTTCACCTCCATATATCAAGAATAAGTCTTTAGTCCTTCTTAAGTACTTTAGAATATTCTTGGCTGCTATCCAGTGACTTTCACCCGGATTCGACTGGTATCTACTCGTCATGCTTAGAGCACAAGCTACATCAGGACGAGTACACAACATGGCATACATGATGGATCCTATGGCCGAGGCATAGGGAACCTTACTCATGCGCTCTAGCTCATCAGGTGTCGAGGGACACTGACTCTTGCTTAGATTGACACCATGTGACATTGGTAAGAACCCTCTTTTGGAATCCGTCATATTGAACCGTTTAAGGATCTTATCAATATAAGTTCCTTGACTAAGTCCAATAAACCTCTTTGATCTATCTCTATAGATTCTTATTCCTAAGATGTAGGCTGCTTCACCCATGTCTTTCTTGGAAAAACAACTTCCAAGCCAACCTTTTACGGATTGCAACAATGGAACGTTATTTCCAATTAGGAGTATGTCATCGACATATAGAACCAAAATTGCTATTGCACTCTCACTAACTTTTTTATACACACAAGGCTCAACTTCGTTTTTAGAGAAGCCAAAGGCTTTAACTGCCTCATCAAAACGAAGATTCCAACTTCGAGATGCTTGCTTCAGTCCATAAATGGAACGCTGAAGTTTGCATATTTTCTTAGCATCCTTTGATATGAAACCCTCGGGTTGTGTCATGTACACATCCTCTTGCAGATTCCCGTTAAGGAAAGCTGTTTTCACATCCATTTGCCAAATTTCATAATCATGAAAAGCTGCAATTGCTAAGAGAATCCTAATGGATTTAAGCATTGCTACTGGTGAGTAAGTTTCGTCATAGTCGATACCATGAGTTTGCTTGAAACCTTTAGCCACCAAGCGAGCTTTATAGACATCTACATGTCCTTCCATGTCAATCTTCTTCTTAAAGACCCATTTGCACTCGATGGTTTTGACACCTTTGGGTGCGTCTATCAAAGTCCATACTTTGTTATGGTACATGGAATCCATTTCGGACTTCATGGCCTCAAGCCATTTTTCAGAGTCTGGTCCCATCATTGCCTCTTTGTAGGTTTCAGGTTCATCATTTTCTATCAAGTATAAATCATGACGATACCTAGCCGGAGTTTGCCCAAGATTAGATCTTACAGACTTACGAGGGACAAAATCATTAGAAACAAGCGTAGGTTCTTCTTCAAGTGGTGGGATCGCAACATTTTGCACATTCCCCTCCTCATCCTCAACTTCCTCATTAGGAATTGTGGATGTCTGAATATCCCGAATTTCTTCAAGATCAACCTTACTTCCACTACTCCTTTTGGAAATGAACTCCTTTTCCAAGAAGACTCCATTCCGAGCAACAAACACTTTGTTCTCAGTAGGATTGTAGAAGTGATAGCCTCTAGTTTGTTTTGGATAACCAACAAAAACGCATTTGTCATATTTAGGTCCTAGCTTTTCAGGAATCAATTTCCTAACATAAGCTTCGCAACCCCAAATTTTCATGAAAGACAAACTAGGAACCTTTCCTGTCCACATCTCACGTGGTGTCTTTTCAACTGACTTAGATGGACACCTATTAAGTGTAAAAGCAGAAGTTTCGAGTGCATAGCCCCAGAAGTAAATAGGAAGGTCTGCATGACTCATCATAGATCGAACCATATCTAGTAAGGTTCGATTTCTCCTCTCAGACACACCATTCCATTGTGGTGTTCCAGGTGGAGTGAGTTGTGAAACAATTCCACAACTCCTAAGATGATCATTGAAATCTTGACTCAAATATTCACCACCTCGATCCGATCGAAGGGCTTTAATTGTCTTGCCTAGTTGATTCTGTACTTCATTTTGGAATTCTTTGAACTTTTCAAATGACTCCGATTTGTGCCTCATCAGGTACACATAACCATATCTACTGAAATCATCAGTAAATGTAATGAAGTATGAAAATCCTCCCCGAGCTGTGGTACTCATTGGACCACATACATCCGAATGTATTAGTCCTAATAAGTCAGACGCTCTTTCATTGTATCCAGTGAAAGGCGTTTTAGTCATCTTGCCAAGTAAACAAGATTCGCATATATCATATGATTCATAATCAAAATGATCTAAAAGTCCATCCTTATGGAGCTTTTGTATGCGTTTCTCGTTTATATGACCCAAACGACAATGCCACAAGTAGGATTAGAATCCTTAGATTTCAACCTCTTTGCATTATTAATATTATATAGCTGCTTAGGTGAATCAAGAACATATAAGCCATCAAAAATGAATGCTTGACAATACACAATACCATTACGCAAAATGGAACAACATTTGTTCTTTATTGAAATATCGAAACCTTTCATGTCCAAACAAGAAACGGAAATAATATTCCTGCTAATGGCAGGTACATGATAACAATTATCTAGTTCTAAAATTAAGACACTTGGCAACTCTAAATGAAATATTCCTACAGCTAAAGCAGCAACTCTTGCTCCATTGCCTACGCGCAGGTCCACTTCACCTTTTGCCAGAGCCCTCACGTCTCTCAATCCCTGTACATTACAGCAAATATGAGAACCACATCCAGTATCAAATACCAATGATGTAGAGCAGTTGGTAGTAACATTTACCAATATAACATTAATACCTGTAGAGGTAGAAGACACATTCTCATTCTTCTTATCTTCTAGGTATTTTGGGCAGTTCCTCTTCCAATGCTCCTTTTCACTACAGTAGTGACAAAGGTCCTCATCAGATTTCTTAGGCGTATTCATAAACTTCGGCTTGGTTTTAGCAACATTTGCCTTAGCCGTCTTTCCTTTGTTTTTGCCTTTGAAACCCTTTCCCTTTTGTACCATAAGTACTTCAGGGGTTAGACCCTTCCTGACGTTTGGTTCAGCCGTCTTAAGCATTCCGTGCAACTCTTGCATCGATCTCTTTAGATCATGCATGTTAAAGTTCAGCACAAAATCCTTCCAGATAGATGATAAGGATTGAAGTAAAATATCTGTCTGCATTTGGTATTCAAACCCCGCACCGAGACGATCAAGGTTATCAAAATAACCCATCATTTTCATCACATGCGGGCTGACCGGGTCTTTGTCACCCATTTTGCAATTGAATAGTGCAACGACAGTATTATATTGACCAATCTTATTAGCCTCATCGTCAACAAGGAAATCGAGGATTATGATGGGTAAATAAATTAAAACATAATCTATATTATATCTTAAAATTAAGGATTAATTTCATAATTTAACAATTTAAATTCACAAATTAAGACACCCTAAACATAATCGATAATTACTAGATTAATCATATTAGATGTCATGATTAAGCAACTAAAAGAAAAAAAACGTACGTGAGAAGTATGATAAAATATTTCTGACAATCAGAAATCAAATTATATTACTAAAGTTCTGACATATACGGAGTGATAGGTGAAAGAAAAACTAGCAGCATGCATCCTTCTTACATAGTCATGTATTATATTAAATATATATATATACAGAGGTGGTGGAAACAATACAACAACTTGCAGCATGTCATGATTATACGGAGTACTCATTACTTATAACATCTTATTGGTATGAGCATATTAATACGAGACAACCAATTATGGGACATATCAGTATACGAGACATAACAGCGAAGAAATAATCAAATTAATACGCGATAGAATCCCTCATAACCAATTATGAGACAAAGATTCAGGTCGATTTGATTAATACTACATAACAGAGGCTCTGATACCACTGAAGGGTTACAACCCTTAAAGCCAAGGACCTGTTACAAGTATTAACCGAAAAGACAAACAATAGAGGGATAACGAATATACCTTATTGGCAGCGGAAGAGCGTATTAATAAGAATAATAAGAAATATAATAACCCAGAAGTATATATAATTCCCCACGGGCAGAATAAAGCAACCCGTTAGTATCCACACAGGTACGGAACTGCGGTGTATATGCTAGTATAAGGGTTTTATGAGACAATCTCACAAAAATCTCTCTCTAATAATATATGGAATAATACTCTGAATTGTATGTTTTGGTTCATCATATGAACCTCCTTATATAGGAGAGCTAGAGAGTTAGGTTACTTAACCTATAAGTTATTTCATAACTCAAATTGGTATAATTAGATTATCAGAATAATTCTAGTTACCATATAAAAGTTATTCCACAACTCTAATTGGTATAATTAGATTATCACAATAACTCTAGTTACCATAACTAGATTATTACTATAACTCTAATTACCATAACCCGACAACACAGCTGAGTCGTATTACTACTGACCCGATATATTAATATACCGATATATTAATAATATCCCGTACACATTGTGTGACCCAATGGGCCCACTTAAAACTACAAGACATATAACCCATTTATATGGCAACCCGACATCGACCTCTAGCAAGGCATATCGGATACATAGACTTAAGCGGGTAAATTCGTAGGAAAGTGGACATAACTTCTGCACTGATTACAATGTGTACAATGCTTGATTGTTGTATCTTGAGTAGACGTAGCAGAATCCTTTACTAATGCAACATAAGCATTACCCTCAGTGACAATATCCACCTAAAAACTTAACTTTTGACGCTCAATCTTCTATAATAGGGCCAGAGCTTTGTTCAAAGAAGGTAGAGGCTCAACAAACAGTATGTTTGACTTTACGCCTTCATAGACATGACTTAACCCCATAAGAAATTGAATTAACTTTGCTTGCTTATCCCTGTCAAGCATTCTTCTAAGTAATTGACAAGTGAAAGACTCTAAAGCACCATAAGTACATACATGAGGGAATTGGGTCCAGGGAATCAAGATTTTCCCAGGCTCTACTGTAGTAATCGACCAAAGACAAACTATGCTGAGACATTGTACTCAATTCTTTTCTCAGTTGATAAATCTCGACACTATTCGTTTGCCCATATCTTTCGAATAATTCATCCCACACGCTTTTAGATGTAATACAATAAGACACGGTTTTCCTAATTTCTGCGTTTAAAGTATTCATGATCTACTTAAGAACCATGATGTCGCAACAAACCCACAGGTGGTACTTCTTATCCTTTTTATCTACAATTTTGACTGAACCATCGATAAAACCCTCCTTATTCTTGGACAACAAAGCAATGTATATACCCCTTTTCCAACCAATAAAGTTGGTGCCATTAAAAGTGTAATTAAGGAGTTGCATAAATGGTTGATCAGAAGAGGATAAGAATAAAGGGTCATCGTTATATTCATATTGTGTAGAACTTTCAGCAGCCATTATTGCTAATTGAATCAGAGTAATCAGAAAGCGGAAGAAAAAATTAAGAACAGAATTCAAGAAATACAAGCAATTATCAAGAAATTAAGGAAGATACTCCCTCCGTCCCAATGAATTGTTTACCTATTCAATATTGGGCCGTCTCAATGAATTGTTTGCCTTTCTATTTTAGGAATATTTTTTATATGCAATTTGATCATAGTTTTGCTCTACATGTCGCTCCCTCATTGGTTCCCTTAACCTTGGTGCCAAAAGAAAAGGCAAACAATTCATTGGAACGGAGGGAGTACAAAAGATAGGAAATCAGCAAATATCAGCAGAAATCCCCACCATGAAGCTTCTATAACTGATACCATGTAGAAACCATGGTGATGGTTGATGTAGGATGTAGAAGATAGAAGGAGGAGACGAGAGAAGTATTGAATTATATTTTTGTATTCTATTTCCGTAAGTACAATGATGATTAATACATCTATATATATATATATATATATATATATATATATATATATATATATATATATATATATATATATATATATATATATATATATATATATATATATATATATGAGCTAGTTACATAAGGTGTAACTAACTCTAACAACCTTATACTCCCTCCGGTTTTTTATTTTCGCCCCATTGTGTTTAGCACACAAATTAATTGATAAAGAGATAAATGATGATGAAATTTGGTGACTAGACACTAATGAGTCATCAAAGTAAAAGAAATATAATGTTAGTTTAATCAATTTAATGGCATAATGGGTAAATAATATAAAAGTATACAGATAATATGGTAATATATACATGACAAATAAGGAAAGTTAAGAAGTGGGACAAAAAATAAAAACTTGCCAAACAAGGAATACGGGGGAAAAATTAAAAAACTGAGGGAGTATTACCAATATAATTTGATGTTTGAATTACTTTAATAATAAAACTAAAAAAACTTGTAACAATAAAAATATACTCCCTCTGTTTTTAATCTTTGTCTTTTGCATTTAATGACCCTAATGAAAATGACTTGAAAATGCATAACTGTTGTGTGTTAAATTTTGACCGTTTTTTCTTCCAGTTAGACCTATTTTTCCCTCGTTTTGCGAGTTTAGAGTGCGATTATCGCCATATTTTAAGTATTTCTCGCATTAGCGTCCCTCTTGTGCGTTTTACGTGTTTTTGGTAGTTTTTCTATCAGTTTTGATAGGATTTGGCACCGAAATCACGATCGAGCTTCCACGAGCACAAGAGAAGGGAACACCGTCCAAAGAGCAAAGCACACAACTTAAAGTTCAAAGTCATCCAACCAATCGACGAAGAATGAGACAAGAAAAGAGGCCAGAAATATGACCGGGTGAAATTTCACCCGATGAAGTACCACCGGGCGAAATTTCACCCGACGGTAAAAGCGCCTCCCCGAAGATTTTTCGAGCTTCTCCACCGGGCGAAAATGACCGGGCGAAATTTCGCCCAATGGTGAAAGTGTCCAAAAATCGCGAAACTGGAAAAACTTCACCGGCTAAAACCACCGGGTGAAATTTCACCCGACGGTATTGGTCTGTGCACGACGGGGTGAAGTTCCACCACATGAAGATTAAAGGGTGATTGTCTCACTAATGGAGCAAAAAGTTGGATTTGAACTTTAGGTTTACAACTCATTAAGACATTACTATATATACAACTACCCTAGTTAGTTGCCTATTACCTCTTCATTAAGCTAATAAGGAGGGAAGAAGTGAAAGGCATTCATTAGTAAACAATTATATAGTAATCTTAGTAAATCCTCCATAATTCTAGTAGATTACATAGTAATTTAGTAGTAGATAATCTTCTTAGTTTCTCATCAACAATTCTCTAGATTTCAAGTTTGTAGAAGATTATTCCAAGTTTTATTTGAAGATTTGTGGGGATTATTGAAGAATTAGTGACAAGTTCTTCATTTTCTTCATCAAAGATTCAATCTTTATTTATGGAATCTTCTTATTTATTGTAGATCTTCATAGTTGGTACATTTCTCTTCCACTCCCTAATCTCTAGATTTCATTTATGATTGTTCTAGATTATTCTCTAGTTTATTTTGTTAGATCATAGTTTCCTTATTTACTATAGATTTAGTGATTATGCATGTTTTAGTTTATCTCTTCTTTATTGATGCTTTGTTGTCTTCCATCATGATTAGTGAGTAGATTTCTTGTTGGGGGTTTAGGGATGAGGACTTGGATTATTTGAATTAAGGGATGTTGGTGGGTTGCTTTCTTGTTGGTTTATCTTGTTTATGGTTGTTGTGTCATTGTTGTTTTAGTCCGGCCAACTAGACCGACCTTGACTCATTTCTATCAATATGGGGAAACTCGGGGTAGAAATTGCCGTAAGTTTGAGACCTTCCCTTCTTTGCCGCGAAAGCGGTTTTTTAGGTGGGTTGGGTGAAGAAACCGAAAGGTGGCATTCTCCCTTTATCAATGTTGTGACAAAAACCCGATCCCGACCTTCTTAGACTCCATTGTCCGAATCCCAACTTCCCTCTAACACCTTTTCCTAGATTGATTACCTCTAGCTACCTCCATCGTTATTCCTCTAGTGTAGACTCAACCCTTAGCAACCACCCCCCTTCTAGATTCCAAACACGCCGCTTTTAACTCGATACTCCATTCCGTTCCTTGTGGACCGACCTCGACTTAACACGATTACTCCAGTAGTTTTTGTGTTATTACGAGTCTACAAATATTGTTTGACCCCTCATTCTTCGCTAAACGACCAATCCGATTTGGGGAGCCGTCAATAACAATATTGAGTCTTTTGGCACAATGACAATCCACTATTTAGAATTCTAGATTTTTCATTGAACTTACTTAATATAGAGTTGTATAATCTATATATTATATTAAATAGAGAACAAAGCATTCTCCATGCTCCATCTCCCCAAATCTCAATGCTTAAGCAACCCACATGACGTGATATTATTGGGTGGAAGATGAAAAGGAGGGAGAGTTAAGTGAAAGATGAAAAAGAGGGAGTTTAAATGTACTCATTAATCATGTAGAATCCAGTGTTAAGCAATCAAGTTAAGTGGAAGTGAAGATGAAAAGAAGGGAGCGTTAAGTGGAAGATGAAAATGAGGGAGTTATGATTGGGTGGAAGATGAAAAGGAGTGAGAGTTAAGTGGAAGATGAAAAGGAGAGAGTTTAAATGTCCTCATCAATAATGTAGAATCCCATTACACCATACACATAAATTATCCTACACATCGTCATAAAATAGATAGTAGTGACAAACAACTAAGTACAAGTGATTAAGAAATTTAATGATAATCTATCTATCTATCTATATATTATATTAAATAGAAAGCAAAGCATATTCCATTCTCTACACAACCAATACTCAATTCTAAGGTAACCCACTTGGCATGATGTGATTGGGTAGAAATTGAAAAGGAGTTAGTTGAATACATAATCAATGCCAAAGTCGGTTATTATTAGTTAGAACCCTTCAACTTCTTCCTTATTGATTATGTAGAATTCAAAGTGAAGACCCCATCAACTTCTTCCTCATTGATTATGTAGAATCCAAAGTGAAGCAATAAATTTCAAGCACCTCCCATCCTCTTCATCTTCTTCCCTTATAATCCACTACCCATAATAATGGGTGCTTGCCTTTCCCATTACACCATCCAAGTGTATAACGAAACCGAGCTGATTCCCGCCGCCAAACGTCGTCTTATTGTTGTCGTTGGATGCAGACAACCCCAATTTTTTCCACCGCCCAGACTAACTCGGTATGTGCGTGGCTATCAATTTGTTTCTGCTTCATTGGGTTCATTCTTGCATTAAACTCATACTCTTCGTCACATATAATGAGGTAATATACAATCTTTCAGAGAGTAGGACAAAACTAATACAAGTAAAATATACTCTTTCCATTTCACTCACATGTTTATCTTTTATATTATTTGTTATGTGTAGATTATTTTAATTAAAGGTAAAAAAAGACTGAGACAGAGCGAGTATATCAGTAAAACATATGTGAAGCACAAGAAATTAGAAGCAAGCATACAAAAGAAAATATGAAAAGAAAGTTAAAGAGCGGCAAAACCGACAAAGTAATTGAAAGAGAGAAAAACAAAGAAGAAACACGCACAAGAACAATAATATATGACACATCGTATTATTTGTATAATTTCAAGTACAAAAATTGGGATTTTTTTTTTGGTATTTTCGTATCGAATTGTAATACAAAATAGGGTTGCTTACATAATCACTACATCTATGTAAAATGATGCATGCACCAAAGTGTAAACAAACAACTTCATGATAAGAGTAAAATATAAGAATAAAAAAGAAAAATAACAAGGGATATACTCCGTATATAAAACAAGCACAACCTCGTACTCTATTAAAACTCAAACAAACCATCCTCATACAGTTTTTATCTAATACTTCGTACAAACTTCTAATAAGGCCACATGTTATGCTCTGATTGGGAAAAAAATCAATTCAGAAAGAATAAAGAAGACAGAAAAGACTCTTCAGCTCCCAGCGCACGCACTTCATGACTTTATCTTCCCTTCCTAATCTATACCTCTATTTTCACCTACAACGATGAATACAAAAATTATTACAGAGCTAACATTTTTGGGGTAATTCTAATTTGTATTTCACCTATTTTACCAAATTTTTTAGCTTCATTTTGCAGACTTATTATAGCTACGTGTGAAAATGTGTGCGCTCAAATTAAAATACCCAATTTCCACCTTATTAGTCTTGAAAAAAATAAATAATAGACTTATCAGAAGATGTATACTTATCGAAAAAAACTCCAAGACAACATATAACTAACAATGTATGGAGTATCATTTACTACTTCTACCACATCAACGATCCACGGCCTTAAGAAGCCTACAAAGTCAGTAAAAGTGGCAAAAATTTGAAAATCCCGAATAAAAACGCGAAAGAAAAACAAAGAAAAAGACAAAGCCATAATTCAGGAAGATTACGTTCTGGAATAAAGGTTCAAAAAAAATCTATTTATTAAGTATTATACATTACATCTTATAGCATTATATCTCATTTTCGTTAATAATAATTCTCTTACATTCTTACAAACACAAAAGGTTAGCACCCATGCCAATAGCCCATAGTTATTGAGTTATCGCTTTAACGTTGAATCCCTCTTTCTACTAACCAAATAACAATCCTCCAATTTTTCCCGCCTAAAGTTATCCACTACAAAAAATAAAAAGAATTAGTAAAGCAAGTGAAATAAGTTATATGCAAATCGAACCCTTGACTTTAGATATGTAGTACTTATTCTCTACCACTACACCACAATATCTCATTGTTTCAATTATCACTAAATTAATCCTAAAGTTATACACTCCAATAATTTAATTTAGGAAAATTAAGAAAATAATCCGTTTCTACAGTATTAAATTACTCCGTATTAATTAACCAAAATATAACCAAATTATTCATTATTAATCAATCCTCAAACTAGAATATGTTTGTTTAAAACTTCACTATATGAATACCAACGGAAATACATTTTATTTTTGTAATAATCATGACTGATATAACACTGTAATTAAATATTGTAATCCTTTATTAGCTACTAAGAAAATAAAAATTCTCAAAACTTTTTCCCGAATGAATTTTAAGCACTTAATCTGGATAAAATCAATATAACAAATAAGAAAAGAATCACACTCAATTATGAATCATATCATAAAAAGAATATTTACAAGTTACGTATTTAAAAACTAATGATGAGTGTATCGTTGAAAATAAATTGCAGAAATACAGTTGCTTGAATCTCGAACAACAACTATGAACTTTTATGAACAAATGATATATATTGAGATCATAGAGAATAACTACTCTCTCCGTTTCATTCATTTGTTTGTCTTTTATATTTATTGTGAGTAGTATTTTAATTAAAGGCAAACAAACGAACATCAAGAGTAGAAATTTATATACTCTATTTTAAAATAAATTTAAAGTGAATATACATTTCACAATTTATTCATATATTATAATAAAAAATATTTAAACGAGAAATGATTGTAATAATAATTTTTTGGACTACATATTTCATGATATTAGTCGAGGTCGTTATTTTGATTAATTATGCAATTTCAAATTATTTTATTATATCCAAAAATAAAGATAGAAAAAAATGAAAAATTATCAGATTGTTAATTAAAATCCATTTTGTATAAATAATTAACTAAAAATATATAAATTTTTATAAATACCGTGCATACATGCACGAGGTCTATAATAGAAATGAAATTTTGGTTAATTGAGTATATACTAGAAGATATTATTATAATTAGTTCTACATGATATAATTGTATATCTTTTTGATTTAAAATCAATCTTTTAATTATAGAAGACGATCAATCTTTTGATTTTGTATATAACTGACAGGATTTGTGTGATTGGTTTAGATAGACTTTTTTAATTTGATACTATCATATACGGAGTATAATATATACTCATATATACTCATATAGAATATATAATATAATTATTATTTGATTGATATACTACTATCATGTATAATCATATATACTTCCTCTGATTTTTAATAATCTTCCCTTTTGTTTAATATATGTTAGGTATAATTTAATAAAAGAGGAAGATAAATAAAGATTGGAGGAGGTATAATTCGAGAATATTACCACATTCGAGAATAAATTCGAGATACTACCACATTCGTAGATGATCATAAAAATAGAATATTCTTCTAAATTATGCCATATATGTATGGTGCATAATATTGATTATATAATATATATAGTAATAAAGTGATATAAAATAATATAATAATATATAATTTGACTCAATTTTGTAAAATGATTGATACAGATTTATGATGATGTATGATTTATGATTGCTTATCTAATGAATAATATTGCTACTAATTAACTAGATTAGAGAAAATAATACCAAGTTCGTAGATGATAACTATTATGAGATATACTACCAAATTCATTTTTGTTAATTGATTGATTGATTTATTAATTGCACAAATATACTTGATTGATTGATTGATTAGGTTATATTCCATATAATTAAAACTTACCTAACTCATTCGTCGTATATTTAATCAGTGCACATTTCACATACAAACATCATTCTACCTTCTCTTCTATAGTATACTTAATAGTCTTTGAATTTTCTAATCTTTTTATTTTATTTACACTATACCCAAAAAATGGCTGCCTCTCAGTCCCGACGTTTCAATATGGTCGGTGACATTAATGACACCAAGGAGACGTGGAGAATCAGGGTAAGAGTCATTAGGATGTATTCCGTACCGGCTTGGAATAATCCAAATGAATTTAGTCGGTTTGAAATGATCCTACTTGATGAGAAGGTATAAATTACATGTAACACGTTTTCAATATTTATATTTTCAAATATTGACTACACATTAACTTATCTTATGATTTGACTTCTCACAGAATCTCAAGATACAAGCTTCTTTCCGAGATAGACTAATAAGACATATGCATAAGTACATGTACATCACTCTGTCATTTCAAATGTGCTACGACTTCATATATTTCTCATTACCTTATGGTATCATTTATTAATTAACAAATTTAGACAAATTAAATGAGAAGTATTACATGGACTCTTCTTTATTTCAGGTTTGTGCTGTGTTGTCTCCAATATATTTAATACTACAGACCCCGAGCTACAAACATATTCAACAAAGTGTTATGATTGCTATAAAATATTATCTTCTTCGCACAGTTGCATTATTATACGAAAAACATATTATAATGCAATATCTACCAAACACCGTGCAATCACACGGGATCTACACTAGTAGTGCATTACTCCATGTACTGCTTATGATATTACGAATTATTGTGAAAGTATGTAAATAAAGTTACAAATACATGAAATCGATTTTTTTTATAAATAATTAAAATTTATTGGACAATGAGGCAAAAAGACACACAACGAATTATAAAGGGCATAAAACAATATAGACCCGTGCGGTGCACGGGTATGACGACTAGTTATTATTGAAAAAGAAAAATTACTTCAAAAGTGGCACAAATGGGAATCAAACTCAAAACCTTCACATCAAAATCCAATAGGTTAACCACTCTAGATCACTTTATTACTCATTGTTAAGATTGTAAAAAATAAAATACTTATCCGACCCATTCACTTCCTTACTCATTGTTGAAATAGTAAATCATATAAATAGAATGTTAACCACTATTGTTCAATTTTTTTTACAAATGTTCACTTAAATATACCTATAAATACAATTGAATTAGTTTATAATCGCATGAGACCGACATTCAACATTAATTCTCCATTTATTAAAGAAGGGACCAAGAGCTATGATGTGACACTATAATTAGAGAGCAATTAACAATATGAGCCTCCTTAACAATCCCTCTAAATTTCATTTTGGGACTAAATAGAGCATGCTGAGGCATGCTTGCCCACCGTGCTCAAACTAAAAAAAGAAAGTAATCAAAGCTTTTACCATAAAACAATGTGTCCCACTTAATGTTATTACTAACCATGTATGTAACGAGGTTTCTCTACTTAATTGGTTAGTATATAACGAGATTGACTAATGTGATAAATTAACAAGGTTCCGCTGCTTAATTGGAGAATGCTTTTTTTTAATATTATTATTTAAATAATAGGGTTATTTCATGAGAATAATACCAACTATGCGTGTGCTTCTTAAATTAATACAAACTATACGTAATCTCATTTTAATATGAACTACGCCTTCATTAATCTCGCATTGTTACGGGTGAGCAGCTACCTGTTGAACCTTCCTTTTTCAACTCTTCCTCTGACTTTTTTTCTTCTAATTTACATTTCGTGTTCATTCTCGGCCATTGATAAAAAAAATCCCCGAAAATTCATCTTCCATTTGTTTTTCAATTGGCCTTATAGAAGCTATGAAAAAAATGTTTTTATTGTAATTTTGGCTTTCACGATAACTGCAAGGGACCTAATAAAACCCTAGAAAGTTACAACAAGTCACTATGACCGGTAATAGCAAGTTATAATTTTATACATAGCAAAGCGAGATTAATGAATGCGTAGTTCATATTAAAATGAGGTTACGTATAGTCTGTATTCATTTAAGAAGCACACGCATAGTTGATATTATTCCCATGAAATAACCCTAAATATTATTTTATTTTTTTTTCAAGAAATGGCATGCCTCCTATATATCAAATAATCGATTACAAGAGACTAAATCTTACAAAAGAGAAAACCGCTATAAAATAAATCTCAACAAATAAATCTCAATAACTACTGTTTGCATCTTCCTCCAGCTCTTATTTTCGTCACCAGTTCAAATTTGATTTGTGTTATTAGTTGTATGCAAGATCTAGAGTTATCATTAAATACTCTTCTATTCCTCTCACCCCATACGTGATATGTTGTTGCTGCAATTGCCAGCCGATACATCCCATTCCTCCTATGCTTGTAATGCTTCCTATTTGCACTCTATCTAAGTTCCATTAGTAGATCATCACTCCGTCCCATAATACCTATCCATTCCTTAACCCACTCCAAACTTCCTTAGCAAACGAACAGTTGAAGAACAAATGAGAATGATTCTCGCTCGCCTTCCTACACAGACTGCACCAATTCACAATGCATACTGATTTCTTCATCAGGTTGTCCAGAGTGGCAAGCTGTCTTTGTGCTGCTAAGACAGTAATCAGACTGTGCTTGGGTACACACCCTTGAACCACCTTCAGCCAATCCCTCCTGATAAACTTCTCCCGAAACCACAGATATGCTAAACTGATCCTAAATGAGCCATCAAACTGCCAACTCTGAATCAGGTCCCTAGCAGCCTCCTTACTTCCTTCTTTCTGCAAAATCTCATCTCTAATTTTTATAATGCTTTTCAATGTGGACGTATAACGATCTTCATTTTTAATCGTCCATATTGTCTGTCTGTTCAGTATATAGTGATTTATCCATTGGCCCCAAACTCCCCCTTTGTCAAACAAGATCATCCAAAGCCAATTACATATCATTGCTTTATTCCAAGCTACCATATTTCTTATCCCCACTCCCCCTTCCTCCCAAGGAGCACATAAGCTTAGGCAACTTTTATGAGTCAGCCGGCTTCTCTCACTGTCCCCAGTCCATAAAAAGTTCTTGCACAATGTCGTGAGTCGTTGCATAACATTCCCAGGCAATAGTGCATTTGCACTCCAATAATTCAACACCCCAAATATTAAAGAGTTTAGGATACGAGCCCTTCCTGCATATGTTAGACTGCTAGCAGACCAACATTGAGTAACTTGTTGTACTTTATTAATCAGGTCACCATAATGCACCAGTCTATTATTGACAGCATTCAATGGTAGGTCAAGATACCGACAAGGGAACTTTCCTTCCTTGTATCCCGTACTAGAGAGGATTCTGCCCTAACCCTAAATATTATTATTATACTCTTTGATTATAATGTATATATTTAAAATATTAAAATAAAATTTTAATGATTAATCTATTATAAAATGATACTCCGTAAAAAAATTGTACTAAATTGAATATTTGTCTGTATTTGTAATTTAAATCATCAAAAGTACATTATTTTTTAAATCCAAATATAATACTCCTTTCGTTTTAAAATGTTTACCCAATTTCCTCAATATATGTGAAAAGTATATATATATATTTTTGAAATAGGACAAATATAAAAAATCAGTTAGAGTATAAATATAAATATTTTATTAATTTTAATAAATTGAGTTTGATCCAACGGGTCCAATGGACCGGGTCGGGTTTCGACCCCAAAAATTTAACGTGCCATTTCAAGGACTTGATAATGAAAACGTTTTCGTTTGCTTTCTTACGAAAATGAGTTTCGAAATAACAAAATTATTTGAATTCACGCTTATATTTTTACGAGCATTGAAAATATAGGTACGTTACGTCTTTTTTGAACCTAACTGATATTATATAGGTTTGCTTAAATTACAATGTGTTTTTTAGGGGGCATGTCTACTACCTTTTCGTATTTTTATTAGTTTTACCATTTTTTAATAACGTGTTTTCTGGCCATTTAGCAATTCAATATCTATATCATAACTTTGTGGTGTGTCACAGATCTTATACTAATCTTCTTTTTCAAGGTTGTGTGTCGGGTTATCTTAAATTACAAATACGTAAATTAATGTAAGCATATTGCAAGATAAGAACCTTCGTTTATTATATGAATCTTTTTATCAAATGCTAGTAATAATATTTGTGTTGTCACTACCGATCTACATGAGATATGTTTCACTATTACTAATTTTTGATTATTTAGAAAAAAAATTCACACTAGTATATATATATATATATATATATATATATATATATATATATATATATATATATATATATATATATATATATATATATATAAAGGAGGAACTTTTTGAGCGATATGATTGGTCCGTTACATCAAAACTGTTCCGGTATGGAATCAATTAGACCCGATTCTGAGTTCGGATCCTTCACTATGGTGTTTTAAGTCCTAAAATGGTCAATGTAAGCCTTCAATTGACTCTCCCCTTCTCCTCACTCCGATGGTCAAACTTCCCCGGCGGAGACGGCCTGCCCCTGCACAAGGAACACACAGGGCCCCGGAGGTGTCCGGGGGAACCCTCTCCGATGCCTAAGTCAGTTTGTGGAATGCCTTAACGAACCTAGCTCGTGAGGAACTATGTGGCGGTTTTTAGAGTGGGAGTGTAGAGAGAGAATTTCCAACCTCCTTCTTGTGGGAAATGGAAGAGTATTTATACCTTCCCACAAGAGAGAGGATGGAGGAGAGAGAGAGTAGGAGAATGGGTGGATGAGAAGGTGACAGGTGGCTTCACCTCATCCACTCATTCACCCTTACCTTAGGCAAAATGACGGGAAGGTCCCTGGCTTCCTCTACCCCTGCTGGTCATGCGAACACCTAAGAACCAGGGGGCAGGGAATACTGGTCGCCCTGCTCGACAGGGCGGTGACGCCCTGCTCAACAGGGCGGTGACGCCCTGCCAGGCAGGCGGATGCCTTAGAGTGATGGCTTCTTGCTCCGTGACCTGCTTGGTAGGTCCTTTATTCCCGGGTCGGGCCACCCGGGGACCCAAATGGCGGGCGGCCCGTTAAAGTGTTCCGACCCTCATCAATTGGCCCTCGTCGGCTAAGGGGAAGCAGGGCTCTCCTTGGCAGGCGATCTCTCAGGATGGGAGGTTGACTTCTTAGCCTTTAATGCGTTGCATGTTCCCAAGGAAGGAAACTCAACTGCATGGGATATGCGAAGAGCCGGAATGTCTTTCATCTCATGATTACCTCTTGCAAAGAGGATTTTTGGGCAGCGTGCCTCCTCAGTGATTGGCTCTTCTTCTATTGAAGTGGTTGGGGTGCCATAAACGGTGTGCTCTACCCTTGTATAAATTCCAATCCTTACCACTTCTTACGTTTCATCCTCAATCCTTCTTCTAGCTTTTATTTTCTCTTTACAAAGAACAATGTCTTGGGTTAAGAAAACAGTTCTTCGCTGTGGGGTTCGTGTGGGCACGTTCCGCTTCAAAGGATTTTGGAGATTAAGGTATCCAAGGGCAGCTTTTCTGGCCCTGCGTCGCAGTAGGCGACTTCGACTTCGTTCCTCTCTGAATGCTAGGAGGAGGACTGCCAGAAGGGAAGTTGCCAGGGCAGGCAAGCGTCCCCTCCGCTCTTTATCTCCACCTGGGCTCATGACTGGGCGCTGCTCTGGCTGCTTTGATAGGGGATGCCATACGTGCTTCCCCTGGCTACACCCCGAGCAATTTGTTCCTAATTGCTCTGAGCTTACCTCATCCCCTGAGTCAGGCCCTTCTTCCCCTGTGAAGAAGACGGGCTGTGGTTCCTGTGATGACATCAGGACGGTCCCCTATGGCAGGGACTGGGATATCAGCAGTCGTGACTCCGGGGATAGTGAGGGCCAAGGCTACTCCTCCGGCGGTGGCGAGGAGGACCTTCCCATTGATCCTTTCAAGGATTCAGACGACTGGGACTGGGGGTCAGCTTTGGGTGATAACAGCCCAAGGGATTATTCGGGCCCTGACGATGACTAAGCCTACCCAAGGTTTGCAGGCTGGTGGGTTGAGCCAGAGTTAGGCTCTTTTTTGTACTTTTTTATTTGTTTCAGATGTAACTTGCCCATTTTGGGCCTTTTTCCCTAATGAATGAAAAAAGATCAGGCTGTTTGGTTACGTTTTTGTTGCGTTTTTTTTTTGAATGAATGCGGGGATGACGTCATTAGGTGATCATTCCTCTGACAACCGTGGCCTTTTCGAGGCCCTTCTTGGGAAGAGGCGAGTGATTGATGTTCAAAGCACGACACGTGGGGTAGTTTTTTGGGGAAGTACTGTCAGAGAGGCGGTCCTTCGGCTTCCTGGGCTTATATAAGCCCATCTCCTCCCTCTATTTCTCTTTTTCTCGCTTCTCAAACTCGAAAAACCCTCTTCATCTCTCCACTGCTTGGGAACACTTTTCTCAAGACTAAGAAGCTTCCTTCCTTGGATTTTCACGCGGCGATCACCGTTTCTAGGTTAGAATCTTGCCCTTAAAACCCTTTTCTTTTTAGCTTCTTCACATCTTCTTCTTCTTGAATCGATGTCTCGCGCTCGTATCCTTTCTTTTATCGACCCGTCGCCTGAGAGGTCGGGGAATGGAGGGGAGGATAGGACCAACCTAGCCTCTTCATCCGGGATTAGGTCTCCTGGGGAGGATTACCCTGAGGAAGAGGATGCTAATTCCCCTGAGCTTGCCCCCTTTGACGTCGTTGATTCCGACGATGGGGCTTTAGAGATAAACCCCTCTAGAATAGTCGGCCCCCTTGTCCCCAGGGAAAGGGGGAGGACATACTATCTGGATAAAGTCAAGTACCACATCCCCTTGAGGACTTACCCTGAAGCCAAGAATCGAGATTTGATTTTGGCACTTAACGCCGCTGAGGCCATAGAGGGCTTTTACGATTTTGGGGAAGGGTACACAATTGTGATTCCTGGGGAGAAGGACACAGTGTGTTGTCCCCCTGACGGCTGCATAGCCGTCTATCACAAAAGTTTGGAGTTTGGCCTGCGGTTCCCTCTGCACCCTTTCCTGGAGGAGGCCTTCAGGAGAATGAATGTGGTCATAGCTCAGCTGACAGCCAGCGCGATCAGAGCGTTAATATCCTACACTTTGACCTGTATCTTCCATGGGAAGGGACCCACTATTGATGCCCTGCGTTTTATGGTGGGGCTGCAGATGGTATCCTCATCAGGGGGGGATGGCTCCCCTGGATATTGCTCCCTTCAGAGGCAGAAGGGTTATACCTTAGTCTGGCCGGCCTTAAACAGTCTGAAAGACTGGAAAAACAATTTTTTATATGTACACAGCGCTTCTGGGTGGAAGATTCCCAGACATTTTAGAAATCACGTCCATACTCGCCTGGAAACTCGCGAGGAATACCACCCAGGAGTTGGGGGGAAGTCCTTGGAGGTAAAATTAAGCACGCTGGACGAGGAAGTGGTCAAGAAATTTGCGGCTGTCACTGATAAATCTGGCGTCTGCGGCCCTGCCTTCTGGCTTCCTCACGCAGAGCTCATTGCCACGGATAACTATTTGGGCCATGTGGGCCTGATTCCTGGCCTTAAAGAAGGTAGTTTAGGGATTTTTGCCGGCCTTGTTGCCCTGCTTTTCTATGTTTCTTCCTAACCGGTTGTTCTTTTTCGCCCTGCAGGTCCCAAATCTCGCTTCTGGTCAAAGAGGGAAATAAGGAGGCTTGGCTTGACCGAGAATTTTGTGATTATTTTAAAGCGTCCTTCCCTTCCTTCGAGCTATAAGAAGGGTGAGAAGAATCTGATGAGGTTTGTGAAGAGTCTTTCAGTCAGCCGAAGGCTTCCTCTTCCTCCAAGGTTGCCGCCTGTCAAGCCGACGGCTCCTCCCTCTGGTGTCCAGGGTGCAGAGGCAGAGGTCACCTCAGAGGCCACCCCTTCTCCTGCTGGCAAACGGTGTGATTCCCCTGCGGGGACCCACACCCCCCAGGGATCACACCCTGCCAACTCTGAGGGAACTGGGGAGAGCGTCCCCCTGGAATGCAGAAGAAAAAGAGGTAGAGAATCCTCTGGGGCTGCTCATGTGGTTGACTTGGAGACCGATGTTGAGACCCCTGAGCCTAAGCGCACAGCCCGTGAGATTCCAGGTTCTCTCTTCTCAGAAGAGAACACGGAGTTCCATTATACTGCGGGTGATAGTGTGGATGTCTCTGCCCTTCTTTCAGATTCTGGGGCCGTCCTGGCAGACCGCCTCACCAAGTCCGTGACTTCTACTTCCCATCAAGTGATCCAATATATTCAGCACACTTCCAGGGTGCTACAGGCCTCAGCTGAGTTGGCGGCTCTCAGCCGTCTGAGCGATGAGGAGCTGATTGTCACTCCTGGGGTTCCCCCTCCTGACCGTCTGGCCATGGTGGAAAGGAATGTCACCCTGATCAGCAACTTGAGGGATAAGTTGGCGAAACAGGAAGGTGAGATGGAGGAAATGAAGGGTCAGCCGACTCGGTGGAAGCTCCAGGGGAGAAGGCCATAAAAGAAGTGTCGAAGCTGGAAGCGGATTTGAAGGGGAGCCAGCTGGCGGTGGAGCAGGCGAACAAGTCTCTGGCTAAAATGGAACATACCAAAAGGAAAGCAGTCGACCTGGAGGAGCGTTTGTCGAAGGCTGACTCGGAGCTTAAGCAGGCTCAAGCTGACTTGAAGGCCAAAGGTGAAGAATGGCAACGGGAGAAAGATACCATCCTGCAGGAGACTGAGATTGCAGTGGATACCAGTTTTCAGGATGGGGCTAACTCTTCGCTGGAACTTGTCACGGAGGTAATCAGGGAGATGTTCCCTGATTTTGATGAGGAAGCCTTCAGGAATCTTTACTCCATCAAAAATAAAGCTCGAGCTAGCAAGGCGGCTGGTGGTGCCAGCAAGGATGCCCCCAACGTCTGATGTGCAGGGACTCTGCTATTTTCTTTTGCTCTGATCCTACTGTATCTTTTCTTGTGATAATCCTTAACTTTCGTGCCCGAGCTCTGATGGGCCGACCATCTTTGTAATCTTTAACTCCTTAGTTTTTGGATTTTATTAATGTTTTTGTAAAAATACTTGAATTTGCTATGAATGTCTTTTATTTCAGCCTATTTTTTCCCTTTTCAAAGGTACGACTTGACCTTTTGCCTTTGTTTAAAGTTCAGGGAGCTTGCCCTCTGCCTGTCAGGGGTTTCTGATGTTTAAAGGTTAGGGGGATTGCCCCCAGTCCTTGTTCTTTGGTGTGCGAAACCTGGCCCGTCCCTGGCTTCTGTCCGAAGTCCAGGGGGCCTGCCCCCTGCCTGCTCAGGGGCAGGGAGGGGTTTTGGCATTTTTTATACAAGGTTGGGGGGGATTGCCCCCAGTCCTTGTTTCTGGCGTGCGAAGCCTAGCCTGACCCTGACTTCTTATTCGAAGTCCAGGGGGCCTGCCCCCTGCCTGTCCAGAGGCAGGGAGGGGTTTTGGCGTTTTTTTGTTGGGGGGATTGCCCCCAGTCCTTGTTTTTGGCGTACGAAGCCTGGCCTGATCCTGGCTTCTTATTCGAAGTCCAGGGGGCCTGCCCCCTGCTTGCCCAGAGGTAGTCAGGGGGATTGAAATTTTTCTTGGGGGGCCTATTTTTCTTGGTTCCAGCAACAGGGGGCCTCCCCCTATTGCCCCCTACTCGTTTGTGTGTGAAAACTGCAAATTTTGAACAGGCAACGAGTATGGATTGAACGCTTTTCATTTCTTCAGGATTTGTTAAAATCATTTGTGGCAGGAGTCGTCGAGAATTCTGTTTTGACCGTCCTTCGCCGGTTTTTCTTTGACAAGTAAAAAAAAAGCTATAAAGCTTCATACTTTTAAACATAGTATTTCTTCAAGGTGTCTATATTCCAGTGTGCGGTTAACTCGTGGCCTTCAAGGTTGGCGATCTTGTAGGTGCCTGGGCCTTTGATCTGGGTTACCTTGTATGGACCTTCCCAGTTGGCGCTTAGTTTTCCATGTTCATGCGCTTTTCCTACCGCCTGCATTTTTCTTAGGACTAGGTCCCCCACCTAAAAACTCCTCTCATTTACTCTTTTGTTGTACGCTCTTCTCATTCTTTGTTGGTAGGCCGCTATGTTAATGTTGGCCTCCTCCCTGACTTCCTGGACCAGGTCTAGGGCTTCAGCCATTGATGCTTCGTTATCTGCCTGATTATATTGTTGAGATCTCAGAGTTGGTATCCGGGCTTCTATAGGTAACAAGGCCTCTGCTCCATAGACTAGGCCAAAGGGTGTCTGGCCTGTAGACTCCTTGCGTGTGGTTCTGATTGACCATAGAATACTTGGCAATTCGTCTGCCCACCTGCCTTTAAGGTCATCTACCATTTTCTTTAGTCCATTCAGGATCTGCTTATTGGCAGCTTCAGCCTGCCCATTAGTTTGTGGGTGGCAGACGGCGGAGTAGGCGGCTGCTATCCCATGCCCCTCCAGCCAGGTTCTCAGGGGGTCGTTGTCAAACTGCCTTCCGTGGTCGAACGCCAGCATCTTTGGTAAGCCAAATCTGGTTATGATATTCCTCCAGATGACTTTTCTAACTGCAGGTTCGGTGATGTTAGGGACTGCTTCAGCCTCGATCCATTTGGTAAAGTAGTCAATCCCCACTATTAAGAACTTCCGACCTCTGGTGGCTGTAGTAAAGGGGCCCAGTATGTCCATTCCCCATTGAGCGAAAGGAATGGGGGAAAGGATTGGCCTGAGTTCCTGGGATGGAGCATGGATTGAAGGGGCAAAGAGTTGGCATTTTCTGCATTTTCGGGTTAGATCTCTTGCGTCTGCTAGCAGGGTCGGCCAGTAGTACCCTGCCCTCAGGGCTTTGTGTGCCAGGGATCTTCCTCCTATGTGGTGCCCGTAAATTCCAGAGTGGATGTCATCTAGAACTTCTTCCGCCTGCCCTGCCCCCAGGCATTTGAGCAGGGGTGAGGAAAACGATTTTTTGTACAAGTCATCTCCTATTAGTACGAACCATGTGGCCCTTGCCAGCGTTTTCCTCTTTTGAGTAAGATCCCATGCTTCTTGAATTGGATGATTGGAGTCATCCAATTTTCTGGGTCATCCTCTTCAATGATATTAACCGGCTGATGGGAGGTGGTGGATTTCTCTTGGACCACGTCTACCCAGACTGATCTTCGTATGTCTTGCAAACTTGAGCTGGCCAGTTTTGACAGGGCGTCTGCCCGGTTATTCTGGGACCGGGGAATCTGCCTGATTTCGTAGGATTTGAGCCCCGACAGTTCTTGCTTTACCCTTTCCAAATACATGGCCATAGCCTGGTCCCTTGCCTCATACTCCCCATTGATCTGGTTGGCGATGAGCTGGGAGTCTGTTGCCAGAACTACCCGCTCTGCTCCGGCGGCTTTGGCCAATTTTATGCCTGCCAGGACGGCCTCATACTCGGCTTCGTTGTTAGATGCAGGGAAGGTGAACCTGAGAGCATGCTCGAAATCTGTTCCTTCAGGGCTGGTTAATACGACCCCTGCCCCTGCACCGTTGGTCGTGGAAGATCCATCCGTGTACACCACCCATTTTCCAGAGGAGGGATCATATTCCTCTGAGTGGGAGCATTCAGCCAGGAAATCCGCCAGGGCCTGCGCTTTTATGGCTGCCCTGGGTTGATAAGATATTCCTAGTCCGCTTAACTCGACGGCCCACTTGAGCAGTCTTCCCGACTTCTCAAATTTTTCTAAAACTTTTTCCAACGGTTGGTCAGTCAATACCACAACAGGGTGCGCTTCAAAGTAAGGTCTGAGTTTTCGGGCTGCAATGACGACTGCGTATGCCGCCTTCTCAACCACATGGTAATTCTTCTCGGCTGCCCCCAGGGCATGACTGACGAAGTATATGGGCTGTTGGGAGCCTGCCTCTTCCCTCAAGATAATCGCACTTACTGTTGAGTTTGTGACAGCGATGTAAAGGAAAAGCTTTTCCCCTGCCACTGGTCTTGCCAGGGTGGGGAGCTTTTTCAGGTGTTCCTTTAGTTGCTCAAAGGCTTCCTTTTGCTCATCCTCCCACTTGAACTGTTTGTTGCCCTTCAATATCTTGAAGAATAGTGTTGATTTGTCTGCTGATCTGACAATGAAGCGTGCCAGGGCAGCCATCCTGCCAGTTAGGCGCTGGATGTCCCTGATGGTTTTCGGTTCTGGAAGGTCCAAGACTGCCTGAACCTTTTCAGGATTGGCGTCTATTCCCCTTTCACTGACCAGAAAACCTAGGAATTTTCCGGAGCGAACCCCGAATGTGCATTTTTTGGGGTTGAGCTTCATCTTGTAAGCGCGCAGGGAGGAGAAGGTTTCTTGTAAGTCTGTCAAGTGTTGACTGTCTCCCTTACTTTTTACTATTGCGTCGTCGACATAGGCCTCCAAATTTCTACCCTTCTATTTTTCAAAGACCTTGTCCACTAATCGTTGGTAGGTGGCGCCTGCATTCTTCAGTCCGAAGGGCATCATCTTGTACATATAAGTGCCATGACTGGTGATGAAGGCACACCTTACCCTGTCAGGCTGCCACAAGTACACTTGATGGTATCCTGAGAAGGCATCCAGAAAGCTTAGCGTGGAGTACCCACTGGTGGCGTCTACCAACTGGTCTATTTTGGGAAGGGGATAACAGTCTTTTGGGCAGGCCTTGTTGAGATTTGTGAAGTCCACGCACATTCTCCATGCGCCCGAGGACTTTTTCACCATTACGACGTTTGCCAGCCATTCAGGGTAATCACAGACTTCAATGAAGTCCACTTTCAGAAGTTTCTCAATCTCCTCTTTTATGGCTAGGTCTTTTTCTGCTGACATGTTTCTTTTCTTTTGTTTGACGGGGCGGGCCTCCAGATTCACGTTCAGCCTGTGAACGATGTAAGCTGGGTCGACCCATGGCATTTCGTCCGCCGAGTAGGCGAATACGTCCATGTTATCTCTTAGGACCTTGATTAGTTCCGCCTGGTAGGACGCCTCCAGATCAGCTCCGATGAGGACTTGTCTGCCAGGCTCCAGATCCACCAGCATACTTTCCCCCCCAGGTTCCAGGTGGTCAGCCGTCTGCTGTCTGGCTGGGATCTCACCCTCTCTGCTGGGGGAACTGTCAGCTTTCCTTTTTCTCTTTCTCTCAGTTTCATGGGCTTGGAGGGCCACCGAGTAGCACTGCCTGGCTGACTCCTGGTCTCCATGAACTTTCCCTTCCATGCCAAAATCTGTTATATAGGCTACAGTCAGGGCCCTGATGGATATGGCTGCTTCGATTTCGTCCAAGGTAGCTCTGCCTATCAGGGCGTTGTATGCAGACCTTGCGTCTACTACAACAAATGAGGCCCTGACATTTCTGGCGGAGGCTCCTTCCCCAAATGTTACGGGCAGTTCGATGATACCCATGGGGAGTACACCTGCCCTGCTGAATCCATATAAGGACCCAGGGGCTGGCCTCAGGTGCCTCCTCTCCAGGCCCATCTTCTCGAACGCGTCCCTGTATAGTAGGTTGGTATAAGCTCCGGTGTCTACCATGCACCTTTTTACAATGTGGTTGCTGACTACTAGGGATAGTACCAGGGGGTCGCTGTGGGGGTATATCACCCGCCCTGCATCTTCCGGGGTGATGCTCAGGGTCGCGCCCTTGGGACTCCCTGCCCTCTCAGCATAGCAGACTTGGTTTCGTAATTCCCGGATCTGTCTTTTTTTACTTCTCCTACTTGATTGGCCCTCTGCATCCCCTGATATCACATGGATTATCATGCGGGTTTGCGCCGAGCCCTCAGGCTTATCTGCTACCTCTTTCTGGCTTTTGTTTCTCGTTGCGTAATTGCTCAGCCATCCATTTCTGATAAGCTTCTCGATTTCGTCCTTCAGGTGGCGGCACTCCTCTGTGGTGTGCCCCACACAATCATGGAAGGTACAGAATTTTTTCGGATCTCCTTTTGGGCTGCGAGGTTTGTTGGGACGGTTCCATTTTGCTGTCTCTTTTTCCAGTTCGAAGATTTCCGCCCTGGATTTGTTAAGGGCTGTGTAACTATCGAATCTGGGTTGATATGTTGTGCGCTCTTTTCTAAGGATATCTCCCCCCCTCGTCTTTCTGCCTGTTTTGCTCGTTCCTGCTGGGTCCACCCTGCGGCCTAGTTGGCCCTGTGGGGGTATCCGGCAGGCTGTGGAATTCTTCTTGCAATATGAAGCCCTCGGCGATTTTTTGGCTTTAGCCAGGGTCTCAGGCTGAGCTCTGATCATCTGATTCTTCATCTCCCCTGGGAGTAGAGAGATGGTCAGGGCGTATGCAGCCGTTGAGTCGTCGATCTCCCTGACCTGCTGGTAAGACAAGTCAAATCTCTTTAGGTACTCCCTAACACTTTCCCCCTTCTTTTGCTTCAGAGTCATCAGGTCAAAACGAGTGAGCCGGCGCCTCTTGTTCCCTGCATACTGCTCTAGAAAAGCCTCAGCTAGCTCTATAAAGAAACTGATCGACCCCTGACGTAGGTCCCTGAACCATCCCTGTGCTAGCCCAACCAGGGTAGTCGGGAAGACTTTGCACCATGTGGCTCTAAAAGGCTGCCAAGTGATCCTCTAGGTCTGAAGTTCCGTCGAATTTGACAGAAGGCATTTTAATCTTCGGGATGGGGTACTCCTGTACATCAAGGTGAAGTGGTGTCTTGGTGGGCCTGCCTACCAATCGTGACCTGCTCCCTCCAGAAGGGTAACCGTGGTCATCCCATCTTCCAGGGGTCGGTTTCCTTGGACTGGGGGAGCGGTGCCTTGGTGGCAGCCTGCTCATAGCCTCATCCTCTCTATTCGGAGTGGGATGTCTAGTTCTTTTTCTCTGGCACTACAAGAAAATAACCTTTTCGCGGCGATTATTTTTGTATTTCGTGGCGATTCTATTCGACGTGAAAGGTTTCCCCATCGATTGTGTATTCGTTGAGGTAGGCAGTGTTGTCGTAGCCTTTCTTAGCGAATAATCTATTCGCTGGGTTAGCTCCTTAAAATCGACGTGAAAGAAGAGGAGATTTAGTGGCGATTTTAGTGTCGATTATTATTGATGCGGTAATTAATTTGATTTTCCCACTAATGAGAATTGTAACGATTGTATTCGACACGATAAGTACAATAAAATGTCATTTGGTGACATTTGTTGCAATTGCATTCGACACAATAAGTACTATTAAATGCAACCATATACTAAATTTGGTATCGATTTCATTTGATAGGAAATATCACATTTATCTCTCAAATGTGATACGAAATAAAAACAAAAAAAACAAGTGAAAAAATATGTAACTTTTATATTACTCATAAATTCCAAAAAATATATATATCCAATATCGACTAAAATTAAATTAATATAAATAAGTGCAAAACTGCAAACGATCTAAAAATTACTATGTCTTCGACCACCAAAGAAGAGCTTCATTCTATCCATGTATTCGGTATTATATTGTAAATTAATCGTGCCTAAAAAAAACCCTTTGGCTGATTCCAATCGCCTAAAGTGCATAAAGGTGGCCAACCAGCAACATAATAAGGAAGGCCTGCATTCCCGTTGCATTATTCAGAATGTACCGTCCTTGATATTCGGTTATAGTGCAGCCCAAAACTGATCCCAATGCAACAACTCGCCTTGCCTTCTCTCCTGAGTTCCAGTCTGAATATTTCAGCCTTGCATCAATACTAGAACAGCGGCCTGCAAAGAATAGACGCAGCCTGCGCTACGTAGCAATATGCAGCTGAAACACAGATGAAACAACAACAAAGAAACGCCAAGCATAACATATATCGTCCTCTAAACAGTCTTTGAGTGTCAGGAAAGAAAAGATCAGTTAGAAAGCAAACAAGAGTAGTTAGCACTGAACCTGACCACAACGATTTATAGCCCAAAATGGAGATGGATACGCTTGAGCATTCACCGTAAAGATTACAGCAGGTGCAGCCATTTTGCATAATATCGAGAACAAGATCATAAAACATAACAAAAAAACACGTGATCCCTTAATTAGTGACGATGCTAAATGCAATATTCATAAAACAAAACATAGGGAAGATTAAAATCAACATGCCTGACCATTATGTCCTGAACGAATCTGATTCCTACCAAATGAACAGCCAGCATAAGTGTATAAAAAGTCCTTGACGCCTGCAGGGTATCTTAAAAAGAACATATCTATCCTGCAATTCATTGTTGATGACACAAAGGAGGAAGTCAACTACTACAATCAATAATGATCAGTATTTATCTTCATTCAGACTCAAACTAGTCAGGAAATTGCTGTACTAGAGGAAATCCAAGTGCAGTTTTGCTGAACATTAATTGTGCATAACATCAATGGTGGTTCTTCACATTGTTTCATAGGATAATGGCCAAGAGTCGATCTTCATGCCAAATGAAAATGGAAAGAATAATCTATGCTTTTTACCCAAGGTTGAAAAACCGAAAAGTGAAAAGTCGATCAGCCAATATAACATCAGTAGCATGATTATGGAAAGTGAGATGCAGATGAAAGTGAAGACAGCAGATGAGCTACTTTCAGTACTTGATGAGCGCTGCCTGTTTAGAGTTAGTATTGTGCCTCATGCATGTTTGTCTTACTTCATTGATTCACTGTGGCTCAAAGTTTGTATGACAGCTTTATAGGTTGTTGGACACCTCAGGTGTGTTAATTGGGGCTAAGGTTTATTACCAATGTCTTCTTCTAAATTATCTACTTTTCCTTTTGCAGCTAGACGGTTGGTGGACTTAAGAATTTTGTTACAAGAAGAAACTACGTCAAATTCATTTGGAAGATGATAAGGTAGATTATGCTTAGTCTCAAAGTTTTCTACATGTAACCTGTTGTTCATGGATTTCACCAACATAAATTTGTAATGCAGGTTGACCTGTTTGCCTGACATTAAGTTGGACATACCTTTGGATGAGAGAATCCGGTTCTGGTGGTGCCCAGTGCCCACTGTTCAGAATCACGACGTTAAATTGTTTGGGAATAGTATCGACTGTCGGGATTTTGTATGTCCACGTGCTGTCAGAAACTACCAGTCCATCGGTATCACTCAAATACTCTTCTGTGAGGAAAAAACCGATTCCTTGGACAAATGAGCCTTCAATCTGTACAATATTACATGTTAATCACATGAAAAATCTTCTTGCAGGTATGTCTATCTGTAGGTTTTTGTAAAATTCCAGTGAAAATAAACCTGTCCGAGGTCGACAGCAGGATTCAAACTCTGACCACAGTCGTAAATGTTGTCAGGCCGTAAAATACACGTTTCTCCCGTAAGAAGATTTACCTCCACCTACGAAAACAGAACTATAAAAAAATAGGAGGTGAAAGTAGAAAGGCCGAGCACAACAGCCTAGGTAAAAAATAGGAGGTGATAGAAAATCAACCTCACTGACAGCAACTCCGTAGTTTAAATATGTCATGGAATTAAACTCGGGCACATAGTAAGTACTTGCAGACAAATTCACTGATTGCATTCCCACCTGCAACGAGAAAGTAGAAAGTAACATTGTAAGACTTGGGTCCTGTTTTTTCCCGCTGAAATAGGCTTAACTGACATGAACTGAATTGGGTTACATGAGCAATCAATGTTTCCCAGTTGACAGTTCCCCTTTCTCCCTGAAGTTGGTCTCTAAGACCCGACAATCTCTCAACCAATAAACCACAGCAAATCCTGACGGCTTCACAGCTCGACTCTGAAGTCGTACTTCCAGCGGTTAACCCTCCTTGAATCATACTTATCGAATCGACTGCTGTACAGAATTCACGTGAAGGACTTCCCACACTCGTTTCATTTTCTCGAGTTCTTCCTTTCCGTTGGCTAGATTTTCCTCCAATGCTTTTCTCAGACTGTATTCTGTATAGAACTGTTTCTCAAAAAAATCGTCTCCATGGTGCTTGGATTGTTTTGTGCAGGATGTAGTGAGTTTCGGGTCTTCAGTATCTGAATTCGGCTTCTTGATACCTTCCCTATATTCAGGAGACTAGTTAGATCAATAAGATGTGACTAAGTGCGCGTTTCGTTGAAAAAAAACTCGGACACCGGTGGATTGGACCAGAAACTTTTGGTCTTCGCTATTTTTGTAACGTTATTTTATAATCAGATTACAAACGTATTCAGTGTGCAAAAAGTAAATTTAACGGTTTGTAAGAATCGGAGGGAGTACCTCTTGTAAATGAATTCATCCTTGGATACAAACTATATGTCATAGTAATCAGGAGCATAATCCAACACATATTTGGCCTTTTTTTACATGGGTCTATCCATTTTCCTTCAGTATCAAATCAAAAAAAAAAGTTAGTAACTTATATGTAGAATCAGAGAAATTACAAGGATAATCACTATGCATCACCGTAAAAGGATAATCACTATGCATCACCGTAAATCAGCTGGTAACAAAATCAAACAATGAATCACATGATTTCAAAGCTAACATACTAGCTGAATAGAACTAGAATCAGAGAAACTGAAGCTTTTGAAGGTCATTCTGTCCTGCAGGTGGCATGACCATGCCAGGTATCTGATAGCCCATATTAGGCCAGTTTTGGATGGAGATATTGTTTCCGATCAACCTTGCCTGTTGTAGATTGACAGGCAATTTTGAGTTACTGTTAGATGATTGAGTGGCAGCGGCCATAAGAAGACTTTGTTGTTGTGCCAGCATGCTATACTGTTGTTGATGAACAGCAAAAGGCGATACCATATTGGACTGCACATCATTCCCAAAAAAAATGTTAATCTCATATCTAAATGCCGACTTAAAACAGGATTCAGACATATACAAGAAAACAACTTCAATTCTACATTTCTAATAATGGGCGCCGAACGACAGCCTGTATATCCTCATTATACTTGCTACTTCCAAAATCAATTAAACTAATTGGTTTTGTACCTACTTCAAAGGCGCATCAGCTCTTGTATCCAACTATAGGAAACCCAACTTTTGTGAGTTTATGCATCAACAAACAACACCAAAAATACAATTTGAATCAATAATTATTACAATTCTATAGTTATTTTTGCCTTCTTGCATTTGTTTCCTTATTCAATACAGTCTTGGGCACGAAACTATGGAGTACTAATTTCCACCTGAACTAATTGAGACGTAGCCTGAATCGAGATAGAAGGAACTCTGTATATTTGTCAGGTGGAATAGCAATCCAGTAAGGAGTTGTATGTAACGGATACATAAATATAACCTAATATACTTGTTAATTCGAAAGAGTTATACTAAACAAAATCAGTCATATGTGAATAGTTCAAAACCATCAGGTTTAGTAAAATGTCAAAAGGACGACCAACTTTTTATTAAATAATCGACGAAAATAGAATCAACAAACCCAAATTTACAAAATACCAATAATTCCCAAATCAAACAAACACAAACACAAACACAAAATCAAATCGAAACAAAATAATTGAGATTCATGAATCCTGAAACTCACCGGCAGTGACGGTGTCACCAGGCGAATTGAGGTACATATTAATACGCTTAGATGGGTTTTCGGATTCGAGAAACAGAAGTTGAGCAACGAAGAGATGTGCAGTATCGCAGATGATTCGTCCTTTTAATTTTAACCTTGAGAATATGTCGTACGCTCGTTCTCCTCTTCAAATGTGCTCTATAACCATTAGAAAGTAATACAACCTCAGAAATTAAGCTCGGACTTCGGGTCGGGTAATGGAGGTTAGAGTTTTGGTGATGAAGATAGACAATGGAGGTTGGCAAAGAAGGGAGATTTTGTGAGATTAGTACTTAGTAAGGATGAATGTTTTAACTAGGTTTATTAGGGTTATGAGGGGATAACCCATCGATTTAACAAGTTAATTAGTCTCGATTGGTATTTGTTACCATAAGTGTCATTCATAAGGAAGGTAAATATATTAATTATGTCGATTATGTATTTGTCAAGAAATAATCGCCGCGAAATATTTATTTTGTTGTAGTGTGGGGCTGGTCAAGGTTATCGCCCTGGCGATGCCTTGACTCGAGTGGTTGCCCCCGGTTGAGTCTGGACTGCAGACTTTGAGACAGCCCTGGAGTTGGCTGTTCCTCTGCTGCTGGCGTCAACCGGGAGAAGACTCCACCCTGCTTTTCTCCCAGGCGTTTGGAAGCAGGCTCTTTATGCTTCATACGGTCTTGAAGGCCCTGGGATAATCCCCTTTTCTCTCCCGTGGACTCCGTAGTGTGTATGGAGAATGCTTGTTGTTGAGCTGCTTGCTCTTGATTGCTGGTAATACGCCTCTGGGTTTGCTGGTACCCCTTGGCCACCTTTAATGCTTTCCGCTGGATATTACTGGCGGCGGTTCGCTTCGTACCCCTGGCACCTTCTTCACTCTCAAAGTGAAGTTGCCTGGGAGTAGTAGCAATCCTGCCAATCAAGTCCTCTGGAGTGAACTCTTGGTTAAGCATCGCAGAGAAGAAGGCTGCAGTTTGCAGGACCTGGGCAGGGGTGAGGTTTAAATTGGGTCTTTGATGGCCAACCTGCCCAGCTCTGACTGCAGCACCTCCCTCAGGTGTCTCGCGAAGGTTGGTATGCCCTACCCCTGGGATTGTTGAAGCAGGCGTTCTCCCAGGTGCAGGCATTCCATATGGGGGGATCACCGGTGGTACCGTCGGACCCACCCCAGAACTCGCTTCTATGATTTCAGGCATTTTTTTGTAGTGATTTGATTGAGATTGATTTTTGTGGGTAACTTCGTGGGTACAACCAGATCTTCCCCACAGACGGCGCCAAATTGTTCCGGTATGGAATCAATTAGACCCGATTCTGAGTTCGGATCCTTCACTATGGTGTTTTAAGTCCTAAAATGGTCAATGTAAGCCTTCAATTGACTCTCCCCTTCTCCTCACTCCGATGGTCAAACTTCCCCGGCGGAGACGGCCTGCCCCTGCACAAGGAACACACAGGGCCCCGGAGGTGTCCGGGGGAACCCTCTCCGATGCCTAAGTCAGTTTGTGGAATGCCTTAACGAACCTAGCTCGTGAGGAACTATGTGGCGGTTTTTAGAGTGGGAGTGTAGAGAGAGAATTTCCAACCTCCTTCTTGTGGGAAATGGAAGAGTATTTATACCTTCCCACAAGAGAGAGGATGGAGGAGAGAGAGAGTAGGAGAATGGGTGGATGAGAAGGTGACAGGTGGCTTCACCTCATCCACTCATTCACCCTTACCTTAGGCAAAATGACGGAAAGGTCCCTGGTTTCCTCTGCCCCTGCTGGTCATGCGAACACCTAAGAACCAGGGGGCAAGGAGAAGGTGACAGGTGGCTTCACCTCATCCACTCATTCACCCTTACCTTAGGCAAAATGACGGAAAGGTCCCTGGTTTCCTCTGCCCCTGCTGGTCATGCGAACACCTAAGAACCAGGGGGCAAGGAATACTGGTCGCCCTGCTCGGCAGGGCGGTGACGCCCTGCCAGGCAGACGGATGCCTTAGAGTGATGGCTTCTTGCTCCGTGACCTGCTTGGTGGGTCCTTTATTCCCGGGTCGGGCCACCCCGGGACCCAAATAGCGGGCGGCCTGTTAAAGTGTTCCGACCCCCATCAAAAACTCAATTTAGGAAAATATCATTAATAATAAAAAAAAAAATCAAATAGAGAATCTTTTAATTATTACAATCAATATATTTAATCTATTATATTAATGTGATGTTTTATAAATTTTCATCTAAAAATCTTTAAATTTCATTTAACAAAATGTTATCGTAAATAAAATTATAAAAATAAATTAATTAGATTCGTGATAAAAAAAATGTTTTCATTGGAGTATAAATTTCATATTATTTGTTTCATATTATTTGCTCGAAAAAGTGATGAATTTATTACATATATATAAAGATATTAAAGTTATCCCACATTGACAAATTATAATAAGGTGATGAAATTCTATATTATAAATAATAGTAATCACACATCGACAAATTATAATAAGGTGATGAATGAAATTCTATATTATAAAGTAGTAATCATCCGTCCTTGGATATCCACCAAAAATCTTTTAAGTCATGAAGAAATATTTTGAGTCCTAAAAAGAGTTCTTAAAACTGTAAATTTAAATGGAATTATCACAGATCGAAAAATTATGATGAGATATCATGAATAAGAGAAATCATTCATTTAGATAATCATTTGTCCAAAAGTATACTCCGTAATAAGGTGATCGAATTCTATATAATATAAATAAGAGTAATCATTATTTTTAATATCGAAAAAAACCTTTCGAGTCTTAAAAAAATTCTGAATAAGACTACAAACTTAATATTGTCCCACATCGAAACAATTAAAATAAGACGATGATTATTCTATATTATAAATAAGAGTAATCCCACATCAAAAAAATAATGATAATAGAATTCTATATTATAAATAAGACTAATCATTCGTTCTTAAATATCAATAAAAAAAACCTTTGAGGCTTAGAAAATATCTTAACAAGACTACAAACTGAAGTAACATAATCTCACATCGATAAATTATAACAAGGTGATGAAACTATTATACAAATAAAAGTAATCCTTCCTCCAAATTATGATGAGGTGATGAGGTGATGAAATTCTATATTGTAAATAAGTGTAATCTTTCGTCCTTAAGTATGACTAATCATTATTAGATATCTTTCAAAACTCAATTGAGTCTTAAAACCTCTTAAGACTATAAATTCAAGTAATGATGAAGTACAAGAGTTCTTAAGACTATATCTAAACTTAAATCAAAATTATTCATTCTATATCAAAAAATTATGAGGTGATGGAATTTGATATTATAAATAAGATTAATCATTCGTTCTTAGATATAAAAAAAATTAGACATACAAAAGTACTTGAGATTATAAACTTAGGTAAGATTATCTCAGATAAAAAAAATTATAATAAGGTGATCGAATTTTATTATATAAATAAGAGTACTAGCTCATTCTTAAGTCATTAGATATAAAAGCAAACTCTTTTATTATTATAATTATTCTAACGTTGTCTCACATCGAAAAATTATGATGAGGTGATGAAATTCTATATATTATAAATAATAATCATTTGTCCTTGGATATCAGCTAAAAAAATTTTGACTCTTAAAAATACTCTTGGGACCGTAAGCTGATGGAAAAGAGAAATCATTTGTGTTCAGATATTAACCAAAAATCTGAGTTCTAAAAAGAGCTTTTAAGACTATATACCTAAGTAGTATTATCACATATCGAAAAATAATGATGAGATGTTGAAATTCTGAATCACAAATAAGAGACATCATTCGTTTTTAGATATTAACCAAAAAAATTGTCTTATAAAAGCAGCTATAAATTTGATAAGTGTGGTTTGTAGTGCCTATTTTGTAGGGTTTTGGTCCCGTTTTCCTTGTAGAATCGCTCCTTGGGAGCGGTTTAGGGACTTCTTATGCTTCCTTTAGTTCGTTTCAGGTTCCCGAGACCGATTTGGAAGAGTTGGAGCGGTTCTGACTCGATACATACACATTTTGGAGCCAACGAGATAAAGGAACGATGACTCGATGCTTTGGAATCGACCCCGAGACCTTGGGACTCAATCCCGAGCCTCCGAGACCCGATCCCGAGTCCCGAGAATCGATGAGAAGTCCATGTGAAGCAAGGAGGAACCCTAAAGATCATATTGGAGGCCTACAAGACCCATCCCGACCGGGAAGGATGCCATCCCGACCGGGATGAGGTGCACAAAAGAGGATGCTCCTGTTTTGGGTCCATCCCGACCGGGACCAGCTCCTCCCGGCCGGGACCGACACCTTCCCGACCGGGACCACCTCCTCCCGGCCGGGAAGGGCACCTGGCAGCCGCGCCTTGTTTCTTCTTAAGTCCCTTCCATTTGTAACCCTATAAATACTTACCTCTTGTATTGTTTATGCACCCTACATTAGTTTAGCCTCTCTTAAGCCTCTCTACAACATATAAACCCTAGATTTAGTTCTTCATATTAGTTTGAATCTCTCATTAATCCTTAGTTAATCTTAGTTAATCCTAGTTAATTAGTGCTTGTATTAAGAAGATACTTGAAGACTTCTCCAAGATTGACAACCTTGGGATTATTTGGGTTTCTCTTTTATGCAAGATTTCATCTTTTCCTTCATCTAGTGTTGGTATAATCTTTCTTTTCTCTTGTTTATTGTTATTGAATCAAGTTGGAATCTTTACTTAGTGTTTGTTGTTATTGTTTATATTGTTCTTGATGATGAATGTTTGGATTGTGAAGTTGTTTTATCCTTTCATTGTTGTAGTTAGTTTGACCATGAGTGAGTAGTTTATTTGTGGGTTAGTAGGAGGATTAAGGGTAGATTATGGGTGATTAGGGTTTGATTGGGGGTAAAGGGTGATTCTTTATTGTTAGTCACACATTTGGCACACCATGTGTTTGTTGATATGCTTGTATGGGTTGTAGTGGCCATGCTTCTCATGCTAGTCTTCTTCTACTCATTGTTTGCTTTGTGTGTGGTTATGTTGAGCATAGTCATCGACATCGGTTTAATTTGCGATTGCCCGGACCGAACCTAGCAATTAGGAGGCACCTACACCCTTAATCAACCCAAGTCACCCTACTACACTTATGAACCCGACCTAACCCACTCCCTCTTTTCCATATTTGATTCATCTTGTTAGTTAATCATCATTTCTTTAGGTTGTTAGTAGTTGGATCATTAGCATTGTTTAGCATTTCTCTTAGTTTGCTAGTTGGCTTGTGTTTAGTTAGTATTTGATAGTCTAGTTCATCATAGCTCATCATTAGTCTACTTTCTCCTCCCCTCATCTTAATTCATCAATTATTAGCTCTTTGTGTTTGTTTGGTAGCATAGTCTTGTTTTAGGCCGATTTAGTCTAAACCTTGCAATACCGTCTCCGTGGACACGACCCGACTTACCCTAACTACCGTTAGGTGCTAGTTGGTTATTTGATTGGTGGCGGGATCCACGACAAATCCTACCATCAATTTGGCGCCGTTGCCGGGGACGGTGCATTGTTTATACTTTGTTTGCTTATTTCTAGACTTAGTTACCCTCCTTTGTGCCCTTCTATCATCTCTTATGAATATTCTCTAGCTTTTCTTGATTTCTTAGCTTTCTTTTCTCTTTGTCTCTAGTTGTGCTTGTTTATTGTCGTTACCTAGTGCCCACAAAGCACTAGGTGTTCTCACGTTTGTTCTAGTGTGTAGTGTATGCCTAGGCGGGGAGGCGAATCCTTTCTCTTTAATCCAGAGCCGGAGAGGCTTTTTCGAGCTTTTCGCCAACGGACGATTAATCGGGTTAGGATCTCTCAACCAAGTGCAAGCAATACCCATCAAGAGCAAGCTCAAGGAAGCGATATTGAGGAAGCATATCGAGAGACGGCCGAAGGGAATTTCACCAATCCCTTTGGAGATTCTAGTCCTAGCTCCCCTTCTACATCTACTTCAACTCCATCTACACCATATTCTCCCTTACATCCAATAATGCCGAAGTTTTCCTCCCACTCTACATTTACGGAAGACGTCTTGCCGGGACCCAATGCTCTACCGGCCGCTTATGCCGGAAATTTTACGGCCAAGACCCACTTCATCCAACTTGTGGAACGGAACCAATTTAGTGGTTTGCCCTCCGAAGACCCGCACCAACATATGGAGACCTTCTCCGATTATTGCGACGCTATCTCTCAACCCGGGGTTACACAAGATCAAATCCGATGGGTTTTATTTCCATTTTCTCTTATTGGAAAAGCGAAGCAATGGATTAAAGGTCTCAATAGGGCAACCATGGGCATCGACACTTGGAAGAAACTTGCATTGGCATTCTACCAAACTTTCTACCCTCCGGAGAAGACTAATTTGCTTAGAGCCTCCATTACCGGTTTCCAACAACGGGATGAAGAGAGCTTATATGAAGCTTGGGAGCGGTTCAAGTCTTTGGTTAGATCGTGCCCCCATCATGGACTTTCACAATTGTTCTTGGTCCAACAATTTTGGAACGGTCTTTATGAGGACTCAAGAACTATACTTAATATGGGCTCCAATGGTAGGTTCACCGAGGTCGATGATGACCAAACTTGGGCGAGAATCGAAGAGATGGCGGTGCATAATTCGCAATACTCTAGGCCTAGGAAGGCAAACCGAGGAGGTAGGCACGAGGTTGATGCTATAACTCAATTAAGCATTGACCTTGGGGCTCAATTGAAGACACACATGGAATCCATTGACAAGAAACTTCAAGGCCACCTCACTCAAGTCCAAAGCATCGGTTCCTCCAACCAAGCCTCGATTTATGAAGTGAATGCTTTAGGATTTGCACCTCCTTTGCCTTATTTTGGGATGTGCGATAATTGTGGAATCGTTGGTCATGACCCTATGAATTGTAGAGGGAGTATTGAGCAAGTGAATGCCTTTCAAGCATTCAAGCAAGGTACTTCCTATTCTAATCAATACCAAGCTTCCAATCAAGTCCCTCAACAACAAGCCTTTCAACACCATCAACAACATCGTCCTTATGTTCCACCTCCCTTAAGGGACAACAACCAAGGTTACCAAGGCAACTCAAGGCCTTTCACCAACTTCAAGCAAAGTAACCAAGGTTCATTCAACAACAATCAAGGGTTGGGAACTTCAACCAAGGCTATCAAAACCACAACCATGGCAACAATCAAGGCCTTAATCAAGGCAATTCTCATGGGTTCCAAGGGAACCGTCAACATCAAGCAACTCAAGGCAATCAACAACAAAGCAAGCCTAGGAGCCGATCTCCTACTCATGACTATGGTACTCCCTTAGCCCTCACCAATACACCGCATAATCCATCATCACCACCACGGGACTTCGACATGCAAAAGCAAATGGTGGATATCCATAGGGGTACTCAAGAATTGCAAAAGAGGCAATTGGATGCACAAATGTCACAACAAGGAGCCATTGATCAAATTTTAATGGAAAACAAGGAAATGAAAACCCACATGAAGATGATTGAGAATCAAGTGGCACAACTTGCATCGGGAAGTTCCTCAAGACAAAGAGGGCAATTACCTCCTCAAGGTGTAACTCCGACTTTTGAGCATGTCAATGCCATCACCACAAGGAGAGGTACATCTTATGACTCCCCTCCATTCCCGAGTGAGCAAGAGCCGGTGCAAGAACCGACAAGAAAGATGACACCTCCAACTCAAGAGAGCTCAAGCTTTGACAATCCAACGGAGGAGCAAGTTTTATGGGAGGTTGAGAAACCTCAACAAGACAAGCAAACCACACTTCAAGCTAAAGACAAGGGTAAAAAGAAAGCGTCATTTGAAGAGCCCACCCCGATTGAGCCAAATAAATATCAAGTAAAGTTGCCTTTCCCATCAAGGCAAATGAAGACTAAGGTGGACACTCAATATGACAAGTTCCTTAACATAGTGAAGAAGTTGGATGTGAGTGTCCCATTCACCGAGCTACTTACCCAAATCCCGGCATATGGAAAATTTATGAGAGAAATATTGGCTAGGAAGAGGTCCGTCGACAAGGAAGAGACCATCGCGTTCACAAGGGTGGTGAGCGAGCTCATTCAAGGTTCTACGCTTCCTAAGTTGAAGGATCCGGGTAGGTTCTCGATCCCTTGCACCATAGGGCATTACAAGATTGAAAGAGCTTTATGTGATTTGGGTGCGAGTGTAAGCATCATTCCTTACTCCATTTGTTGCCGACTTGGGATGAAGGAGCTCAAAAGTACCTCTATCACGCTCCAAATGGCCGATAGTTCACTCAACCGACCATTGGGGATGCTAGAGGATGTGCCGGTGAGGATCGGTAAGTTCTTCATTCCGGTTGACTTCATCGTGCTCGATATGCCGCAAGATGCCAACACTCCCATTATTCTTGGGCGCCCATTTCTACATACCGCCGGTGCTATGATCGATGTGAAGAATGGTAGGATCACTTTCGAGCTAGGCGAAGAGAAGTTAGTGTTTGACCTTCAAGGAAACACTTCGCCTACTAATGATGAGTCATGCAACATGATCCAAGCCACTAAAGACATCGATCTAGGGGGAGAGTTGGGACAAAGCTTGAAGAAGTACTCTTATGTACTTGAGGATGATGACTCCGATTTGGAGGAGGATGAGAGCCCATGTCATGGGTTTAATGACAAGTTGAAGAGCAAAAAGGATGAAGGTGAGCCTCCCTTGGGGCCACATGATGATAGATGGACGTTTGGGTATATACCGAAGGATCAAAAGTACAAGTTCAAGCCATTGAACTTAGTAGATCGGGATGCCCCGGGAACGTCGAGACAAGGTCATGAAGAACCTTGGTTTGTGGATGCTTATGTTACTAGCTTGATTGAAGACTTTGCTAGGACCTTCGACTTGTTCCTTCGTGCCCTTGATGGAGATGGAACTAGTTTTGGGTGTTAAAAAAGATTGAAGAAAGTACCACCTTGGTTTGACGGAGTTCCACAAGAACCGTCTCTTTGTATATATCTCTTTCCCTTATAGTTTGTTGCTTTTGTGAAATTCTTGATTATTTGGATGATTGATGACCGTTGTGAGGGAGGGAATTTAATGTGTTATTTGAGTTTATTGTGATAGGTGTGAAGTGGAAGTGATTCCTAGGGAAGAGCGATCGTTGTTGGAGCTCGGATTGTGTGAAGGGAAGTCGGTTTTTGAGGCTCGGTTCGAGCTTTTGGGTGCTATAGAAGGTTTGGAGACTCTTCCCGGCCTAGAAGAGGTCATCCCGTCCGGGATGGAAGGCCCATCCCGACCGGGAAGGATGCCATCCCGTCCGGGATGGGGTGCACAAAAGTTGGGTTCACTGGCAGTCCGTCCCGACCGGGACGAGGTCTTCCCGACCGGGACGCCATGGTCATCCCGACCGGGACCACCCATCCCGACCGGGATGGACCCCCTGTCCTCCGTTGGCTCTTTTCTTCGTTGATTGAGACCACCCAACCACTTTATACCCCCTCCCAACCTCCCTACATGTCCTTACTCTCATTGTATGACCCTTACACCTCACATACTTATCTTCACCTCACTTTCTATTCACTTCAAACCGACTTTCGCATAAAAAACCCGCCTCATTTTGCATTTGTGCCCCAACCATGGAACCGGATCGCAATTGGAGAGGAATAACGACGACATGGACAAGCTAAATGCCTATATTGACCTATGAGACGATGGAGCGAGTGAGTTGGTAACCGTATGGTACGGCAACTATCCTCTCTTTTCCGTTTTTATAGCTTGTTTTCTTTGTTTATTCCCTTTCCCTCTTATCATTTGTGTCATGGTGGCCTTCGAGGCCTTGGTGTGCTTGCTCCCAACTCTCGATGACGTGACTACATTGAGAGCCTTTTCAAAATCCAAATTTCTCAAGATTTTCAACCCTTTTTTAGGAATTAGTCGGATTTGGGCGGAATCAGGGCTAGGTGACTTGATTACACCTACCCCCCCCCCCTCCCATTTCCTTTTATTTCCTTCTTTTTATTTTCTTCCCCATCCATATCTTTTTCTTGTCTCGGCCCATGGTGACTTGACTACACCCCGGCCGGACGCCTTCTACCCTTTTCTCCAGTTTATTTTTGATTTTTAGCTTTATTTTCGTAGTTTCTTTTCTTTTCTTTTGTGCTCCATGCACTACGGTCGAGCATGAGGACATAGCTCGACTTAAGTGTGGGGGAGTGATATTCTAGCATAGTTAACTTTATTTTTGTAGTATTTCGAAAAAATCTCTAAAAACCCTAAAAATTTGAAAAAATTTCACAAAAATCAAAAAGATTTTTCTTTTGTGTGTTTTCCTCTTGTGTCATTGTGTCGTATATTTGTTTTGTGTGCGTGTTTTGCCTCTCTTTCCCTTATAGGTTGCTTTAATCGCCGTTAACTTTGGAAGGCTTTCAAGACTCCCGGTAACATCTTATCTCTTTTTCTTCTTTACCTCTTGCGGAGTTTGGAGGAGATTGTGATGTTGTGTGCTCGGGTGGAGCTTTGTAAAGTATGGATGATTTGGTGGTTTGTTTGGAAGCTAGGGGTGGTGTTTGTGTTATGTGTGTTTGTTTTGTGTTGTTTTTGTTTTGTTGCTTTTGTTTCTTTTTCTTTCGTTCCCGTTGAGTCTTTGTTTTGTGTTTTGTTGTGTGTCTTGTGCGTAAACCGTTTTCGAAAACCCGGTTTAGAGGCTAGTGTGTGAGTGTTTACTTTCCATTCTTAGTAGTATAAATCGAGTCTTGGACTTTAGTCTAGTAGAATGACCCTAAATCAATGAATTCGTTGGTCCTTTACCTTGAGTCCACCTAGCTTACTAGGGATTTACTACGGGATTTGCATTTTGACCATTATGACCACCCACGGTGTGAAAAGGCCTTGGTTGCCGAGTCCCGTCCCTTAGGTGACCATGTTTAGGATTGTTTGATTAGTCCAAGTTCTCCACTTTTTGTGGGTTTGAAGGGAAATCGCGACCCCCGACTCACCCATTACCTACCTCCCACTCATTTTCACACAATAAATTGCAACTTGTTGATTCCTCTCTTTCTTGTCATACAATGAAATGCCAAAAAGCCAAATCTTGCCAAAAGGGGCAAAGAAAAGAAAAGAAAGAAAAAAATGAAAGAAAGAAAAGAATGAAGAAAAAGAAAAGGCACAAAAGCCAAAAAGAAAATAGAAAAGAAGAAAAAGAATGGCATGACAAAACAAGGCAAAAATGCAAAAGAAAAGAGAAAATGCCAAAAGAAAATCCGATTCACAAAAAAATAATCCCCACCTCTCAAAATAAGCCTTTTTCCGACTTTTGCCGTGAAGAGCCTACCAAAGGACCGAGTCCCGAGGAAGGATGATAGCGGCATTAGTCGGTCTTCCCTCATTTTGCATGTTTTCCACCTTTTTACTTGGACTAGTTAGGCGGTTTTGGACACGGGACGACCCTCTTGGCTCACGCTAAAGGGGGCGGGGTCTCACTTACCTACAGTGTCGACTAACACCGTGGTTCTTCACTTCCCACTCCGCCGATCGTCCCGTAGTACGTTCTTAGAAGGTTAGGAGGAACCGAGGTAAGTTACCAACGTTTTTATTGCTTTGTCGTCATACTATTAGGGTTTAGTCCATCTTGGTTTGTATTGCTAGCTTGGGAACGTTGTCACTTACCTTGAGTCCTAAACCGGTGCTTCTTTCACCGCTTGTTTGAGGGAAGCGGTATTTCTTTTCTTTTGGGTGCAACCTTTTGTGTGGTTGTTTGTGTGCTTGTTTGTTTATGTGTTTTGTGTCCGGTTGCATCCACAGTTTTGTCGCAAGACCCGACTTGCCTTGCGGGGTGCACTTTTCCTCTAAGTGCACTCGCGTGAGTTGAAAGGGCGTAGGGTGCGCTAATACCCATTCGGCTAGTATAGTAGTTAGTATGTGCTTACTCGAGGGCGAGTAAGGGTTAAGTGTGGGGTAGTTGATAAGTGTGGTTTGTAGTGCCTATTTTGTAGGGTTTTGGTCCCGTTTTCCTTGTAGAATCGCTCCTTGGGAGCGGTTTAGGGACTTCTTATGCTTCCTTTAGTTCGTTTCAGGTTCCCGAGACCGATTTGGAAGAGTTGGAGCGGTTCCGACTCGATACATACACATTTTGGAGCCAACGAGATAAAGGAACGATGACTCGATGCTTTGGAATCGACCCCGAGACCTTGGGACCCAATCCCGAGCCTCCGAGACCCGATCCCGAGTCCCGAGAATCGATGAGAAGTCCATGTGAAGCAAGGAGGAACCCTAAAGATCATATTGGAGGCCTACAAGACCCATCCCGACCGGGAAGGATGTCATCCCGACCGGGATGAGGTGCACAAAAGAGGATGCTCCTGTTTTGGGTCCATCCCGACCGGGACCAGCTCCTCCCGGCCGGGACCGACACCTTCCCGACCGGGACCACCTCCTCCCGGCCGGGAAGGGCACCTGGCAGCCGCGCCTTGTTTCTTCTTAAGTCCCTTCCATTTGTAACCCTATAAATACTTACCTCTTGTATTGTTTATGCACCCTACATTAGTTTAGCCTCTCTTAAGCCTCTCTACAACATATAAACCCTAGATTTAGTTCTTCATATTAGTTTGAATCTCTCATTAATCCTTAGTTAATCTTAGTTAATCCTAGTTAATTAGTGCTTGTATTAAGAAGATACTTGAAGACTTCTCCAAGATTGACAACCTTGGGATTATTTGGGTTTCTCTTTTATGCAAGATTTCATCTTTTCCTTCATCTAGTGTTGGTATAATCTTTCTTTTCTCTTGTTTATTGTTATTGAATCAAGTTGGAATCTTTACTTAGTGTTTGTTGTTATTGTTTATATTGTTCTTGATGATGAATGTTTGGATTGTGAAGTTGTTTTATCCTTTCATTGTTGTAGTTAGTTTGACCATGAGTGAGTAGTTTATTTGTGGGTTAGTAGGAGGATTAAGGGTAGATTATGGGTGATTAGGGTTTGATTGGGGGTAAAGGGTGATTCTTTATTGTTAGTCACACATTTGGCACACCATGTGTTTGTTGATATGCTTGTATGGGTTGTAGTGGCCATGCTTCTCATGCTAGTCTTCTTCTACTCATTGTTTGCTTTGTGTGTGGTTATGTTGAGCATAGTCATCGACATCGGTTTAAGTTGCGATTGCCCGGACCGAACCTAGCAATTAGGAGGCACCTACACCCTTAATCAACCCAAGTCACCCTACTATACTTATGAACCCGACCTAACCCACTCCCTCTTTTCCATATTTGATTCATCTTGTTAGTTAATCATCATTTCTTTAGGTTGTTAGTAGTTGGATCATTAGCATTGTTTAGCATTTCTCTTAGTTTGCTAGTTGGCTTGTGTTTAGTTAGTATTTGATAGTCTAGTTCATCATAGCTCATCATTAGTCTACTTTCTCCTCCCCTCATCTTAATTCATCAATTATTAGCTCTTTGTGTTTGTTTGGTAGCATAGTCTTGTTTTAGGCCGATTTAGTCTAAACCTTGCAATACCGTCTCCGTGGACACGACCCGACTTACCCTAACTACCGTTAGGTGCTAGTTGGTTATTTGATTGGTGGCGGGATCCACGACAAATCCTACCATCAAAATTTAAGTAAAATTATCACACATCGAGAAATTATAATAACGTGATAGAATTCTACTATATAAATACGAAGTAAAAGCAATCATTCGTCTTTAGATATCACGAGAAATTTTTTGAGTCCCAAAAGAACTTTTTAAGACAATAAACTTAAATAAAATTATCGCACGTCGAAAAATTATGATATGGTGATGAAATTATACATCATCAATAAGAGAAATTATTCATTTTTAGATATTAATCAAAAAAATTTGAATCTTATAATACTCCTCTTAAAGGATATAAATTGAAGTAAAAATTATCTCACATCGAAATATTACAAAAAAAGTGATGAAATTTTATTACATAAATAAAAGTAACCATCGTCTTTAGATATCAAACAAAAATCTTTTGAGTCCTAAAAAGAGTTCTTAAAACTATAAATTTAAATGGAATTATCACACATCGAAAAATCATGATGAGATATCATAAATAAGAGAAATCATTCGTTTTAGATAATCATTTGTCCAAAAGTATACTCTGTAATAAGGTGATTGAATTATATTATATAAATAAAGTAATCGTTTGTTCTTAATAACTTACATGAAAAACAAAATCTTTTGGATCTTAAAAAAAATATTAAGACCATAAACTTAATTAAGTAAATATATCCCAAATTTTTGAGTCTTTTAAAAAAACTCTTAAGACTATAAAACTTGAGTAAAATTTCTCACATCGAGTTTTTCTTTTACAAAGTCATGAATTTCATTGATATAAACCAAACATCTTTTGAATTTTAGAAAAGAACTTAGGACTATAATAAACTTAAATAAAAAATTATCTTTTGAGTCTTAAAAAAGTTCTTAAGACGGTAAACGTGTGTGAAATTTTACATCATCAATAAGAGAAATTATTCGTTTTTAGATATTAATAAAAAAATCTTTTGAGTCTTATAATAGCTCTTAAGGCTATAGATTGAATTAAAATTATCCCACATCGAAAAATTGCATGAAGGTGATGAAATTCTATTATATAAATGAAAGTAATCATCGTCTTTAGGTATCAATCAAAAATCTTTTGAGTCCTAAAAAGAGTTCTTAAAATCATAATTTTAACTTTAAGTAGAATTATCTCACATCGAAAAATTGTGATGAGGTGACTTTGAAAAATCTTTTGAGTCATAAAAAGAGTTCTTAAAATCATAAATTTAAGTAGAATTATCGCACATCGAAAAATTATGATGAGCTGACTTAGAAAAATCTTTTGAGTCTTATAACAACTCTTAAGGCTATAAATTGAAATCAAGAAATTTTAATAAGACGATGAAATTCTATTATATAAATAAAAGGCTGCGACCAATAGTTTCACAAATTTATGCAATCCTCTAACCTGGTGTCATCATCATTTTCACTAAAAATAGGCCCGTGCATCGCACGACCTTTCCAACTAGTTATAATATATTGTTAGATTTAAAGCTTGTAATACTAAGATTTGCTCCGTACATAATTAGTTTTTTTCCATAAAACTAAGGTTTTGCAAATTAAAAGTACTTTGGATAAATACAATTATTAATTATATTAATTTACGCTAATATTGAGGGTAATACTCTCAAGTTTATAAAAATGTAGTCTTAAGTTATGATATTAGACTATACCATTTTCGGCTTTTCACGTAAGTTGTCATAATATGTAACTACATGATTTATACTCCCTCCCTCTCATCCATTCAATTCTTTACGTGGAGGCCGTTTTTGTGAGGAGGAATGATGGGCCTATGAAGTATCTATTTTTCTTTTACACCATCTTAACTTTTGTCAAAAAAAAAAAATGTTGCTCGATTGTTCTCACAAAAGCAGATGAATCGCAATTAATTACTCAGTACATCATTATATTGTTGCATTTGCATATCAATGTAGATAACATGACATCACGACTAAATGTCTAAATGCTATCAATATTCTCTTCCACTCGATTTTATTTAAGGTTAACTTTATTCAATTCAACTAAAATGCACCCGTGATTTTCACGGGCAATAAAACTAGTTACATATAAAACATTCCCAAAATAGAAAGACAAAAAATTCATTGAGACGGTCCAATATGAGATAGGCAAAGAATTCATTGGGACAGAGGGAGTACTTTTTTCTACACATTATCCGAAAAAAGGATAAGGTCAAGTGGCAAGAGTTCTCTTACTTCGAGTGAGAGGTTGAGAATTCTCACCTGCGGAAATCATTCATTAGTTAATTTTGTGACCATATACGGTGTGAGAGGTTGAGAATTTTCAGGTTGTGAAGTTACAAAAATATATGAACTGATTCGAAATAAAGTTACAAATATATGATTTGAAGTTACAAAATATATGAACTGAAGTTATATAATATATGAATGACGCATAGTGTAGTATGAATGAACAAACAACTCGGAAAGATCAATTTCCTCCCACGTTTCTCCATAAACACATCAAAATCAAAAACGCTCTTCACGAAATGCAAAAATTGTTGAAATATTCAAGAACCCTAATTTGAAGGAAAATTATTATACGCTAATTTGAAGGAAATTGTTTGAAGGAAAATTAGGGTTATTATTCAAGAACCCTAATTTGAAGGAAAATTATTATTCATGGACCCTAATTTGAAGGAAATTGTTGAAATATTATACGCTATTCACATAACCCTAATATTCACAATAGTTCACCTAAACCCTATGAAAATTATTATACGATCTACACATAGTAACTAACAACGATTATTACACAAAATTTGAAGGAAAAAAGATTAGAAATTACCCACAACAATCAGAAATTAATAATTTGAAGGAAAATTATTATACGATCAGACATTAATGCCGATGAAGAGGGAAACGGTGGAGAGAATGGACAATGGAGATTTTTGAACTGATATTTGGAGATGAGAATGGAGAGAATGGACAATGGACCATGAAGATGAGAATGAATCTGGAGAGAGTAATGGAGTATGAAAAAGGAATTGAATATGGTGGAGAAAAAGAGGGTGTGAAAAAAGAGGTGTAGTTGGAATACGTAAACTTCATTTTTCTTTTTTAAAAATAAATAAAAACCATTACATCTCAACCATTCATTTTGTTTGATCCAAAGGATAATAACAAGACTTATGAACTTATAAGAGGAGAAGGGACTTATATGATCCCTTCTCTCTCTCTCTCTCTATCTATCTATATATATATATATATATATATATATATATATATATATATAGAAAAGGGATCAAGGGAGTTTGGTGAAAATTGGAAAGTTGGGAAGTTGTGTTTTTGGCCCTTGATTTGGTTTGGATGGATGGCTTAGATAGATGATGTGTTAAAAAAAGAAGAAGAAGAAAACAGTACACTGACACAGCAGCAGTGGAGAGAGGGAAGCAACCCTTCCCTCAATCACACTTCGCAGCAGTGGAGAGAGGGAAGAACCCTCTCCTCAATCAAACTCACTTATTTATTCTTCCTCCTTACAATTTGATACTCTCTCATCTTCATCTCCATCTATCAAAACAAAAAAAAGCATCATCATCCTCAAGATCCATTCATTCATTCAACAAAAAAAACATCCCCATCTTCAAAATTTATTCATTCAACAAAAAAAAAGTTTCTTCATCTCAAGTTTCATTCATCCAACAAAAAATAAGAACATCTTCATCTTCAAGCTTGATGAATGACGAAAGTTTGTAGAACATCTTCATCTTCATCTTCATCCTATCATCTTCATCATGCGTAATGTTCTTACAGAATTGCAAGGTCACACACTTTCAGTTGTATAGTCACACTCATTAGGTTGCATAGTCACACTCATTATGTTGTAGAATCACGCAGCTGTACACTCATTGTAGTCACATATTCAGTTGTATAGTCACACTCATCATGCTGTATAGTCACACTCGCTGTGTGGTAGAATCACGCAGCTGTAGAATACCTTGGATTAAGGTATCATTCGTTTAATCATCTTCATCTTCATGATTGTTTTTTTTTCTACCTTCTTTTTTTGGTATTTATAAAATTATTCATCTTCATTATCCAAAAAAAAAGTTGAATATGGATGAATTGACGACTGTGACCTCAGTAACGACATTCAAAAAAATGAAACTATTAATCACATACAAAAGTATTTAAACATTCATTAAATATTCAACCTTCATTCATGTTGGTTTTTTCTATGGTTGATTTCTTGTTTGTAAGACGCATTTAAAATTTCGAAAAATTACTGAAACGTTCTACTTTCCTATCACAAATATTACAACAGGTGATTGTTAGATGTAAAATGAGCGACTTCGTTTCATCCAACAAAAAAAAAATTCCTCATCTTTAAGATTCGTTCATCCAAAAAAAAGAACAACTTCATCTTCCAACTTCATGCATGCAACAAAAAAACATTCTAATTAATATATGTTCTAGTTAGAAATATTATTTTGATTTACTGTAAAAACATTTTAATTAAAAAAAAGAACAACTCATTTTGTGCGTAATGTTCTTGCAAAATTGCAAGGTCACACACTTTTAGTTGTATAGTCACACTCATTATGCTATATAGTCACACTCATTATGTTGACGTTTGACATTACGCACAAAATGAGTGTGATTCTACAACATAATGAGTGTGATTCTACTGCATGACGAGTGTGACTATACAAAATGAAAAACCAAAATCTGTTCCGATTATACAATATTAGCAGTGTGACTATACAACATAGCGAGTGTGACTATACAACAAGGCGAATGTGACTATACAAACAGCTGCGTGGTTTTAAAGGTGAAAGGATAAGTGATTTTGCTATATACCTCGCGTGATTAATTACGAAACCAGAAAATAGCGATGAAAATATATTTACATTAGAAAAAGTCCATCCTTTACCTATAGTACGTCGAACATAAAAACATTCTAACCCACCAAACATCCTTTACATATAGTACGTTCATCCTAAAGCAAACATTTTATCCCATATGAATACTCAAGAGTTTAACGATGGTCTCCGGTACGTGCGCAACAATACATTGTCCAATTACGTGGTCGGTCGCTGTATCTTCCACGACCTTCTTCTTCCCACCGCCCCTTTTACCAACATTCCTCTTTCCACCAACCATTTCGCTGCAACAAAACACACAATCAATCTAAATCACACAACACAACTGAATATGTGACTACAATGACTGTACAACTGCATGATTGTACAGCATAATGAGTGTGACTATACAACTTTAACTGTGTGACTATACAACATAAACGGTGTGATCCCACAACATAATGACTGTGATCCTACAACATAACGAGTATGACTATACAACTTCAACTGTGTGACTATACAACATAATCTCTATGACTATACAACTAAATTATACTCGTACTTATTTATACTTCAATCATCATTAGCAAAGATGATTACATACACTAATCACTGCAAGAATTTGTGTCACCCATTCACTAATCACTGGTACATAGCTCTTAGCGTCACCCACTTTAAGTTGTATAGTCACACACTTTCAGTTGTATAGTCACACTCATTATGTTCTATAGTCACACTCATTATGTTGTAAAATAATGCAACTGTAGAATACCTTGGAATTAGGGTATCATGCGTTTAATCATCTTCATCTTCATGTTTGTTTTATTTTTCATACCTTTTTTTTGTATTTATAAAATTATTCATCTTCATTATACACAAAAAAAATGAAGGTTGAATATGGATGAATGGACGACTATGACTTTAAAAAAATGAAAATATCTAACCATTCATTAAATATTCAACATCCATTCATCCATATTCAACCTTCATTTTTTTTGGATAATGAAGATGAATAATTTTATAAATACCAAAAAAAAGAAGGTATGAAAAATAAAACAAGCATGAAGATGAAGATGATTCAACGAATGATACCTTAATCCCAAGGTATTCTACAGCTGCGTGATTCTACAACATAGCGAGTGTGACTATACAGCATAATGTGTATGACTATACAACTGAATATGTGACTACAATGAGTGTACAGCTGCGTGATTCTACAACATAATGAGTGTGACTATACAGCATAATGAGTGTGACTATACAACTGAAAGTGTGCGACTTTGCAATTCTGCAAGAACATTACGCACTAAATGACTTGTTTATCTTCATCTTCAAGCTCCATTCATCCCACAAAAAAAAGAACAACTTCATCTTCAAACTTCATCTTAAAGATGAAGTTGTTCTTTTTTTTTGGATAATGAAGATGAATAATTTTATAAATACCAAAAAAAAGAAGGTATGAAAAATAAAAAGAAGCTTGATGAAGATGAAGATGATCGAAGATGACGATGAAGATGAAGAAGAAGCTAAAAAAATGAAGATGATCAAAGTTTATGCATAAACATACCTTGGTATAATTATCCGTCATGTTGTGTTAAAAACGGAGTATGATCGGAGTTGTTGACGGAGTATGGTCGGAGTTATTAATGGAGCTTATTTGATGGGGTTTTGTTAGAAAGAGATGAATTGAATTAGGGAAATGAATTGAAAAGGAGATGGGAAGGGTAATAGGCGGGAGAGAGAGTAGAGGAGGGAAGTAATGAAGTGATTAGTGATGGTTGATGGCTGATTGCTGCAGCATGTCAGTCCTTTTTTTTTTAATAATTGAACCTCTCTATCCACCATCATCTTAGGATGAATGGATGGAGGGGATCAACACTAAGCAACTCTCCAAGAGTTACTAACTCCCATGATCCCCCCTCTATATATATATATATATATATATATATATATATATATATATATATATATATATATATTATAAAAAGGCGAACCCAAAATGTTACTCCTTTTTTTAAGAATTTTTTTATATAACTGTTGCTAATAATTTTGATTGCACAACTTTGAAACCATACTATTTTAAAAATTGAGACATATTATGAATATATACAATAATAACAAGTTATTTAGTTCGTTTATTTAAAACTATTGATCAATTTTTATTTAAGTTTGTATTTAATTTCATTGGTATTTTTTTGGTATTGGTTAAGTTTATTTCTTTTTGCAGACATTATATCATTTCATAGATAAGAAAAACATGAGTGGAATCCTAAATTTTTTACATGGATATAATTTTGAGTATTATTCAAAGTGATAATAATAGTTCAAATATAAAGTGAAGCAATAATGCGAGGATCGACTGCCAGAACTTATATTTTACTTCGTTAAGGGTGGATATTATACATTTTTTTTAAATCTATCACATTTATAAGAAAATATATGATTCGCAAAAACTAATTAAAGTTTTTTTTTAAAAAAAAGAGTAACATTAATATCTATGTAAAATAGGACTAGCTTTTGTTCCTTTAATTTTGTTTTTATCTTTCATAGAACCAACCAATGTGTCTATCATTTCACCACCAAGGCATCTTGAAAGTGGTCATCCCAAAAAGTTTCTCCAGATCGATTATTATTCTTGAATCTTGACTATATTAAGGAGGTTTTTTTGTTCTGAAATGAAAGTACAAAAAACGGATGTAATATATTTTTGGTTTAACTTAATCCAAAATTTAGAATTTATCACGTAATTTGTAGAAACCATGGTGATGGTTGATGTAAGTGTAACCACAAATTTTGTATCGCAGAAAACTGAAATACAAAACAAAGAAACAAATAAATTTTTATTAATATTTATCAAAAAGTTCGTGTACAATCTCTAATGTATCCTCTGATTCTAACGCCGTTTAGGGAACACGTGTACGCAGTACACGTGAGGGATGCGTGCGTAGCTGACTTGTACTGCCTTGCACGCGTTGTAATTTGATATTCTCGAGAGGGTCGCTTGGACTTGAATCTCTCTTGAATGTTTGAATTTGTTTGAATTTGTCTTGGATCTTCTGACGGCTTGCGACGGATTTGATGGAGAGCTTGTAGCGACTTCTTGTCCTTTTCTCTCCGGATCCTTTGCTTCAGAATTTTCCAATCCCTCTAAATGAATGAGAAAAGCTCTATTTAAAGAGTTTTTGGTTCTCTTTGGTGGACTTTGTAGTCACAGACCCGTTTATGGGCTTATGAGTGACATTGACCCACTTTGTCTTCTTTTCGGGTTTAATGATCCAAATAAGTCAATTTGTAATCTGGATCGACCCATCTTTTATTTACTTGGGACAAAATAATTAAATTGAGCTAAAATTTCGTATTAACTCAAAATAATTAATTAATTTAATTTAATTGACACTTTATTAAATTTTTAGTGCCTACAAATTGCCCCCTCGGGACCTTGTCACGTACACCGTTTGGGTGTTTTGGAGTGGCAGAGTCTCGAACATTTTTTTGTTTGACTTTGACTTGGAAGTCGGCGAGCACCGAACTTGTCGTACAGGTAGCTCTACTTTTTTTTATCGTCACCCTGTCATTTTCTGACTGGACGGATGTGAATTTACTTGACTTGTTAGTCAACGGGCCACCAGACTTATCGTACCAATAATCGTGCATTTTTTTAATGTCACCCTACTGTCATTATCTGACTCAGCCGGCAACCTGAGGATCCCATGAATTACTTGGAAGTTTTAGTCGGACCGTATTTATGATATACCAAACAATTATCAACACTATTCGTTTGCCCATATCTTTCGAGTAATTCATCCCACACGCTTTTAGATGTAATACAAAGACACGGTTTTCCTAATTTCTGCGTCTAAAGTATTCATGATCTACTTAAGAACCATCATGTCGCAACGAACCTACTGGTGGTACTTCTTATCCTTTTTTATCTACAATCTTGACCGAACCATCAATAAAACCCTCCTTATTCTTGAACAACAAAGCAATGTATATATCCCTTTTCCAACTAATAAAGTTGGTGCCATTAAAAGTGTAATTAAGGAGTTGCATAAATGGTTGATCAGAAGAGGATAAGAATAAAGGGTCATCGTTATATTCATATTGTGTAGAACTTTCAGCAGCCATTATTGCTAATTGAATCAGAGTAATCAGAAAGCGGAAGAAAAAATTAAGAAAAGATAGGAAATCAGCAATTATCAGCAGAAATCCCCACCATGAAGCTTCTATATCTGATACCATGTAGAAACCATGGTGATGGTTGATGTAAGATGTAGAAGATAGAAGGAGGAGACGAGAGAAGTATTGAATTATATTTTTGTATTCTGTTTTCGTAAGTACAATGATGATTAATACATCTATACATATATAGTACTTCTATATGTGAGTTAGTTACATAAGGTGTAACTAACTCTAACAACCTTATATTACCAATATAATTTGATGTTTGAATTACTTTAATAATAAAACTAAAATAAACTTGTAACAATAAAAATATACTCCCTCTGTTTTTAATCTTTGTCTTTTGCATTTAATGACCCTAATGAAAATGATTTGAAAATGCATAACAATATTGAGTCTTTTGAGTTTCTCTCAATGTGATAAAACATACTGAGATTCATAATCCTCTTTATATTAAAGAAGAGACCATATTCAATGAGTGACACAATGACAATCCACTATTTAGATTTCTAGTTTTCTCATTGAACTTACTTAATATAGAGTTGTATAATTATTATTGAAAAAGAAAAATTACTTCAAAAGTGGCACAAATGGGAATCGTACTCTCAACCTTCACATCAAAATCCAATAAGTTAACCACTAGATCACTTTATTACTCATTATTAAGATTGTAAAAAATAAAATACTTATTGTGGACATGACATAGGTCAACCCCGACGGGGCCACGCGCGGGTTTGGGGAGGCGAATGAATCTCCATATGAGATGGGTCGAATTGAAATTTAAATCGAAGTTGGAGTCGCCACCGAACTTTGTGGGAGTTCGGGCCCGTTCCAACCCACTCTATATCTTAGTGGGCCGTGTACAAAATACGGCTCATTCGGATGTCAGAGTTTATTGGGTTCGTCCCTTTGCATTTTGATACCGATTCCGACATTATCGGATATCGTGTATTGAATGACTCTCGTGTGCCAATGAGTTCGGACATCCGGAAATCATGGTTCTGAGTAAGGGGTGAGGGTACGTGTTGGGAAGTCGATTTAATGCATCTAAATTTAACGTCAAAGTTGTATTTAGCATGCGAGATTCGTTTTAGTATAATAAAACAAAAGATGAAAGGAAATCGCTAAAAACATGAACAAACGAGTTAGTAACGATTTGTAAATTGAATAAAAGATATAGATGCAACGACATGAATGATTTCGAAAATTTTGTGACACGTGACGGATTAAGCAGGCGTTGACCGAGGTCAAGAAAATATTTATCGAGACCTGAAATATGCCGAAAAGCCCGTCGTTTTTAAAAAAAGAAGACGTTTGAAGAATTAAGACGGAATAGCTTTTCGGGGTTGCGATTTTCAGTGGCCCACGCGACCCGCACGAGGAGGGCGCGACTCGCGTGGCCATGCGACTCGCACAGGACACGTGCGACTCGCATGGTCGCCTGTTCTCGAGATCGTTTTTTCGAAAATCAACAATTTTGTTAAATCGCGTACAAATATAGCTTAATTTATACTCGACTTAAATTTTTGACATTCGTTTTATTCGATATTCGATTATGGAATCGATATCAAATATTCGGAATGATTTTTAGAAAAGATAAAATAAAAAGTTTTGTAAATTGTTTTGAAAATTGAACTTAAAAAAACAATGTTAATTCTCTCCGCGTTAAAATCGTCGTATTTTGCTTTTAGGACCACGTGACAATTTTTTAGCATCAACGAGATTGATTTAGTTCTTTTTAGATACGATATTCGACTATAGAGTCGATATCGTATTTTAAGAACGTTTTTTTGTATAGAAATTAGATTGTAGTATTAATGTTATTAGAAAGAAAAATAAAAGACGCGACGATGACACGACGAGGACGGGCGAATGACGCAGAAGGGAGAAAAACGAGGGGAAGAGATAGAGAAGAGAGAAAGCGGGATTTTTATTTACACCCTCAACCTACATGCTTTGTATTCTCGGAACGGGGCTCGTCTAGTTGTGGCTAAGGCACGGGAGCGTCGAGATTATATAGGAAGAGTTATGGTGGTTTATAATTGGGAAGGGATTCGACGAGTTTTGCTCTCGGGTTTGTATATGGTTTTCCTAAAATTGCCTAGAATTTCGGGGATGAATTGTATGGGATTGTATCGCCTAGGATGTTGATTGTTGATGTGTGTATTATTGCTATGAATTATTGTGTCCTTGTTTGTTGATGATGAGAGAGTCCTATTTATAGGAGAGGTCCTCGATTGAAGCTAGGAGAGGTAATCTTGCTTGAGATGACAGGAAATACCGGTTGAGATAGGAAAGGTAAGCAATTTGAGAGAAATGAGGATTCCGTTTCTTGGTGGAGAAGGCATAGAACCCGGCTGGACAAAGAGTACTCGGCCGAGTATACTTCGTGCTCGGTCGAGTGTTCGGGTAGGATTCCTACTGGGGATCGACTTCTACCTATAACGGATTTGTTTAATATATTTTGTAGCTGACTTTTTGTAGTGTTCGAGTTCAAGCCGGATTCGTGGGGTGACACGGCAGGCTTCTATGCCATGGAAAATATCTTTGACCGGGTTTTTACTCGGTCGCTAAAAGACGGTTTTGCCCTTGGTGTCGGATTCGACCCAAATTAGTCTTATTTGACTCGAAATGACCTACTGGGCCTGAATTTGAGGTTGGTTTTGTGAGGTTTGTACTCCGTAAAAAGCCCAAGCCAAATGCCAATGATTTCGAGCCCATATTCGAGTACGTTAAAGCATGTTTGCGTCTGATCATCATCGGGTGTTTTTTGAAAACTGCTATAGACACCTGGCGGTCAAAACGTGGGTGTCTACAGAGTCCCCACTCTGACTGAGGCTTGGACAAGGCGAAAGTCAGAGTAGCTACCAGGCCAATCGAGGATTAAGACCTGGCAGACTTCCGGTCGAGTCGTTTATAGTCCATTAGACTTGCGTAAAAGGGCTCGCCAGCCATAAGATAGAAATCATACCTTAGTGGATGCTAATAGCTCCGTGGGGACTTGTTTCTGAAGCCCTGGGTTTATCTGTATGTGGATACATCCCATCTTGGAGCTGCGCGGGAGCTTGCCTAAGAAGCTCTGGGTGTGCCCGTTTGCAGCCACATCCCGATTCAAAATTGCGCGGGAGCTTGCCTAAGAAGCCCTGGGTGTGCCTGTATATGGGCCCATTCCGTGCTATTTCAGGAAAATGCCGCCCTGGGCTTTCCGCTGGGTAGATATGTGAGTTGCGTAGGCGCTGGGGAATAAAAAACTTGATGTTCCTTTGGGAAGCCAAGCTGGTACTTGAAATGTTAGATATACAGGCAGAAATAGCAAATATAGCAGATAGCAAGATAGCATACAGGAAATGCAGTTAGCATCTATAAACTGACTTACGCTGGGGAAAATGATTTTTGCTTCATTTTGAAATCGAAGTCCTGAAAGCAACTCACGTGTTAGGAGATAGGTTTTCAAAATTGAAAAGGGCAGAAAAGAAACTTGCAGTTTAAATAGGCTGAAATTTGACCTTGTCGAAAAGGATTTTCTCAAATGGCTAAGTTTTGCAAATTTTGAAGCGGGAAATTGAGGAGAGGGGTATACCGAGGGACTCGACTCTGGACATAACAGGACGAGTTGACAGACGCGACTGGACTCTCGAGGGGTTGAACCGTGACTCGGTAGGGGGTGGGCCACCTAAGATGACAAGACTCTTAAGTTGCGCTATTCCGTAGCCTAGGCGAGTGGCAACATGGTCGAACATCGAAATGGGAAAGATGTGCTGTAGACTGGGATGCAGTAGTCGGGGGTTGCAATAGTCTATTATGAGACTATTTTTTTTTCATGGCTCAGCAGTAGCAGTGTTGTTTCCAATCCTGATAGATTCTCACCTTCGACGAAGCCGAGTACTAGGACACACTATATAAAGGAGGCTAGATTTTGAAAGTATTTTGATTATGTAAGTGGATGGAGAACTTCTGCCTAGGAGAAGCCCTCAGGACGACAAAGCTAGCTGTTGAGAACATGACAGTGTCGTGGCCGGAATGATGGTGCTTTCTGAATTTGTGTCAATGTGGGTGGTTGTGCCCCTGTTGAAAAGCTGCCTACGTATTCACGTGTAGTGAAATCAAACCAAGCCGTAGTTCAGTGGATTGGAAGATGTATTATGGTGTCTAGTTTATTAGGGCTTTGTGTGTAACTAGCCATAGCGATGGTGTAGGCTAGGTGCATTCCCAATGATGTCTTGATCAAAGGGCTAGAATGGTTAGGATGTTGATCCTGTGACTGTGAGCGTTCTCCGGGGTAGCCCCCAAAGGTGGTGTGAGCTATTTGGGCATGTTCTATGCCGACTGCAAGTTGAGTTCCCGTGTTTGGGGTTGGTAACTGGTTTGGATATTTTTGGAAATGTGGTGCTAGGTCGTAAGAGGCTTTGATGTTTTGACATCTGGAGCTTGATTTTGTGGAGTTAAGGCTTCGAGGGTAAGGTATTGCAATGTGGTAGGAAAGGGGAAGTTGAGTAAAAATGACTCGGACTTCAATCGGGGTGGGTTTGATAATAATGCGGGATCTGATTTCCATGTCTGGCCCTAATGGTTAGGGTGTATCCTATGGAGTTTGAATCCTCAAAATTCTGGGCTGTCTCTAGCCTAGGTCTCGAGAAGGTCTTGAGGGTTGTAATGTGGGAAGGTTAGATGTGGTGTTAGCTGACCAACCTAATTGTCTCTCCCTATTGGATGGCATTTTGAATTAACCGTACCCTGGTCAAGGGACTCTCACTTGATTTGACCAATAATCACGATCATGGGTACTTGAATTTTTGGTTGACCTTTTAGCCCCGGTCAAGGGATTGACCGTATTGGGTCGGGGGATGCTGATCTGAGGGTTTTTCCTTTTGTCATGGTCAGCTTTTTTATTTTGGCCTTTTGCTTTTTCCTTGGACTTTTGATTTTTTTTGTCCAACTTTTTTTTCGTTCTTTTTTTTTGGTCAGACTAACTCCAAAGGTAGGGATTGGTTGATCTTATTGGATGGGTGTTTATTGTGGGAAATGGGCTTGCCTCCCATCTTGAACCCAAACTAGGAGACCACCTAGATTTGTGGTAGGATTCGATACACTCCTGCTAGGGGTAGTTATGTGGCTTTCTATGTCAGACATGGAACAGGTAAAGGAAAACATGGGTCTCGATTTCCTGCAGTCATTATAGATGTGCCTATAGTCACGTGCATGTGCTCACAATGTACGATGATGTTCATCATGTTCTCGGAAACACATAAGGAAAGTATATATGAGAAATAGAAAAGCTGATTTTATTGAATTTTGAAAAAGAGGACAGAATACATCTGACTCTGACTCTGACTTTGACTTTGGAAGAAATAGTATATCCTAGACTCGGACTCAGACTTGGACTTAAATCAAATCCGGACTCTCGGATGATGTTGTCATTAGTCGTCGGCTTCTAAAGACTCGAGTTGATGTCCAGTATAGCCTTCAGTAGAAGCTTCACCCAGATCTTCATTATGTCGAAGATCGTTTTCAATCCTAATGCCCATTTCGGTAAGCACCGCGAAGTTTGAAATGCCGGCATACCTAAGATGTACGCGGTAGGAAGGTAGGAGGTTGTTGATGAACGCCTCCACTAGTATCTTCTCGTTGGGCTTGTCTACCAATTTCACACTTTCGGCCCTCCACCTTTGAAGGTACTTGCTGAAACCCTCTGTTGGATCTTGGGCCATGACTTCTAAAGTCCGCATGGTAGTCTGAAGTTCCGTATTATTATCAGAATAGTTTTTAGCGAACTCGGTAGCCACATCTTCCCAAGTTGGGAATTTTTTTGCATTAAGCCTATAAAACCAGGCTTTTGGGTACTTTCCGAGGGATGCGCCGAATAAGTTGATGAACATGTCGGCTTTGACCCCTTTGATTGCCATGAATTGTTTGAAAGCTCGGAGGTGTAATAATGGATCCTCCGTCCCTTCGAATATGGGTAAACCTTCTAAGTTGAGATCCTTTGGTAGTTTCTCACTAATGGGTGTATAGTCTCGGGCATTTTCCGTGTGAATGGTGTTGTTAGTTGACAAGTGGACCTGTTCTTCTAGTTTGCGGACTGCGCTGACCAGCTCAGCAAAAGGCCCAGTAGTTTCAGCCCCACCATTAGGAGTCCCTTGTTCTATGGCGCTCAACCGGGTAGCAATAGCTATCTGGTCGGACTTGATAGTTGTCAGTTGGGCCTCAACCTTAGCCAATGAGGCTGTCAAATTGTCCAAAGCTTCTTGCATCTTGTGCTTATGTCTGGTTACCGGTGGCCCATCTGTAAGAATACTGCGTAATCAGGAAAGTTGCTTCGAAACTTAAATATGTCAAGGCATAGGAAATGGCGCGGGAGGAGAGACGACTCCAGTTTGACTCGGGTTAGACTCTCCTAAGACAAATGTGTAGGGTGCGATTCTCGGAGTGACTGTGTGATTAATCGCTCCGTCAAAGAATAGCCCCCAGGTGAGACTAAGACTCTGATAGGACTCAAATGGTGTGACATCTAAGTGACTCAAAAGTGGAGTACGTGGGATGACACGTGTAAGACTTGATCCTTAGAGCAATCGTGATTGATCGTTCCTCTAAAGGGTAGCCCCCGAGTGAGGAAAAGCCTGGACGAGAAAATGACCTGAGACTAAACACCTAGACGGGTGACTCGTGAGTAGTGGGCCTTCCTTAGGACTCGGCATGTGGGCCGAGTCTTGTTTGAAGGAAGGTTCACGTGAGACATTCCCCAGACTTTGGACTCGATTGTGTTAACGGGTCATCCTTTGTAGGAGTATGTCCTACGTAGGTGGGCCTTGCCTTAGTTAAATAAGGCGGACTGGGATGGGGAGGAAACCCGCGATATAAGATCGACGGAGTTTCGACGCTAAAGACTTACGACACAACCCGACACTGCTAAATACGGGAAGTCCTAAGAAGAGGAAGTTTTGAAATAGATTTTTTTGAAAGCCCGAAAAATTCGGGGGGGGAAGCCCTGCTTTTTCGAAAAAAACGGAAAGGCGAGCCAGGTGACAGTTTTGAAACTTCAAAAATATTTTCGAATTTTGAAATGGGCAGAATACCAGCTAGAAATAGGCTGTTTTTTGAGTAAAATTGTAAATCCTAAATTCGGTATATTCCCCGGGTTTTGAAGTTGGATGTTTTGAAAGGATGCAAATTTTGAAAAATGACGGTTTTTGAAAAAAAAAACGATTTTAGAAGCCAAGTAGCACATAGTCATGCAAGCATAGTAACGACACCATGTATGCTCTACTTCTAACTCTCGGTCAGTCTATAAAGGGTCTATACCAGTGTACATAGCCTATTCGAGAATCGGGGCGGACTTCCTAAGTCGAGTTGAGCTTAGAACATGCCGTAAAACCCATACGAATCTGCTATGAACACCTTTTGACATATCCAATTTGGACTACATCAATGGTATAGTGGGACGTTGGTCACCAGTACCGGCCCGAGAATATATGGGGTTATGCATGAACCGTAAAACTAAAACGCGTATTGTACTAGTCAAACGATTTCTATTCGAGTCTCACCATGAGGATGCCGATGGTAAGTCACGCATCAGTTAATCCCCAGCGGAGTCGCCAAATTGTGGACATGACATAGGTCCACCCCGACGCGGCCACGCGCGGGTTTGGGGAGGCGAATGAATCTCCATATGAGATGGGTCGAATTGAAATTTAAATCGAAGTTGGAGTCGCCACCGAACTTTGTGGGAGTTCGGGCCCATTCCAACCCACTCTATATCTTAGTAGGCCGTGTACAAAATACGGCCCATTCGGATGTCAGAGTTTATTGGGTTCGTCCCTTTGCATTTTGATCCGTTACCGACATTATCGGATATCGTGTATTGAATGACTCTCGTATGCCAATAGGTTCGGACATCCGGAAACCATGGTTCTGAGTAAGGGGTGAGGGTACGTGTTGGGAAGTTCACAAAGAACACCCAACCCCACCCGCACATTAGCGGCCTCTACTAAGATATCGTTTGATTTTGAAATACGCGTCTTAGTAATACGATGAATGATATGCAAACATTGTTTTGCCTAAACACGTGAGAATTTGAATGGGTTGCTAAGTCGATTTAATGCATCTAAATTTAACGTCAAAGTTGTATTTAGCATGCGAGATTCGTTTTAGTATAATAAAACAAAATATGAAAGGAAATCGCTAAAAACATGAACAAACGAGTTAGTAACGATTTGTAAATTGAATAAAAGATATAGATGCAACGACGTGAATGATTTTGAAAAGTTTGTGACACGTAACGGATTAAGCACGCGTTGACCGAGGTCAAGAAAATATTTATCGAGACCTGAAATATGCCGAAAAGCCCGTCGTTTTCAAAAAAGAAGACGTTTGAAGAATTAAGACGGAATGGCTTTTCGGGGTTGCAATTTTCAGGGCCCCGCGCGTCCCGCGCGAAGAGGGCGCGACTCGCGTGGCTATGCGACTCGCACAGGACACGTGCGACCCGCATGGTGGCCTGTTCTCGAGATCGTTTTTTCGAAAATCGACAATTTTGTTAAATCGCGTACAAATATAGCTTAATTTATACTCGACTTAAATTTTGGACATTCGTTATATTCGATATTCGATTATGGAATCGATATCAAATATCCGGAATGATTTTTAGAAAAGATAAAATAAAAAGTTTTGTAAATTGTTATGAGAAATTGAACTTAAAAAAACAATGTTAATTCTCTCCGCTTTAAAATCGTCGTATTTTGCTTTTAGGACCACGTGACAATTTTTTAGCATCAACGAGATTGATTTAGTTCTTTTTAGATACGATATTCAACTATAGAGTCGATATCATATTTTAAGAACGTTTGTTTTGTATAGAAATTAGATTGTAGTATTAATGTTATTAGAAAGAAAAATAAAAGACGCGACGATGACACGACGAGGATGGACGAACGACGCAGAAGGGAGAAAAACGAGAGGAAGAGAGAGAGAAGAGAGAAAGCGGGATTTTTATTTACACCCTCAACCTACATGTTTTGTATTCTCGGAATGGGGCTCGTCTAGTTGTGGCTAAGGCACGGGAGCGTCGAGATTATATAGGAAGAGTTATGGTGGTTTATAATTGGGAAGGGATTTGACGAGTTTTGCTCTCGGGTTTGTATATGGTTTTCCTAAAATTGCCTAGAATTTCGGGGATGAATTGTATGGGATTGTATCGCCTAGGATGTTGATTGTTGATGTGTGTATTGTTGCTATGAATTATTGTGTCCTTGTTTGTTGACGATGAGAGAGTCCTATTTATAGGAGAGGTCCTCGATTGAAGCTAGGAGAGGTAATCTTGCTTGGATGACAAGAAATACCGGTTAAGATAGGAAAGGTAAGCAATTTGAGAGGAATGAGGATTCCGTTTCTTGGTGGAGAAGGCATGGAACCCGGCTGGACAAAGAGTACTCGGCCGAGTATACTTCGTGCTCGGTCGAGTGTTCGGGTAGGATTCCTACTGGGGATCGAATTCTACCTTTAACGGATTTGTTTAATATTTTTTGTAGCTGATTTTTTGTAGTGTTCGAGTTCAAGCCGGATTCGTGGGGTGACACGGCAGGCTTCTATGCCTCGGAAAATATCTTTGACCGGGTTTTGACTCGGTCGCTAAAAGACGGTTTTGCCCTTGGTGTCGAATTCGACCCAAATTAGTCTTATTTGACTCGAAATGACCCACTGGGCCTGAATTTGAGGTTGGTTTTGTGAGGTTTGTACTCCGTAACAAGCCCAAGCCAAATGCCAATGATTTCTAGCCCATATTCGAGTACGTTAAAGCATGTTTGCGTCCGATCATCATCGGGTGTTTTTTGGAAACTGCTATAGACACCTGGCGGTCAAAATGTGAGTGTCTACACTTATCCCACCCATTCACTTCCTTACTCATTGTTAAAACAGTAAATCATATAAATAGAATTGTTAACAACTATTGTTCAATTTTTTTTTACAAATGTTCACTTCAATATACCTATAAATACAATTGAATAAGTTTAAAATCGCATGAGACCGACATTCAACACTAATCCTCCATTTATTAAAGAATAGACGAAGGGCTATGATGTGACACTATAATTAGATAGCAATTAACAATACGAGCCTCCTTAACAATCCCTCTAAATTTCATTTTGGGACTAAATAGAGCATGTTGAGGCATGCTTGCCCACCGTGCTCAAACTAAAAAAAAAAATCAAAGCTTTTACCATAAAACAATGTGTCACACTTAATGTTATTACTAACCATGCATATAACGAGGTTCCTCTACTTAATTGGTTAGTATATAACGAGATTGACTAATGCTGATAAATTAACAAGGTTCCGCTGCTTAATTGGAGCATGTTTTTTTTAAAATTTTATTATTTAAATAATAATAATATTATTATACTCTTTGATTATAATGTATATATTTAAAATATTAAAATCAAATTTTAATAATTAATTTATTATAAAATCATCAAAAGTACAAAATATTGTACTAAATTGAATATTTGTCTTTATTTGTAATTTAAATCATCAAAAGTACATTATTTTTTGAATCCAAATATAATACTCCTTTCGTTTTAAAATGTTTACCCAAATTCCTCAATATATGTGAAAAGTATATCTATTTTTGAAATATGACAAACATAAAAAATCAGTGAGAGTATAAATATAAATATTTTATTAATTTTAATAAATTGAGTTTGATCCAACGGGTCCAATGGACCGGGTCGGGTTTCGACCCCAAAATTTTAACGCGTCATTTCAAGTACTTGATAATGAAAACTTTTTCGTTTGCTTTCTTACGAAAATGAGTTTCGAAATAACAAAATTATTTGAATTCATGATAACACGCAAATTTGGACCGTTTTACCCCCTATTTTCACTCGTATTTGACTCGATTTTGTGTGCTTTAACGTCAATATAACTCATTTTTGACTATATTTCGTATTTTCTAGTTTGAATTTGGTTTTTTCATATTTATCGTCTTTTTTGTAGAATTTTGTACTGCTTTTGTGTGTTTTTGTCTTATAAGTACGTGCTCGTGAATAAAGAGGCGATTCGAAGCAAGAGGAGCTAAGTCAAGAGATCGAGTCAAACCCGACTTTGACCCAACCTATCTCACCCATATACCTCACTTAAACCCAAATCACTCCCAACTTGGCCCAATTACAATTACAAACCCAATCACTCAATTCAACCCAATCCATTCTATTAACCCAACTCCAATCACCTAGCCATGGTCAAACTGACCTTGACCTTGACCCTTGACCCAACTCCACCACCATGACCCACCATAACCGACCAGCTCCACCCGAGTTCCGGCGAGTCAACAACCACGCGCAACCACTAACACCGTCAGCAACCGACAACCACGAACCACCACCTTCATCTCCTTCAAACTCAAACTCCGACTACCCTCGTCGGACCTCCATCTTCACATCTCCATTCATCTACCTTCTCAACCTTCATTACCACCTTCATATTCGACCCGAAACAGCCACCACCTTTAGCGTCCATCTCCGGCGACCGTTCTCGCAAGCACCACCACCGGCGCAACAACAACAGCAGCGCCGGAAACCAGCCGCGCCTCCCCTCCGTCTTCCTCTTCGCCAACGAGCAATAAAGCAGCAGCAGCGGCGACACGAGCCCGCTTCTCCTCCAGCCCGGATTCCGACGAACAAAAACGACGACAGCAGCTCCGTCGAGTATCGCCGGCGTTGACCCCAGCTCCGGTGTCGACCCGGCTCGACCCAAATCCGGAGTTCGAGATTAGATACCGTCATTTGATTGAAGACTCGGAGTAACTGAATTGGAGATGATAGGGCGAAATTAAAATCCCGCGGGGCAAAGTTTTGCCCAGTGGGTTAGTTATGCAAAACCGCAGGTCGAACTTTCACCGGATGGATTTCAGTGGGGTAGTTGATGGGTATTGGGCTGCCACTTATTGGGCTTAAAAGATTAGGGTTTTGAGACTCCTATTTTCTCTCCTCTATATATATATATATATGTAACCCCTCATTTTTGAGGAGGAGACACTCCACCACTCTACCACAACACTACCTAAGCCATAAAAATTAGTAGATTATTAGTAAATTAATTAGTAGACTATATTAGTAGATTATTAGTTTTTAGTAGGTTAATTAGTAGGAAGATTTTTGGAGGGTGACAATCCAAAAATCATCACCTATTCTAGATCTAATTAGTTCTTCCTTTTGTAATTTTTATTGAAGATTTTTGGAGATTTTTAAGGGATTAGTGACAAATTCATTGTCAACTTCATCAATCTTCTTCTTATTTTATTGCAATTTTCTTCCTTATTGTTTATCTTCAATAGTTAGTATATTTCTTTTTCTCTCCCTAATCTCCCTAATTTCTCTAGATCTCATTTATGCTATTTTAGATCGTTTCCTTCATTATGAATTGTGAGTAGATTTCTTGTTAGGGGTTAAGGGAGGAAGATCTTGGGTAATTTGAATTGAGGGATGTTGGTGGGATGCTTGCTTGTTGATTTATCATGTTTGAGTTTTTGTGTCTTTGAGGACTTAGAACCGCGGCTAGATCGACCTTGACTCACTCTTGTCAAGATGGGGAAACTCGGGTAGGAGTTACCTTGACTTGAGACTTACCATTTTTCGCCGCGAAAGCGGGATATAGATAAGTTGGGTAAAGAAACCGAAAGGTGGCATTTTCCCTTTATCAACGTTGTGACTAAAACCCGATTCCGAGATTCTTAGACCCCAATTTCCGATTCTCGACTCCCCCTAACACATTCTCCTTATTAGGTTATCTCTTCGTAGCTTATCGCTTCTTAGTGTAGACTCAACCCAAAAAACCCCAAAAATAGACTCCAAACACTTTTTGACTGAGACCCTACCGACTTTACCTAGACCGTCCCTGAGGATCGATCCCGACTTACCGCTACTACGTAGTTGGTTTGTCGAGTTTATAAATTTTGTTTGATCGTGTTAGATAGGCGACAATCCGACGCGCATCAATTCATGCTTCATATATTTTTACGAGCATTGAAAATATAGGTACATTATGTCTTTTTTGAACCTAACTGATATTATATAGGTTTGCTTAAATTACAATGTATTTTTTAGGGGGCATGTCTACTACCTTTTCGTATTTGTATTAGTTTTACCATTTTGTAATAACGTGTTTTCTGGCCGTTTAGCTATTCAATATCTATATCATAACTTTGTGGTGTGTCACAGATGTTATATTAATCTTCTTTTTCAAGGTTGTTTGTCAGGTTATCTTAAATTACAAATACGTAAATTAATGTCAGCATATTGCAAGGTAAGAACCTTCGTTTATTATATAAATCTTTTTATCAAATGTTGGTAATAATATTTGTGTTGTCACTGCCGATCTACATAAGATATGTTTCACTATTACTAATTTTCGATTATTTAGAAAAAAAATTCACAACCCCGTGACGGTGTCACGGGTATCACACTAGTTATGATAGGAGTATATTGTTAGATTTAAAGCTTGTAATACTAAGATTTGCTCCGTACATAATTAGTGTTTTTTTCCATAAAACTAAGGTTTTGCAAATTAGAAGTACTTTGGATAAATACAATTATAAATTATATTAATTTACGCTAATATTGAGGGTAATCAGGGCCGTCAAATGGTTACGGGTGGCCCTGTTCTAAATTTTTAATTGAGGCCCATATTAAAAAGAAGAATCGTAATCGTATTAAAAATAATGTATCGTATATTTGTGTATTAAATTCAAATAAACAACCTGAAATATAATTTTAAAAATATTTTGTGTTAATTTTTTACCGATGCAAATATAATACCTTCTACTTAGGTATTTAACCTATATATTGCACTCATTTTTCAAACATTAAGTGTATAAAGTACAAGTAGCGAGATATAGAATTTTCAAATACTAATATGGTACTATCTCCATTTCATACAAAGTAGTATAATATAAGTGATCTTATGGATAAAAAGTTTATAAGTCTTTTAACCATTTATTATGATTTCACATTCTCAATAGCATTAATGAGTTAATAGAAAGAGAAAAGGCAATTCAAGCACAGTGATTGGTTGAAAAAAATATGTTTCCAAGGGTCATTAATTGTACATACTTAACAACTGAAAAAAAAAAAACTAGTGGAATTGGGATTCGATCCCATGACCTCCCTAATATTAAGCAGGCTATTTACCACTGGACTCAGAAGCAATTACTGCAAATAACTTTGCATAAACAAAATCAAAATCGAAACTTTCAAAACCCTTGAGATTCTCTGGAGATTTCCGGCATACTTCTCTGCGATTTCCGGCGGCTCTCTTCAGTGGCGTACTCTGGCCTGTCGGCGACTAGGCTGGAATTAGGCGCCTTGATCACTTATTCCAGATGAGACAGAAATCTAAGGCTGTGTCGAGAGGGACTAAGGCTATGAAACCGGTCACAAAAAAGGCAAAGGAGGAACTTTTACGAAAAGTAGTCAAAAACACTAACTTGGATGATACGGTGAAGACCAAGTCGAACAACACGTTGAATGAAATTCCGGGCTTGAATTATGTCTCTGACTTGGAGGATGAGGAAATCCCGGATTTCGTCCCGGAAACAGGGGTCGAATTGAGTGTTGACGCCGGGGGTTGGAAACAGCGGGAAGGGAAAAGGGTCGTCGACTTGGAGGATGAAGAGGAACTTTTACGTTTCTCTGAGGACGATGTGGATGACGAGATCGAATACTGGAGCTCCGTTGTTTTCTGTTTCATCATGGGTGCGAATCCGCCATGGGAAGTGGTGGAAGGATTTGTGAGAAGGATTTGGAAAGAACACGGAATTGACAAGATCTCCTTCCTCCCGAATGGAATTTTCTTAGTCCGTTTCAAAGACAAAGCAGCTAAGGTAAAAATTCTTGATCACGGTCTTTACATGTTTGACAATAAGCCTCTGATTGTGAAAGAATGGTCCCCTGAGGCCAAATTAGATAAAAATGATGTTCAAGAAGTGCCTATTTGGATTCAGCTAAATAATTTGCCTTTGAAATTTTGGGGTAGATGTTTACCCCGGATTGCCTCGCTTGTGGGACCGTATGTCAAGTCTGACTTGGCTACGGAGGAACGATCTAGGCTTGGCTATGCTAGGGTCATGGTTATGGCTAAGGTTGGTAAAAAATTTAGGAACGAAATCAAATTCCTAGATGAGAAAGAGAATGTTATTGAAATTTCTGTCAAGTATGAGTGGAAACCCATATGGTGCACGAAATGTAAAGGGTATGGCCATAAGAGTAAGGAATGTAGGAAAGATGAATTAAAGAAGGCGAGGCAAGACTTGAAACAGAAGAAAGGGGATGGGGGGGCTTGTTGTGAATCAGCCGAGTTCAAAGCTGGCTGTTCATGTCAAGCCTACTACTACTCACGGTGTGGGTAATTCGGGTACTTCTAAAGGGCTATCTAGTCTAAAGGGGCCGGGAGGTCCGCCTCTTAAAGGACTGAAGCAAACCAAAGAGATAGAACAGGGGGTGTCCTATGCTGACATGGTAATGGGGTCACCGAGAAAAGAAGCGGTCTTGGGGAATGAAGGGGTTGGGTTGGAATTAGTTGTCCATGGAAATACATAATATTGGGTTTTGGAATGTAAGAGGTATGTGTAATATAAATAAGCAGCGGGCTATTAGTGAGTTCGTTAAGAAGCAACAAGTAGATGTGTTTGGGTTACTAGAGACTAAAATAAAGAATAAGGCGTATGCGAAAGTACACCAAAATGTTTTCTCTGATTGGAGTATTACTACTAACAGTCACTGTGGTGAGGGTGGCCGTGTTTGGCTTCTTTGGAAGCATGATAAGGTTAATTTGATGATCTTGGAGTACACTGCTCAAAGCATTCACGTCAAGGTCACTACGGTTTTTGGGAAGAGTTATTTGTTGACTTTTGTGTACGCTTTTAACTCCTTGTCGGATCGGAGTGTCCTTTGGCGTACCCTTGAATCTTATGCTCGTAGGGGTCCATGGATGATTATGGGTGATTTCAATTGTGTTATCGATGCTCGAGAGAGACTCGGGGGTAATTCGTCGGAAGAAGAAATGACCCAATTTCGTGATTGCTTGGCGAATTGTGAAGTTGGTGATTTTCGGGCTAGTGGCTCTTGGTTCACTTGGAATAATAAGCATAAAATCGTGGAGACTAGAGTCTTTAGCCGAATTGACAGGTGTTTGGTGAATGATGATATGGTGCGAGAGTTTCCGGATGGTTTTGCTCATTTCTTGCCGGAAGGGACGTTCGACCATTGTCCGTGTGTGGTTCAGTTAGGGAACCCCCCGAATAGGAAGAATCGATCTTTCAAATATATGAATATGTGGAGTCGTTCTCCCGATTTTTTGAAATGCGTTGGGACAAATTGGGATGGGCATATTGTCGGTACCAAGATGTTCCAATTAGTTTCGAAATTGAGGAGACTGAAAGCGCCCCTGAAATTGCTGAACTCTTCGTCGTTTGCGGATATAGAGAATCGGTGTAGCCTGGCAGAATCTGGGCTGGCTGACCTGCAGGTGCGCATGAGGACCGATCGGTCGGATGCTCTATTGCGTGATGAAGAGTCTGATGATAATGCGTCTGTGCGGTTGCTCCAAGCTGCGCGCGCAGATTTTTGGTCTCAAAAGTCGAAACAAAAGTGGATTAAAGAGGGCGATGTGAACTCCGCTTACTTTCATGGCCTCTTGAGAGCTCGACGAGCGCATAATGCTGTCTCGATGCTAGCGGATGCTGAGGGATTGGAGTGCTCGAACAAGGGTGATATTGAATCAGCTTTTCTTCGTTATTACCTCTCGCTTTTAGGGGACTCTAAACCGGTTGAACCTGTGTGTGGACACGGTCCGAATGGGAAGTGTGTGCTCGGCGGAGCATAAAAAGGCTCTCTTGGCTAGTGTGACTGAAACGGAAATCAAGTCGGCAATTCAGGCTATTCATCGAGACAAGACTCCGGGCCCGGATGGATTCACGAGTCAATTTTTTATTGACTCGTGGGATATTGTTGGAGGGGACGTGGTTAGCGCTATTCAGGATCTCTTCGCTTCAGGGAAGCTGCTGAAACAGCTGAACTGTGCTATCATTACTCTAATTCCTAAAGTGAGCAGACCTCAGTCTGTGAAAGAATATAGGCCTATTGCATGTTGCAATGTTGTGTACAAGTGTATTACTAAAATTATCTGTTCGAGACTGGCCAAGGTTCTTCCTCAGATTATTTCGCCTACGCAAGGCGGTTTTATTGAGGGCCGGAGTATTGTAGAGAATGTGCTGATATGTCAGGACCTGGTTAAGATGTACAGAAGAGGGCGTGTTTCACCTAGATGCTTATTCAAGGTGGATTTGCACAAGGCCTATGATAGTGTGGAATGGGATTTTGTGGATCAAATGCTTCGAGCTTTGGATTTCCCGGACCATTTCCGAATTTTGATCATGGAGTGTGTTACTACGGTGTCGTACTCACTTTGTGTTAATGGAGATTCTTTCGGGTTTTTTCGGGGGAAGAGAGGTTTAAGGCAGGGTGATCCTATGTCACCTTTGCTTTTTACTATTTGTATGGAATATTTTTCTCGTATCCTTAACCATGGTAAGATTGACAAAAAGTTTAAGTATCATCCGAAATGTGCCTCGATGAAGCTTACTCATCTCATGTTCGCGGATGATCTCTTGCTCTTTTGCAAAGGGGATTCGGCTTCTATGGAATTTTTGTGGAGGGCTTTTGCTACTTTTAGCAGGGCCTCGGGTCTGTGTTTAAGCATAGGCAAGTCGCATGCCTACTTCGCTGGGGTAGAAGAAGGGAAGAAAGCTGTTATTCTTCAATTTTCGGGCTGTGTTGAAGGTACGTTACCCTTTCGTTACTTGGGCCTCCCGATCCAATGTACCCGCATTGGAAAGCTTGATTGTGAGGGTTTGATTGCGCGAATCACCTCGAGAATCTCGAGTATTGGCGCACGAAAATTATCGTACGCAGGTAGATTGACCTTGGTGCAGTCAGTGTTGTCTCAGCTACATAACTACTGGGCAATGGTGTTTATTATCCCGTCTTATGTTATTACCCGAATTATTTCTTTATGTCGCAATTTCTTATGGAATGGCGGGGTGGAAGGTAATAATCGGGCTCTAGTGAGTTGGGAGAAGATTTGCTTTCCTAAATTGGAAGGAGGATTAGGGCTTCGTGACCTGACCATCTGGAATCAGGCTGCGGTGGCTAAGTTAGCGGCTTGGGTTTTTGACCAACCGGATCGACTATGGGTTAGGTGGGTTAACTCTGTCTATCTCAAAGGGCGTGACTGGCGAGATTACCAGCCTAACACGGATGTCACCTGGGCTTGGCGAAAGATTTGTCAGGCTAAGGACAAAATTAAACATATGTTTGTGAATGATCTATGGCATGGTTCACGATCTTGTTATAGTATCTCGGAGGGTTATGAGGGTATTCGGACGCACAAACCGAATGTGCCTTGGGCCCGTCTCGTCTGGAGTGGTTGGAGCATTCCTAAACATAGCTTCATTTCGTGGCTTGTGTTTAGGCGGGCTTTAAACACTAGGATTAATCTGGTTAGATTTGGAGTTGCGGAATCTGACCGGTGCTTTTTATGTGAGGCCCATGAAGAAAGTTTGGAGCATCTATTTTTTGATTGTGAGTGGAGTTCCAAGATTGTTGAAAGTTTTCGCAAATGGACGAAGAAGCACATTCCTAGCACTGGCACGTTACTCTGGGCATGCAAGGTGCAAGGATCTAAGTTGCAATGCAACATCATCCGAACACTTTTCAATGCCATGATTTATCATGTGTGGAGGCAACGGAACTTGTGTAGAATTGATGGAGCAGTGCAATGCCCCCAACTTGTAGTTAAGATGATTAAATTGGATGTTCGGAATAGAATTAAGGCCATGATTAAATACCCTTTACGGACTAGTGATGCGAGATGGCTACATAATTTGATGTAGCCATTCATTTGTACATTGACCATCATTTTTTAATACATACTTACCCTTCACCAAAAAAAAAAAACTTTGCATAAACTGTCTATATTATGAGGCCCTCTTGGGTTTGGGTACCGGTTCTTAGAACCGGGTGAACACCCTTCCCGACGGGCCTGAAGGTAATACTCTCAAGTTTATAAAAATGTAGTCTTAAGTTATGATATTAGAATATACCATTTTCGGCTTTTCACGTAAGTTGTCATAATATGTAACTACATGATTTATACTCCCTCCCTCTTATCCATTCAATTCTTTACGTGAGGGCCGTTTTTGTGAGGAGGAAAGATAGGCCTATGAAGTATCTATTTTTCTTTTACACCATCTTAACTTTTGTCAAAAAAAAAAATGTTGCTCGATTGTTCTCACAAAAGCAGATGAATCGCAATTAATTACTCCGTACATCATTATATTGTTGCATTTGCATATCAATGTAGATAACATGACATCACGACTAAATGTCTAAATGCTATCAATATTCTCTTCCACTCGATTTTATTTAAGGTTAACTTTCAATTCAACTAAAATGCACCCGTGATTTTCACGGGCAATAAAACTAGTTACATATAAAAATCATTCCTAAAATAAAAAGACAAAAAATTCATTGAGACGGTCCAATATGAGATAGGCAAAGAATTCATTGGGACAGAGGGAGTACTTTTTTCTACCCATTATCCGAAGAAAGGATAAAGTCAAGTGGCAAGAGTTCTCTTACTTCGAGTGAGAGGTTGAGAATTCTCACCTGCGAAAATCATTCATTACTTAATTTTGTGACCATATACGGTGTACTATGACTACTATGTGATAGAGAGGCAAAATAATAGGGATGACCCAAATTGTCTTGGTTGACGTAGCTCAAAGGGAAATTCCCACAAGTGGGGTAGCGGATAATGATTTGGTGCCAAAAGTACTAGATCGCCAATTAAATTGTAGAGTCTCATCATTCTCACTTTAATTTCTTTGACGCAGACGTGTACAATGTATGAACCAATCCTAAATCATCTTCATCAATTCTGCAATCATTAGTCCATTACGGGATCCCTATCTTATTACACCTAGGATATTTCATAATTTTAAAAAATAGAGTAAAAATTAATAATATTATTAAATTAAAATTTTATGGACTCGTTTTAAAAAAGTAATGACATTTTGTCTAAATAGACAAAGTATATAACGATAATGTGGTAGTGGTAAAGTTTTTGACCAAAAATAGAATCTAAAAAACTTTAATTGCATGATCCATTTATATTAAGTGAAAATATTTATTTGGTTGGCGGTGTACATTATATTTCCCCAGGTAATAATGATCATAGTGGTGGTAGGTGAACCTGGGTGGTGGTGGTTGATGGTGAGTTATACTCATGCGTGGTGATGGGATAAATTAAGCTACGTCCTTTTTGGCTGAAAGGAGTTGAAATGAATGTAAATGAGTGAACGTAACCAACTTAGAAAGCATAAGTATTGAGTTTGAACAAATATATATTCACAATTAGGGCGGTGATCAAGCCGAAATATACTGAATAATGACATTATTTGGTTTTATTTGAATTTTTTTCGAGCCAACGTTTGATTTGGTTTGATGTAGTCAATGAAAACCATTATTTGATTTGGTATTTGATTTATCGAATCGAATAATATTTGATGTGACCTAATAAAATAAAAAGTGAAATGTAAATATGTTAAATAAAGTCTCTACTTTATCGCCTTTATTATTTATTACAATATAAATTAGTTTTTTATCCGAGTAAAGTTACATTTAAATTCAATTTTTATATATTTTGATTGTAAATATTATAGAGTAAATTGTTGACATATATACAGGTTTAATTATGTATTTTTACTGATTATCAAAAAATTGTAAAATAAATAGCAAAACAAATCTCATAAAAATGGTGTATTTAATTTTATCACAATTAAATTTTTTGTTACATTTTTTTTATTTTGATATTCTGTTTGTACATAACATTATTTGTAAAATTTTAAGGTAAATTTTCAAAATGGACCATGAATTTAAATGGACAAAAAAAAATGGATCAAAGAATGGATTGAAATGAATCGAGCTGAATTTTGGCTTGATTTGGTCCGAATACTAAATTATTATTTGACTCCATATATATTTGATCGGACGAATCGAATATGAATCAAACCTTTTTCGAGCCAAGCTTTACGAATTGGATCAAATAGTTTGACTCACTCAAACCCTATTCAAAATGTCTTGTCTTAATAAGATACAGAGGTATTATGGATAATAAGTCATAGGTTCAAAACTTCTTCCTCTTTGTGGTAATGCTACAAAGTACACATTTTGCTCGATAAAAAAAAGACAATTGAGGAATTCTCGAAACATTCATTACCTCATTACGACATCAGCATATAATTGATGAAAAACATTTCACGAGGAATTCTCAAAACATTCATTGTCTAATTTGAAGGTGACATATTGGAAAACATATCAAATGGCAAAAGTGAGAATCTATGAAAAAAGTACGAGTACAAATGCTTGTAACATGTACAGTATTTAACCAAGAAACAAAAGAAATCCACCCTCAAATGTCAATAAGAAGAATGTGAACTAAAGAATGAAATAGCAGTATGTAATCTGAGAAATTATTTGGCATAAGACGGTCTTAACCTGGGAGGAATTAACTCAAGTAGTCATGAATATTTGGTACGGAGTATTTCGTAATTGAGTTAAGTCTCCCGGTTAGACAGAAATGGTCAACATCGACAGGGTGGATGTAACTTTTATGATGAGTCTCCTGTGAATTGGTCAGAAAGAAAGCATGATTAAAAGAAGCGAAAGGGGGAGGAAGGACGAAGATCGATCTCTTGGGTCCAAGCCGATCTATCTTGAAGATGCAAGTGCCAGTAAGTCTGTGCTAGAGCGTCCGGATCCATCAACCCATCCGTTCCTCCTCCACCGCCTCTTCCTTGCTCTCCTATTCCCGGCCTCACCCTGAATATTATTCATTCTAGCTAACTACCTCATTACCTCAAAATCATAAATACTCCAGTTAGTACTCCCTCGTTTTATTCATTTGTTTGTCTTAATCAAAGACAAACAAATGAACGAGACGGAGTCATGAAATTGATGTACTAACCTTGGTGCTCCAACGAGACCATCGATGATGATATGAGCAACATGTACGCCAAGCGGTTGAAACTCACGCGCCAGACACTGTGACAGTCCCCTTAATGCAAATTTTCCACAGCCTTAAATTAAACAAACCAACAACGTACATCAACTGCTAGCTTAGTTGAGTCATTATATTACTGAATGTGATTACTGATTAGTGAATGAATAAATGATATGAAGAGAGTAGATGGTGTGGTCACCTACATAACTCAGAGAAGCCAGCCATGCCATTCAAAGATGCTGAACACCCTGTAAACAGCATCGTCCCTCTCCCTCTCTCCACCATACCCGGTAATACCTACAATAATTAACACAAGTAAGTCATGTTGGCTCTGATATAATTAAAGATCAGAGGGCGGGCGGGGATAGTAGTAAGTATGTACCAACTGGGCACAATGGAAAGCACCAACAGAAGAAACAGCAAGGGATTTCTCAAAGTAATGGAGAGGAATGTCAATGAAGTTAGTGGGATGCAGAGAAAAAGGTTGATGGGCAGCATTGTAAATCAAAACTTCGACAAAGCCAAGTGAAAGAACCCCTTCAAATGCTTCTTTAATGCTTTTACTCTCTGAACAATCTATTCTTATGGCAAACACTTGTGCTTTTTCTTCTCTTGCTATCTCTTCTGCAAACCTTGATAGCCTCTCTGCAATTTCAAATTCAACTCTCAAGTGGAAACTCAGCACGTAAAATATAAAAAGACAGAGCATGTAGTGCTTAATTAATTACCCAAGTCTCTGGAGAGGATAGCAACGGTATAACCTTCATGGGCAAACTTACGAGCAATGGATCGTCCGAGCTTGGGTCCCACACCCACAATGGCAGCGATGCCTTTGGAGGATGATGTGGAGGAGGAAGCGAAGCTGCTCATGCTGATAGCTTTGTTATATGGAAATCAGAAAAATGAGAATGATGTGTTTGGAAAGAATTGAGAAGTAGCTAGGGGTGGTGCTAGCTATAAATAATGGGGTGTTGGTTGTTGAGGGGGGAGAAAGATGAAGAAGAGTGTGATGTGATGAAATAGAGATGGAGAAGTTGTCAATGTTGTTAGTAATTGTTATGTACTGGAGTAGTACAGAGCAGTAATTAATTGTCTATATATTTGTTGCCATGTTTTTGGCTCCATTGACATTGGCATACTCCCTTCTTACCATTTTTTCTTCGGTGGTTTTTCCTACTTATAACTTTGACACGGCTCAAATATATCCAACTACAAAGAAAATGTCAAAAAAAATTCCTACCAAGCACAAGGGTTTATCTTATCTAAACCCGTATTAAGTTCAAGAAGAATATTTCCGTCACAAATAATAATTTGCCTTCTTCCTTACTTCTGCAACTTGTGAATTTGTGATAGCATTCTGCATTCATAGTCATACATCTCAAAATATTCTAACAGCTAGCTATTGTAAAGTTCACTCGTTTATAAATGAAGTACTATTCACTTTTTTTGTCTCAAGTTGCATATTTCCGTTACATAATACGGTAGTAAATGTAGTTAAATGGACGGTTTTAGTACTTGGGTTTACTATAGGTTACTCAAACATTCCTTACCCATTCTCCTCTTGTATCAATTTCAGTTTGTCTATGTTTTCACAGTAATTTTTTGTTAGATCTCTCATTATTTTATCCAAAGGCTGGAATCAAAAGTTGTCGGCTCAAAATAAAGCCGTCCCATAAATCTTGATTGATTGCTGGATCCGGCCTCCTCCGGGTGGTCGAGGTCGTTCAGTCTCTATCTGTACAATGAAAAAGTGCAAGTAGTCCGTAGTCCACAAGGAAGGAAATTAAAGAGGGCGGGCATGAATGAATTGATATGGATGGGTCCAGCTAATTATGAGATCGAGTGGCCCCAAAAAATATATAGACCAAGTCAAATATATTTAACTAGAAAGAAAATGTTAAAAAAATTCCTACAACTTAAAGCACATATGTTTGTCTTATCTCAAATATTTGATCCATAATAAACTCAAAGATAAATATTTTCGTCGCAAATACAAATTTGTCGGGACATGCATGATAGAAAATGGAAGAAATAATAAAAGGATGGGAAGAAAGAAGAGAGAGTTGGTTGGAAGATAATGAAACTTCGTGTTCCAACGCATGACACATAAAAATGTGTATGTTGATGACTTGATCAGCAAATGAGCAACTTCACTAGCACTAGCTACTTCACCATGCATGCGTATCGCACATTGCATAGCCCTCCTCGTCTTTGACATGGGCCTACTACTCTCTACTCATCACGTGTTATGCTTGCTCTAATTTTTTTTGAAAATGAGAATTCTTTTCTTTCATTTGTTTGTTGGGTAAGTCTTCTTTGTGATGAATATATCCGTCATAAATTAGTGACGGATCAAATACTATCACTTGTTAGAAAAGATAAGCCTAAGAAGAGTACATGAATTTGTTTTTATCTACCCAAGCGAATACTCCCTCCGTCCAATTTGATTCCATACGTTTGCTTTATGCACGCATGTCAATGCTCGTTTTCTTTTATTCATATCTTTAGTTCCATATTACTAAAAATTATAAAATTTGATATTCATAATGCACTCAGTTAGACGATTTAAACAAGATTTCACTTGACTATCTTTTCTTTTATATATTAGAACTTATATTGAAAATTCTCCACGATGAATAATGTTCAAAAAGACAAATGTATGAAATTAAATGAAATGTGGGGAGTATTATTTAACCCATTACATATTTGTGACCGATATTCTCATCACAAACAAAAATTTGACCTGTATCATATATGTAATTCATTATCTCATCTTTCTTCTTGTTAAATCCAACTACGAAGTATGTGGAATCTCTCCCATCTAAATTATTATTGGAAACAACATTTTACACTAACATTGCCTCCCATTATTTTACATCTTCACTTTGATTGTCCTAAAGAAGTCTCGATACACCACGTTTTGGAATTCAGTCATAGTGTTCCTGTGTATACTCCCGCTCATTTACTCAATTCTTTACATGTATTCTGTTTTTCTGAGGAGAAATAGTGGATCTAGATAAAAAATTCAATGGATGGAAATATATAAATAAGTTGTATACTTGTACGAAGTATATGATTGAATGAAAGATAACTAGAAATATTTACTTTCCTAGTATCGGAGCATGCCTTCTAAAAATTGTACGGAGTACTTCGTACCCTTCTTTTTTCTGCTTCTGTCTTTTTTTCTTGCATATTTCACGACTCTGCCTTGCTGCCTAACACTAATGCTAACGCTAATTAGATTTAATTTGTTACCTGGATCTAAATAGAAGAATATTATAATCAAATATAAACAAATGACTTGAAACAAGATGGAAGGGTTTTGGAATGGAACCGTAGGTAGAGAGTAGAAGTAAAAGAACATGAAAGCCAATCATTCTTCGACTTGGGGAGCACAAGACGCTCCCTAGATATATACTCCGTATATATTGATTGATTCACAATTACCGCACAGATGAAACAAATCACATCCCAGAAAATCAAGATACACTGAACAAGTCCGAGCCCCCAAAAAACATACTCCAGTACAATCACATTTCTAGCACAAACTAAGCTACATCCTCACAACATTGGGTGGGTACCAATTACCTGAACTTTATCTACCTCACGACACGAGCTCACCATCGTTTTCACATTCATGCACATAACAAAGTTTTGTCTCTTTCCTTTTCTGCAGATATAGCATCACGACGCTGCTTGAAACTTTCACCAGGGACAAACGCATGATAAAACTCAGCACCGTGCACCATGATTTGTAGACGTAAGCAACTGGCATCTATAGGTCTTAGTGTTCTAACCGGGCATTTTTGGATCTTCTAGTGGGCCTTGATGAGCGTCCTTGTGGATACTCCATGGAGCAGTTTCACGAATCCAAGGAAGCTTAGCTTCCCATCTGTATGACGGATCCAATCATGAAGGACGGCATGAACTGGAATGTTCGGACCCAGGCCCAGCTCCTGATAGATACAACATAACCGTTTCCATGTCATGGAAATAAACTACAATTATACAACCGTAGGTGAAAAAAAAACGCGATTGGCAATTTTTCACCAAGATATAAGTTGAAATTCATTGACTAACAACACTCTGTAACCAGTTCGAATGACATAAAAGAATATTTTTATGCATAACATCAGAGGTTTGAAGAAGAGAAACTTACTGAAGCAAGCTCTTCGATCATAATAGGCCTGTTACCATCCTTCTCGAAAAGTTCATAAGCACAACGAGCATGTTGCTCCCATCTTTCTAAAGCCTCGAGTTGATAAACACTTAATGAAGCTGCACAAAATTCCTCAAAGTCCATTCTTCTATACTGCAGCGCAGTTAGCTGTAAAAAAACAGGGGGAAAAAATATTATTTCTCCAAAGTTTCACTATGTCCACTTCTCATTAAGTACAGATTATAAAAATCACTCACCGATGTTAAAATTTCATGAGCACGAGAGTCCTTCATGGCCTCAGTTGCATTTTTCATCAAGGCCTGCGCAAATAGAAAGCATCTAGAGTTATCATTGTGCCAAACAACAGAACCGTCAGCCAACTTGGGAACAGACCTACCACCCACCTCTTTGATATTATCCAGACTTATAGTTCCATTTTTGCTAGGTTGAAGAAGATTAAATTGCTCCTTTAGATAGAACAACTCATCGACTGTCAATGTTTTGGATAGAGCCTGTCAAGCAAAAGTGCAAAGCTGTAAACCCTCTCAATTGCAATCATAGACAACCAATTCAAATGAACTATAGCAATGATATCTTTTTGGGAGTGGTGACAAGAAACATTGGAAAGTGAGTGGCTGAGAACAGTCATATCAAGTGATCTTCCATCATCATTTACACAAATAAACAGGATCAATAGTTACAACTTACAACAGAAGCCAAAAGATAGACAACATTTTTAACCCAAAAAGAGACCTCTACAGCTTAGTGAATAAAATGGTCGGATGATGCCATAAGGTAAAGTGGTCATAATTCTTACCCAGATTTGCTCATAGATTGACATAAATTATTAAGCGCGCTAGGATGTTAACATAATAAAGTGCCTACCTTTAAAGCCGATTTTCGAAGCGAAGATGAACGTATGTAAATCTTCAGGAGCTTGAAGACAAGTACATCAAGTGGAATTTTTACTTCACCCTGACTTCTAAGCCATGGATGGCCTGTGAAATAAAATTGTAAGCAATACGCATGCAGCAGTAGATAAAGAGCTGAGAAATCTGGTATATGTGCTTACAAAGAGCTTGAGCAGCAGTGATTCTTTTCCTGGGATCTTTGTTTAACATGCGCTTGACAAAGTCTTTGGCCTCAGATGATATAGATGGCCATGGTGGCTCATTAAAACAGGGATCAGCTTTCAGCACTGCTCTAAAGATTCCAGATTCAGTACGAGCCCAAAATGGTCTGCTTCCACACAATAAAATATAGGCAATTACACCGACGCTCCATACATCGGCCTCAGTCGTATATGATCTATGGAGAACTTCTGGTGCCACATAATATGCACTCCCTACAATGTCATTTAACTTTTCATCTGCAAAAATATCAAGTATAAATCCCGTGTTCAGTACATCCACTTTACATCATAACAAGAGTTTGAATTCATTCGCCTTGAAATAAAGTCAGACCTGGTTTTACAAAATCCGACAAGCCAAAATCAATGGCTTTCAGGGGTGAATCTTCATCTTTCGATACAAAAAGAAAATTCTGGGGCCACAAGAAGCAGAAGTTAGAACAACATGATATTTATGATTATATTCTTCATGAGAATATGGTTTACTGCAGTTTCAAGGAAAAATAACTTGAAATGATTCTTTTAATTGCCACAAAACGTCTGAAGAAATGTTGGTGTATTGTCTAAGAAATAGGTTAAAAAAACAGCAACTTTTTGGCACAAACTACCTCCGGCTTAAGATCCCGATGCACCACGCCTTGAAGGTGACAAAATGAAACAACATTTAAAATCTGCAATAATACAGCTTTGGCATCAACTTCTGTATATTTCCCACCCCTACATCAGTATAATAGCAGATTTTTAGTTTTTGAAGTTACTAAGTAGCAGAGGGGAAAATTCAGGAGAAGAAACAAACCTAGAGAGTATCCTATCCAGCAACTCCCCTCCTTGACACAACCTGGAAACCATGGAGAAAAACTTTAATAAAATATACAAAAAAAGAAAGCAGGAGGTAATACTTGAAAGTACATCACTTGCCAAACAAGTAGAATTGTAGCCCAGAAACTAAGAAGAGAAAGGAAAGCATAAATCAAAAGCGGAACACAATGATAGCAAAGCAAAGTACGACAACCAGACTCATAAAAAATTATGTTTTGTGTGTCTAGCTTAAAATTTGTACTCGTATGTCACTACGGAGTATTACACAAAAAATTTAGATTTTATGTTTCTAAACATCAAAATTAGGCAAAATCTACAAAAACATTCTCCTGGATGTCCCGGGACCCCATGTCACTTAACATGAATCCATCAGCCTTCTTATGGTCGTGACAATCAGTTTGAGGATCAGAAAACTGATATGGCATTTGATGCAAATTGGAACTTATGTCAGCTATTCAACGAAACTGATGGATTCTGCAAGCCTACAACAGTAATGTATACATCTGCATAAACTATGTGACGTGGATCATAAACTATGTGTCACTTACTCCATCACTATGTACACGTTCTCGCTGTCTTCAAATGCATCGTAAATCTTTATGAGATTGGTATGTCCAGCCAGGCCTTTTAAGATTTTCACCTCCCTTCTAACATCCTCAATGGCAATAGCTGTGGTCATCTGGAACCACAAACAATGAGAGATGTGAAGAAAAAAGAAACGCTAATAGAAAGCAAACCACGAAATACTGCTTTGCTTAGCTGAGTTATAATTACTGCCAACTAAACCAATCAGTTCACCATAAAATAACTCCTAGAAGCACACTTAATTTATATTACCATTACTGTAACGAGATATCAAGCTGACAATCATCTTACCATTACTGTAATGAGATATCAAGCTGACAATGCTGAGAATGAATTGTCCAAACGAAAGAAAAGTTTGCCTTTGAGTTATACGAAGCAATGATTATTATGGTTCTTTTATTTCGATTAAATTCGTATTGCCTTACAAGTTACTATTAAGGATAAAGATACTCCTTGATATTTCTCCTTATTTGTTTATATTGTATCTTATTATTATTCTCTGTAATCTTTGTATTTACAGTAACTCTAGATTTCCTATATCTTTAGGTTACGGCTTGTAGTTAGGGTTAGCTGTTAGTCTCATTGTATTTATATATGTGTACTTCATTCAATATAATTATTCATTCGATCATATAATTTCTACATGGTATCAGAGCTATAATCGCTCCACCCCCAAAATTATTCCCAAAACAAATCAAACCTTCCGGCCCTTCACGCCACACCCCTTCTCGTCGCCACCATGACAGGCTCGGCCACGATTTTTACCAACCCCCACGATGCTTCGACTCCCTTCATCTCAGTCGAGTTAACCGGCATCGACAAACTTACCCCATCCACTTACCGAAATTGGTCTCGTACTCTTTCAGATCTCCTTTTCGGCTATGATCTCATCAAATACCTTGATGGGTCATATCCTTGCCCCGACAAAACTCTACCTGTACCTAGTTCGGGTAAAGATGACAAAACTACTGAAAAACCTAATCCGGCCTACGGAACTTGGCTCCGTCAAGATGCTCTTCTCAAGGCAACTCTCCGTGGCTCCGTATCCTCAACCATTGCCCCCCTCATCGGCAAATGCAACACCTCAGCCGAAATTTGGGCCTACCTTCTCAAGACCTACGCAAATCCGTCGCGTGGCCACATCTTGCAAATTAAGAACCGTTTTAATTCTATTTCTAAGAATGATCTAACTGCTACTGAATACATGCAGGCTATTCAATCCACCGTGGACGAGTTGGCCCAACTGGGGAAGACCATGGATGACGAGGATGTCGTTGCAAGGGTCCTCGATGGTCTAGACTATAATATATATTACTCTTTAATTGATGCTGTTAGACACCGTGACACCACTATTACTTTCGAGGCTCTCCACGAGCGCCTTATTCAATTCGACCTCTCCCGTCCCCACGCCCCCCGATCGCCTCACAACAATCTTCCCGCCTCTGCCCATGCCGTCTATAAAAACGGCCGCCCCAACCCTCGACCCACCCACGAGCCACCTCTTCTCCCCACCCCTGCCGAAACCACCACCTCTCCCCCCTTTAAAGGCCGTTGTCAATGGTGTCATACCCAAGGTCACTTTCTCCGTAATTGTGTTCCCTTCAAAAATTCATATCCTAATATAGTTGTCCCACCCCGTCCCACGTCAAACCGGAACCCTACCCAACCCCGCGCCCATATGGCTGCCGCCACCCCCAATCCCGCCCCGTGGATAATTGATAGCGGGGCCACCCACCACATCACTAACGATCTTAACAACCTTGCTCTACATAGTCCAAACTTTCCCCATTCACCAAGCTTTTTGGACATAGTCCAAACTATTCTAAACTTCGTAGCTTTGGGTGTCTATGCTACCCATGGTTACGACCCTACACCAAACATAAACTTGAACCCAAGTCCAAACCATGTGTCTTTATAGGTTACTCTCCAACTCAGAGTGCTTATTACTGTCTTGACACCACCACCTCGCGCATATACACGTCGCGCCACGTTAAATTTGTCGAAGACTGCTTTCCTTTTTCTGACCTCACCGTTACTCCCTCGGACCAGCCTGCAACCACCTTAGCCGACTGGTGCTCCGTTCCCCTCACTGTCATCACCCCGAACCCCCCTGCTTCCTCGACCTCGCCCGACCCTCCTCCCCTACGCGTCTATTCACGCCGACCCCGACCCCCGCCTGTTTCGCCGCCCGATCAGGGCGGCCCGTCCCCTAACCCTAACGACCCAATTGACCCACCCGGGTCCCCGGTCAGTCCGGGTCAGCCTCCCAATTCTGTTCCGAGTCTGCCCTCTTCCCCTGAGTCGGCCGCTGCCACCAGCGGCCAATCCCCTTCCCATGAGTCTACTGCCACCACCACTACTCCTGCACACACCGCTACCCCGACCACCGAATCGGTCCCCATCTCTACCCGTCCTGTCACCCGGCTTATGAACAAAATTAGGGTTCCCAACCCTAAGTATGCTGCCATAGTCCACTCTCCCACTAAGTCTTCCGCACCTGTCACTCTTAAGTCAGCTTTATCTGATCCTCAATGGCGTTCTGCCATGGATGCTGAATACTCTGCTCTTCTCACCAATAACACCTGGACTCTAGTTCCACCTCACCCGTCTCAAAATATTGTTGGCTGTCGTTGGGTTTTTCGTATTAAATACAAACCCGACAACACCATTGACAAATATAAAGCCCGTCTTGTTGCTAAGGGATTTCATCAGCGCCCGGGGATAGATTACTCGGAGACATTCAGTCCGGTTGTCAAGCCTGTAACTGTTCGCCTACTCCTCTCTCTTGCTCTTGCTCGTGGCTGGTCCCTCCGACAACTTGACATCAACAACGCCTTTCTCCAAGGTACGTTAACTGAAACTGTCTATATGTCTCAGCCCCCTGGCTTTGTTGACTCTAAAAATCCCACACATGTTTGTCGCCTTAGTCGTGCTATATATGGTCTAAAACAAGCTCCTAGGGCTTGGTACACTGAACTTAAAAATTATCTAGTCTCCTATGGTTTCTCTCAGTCCCATTCTGACCCATCTCTCTTTCTCCTTCACAATTCATCTGACCCAATTTATTTACTTGTCTACGTTGATGACATTATCGTCACTGGTCCAAATTCCCCCTCCCTTGAGTCCTTTTTACATGCCTTCTCCCGTCGCTTTTCTTTAAAGGATCTCGGTTTCCCGTCATACTTTCTGGGTATTGAAGTCACCCCTACTTCTACTGGTCTCACCCTCACTCAAACTAAATACATACATGACATACTCACCCGTGCAGCCATGCTAGACTGTAAACCCGCTACCTCCCCTATGTCCGTGTATCCTCCCCTTCTTCCCACCACTGGTTCATCCATCTCTCAACCCTCTGATTACCGTACTATAATCGGTAGTCTACAATACCTGTCCCTCACCCGTCCTGATATTGCCTTTAGTGTCAATCGGTTGGCTCAATTTATGCAGGATCCCCAGGAGTCCCATTGGCAGGCCCTGAAACGACTTCTTCGTTATCTCAAGGGTACTCTCCAGGTTGGTATCAATTTGTTTCGTTCTTCTCCTTTGTCCCTTCATGCCTTTTGTGATGCATCTTGGGCAGATAACAAGGGAAATTATGTCTCCACTACTGGCTTTGTTGTTTTTCTTGGACGGAACCCCATTTCCTGGTCCTCCCGGAAGCAGCAGGCTGTTGCTTTGTCTACTACGGAAGCTGAATTCCGTGCCGTTGCCACTGTTACTATGGAGCTTATGTGGCTTCGCTCTCTCCTCTCCGAACTCCGTCTAGTCGTGACTGCCCCCCCGGCAATTTACTGTGACAATTTGGGGGCCACTCATTATGCCGCCAATCCTGTTTTTCACTCCAAAATGAAGCATGTTGCTCTAGCATTCTACTTTGTTCGTGAACATGTGCAACAAGGTCGTCTTCGAGTTCAACATATCTCCGCCGATGATCAAATCGCTGACTCCCTCACCAAGCCTTTGTCTCGGCCGGTTCTCGCGCCTCTTCTTCGCAAGTTCGGTCTTTCCTTCGGATCGTCCTCCTTAAGGGAGCATATTAAGGATAAAGATACTCCTTGATATTTCTCCTTATTTGTTTATATTGTATCTTATTATTATTCTCTGTAATCTTTGTATTTACAGTAACTCTAGATTTCCTATATCTTTAGGTTACGGCTTGTAGTTAGGGTTAGCTGTTAGTCTCATTGTATTTATATATGTGTACTTCATTCAATATAATTATTCATTCGATCATATAATTTCTACAGTTACAACTATAACCCCAATCAGTAACAAACTAACAAGAAAATACAGTGCATTAAATCACCTTAAGCCTCTAAAGCAAGTTCCTCTGTCACAGAGGAAGCAATACTCAGTTCCAAGTAAAAAATTAACCAATGCCAAATCTAGATAATGTATACTTGATGAATAATTGGGTATCACAACTCATATCCTTGCTTAAAAAATATACTTCGTATATGTTCTTGTAAAATGTTACTCCACCAGATCGTCTCTTAGTCTTTCATGGTCAACAGAAAACGTTAGATGACGTGCTCTAGAGATTCTTAAGCCGTATAATTTAGATATTCCTAGACAACCAAAGTTCGAAATTTTGGTATCGATTGCCTCACGATAATGTACTATACTACTATGGCTAGTCGTGTTACTCATGTACAATGACACTAATAATCCCGTCTGATTTTTGTTAATTACACTAGTCTAAGATTAACTCTGCCTAAGGTTAACCTTAGCCGGTCCCAAGCCCGAATAAAAAAAGGAGGATTTAGGGCAGGTGGGTGGCAACCGGTAGTAAAACTTGCCACATGGAGGTTAAAAAGCCAACCCCAATGGTAAAAGATGAAACCTAGCCTCTGGGCTGTATGAGACATTTCCAGCCCCCACAACTCTACAAGGTTAAAATAGGTGCACTTGGCAGAGACATTTCCAGTCGTACCGGCGAATTTGGTTAAAATTGTAACTGTGCCAAAAACATAGCAACTACAGAGTAATTGATAAACAAATCACACATTGAAAAAAAGTCGAGAAACAACTATACAAGGTAGAAATAAGTCAATACTCCCTCCGGATACTGTTTTTTGCCTCATTTCATTAAAACACTCCTCACAAATATTGAGATAATGGGACAAAATAATGTCCGGAGGGAGTAAGTGGTAAAGTGGTAAGAGTGTAATAGACTAATAGGTGCTGTAGAGGTAGTAAAACAAAAATACAGAACAAATCTTGTTGTCAAATATAAAGAGTAGTATTATAAAGGGGTATCATGTGATCAAGAATACAGACAAAATTTGTCAATATTAAACAATCTAAAACCCCTATAATTCATTGCTACCTCTTAAGCAGTTTATTTGAAACGTACACACACACACACAAACAGATTTATACCCCACTGTGATTCAGTAGATCTCCATAAAAATAAAATCCCGTCCTTTAATAATCCATCCACCTCACATAAAACAACAATCAATCAATCAATCAATCATTTTAGTACCATGCTATGTTATCTTCCAATAAGAGTTGGCTTACTATATCAATGCAATGGCCCTAGAAATCCCACCCACATTCTAAACCCGATTTTCACGTAATCAAAACCATCCAAGTAAAAACACCAACGTAAAGTACATCGTCACGTTCAACAGCTTATATACACCACCGAGACCTTGGGCTCTTTTTGGCTGGAGTGTATTTAACTTAACTTAACTCAGCCGAAGTTGGATGAAACAATATGAAGTTAATGGGGTTGAACTCAACTGAGTGTGAGGTAATAAGCCGAAAAGAAGCGGGTTAAATTAAGAGAGGTTGGGGGTCCTTGGAGAATAAAAGAAAGAGCCTAAAAATGTTGAGTCCGGACAACAATAGTAAACAGTAATTCCAGCAGTGAATAAGACAGGAAGTCAAATGAGACAAATAAGGAAGCAGAAATTGAAGGTCCAAAATAGAAGTACAACAATATACATATAGACTATAGTGAGTGAGTATTATACTCCAGTAGCTGTAGTACTAATCATTGACGGTTTGTCTCTCTTAAAGACAGACGGACATATGCATCTTAAGACTAAAACGGTTTATCCGGATATGACAAATATAGAATTTGTGAATAATTTAACACACATGTTGCATCTCACCCCAGAAAATCACAAAAACATACAGCAAGTATTACAGTATTATCCTCACAATCCCCACCAAAATCTCATCTCAAATACTCCTACATAGTATAATAATAGTAACAAATGAGTCCTTTGGAAATTGGAAACCAACCACAGATCTGATCTCTCCAATCCCTACGACATTCCACCCAATCCCCACTCACTCCTCACCTCATTCAATTCAAAATTCAAAAATACTCCTATCAAAACAAATACGGTATTTACTTTTTATTACTCTTTCCGTCTCGTTAATTTGTTGTAATGACGGACACGGAGGGGGTATTTTTATACGTATTAAACTACTGGTGAGGGTGATGGTTACCTTGGATTTGGGGATGATTTTAACAGCAGCGGGTTGGCCTTTGCGGTCGCCTTTCTTAGCAGTAGCAACACGAGTGTACCCAAAGTGGCCTCGCCCAACCTCGTCCCCGAGCTCATACTTGTCCCCAAAGCTCTTGGAAAAGCCGAAGCGCTTGTCGAGGCCGGAACCGGGTTCGGAGGAGGGAGAGGCGGGGGTTTTGGGGTGGCGGCGGGCGAGGACGGACCGGATGTGCTTGGCCGGAGAAGGTGGGGGAAAGGGCCGCTTGAAGAAGCGGTGGGGAGTGGAAGAAGTGGAATTGGAGGTGGTAGTGGTAGAAGGATGGGGGGATTTCTTGGAGAAGAGGTAGTGAGCTGGGCTGGGGCTGTAGATCGAGAAGAAGGGGGACTTTCTGCCGGGGGTTGGCGGTGGTTGTTGCGGTGGGTGATCATGGTCGGAGGAGTGGTGGGGGTCGGGTGGTGGCCGAGATGTGCAGGCTCCCATTTTCGCCGGGCCCTCCCCCTCAAATTAAGGGTTCAAACTTCAAAGTGGGAGTACTAGTACTAGTACTAGTGACATTGGTGCGTTGTGCCCGGATTGTCCGTTGGGGGGAAAATGGGACAACAAAGAGAGTGAACAAAAGGAAGAAAGAGAAGGGAGGGAGGCAAGTAATTTAATGGAGTGTGGAGTAACTAACATTAATGTCTCACAAATTTTGGGTTGTTTATTAGTCAATTGGTTACATTTTCGTGAAACAAAAGTTTTACCCATGAGATGATCTAATTTTATACTGTACTTAAAAAATTAATTTATATATTTTCAATATAAATGACCATTTATAATGTGATGGTCTCATCTTTAACAATAATTAATTTATTCTCTACATATTTATATGTTCGTTCACTTTATTTAATATAAGTGGGGAGTATTATATTGAAAGTAAACAACATATAATACGGAGGGGTATTTTTTTTTTTTACTATGATTTCATCTTTTGTGATTAAAAATACTTAGGGGGCATTTGGTTCGCAAGGGGAAAGGGAATGAAATTAGGAAAGGCAAACAAGGGGAAAGGAAGCGCTCAATTTAACTTGTTGTTTGGTTTTAATCTTGAAAGAAATGATATTACCCCTTATTCCCTTTATGGTGGTTTGGTTATCAAACTCGGAATCAAATTATTTTTACAATTTTTATTTTAATATGTTTTTTTATTATATTTGTTCACCATGTTTTTTCTGTTTTATTTTTCAAAACCTTTCTTTTTCACTTATTACTTTCTTCAACCTATATTTTTCTCAAACATTTTTCAAAGTACTCGTATTATGAAATTAAACTTTTATTTTTCAGAAACAAAATACTTTCGTTGATTAGATTCAAATCGTTAAAAAACCCACTGGGGTAGAGTACACATGTCACACGGGTCGGGCGGGTCAAGTCGGGTCATAAGGGTCGAACTATACGAGTCACAATGAATACAGGATAGAATTAGTTTTGAACACCTTATTTTTTACCAATTTTTAAGTAAAAAAAATATTTTTAATATTAACTTTTTATTTATTTAACTATATTATTATTATACTCTTTAATTATGTTTATATTTTAAAAATATCAAAATAAAATTATGAAATTAATTTAATAATTATTTTATTATTAAACAATAAAAAAAGTTGTACTCGATGTTAAATTGATTTTTTTTATTGTAACTTAAAATATTAAAAAATAGTAGCATTAATTTGTTGATTATAAATCCTAATATTATGTAAATATTAATGTTTTTATAAATTTTAATATTTTTTTTGTTATTTTGACATTTTGTCGCTCCGTATTACCAAAATAAAAATGAAAATTGTTGACTCATCGTGTCGAACGAGTCCGGTCGGGTTTTGACCCTAAATTAATGGGTTATTTCGAGATCGGGTAAAACGGGTATCGGGTCGACAAAAATGGGTTTGTGATTCTAAAAAATGGGTCGTGTCAAATTTTGACAGGTCTAAGTAGGACCATGCACTGGTCACGAATCGGGATCCCAAAAAATCTTGGACCCGAACCAAAATTCTAAAAATTTGATCCGGGATGGGATCAGAATTTTTTCCCATGTCGGACCAAATTTTTCAAAAGTTATAGGACGGTGGAGGTGTAACCGAAATTATGACATGTGTAGAGGAAGATATAGGGATGGGGGTAATGGAAGGGAATGAAATGGCAAACCCTTGGGGGTGGGGTAATGAGTTTAGATGGATATGAGGTTTTACTAATAGGCCAAATAGGTAAAGGGTTTCATTAATTGTCTGAAACAAACCTCCACAAAGGGAATCGGTTATTTTGTTTCCCTTTCCTTTTCCTGAAACTCTCTAACCAAACGGCCCGTTACTCATTTGTTACACTAAACAAGCTTGTTAGATACGGAGTATCATTCATTCACGCCCTTTTTCATATTTTTATCTTCCATTTTCACCACATATTTCTATTCATCTTAATTCTCACCAAAAGAGTGATGTGACTTTTTTAGTGAGACGGGAAAGTAGTTTGTAATATTGAGTGGGTAGTTCATTGTATCTAGTTCTCGATCTTAGATTCATTGTACATTGTTGTACTTCGGTATTTATATTTCCTCCGTCTCAGACTCTCAGTCATATATTATCCTTTAATTAAAATATTTTTTTACAAATAACACATACGAGTATATATATATATTTTGTAAAAGGTAAACAAATTATCCAAATAAAAAGTAAAATTGAGAGGATGGAGTTTTGAAACTAAATGGTGGCTACGCCATAACGTTACTTACTGCTCGTGGCTGGTTCAAATAGGTCATTTGTATGGTGCGTGTTTTCATGATGAGATAGTAAATCAAGAAGACAACAATATTGAACGACTGTCATTTTATTCTTTACTTTTTTTTTACTTTTTGGGTAACAGTACGTACCCCTACTTCTTTTAGAGGAAGTGGATAGGATGCAATGATTAAAGATTCAAAGTCAATGGATTAGCATTCAGGTGAATACGACTTTTGCACAATGACTCCTCAAAATCTGAAATTCCCACCTTAATTTGTTTGTGCTCAAATATCTCACTTTTGTCTTCCATTAATTATTTATGGGAGGTTCAATTGTGAGTATATAGCAGAGGGGTAATCAAGTCACTGTCAGTTGGGTTGGAGTTTGGCTCTAGTCTGATTGTTTGCGTTATGTTCGGTCGGATCATTTTCGATTCATAATTATTTTCTGGTCGGGTTTAGGTCGTTTACGGATCAAATCATTATCGAGGTTAGTTAAGTTTGGTTTTGATTAGAATGATGTAAGACTAGATTATGAGTAGTTTAGCTCTTGAGCGAGTCTTGTCTTAAAGATTTAGAAAGTATTAATTCAAGACTAACAATTAGTCTACTCGCATTAAAGACTTGACAAAATATTAGTGTGTTGTTTCTTTAAGATCAAATAGTCAACTTAACGCTATTATAACCATGAACAAAGCCAGAATCAAATTCTTGGTGGGGTTGAAACTTAACATTTTCGTCCCAGAATTGTTAACGTGTTACTGATTTTCTTATAAACGTGTTCGTACTAAAATGTATGAAAAATTATACGGAGTAGTTGTAGTGAAGACCCTGTAGTAATTTTTCTTTAAAAAAAACTTTTTCAATTTGTTAATAATGTAATCGAATAACGATTTTTCTAACATGTAATATGCTTAAGAATCCTTCCATAATTAAGCTATTAACCTGTGTCCGATGACACATGTTAGAAAAACCGATTGAATAAATGGGGGGAGTTTAATGATAGAGTATTAGAGTGAGTTCCAAAATTCTCTTTATCAACCAACTGAGATAACATGTCATACAAGTATTATTATAAGTTATTTAATACTTATTCTAAAAAAAGACTTGGGGTCATGACCCATGTTGGCCTAAAGATAGCTTCGTCCCTGATTATGACTAATTCTTAAGGGGATGTTTGGTGGGATATTTAGGAATGGATTGAAATTGATTTGCTTCATTCCAATGTTTGGTTGGAGTTTTGGAGTGGAGATGGATATCTAAGAGAATCTAACTCCATCCTAAATCCTTGAATCTCATCCCCACCTCTTCCCCTTGGATTTTAATTCCATTTCTTCATACTTGATGAAAGTGAACCAAACTAAGTTTAAGAAGACATCGATTTAGAATTCCAAACCACTATGAATTCCAAATCCATCACATTCCATACCTAGAAGTATCATCCAATAAATAAATGAAATGTGCAAGTCATTTTTTCTTTCTTCTAAAATTGGGGAGAAAAAGTAGTAAAACAATATTAATATTTGAGGTGAGTGTGAGTCTGATTTTTTTTTAACAATGATAAAAGTTACTAGAAAACTGATGTGGCAGAGCTAGAGTCCAATGTTCATCCGAAATTCCCTCACAACATTCTGTCTTGGGTTTGCGGCTTAGACTCCATTCCAGTTACATCAGATGTCTACCGGATCTTAGTTAAGTGACACAAATAGGAAAAGGGGAAGCATGAAAATACAGGAAATGCAGTCAATACAAACTGGCATGTAAACCGTTCAAACTGTTTTTTTATCAAGTCCCTCTTTACTATGGCCAATTGGGGCGGATTGGATTTGCCAACTTAACCCTATGCCAAAAATACAGACGCGAAATCGGTTGGTGATTTAAGTGTAAATATCGTTTCATTTTAGCTTACTTGGGTTTGGTTTACAGATGTGTGAATTCAATATAATATAATATAGGTTCGGGGAAGTACGGAGTGTACGCTTATATATAATTAATTGCGAATTCACGGTAGCATGTTCATACGGTACACTATGGCGGGGGTCTCGCATCCCTTGCTCCTTCAAACTCTATATCATCGAGTTTGATCAAATCCGAAAACAAGAACAAAAATCTGCACAAAATCTGTTTTCTGTGCAAATTCAGCGGAACACCGTCTTATCTCAGTAGAAAATTCAGTATCACCCCGCACTGAAATAAGGGCCGAATTGTTCTATTAGGAAAGCGTAAAGCCGATTCGGTGTTGATTTTTCATTACTTTCCTTATTCGCACATAACAAAATCCTTCCTATAAATTATGGAAGTTATCGAGCTGTTTTCCAAGTGAACAATCGAGGCTATGTACAAAGTTACAATTTTAAGAAATCTCGAATGAAGAAATATCTAAAAGACTCACGTACGCCTGCAGCTTAGCGGAAAAAGACATCCCTGTTGGCATTGGCATGCCATTTGATGTAAGTGGTGAAACCATGATCCAACCTTGGAAGAGATAGACTCGTTACAGCCTACAGGCTCAAAAATATATATGTCGGTGAATGATGATGGCCTTCGGCGAGTGAGGTACCACACTTGTTTCATCGGAGAGCAGTAGGACACAGTTTACAGTTCATCTTTATCTTGGCATAGTTACAGCCAAGACAGGGGTGACTCTTACCTGATGCCGCCTTTTCCATTCGTCACCCTTTTGTCGGGGGCCAGAATTCGGAACATCAAGTTGCTGACAGTTGTTCAAAAAGGAATGCTCCAGAAGTTTGGTAGCTGAAGGCCTGTCTGCAGGATTCCGCCGGAAGCAACAGTTCAGGAAATCCTTTCCTTCAGGTGATAGACTTTCAGGAATACTTGGGGATTCTTTCAACACCTTGAACATTGCAGCAGCCTGTGTATCATATAATAACTTTTTATCAAAACATCTCAATCTAATTCCTCCAGTTAAAAATGATTCCTGCCGTATATTATCTGCACCTTACTGTCACAAAGCTGACTGTAAAATGAAGGCAACATATCATCGAGAGCACTTCCAAGTTCCAACTTAGGATTATGTTTAGCTAGGTCACTAGGTACGAGAGCAAGTTTAGCAGGGTGAAAATAATAGAGTTTGGAATACGTACTCCTTCATATTCGCTCCACGGAGGCTTCCCAGTTAGCATCTCAATAACAGTACAACCTAAACTCCAGATATCAACAGCCAAAGCCAGATCAGAGCGGTTATCTTTCTGCAGTACAGACTGCATCAGCTGTGAATAGAAAGACAGAAAGTAATCTTATCTCAGCCAAGAAAACATAAGCAATCGCAGATGATGATTTTAAAAAAAAAACATTATATACCTCTGGAGCCATCCAGAATGGACTCCCTTTCATCGAAAGCTCACCAGCTTGTCCAGTAATCTAACAAAACATAACATGAATAAGAACAGCATAACGGAATCCAACACTGACTGAGAATTATTAACATATCTCGTTAAAGCCGACATACATGTTTTGCCATGCCAAAATCTGCAAGCTTGACGACTCCGGTTGAATCAACAAGTAAGTTTGCCCCTTTAATGTCCCTACACAGTTGAGTAGTTAACAAGCATTTAAGCAATCTTAGTCGCAATATGTATAAAACCTGTCATCTGCCGGTGGACGGTGGTAATACAGTACCTATGTATAGTTTTTCGTCCATGCAAAAAAGCTAAACCAGAACAAATGTGACGTGTGAAGTTACGGACAATTGCTTCCGTGATAGCCCCACAGTGTTCATGGACATATTTATTGATGGAACCTGGGTAAACATACTCCAAATATATATAGAACCTGTCATCTGCCTGCGTGAATCGATCACAATCACAGGTCAGATGCATTGTTTAGAACAACAAAAACATACGAGAGCATCGGGGATTCTAGCTAGCTTGACTTACTATCTCGCTACCATAATACTGCACAATGTTCGGATGCTTTAATCGACTAAGGACTTTGATCTCCTGCATCAGCGCGCACATACAGGATACAGCATCAAATCAGATTACAACCTAAATGGGAGGGAAGGGAAGGGGGGTTTTGAAACATATAGGTCTCAGAAAGTACCTGCTCAAGTTGTCTGATACACTCTTGAGAGTTTGGATCATCAGGACATAACTCAACTTCTTTCATAGCACATAAAGCGCCTGTTTCTCTGTCGAGGTGTTTAAAGATGCATTGTCACGCGATGAAATATAGAAAACTAATTATCATTAATTGTAAAGAAAAAAGGTATTCTTACCGGTTGGTTGCGACATAAACACTCCCAAATGTTCCTCGACCTATGAGCTTCCCTTTAGTCCATTGATTTCTCACTGGAGAGTATTCTGTGTTTGTGGCAACTTGAGGAAAATTCGATGCTTGAGGAAACGAAGCAGGGGCGGGAGGAAGGGGTAACGGGTGAACCTTGGTTACAACATTAGTGTCATTATGGAAGGAAGACATCTCAATATTGAAATTAGGATGTCTAGGAGATGATAAACGTCCACTGGCACTCTTTCGGAGTGATTTAATGACCTTAATTGGTCGAGTATGAAGCATAGAATTGTGATGATTAAGGCACCTGACCGCATTGCTTTCTTCCCGGGTTATTGTGGATGGTAAACCTGCAGTAGGCATAGGCAGTTCAGACAAACGCTGCTTGGACTCGTCATTATTAAGAGTCCTTTGTGGGCTAACCACGGGACTGCTGACGCTAGGGTCGTCTATGACCGAGTTTTGTTGAGCCTGATCTGCCATCGTTGTCTTCTGGTGCGCATTCCCAGCCGACCATGTTTGGTAATCATCAGCGCTAGGCGGCGGTGCATCAACACTACTACGCCTACCATCCTGCGGTACTCCTCTATTATATTTCAGGTCAAATGTCAGATTACAGGTCACACATATAGCCGCAGAAACAGAATTGACAAGAAAATTCCTTAAAAACAGAATAATTGTGACATTAATTAATTAATTAATTACAGTAAATGCTCGAAGTCAACTATCCAAACTTAATTCTTTTTTTCCACATCAATAATGAGTCAAATTGAAGCTGACTTACGGTTTGTTCTTTGTCTGGAGAAACCAAAAAAATCATGAACAAAATTGTTCTACAAATCTCAGTTCGACGCAGCATCAATAGTACGGAGTATAACGTAGAATCAATCGTCCAGTTACTTACAAACTACTCCGTAATAAACATTTTGCTTTACATTCGTACACTTGGGGAAATCACAAAATCTTCCAAGAGTCACTGAATAGCATACTCCCACCGATTATAAATTATCATCTCATTTCATGAATATATGTGAGAATTATTTTATTGAAATGAACAATAATCCTATAGACATAAGACCGAGCTGATGTCTATAGGTCTAGATTCGCCTCTATTTTTAGTGTGATAAATGGCACATTTCTCCTTACTTAATACCTTAAAATAATGAGATTGCAATTACTTGGAAAAATGGAAAGTAGAAAAATAGAAGTGGAAGAAGAGGAAACTGACGAAGCAGTATGAGCGACGGTTGCAGGCGAAGGGAGGCGAAAACAATGGGATTTTCTTCTCTCCTTGACGAGGAGTTTATCAGCACCGGAGAGTAGCGCAGAGAGTTCCGGAAGCGGTAGAGGCAGGGAGGTATTATGATTATTATCAGGGTTGCGAACGGGCGAATTAAGAAAGTATTCCGAGTGTTTGATGGCGTCGGAGTGACGGAGGTGACGCAGTTGCTTAGCTCTGGTTAATCGGCGTTTATGATTATTACTGCTATCATTATTATTATCCGGTGACGATGATGATAACTGAGACATAAACATTGTGCTTTAATACTTACTTTGATTCTGAAATCATTTGTATGAACAACTTGAATTGTACTCTACATATATTATGAATGATGGAAAGAGGAGAAGAGAATAATGAGGATGAGGAAAGAAGAGGACGACGCATAAAAAAAAAGTAGGGAGTAACATTAACATTCATTCTGTTAATGTTGCCCCCCGACAAGTCGATCTAGTCCAGTTGGTACGCCAACGGATTTTCAAATTAGTGCTCCCTCCATCATAGAGACCTTCTTTTTAAAAATATATTTTTACAACATTAATTAATTCTGATACGTCATACAATAGGTTTATTATGAGACCTCTCACGTGATTTGATTACCACTCTCTCTGTCCCGATCAATTATTTGCCTTTGCTTTTGGCATAAAGACTAGGAAGGCAAATCATGGGGTGACGTGTGAAGGAAATATGTGTTGAGGAACAAATTACACATAAAAAACCTTTCTAAAATAGAAAGACGTCTTAAAATGAAATAGACAAACAAATGACCGGGAAGAAGAGAGTAAATTTTAGTGGATTTATAGGATGTGTGTAGTATTTTAATCAAAGGGAAAAAAATAAATGACCGGGACGAATCGGAGGGAGTATATGATTAATATTATCCGTTTTTATTTGTCAAAACAATCTTCTTAATTGAAAATCATTAAATCACACGTTAACAATACACGTTACTATTCCCCATAACATTGTTTCTAATAGGAAACAATATTAAACGCTTCCGCCATTTTACTAATTCTAATTTTTTTTTCACTACGGAGTAATTTATAATTTAAAAATATTAGTAGCACACAAAAAGTGACTTTAACACGTACTCCCTCCGTTCCAATAAATAGTTTGTCTTTCATTTTGGCACCAAGGGAAAGAGATCCAATTAGGATGTGATATGTGGAGCCAGATCAAATTAGGTATAAAAAGCATTCCTAAAATAGAAAGGCAAACAATTCATTGAGACGTCCCAATATGGAATAGGCAAACAATTCATTGGGACGGAGGAAGTATTTATTTATGAGATTTTCCCACTCATACCACCCAAGTTATGATTTTCTTACGTCTATGTTGTTTTATAAAATTCATAATTCCCTTAATTTTGCGCTGAAAATTTGAAAAATAAGTGAAGAGTGAGAAATTTTTACTTTAAATATAAAATAAAGGCTGAATTTTAAATTGACTTTTTTTAACTTACAGTAATGAATGAAGCTCAAATAATCCATGATTAAAACACGATAACAAATAGAGTTGATCTTGATGGATTTAATCTTGAAGAAAAAAAAACGATGAAAGAAGCGTGAGGAAAGGGAGATGAGAGTTGCAACTTGCTATGGTGACTTACTGACTTAGGAATGATTTTATTTTAAAGATAAGTCCCTCTTTTATATATTCATTACAAATCATCGATGAGTTAAAAATGTTACGTTCATGTTTGGATAAAATGAATTCAAAATATACTCAGTTCATTGTTGTTTTTTATCTAACAAAATAATTAAACAAATACAGATACTATTTGAATCGTCACAAATTTATAAGTTACCGAACTTATTTTTAAATGCGGTTTTTTAGGTTGCAAATGGCGATGTGAAGCGACAAAAACGAAAAAAGTGAAGGGCTGTATTGTCGTTTTCTTCACGCTAGTGTGGACTTTCTAGAGATCTAGCGGACTACAGAGTTTGACCTTACAATTGGTTGACCAAATGAATACCTCAACAACAAAGTCTAAAGTCTATATCAACTCTTTCATTCATTTCTCAACCAAAGCAATACTCGTAAATCGTAACATAGGAGTACGAAAGATGGCGAAAAAAAATTCCTCCATCCCAATTATATTGTATCCATTGACCAAAGTTTGATTTAAAAAACACAAGTTCTTGCGTTAGACGGTCTCACGATAACTTTATTGTGAGACCTCTCACATGTAAGAAAGTTACTTTTAATATTATTTTAATTTTTATTAGTACGTCTCACGATAAGTTACTATACTGTAAGACGGTCTCAGGGATGAATTACTAGAAAAATAGAGAAATATTATTCCATCCTTTGAGACTTAAGGGTAGATGGTGTGTACCCGATCATGATATTTTGAGGAATAAGATTTTGAGCGAAGCTCATACTTCTAAGTATTCTATGCACCCAGGATCAGATAAGATGTACGGCGTATAAGGATTTAAAACAACGATTTTGGTAGTCAGGCAAGAAACAAGATGTAGCTGAGTTTGTAGCCAAATGTCTCATTTGTCAGAAGATGAAGATTAAACACCAGAGACCAGGAGGTCTGTTACAATCTCTTGATATACCCAAAGAGAAGTGGAGTTCAATCTCTATGGATTTTGTTATGGGGTTACCGAGGACGCAAGGTCAGAAAGACGTTATTTGGGTAATCATAGATAGATTAACAAAAGTCGCACATTTTGTACCCATATGAAAGAAACTTGGAGATTAGAACAACTAGCTGGTGCCTACACAGCCAAAATAGTCAGACTTCATGGAGTACCCGAGGAAATTATTTCAGATCGAGACCCGAGATTCGTGTCGAAATTTTGGGAAAAATTACAACAACTATTGGGTAGTAAGATTAAAATGAGCACAGCTTTTCACCCAGGAACTAATGGTCAAACGGAAAGAACTATCCAAACCCTTGAGGATATGTTACGAGCATGTGCCCTAGAATTTCCAGGAAGTTGGGAGAAGAACCTTCCGTTAATAGAATTTTCATACGATAATAATTACCATGCTGGCTTGGGATGTGCTTCATACAATAATAATTACCATGCTAGCTTGGGATGTGCTTCATACAATAATTGTTCCGGTATGGAAATAATTGACCCGACTTCGGATTCGGGTCTCTTGATGTTACTCGGGTAATGTTCGTCTGACTTCCTTTGATCTCCCTTTCTCCTCACTCCAGTGGTCAGACTTTCCCCGACAAAGACGACCTGCCCCTGCACAATGAACGCACAGGACCCCGGAGGTGTCAGGGGGAACCCTCTCCGATGCCTAAGTCAGTCCGTGAATAGCCTTTAGGAACCTAGCTCGTGAGCAACTAGGTGGCGGTTTTAGAGTGAGAGTCTAGAGAGAGAAAATCCAACCCCATTCATGTGGGAAATGGGAGAGTATTTATACCTTCCCACAAGAGAGAGAAAAGAGAAGAGGGGAGAGGAAGAAATGGTGGATAAGAGAGTGACAAGTGGCTTCACCTTATCCACCCATTCTCCTTTACCTTAGGCAAAGTGACGGAAGGGCCCCTGGTTTCCCCTGCCCCTGCTGGGGGTAAGAACACCCTGGGGGCCAGCAGGCAGGGGGGCTTGACTGCCCTGTTTGGCTGGCGGCGTGGTCCTGCCGGGCAGGTGAGTGCCTTGGAGTGATTCAGTGATCTTCGTAGGGTGGTCATCCAGGGCAGGCCCACCTCTGCTCCTGGGGCGGACCACCCCGGGGGCCTAATGGGCGGGCGACCCGTAGCAGGCTGTCAACTCTCATCAATTGGCCCTCGCCGGCTGGAGGGAAGCAGGGCTTCCCTTTGGCAGGCGACCTCTCGATTGGGATGGTAGGAGGTTGACTTCTAAACTCCACTTTCGCATTTAATGCGTCGCGCGTTCCCGAGGCAGGAAACTCAACCGCATTGGGCATGCCAAAAGGGGTTGGAATGTTCTTTTGAAGCGGATTTTTGGGCAATGTGCAAACTTGATGATTGGCTCTCCCTCTTACAGAGGTGGTTGGAGCACCATTAATGGCTTGTTTCTTGCTCTTATATAAGTTCTGGTCTTCTTCATCATTTTCACGCCTCATTTTCAACCTCTCCACTATTCTTTTCCAAAAAAGAGCCAATGTCTTGGATTAGGAAAACAGTTTTCCGCTGCGGAGTTTACGTAGAAGTCCGTTGTTTCAGAGGACTTCGTCGGCTGAAATACTCTAAGCGGGCTCACCAGATTCTTCGTTGTAGTAAGAGAAAACGCTCCCGTTCTCAACGGGTGGCTAGGAGGAAGGCCCTCTCCAGGGCTGGTAGGCGCCCTAGGAGATCTTCTCCTGCTGGTCCTCGCCCTGGACACTGCACCTAGGCAGGGGGCTGTTATGACCGGGGGTGCCACAAGTGCTTCCCCTGGCTGCATCCAGAGCAGTTTGACCCCAACTGTCCTGAATTGACCTCTTCTCCAGAATCAGGCCCCTCCTCCCCTCTAGTGGGGAGGGTGGGCCGCGATTTTCCTGATGATGGCAGGGCCGTCCCTTTTGGCCATGACTGGGACGCAAGCAGCCATGATTCCGAGGATTGCGAGGGCCAGGGCTATTCATCCGGCAAGGGCGAAGATGATTTCCCTACTGATCCCTTCAAGGATTCTGATGACTGGGACTGGGGGTCCGCCCTGGATGACGACAGCCCTGGGGACTATTCCCCAGATCTTGATGATGATTAGGCCTGCTCCGGATTCGCAGGCTAGTTAACTGAGCCAGAATATCAGGCTCCTTTTGTACTTCTACTTTTCTGAGCTGAATTTGTAACTTGCCCATTTTCGGGCCTTTTCTAATTAATGAAAGATCAGACTGGTTTTTTATGCGTTTTTTTTAATGGAGGGGTGACGTCATGGAATGATTAACCCCCTGACATCCTTTACCTTTTTGATGTTTTTCTTGGGAAGAGGTGGGCGGTTGGTTTTGAAAGCGTGACACGTGGGGCAGTTTCTGGGGAAGCTCTTTAGGAGAGGCGACTCTTCACTTGCCCTGGTCTATATAAGCCTTCCTACTCCTCCCATTTCCCTCTTTTACGCTTTTTGAAAAACCTAAACCCTTCTTCATACTCTTTCGCTGCCGAGAACTTTCTTAGACTGAGGAGCTCTCTTTCTCGGATTTTCAACCAGCAGTCATCGTTTTAGGTTAGAATCTAGCCCTAAATCCTTGTCTTTTTCATTTCCTCGCTTTTCCTTCTTCTTAAATCATTATGCCTAGTCACTGCGCTCGCATCCTTACATTCATCGACCCGTCGACTGAGAAGGCGGAGGGTAGGGAGGAGGGTAGGGCTGACCTTGCCTCCTCTTCTGGGGGGACTGGTGTTAGGACGTTTGAAGAAGATTATACAGAGAGGGGTGAAGATGCCAACTCTCCTGATCCCGCTCCTTTTGATGTCGTTGATTCTGACGACGAGGCAATGGAGATTGACCCTTCCAGAATTGCCGGCCCCCTTGTCCCCAGGGAGGAGGGGAGAATATATTACCTACACAAGGTTAAGTATCAGGTCCCCCTGAAAACCTACCCAGAGACCAAAAAACCGAGACTTAATTTTGGCAAAAAACCCTACTGGGGCGATTGAGAAATTTTATAACTTTGGGGAGGGGTACACCATTGTTGTTCCAGGAGAGAAGGATACTGTATGTTGTCCCCCTGACGGCTGCATAGCCGTCTACCACAAATGCCTAGAATTTGGCCTGCGTTTCCCCTTGCACCCCTTCTTGGAGGAGACCTTTAGGAGGATGAATGTGGCCATAACCCAGTTGACCGCTGCGGCGGTTAGGTCATTAATAGCCTACACGTGGACCTGCCTATTTCATGGCGAGGGCCCCTCAATCAACGCTCTGCGATACATGGTTGGTGTACAGATGGTGTCCTCTTATGGGGGAGAGGGTTCCCCTGGATATTGGTCTCTCCAGAGACAGAAGGGATACACTCCGGTTTGGCCAGCTCTGAACAGTCTGAAGGACTGGAAAAACAACTTTTGGTATGTGCAAAACGTTTCAGGATGGCGGATTCCTAGACACTTTAGGAACCATGTCCATACCCGCCTTGAAACCCGCGAGGAATATCACCCGGGAGTTGGGGGGAGGGCCCTGGAGGTGAAATTGAATAAACGGGACCAAGACCTGGTTGTCGCTGTTGTAGACAAATCAGGCGTATGTGGCCCTGGCTTCTGGCTTCTCATGCGGAGCTCATAGCCACAGACGAATATCTGGGCCGAGTGGGCCTAATTCCCAGTCTTGAAGGAGGTAGTTCATGGACTTTATTGGCATTGTCTCCTTCAACTCTAACCTACATTTTTCTAACTGTTTTTCTTGTGCCCTGCAGATTTCGCTACCCGTCTTTGGTCGAGGAAGGAGGTAAGGAGACTCGGTTTAGACGAAGATTTCACCATCGTTTCAAAGCGTCCCTCCCTTCCTTCCAGCTACAAGAAGGGTGAGAAGAATTTGATGAAGTATGTGAAGAGCATCTCTACCAGCCGAACAAGACTTCCTCTCCCTCCGAGGCTACCGCCTGCAAAGCCGACGGCTCCTCTTTCTGATGCCCGGGGCGTGGAGACGGAGGTTACCTCGGAGGCCACCTCTTCTCCAGCCGGCAAGCAGGGTGATTCCCCTGCAGGGACTCATACTGTTAATTCTGAAGAAACTGGGGAGAGTGTTCCCCTGGAGAGCAGGAGGAAGAGGGACAGAGAGCCCTCAGGCGCTACACATGTGGTTGATCTGGAGGCCGACGCCGACACCCCTGAGCCCAAGCGTCTTGCTCGCGACGTCCCAGGCACCCTCTTTTCGGAGGAAAATACGGAGTTCCACTACACTGCATGCGATAGTCTGGACGTCTCTGCCCTGCTCTCAGACTCTGGTGCTGTTTTGGCGGATCGCCTCACCAAAATCTGTGACCTCTACTACTAATCAGGTGATCCAATACATTCAGCGCACTTCCGGGGTGCTTCAGGCTTCTGCTGAGCTGGCGGCCCTTAGCCGTCTGAGTGATGAGGAGTTAGTTGTTACCCCTGGGGTCCCTCCTCCTGACCGCCTGGCTATGGTTGAAAGGGATGTCACCCTTATCACCAATTTGAAGGATCAGCTGGCGAAACAGGAGGGCGAGCTGGAGGAGGCCAAGGGTCAGGCGACTCAGTGGAAGATTCAGGGCGAAAAAGTTGTGAGGGAGGCGTCCAAACTAGAGGTGGAGCTGAAGGAGAGCAGGCTGGCAGTTGAGCAGGTTAAAAAATCTTTGGCTGAGCTGGAGCATACCAAAAGAAGGTTGGCCTGGAAGAGCGCCTGTCCCAGGCTGATTCAAGTCTTAAGAAGGCCCACGATGACCTGAAGGTAAAGGGCGAGGAATGGCAGAAGGAGAAGGATGCCATTCTGCAGGAAGCCGATGTCGCAGTGGAAACGAGCTTTCAAGATGGGGCCTCTTCTTCCTTGGAGCTTGTTAAGGAAGTTATTAGGGAAATGTTCCCTGATTTTAATGAAGATGCCTTCCGAAGTCTCTATGCTACCAAGAACGAAGCTCGGGCAAACAGGCCGCCTGACGAGGCTACTGGCCCTAGTCAAGATGCTCCTAATGTTTAACGTGCAGGGCAGTCGTCCTCTGAGGGCTCTTGCCCCTATCCTGTTGCGCCTTTGCTCCCTCGCTGACTTTTTAACTTTTTTGCGCGCCGAGCCCTGATGTGGTCGGCTGCCTTATCTGATGTAATATCTTAACTTTTCTTTGTTTCTGGATTCTTAGTATTCTCTTTGTCAAACACTCTTTTATTTGTTTATGGATGCCTTTTTTTTGCTTCTACTTTGCCTGCTTTCTCTGTTTATAGTTAGGCCTGACCCTGGCTCTTGTTCGAAGTCCAGGGGGCCTGCCTCCTGCCTGCCCAGAGGTAGGCAGGGGGGTTTTGCGTTTTTTATACAAGGTTGGGGGGTTGCCCCCAGTCCTTGTTCTTTTGGCGTGCGAGGCCTGGCCTGACCCTGGCTTCTGTTCGAAGTCCAGGGGGCCTGCCCCCGGCCTGCCCAGGGGTAGGCAGGGAGGGATTTTGCGTTTTTTATACAAGGTTGGGGGGTTGCTCCCAGTCCTTGTTCTTTTGGCGTGCGAGGCCTGGCCTGTCCTTGGCCTCTGTTTGAGGTCCAGGGGGCCTGCCCCCTGCCTGCCCAGAGGTAGGCAGGTGGTTTTGCGTTTTTTATACAAGGTTGGGGGGTTTCCCCCAGTCCTTGTTCTTTTTGGCGTGCGAGGCCTGGCCTGACCCTGGCTTCTGTTCGAAGTCCAGGGGGCCTGCCCCCTGTCCGCCCAGAGGTAGGTAGGGGGATTTGCGTTTTTTATACAAGGTTGGAGGATTGCCCCCAGTCCTTGTTCTTTTTGGCGTGCGAGGCCTGGCCTGACCCTGGCTTCTGTTCGAAGTCCAGGGGGCCTGCCCCCTGTCTGCCTAGAGGTAGGTAGGGGGGCTTTGCGTTTTTTATACAAGGTTGGGGGGCTGCCCCCAGTCCTTGTTCGTTCGGCGCGTGGGGCCCAGCCTGGCCCTGGCTTCTGGTCGAAGTCCAGGGGGCCTGCCCCCTGCCTGCCCAGGGGTAGGCAGGGGGACTTAAAATTTCGTTGGGGGTTCTATTTTCCTTGGTTTTAGCAACAGGGGGCTCCCCCTATTGCCCCCTGCTCGTTTGTGTGTGGAAGAATGCAAATTTTAAGCAGACAACGAGTATAAACTTTCGGACTTTTCATTTCTTCAACAACTTTTACAGTAATTTGGGGTCGGAGCCGTCGACATTTCATTTTGACCGTTCTCCGCCAGTTTTTATTGAAAGGAAAATTACTTAGCTTCCTAATGACTTAGACGTAGTACTTTTTTAAGGTGTCTGCATTCCAGTGGGCGGCCAGTTCTTGCCCTTCAAGATTGGCGATTTTGTAGGTGCCTGGCCCCTTAATCTGGGTTACTTCGTATGGGCCTTCCCAGTTGGCGCTCAGTTTTCCATGTTCCCGCGACTTTTCCACTGCCTGCGTTTTTCTTAAGACTAAGTCCCCTACTTGGAAACTTCTTTCCTTTACCCTTCTGTCGTACGCCTTCCTCATTCGTTGCTGGTAGGCGGCTATGTTCATGCTAGCCTCCTGCCTTACTTCGTTGACTAGGTCCAGGGCCTCAGTCGTTGCTGCTTCATTGTCCACCCTGTTATACTGCTGAGATCGCAGGGTGGGGATCCGTGCCTCTATGGGCAGCAGGGCCTCTGCCCCGTATACCAGGCCAAAGGGGGTCTGACCCGTGGACTCTTTTCGGGTAGTCCTAATTGACCATAGTATGCTTGGCAGCTCATCTGCCCATCTGCCTTTAAGCTCATCCACCATTTTCTTAAGCCCATTCAAGATCTGTTTATTGGCAGCTTCAGCCTGCCCGTTGGTTTGGGGATGGCAGACAGTAGAGTAGGTGACTGCTATACCATGGCCTTCCAGCCAAATTCTCAAAGGATCATTGTTGAATTGCTTTCCATGATCAAATACAAGCATTTTTGGCAGGCCAAACCTGGTTATGATGTTTCTCCAGATTACCTTCCTGACCGCAGGTTCTGTGATGTTTTGCACTGCTTCTGCTTCGATCCACTTGGTAAAATAGTCGATCCCCACAATTAGAAATTTCCTGCCCCCAGTTGCAACAGTGAAAGGGCCCAATATGTCCATTCCCCACTGAGCGGAAGGAATGGGAGACAGAATTGGCCTGAGTTTCTAGGCCGGGGCGTGAATTGATGGGGCGAAGAGCTGGCACTTCCTGCACCTTCGAGTTAGATCTTTTGCATCTGCTAGCAGGGTTGGCCAGTAATACCCTGCTCTCAGGGCTTTGTGGGCCAGGGACTTCCCTCCTATATGATGACCGCAGATTCCCGAATGGATGTCATCTAGGACCTCTTCAGCCTGCCTTGCCCCCAGACACTTGAGCAGGGGTGAGCAGAATGATTTCTTGTACAGGTCTTCTCCTATCAGTATGAACCATGCGGCTCTCGCCAGCGTTTTTTTTCTTTGAGCAGGGTCAGATGGCAGAACTCCATGCTTTTTGAATTGGGTGATTGGGGTCATCCAATCTTCAGGACCTGTTTCTTCAATGATGTTGACTGGCTGGCAAGGGGTGGTAGACTTTTCCTGGACCACGTCCACCCAGACCGACCTTCGTATGTCCTGCAGGCTGGAGCTGGCCGGTTTTGACAGGGCATCTGCCCGGTTATTCTGGGACCGGGGGACCTGCCTGACTTCATAAGACTTAAGCCCTGACAACTCCTGCTTCACCTTATCCATATATGCGGCCATAGCTTGGTCTCTAGCTTCATATTCTCCATTAATCTGGTTGGCGATGAGCTGGGAGTCTGTTGCTAAAACAACCCGCTCTGCCCCTGCGGCTTTGGCCAGATTAATGCCTGCGATAACAGCTTCATACTCGGCTTCATTGTTGGATGCAGGGAAGGTGAACCTGAGAGCGTGTTCGAAGTCCACTCCTTCAGGGCTGGTTAATACAACCCCAGCCCCTGCACCGTTGGTTGTGGAGGATCCGTCTGTATATACCACCCATTCGCCGGCGGGGGGATCGTCTTCCTCCGAATGAGAGCACTCGGCCAGAAAATCTGCCAGGGCCTGCGCCTTGATGGCTGCCCTGGGTTGGTATGATATTCCTAGCCCGCTCAATTCGATAGCCCATTTCAGCAGTCTCCCAGACTTCTCGAATTTTTCCAGCACCTTCTCCAGCGGCTAGTCGGTCAATACCACGACAGGGTGTGCGTCAAAGTATGGCCTGAGCTTTCGGGCTGCGATGACGACCGCGTAGGCTGCCTTTTCTACCACTGGGTAGTTCTTTTCCGCTGCTCCCAGGGCATGACTTACGAAATATATGGGTTGCTGAGAGCCTGCCTCTTCTCTTAAGATTACCGCGCTTATCGTTGAATTCGTTACAGCAATGTAGAGAAAAAGCTTCTCCCCTGCCACTGGTCTTGCCAGGGTGGGGAGCCTCTTTAAATGCTCCTTGAGCTGTTCAAAAGCCTCTCTCTGCTCGTCTTCCCATCTAAACTGTTTGTTTCCTTTTAACACTTTAAAGAATGGGGTTGATTTGTCTACTGACCTAGCGATGAAGCGTGCCAGGGCAGCCATCCTGCCAGTCAGGCGTTGGATGTCCCTTATTGTTTTGGGTTCTGGAAGATCCAAGACTGCCTGAACCTTTTCAGGGTTGGCGTTTATCCCCCTGGCGCTGACAAAAAAGCCCAGGAATTTTCCAGAACGAACTCCGAATGTACACTTCTTGGGATTGAGTTTCATTTTATAAGTTCGCAGGGAGGAGAAAGTCTCCTGCAAATCTATCAAGTGTTCCTGGTCCCCTTTACTTTTCACGATGGCGTCATCGACGTAGGCCTCCAGATTCCTACCCCTCTGATTTTTGAAAACTTTGTCGACTAATCGTTGGTAGGTGGCGCCTGCGTTCTTGAGCCCAAATGGCATCATTTTATACATGTAAGTACCATAGCTGGTGATGAAGGCGCACTTCACCCTGTCAGGCTGCCAAAGATACACCTGATGGTACCCTGAAAAAGCATTCAGAAAACTTAGCATGGAGTACCCACTAGTGGCGTCTATCAGCTGGTCTATCCTTGGAAGGGGGTAGCAAACCTTCGGGCAAGCTTTGTTGAGGTTTGTGAAATCCACGCACATCCTCCATGCACCCGAGGACTTTTTTACCATCACTACATTTGTTAGCCATTCAGGGTAGTCGCAGATTTCTATGAAATCCGCCTTCAAAAGTTTTTCTATTTCCTCCTTGATGGCCAGGTCTTTTTCTGCCGACATATTTCTCTTTTTCTGCTTCATAGGGCGGGCCTCCGGGTTTACATTCAGCTTGTGAACGATATAAGCCGGGTCGACCCCCGACATTTCGTCTGCCGAGTAGGCGAACACATCCCTGTTACTCCTTAGGACCTTGATCAGCTCTGCTTGGTAGGACTCTTCCAGGTCAGCCCCTATGAGGACTTGTCTCCCTGGTACTAGGTCCACCAGCATGCTCTCCTCCCCAGGTTCAAGGTGGTCAGCTGCCTGCTGGTCAGCTGGAATCTCACCCTTCCTGTTGGGGGAACTGTCAGCCTTTCTTTTTCCTTTCCTTTCAGTTTCGTGGGTCTGCAGGGCCACAGAATAGCATTGTCTGGCCGATTCTTGGTCTCCGTGCACTTTTCCCTCCATACCGAAGTCTGTCACATAGGCTATAGTTAGAGCCCTGATTGATATGGCGGCTTCAATTTCGTCTAGGGTGGCTCTGCCTATCAGGGCGTTGTATGCGGATTTCGCGTCTACCACAACGAATGACGCCCTGACATTCCTGGCGGAGGTTCCCTCCCCAAATGTTACTGGCAAATCTATGATCCCCATGGGAAGCACGCCTGCTCCGCTGAACCCATACAGTGATCCAGGGGCGGGCCTGAGGTGTAATCTTTTCCAGGTTCATCTTCTCAAAGGTGTCCTTGTACAAGAGGTTTGTATAGGCGCCAGTATCCACCATGCATCTTCTCACGATGTGATTGCTGATTTCAAGGGACAGTACCAGAGGGTCACTATGGGGTATATTACTCGCCCTACATCATTAGGGGTGATGCTCAGGGTAATTCCCTTGGGACTTCCTGCTCTTTCAGCGTAGCAGATTTGATTTCGTAATTCACGAATTTGTCTTTCTGGCTTCTCCGGCTTGTCTGACCCTCTGCGTCCCCCGACACTACGTGGATTATCGTACGATTCTGCACCGAGCCCTCAGGCTTCTCCACCGTGTCCTTCTGGGTCTTCTTCCTTGCTACATCGTTACTCAGCCAGCCATTCCTGATGAGTTTTTCAATCTCATCTTTCAGGTGGTGGCATTCTTCGGTGGTATGTCCTACACAGTCGTGGAACGTACAAAATTTCTTCGGGTCCCCCTTCGGGCTGCGTGGCTTATTTGGGCGATTCCATTTAGCTGTTTCTTTCTCCAGCTCAAATATTTTTGCCCTGGATTTATTGAGAGCTGTATAGCTGTCAAATCTGGGCTGGTAGGCCCTGCGCTCCTTTCTGGGGGTGTCCCCTTCCTCAGCTCTTTGCTTCCCTGCTTCAGCTCTGCCGCGTCCACCCTGCGGTCCCCCCTGCGGCCTGGCAGGTCCTGCGGGGGTATCCGGCAGGCTATGGAACTCTTCTTGCAGCATAAAACCTTCCGCAATTTTTCGAGCCTTAGCTAGGGTTTCAGGTTGAGCTCTGATCATCTGGTTTTTCATCTCCCCTGGAAGCAGCGAGATGGTTAGCGCGTACGCTGCAGTTGAGTCATCAATCTCTTTGACCTGCTGGTAGAACATGTCAAATCTCTTCAAGTACTCTCTGACGGTTTCGCCCTTCCTCTGCCTAAGGGTCATCAGGTCAAAACGGGTTAGCCGGCGCCTCTTGTTCCCTGCATATTGGTCCAAGAAGGCCTCAGCCAGATCTATGAAAAAACCTATTGAACCCTGTCGAAGGTCTCTGAACCATCCCTGCGCCAGCCCCACAAGGGTGGTTGGGAAGACTTTGCACCAGACTGCATCATCCACATCGTACATGCCCATGTGACTTTCATAAGCTGCTAAGTGATCTTCTGGATCTGAGGTCCCGTCAAACTTGACGGAGGGCATTTTGATCTTTGGGATGGGATACTCCTGCACGTCAGGGTGGAGAGGAGTCTTTGTGGGTCTGCCTACCACTCGTGACCTGCTTCCCCCAGAGTGGTAACCATGGTCATCCCATTTTCCAGGGGTCAGTTTCCCTGCACTGGGGGAGCGGTGCCTGGGTGTCCGCCTACTCACAGCTTCGTCCTCCCTGCCAGGGGAGCGGCGTCTGGATCGTTTCTTCTGAGGCCGGTCAAGGTTGTCATCCTGACGATGCCTCGACTCCAGTGACTGACCCTGGTTGAGTCTGGACTGCAGGCTTTGAGATAGCCCTGGAGTTGGCTGTGGTTCTGCCGCCGGTGTCAACCTAGAGAAGACTCCGTCCTGCTTCTCCCCTAGACGCTTAGATGCAGGCTCCCTGTGCCTCATTCAATCTTGGAGGTCTTGGGACAGACCCCTTCTCTCCCTGGCAGCTGTGGATTCAGTAGTGTGTATAGAAAACGCTTGTTGCTGAGCAGGCTGCTCTGGGTTGCTGACGATGCGCCTCTGGGCTTGCTGATACCCTTGAGCAATCCTTACTACTTTCCTCTGAATGTTCCTGGCAGCGGTCCGCTTTGTGCCCCCGGTCTTTCCTCCACTTTCAAAGTGAAGCTGCCTGGGGGTGGTCGCGATCCTGCCAACCAGGTCTTCAGGGGTGAACTCCTGATTTAGTGTCGCTGAAAAGAAAGCCGCAGTTTGCGCAACCTGGGCAGGGGTAAGATTCAAATTAGGCCTTTGGTGGCCACCCTGCCCAGCTGTAACTGCGGTTCCTCCATCAGGCGCTCCGTGAAGGTTTGTTCGTCCTACCCCTGGGATTGTTGCAGAAGGTGTCCTCCAAGGTGTAGGCATGCCATATAGGGGGATCACCGGTGGTACCGTCGGACCCGCCCCAGAACTGGCCTCTATGATCTCAGGCATTTTGTTTGATTGATTGTGGTTGATTTCGATGGGAAACTTGTGAGCACAACCGTAAGATCCCCACAGACGGCGCCAAATTGTTTCGGTATGGAAACAATTGACCCGACTTCGGATTCGGGTCTCTTGATGTTACTCGGGTAATGTTCGTCTGACTTCCTTTGATCTCCCTTTCTCCTCACTCCAGTGGTCGGACTTTCCCCGGCGAAGACGGTCTGCCCCTGCACAATGAACGCACAGGGCCCCTGAGGTGTCCGGGGAAACCCTCTTCGATGCCTAAGTCAGTCCGTGAATAGCCTTTAGAAACCTAGCTCGTGAGCAACTAGGTGGCGGTTTTAGAGTGAGAGTGTAGAGAGATAAAATCCAACCCTCTTTATGTGGAAAATGGGAGAGTATTTATACCTTCCCACAAGAGAGAGAAAAGAGAAGAGAAGAGAGGAAGAAATGGTGGATAAGAGAGTGACAAGTGGCTTCACCTTATCCACCCATTCTCCTTTACCTTAGGCAAAATGACAGAAGGGCCCCTGGTTTCCCCTGCCCCTGCTGGGGGTAAGAACACCCTGGGGGCCAGCAGGCAGGGGGGCTTGACTGCCCTGTTTGGCTGGCGGCGTGGTCCTGCCGGGCAGGTGAGTGCCTTGGAGTGATTCGGTGATCTTCGTGGGGTGGTCATCCAGGGCAGGCCCTCCTCTACTCCTGGGGCGGACCACCCCGGGGGCCTAATGGGCGGGCGACCCGTAGCAGGCTGTCAACTCCCATCAATAATAATTACCACCATGCTAGCTTGGGATGTGCTCCTTTTGAAGCGTTGTAGGGTAGAAAGTGTAGAAGCCCAGTATGTTTAGGACCTCAGATTATCCAAGACCAGATTCAACAGATCAAAATAATTCGAGAGTCGCACAAGATAAACAGAAAGCTTATGCAAATACGCATAGACGATCAATTAAATTTGAGGTGGGAGAAAAAGTATTTCTTAATAAGGTTGCACCAATGAAAGGGGCGAGAAGATTTGGAGTTAAAGGAAAATTGAGTTCTGAGTATATCGGACTTTATGAAATTTTGGATCGAATAAGTCAAGTAGCATATCGATTGAATTTACCCTCTGACCTAGAGAAAGTTCATAATGTGTTTCATGTGTCCTAGTTAAGGAGATATAGAAGTTATCCATCATACATTACTACACCAGATGTGATATCCTTAGAACCAAATCTTGTTTATTCGGAGAGACCCGTTCGAATCTTACAAAAGGAAGTATGTACCTTAAGGAGAAAGGTAATACCCCTGTCAAAGTATTGTGAAGAGGTCTGAAATATGAACAAAGCTACGTGGGAAACTGAGGCCTCAATGCGAGAGAAACACCCACAGGCCACAAATATTTGATCACGTAGAATATTAAACCTAAGTCGAACCGTTATACCAGAATTTCGAGGAAAAAATTATTTTAATGAGAAAGACTGTAACACCCCGTGTTTAACAGGCATAACTAAAATTTTATTTTTCGTCAAACAAAGTTTAAGACTCGGAAATATTTTAATATTAACCTGTCATTCTGACATTTTCTCGTCTCATAAAATTTAAAAATAATTTATCGAAATTTTTATATAAATGTTTTAAAATCCCGTTACACGAATACGTGAACAGGACTACGGAACGACGTTTATAAACTTGTCACAAAAGTTATTTAAGATAATTACAACCCAGTACTCCGTAATATTTACTTATAGTTATTGTCCCATAATACTATTTATCGTCTGGTTTACTTACCGTCTCACAAATTTATTTTAAAATAAATTTTACGAGTTCCATTGTTTTAATTTCGTAATCTTATATTTTAACTTTTTGAGAAAGAAAAAAAGACGTTTATACGAAAAATGGACTAAACAAACCGTCTTTTTTATTAATTCCTACCCCTACATGCCATGCATGTCATGCATGGGGTTTTCTTTTACCTAGTGTGACTAAGGTAAGCTACCTACTCAACCTAGGGGATTCATAGAAAAAGAATTCACTATAAATAGCCCTTACGTATACCTTATTACGTACGTACCTTTACGTCTCTTTACTACTCATTAAGTCTTCTATCCTATTACTCAATTTCCCTTACTATACTTATTATTTTACTTTTTTTAAATTTTAGTAAGCTCAGAATCTAACTAATTAATTTTCTTTTGTATGGGAAAACGTATCGTTCTAGAAAAAGAAGGAGACGAATTTCCCAGTATAGACGATATCATTGACCTGACAACCTTTAATTCTTATTATCGTTAATAAATAGTAGCTATTAAGGTAACCAAACTTTTCTTTTAACACCATTTTATATATAGGTATATTTATGTTACTAACTTAATAATTTGCTTAATTAAATATTTAGGGCTTATTTGTATGACTAAATTACTTATGTATATAAATAATGTTACGTGATATTTTATTTATGTTATGTATTTATTTACGATTAAATTCAACTTAACTAAATTATCACTTGTTAAATTTATCACCTTTACATTTCTGTTTATTTAAGAAACTGATAAAATGGTTAAAAGAACCTAAAGAGAGCAAAATTTACTTGCATTATTTTAAATTCATGTTATTTGTATTTTTACTGTGTTATTTATGTTCTAATACTTATAAACTTCATTTTATATTATTTGTTTCTCTTGTTAATTTTACTTACTTATAGCCTGTTTAAGTTTAAATTGGTTTTATTATTTTTATTGTTTATTTACGGAGGTAATTTTTACTCCACTTATATTTTTATAAAGTATAAACTTATATTTACGTTTTCTATAATAAATAAATTTATTTTATTCTGAAACTTTTATAAGACATTCATAAATATTAAAAGTAATTCCACTTCAAATTTTTTAAATCGACTAAGTGTGATTTAAATTGTATTTTTCAGAAAACGTTAAAATTTTATAATAATATTTTATTATACCTTATAAAACCTTACTTAAAAGAAATTCCTATTTTAAAATAAGTTTAAAATAAATATTACTCCATATACGATATTTGAAATATGATGTTTCGGATGACACTAGAGGAATAAAGTACTCCGTATTTTATTATCTCAACGGACGTAAGAATTTGGGAAATTGAATATTCAAATGAGTCTGACCAATTATTAAAGGTCACCAAATAAAATACTACTTGTTCACAGGCGACTTTTATATAAGGTTTACAATGCGAATTTGGGACGAATACCTTGTGTTGGATTCTATCATACGTGGTGTTTCGACTGCACTTGTAATGAAAAGCTGACTCAAAGGCTGCGGCCGAGAGTTGACCTAGTGTTATTTAGTCGTCCTACAGTAGTGAGGACTGCAGTCCAAGAGTCTGCGTAGGGTATGTGCGCATATATAGACAAGTACTTAATCAGTATTACTACCTAGGTAACGGGGGCAGAACAAGATTCTGAAAATTGCGGGTACCCTCTTGTTGATGCAGAGAATATAATCATCAACGACTTTCATTTCGCAACCCCATCTGAATAAACGTATAATATAATTGAAGTTCGACTTAATTGAGCCTTATGGGTGAGATGTGAACCTCATAAGATCGGTTCGGTCTACGAGTCAGTAACACGATTACTTCTATTGGTGAGATGCAAGCTAATAGGGTGTAGCGGTGATACTAGGAGGCACAACTCGTGTGTTTATCTGTTTACGTGAAAAATAAATTATTTTAAAATCAAATGGCTGCCAATGTTCCATCTTCTAAAAATCACCTCACATGTTGGTTAATTGAATAGTTAAACGAAATTATTTGTTAAGTGATATCCTTTAATATTTTTGTAAGCATATTATTGGTTATTCACATGATTGTCTTATGTGTATGATTTGATGTTAAAAGAACGGTTTGGTTGCTGTTCCGCTCAGCGGCCTATGTTTTATATTTTTGCAGGTATAAGACGATGGGGGGAAAATCGAGTGAGAGATTTAATAGTATGTTTGTATAAAATGTGATCTATATTTTGTGCTAGTAAATCAAGACTTTGTTGTTAATAGTCGTTTCTTATAAGGATTCGTAGTGATCAAGATTTTTAAATCATACTCTGATATTGTATAATTAAATTACATAGATAATTTTCTGTAATATCTATTAAATTAAGTCAACAAATAATTCAGGTTCTTACAAATAATCTGTTCCGGTCACAGAAACAATTTACCCGGCCTTGGATCCGGGCTATATGATCAGACTAATGGTGAACAATTGATCGTTTGATTTCCTTCAGCCTCCCCTTCCTCTCACTCCCTTGGTCGGACCTTCCCGGCGGAATTGGCATGCTCCCTGCACAATGAACGCACAGGGCCTCGGAGGTTGTCCGAGGAAACCCTCTCTGATGCCTAAGTCAGTCCGTGAAGTGCCTTGACGAACCTAGCTCGTGAGGAACTAGGTGGCGTTTTTAGGAGTAAGAGTCTAGAGAGAGAAAATCTAACCCTCTCTATGTGGGAAATGGGTAAGTATTTATACCTTCCCACAAGAGAGAGGAAAAGAGAAAGAAGATGAGGGAAATGAGCGGATGCTGGTGCGACACGTGGACTCACCTTGTCCACCCATTTCCCCTTACCTTAGGCAAAATGACGGATGGGTCCTTGGCTTTCCTTTGGTCCTGCTTAGGCGGGAGCGCCTTGGAAGCAGGCGGGAGGCCTGGTTTGCCCTGCATGGCAGGCGGCCAGGCTGCGCCAGGCGGCTAAGGGATTGAGGCCATATACTTGGAGGTTTCAATGAGCTTGACGAACAGTCTGCTGGGCAGGCCTTTCCTCTTTCCGGGTTGGTCGCCTTGGGGCCTGACTGGCAGGCGGCCCGAGGTAGGCAACCGACCCCCATCAATTGGCCCTCTCCGGCTGAGGGGGAGCGGGGCTCCTGCTCGGCAGGTGACGTCTTGTTTTGGGACGGTGGGAGGTTGACTCCATGGACACTCTTGCATTAAATGTGCCGCGTATTCCCGAGGGAACATGCTTTAAATTCTCTGGGTATGCAGGGAGTTCAAACGTCTTTTGTTATGATTACTCTCCTTTGCATAGCGAATTTTCGAGCAGCGTGCCAGTTTGATGATTGGCTCTCTTTCTTGCAGAAGTGGTTGGGGCGCCATTAATGCCCTGCTTCTGGTTTTTGTATAAATTGTATCCTCCACTATTTTCACAATCCATTTCCAACCTTCCTTTGTTTGTCTTCAATCATGGCTTGGGTCAAAAAATAGGTAACTTGTCGTGGAGTTAGACGTGTTACTTTCATCTTCAGAGGGTTTTGGAGGTTTCGATATGCTCGTGCGGCTTATCTAGTTGTCCGCCGTAGCCGCTGTTTACGGCTTCGTTCCCGCCGGTCGGGTCAAAAAGCTTCTGCTAGGAGAGGCAAACGCCTCAAGAGGTCCTCACCTCCTGCTGCGCCTAGGTTTAGGCGCTGCCCCCAGGGAGGGGGCTGTTTTGACAGGGGGTGCCACGAGTGCTTTCCGTGGCTGCACCCCGAGCAATTTTACCCCAACCTTTCTGACACCGACTCCTCCTTGGCGTCAGGTCCCTCTTCGCCTGTGAAGAAGACAGGCTGTCGCACCTGCGAAGAATCCCAGACCGTTCCCTTTGGCAGGGACTGGGAGGACAACAGCCATGACTCTGATGACAGTGAGGGTCTTGGTTGCCTGAGCGACAAGGATGAAGGCGGGGCTTCTGATGATCCCTTCCAGGGCTCCCCAGACTGGGACTGGGGCTCAGCTCTCGGGAGTCCAGGCAGCCCTGGGGATTACTCCCCAGATTTGGGCGACGACTAGGCCTGCGTAGCAGGGGGTTTGGTTTCTGTCAGGCCAGAGTTTTTGGGCCTTGTGTATTTTTCTTTTCATGTCTATCCCAAGATGTAACTTTCCTTTGTAAGTCTTAATGAAATGAAGTTCAGGCGACGCGTTTGTGCACTGCACCGTTTTTTTTTTTTTTTTTTTTTTTTGCCGAGGGGGACGTCATAGGGTGACAAATCTTCTGACACCCTTTGGCCCTCCCGAGATTTTTCTTGGGAAGCTACTCAGAGCAAACCTCTGCAGGGGTGACACATGGACCGCAACCTTTGGGTGAATTCCTGAGGGTTGGGCGACTTTTGGTATGCCTTTCTTTCTATAAAAGCGATCAGTCATCCACTCTTTCACCTTTTCCATCTTTCTTTTCCTTCGAAACTCCCTATTCTCTTTATCCGTTAAAACCCTCGAGCGTTAACGAATCGTATCCTACTTTGCACCCCCCTTTCCCTGGGAGACTCTTTCTTTGGGCTTGCACCGTGCTGTCAGGCGATCTTAGGTCAGATTTTTGTCCTCCATTTTCTGCTTTTTCCTTTTGATTTCCTGTTTTCCGCTTTCGCTAGAGTAGAATGTCTAGAACTCGCGAGCGGATTTTGCCCTTTATCGACCCATCAAAGAGGGGGGAAGGGACGAATCTTGCCTCCTCCTCTAGGGAGGTGGGTTTTGAGAAAGAACACTCGGCGGGCAGCGGGAGTGGTAACTCTCCTGACCCCCCCTCGTTTGACGCCATTGACTCGGACGATGAGGCGTTGGAAATTGACCCTTCCAGGACCTCTGGTCCTCTTGTTCGGTGGGAAAGGGGTAGGGTATATTACTTAGATAAAGTTAAATATTGTATCCCTTTGAGTACTTTCCCTGACCCGAAAAATCGGGAGTTGATCCTTGCAAAGAACGCCACTGGTGTGATTGAACGGCTCTACAACTTCGGGGAGGGGTACACAGTAGTTGTCCCCGGCGAAAAGGATACCGTATGCAACCCCCCTGATGGGTGCATAGCGGTCTACCATAAATGCCTGGAGTTTGGCCTTCGCTTTCCCCTCCATCATTCCTTGGAAGAGATCTTCAGGCGCATGAACGTCGCCATCGCCCAGCTGACAGCCACGGCTGTCAGGGCGCTGATTTCGTATGTCTGGACCTGTCTGTTCCACCACTCTGAGCCTTCCATTGACGCCCTGCGGTTTATGGTGGGTTTGCAAATGGTGTCTTCTGGGAGTGCGGGCTCCCCTGGTTATTGGTCCCTTTTGAGGCAGAAGGGACATTGTTTGGTGTGGCCTGGCATGGACAGTTTTAGGGATTGGAAGAACAACTTCCTTTATGTACACAGCACCCATGGGTGGAAGATTCCCCGCCATTTCAGGAATCATGTCCACACCAGGCTTGAGACCTCTGAGGAGTATCACCCTGGCGTGGGTGGAAAAGCCTTGGAGGTGAAACTGGGCGAGAAAGACAAGGAGTTGACGGCCTTTTTTGCTGATAAGTATGGGGTGTACGGCCCTACATTCTGGCTCCCCCATGCGGAGGTTATTGCGTCTGATAAATACTTGACCCGGTTGGGCATGAACCCGGGTCTAGATAAAGGTAGTTCAGGAGTGTTGATGATTTCCTCTTACTCCTTTCCTTTTAAAGTGCCCTGACAACTTGTATGTTTGCCTTGCAGATCTTGCTACCCTTATTTGGAAGAAAGGGGAGGTGAGACGCCTGGGCTTGGACGAGAATCTCATTGTTGTCCAGCGTCGCCCTTCTCTTCCTCCTGATTTTAAGAGAGGCGAGAAAAATCTGATGAAGCACTTAAAGGGTCTGTCGTTCAGCAGGCCAAGGCTCCCCCCTCCTCCTAGGGCAACGCCTGCAAAGACGGCGATTTCTGAGGCCACCCCCTCTCCAGTGGCGAAGGCGATCGCTTTCGAGGCTACCCCTTCGCCTGTTGGCAGGCAAGAGGGCCTTTCAGCAGGGGTCCAGATTCCCCCGGGGCCGCGAGCTGCAGGCTCTGAAGAGACTGGGGAGAGCACTCCCCGGGCGCTGCTTAGAAAGAGGAGTAGGGAGGCTCCAAATGCTGACCGGGTGGTGGACCTGGAGACTTCCACGCCTGAGCCTAAACGTTTTGCTCGGGAGATTCCTGCCACCCTCTTCTCCGAGGAGAACGCTGAATTCCATTATACCGCCGGAGACAGCCAGGATGTTTCCGCCCTACTTTCCGACTCAGGGGCGGTTCTAGCGGATCATCTCCTCAAAACTGTCAAATCTGCCACAAACCAAGTGACCCAGTACATCCAGCGCACTGCCCGGATCATGCAAGCTTCTGCAGAGCTGGCGGCCCTTAACCGCCTGAGTGATGAGGAACTGTCCAACTCTGACCGCCTTTCTGCCGTCGAGAGGGACGTTGCTCTCATTGCCAGCCTGAAGGATCAGTTGGCAAAAAGGGAGACCGAGCTGGAAGAGGCCAAAGGTCAGGCGATCCACTGGAAGTCTGAAAATGAGAAAGCTATCAGGGAGGTGTCCCGCCTGGGGGAGGAGTCAAAGAGAGCTCAGCAGGCCTTTGCGGAATTGGAGCAGGCCAGAAAAGCTTTGGCTGAGCTGGATCACGCCAAGAAGAGCGTTATCGACCTCGGGGAGCGCCTTTCCAAGGCGAATTCTGATCTGCAGGCGGCTCTTGGCGATTTGGCGGCGAAGACCAAGGATTGGGAGAAGGAGAGGGACGAAATACTCCAGGAGGTGGACACGGCTGTGTCGGCGGGCTTCGTTAATGGTGCTAACTCTTGCCTTGGGGTTGTGATGGAAACTGTCAGGGAGATGTTCCCTGGTTTTGATGAAGACGCTTTCCGATCCCTCTACACTGCTAAGGACGAGGCTTTAATGCGCAGACTGTCTGAAGGAGCTGCTACCTCCGGCCCAGATGATCCCCCTGCTTAACATGGAGGGCAGTCTTCCTCATAGGGCTCTTGCTCGTCTCCTGCTGCGCCTGTGCCAACGTTTTAATCTTCCTTACTTCTTTGCGCGCCGAGCCCTTTGATGGCCGGCTGCCGTGTTTGATTGTAATCATTTGTCTTAAAAACTTACTTATCCTGTGTTCCTTTGACACTATTTCTTTTTATGTAGATTTTCTGTTTGCTTTTGTCTGTTTCGGTTTTTCACGGGTTTGATGCGTAGCTTGTCCCTGTCCTCCTGTAAGCAGGGGGGTGCCTTATCGTTTTTTATACAAGGTTGGGGGGCCTGCCCCCAGCCCTTGTTGATCCGGCCTGTCCCTGGCTTTTGTTCAAAGTCCAGGGGGCCTGCCCCCTGCCTGCCCAGAGGTAAGCAGGGTGGCTTTTGCGTTCTTTTTTTTTTATACAAGGTTGGGGGCCTGCCCCCAGTCCTTGTTGATCCGGCCTGTCCCTGGCTTTTGTTCAAAGTCCAGGGGGCCTGCCCCCTGCCTGCCCAGAGGTAAGCAGGAGGGCTTTTGCGTTTTTTACACAAGGTTGGGGGGCCTGCCCCCAGTCCTTGTTGATCCGGCCTGTCCCTGGCTTTTGTTCAAAGTCCAGGGGGCCTGCCCCCTGCCTGCCCAGAGGTAAGCAGGATGGCTTTTGCGTTTTTTATACAAGGTTGGGGGGCCTGCCCCCAGTCCTTGTTAGTCTGGCCTGTCCCCTGCCTGCCTAAAGGTAAGCAGTGTGGCGCTCGGATTTTTTTGCTGGGGGGGGTCATTTTTCCCGATTGTGGCAACAGGGGGGCCTCCCCCTATTGCCCCCTGCTCGTTTGTGTGTGAAGAACGCGAGTGTGAACAGGCAACGAGTATAAATCTGAATATTCTTCATTTCTTTGTAAAACTGTAACATTTTCGGGTGGTCGGAGCCGTCGACATTCTTTTGACCGTCCTCCGCCATTTGTTTTTAGCAAAAATAAAAATCTATCCTCGAATTTTGTTCAGACGTAATATTTCTTTAAGGTGTCTGCATTTCAGTGAGCATGCAGCTCTTGCCCTTCAAGGTTGGCGATTTTGTACGTGCCTGGTCCCAGGATCTGAGTCACTTGGTATGGACCCTCCCAGTTGGCACTCAGCTTTCCATGTTCTCTTGACTTTCCAACCGCCTGCGTTTTTCTCAGAACTAGTTCTCCCATCTGAAAATTTCTCTGTCGGACTTTGGTGTTAAAGGCTTTCCTCATTCGTTGCTGGTAGGCAACGATGTTGGCGCTAGCTTCTTCCCTTAACTCATTTACCAGGTCCAAGGCTTCGACCATTGCAGCTTTGTTTTCAGCCCGGTCGTACTGCAGGGAGCGTAGAGAAGGGATTCTGGCCTCGATTGGTAATAACGCCTCTGCTCCGTATACCAGACCAAACGGGGTCTGGCCTGTTGACTCTTTCCTGGTGGTTCGAATTGACCAGAGTATACTGGGAAGCTCGTCAGTTTTGACAGGGCGTCTGCTCTGTTGTTCTGGGATCGGGGGATCTGTTTGACCTCATATGATTTTAGGCCGGATAACTCTCCCTTCACCATCTCCAGGTATGTGGCCATTGCTTGGTCTCTTGCCTCGTATTCTCCATTGATTTGGTTGGCGATGAGCTGGGAGTCTGTCGCCAGGACAATTCGTTCTGCTCCTGCGGCTTTAGCTAGCCTGACGCCTGCGAGTACTGCCTCGTACTCTGCTTCGTTGTTTGATGCTGGGAAAACAAATCTGAGGGCGTGCTCAAAGTCAGCCCCTTCTGGGCTGGTTAGTACGACGCCTGCGCCTGCGCCATTGGCTGTTGAGGATCCGTCAGTATGCACGATCCATTCCTCGGCAGGGGTCTCTTCCTCCCCTGAATGGGAGCACTCAGCCAGAAAATCTGCTAAGGCTTGGGCCTTGATGGCTGTTCTCGGCTGGTAAGATATACCTAGCCCACTCAGCTCAATCGCCCATTTCAATAGTCTCCCTGATTTTTCAAATTTTTCCAGCACCTTCTCTAGCGGTTGGTCGGTGAGGACCACGACTGGATGCGCGTCAAAGTAAGGTCTGAGTTTCCTGGCAGCGATTATGACTGCGTAGGCGGCTTTTTCGACCATCGGATAATTCTTCTCGGCTGCCCCCAGCGCATGACTTACAAAGTATATAGGCTGCTGGGCGCCTGCCTCTTCTCGTAAGATGACCGCGCTGACAGTTATATTGGTCACTGCAATGTAGAGGAAAAGCTTTTCTCCTGCTACTGGTCTTGCCAGAGTAGGGAGCTTCTTAAGATGGTCCTTTAACTGCTCAAAGGCCTCTTTCTGCTCGTTTTCCCATTTGAACTGTTTGTTTCCTTTCAGTATTTTGAAGAAAGGAGTGGCCTTATCTGCTGACCGGGCGACGAACCGTGCTAAGGCGGCCATGCGGCCCGTCAGGCGCTGGATGTCTCTGATGGTCTTGGGCTCAGGAAGGTCTAGAACTGCCTGAATTTTTTCGGGGTTGGCGTCTATCCCCCGAGAGCTGACCAAGAACCCCAGGAATTTGCCGGAGCGGACTCCAAATGTACACTTCTTTGGATTGAGTTTCATTTTGTAGGCGCGCAGGGAGCAAAAGGTCTCCTGCAGGTCCATCAGGTGCTCTCTGTCTTCTCTGCTTTTTACGATGGCGTCATCGACGTAAGCCTCGATGTTTCTGCCTTTTTGTTTTTCAAACACTTTATCAACTAACCGCTGGTATGTAGCCCCTGCGTTTTTAAGCCCGAATGGCATCATCTTGTACATGTAGGTGCCAGAACTGGTGATGAACGCGCACTTCACCCTGTCCGGCTGCCACAAGTATACTTGATGATACCCTGAAAAGGCGTCTAGGAAGCTTAGCATGGAATAACCACTGGTGGAGTCTACCAGTTGGTCGATTCTGGGGAGCGGATAGCAGTCTTTCGGGCAGGCTTTGTTGAGGTTTGTAAAGTCCACGCACATTCTCCATGCGCCTGACGATTTTTTAACCATGACTACGTTTGCCAGCCATTCTGGATAGTCGCAGACCTCAATAAAATCTGCTTTCAAGAGTTTATCAATCTCTTCCTTGATTGCGGCGTCTTTTTCTGCAGACATATTTCGCTTCTTCTGTTTTACAGGGCGGGCGTCTATGCTTACGTTCAGCTTGTGAACGATGCATGACGGATCAACGCCGGGCATCTCGTCTGCCGAGTAGGCGAATACGTCTTTGTTTTCTTTCAGCAACTTGACCAGTTCGGCCTGGTAGGACTCCTCCAGGTCAGCTCCTATTAGGACCTGCCTCCCTGGTTCCAAGTCTACTAGCATGCTTTCGCCCCCTGGCTCCAGGTGGTCAGACGCCGGGTGCTCGGCTGGTATTTCACCTTCCCTGCTGGGGGAACTGTCAGCCTTTCTTTTTCCTTTTCTTTCTTTTTCGTGTTCCTGCAGGGCCACAGAGTAGCATTGTCTGGCTGACTCTTGGTCCCCGCGCACTTTTCCTTCTAGTCCGAAATCGGTGACATATGCTATGGTGAGGGCCCTGATGGAGATGGCCGCCTCGATTTCGTCCAGGGTGGCTCTGCCAATTAGGGCATTGTAGGCGGATCTTGCATCCACAACAACAAAGGTTGCCCTGACGTTTCTGGCAGTAGAGCCTTCTCCAAAGGTCACGGGCAGGTCTATGACTCCCATGGGCAGTACGCCTGCTCCACTGAATCCGTATAGCGATCCGGGGGCAGGTCGTAGGTGCCTTTTCTCCAGGCCCATCTTTTCGAAGGCATCTTTGTACAGTAGATTTGTGTATGCGCCAGTGTCTACCATACACCTCCGCACAATGTGGTTGCTGATCTCGAGGGACAACACCAAAGGATCACTGTGCGGGTATACTACGCGCCCTGCATCATCAGGGGTGATGCTTAAGGTTACTCCCCTGGGACTCCCTGCTTTCTCAGCATAGCAGATCTGGTTTTTTAGTTCACGCATTTGTCTTTTTTGGCCTCTTCGACTGAGCTGGCCCTCAGTGCCCCCTGAAATTACATGGATCACCATGCGGTTCTGCACTGACCCTTCAGGTTTTTCAGATACTTCCTTTTGAGACTTATTCTTAGCTGCGTAGTTGGCTAGCCATCCGTTCCTGATTAACTTCTCGATTTCGTCCTTCAGGTGACGGCATTCCTCGGTGGTATGGCCTATGCAGTCGTGGAAAGTGCAGAATTTCTTGGGGTCTCCTTTCGGGCTGCGAGGCTTGTTAGGGCGGTTCCATTTAGCAGTTTCTTTTTCCAGTTCGAAGATCTCCGCCCTGGATTTGTTCAGGGCAGTGTAACTGTCGAACCTGGGCTGGTAGACTGTGCGCTCTTTCTTGGGAGTGTCTCCCTCTTCCCTTTGCTTGCCTGGCTCACTTCTGCCCCGTCCACCCTGCGGTCCCCCTTGAGGCCTTGTTTGGCCTGCAGGGGTATCCGTCAGGCCGTGGAACTCCTCCTGCAGAATGAAACCTTCCGCAATTTTCCTAGCCATGGCCAAGGTTTCCGGCTGGGCCCTGATCATCTGGTTTTTCATTTCCCCTGGGAGCAGGGAGATGGTCAGGGCATAGGCGGCAGTGGAATCGTCGATCTCCCTGACCTGCTGGTAGGATAGATCAAACCTTCTCAGATATTCCCTCACACTTTCGCCCTTTTTCTGTTTCAGGGTCATAAGATCGAAACGAGTGAGGCGTCTTCTCTTATTCCCAGCATATTGTTCGAGGAAGATCTCGGCCAACTCTATGAAGAATCTGACTGACCCCTGGCGGAGGTCCCTGAACCACCCTTGTGCGAGCCCTACCAGGGTGGTTGGGAAAACTTTGCACCAGATAGCATCATCTACGTCATACATGCCCATGTGGCTCTCGAATGCTGCCAGGTGGTCTTCAGGGTCTGTTGTCCCATCAAATTTGATGGTCGGCATTTTAATTTTTGGAATGGGGTACTCTTGTACCTCCGGATGAAGTGGGGTTTTTGTGGGCCTGCCCACCAATCGTGACCTGCTCTCCCCAGACTGGTTACCATGAATATCCCATTGTTTATGGGCTGGTTTCCTCGTGCTGGGGGAGCAGTGCCTTGGGGGCGGCCTGCTTGCCGCTTCATCCTCTGTCTCAGGGGAGACTTGTCTGGGTCTCTTCCTCTGGGAGTGACAGAAGCTCTCACCCTGGTGGTACTTTGACTCGAGCGGTTGCCCTCGATTGAGCCTTGACTGCAGGCTTTGGGATAAACCGGGGGCTGACTGCTCTCTGGCTGCCGGAGTTAGCCTGGAGAAAACCCCGCCTGGTTTCTCTCCCAAGCGTTTTGACATAGGCTCCCTGGGCCTCATTCGCTCCTGTAATCCTAGGGATAAGCCCCCCTGCCCTCCAGACGCTGATTCTGTTGTGTGAATGGAGAACGCCTGCTGGACGGGTGGCTCTGGATTGCCAGTGGTAATGCGCCTTTGCATATGCGCATACGCTTGAGCCGTCCGTTTCGCTTTCCTCTGCGCATTTCTGGTGGCGGTCCGCCTCGTGCCCCCGGCCTCATCCCTACTGATTGGGGATGGTTGCCTGGGAGCCGATGCGACCCTGCCTACCAAATCCTCAGGAGTGAACTCCTGGTTCAGCATTGCAGAGAAGAACGCGGCTGTCTGCGCCATCTGAGCTGGGGTCAGATTGAGAGCGTGACCTGGGTGTGTCCCCAACTCAGGTGTCACAGCAGTGTTGGATCCGCCGAAGAGACTGGTTCCCCTTACCCCTAAGATCGTGGTAGGAGGAACCCTCTCCGACTGCGGCATACCGTACAGGGGGGGCCACCGGTGGGACCGTCGGACCCGTTCCTGCACTGGCATCAATGATTTCTGGCATAATTGTTTTAGTTTTGTGATTATGAGTGGTTGATTTTAGTGGGTAACTCGTGAGCACAACCGTAAGTTCCCCACAGACGGCGCCAAATTGTTCCGGTCACGGAAACAATTTACCCGGCCTTGGATCCGGGCTATATGATCAGACTAATGGTGAACAATTTATCGTTTGATTTCCTTCAGCCTCCCCTTCCTCTCACTCCCTTGGTCGGACCTTCCCGGCGGAATTGGCCTGCTCCCTGCACAATGAACGCACAGGACCTCGGAGGTTGTCCGAGGAAACCCTCTCCGATGCCTAAGTCAGTCCGTGAAGTGCCTTGACGAACCTAGCTCGTGAGGAACTAGGTGGCGTTTTTAGGAGTAAGAGTCTAGAGAGAGAAAATCCAACCCTCTCTATGTGGGAAATGGGTAAGTATTTATACCTTCCCACAAAAGAGAGGAAAAGAGAAAGAAGAGGAGGGAAATGAGCGGATGCTGGTGCGACACGTGGACTCACCTTGTCCACCCATTTCCCCTTACCTTAGGCAAAATGACGGATGGGTCCTTGGCTTTCCTTTGGTCCTGCTTAGGCGGGAGCGCCTTGGAAGCAGGCGGGAGGCCTGGTTTGCCCTGCATGGCAGGCGGCCAGGCTGCGCCAGGCGGCTAAGGGATTGAGGCCATATACTTGGAGGTTTCAATGAGCTTGACGAACAATCTGCTGGGCAGGCCTTTCCTCTTTCCGGGTTGGTCGCCTTGGGGCCTGACTGGCAGGCGGCCCGAGGTAGGCAACCGACCCCCATCATAATCTATTAAAACCAACTTTAATTAATCTAGGATAAAACTCATGTATGAGAATTTTCCGTAGATAAGCTTATACTAATAGATGTATAAATAGCATGATATATTATGCACAAATGCAACTTGGAATAACAGAAACTCAAGAACAATTCGTATATCAATCTTGTCATGGTATCAGACTAGGTTATTTTTTCATTCCCCTGCTTCTTCTTTCTCCTTTGAGACTCACGAAAAAAAATCAGGAAAATACTGAACTCCGATTCCGAACTAATCATCGACCCGCCACAAAAACAATCTTATTCACTCGTTCATGTCGAAAATCCGGGTAGTAACATCATCCAAATTGCTTTCAATGGCAATAATTATGATGAATGGTCCCGTACTTTTCATCTCGCTCTCCTCGCAAAAGGCAAACTCGGATACATTGACGCTACTACTCCCAAACCTACTGCCTCGACAGCAACTTTCGAGTCTTGGCGGTCGACCAATGCCTTGGTCACCTTCGTGATTTTTAGTACGATCGAAAAAGATCTCTGGAAAAACAATCTCCTACCGCCCCGAAGCGAAGCAGGTATGGACCGATATTAAAAATCATTTTTGTCAAGGCAATGATGCTCGTGTTTACCAGTTGTAGGTCGACCTCATCGCGTGTAGACAAGGTCCAACCGAGTCGCTCATGGTGTATTATGGTCGTATCACAAAACTTTGGGACGATATTCTTGAATTTGATGCACTCCCTGCTTGCTTGTGCAAACCTTGTGCATGTGATTGGGTGACCATCCTTGATGCCCGTCGCGAAAAGAAACGGGTACGTGACTTTTTTATGGGTCTCGATGATCGTTTCAACAATACCCCCTCCCAAATTCTTGGTACGAACCCTCTCCCTAATTTGAATCTAGTTTACAATCGTCTTCTACAAGACGAGGGTGTTCGTAACTTTTCTCACAATAAAGTCGGGTCTAAACCCGACACCATGGCTTTTGCTGCTCGTGTTTACCATGGTTCTCAACATTCCGTGGGGGCCCAGGAGCATGATTATTCTCGATCTTCTAGTGATAGGTCGAAACCTTTTTGTATTGCTTGTCAACGGTCGGGTCATAATTTTAAATCTTGTTTTCGTGTAACTGGTGATTTTCCCGAATGGTGGGGAGACCGTCCCCGCGACCATATTTATATTAACCCGAATGATACTGATCTAAGCAAAGTCGTCTTTGTGCCGACATACGCGGCAAAGCTCAGTTAGAGTGCACCAAACAGACCTTTTCTGGTCCGACTTCGAAAGTGAATATGACAACTGCTCAGAATGTTGCCCCTGATGTGCCTTCTTCTCGGTCATCTTTTACGACCCTCGACAAACTTGACCATAATAATTTAAGTCCTCGTGAATGATCAACATATTTTATATCGTATTTTATTATCCCCCGACAACCATATTTGAGCTTTTCTTCTTCCTAAATTATATGTTTAGTGTCGATTTCTATTAGAAAGTTGATACTGCCGATCCTCGTGCTATTTTGAAGGTTAAGTACTATTTCGAGCATAATAATCCAAATAGCCGAGACGAGAACGGAAGACTAGGAAGAAAACGAAAAGCCGAGAAGCAAAGAAGAACTCAGCCGCGAGTTCAGCAGCACCCACTCGATCGAGTGGTGCAATAGCACTCGATCGAGTGCCTCACTTCAGCGCCCAACTGGATCACATTAAAGTACTGGGCTGATTCCTCCCCTTTGGCCCAAAAGAAAGAAGGATTGGAGCAGTTATGGATCCACTCGATCGAGTGGCATTGCATGCACTCGATCGAGTGCGTCACACCCGGGCCGCGGATTAGATTTTAATTCATTTAGAATTTTGGGCCCGTTTTAAGTCCAACTGATTTCTTTTAAATCAGTTGGAGGAGGAGATTGTCAGACACCTTTTACTTTTACTTTTCCTTTACACTTTTTACAACTCCTTTTATTTTTCTTAGCATAGAAGTATACGTTCTTTTCCGATTTCCTTCGCGAGATACATTGAACTCCGTCCTTCCCTTTTCAGACCTTGAATTATTCGGTATCGATACATTTAATTTTAATTTCAATTTCAATTTCAGTTTTCTAGGTTAATTCTTGTCTTAATTCATCTTTCGTTTTTGTAGTAATTTTAATTTCAATTTTCGTTTATTGTTTTCTAGCGTAGAATTATTATAGCTTCTCGTAGTTTAATTCAATTCATCTCTATCATGTTTAATTGCAATTCGTCTTTTGTTAGTTTGATTATTCTTAATACGCATAACTAAATTTTATTTAGGGTTTAAGGGGATCGATGCATATTATTAGGGTCATAGTTAATTGACCTGTTTCTAATCGTATGAACTATCGCCTGATTATCGTTTTAATTCTGATTAATTGTTTGATGCATAATTCAATTAATTAGTATCGCAAATTAGGACTTTTCGCCGACCGGGTTAAGAACTAATTAGGCCACGATAGTTTGGGTAGACTGACTTAATGCTAGCGACCAAAGGTTAAGTTTACATCTAAAGGTTGTAGAGTACCGACCGGACCTGCACTACCTTAGGTAGTTCAATTATTGACCTGTTAGTTGACTCCCTGACCCGAGTAATATTCATTGTGAACCTGAGACCCTAGACTTTTTCCTTATTGATTTATCTATCAGTAAATAGTTATTAGTCTACCAAAATCAACCCAAACTGTGACCCATAACCTAGAGTCTAATTCTTAGGAATAAACAACTAATTTCTGTCTCCTTGTGGTTCCACCCCTGACTTCACTATCTACATTAGTTTGTGACCTTAGGGTATCTTTGATTAGGGACACAACTAACCCCTGTCAATTTTTGGCGTCGTTGCCGGGGAGACGGTGTTATTTAGTTGTTTATTTTTTGTTTTAGATTTTTGGTTATTTTCTTCGCCCCGGGGAACATCAGTTCCTTGGGGCAGTTTTCACTGGTTTCTTGTAGTTTCCTCTTGTACCCAGGTTACTACACTATTGCAAGATGCCTAAGCTTGCCAGTTATTCAGAGCCAGTGGAGACGGCTTTGCCAAAGCCGATCAAACGGCCCACAGCTACAACTGGGTCGTTTGAAATCTGTCTTGCTTTCATCACTTTAGTAGAGAAAAATCAGTTCGGAGGTACAGCCGGGAAAGACCCGACGAAACATGTGCGGATCTTCACCGATTATTGCTCCACCATTCCACTCCCCCCGGGAGTTACTCAGGAGCAGGTGATGGAGATGTTGTTCATGTTCTCCCTATGGGACGATGCTAGGGAATGGATCACTGACCTGGATCGCACAGCTGAAGAGATTACCGACTGGAAATCCCTTGCCTTAGCATTCTACAAGTACTATTACCCGCCTCAGAAGACGAACATGATAAGAAGTCAGATAACTAATTTTCGTCAAACCCCTCACGAGAATATCCACGAGGCTTGGGTACGATTTAAGAAGTTGGTGAAAGAATGCCCATATCACGGGTTTCAAGTACGGTTTCTGTGCAATCAGTTTTATAACGATTTATATGACGATTGTCGTGCTACACTTGATTCCGCAGCTAATGGAAGATTCCAAAATAATGTCGACGACGATAAATCTTGGAAGATGATAGAGGATACGACTACTCACCACGCCCGATGGGGTAATCCACGAGATAACACTCGCGGGACGGGTTTAGAGAGTGAGACAGCCAATGCTGTGGCAGCGCAGTTAGCGGCGTTGACTAAACGTCTTGATGCTTATGAATCCTCCAATTCCAAACGAGTCAACGCGCTTCAAGCTTCCCGTCAGATTTTTCCATATACGAATCAACCACCACCGCCACCTCCAAATAATAATCAGGTTGTTGCTTCTGTTTCCCCTCATGATCATAATTTTCAGTCTAACTTTAATAGGCAAAATCAAAGGGGACAATAATTCTATCAACAACAACAATTTGATGTCGTTTTGCAAGCTCAAGCTCAAGCGAATAATGAATATGCGGAGATTAAAGCGTTGGTCCTACAAGGCTTGCAAGCTCACCAAAAGCGGGAAGCACGGATTAATCAGGTGATTGCACATCACAAGATTTTAGACAATCAAATTGCCCAGCTGTCCGCTCAGAAGCATTAAAGAATCTCGGAGACTGAACAGGTCAATGCTATTACCATACTACTCCAACCCGGTGAAGGTGACTTAGTCGATATTGTCGATGAAACCGAGTTAGAAAAGCTGGAATCAGTCAAGCATAAATCGGTCGACAGAAATTACGAGGTCAAGGGCGAAACATTGTGTGGCTTAGAACCCGATAGTGACACTCGATCGAGTCACTCAATTAAACTCGATCGAGTAACCCCACGAAAATCGACCAGGGAGGTTTTGAATGATCAACTTGATCGAGTCACATCTGACTCAATCGAGTCGCGTTGGACGAGCCCAAAGTCCGTATCTTGCCATCTAAAACATCGTCTCCGCCTTCTCCTACTGAAATTCCTTCCCCGGTTCCTTCCGAGACAGCTAAGCAAGCTCCGATACAAATTGCACTTCTTTTTCCACAGCGACAACACAAAAGTCAGCTAGATCAGAAGTTCAGTAAATTCATGGAGGTAGCAAAAGATCTTCAGGTAACCGTTCCCTTCACTGAATTGATTATGCAGGTACCCGTCTACGGAAATTTTTTGAAGGAAATAATTGCCCGGAAGAACGCTTTTGATGAGGTCGAGACTGTGGCATACGCCGAGGAGCACAACGCAGTCCTAAATAGCCAATCTCCACCTAAGCTCAAAGACCCTGGGAGTTTCTCTATTCCTTGTACTATTGGCACTTTTACTATCGATAATGCTCTTTGTGATCTAGGAGCAAGTGTTAGTGTGATGCCATTTTCTATTTTTACAAAATTGAACATGGGTGAGCTGAAAAGCACGAGTATGACCTTGCAAATGGCCGATCGCTCTCTTAAACGCCCTTTAGGTGTCTTGGAGGACGTCCCGGTCAAGGTCGGAAAGTTTTTTGTTCCAGTAGATTTTGTGATTGTGGATATGGCTGAGGATTCAGTGATTCCTATCATCTTAGGTCGACCCTTCCTACACACGGCGAGGGCGGTTATAGATGTTAGGAACGGAAAGCTAACACTATCGGTAGGAGAAGATAAGCTTTCATTTGGTTTTGGCTTGACTTCGAAACTGATGAGTGTTATTTATATACATATTTCCATCCCCTAATTGTTAGTTTTATCTCGGTTTTTTGTGCTTAACTCGTTAATAATGATGCAATATATACTTTGAATGTCGATACTTCCGTATTTGTGTGTATTTTGTAGATTTGGATGCATTTGGAGCTAATCGGAGCAATATAGAATCGACAATTGAAGAATTCACATCTAAGCGCATAATCGAAGGAAGAAGATGCGGAATACACGAAGAAACAAAGATCAAAGAAGGAAAGGATATCAAACGAGATGAAAGAATGATCGCCTACACAAGGGTCAACTTCAAATATTCATAAATTTCGTTATACAACTTCAATTAGAGTGAATATGGTGGCGTTGGAAAGCCCTTTCTCTTAGCTTTCCAACGGTATATTTCACGCTTAATTTGAACAAGTAACGAAGAAATGGTAGCCGTATGAAGTAGAGCGCGCGATGCTGTGATCTACAGCGCTACTCGATCGAGTGCCCCTACTGCAATCGATCGAGTGCCACCCCGTGAAGCTCTCTACCAATATTTTGGGGGGTCACTCGATAGAGTGTCATCAGGCACTCGATCGAGTGCACCCAAACCGTTGTTTCAACTTAGAATTTGGGCCTGTTTCAAGTCCAACTGCTACTCTTTAAAATCAGTTTTCCTGACTTGTGTCAGACACTTTCATTCTACACTTTCTTTTACCTTCTTTTACACACTTTTCATTATTCAGTTTTCATAGTTTAGTTTACCTACCTAGAGATCTTTACAATTTCCTTCATCATTCGGTATTGAATTTCAATTCTCTTTAAATTCATCTTTATTTATTGTTCTAGTATTATTATTTCCTTCAATTGATTGTTAATTCTTGATATGTTTAGATTCAATTTCTTTCTTTCTTGTCTGATTAGTTTTATTATGCGTAGCTAATTTCTCATCTAGAGTTAAGGGGATCTATGCATGTTAGGAGGGATTATAATTGATTGATTAGTTGTTAATCGCATGAACTATCGCTTGTTTATCGTCTTAAATCCGATTGATTATCTGATGCATAATACAATTAATTAGCATAGCAATTAGGGCTTTTCACCGACCGGGTTAAGAACTAATTAGGCCACGATAATTCGGGTAGACTGACTTAATGCTAGCGACCGCAGGTTAAGTTTAGATCTAAAGGTTGTATTGTACCGACCGGACTTGCACCTTAGGTAGTTCGATTATTGACTTGTTAGTTGACTCTCTGACCCGACTAATATTCGTAGTGAACTTGAGACCTTAGACTTTTCCCTTCTTGTTATTCCGTTTTAGTTATTTAGTTTCTACCTACCAAACCAGCCAATTGTGACCCATAATCTAGAATCTAATTCTTAGGATAAACAATTGAATTCCCATCTCCTTGTGGTTCGACCCATGACTTCGCTATCTACATTAGTTAGTGACCTTAGGGTACTTTTGATTAGGGATACGACTAACCCTTGTCAGAAACGTATAGCTGAGTCGTGTTATACTATTTCTGCTATTAACACGTCATCTAATGAGTCTGTCAATGCTATTCGCTGGAATATTGAGGAAGCTACCGTGCCACCTAGCCTTGACGAGCTGGAAGCGCAAAGATGCAGGGAGGAAGTGGATGAAATCGAGCACTTGCTTTATGGAGACCCGGTAGACAAGGTTCGTACTTGGGAAGAAGAGGTCGATGAAATCGAACGATTGTTCAATGGTGAAGTTTCCAAAATCAAGATGCATGGTTCATACCACCGATTACAACGGGCAATCTGAGTTTTGGAAAGCCGAGCTCGATGAGATAGAGCCTGCCCTCCAGGAAGATAGGCCCCTCCAGACGGTAAAGGAGGACGTATGCACTATTAGTGACACAGTTGTCAAGACGAATCATCCTCTTCCATTGCTTCAGACACCAATTCGGGAACCTCTTACCGAAAACCGTGCACCTGAGCTATCTACGCCTAACGAATTAACCATTCGAGTTAATTTCGTCCTGATTGCTGATTTAGGGGGATGTGATCCACCTAAGGAATTCCCTTTTCCTCACTTTAATTTTTTCAACTTAATTGATAAAGGGAATTTTAAACCTGAATAAACGGAGCACTCTCATAAGCCGTCGATTAAGCTGAAACGGTTTGATTTTCTAAATTTTAATGCTTCCGTGTCTATATTGTGCTACTTATGCTTGTATGTAGTACATGCTCGAATGTTCGATTTGCTCCTACGAGCTCTAAGTTGTTTTGATTTCAATAGGGAGCAGATTAGAATATCTTGAAATGAGAAATTCGGTCGTGCGGGACCTGTCTGAAACTAGCGCTAGTCAGGAGGCAACCCGACATCATTTGTATATATGTTCCCTCTGTTGATTAGCCGGTTTGGGGGAGCTAGCACTGTATATACGGTACTTTCTTTCTTTTTTATTTTTATTTTTACTGCTTTCTTAGATTTTTTTTCCTTCCCCTTAGGTCGAGTTGTCCTTAGGATTGGCTGTGGAATTTCCTGTCTTATATGTTGTAGAGTCGCATTGAGGACACTGTGACATTTAGGTTTGGGGGAAAGTTTGTGTGTTTTTGTGTGTTTTTATTTTCTGTTGTGTGCTTTTACCGCTTTCAAGATTCTAAAAATCCAAAAAAATTGAAAAATCAGAAAAATTCAAAAAGATCTTATTTTTGTGTGCTTTGTGTCTGTCTTCTGTCTGATGTGAAACATGCAAAACGGCGATGATGACATTGCATTTTACATGATTTCTCCTAATTGACAGCAGACTCCGTACCTGAATGCATGTAATACTTGAGATGAGATGATTTCGATAAGAATGCTTATTGAACTGTTGACTGCTAAATGAGTAAATTTGACCATTTTGTCGGCAACCACAAAAATTCTGAGGAATTAGAGCTTCCTAGACCAGTAACATCCATAACTGGTCTCATTTATGTTTAGGAATTGAGTGGTTTCTCCTTTTGAAATGTGTAACATAAATTTGCATAAATATGACGTCCGTCTCTTGATATTGAATACGTGTTTGGTTTGAGGAGGAGGTACATGAGGAAAGGCATCCCTGTTTTTGATGAGCTCCACATGGCCAAAACGACCCATTTTTACTACCTTGTAGATTTAGGTCATTTTCCTTTGTTTAGCCCATTTCATCTGTTGTAAGCCTGTTTTTATTATATATATCAATCAGCTACAACCCAGAATAGCCTACCTTACCAGGACAGTCGCAGTGAACATAATTGGAATTACTTCACTAATAGATCATATTTTGTGATTTTTACATCTTTTGGATCTTACTGTGTAATATTTTTATGTGACTTTGTATTCGCCTTCCCCTTGTCTGAATTGAAAAAAAAAATATAGAAGCATGAAAAAGAAAGAAAAGAAAGAAAATGGAATTAGAAAAAGAAGATAAATTTCAAGAAAAAGAAAAGAAAAACATATATGTTTCTTGTAATTTTTGGGGATTAGTCGAGTTGCTAACTAGAATTGTATTGTAATTTAGAGGATGACAAAATTCCCTCTTATGCTCGTTTGAGTTTTACTTCTAGTTAATGGCCGGAATTCATAGATGAGGTTTTTAGATAGATAGTTTTTATTGTGTAGCTGCGACTACTGGTCTTAGCCCCACATTTTCATATGTGCTTTAAGCACAATCCATTTTATTTCCTCACATATAAGTCACCCTTTGTAAGTCCTTGGCATGTACTATGGTCCTGATTGGTGGAACACGTATTTGATTGGAGAGATTGATTTCATATTCGATTGCATGCATATTTCATAAGTTGAGTGAGTGTCTTTATTCTTTCTTATCTTCACATATATACTTACCCGTACTCATGAGTGTCGAGCGACAACCGCAAGGAAGTCCGACATTATTGGTCTTGCAAGATTGGAAATTTGGTAGGCAATTGTTTGATTATGGCAAGATTATTGATCTCATTACATTCTTGAGTATTACATGTTTTCTTGTCGGTTTGAGTCGATTTTAGGAGCATTACATGTTTCACATCACTTGTCCTCGTATGTATATATTAGTTGTTTGCTTGAGGACAAACAAAGGTTTGGTTTGGGGGAGTTTGATCAACATATTTTATATCGTATTTTATTATCCCCGACAACCATATTTGAGCTTTTCTTCTTCCTAAATTATATGTTTAGTGTCGATTTCTATTAGAAAGTTGATACTGCCGATCCTCGTGCTATTTTGAAGGTTAAGTACTATTTCGAGCATATTTATGAATAATAATCCAAATAGCCGAGACGAGAACGGAAGACTAGGAAGAAAACGAAAAGCCGAGAAGCAAAGAAGAACTCAGCCGCGAGTTCAGCAGCACCCACTCGATCGAGTGGTGCTATAGCACTCGATCGAGTGCCTCACTTCAGCGCCCAACTGGATCACATTAAAGTACTGGGCTGATTCCTCCCCTTTGGCCCAAAAGAAAGAAGGATTGGAGCCGTTACGGATCCACTCGATCGAGTGGCACTGCATGTACTCGGTCAAGTGCGTCACACCCGGGCCGCGGATTAGATTTTAATTCATTTAGAGTTTTGGGCCCGTTTTAAGTCCAACTGATTTTTTTTAAATCAGTTGGGGGAGGAGATTGTCAGACACCTTTTACTTTTACTTTTCCTTTACGCTTTTTACAACTCCTTTTATTTTTCTTAGCATAGAAGTATACGTTCTTTTCCGATTTCCTTCGCGAGATACATTGAACTCCGTCCTTTCCTTTTCAGACCTTGAATTATTCGGCACGACTTAGGCATGACCGGGCTCGGGCTAGGAACCGTGCCTCGACGCATGTTCTCAGAGTCAGACACGACACGGCACGGTGGGCCTACCATGCACGACTGAGACGGGTTGGACGGACACAAAGCACGACTGAGCCGGCTCAAAACACGGTCCGGCACGTCCGCTTTGCCATCTCTAGGTGCAATATGTGTAATTAGGGATTAATATGTATAAAACGTTTTGATTAATGAAGCCATGGAGGGGGAGTTTCGATCCCGTAGTTTACGGAATCGAAAATAAGATAAATGAGGGTCGAAATAGAAATACGGTGGCGATTTGGATATATACGTTGAATAGTAGGTGGTAATTTGTAAAAATAAAAACACATGGTGATAATATGTAAAATACGGAGTACGGTTTATACATGGTGATATTTTGTAATTTTTTCGCCATTTAATTTGAAACTTCACCGATGGTTGTTTGTGACAGAGTTATCCGTCACTTTCTTATAACGAGTCAAATAGGACCCATTTGCATAGAAAAAAAGAAGAAGCAAAACTTCACAAAACCAATATTTTTGTCGTTTCTATACAAATGAATAGCATTTGACTCATTATAATAAAGTGTCGGATAACTCCGTCGGAATGAAAATTAGCTTTCGAAACTTTAAAGGAAAGAAAGAATGAAGACAGAGAGGAAGTGTATGAACGTGTAGGACGCAACAGTGAAGACTTAGAAGATAGGGAGTTTCTGCGAATTGAGCTGTATTTGTTTATGGATAACCGACTTTACCGCCTTTCTATTTTTTCCTGCTATTCACCTACAACAATATCCAATCACTGATACACACGTACTATTATTTAATTCTGGTATTTACTGTACTATCAATGAGTGGCCATTAAATTGTCCTTCAATAATTGTCCAGTAGAAGTCATAAACCAGAGAATCAAAACATTTTTATTAGGGTTTTTGTTAAATATAATATTCTGTATTTAAGCAATTACTTCTTCCACATATATATATATATGTTCGTTCACTTTCAATATAATACTTCATTTATATATTAAATAAAGTAGACGAACATATAGATATGTAGGAGTAAAACTTTTCCAAATTGACATAAATTTAGAAATTGAAATCAAATTACACAAACATTTACATACAACCCTAAGAGTTTTATTTATCAATTTCCTTTTTATTATTTTCATATTTTATAGTGCTGAGTTAGAGCTTAATTATTACGAGTAGTACATAGTATTCCCTCGTCCCAATAAAATATTATACACACTTTATACATAAAAGTTAAAGTGAGAAAAAAAGAAAATTGATTATAATATTGTATTTTAATCGATTAAAATTTTTCATACTTAGTAAAAATATAGGGATTGAAACCTAAATTACACATATATCAATGTAATTAATACTTTTATTAGAGAATTATTTTCTTTTATAACCTCTTGTATTTAATCAATACCTCTTAAGAGGGTTGTATATATCATTTTCCTAATACAGATATAGAGTACGGAAGAAGAAAGGCATCAAAAATAGAAATGTAAATTATTACGGATACATCCATAGAAAGAATGATAAATTATGGGCTACTTAACGTCGTCCGTCTATTTACTAAGTGTCGTCCATAATTTATGAGTAAATTACTGATTTGTCCTTTTTAAATTTATTAAGCTAATTTAACTCAACTACTCGTCAACCTAATTTATCAACATCATTCTAATTACAACTTGGACAACAACAACTTTACTGTCGAATTAATAAAATGTTTATATTTTGAATTTTTGATTATTCGACGATTAACCCGGACATGTCGAACGTGGAAAATAGTTTTCCTTTTGATTTAAATTTGCCTATAACGAAAATAATTCGGACGACGACGTTATCGAGGTTAGTCTTTATTTTTGTCATTGTGAACGCAATTATGATTTGTATTATTTTTCGTATTAGACGTGACAAAAGACTTCAGCCCAGGTATTAATCGTAAAAGCTCGTACCCAGAATGACTAGCGAAATATATAAGACCGGATGTGGGAACAAGCGTAGAACACCCACGACTAAGCCCAGGTTGAGTTTTAAAATTTCTAAATCTCGTCCTGGGGACAGTCTTAGAACAGCTAAGACTGAGTCCAGGCCAGGTTGAGTTTTACTAGGGACAGTCTTAGAACAGCTAAGACTGAGTCAGGTTGAGTTTTAAAGTTCCTAAATCTAGTCCTAGGGAAAGTCGTAGATATCCCAAGTCTCTGGTTTTTTTTAATTCGGTTTTATGTGTATTTTTGTTTGTTTATTAGTATTTTCCGTAAGTATATTGAATTGCTTTGTCAAACATGCACATTAGGAATTATAATCGATATTGTGGTATCGTAATTTAACTTACTAATATTTTAGTTTACCGATTTGGATGATGTTTGTTTACAAATAACGAATTCTTGAATTTAAGTTTTTACTTCAAACGACCTCATTAATAACATACGAGTATATTTCATTCATTTAGAAATTCAACAAGAATATAAATACTCCGTAGGTACATTCTACTGTTTACTTAGAATTCGTTTATTTAGAATGTGTTATATCGGTTCTATTGTTTAGTTGGTGCCCATTGTTTATTAGTTACATCATATAATATACTGAAACCAACTGATGTCTAGAAATTAAAAATGATACCTTGAACTCGAAATTAGTATGTCAAAATTGAATTAATTGGAGTTGGATTGAGCATAAGCGGTTTAATTGTAGTTCAATTGCAATTGAAATATGATGGAAGTCGATGAGTTGAATGTTGGAAGGTAATTTTAATTGAAGGAGTAAAGGGGAGGGTGGGTAAAAAGAGTTAAACAAAGCGAGGGTAAACTGGACGGGATATATTAGGTAAAATACGGACGACATTAAATAAAATTTGGACGACGAGAACGAAAGTGTAAATTATTGAATTATACGGAGTAACATGTTATCCCTCGCTCTTTTCTAAATCTAAAATAAATAAACGTATAATTTTGAGAAAATAATTATTTTTATAATGTACCACCATTTTCAAGAACTTTTACAATTATTTTTACCTTTTGAAGGCAAATTGATTGGAACATCTCAAAAGTTAGTGGCTAGAGGTAGAGTATACATGACGTTTTTTTTAACATATATTCTTATACGATTATAGTCCTGATAAATTTGTGATGAGTCAAATATTATCTATATGGATTGATAAAAATAAAATATCTATTTTACCGAGATATTATGATTTTTTTCTTATTTAACAAAGTGAGTGATACTTGATCAGTTGTCAGTTGATGTGTTATACGGAGTATAACTTTGGACGGATATATCGTTACAAGGGAGACCAAATTTCTTTTATTACGAGTACTAATGTTAACTAATATTTTTATTTTTGCTGATAAACAACCCACAAAAAATGAGTGCTGTTTTTTGTCGTCGACATTTCAGCCACGTCGTCGGCGCTTTTTAATGTAAAAGACAATCATGTCCTTCTCTAATTACATTAGTTAACTAAGTTAATATAATTTTAGAAATGAAATTATGTTAATGAAACTCGTTGATGAAACCCGACTTTCCTAAAAATCCGACTTTTTTGAAAAACTGACTTTCCCCAAAATGGATCAACAAGCGGTTAGTGCACTTTTAATTTTATTTTCCTCCCTTTTGATTATATTTTCTCCTTTAATATGTTAATGTGTATTAGTTTAGCATACAAAATCGTTTTTTCTTGTTTAATTTGTCGTTTATGTTTACGGTTTGTCGTATTCGATGTTGTGCTCGATTTTCATGCTATATAAAAATAAAGAGGGGACGCGGAGAAGAAGTCGGGCGTCGGTTTCTGGTGCCTGGGGGGTCACTGAACGCCAACTTTTTAAGATTACGATTTTTGTAGTTTTTTACGGTTTTTGAGACACGTGTCTCAATGTAACCCGAGAATCTTTTTAGGAAATTTCTAATATTTTGTTAACAATTTCGTATTATAATAATTCCAAACATTCAAAATAACAATACCCGAGTCACGATATAAACATTTATCGAAGAACAAAAATAAATTAAACGAATATCGTAACGTATAACGTCGTACGAAAAAAAAAAAAAAAAAAAAAACTGGGCTGGGTGTCAGTTTTTGGCGCCCAAGGGACCCCCTAGGTGTCAGTTTTTGGCGCCCAGAGGATCCCCTGGATGTCAGTTTTTGGCGCCCAGAGGGTCTCCTGGGCGCCCAAAACTGGCGCCCAGTCTAGTTTTTTTTTTTTTTTTTGTACGACGTTATACGTTACGATATCCGATTAATTTATTTTCGTTATTCGATAAATGTTTATATCATGACTCGAGTGTTGTTATTTTGAATGTTTGGAATTATTATGATACGAAATTGTTAACAAAATATTAGAAATTTTCTAAAAAGATTCTCGGGTTACATTGAGACACGTGTCTCAAAAACCGTAAAAAACTACAAAAACCGTAATCTTAAATTAGTTGGGAAATAATAATTACATTAATTAAGAAACTTAATTAATGTCATTAATCATAATTATGAAAGGAAAAAGAGTAAATTCACGTATAAAGCGCCGACGACATGACCGAAATGCCGACGACGAAATGTAGTAGGGCAAAATTTACCATAATTTTACTTGCATAATACGGAGTATTACTTATGGAGTAATATTCTAGTCATATCTACGTCATATTTTCTCCATTTCTTATATTGTCTAGGTTTCATCCTATTTTGTGAATTTAAAAAGTACGAGTTGTATAAAAAAAGGAAAATAATATATACAACTCATGTATTAATTCTTTAATACATGTAAAAGTGTTAATTTTCTTGATGTATATTGTGTTCAAATCCATATGTTTATATTAAAATTGAAATATTTTAAATGCTTAAATACAATAGATTAGGGTTGTATATAATATTACCCATGAAAAAATAATATTGAACATACATTATTTTCCTAACCCCAATAAAAAGAGACAATTCGGGATGGAGGGACTGATATGGTTGACAATTTTTCATTTTTAGATAAAAAAGTGTATTTCAAAATATCTCCTTCTTTGTAACTATTTTTAAATTTTTCTAAAAGTAGAAAATAAACAATAAAACTGGATATTTTAACCATTTTATTTACAACCTTTATCAACCAATTTATACAATAATCATTTTATATCTAGTCAACTTTAACATTATCCTCACTATTTACTTACTCGCTCGTCTGTCTCAATCATTTTTTTTCTTTAATTAAAATACTTCTAATAAATATGGAGTATGTAAGATGAAAAGAATATACTTCCTCCAATCCGCTAATAACTTCTCATTGTATATTCATTTGAGAGAGAATAAAATAATGAAATGAAAAATTATAAAAAAGACCAGAGGATGTATATTACTTCGGAGTATTTCTTAATTTTATGTTTCTATCAAGATATTTTGTACTACCATTTCCAATTGGTAGAATAATAAAAGAAAGTAGAAGTACAGAGTAATTCTTTTAGCGCAAAAATTAAGAAGAGACGGTATCTCATTAGTGTTAACAAAAAAACGTCTCACATAATGACGTGTCCTACTTATTTTACTTATTTTTTTGACTATCACTCACCTGTTTAATGAAAGACGCTCTATGAAAGAGGGAATCCTGCATAAATTTGATTAACTTGGTGGTAATTATTACAAGAACACTTAGAGAATGTACTAATATAAAATGGTGAAATTGGAATTGGGGATGGTTGAAGCGGCAAATAAACAAGAACTCCCATCTGGACACTATTTTTTTAACTCATTTTATTATAAAGTATTATTCACAAATATTGAAGTAACGAGCCGAAAATAGTGATCAGAGTGAGTAAGACACGGAAGCTAAAGAGTCAACCAAAAATAGAAAAAACGCAAGAAATAAATACTGTAAGTGTTTCCAATAATGCAACCAACACCAAAACGACGGCGTTCAGCCCCCCTTCCTTTACCCTCTCCACATCTATCTAATATCTATCCCTCCCCCTTTCTCTCTACCTCATCTACAACAACAAAATCCCCCTCCCCCACCCCACCCTTTCTCTCTCTACCCACTCTTTTATCTTTCTCTCTCTCTCATCAATCGGCGATCCAGTAGCTCAAAACGGCGTCGTATCAGTAGGTAGACGATCTGATTGAAGCAATCAAAAATGGATGGTATGAGCAGAACACAGCTGGCGTCGGGGCCCACCCTGGACATGCCGATCATGCACGACAGTGACAGGTACGACTTCGTCCGCGACATCGGCTCCGGTAACTTCGGCGTCGCTCGCCTTATGCGCGATAAACTCACTAAAGACCTCGTCGCTGTCAAATACATCGAGCGCGGTGATAAGGTTCTCTTCTTCTTCTTCTTTTTTTACTGCTTTATCCGTTAACTGAAGTTAGTTACAGTGGTTGTTACCGTTATCAATTTGTTAGAGTCGTTATTCCAAGTTTCAGGCGTATATAAGACGGTTTCATACGCGAAAAGTGTTCAATTCATTGCTACTGACAAATTAGTGATCTTTTTTTGCACAGGACCGTTTTACGGGATGAGATCGTCGTATTACGAAAGTTTTAGATATTTTGCTGCTGCTGCTGTTGTTGTTGGTGTTGAAGTTGAATGTTGGATATGATTAAATTGGGGGTTGCTAAATTAGGAAAGAGAGTGGAGTGTTGAATAGTAGGTAATAAAGTTAAGAGGGGATAATATTTTTGGTGTGCTACTGTTAAAAAGTAGTCTCTACATTTATTGGACTTTGAGATTTATCCCATCCTATCCTCCTTTCTCACTTTAATGTTTGTCCGTCAGTTATAGATGACAATCAGGTTTTTCTTTTGGTCAAAGTCTGCTTCTTTATTGCTTCACGCAAATGCTAATCCTCTTTATTCACAACTTACTACTATCGGGTACGGTCTCCGTCGTCTATTGGTTAAGACGGAGGAATTCATAGATTCAAGCTCGATTTCCGTTCCTCTGTATTCTAATGTGACATTTTTGGATGGAAATAAAGTAAAAAGTTGCATTTGGGTTTCGAGTCGTACCTTGGGGTGGGGTGGCGAATGTGTATTAACTTTCTCTTTCTATTTTTATTAATGAAAGCCCAGAAAAGGAACTTCAGAATAGCTCCCTTGTGTGTAAAATAGATTACTTCTGTACTAAACTGATTCGTTGGTCAGTTGTCACAAGTGTATAGAGCTCATGTGTATGCTCCACTTCTTGAGGGATTCGTTGGTTGCCGTCTTTGATTTCAGTAATATTCTTTGTTTGTCGTCTCAGAGGTTGTACATGTACTTAGGTTCGACAGTGCCTTGACGGCTTTCTGTTTTGCTTTTGTCATAATGCAGATAGATGAAAATGTTCAAAGAGAGATCATCAACCATAGATCATTGAGGCATCCGAATATTGTTCGGTTTAAAGAGGTTAGTTTGTTTGTAGCATCTTCTCCATTCTTTAGCTTTCATTTGTGTAGTCTAGCTAAGTATACTTCCCCATCTATGTGATTACAGGTCATTTTAACTCCTACACATTTGGCTATTGTAATGGAGTATGCATCTGGAGGCGAGCTCTTTGAGAGAATATGCAATGCAGGCCGATTTAATGAGGATGAGGTGTTTGCCCTGGATGTGTATTTCTCTTATCTGTGCTTTTTTCCCTTGTAAATTCTAGTAACATTGCATGTCATGTAGGCCCGCTTTTTCTTCCAACAACTTATTTCTGGAGTAAGCTACTGTCATGCCATGGTATGTTACTTCTCCCCCTTGTTATGAATGTCATTTATCTGTACATGTTGTCACAAAGGATTTGTTAACTTATTTGTTGTCTCCCCTACTTTCATAATGAAGCAAGTGTGCCATCGGGATTTAAAGTTGGAGAACACTTTACTGGATGGAAGTCCTGCACCTAGATTGAAGATATGTGACTTTGGTTATTCAAAGGTCTCGACACTTAACATGATTATGTAGTTATAATTACACTCGTATGTAGCTTTGGTTTATTTCCATAGGCGTAGTTGTCTGTGTGTAAACTTTTGACAATTCTTTCTTTCAGTCGTCAGTGTATCATTCACAACCTAAATCTACTGTCGGGACACCAGCTTACATCGCCCCTGAAGTCTTACTGCGAAAAGAGTATGATGGGAAGGTATACAGCTAGTTGTTCATTTCTATGCTGATTTAAGACACTTTATGATTCCTTAGTGTTGTTAATGTTTTTTATGGGATGAAGCTATTCTATTCTGCATAGTATCATTATGGCCTTCATAAAGTATTGCCTGATGTGTTGGTGTGATTTATTACCTTGTAACTAACACACAAGTCTGAGTAAGCTTGTATCAGCTAAATGGAATCATGATGGCGACGTGTGAACATTGAGTGTATGATTCTTTCTGTACCTTGAAATTGTGATTTTGGTGTTTATTTAAGAATTTTCTGCTATCCTCGCCATCTATATAACCTTTTGGATATTATGGCGCACAAGAAAGTAAGAAACAGGAAGAGGTTATGATGTGAAAAAAATAATGCGATAGTTCATCTGTTTCACAATTCTCTTGTCATTTTATTTTATGCAGCCTCCAAGATAGTACCTCGTCCTTTTTTTGTGCATTTATATGACACAGTACTCTGTTTTAGTTGAAAATATAATTTCGTAACAGATTATTACTATTATAATAACAAAAATGTAATAATATTACACCATGAGTATTACTCATTATACTCAGAATTTTATATTTTAGCGTCTCTTGTGTTCAGAATTTTGTATCTTTGACCTCAGGAAGCCACATTGGAAGAGCATTGTAGACCATTTAAATCATGTTGTTGACTAGGTTCTGCTTCCATTGTCACATTATTCATTTTAGTTCTACTGAACTTATCTTACATTCTACGAGTATTTCTGAACTTATTTGTTTTATTGGAGCAAGCTTTGTACTGGCCTCAACGGGAAACTGCAGAAATAAAAAGCATTGAAGTCCGCTTGATTACTTATCAGCTCATCATCTTCTGGTTCTGCGGTCCCAGAAGTTAGAATGGGTCCATTGCTTCATTGACTGCTAGATACTCCAGGCCCAAACCAATTGAGCACTTTTGAGAGCTAATTAATTGAACTATCTCGTGATTGACTTCTTAGGAGTTAGGACTTCTAATTAATTGAACCATACTCCAGGTTCTGGTAGCGTACTTTTGACATCCAAGTCAAATCCACTTTAAAACTGATTGTTGACATATACAAGTATCTTGGAAAGGGTAACTGAACTCTTACAACCCATTACAGTATTTTATTTTCTGGCAAAACTGTGTAATTCTAGGTTGTTTTGGTGCTCTTTTCAGTTTTCATGATAATTCCCTGTTTACCGTGATCTTGCACACACATTTGAGCGTTTTAAACTGCATCTACATCACCAAGCAACTTCTTACCAGTAAAGCATTCTGCGATTTACTGCAGATTGCAGATGTGTGGTCTTGTGGAGTGACTTTGTATGTGATGTTGATTGGTGGATATCCGTTTGAGGATCCTGAAGAACCGAAAGACTTCCGAAAAATGATACAAGTGTGTATTCTTAACTTAAGCCAGCTTCTTTTGCTATTAATTCAAGTGTTCCTTATAATGAACCTGGATGCCTGTGCTTTTGTTCTTGCAGCGAATACTAAGTGTCCAGTATACTATTCCGGAAAATATAAGTCTATCTCCTGAATGTCAACACCTCATCTCCAGGATTTTTGTACAAGACCCTGAATCGGTTAGCGCTCATATTTCTTGCAAACTTTTCTTGATGATCATTAGCCATTCGCTGTTTGCTTTCTTGCTTGTGACCTTTATTTTGGCTTTGATGGGGATGATTTCGTTCGACAAAAAGTCCGTAATATCCTTAATTAGCCAACGATTTATTTACTTTTAAGGGTTCACTTTTAAGTCATAAAAGTACCATATTGTCCTCATTTTAAAGGTTAGATTCATTCAATTGTCCCTCCTGTACTCTTTTACTTCATTATAATGTTTAATCTTGAGCGATTGACTTCTGCTCAACCATAATCTAAGTTGTAGATTCACTAAAAGTCACTGACTTTTGTTTTTTAGTCATGTACTCGAGACTTTAACTTGAAATTGTGAACTTGTATGACAGAGGATAACGATTCCTGAGATAAAGAGGCACGAGTGGTTTCTCAGAAACCTTCCGGCCGATCTAATGCACGAAAATGCCTTTAGCAACCAATTTCAAGAACCAGAACAACCTATGCAAAGCATTGATACCATCATGCAAATTATCTCGGAAGCTACTATACCGGCTGCCGGGTCCCTCAATCACTTCCTCTCGGACACACTTGACATGGATGAGGATATAGACGATTTCACAGATTCTGAGCTTGATATCGATAGCAGTGGGGAGATTGTATATGCAATGTGACGTGATTGTACGAGTTGTTTGGTTCTTTTATCATATATTCTACACGTGGCAATCCCGGGCCTGGACATGAGCCTGGGCCTGCCACTTATAGTGATAGATACGGAGTTTTTAGGTCCTTTAGGTCTGTAATATATGGTTTTCGGGTTATTTTGTTGTGAAACATCGCTGATATTTGTTGTTGATCTTTCTGTTTCCATTACATTACTGACCCCTGCAGAGATAATGTTATGAGAAATTCTTATCTAGTAGACTAGGCTGATTGTAGCTTGGTAAACTATAATACGGAGTATGATATAATGATGATAAGAAACAGGGAAGTACTGCTAGAGGGAAACGAAGTGAATGAGTCCGTCTTTGTGCAGTTTGTAGAACTCAAAGGACTCGCTCCTTTTTACTACGGAGTATGATCTTGTTGCTTTTACGCACAAATTCTAGGAATGGGAAATATGTGGTTAAGTGAGGTAGAACTATGGGATAATATATATGGTTAGTATCAAATACTTGCATCCAAACAAAGTTTTACACTTACGGTAAACTGACTATTCAATTAAAGCTTCACATTTCTTTTATCACAAAAAGACTTTACCCTACAATCTTTATATCTTTCATCTATTTACATCAAAGAGGGGGTTGTATACCAAAATATTTCGCATGTGTTTTTGTTTACTGTCTATAAATGATTTTAATAATAACCTAAAAGGGAAGGAATAGAGTTGATCGGAAGTGTGTTAGGTGTAAAAAGGGTGTGAGTGTGACGATCCATGTGAGGAGTGATCATTAGTGAAACTTTGTAGCGTGAGCTTAATCAATTACAGTAGCTCATATTGTAACCTCCCTTGGAGAAACCAAAATTACAAAAGGTAGAACTGCTACTAGTAGAAGTAGTAGTGGTGCTTGCGTTCTTGCTACTCCTAAGACTTTTTAGGCCTCATTTCATTTATGGCCGTACGTCGTGGAGCAACATATCACCTTTTCTATGCTTCTGAGAAACCCACTCTAAAATGGCAAAATTAATTGTATGCTCTTTTTTGTCCGGTAGATACACGTTATTACGCTACTACATAAAATGTGGTTAGTAATGGAGTAGTAATCAACTATCATGTGATATGTGTCCCAATATTTTCATGATGAGACCATTTTGTAAGAGATTTTGTGTTTTTCTTTTATCGAATTTACTTCCGAACATATGAAAGGACCTTGGCTATCTACACACTTAGACCAATAAAGAGAAGGAAAAATTCACTTTATCATAAGCTCAAAATTAGAGTTCCCGTCCTAAATAAATTGACAATAACATAATAAGTATCCCCTCCTTTGACGGCGAAAGTCGCAAGGAACTGCGTTAATACAAGGAGTTTAATTCAATACAGAGTATAGTAATGTATTTCAAAATAAGTAGAGACTCTAGGAAGCACTCCCTCCGTTCATAATATTTTGCCATATTTCATCATTGAAGAATATTTAAATGAAACAGGACAAAAGATAGTGAACGGAAGAAGTATCGAATAAGGTATACAATGTACATAGATTATTCTCAAGTGGTAGCAGAAAACATAGAGTAGGAGAGATCTCGGCCGAATAGATCGAGTAGTCAAATTTCAAAGTCCAACTGAATTTTAATACGGAGGAGTATCAATTAGTCAAATGGAATTATGGGTACGTGAAATCTGTGTACGCTTGCATACTAAATGACTTTATAAATTGTTAATTTTTTAAACAGTTCTCCAGTATATCCTTTAATTTACATTTTCTCCGCCTTTTAAAATTGTCCAATTTTATTAAAATAAAATATTCCTAATAGTTACTGCCTGTAGAATCTCAAATAGGCAGCACAACAGTGGCAGTGTCATCCCTCGATCCATGCAACCATGCATACATGCATGTTACTATGTTACTCCCTATACTGTGTTATATGTTTTAGAGTATTTATTTGTATATAGGTGAGTTAATTCATCTTGTGGGAAGGTCTTCTCAAAGATGATTTTTCATTTAATTATTGGAAAACCATCTCGCCAAAGTTGTAGATTTGTGGTGCATGTATCAGAAAGTCCATATCAATGGACATAGCAATATAGCACTAATTGATTATTTCTATAGGCTAATCGAGAAACCATTAAAAAGACCGTCTTCAATGAAAATTTTTATGCCTAAAGTAAATTACACTAATGAGCTGACGTATATTTTAAGACATACGGAGTAATAAAGAACTAGCCAAATTATCAATCCAATATCAACTAAAATTACTAAATGGATTGACATATATATTTTTAAATTTATATCGTCATCAGTAATTCACTATTCATAATAATAATTAGGCGTGCACACACCTAGCAAAACTGAGCCGACCTGAATAAGTCAACCCGACACCCGAACTGAAGATCCGAGATTAACTCGTAACCCAAAAGTTACCTGACGGCCGATTATTATTATAGAAAACAAATCAAGTCCAAAAATGACACGACCTGAAATCAACCCGATCCGATCCAAACACGACTCGATTGATCCATTTGAGAGGTGTAGGCGTGCGAGTCATAAAGTAGTGGATTATTGTTTAGAAAAGGAAATCTAAAAAAGCGCGTAGATTTAACAGTAAGCAAAAACGAAAACGGTGAGAGTGTGAGAGAGGCAAAAAAGTCCCCACAAAATTGCTTCATTAGCGGAAGAAAGCGCGGTGTAAAACCAGGAAGGCAGTCGCAGGCAGTTGGCAGTAACCCTTAGCTTAGCTTGTTGGTTGGTTCCAGACTCAGTATTTAACTCCATCATCCATCACTCTCTTTTTCTGTCTTCTTCACTCTTTCATTTCAGATTTGTTAAATCTTACTCCACTATACACTATTCTTACGATAATGAGTATAACAAGTTTGTTTAATTGCGTTATTGGGATTATTACTGTGGGAATATTATCGAACATTTCGGTGTCAAATGCAGAAAACCCGTACAGATTTTTCACATGGACCATCACTTACGGTACTATTTCTCCTCTTGGCCTTCCCCAACAGGTTAGTTACTCTTTTCGTCTCAATCATATCTTTACTTTTATATTACTCGTATTTGTGTAATCAAAGATAAACAAATGACCAAGGATGTCAAAACAGTACTCCGTAGTTAGTTTTTGGGCAATTATGATACTGACGAATTCGAGCCTTAGACTCCAATGACTAGCCTCCCTAGTAGTAGTAGTTGTCACGGCCATACCATAAGTACGGATTAGCACATCACATTACATTACCAACTAAGTTAAAGTTAGTCGACATTTGCGCCTGCTATCCTCCTAGTAGTAGTCGCCATGTGATCGAGTCTTATCTTTTGTATTGTGGGCAGGGAATATTAATCAATGGACAATTTCCCGGGCCTACCTTGGACTGTGTTACAAATGATAACATTGTACTCAATGTAATCAATAACTTGGATGAGCCCTTCCTTCTCACTTGGTATGTATATGCTCTTTCTTCATTCTTAACCTACAGAATCGTCAAGTAGAACGAGTTTTATATGGTGTAATGAGTTTCTTATGATGAAATGCAAACAACAGGAACGGAATCAAGCAAAGGAAGAACTCGTGGCAGGATGGAGTGTTGGGGACAAACTGCCCAATCCCTCCAAACTCAAACTACACATACAACTTCCAGACCAAAGATCAGATCGGCTCCTACACTTACTTCCCTTCAACCTCGTTGCACCGAGCTGCCGGTGGATTTGGGGCCCTTAATGTCCACTCCAGGCCTAGGATTCCCGTTCCTTATGCCGACCCTGCTGCTGACTTCTCCTTGCTCATTGGTGACTGGTACAATACCAGTCATAAGGCCCTGCAGCAGACTCTGGATGCTGGGAACCCTCTTACGTTCCCCGATGGCTTGCTTATAAATGGCCAAACTCACACCTCTTTCACTGCTGATCAAGGTAAAACATACAAATTCAGAGTCTCGAATGTAGGGCTGTCTACTACATTCAATTTCAGGATCCAGGGTCATAAGTTGAAGGTGGTTGAAGTTGAAGGATCGAATATTCTTCAGAACAAATATGATACAGTTGACGTGCACGTTGGTCAGTCTCTTTCCATCCTTGTCACCTTAGATCATGCTCCCAAGGACTATTACATTGTCGCTTCCACAAGGTTCTCTCGAGTAGTTCACACTGCGACCGCTGTTCTACATTACTCCAACTCTAATATTCGGGTCTCTGGACCTTTGCCTGCTCCCCCTCTCGGCCAATACCATTGGTCTATGCAGCAAGCAAGGACTTTCAGGTTAGGAAGGCCTGAAACATGAACTTGAACCGAACTCCTTATGCAAATTTGTGAAAATGATTAGTGTTATTAATTGTATGATGGGTTGATAATCTTACAGGTGGAATCTAACATCAAATGCAGCGAGGCCTAATCCTCAGGGATCCTACCACTATGGCCTGATCCCAATTGCAAAGACCTTTGTGTTGGCCAACTCGGCACCTCTCATCAATGGGAAGCAACGTTATGCCATCAACCGTGTGTCCTATATCCACCCTGAAACCCCACTGAAGCTAGCTGATTACTTCAACATTACCGGAATTTTCAGTGTGAATTCCATTCAAAGCAACCCGTCAGATGGAGCTGCGTATCTTGGCACATCTGTTTTGGGTGCTTCTCTCCATGATTTCATTGAAATCGTGTTCCAAAATGATGAGAAGACATTGCAGTCTTGGCATTTAGATGGTTACGATTTCTGGGTTGTTGCGTACGTTTCCAAACTGTTGTATCATACTCCATATTTATATCTAATGATGAATCCAGACTCCAGACACCTTACTTTGAAACTGGTGATTTTTTTTTTTTGCAGTTTTGGCGCTGGTAAATGGACACCAGAAAGACGGAAAATCTACAATCTGAAAGATGCTCTTACCAGACACACCACTCAGGTATCGTACTTCCCACTGAAGTAGACAGCAAATCAAAGATCGTCCTTCTGCTCTTATAAGACTTAACAAATTCAGATGTCGGAGTCTATAGACGAATCCAAACCCGTTATCTGTCACCACTCAACAGTCATTTTGTCGAATATGTCATGATTTTTTGCACTAACCCTGCAACCCTTACAGGTCTACCCAAACTCCTGGACTGCAGTATTGGTGTCCTTAGACAACCAAGGGATGTGGAACCTGAGGTCAAGCATGTGGGGACGCCAGTATCTCGGACAACAGCTTTATCTGAGGGTGTGGAACTCCGAAAAGAGCCTTTCAAATGAATACAATCCTCCTACGAACATGCTCCTCTGTGGAAAAGCTATCGGATTACATACATAAGCTCATCACAACCATCCTAATTTACCACAATATTGATAGATACAAATGTTATTACTGCCTGGGCAAAATGTCCTGATTCCTGAAAATTTAAGTTCCCTATTTGTCTTTCTTATGGTTGTATATTTTACATTACATGAAAATTCCTTGCATGATTAATTCATTTGTTATATTTAGAACAGATTTGTTTTTGGGTTTTATCTGATTCTCTTGGCCGTATTTTATCAGCAGTAAATTTCAATCAAGTGATATTCCCATCCATGATACTTCCCAGCTCAATAGTTAGCTACGTTTGAAATCCTCGTCACAAGGTAAGAGTAATAGATAACAACTATTAAGTGAGACGCAGGAATAGTTTTGAAATTCATACGCTATTGTGAGGCCCGAAAATATAACCCATTGGCCTACTATGACATGGGCCAAGGGAGACAGATCAGTACAGTATCTATGAACTCTCCATACAATCAGCAAAACATAAGATTCTGCTATGAAAATCGGAAGAAAATGAAAAGTTGCCCTGATAGGACATCCCGGACGACTCAAATCGTAGTATATAATACACGGTTTTCGGAGATCCGGGACCCAAGAACAAAACTTGCCAAAAATTGATTGGTGTGCACCTTAGGTTGTTTAAACCGACATCCTATCAAAAATGTAGGACCAACGGAAGAGAAAAAGAGTATCGGAAAGCAATAAATTCACGTTGGCTAAACATTGGAAACTCGTGCAAAATGGACGTGTACTTGTTATTTGAGGATGAAACTGAACTGAAGATATCTTGAAGAATCCGCAAATACGTGATATGCAAACTAGAAGAAAACGAGGTATTGCATGGTAGAACCTCCCAAACGACTCAAATCGTAGTGTATAATACACAGTTTTCGGAGATCTGAGACCCGAAAACAAAACTTGCCAAAAATCGACTGGTGTGTTCCTTAGGTCCGATACACACAACCTTCCAAAACTTTAATATGAACGGAAGAGAGCTGATGAGAGTGTATCGGATAGCGATAAATTCGCGTGGATAAACGTCGGAAACTCGTGTAAAATAGAAGTGTACTTGCATTGTTATTTCTGGCTGAAATTAAACTAGACATATCTTGAAGAGTATGTAGAGAATGGAATGAAAATTTGAAGAAAATGAGGCATTGCCCGGTAGCACCTGTCAAATTGTAGTGTATAATATACGTTTTCAGAGATTCGGGACATCAGAACAAACTCGCCTAAGATCAACTGATGTGTTTCTTGGCTACGATAACACAACCTCCCAAAAGCTTAACACTAACGAAGGAGAATTGATTGAGAGTATCATAAAGCAATAAACTCGCGTTGGCAAAATAGATTTCAGATACCATGCGCTAATGTACTTGGATCCAAAGCGAGAAAAGGACGGGACCGAGGGAGTAAAGAACGAAAGAACTTTTAGGGTAGTATGTACTTCATTTATATACTCCCTCCGAACACTATTTTTTGCCCCACCTCATTAAAATATTTCTCACAAATATTGGAGCAAGGGGCAAAAAATAATGTCGAGAGAGTACGGATTTTGATGGGTACGTATTAGTATATAATGGAGTTGAGTAATATGAATATATAGTGTCGTGAAGTTGACGAAAATATAAGGAGCTTTTAGGGTAGTATGTATATACAGTAGTGAACTACCTTGAAGCGTAAGCTATGGCGGGAAAAGTCGTTGTGTGCTGTGGCGCCTGAAATCAGACGCTCAAAACCCCATACCATCAACAAAAACTGGATCCGCCATTAACTCTTTATTGTCATTTTCATATCGATCTCACCCAATTATATGGGAATTGACTTCTTATAACAATTGGGTTGGTTTATGGAAGCTTCATATCAAATTTAACATGTATGTATAAGCGGCAGCCCATTTAATTTAATGAATTGAAAAGATCCGTTCTTGGCTCCGTTGTACTCGCTTTCTGATCTTCGCTTCTCACCTCGGCCCGGCCCCATTACTCACCGACGCTAGCTTCTCATTACTAGCCCTTCCCTAATTAATTATCGGAATTGCTAAATCATACACGGACTTTACTACTTTGTACACATTTTGTCATTTTTTTTCCCGTGTTTGCCCTTCCCCTAAAATGAAACTCTCTAGGTTTTCTCTCCCTCTGAACCTAGATAAATTACACAAAATCGATACCGTTATCGAAAGATTCGGAAAATTATCGAACGCAATTCGTACCTGGAACAAGTAATTTGACTTTGAGTGTCGTTAATTAACTCATTAATTTCTGATTAACACTATAATTATCTTTTTAATTTTGTTGTAAGTTAGGGTTTATTGGTTAGCGGTGATTGTGGTTGTTGCTGTGGTGGTGTTAGTGACGGCTGGCGAGTAGTGGTGGACGGTGGCTGCCATCATGATTGTGGGCAGGGAGGTTTATCGGCGCCTGTGGTGGTGGTGATGAGCAGGGCAGGCAGTAGGTAAGGGAAGGCCGTAGGAGGTGGCATTGGCGGTAATTGCGCGCTACGTCGTTTACTTTTGGGGATTTTTTTTCTCTTTTTTTTCCTTATTCTCTCTCAAAGTGAATGGAAAAAGGGGAAAATGAGAAGGGTAAAGACGAAAATTGCGTGTACAAAGTAGTAAAATCCGTGTATGAAATAGCACGTCCCTTAATTATTCATAGTAGTAGTTCTTAACTTCTTATAGTGCTTGGTTTGTTTTATAACAACGGAGTTAATACCACTATCATTCATGCATGATTGGATATATCTCTAAATGACAATTTTATTTTGTACGCTTTAAGTTAAGCGTACCTATTTTGATTAGGTTTGATATCACTTTTACCTTCATTTGGTCTCTCATTAAACTTAATGAAAAACCGTCTCTCAGTAAATCTATTTAGCAACTCTATTACTTTAAGTGAAATGCTTGGGTATGTAGTTTGTTTATGCAGATTATATTGAAGCAAAGATCATCAATATTAAAGCGAATCATTGAAAAATTATGTTACGATGAAAGCGAGAAAAACAATACAAATAAGAATACACATTCATGTGGTAGAAGATTGAGAGATTTATTAATTTGATGACATTATAAATCGTTATGAATCATGATATGCATGATTGATCGATAGGTAAACTAAGAAATGTTATTAACTCTCATAGACTACTAAATCGAGAAAATTCTAATAAATTAATCATAAAACCAATAATATAGACTCTAATAACATACGAGTAATTGGTTTAAATGGTACTGTATTGCGTATGGTTAATAACACAACAAAATGGAGTTAAAAACAGAAAGGAAGGTTATTGCAGGGTGAAGAAACCCCGAAGCAAGAAAGTGTAGTGTGGAATTTAAAAGCAAGGAAAAACATGAAGTACGCCGTAATACAATCCACGGTGGCATTGCATATGCTCATTTCAATTGTTACATACGTTGTCAGCATCTTCACTTATTTTTATACCCAATGTATTCTGGTTTAGTGCTTTATATAAGGGCCTTTCAAACTACACACTTCAACTCCATCTTCCTTAATTTGGTCTACTACAGTATATACTTAGGGAGATCCTACATACAACTTTTGTTATAAGGTAATCATTCTTGCTACTCGTCGTATAGGAGTATTATTATTCACCCAATCGTCTCACACTAAATATATTGTAAGAGACGCTCTTTTTGAGGGACAGGGACCTCTCACATACTGGGATGAGCGATGTACTATATATTATTATGCTCCGTAGTTTGTTTATCTTAGTTGGTTAACATTATGTCTCACACTTGTTTAATCTAATGGTTTATTCGGGGATGTCCCATCTCTATTATTTAAGCAGGTTAATTGGTCGGTCCGTCATCAAGTTAGAAGAAGAAGAAGATGAGAGAAACGCGATACATGTCTTTGTTAGTTGGAATTATAGCATTATCAACTTTGGTTGGTCTTAATGCAGAAAGTCCATACAAATATTACGATTTGGAAATCACATATGGAACAATTTCTCCCCTTGGTGTATCTCAAAGGGTTCGTTACGTTCTTCTTCACCTCCGTAGTCACGTCTCATGGAAACTACGTACAGTAAATTTGAAAATGCTGCTGTCATTTTGCAGGCTATTCTTGTTAATGGTCAGTTGCCCGGCCCAACTATCGACTGTGATACCAACGACAATGTCATTGTGAACGTCATTAATAAGCTGGACGAGCCATTCCTTATGACATGGTTAGTATGTAGTTCTATTTTCACATATGAGACAGTCTTATGATAGATAAACACTATCAGAAACATATATAACTGATCAATCACATATATATGATGTTGTTTAACTGCAGGAACGGAGTATGGCAGAGGAAAATGTCGTGGCAAGACGGAGTACTAGGAACGAACTGTCCTATACCACCTCACTCAAACTGGACATACAAGATGCAGGCCAAGGATCAAATTGGTACATATAGTTACTACCCGTCAACATCGTTGCATAGAACCGGTGGTGGGTTTGGAGGGTTCAACATTCACAGAAGATCTGTCATTCCCAGCCCTTACCCTGAACCTGCTCAACAGTTTACACTCACTCTCGGAGACTGGTACAAGACCGACTTCAAGGTTTTTCACTACTTCTACTCTAGTATTACTCAACTTAGGCCTGTTATTTGAAGTACTAGGAAGAATAGTTAAGGCCCTGTCTTTCTGGCTGAAAGTGACTCAACTGATCTGAAAATGTCTTGAATATTAGTACTATTTTCTTGGTTTGACACTAAACTGGTGCTGGTGTTTTGCAGGTACTCCGGAAAAATTTGGACTTAGGACGCTCAATGCCCATCCCCGATGGCATACTTATCAATGGACATCCTAGTAACACTGTCTTTATTGGTGATGCAGGTAATCAGCCGACATTCCTAATTGGATTATAATCTGGTTGGGTCATTTTAGGGTCGGGCTAATTTTAGGGTCATAACATCTGAAATGGGTTGTTGTTGTTGCAGGGAAAACATACATGTTTAGAGTGGCAAATGTTGGGACAATGCTGTCAGTGAATGTTAGAATTCAAGGGCACATGTTAAAGCTGGTTGAGGTTGAGGGTTCCCATGTCCTCCAAGAAATGTACGAGTCACTCGACGTTCATCCAGGCCAATCCATGTCCTTCTTGGTGACCCTCCACGGGATGCCTAAGGACTATCATATCGTTGCCTCAGCTCGTTTCACCAAAAAACACCTCGTTGGCCAAGCAGTGCTCCATTACACTGGTTCAACCACTCTCCCTGATGATCCTCTGCCTATCGGCCCTACTTATCAAATTCACTGGTCTATGAAGCAAGCTAGAACTTTGAGGTACGGAGTGCGATCCAACTTCGTCTAATTGTGATTTATATCAGAGATATAAGATGTTAATATTAACAAGTTGGAAGTGATTTGATAGTGTAGATGGAACCTTACAGCGAATGCGGCAAGGCCAAATCCTCAAGGATCTTTCCACTATGGGGGGATACAGATTACAAGGACTCTGATACTGGCCAACTCCGCTGGCAAGATTAATGGCAAGAAGCGTTATGCAGTCAACCAGGTTTCGTACGTGAATCCAGACACTCCACTAAAGCTTGCTGACTACTACAACATCCCTAATGTGTTCAACCTCAACACAATTAAGGATGTTCCTACACCCGGCAAGATAATGGAATACGGAACATCAGTTGTCGGCCTTGCTCTTCATGATTTCGTGGAAATAATCTTCCAAAACAAGGAGACCACCCTCCAGTCTTGGCATCTCGATGGCCATAACTTCTTTGCTGTCGCGTAAGTTCATTGATTTCGTTGGTCGATCATTAATTAATGAGATTTGGTTTGATGATTGTTGTTACATGCATGATGGATCCAGATATGGAGCAAAGGAATGGAGTCCTGCCATGAGGAAGAAATACAATATGGTTGATTCTGTATGGAGGACCACTGTACAGGTAAACTAATACAAACACTGTATGTAGTTATCCAAAAGGTCAATTCGAACTTGGAATCTTTGGTGACGCTGGTTTCTGATACCATGTTAAATGAATAAAAAAAACTTAAGCGGAGGGTTGATGTCCAACTATTATATTTATATTCTGGAGTATTAATTTGAACGTGCAGGTGTACCCAAAGTCATGGACAGCGGTGCTAGCATCAGTAGATAACAAGGGAATGTGGAACCTGAGGTCTGAGATTTGGCACAGGAGGTACCTGGGTCAAGAAGTCTATTTCCGGGTGTGGAACGACGAAAGAAGCCTCCTGTCCGAGGCTGACATCCCTCCTAATGCACTCAAGTGTGGCAAGGCTGCCAACTACTAGCAGATTCATTTATTTGATTATAATCCCAGATGGGCATCGTTAATTATAATGTCGAAAGCATCGGTCACGAAAGGGTGACTGTAAAAATGGAGCCCATATATAAGCTTCACTTACACTAGGATTTGAAAAGAAACAAAATTTATTCTGCAATTTATTAGTAATATCAATTAAGTTTTCCATTTTCTGTGATTCCTTTTTCTTAGTTTTTGTGACTTGTATGTTCATTTGTGAATCATGATGAAGAATCTCCAAAGATTATTGGACGGTCATATTGAAACGGTTTATTGTTACGAAACCAATTCAACCAAAACCTTAAGATGATGGTTGAGGTACGATTATATTCTACTAAAACGGTTGTCAAGGAGCTCCATGGGGGTATCACAATTCATACCATCGAAATCATCAAACACGAACAGTCATCACGTCCAAGGAGAGACTTATTAATCCAAAAAGAATACTACAAATTCAAATCTCAGATCGTTATAATAACATGATCGGTAAAGTGAAGCTTAGAGAAAGTTTATTACTTCCCATAGTATCTACTATCTACTACTGTACTGTATGTACTTTCTAAAACCTATTACAGAATATCTAAGGAAGTCATAAATATACCACACGGCCACTAGCACAAACTCTTAACCTAGACCCTTGATGCAATCAAAATAGATTCAAGGCATGATGGTCAAACGTAATTAAGCAGTGAAATACTTACTGTAGTAGTTTCATTCGTTTTTATTAGCACAGTGATCACGTGAGTTTAATGGCGGATTGATTACGCATTTAAACACTGATTACTCTGATTAGTTGCTCTGGTTTTTTTGTTATAAAAGGACCCTCTTGTAGTGGTGTTAGGACACACAGAAAAATCATCTCGTCTCCTCTTCCTTTCTTACATTTTGGGTAAGACTTAAGAGGTTTAAAGTTATGTTCGTTCCAAAACTAAAATATTATGAAACGAGATCAACTTTTCGTTCGATAAATAATTATTTAAAGTTCATAAGTTTTGGTTCAAAAAATGTTAGTGCACAAACTCTAATATCGTTAGAAAACATACTTCCTCCGATTTTTTATTATTTTCCTCTTTGACTTTTGGTTGAAAAATAAGGGTGTAGGAATGTGTGACTCAAAAGAGAAGAAAGATGAGAGCGAAATGTAAGAGTAATTCTAGACTACATGTTGATGGCCCAAAATAGAAATAAGAAAGAAAGAGTGTTTCAGCCCAATAAGAAAACAAGGAAGATAAATAAAAATCGGAGGGAGTATTTTTTTATTCTACTGTCTGTATCTATTACTCGTAGTTCACAAACCGAAATATCTTTCAATGATCACGGAGTAATTGAAAAAATGGATATACCTGTGATGTTTTAGGAGGGTCACACTAGTTAACGGTAAAAGGGATGGTAAGACCATCTCCAACAATGAGGAGATCTCTCGTATCATCCTCATGATGATGTGCTCATCATGGTCTCCAACTATGCTTTGCATGCGTCAAGTTTTAGCTGAGCGTAGTGATCCTCTAGATTTTCGCTGAGAAGTATGTTGGGTTGATTGTGCTTTGTTTGTAATCTTTATTTTTTGTTTACGTTTTTTTGTTGTTAAAAATCAAAAAATAAAATATTTAAGTTGGAGATTTTTTTCTCCATAACATTGGGTAGTATTGTCACACTATTTCTTTCTCTCTCTATTTTATTTTGTTAATCACATTTAATACAAATCAAAATTAAACTTATTTTTTTCTAATATTAGCTATGGATAACTATAATTATAATAATCCGAGTAATAATAATAGTAGTAGTAGTTCTAATCTCGAACAACAAATGTTAGAAGTTTTTCGAAAAATGAGAGACGAAAGTTTTATAGGTTCTCAATCAAATATCGCTTCGTATTTTTATGTGTGCTTCGTATTTTTATTTTTAAAGTTAATGTAATATTGTGTTTCGTACTTATATTTTTAAATAAATTATTGTGTTTTATTAAGAAGTCCGAGACAATAGGCAGTATGAAATTTGAAAACCGAGTTGAATTATCAAATTAAATTATACGTACTCAATTTTGTTAATTAAATTAGTTAACAAATTATTTTCATAATTAATAAAAAAGTGTGGAAAGGTGGAGTATTAAAAAGTAAGAGTATTAAATGATGAGAGAGGTTAAGGTGATGAAAAAGAGATGAGGTCTAAATGAAGAAGTACAAATGAAAGTAATAGTGGTATACGATTAACCTAAAAGAAAGAGTATCCAAATATAAAGAGAATATATTTCTTATAAAAACAGATACAAAAGTTGTCATTTAAGGTACAAATAGAACATAAAGTGATACCGAAAAGTCATTCCTCAATAAGTTGTTGAGAGACCGCCTCCAATTTGTGTTTTTTGATTGTGAGATGGATGAGGAGAAAGAGAGGTGATGACTGAGTGAAGAGTATTGTTGGAGATGATCTAACCCGATTAATCGACTTTGCTTGCCAATGTTTTTCTCTGAATCACCCCGTGTCTGTTTGGTCATTTCTTCTACTCTCCCTACCATTCTACCAACACAAATCACTCTAGTACTGTAATCAATACTTAACGAAATCCTCTACCATTAATTAAGCTTAATCTTTCAATTTAGCACAAAATCCAGATGAATTGCGAAGTTTGCCAGCTCAAAGAACTGGTATGCGTCTCTAAATTACTCTCTTACCTACTACGGAGTCATTCGCTATATCGTTTTCATTATTCCATGATTGATCATTGTTTCACAGTTCGATTTTTTTTTTTCTGTTTTAATTGCTGTTATAGGAAGTGGAGCACTTCGAGATTAGAGAAATTCTTCGGTGTAAGTTTTTTAGGTTTATTTGATTCCGATGGTTGATTTTTTTTAGGGCTTTCGCTACCAATTTATTCAATTTATGGACACTTGATTCTCTGCTACGACTCCTGCGTTTCAGTTTGCTTGTTCGATTGTTTGATTTGGTCGTAGTTCGGATTTCTTACTCATTGTGAGATGTTGTAGATTGCTACGACTCTTTTGTATTGAGTTGGCATATTCGATCGTTTGATTTGGTTGTCGTTCGGATTTGTTGCTCATTTGGCGTTTCTTTGTTTCGTCAAATCCATTGGTTTGTTATCTTCGCGAGATGTTGTAGATTGCTTAGACTCGAACTAATTTCAATTTGTGGATTGAGCTGATTATTGCTAGTTTACAGGTGTACTGCATACTATAATGTTCCACAGGGCTTTAGGTCTCGTTCGGCCGAAAGATATTGACTTGGAGCTCTTTGACATTACATATGTGAGTTTTGCTTTTTAATGGTAGGGGAAGTCTCATGATTCCTGTGTTTTTAGCTCCATATGTTAGAGAATTTGTAGCCCAAACCTTCATGTTCTTATCCATGCGTAAACCTTTTGGTGGGGACCTAGCTACACCATATGATCGTAAATGATTAGGGTTTGGTTTGGATGAGAGTAATTATTAGAGGAGTAATGAAGCCTCAAAGGAGAACAAAGTGAAGGAAATTGATTGTTGGTGGTGGTAGTTAGATACGAGTAGAAGAGAAGGCGAGGAAGCAACTCTTACCTCCGATCCATACATTACTTAGGGGTTACTTGGGATGAGAGTAATATGTTAAGGGGTAATGGTGCTCAAAATAAGAAGGAAATGGTGGAGAGTGGTGATGTTTTATGGTGTAAAGAGGGGATGAGGGAGGAACAATTACCCCCATATGGGGTAATACATTACTCCCCTCTCCCTAAGTAATGTATTACCTCCATATGGGGGTAATTGTTCCTCCCTCACCCCCTCTTTACACCATAAAACACCACCACTCTCCTCCATTTCCTTCTCATTTTGAGCACCATTACCCCTTAACATATTACTCCCATCCCAAGCAAGCCCTTAAGGGGAAGAAAAGTGCCCTCTTTCGCCTCATTTCCACTTTCTACCATCACTACTCTCCTTTACTTTAGAGTTTGCTTGAGCTTCATTACTCCCTAATAATTACTTTCGTCCCAGGTTACTTCCTTGGAGTAAAGCTGAATGATACTAGAGGATGAAAGACATAAAAATAAAGCAAACATAGGTGTGAATTCTAATGCGTGGTGATGAAATTATTTGCTAGGACTGACCGGACCATTAATTTAGATAGATATAAGTACAGTGCAAAAGTTGTAGATCCGCAGACTAGTTTACTTATACATACATCAAAGAATAGTTTTAACTTGTTATTATTGGCGTAAACTCGAAAATGTAAAACAAATATATGTTCATGTCCTGATGTGATCTTGAATTGACCTGAACCCTTTCAATTCAACACGACTGGAACCCTATATGTGACATCCTCTTTTTACCTGATACGTAATTGGTCCGAGTGGCCATATTGCCATCTCAATTTGTATTAGAAGTTGAAGACCTTAATTTTTCAAACAGAGTTAATGAACCCCGTAACAATTTTATAGGTCCAATGTGGAGATGCAGAACTTGAAAAGAAGATAGATGACAAGATTGAACAATTTATTTGTTGGGTAGAGAAGCACCCCAATAAGAAAAGCCAGGTTTGTATGTCTATTTCTATGTACTGCACATTCTTCCTTATGCCGTCCCCTTTTCTCTCACAAATATAGACAATATAAATGCGATGGAGGTACTCCATTTCTTTTGAGGAAGTTTGAAATAAATTGTAGTGCTTAGGTCTCAGTACTTTTGAGTTTTGAGTCTTAAAAAACTTTACATGACTGAGCCGCAAAATCTTTCTTTAGTAAACTGCTATTGCTAGTTTTATATCCTAATCAAACTAGTTAGTTTTTTGAGCATTTATTGAAGCTTGTGCTTTATGGCTTTAGTGGTGTGTATTCCACATTTCCCTCTAATCCAGCATAGGATTCTCTCTAAGTCGGTTTAGGTTATTCTGGCAAAACAAAGACACGAGGAATATGTTTATGAAGTAAGGGGAAAGGGAGATGATAATAGTCTTTGTATAGCTTATGTTTGGTTCTGAGCATTTAATCTTTTAGTTTCCATATACTGTCACTTCGACTCAAACTGTCCACCGTCTACAACTCCACACTACGGGTATCCTACATATATCTACAGCATGACTTAATTTTCTTTTCTGCTGCTCAGGTATGTCTTTCATTCTATGAAGTAAAGAGCAACAAGGCAATCTGGTTCAACAGAGTCGAGCGTTTGTATTGGGAACAATGGTATATTAATTTGAATGTGGCCCAACAACATAGAGCGACCTCTGGCAAGTCTTACCACTCTAAAGTTTTGGACTCGGGAGGTAAGGTGATAGATATCATTCGTGTATATTTGTTAATTTTTATATTACATTATTTCTCTTATCTGAATGGAGCGTCTCTAACCTTTTATGACTGCTTTTTGTAGAGAGTTCAGCAGAAGATAGAAGTGCTCAGAGGACTGCAAAAGAAGCTACACTACGGGAAGTTTTGTTTCAAATTATAAAGTTCGTAAATGAGAAGAAGGATCACATTCCTCCCATCCCAAGCCGTGAAGGAATCTCGTTTCCATATGAGATCACTATACCAAGGTCGGTCCATCATTTAATCCACTTCCGCTGATGCACTCTAGTTTGTTCAGACTGATAAAAACGTGCTCTTGTTGCTGAAATTTGGCTTACTGCAAATGGCTTCTCTTTGTTGATATCTCTTTTACTATACCATTCCATTACTTGGTTAGATTGTTGTTTCTTTGTGCCCCACACTGGCTGTGGGTCCAAAGGGTGGTTTTTTTATACTAAATAACTTTACCAACTACTTGGCTGAAATGTGCATGCATGAACTACTCCATGTTGTTGTAGGGATGTTGGATGACATATCCTTGCAGCTGCGTGAATTAAACTCCTCATTATATTATTCCCGTTTCAATGTTCGATTCTTGTCTTTCTTCAAAGCACTCCATGCGGCCTCTAAAGTCATTTATATGAAGATTATGTCACAATTTAATGCTTGTCTTGTTCAGCTCAGCTCATCAGACACTACGTTTAGGATGGATGTGATCAAGAGGATGCTTCACTCCGGACATCCAACCTTGCTTTAGTTAATCGTTCAATGGTCTCCAGTAAGTTCATCAGCAGACTTCCCACTGCAGTTAATTTCATGTTTGTTGGGGTACTTACTTATGAACATACAATTATCCAACTTCCAATTATGTACATATACTGCCTTCTTCTTGGAGTAGTTGTTCTTGTGTGTGAGGACTGATGATTGTAGTCATACAAGTGAAATAGTGAATATGCTGATATTTCTAATTGGATGGAAAACTCCGCGGACTGGTTGTTGTATGTTACGGAGTAGTATGTACGTATCATGTATGGACTGATTGTTGTTGTCATACAAGTGAATAGTTTCATATTCGCAAAAGTGTTGATTGACCCCCTTAATTTTACCTAATTGTAAAATTAAGTCCCATAAGTTTCAATTGTAGTAATTTAACCCACAAGTATGACATAATGTAGAATTCAAGTCAATCCAAAATCTCCTCCCAATTTTTCATACACCCACAAATACTTACAACACTAATAAGCAAAGTTGAAATTACATTGTTGCCACGTATAAATAGTAATAGAAAAAAATAATCACTTTGAAGAGACACAATGATTCTATCGAACTAATAGAATTCTGATAACAAACAATAATACTCCCTCCGATTTTTATTTATCTTTCTTGTTTCCTTATTGGGCTGAAATACACTTTCTTCACTATTTCTATTTTGGGCCATCAACATGTGGTCTACAATTACCTTATATTTCCATTTCATCCTTCTCTTTTGAGCCTTCCTACCCCCTTATTTTTCACTCAAAAGTTAAAGGGAAAGATAATTAAAAATCGGAGGGAGTATTAAAAAATCATAACCAAAAATATAAGATTCCTAGGAACAATATTGAACTGAACTAAATTAAACTGAGCTGAACGGAATTGAAGTGAGTTGAATTGAACTGAACTGGAGCAGACTAAAAAAAAAGATAATTGTTATGAAACATAATATGTGGATGTCCATCGGGCCTTATAGCCCACTGTAGACACCGCATTTTGCCTGCTAGTGTCTATAGCAGTTCCCGACAAAACACCCGATGATGATCAGACGGAAACATGACTTAGTATACTCGAATATGGGCTCGGAATCAATAATATCCGACGTGGGCATTTAGCGGAGTACAAATCTCTCAAAACCAACCTTAAATTCAGGCCCAGTGGGTTGTCCCGAGTAAAATGAGACTAATTTGGGTCAAAATCGACACCAAAAATAAAAACCGTCTTTTGACGACCGGGTCAAAACCCGGTCAAAGACGAATCCGTCCTCAAAATCAGCCAAGTCCGCTTCTAGAAACTTGCGCCCAAACACAATTTTAAAAAAAAAAAAAAAAGTCAACCATTTCCTAAAATGGCTCGCCAACCCTATCCACTCGATCGAGTGGATTGACCTCACTCGATCGAGTGGAGCCACAAAAACGCAACAGACCTCTTTTTTAGGGCACTCGATCGAGTGACCCTAGGTCGAGGGATAAACTCTATAAATACCCCTCCTTGTGCTCTTCATTTTCAAGAATTTTCATGTGCCATTTACCCTACATTTTCTACCCTAATCCACCCATTCTCTCTACACTACAACCCTAAGCAACACTAAGCAAAAAACCGAGTCATTGTCCCTCGAAAAACCGACAAAACCATCCATACACACACACCATAACTTTACATACATCCTCGATACTCCCGCGTTCCCGTCGCTATTACGAGTCCATTGCCGAGGCCATTCTAAGCATGTATGTTGAGGGTGTCATCAACCCCGTCTCAATCTTTACCATCTCTATATTATGCATTTTTATGCTTTATATTATAATCGTATTAGTATACTAACACTAACGTTTGATTATCGTATACTAACTTTTTAAAATTTTGTTACTAACTTTTTTATTCTTTCGCATTCTAACATTTAACGTTTATATACCACGTATACATACATAATATTAAAACTCGGATTCGAACACGTTTGACTATGATGACCATCTCAAGTCCGTTTAATCCCTTTACGAGCCACGACGGAGGTGGCACCCTTTCGAGGAGCGCCGCCTCAATGTACTCAAGGGCGTAACGTGATCGTGGTCATTCGTAGTTGAACGCGTACGATTCCATTTCTAAGATTAGCACGAAATCCGTTGATGCGAAAATCGATATCACATAATCCATTAGGATTAGTATCGATGTCGTGACGCGGAGGGACACAATTTCGTCACTAATCAAAGTTTTCAATCCCATAATGACATTTTTCACAAAATTCCGATGACGGTATTACAATCGTGTAGTACACGATTATAGCTCCGAAAACCGAGTTAAAATTAAATCATGCCATATTTCTATCTAACTCGGCCAACAATCGATTTTAAAATAAATAAATCGGAATAGCCACCTTTTCCGAAACGAGTTATAACTCGTACAGGGGGCACTCGACCAAGTGCCATGGGCCACTCGATCGAGTAGCACCCCAAAAACCGGGCAGTAGCTACCTCGAAGACACACTCGATCGAGTCCAGGCCATGACTCGATCGAGTGGGTCCTTTAGCCCAACAAATCCGAGCGCTTCAAGCATCATCCGAGCCTCGTCTTTTTTTACGACTTAGTCGTAGCGTGCAAAGTCAATCACGTGATCTACCATTTCAAAACTCATGCATATCATTTCACTTAAACGACTTTGATCGATTGTCTTTCACTATTAGTCTTGTGTCGACGACTCTCTAGTCGTATCCGACACATGACTAATTTAGACGCCAATTTCTTCGATGTGATAAGTCGGGACAAGGCATCGAGATTTGGGATCGGGCTAGCACCACGTCTAGGTCCCACATCTCCGTCCTTCGTTTAGTACACAATATAATGTGTATTTAATCGAAGTTCGTCCATTTGAGCAACTTACGATCTAGTTTGCATTTATTGTATACGGGTCCGTTTCAAGTTATTATTTATCGTTTTTTATACTTTCCGTTTATGTTTTTTTATTGTTCGTTATTTTGTATTGGCCGGGTTGTATTTTCACCTGTGTATTTTGTACGTATTTACGAGCTTTGTTTATTTTGATGCTTATCGCTTTATAAATGAACCTCGCATGCTAAACTATTCCGACAATAATTTAGATGCATTAAATGACGCAGCTAACAAATAATTCACATGCTTAGCCAAAAAACAATGTTTGCATATCATTTAGTCATTTTACTAGCGCGCGTACACGAACACGAACGATTTCTTAGTAGAGGCGCTAAGTGCGGGCGGGGTTGGGTGTCCTTAGTGGGCTTCCCAACACGTACCCTCACCCCTTACTCAGAACCTCGGTTTCCGGATGTCCGAAACCGTTGGCGCACGAGAGTCATTCAATACACGATAACCGGTAGTGACCGGTATCGGTATCGCAATGCAAAGGGACGAGCCACATAAACTCTGAAATCGAAATGGGCCGTACTTTGTGTACGGTCCACAACGACATAGAGTGGGTTCGAACGGTCCGAATTCCCACAAAATTCGGTGGCGACTCCAACTTTGACTTAAATTTCAACCCGAGATCAATCTCACCACGAGATTCATTCGCCTACCCAAACCCGCGCGTGGCCGCATCGGGGTGGACCTACGTCATGTCCACACCCACTATGATGTAACCCTAAGTGTACCATGTACTATATATATGCCCCTTGATGGATGAACACCTGTGGACATGACATAGGTCCACCCCGACGCGGCCACGCGCGGGTTTGAGGAAGCGAATGAATCTCATGTGAGATGGGTCTCGAGTTGAAATTTAAATCGAAGTAGGAGTCGCCACCGAACTTTGTGCGTGGGAGTTCGGGCCCATTCGAAACCCACTCTATGTCGTAGTGGACCGTGCACAAAGTACAACCCATTCCGATTTCAGAGTTTATTGGGTTCATCCCTTAGCATTGCGATACCGATACCGACATTATCGGTAATCGGGTATTGAATGACTCTCGTATGCCAATGGATTCGGACATCCGGAAACCATGGTTATGAGTAAGGGGTGAGGGTACGTGTTGGGAAGTTCACAAAGAACACCTAACCCCGCCCGCACTTAGCGGTCTTTACTAAGATATCGTTCGATTTTGGTGTACGCGCGTTAGTTCGACGGTTGAATGATATGCAAACAAGGCTTTTTAGACTAAACATGTGAATTATGTTTGTTCTACGTCATTTAATGCATTTAAATTTAACGTCAAAGTTGTTTTAGCATGCGGGTCGGGGTTCGTTTTAGTATAATAAAAAAAATAACGAAAATAAGATACAAAGACAAAGAACAAACGGGTTAGTAACGGTTTGTAAATTGAATAAAAGATGTAAATATAATGCAATGCATGGTTTTGAAAAGATTTGTCGAGACCTGAAATATACCGAAAAGCCCGCTGTTTTATAAAAAAGGAAAAGATGTTTTTTAAATCGTTTTGAAAATCGAACTTAAAAAAACAATGTTAGTTCTCTCCGCGTTGAAATCGTCGTATTTGTTTTTAAGACTATATGACGATTTTTTAGCATCAACGAGATTAATTTAGTTCCTTTTGATGCGATATTCGACTATGGAATCGATATCGTATTTTTAAGAACGTTTATTTTATATAGAAAATTATATTGTAGTATCGATATTAGAAAAGGAGAAAAACGTGACGATGACCCATAAAAAAAAGACAGACGGACGACAGAAAGAGAAGAAAAGGGAGAAGTCGGGATTTGTAACACCCTCAACCTACATGCTTGACTATCTCGAAAACGGCCTCGTAGTAGCGGCCTAGGCGCGGGAGCGTTAAGATGTATATAGGTGAGTTACGGTGTGTATGGTTCGGGATTTGGCGAGTTTTGCTCTCGAGTTTGTATACGGTTTGCCTAAAATTGCCTAGAATTTTGGGTTGTGAATGGTCGGGAATCCTATAGGATTTCTAGAGGAAAAATTGGAATATAATATGCCTAGTATTGCTGGAATTCCGGGTTGTAATTTGTGTGTCGGGATTGGAATTGTTGTGTTGATGTTGTAATTGATGTCGGGAATTATGTGTATCAATTGTGTGTGCAAGGGTGGGGTATTTATAGGATGAAATACCGACTTGGGATAGGAGATTGATATCTTGCAAAGGAAGAAAACAACCGGTTGAGATGAAGTGGGATTCCGTCTTTGGATAGGAAAATGTTACTTGCATGGGAAGAAACACCTGGTTTAGATGGAGTAGGATTCCTACTTTGTAGCTGATATTTGTGTAGTATTTGACTTCGAGTCAGATTTTTGAAGTAGCGTGACAGATTTTTATGTCTCGGAAACGTCTTTGACCGGGGTTTGACCCGGTTGCTAAAAGACGATTTTGCCCTTGGTGTCGGTTTTGACCCAAAATAGTCTCATTTGACTGGAAACGACCCACTGGGTCTGAATTTGAGGTCTGTTTTGTGAGATTTTTACTCCGCTAAAAGCTCGTGCCAACTACTATTGATTCCGAGTCCAAAAATCGAGTGTATTAAGTCATATTTGCGTCCGATCATCATCGGGTGGAAACTGCTATAGACACCTGGCGGTGAAAATGTGGGTGTCTACAACACCTCTCTGATTTATCTCATTCATTTATTTCTCTCTAGTTTCTCTTCTCTCTTACTTTTCCAACACGTTATCAGCACGAGTCTCTAACCCTAATTTTGTTTTTCGAGCTATGTGCAAATCGAACCCCTGACTTCATGTGTGTTACCTTTCTCCTCTCCAACTACACTCTAATATCTTACTGATTAAAATATCACTACATCACACATAAAGCTATATACCACAGAAAGTATGTAATTAAGGAAATTTGATTGATTACATTGATTACGAAAATCACATGTTTTACATAGAAGATATCACATATAATATTTAATATGGAATGTATGATCAATTTTTTTTTAAAAAGTATAAACATATTGTATTCCGTTTTAACCAAACAGTTGCATTATTTTTGTTAATAGGAGATTGCACTATCCCGTACAATATTTTACATAGAATATAAAATAGTTATGATTATTATTCTATATCTTTCTGATCATATTCGAAAATCATATTCTTAACATCGATATAAAATTTAGTAACTATATAAAAATGGAATATATATTCCGATTGCTCATACAAAGCCTAATACATAGAAAAAACTCACCGAAAATTCTCTATATACTCCCTCCGTCCCAATGAATTGTTTGCCTATTCCATATTGGGGCGTCTAAATGAATTGTTTGCCTTTCTATTTTAGGAATATTTTTTATATGCAATTTGATCATTCTCATTAGTTTTGCTCTACATGTCACTCCCCCATTGGTTCCCTTAACCTTGGTGCCAAAAGAAAAGGCAAACAATTCATTGGAACGGAGGGAGTACTACTCTAAGACAATAACAGTTACTAACATTTTTCTCAAAAATACACTAATTTAAATTGAGAAGTACAAGAACATTTCACTAATAAATTCCGAAACTATTCATTTTCATTAATGTCAAAGAAATTGACAAAAAAAACTTCTTTTTATGAAAATACTTAGATAAATTTTAAGATATGATGTCATTAACCTTGAGAAAAAAATCAGTTATCTAAAAAATTTAATTTTGAAATGAGCTATTTACTTTAACTTTTATAAAGATATACTCCCCCGTCCCAATGAATTCTTTGTCTATTCCATATTGGGGCATCTCAATGAATTCTTTGCCTTTCTATTTTAGGAATATTTATATATATATATATATATATATATATATATATATATGTAATTTGACCTCCTCATGAAGTTGGCTTCACATGTCACTTCATCATTGGACCTTTTCCCTTTTGTGCCAAAAGCAAAGGCAAACAATTAATCGGGACGGAGTGAGTATACTCGATACCACTAAGATCTTCTCATTTATTCAAATGTGAGGATTATAATTATCATATAGAAAGATTATTTTGGTACGGGAGAGTACAAAATACGGAATATACTATTAAAATCCATATAAAAAAGTTTCACAAATTATATAATATAAGTCTTACACTGAGAACGTATCACGGTGTGCTAACCATTAAAAAAAGTTCATCATTATACAATTTTTGATAAATATTTATGTATTTTACGGTATGTTAAAGCGAGAAGTTGGTATCTCGAAATGTGAGATGACATAAACCGAGTATATAAAAAATATAGACAATATTTTCATTAATTACACGTTATTTAATACTCCGTACATTTCAAGTCATTACTCAAATATTTTGATTAGTTTTGCGATTTAAAAAATATTTTCCTATTTCTAAAGTACACCGTCGATAAATAGTAAAAATAAAATAATAAATTTTTTTATTTTAAATCTTAAATGAAATATTTTATACGATAAATATTTTATAAATACCGTGCATTGCACGGGGTCTATACTAGTAATTAATTATTATGCATCTCATCACTTCTTTAATTTCATTATTTTATTTTATGGTAAATCGTTTTATGTCATTTATGGTTGTATGATACTCCGTTTAATTCATGACATAAGTCGTGTTATTTTGTTCAATTCACAGTGATTCACAGATGAAAAAGAAAGTTTGTGCATGTTCATCATGCGTGCATCATCATTATGCATAAAGTACTAATTAGTACAAATCATGTTCTTGCGCTTGGGTTTTGATGTAAGTATTAGTCCACACGTATTCATTGTCCATTGCTCATTCAATTTCATCCATCTTCTTTATATAAATTCAAGGACCAAAAACAAGTAGGTGGCACCCTCCATCACTCTCCATTTGAGAATAGGCCTATTTTTTTGCATTTTGTGTTTTTGCATTTGATGAAGCAAAACTTCTTCTACACTGTCATTAGTCAACCTGTCATTAATACTCCTCTACATCCCCGAAACATCCATTAGTACACCTTCTCATTCCAATAAAAATTCTTTCCATCTTTTCAATCAGCTTAGGGAAGTGATGCAACCACACGATTACACATGTATATTCATTCTCGAGGTAAGTCATTATGGATATCTGCAATCTGCTTAGGACATTGACTGCTAATCCCTCCAAGAATGACTGCATTGTTCTTCGTATCCATCCATCTTTACTTTGTGTTCACTTCTGATTTTGGATATAAAACGCTCCTGCAAATCTCCAATTCCATTCATCATGTTTTACCAGTACTTCAATCGTCACTCTCTAAAAGGTTGATCAACTCAGTACCAAACCAACAAAAACTGTATCCTGAATATGTCTTCAACAATGTCTGATCCGATTAAGGAAACTTCTCCACATTATGTCAAGGTAATACTAATTATGTTTTTTTATGTTCTTCGTACTATGATTTTTATATATCTCTCATATTCGGTTTAATATTCAATCGTGTTGTGGTTTGGTTGGCCTAATTATTCTTCTTTATTTTCTATTGTTTTATTAGTGGTTTTGCTTTGAAGTTTTGTTTCTTAATTACAGACTTACAGTGATCAGATTTGTTCTATGTGTTTATGGTGATTTTTTTTTTAAAATTTGGGATTGATTTTATTTTGTATTTTCTTCATTTTGTTTTGCAGATTGTTTGGATCACTGGAATTGGTATGATATGATTATAGCTCATTTTTATTGATTAATTTTCTTAATTTTATTGATTAATGATTTGGGTTTCAATAGTTTTGTATATAGTTGATCAAGTTGTTTGCTTTTTAGTTGAATGAGCAGGAGTAATTGATTGATTTTATTTGTATTTTCTTTATTTTATTTTGCATGTGTTTTAAATAACTGGAACAAGCCGTGTAATTGGTATGAGATGATTACAACTCATTGTTATTGAATAATCTTCTTAATGTTAGTGATTAATGATTTGTATTTAAGTAGTATCATATACTCCGTATAAATTATCAAGTTGATTACTTAGAATACGATCACTTAGATTAGATTGACAGGAATTTGATCGATTGTTCAATTCAAATTAGCAAGCAGGAATTAATCGAATTTGAAAAGATGAACCTAATGATGCGATCTCTTGGCTGTGATTCAATGTTTTATTTTTTTAGATCAAAGTAATTCAATGTGTCTTTGATGATTGTGTTTAATCGCATATAATAATCCTTAAAGTATTTGTTAAGCACACGTAAATGCACATGTTCATTTGATTAAGTTTTTTTGTTTGAATTGAATTAGCGAAAAAAAAGGTGATTATATTTTTTTACAGAAAAAATAATATTGTACTCCATAATTGTCACATTATAATTAATCTCGCAACACTAATAGTTTGATAATTTTTGTCATGTTATAATTAATCTCGCAACACCAATAGTTTGATAATTTGTTTGATATTTAGAAAATTTAATAGGTTATTAGTAGTAATTTATATGGAGTATTATATTGCAAGATCATCTCATATGAGAATTTGTGATTATGAGAATTTGTGATTATGTTAAGTTCTTCTATATTTCGACATGGTGTATTTTCGAGAGAAAATATTGGGAAATTGTTATGACTCTTACTACAAAATACGTATGAAGAGTCTAGCGATACTAGGAAATACTCTAGAGGGGGGGTGAATAGAGTATTTAGGTACTTTTAAAATTTTAACCGATATATTACACCAGAATCTTATTAGAAAAGATATAGTGTAATATTGCGTTAGTAGAATGGCTAAATAAAATGAAGTACAAAAAATATTTGCTACTATACTTACTACTACAAAGTATAAGTATAAGAAATAGCAAAGCGCGATAAAACGTAAAGTAAATAACACGAGCAGTTTTAACGTGGTTCGGCCCAATTGAAAAGCCTACGTCCACCGGTGTCTTTATTTATAAGTGTACCTTCTCCGGATTACCTTACAAATAAGACGATCACGATTAACTCTAATCGTGATGGTGTGAGTGATGTGAAGTACTCGGTGTGTGGGATGTTAAGCCCACGACAATGAAGGATGTTAAGCCTTCGGTGTGAGGGATGTGAAGCCCTCGGTTTTTGAACGATGTGAAGCGTTCAAGGTGTGAACGATATATGTCGTTCGATTGAGTAACCACTACTCGACTCGTGTATCTATACTATTCAAGTTTACAGAATTTCTCTAGCTATGAATACAATTCAATTGTCTAGAGAGAATAATGAAACTATATGACTTCCCAGTGTAAACAATTAAAACACGATATTATATAGCCAAGACTTAAACCGAAAAATATTGCAAAAAGCCTTTTGAAAGAAATGTGATTTTGTTTTTGCAAAGAGAAAAATGTGTATCAAAGTCATGTTTTTAAAGTGAGGAAAGGCATAGTATTTATAGGTGAATTATTCTCTTTAACAAAGGAAATAAGATCACCTTAATTGATGTGCTTCCTTACTTAGTGAAGATATGGTAGGTAGAATATCAATCAATCAAGATAAAATATTTAAGTTTCCTTGCTTAATGATTTTCTAATATCTTTTAAAGAATCAAGATATTTTGAGAATCATTTATTATGAAAACTTTTATTTTCTTGATATATAATTTCCTCCTTTAGATTATCTTCTTTCGACACAAGATTCACTTTGATATACGATAAAAGATTTAATCTTAAATCTTGGCGGCTCGTGTAAAATGCTTACGGAGAAGATTAATGTAACCTTTGTAAAGGTTACTTTATCTTTGTCATATGATTTCTTTACCCTCTTTACATTAATAATCCTAAGCCTCCTGACTTCCCCCTTGATCCTTTATCCAAGTGTCTTCTTGTAATTAAGCTCCCTTTACCTGTGCTGTACATCATAACTTGTTCATACCAATCACGTTACTTCAAACTTCACGGCATATATATAAAACTTGATATAAACAAAACAAACGAGATCTAACCCCTAGATCCAACAAATTCCCCCTTTTTGATTATGTCAAGTTTTCTTTGAAGTTTCAAGGTGATACCAGGACATTCTACTCTACCACTCTCGAGGAGGTAGATAAGAATCCTGAGCTAAACAAGGTTTTTATCAAGAGAACGTTATTAGTCAAAGAGATGAACCCCTTTCCCCCTCTTGACATCATCGAAAAGGGTCGATCAGCCTGGAAAATATCACACGAGAAATCATAACAGTCAAGCAAGGTTAATGTAAACAAGCATAAGGATATATGTCAGGCATACATCAACCAAAATGATAATAAAATCCGGACATTAGAAGTGAAAGCAAAGTCATTCACTAGAGGACAGATCCTACAGCTATACTATGAGCTGACTTTATTTATTGGAAGAGATAAAGGCTTGTAGAGAAGTGACTCTTTATCCTCGGTTCTGTCCTCGCAGATGGTGAACTGCCTGGCAAGTTGCTTCATATATCTGGCGTAGTCTATCCATGACTGTATCATGCCTGGCAAGTAGTGTCCTGTTTGCAAACTTCACTTCATTCACTGCATCATTGATCCCTTCCCCAATCTCATGACCTGCCTTCTTGAAGCCAATGATATCATTCCCCATCACTAGCACACGAGCCCTAATGTGTGACAAATGACCCTCTAACTTAGCCAACCCTGCACCAAACTCAGTTCGAGAAGCATTGAGAGTTGTGGTTAGATTATCCACCTTTTGTTCAAGACGAGCGAGCACGTCTAAGGATGGATTAACCTCTGGCTGCGGAGGCTGTGTTGTGATCAGGATAGCTATCTCATTTAACTTGCTGAGAATATCATTGCTGAAAGTTTCAGGGACCATAGTCATCACTTCTTTGCCCTTATCATGTACCGTAGACGAGCATTCCCCTTTCACCATAGGTGAGTATTCACCTTTGACCTTAAGATCCCCACTTTCATCCAAGACAGACATTTGCTTTAAAAAACCTGTGGTCATGATATCACAGGGAGTTTCGAACAGAGCCGACTTGCTTATAACCCCCCTAATCTTAAGAGCTTTTGATAGCCACATCCCATAAGGGATGCAGGTGGATCCATTTGGTTGTGATGATTTAAGCTCAGACAATATATGTTCCATGTGACTGATCATTAAAAAGGGTAGGTTCACTCTGTTTCCCTTGAGAATGTGGTGAAGCAGGATAATCTCATGAATATGCAACTTGTTTGTCCCAGTTTTTCTTGGTAATAAAGATGAGTATGAAGTGTTAAAAACAAGCTTAGCAACAGGGTTCAGACTAACTCCAGACACTATCGAGATCTCTGTTGCCTTAGGATCGAGTGTTTTCTTGATTTCAAGAATTTGTTCGGAACTAAAACCCCTCCAACCAGCCCATGCATGTATCTCTACTCCCCCACATGGTACCCCTAGAATGTCACCAAAATCCTCCATTGATATCTTAATATACTTATCACCAAAGTTAGCATATAACACCCTATTTTCTATCTTCAGTGTTGCCCAAAATTGAGCAATCTGAACAGGGTATACATGATGACCCATATCTAGAAGATTTTCCCATTCTTGTAAGGCCAGTAAGTCACGGAGTTTCGAGACACAGGGGTTTTCGTCAAACCAAGCAGACAGATACTGACGACCAGATACAAAAGAGTAGTTTAGTATTTTCTTTACCTGATCGTTCTCAAGTCTTGTCATGCGGACATTCTCGATTTCGGCCAAGATCACGTCTTTACCAATGATAGTCCCCTTTTCTTCATCAGCATGCATATTGCCTTTCATACACCTCTTCCGTTTCCCCACTGCAACAACTTCCTCAATGATTTCGACTTCCCCTAGTTCCTCTGTTTCGACAGACCGAGTGTCTAGGGTCAAATCTCTACTAGCCGATCGAAGGTTCTTTTTGTGGGGAATATAAGAGGCAGCCTTTTTTGGTGCCATGGGAGAGTTCAGAATGAAAGAAAGTTTTGAGGAAGAAGAAGGAGTTGGGTGAAAAATAAAGGACGGTGGATAGGTAAAAGTGGGTGAAAAGAGGGTTATTAAAGAGTTGTAATGATGAAAGATATGGAAAGAATAAAAAGGTGAGGGTTTTCAGGAAGGAGAAAATATTTGGAAGATTTTAATCTAATAAATAAAGTAGCTGAATGAGTGTAGTTACGGAAATAATATTGTAGTGAATATTTTTGTAGAGCAAATATACCATAAAAAAATGAATGGGATATAATTTTACTAGGAAATAATTTCAATTTGAAATTACTTGGAATATTCAAGATTCTTACTTGAATATAAGGAAGTAAAATTATATGTCTTATGGTACATAATATAATGTCCGAAAATACCATATCGTCAATGAGCACAACAAAAACTTAGACAAATATACAAAAACGATACGAACCTGTACATGAATCTAGGTCATATAAACACATACTAACATCACCCCAGTCTTCGTCAAGTAAATAGAAGAAAAGCAAACATCTAAAGACATTTTCAGTTTTCTTTTATCAAACCAAGTTCTAACCGTAATTCCTCGAACCGTTCCCTTGGTAGTGGTTTTGTAAGAATATCGGCAATTTGCAATTTAGACGGACAAAATTCAAGTTCGATATTACCCTTTTCAACATGGTCTCTCAAAAAATGATGTCGGATGTCAATATGTTTGGTACGAGAATGATGAGCAGGATTTTTTGAGATGGCAATGGTACTAATGTTATCACAAAAAATAGGTATGGTTTTAATATTAACACCGTAGTCCCTCAGCTGCTGACGTAACCAGAGTAATTGAGTACATACCAGAGATGCAGCAATGTATTCACCTTCGGTGGAGGAGAGTGCCACTGTTGCTTGTTTCTTAGAGCCCCAAGATATAATACATGATCCTAGGAATGTCACCGTTCCTGAAGTACTTTTTCTATCAATGTAGCATCCAGCATGGTCTGCATCTGAATAACCTTTTAGATCAAAATTATCATGCATAGGATAAACTAATTGAAGATTTTGAGTACCAATTAGATAGCGTAAAATACGCTTGACAGCTGTAAGATGAGATTCTTTAGGATCAGACTGAAACCGGGCACAAACACATACACTATGCATGATATCGGGTCGGCTGGCAGTTAAATAGAGCAGAGATCCGATCATCCCTCGGTAATGTGTATTATCCACCGACTTACCTCCTTCGTCTTTATCGAGCTTGGTCGTTATAGCCATAGGTGTAGGAGCAAGTTTTGCTTTATCCATTCCGTATTTCTTAAGAAGTTCACTTACATACTTTTGTTGATGTACGGTTATTCCTCTTTTCGATTGCTTAATTTGTAGACCCAGGAAGAAGCCTAGCTCACCCATCATACTCATCTCGAATTCTGATTGCATTAGGTTTGAGAAATATTTGCAGAGCTTTTCATTTGTTGAGCCGAAAATAATGTCATCCACGTAAATTTGAACAATTAACGTGTCTTTCTCGACATTTTTTGTGAAGAGTGTTTTATCAACGGATCCTCTCTTGAACTCATTTAGAAGAAGGAACTGAGAGAGTCTATCATACCAGGCTCTATGTGCTTGTTTTAACCCGTAAAGTGCCTTGTCTAGTTTAAAGACATGGCTCGGCGACTCCATACTTTCAAATCCTGGGGGTTGTTCTACGAAGACTTCTTCTTTTAGGTAACCATTCAGAAAAGCTGTTTTAACGTCCATTTGAAACAATTTGAACCCTTTGTGTGCAGCGTATGCAACTAGTAGCCGAATGGCCTCTAATCTTGCCACTGGAGCAAAGGTTTCGTCAAAATCTATTCCTTCTTGTTGATTGTATCCTTGTACAACCAACCTTGCCTTGTTTCTGACAATGTTTCCGGAGTCATCCAGTTTATTTCTAAATACCCAACGTGTCCCTATCACTTTTCTATCTGATGGTCTAGGAACCAGATGCCAAACTTTGTTTCGTTCAAATTGTCCCAATTCTTCTTGCATGGCTACGATCCAGTCGGAGTCGGTAAGCGCTTCTTTGATATTTTTGGGTTCAATTGTAGATAGAAAAGAGTTTAGAACACAATGATTTCTTAAGGACCTTCTGGTTTGGATTCCCTTGTGATAGTCACTCAGAATTGCGTCTGTAGTATGTGAGCTCTGGTGTTTCCATTTTTTGAGGTTTGTGGGAACATTATTGCTTTTCTTTGATTGTTCTTCTGAGTTGTTACCAGAGGTTATATTATCCTTTTCCGTAGTTCCCCCTGAACTAGTGCCTGTGGTTACATCAACCTTAGAAGGATTGTCTTTGATTCCCCCTGAACTTATGTCCGAGGTTACATTATCTTTAGTGATATTTGGAACTAATGTTGATGCCAACTTATCTTTAGTTTCTGAAGAACTTTTACTTGGTTCTTCATTTACTAGTGATATGTTTGGATCAACACTAATATGTTTTTCACTAGATTCAGCATTGGATCCTTCTATATCTTTTTCCTCTTCATGAAGTTCAGGTGCATCCTTTCTAGTGAGCCAAAAATCTGGATCGTCATCGTCTTCTTCTTCGATGTCGTCCTGACTTATGGAATTAGTCTCATCAAAAATTACATGGACGCTTTCTTCAACACGTAACGTTCTTTTGTTATACACCTTGTAAGCTTTGCTATGATCTGAGTATCCTAAGAAAACAGCCTCATCACTTCGAGGATCAAATTTACCTAGATTATTTTTCCCATTGTTGTGAACGAAGCATTTGCTTCCAAAACATCTGAGATGAGAAACTTTAGGTTTCCTTCCTCTTAGAAGTTCATAGGGTGTTTTCTTTAATACTGGTCTGATCATCGCTCTATTGTGAATATAGCAGGCTGTATTCACTGCCTCGGCCCAGAAATTTTTGGGCAAACCGCTACATAACAACATGGTACGAGCCATTTCTTCAAGCGTTCGATTCATTCGTTCAACTACTCCATTTTGTTGTGGAGTCCGTGGAGCAGAGAAGTTATGCCCTACTCCATGTTCTCTACAAAAACTTATGAAGGATTCGTTGTCGAATTCGGTTCCATGATCTGTTCTTATAGATACAAGATTACAACTATACTTGTTTTGGACTAGCTTCATTAGGCACTCGAATTCATCAAAGGTTTGATCTTTCGAGCTAAGGAAGACTGGCCAAACAAATCTAGAGAAATCATCTACAAGGACAAATACGTACCGGCTACCTCCTCTACTTCTTATTCTCATGGGTCCGCAAAGATCCATATGAACAAGTTCTAGAGGCTTGGTAGTGCTTACGAACCTTTTTGGCTTGAATGAAGATCTCACATGTTTACAACGTATGCAGGTGTCACACGCCTTGGTAGTGTCGAAGGTTATGGAAGGTAATCCTTCAACAAGATCCAGAGATCTGAGTTTATTAAGACCGAAGGGACTTATGTGTCCAAATCTTTTATGCCAAAGTAGTGGATCAGCGATGGTAACGCTCATGCAGGTGACAGCATTGTCGGGTAGGGTTTTGATGTCGGCTATATAAACGTTGTTTGATCGTTCCCCCTCCAGGATGACATTTGAGGAACCTTCTCGAATAATTCGGCATTTATTATTATGAAACACCACTTTGTTTCCTCGGTAACATAATTGAGATATGCTTAAGAGACTATGCCTTAGTCCTTTTACAAGCAATACGTTCTCAATGCAATGTGAATCCGATAGGCCGACTTTTCCAATACCGATTATCCTCCCTTTCTTATTGTCTCCAAAGGTTACACTACCTCCGTCATAATCCTCTAATGACAAGAACTTCTTCTTATCACCCGTCATATGTCTTGAGCACCCACTATCTAGGTACCATCTGTGAACCTGCGATAGTCATTTTTGTTTCTTAGGTACCCAAATGGATTTGGGTCCTTTTACATTAGGCAAAGAATCTTTACGCACCCATATTTTTTTGGGTCTATCACAGTGTTTATTGGTTTTATTCTCAGATTTCTTTTTCCACTTTCTTTTGGCATATTTTCTTTTACTGGTTTCCCTTTTCTTAGTCTCTTTACCTTCCATAGTTCTTGAGACACACTCATCCAACTTCTCCTGCACTATTCCTTTTTCTTTTATCAATTCTATGATTTTTAAAGTCAGAGAATTTTTTATTTTGTCATGATTTATTTTTTCAACGTTAATTTCATTGTTTAGTATGGATATAGTTCTTTTTAGTTCCGCATTTTCTTCATTCAGTTTATTAACACTAGCATTGATTTTTTCATAATTAGTGTCCCTTTTTAATTCCTCTTTGTTGATGTTTATATTTGAACAAGTTGTTGAATCGTCTGATACATTTACCTTAGTTTTTAATATTTCAGAGGATTCCTTTTTATTTGTTCGAGTATTTTCACATCCTTTTAGAGTAATATTTTCAAAGGCTATCTCATTTATTTGTTTTAGTAACTCATTTATTTCTTCCTTTTGTTGCTCACATGTTTCCAATACCTCATCAAAATGTAAAAGAAGTTTCTCTTTGGTAAGTTTCCTAAGTCTTTTCTTAAACATTGTAAAATTTACCTCATTGCTTTCCTCATCAGAGTCAGAACTTGAACCACGCGTCTTTGCCATTAGGCACATGTCTTTGCGTATCTGATACTTAGTTGTGTTGTCGTGTTGAGCACTTAGGCAAAAGTTTGCCTCGTCTTCATCTTCAGATTCTTCTTCTTCGTCTGAGTCCAACTCTCCCCATCCACACGAAGCCAACATGGCTTGTTTATGTTGGAACTTTGATCGTTCTCTTTCTCCTTTAGACTTGATATTTTTCCATGTCGGACAATCTTTGATTAGATGCCCGGTCTCTCCACACTTAAAGCATCCTTTATTGTTTTGTTTTGTATTGGAGTTGATACCTTTTTCTCTAAATGAGTTTTTTGATCCAAATTTAAAATTCTTTCGAAAGCGTTTGACAAAAAGGGCTATGTCATCACTCATGATTTCCTCATCATCACTAATAGAACTTTTTAAGGCTATCCCTCTACTCTTAGATGATTCACTCTGACGTTGATTCAGAGAGAGCTCATGAGCCATAAGGTTTCCTAACAATTCTTGATAACTAAGAAGGGTAAGATCTTTAGATTCCTCGATAGCAGTAACTTTAGGTTGCCATTTATCAGTGAGGCTTCTTAAGATTTTTCTAACAAGATCTTCAGTATCAAATTTTTTGCCAAGGTTTCTTAGTTCATTTGTGATGTTGGTGAATCTTGCGGACATTTCAACAATGCTTTCATCTTTATCCATTTTAAATAATTCGTATTGTTGAGTTAATAAATCAATCCTGAACTTTTTGACTTGGGTAGTTCCCTCGTACGCAAGTTCTAAACTGTCCCAGATTTCTTTTGCGGAAACACAAGATGTGAGTCGATTATATTCTTTGGACGAAATTCCTCGTTGCAATAATGACATTGCTCGAGAATTTTTTTCGGCCTTTTTATAATCGTCCTCATCATAGTCCTCTTCATCCTTTATGGTGGTGTTCCCTAGAACATCAACGGATTGGATGACGATAGGACCCTTGATGATAATTTTCCAGCATTCAAAATCTGTTCCTTTTATATAGTGCATCATTTTGTTTTTCCATAAACCGTAGTCTACACCATCAAATGTGGGAAACTTTGAGTTCTTGGAATCCATTTGATCAAAATGGATAACTATAATATCGCTAGTGTAGGATCTACTCTTTTGATGTGAATCAATCAAGAGAACCGGCTCTGATACCAATTGAAGAGTCTAGCGATACTAGGAAATACTCTAGAGGGGGGGTGAATAGAGTATTTAGGTACTTTTAAAATTTTAACCGATATATTACACCAGAATCTTATTAGAAAAGATATAGTGTAATATTGCGTTAGTAGAATGGCTAAATAAAATGAAGTACAAAAAATATTTGCTACTATACTTACTACTACAAAGTATAAGTATAAGAAATAGCAAAGCGCGATAAAACGTAAAGTAAATAACACGAGCAGTTTTAACGTGGTTCGGCCCAATTGAAAAGCCTACGTCCACCGGTGTCTTTATTTATAAGTGTACCTTCTCCGGATTACCTTACAAATAAGACGATCACGATTAACTCTAATCGTGATGGTGTGAGTGATGTGAAGCACTCGGTGTGTGGGATGTTAAGCCCACGACAATGAAGGATGTTAAGCCTTCGGTGTGAGGGATGTGAAGCCCTCGGTTTTTGAAAGATGTGAAGCGTTCAAGGTGTGAACGATATATGTCGTTCGATTGAGTAACCACTACTCGACTCGTGTATCTATACTATTCAAGTTTACAGAATTTCTCTAGCTATGAATACAATTCAATTGTCTAGAGAGAATAATGAAACTATATGACTTCCCAGTGTAAACAATTAAAACACGATATTATATAGCCAAGACTTAAACCGAAAAATATTGCAAAAAGCCTTTTGAAAGAAATGTGATTTTGTTTTTGCAAAGAGAAAAATGTGTATCAAAGTCATGTTTTTAAAGTGAGGAAAGGCATAGTATTTATAGGTGAATTATTCTCTTTAACAAAGGAAATAAGATCACCTTAATTGATGTGCTTCCTTACTTAGTGAAGATATGGTAGGTAGAATATCAATCAATCAAGATAAAATATTTAAGTTTCCTTGCTTAATGATTTTCTAATATCTTTTAAAGAATCAAGATATTTTGAGAATCATTTATTATGAAAACTTTTATTTTCTTGATATATAATTTCCTCCTTTAGATTATCTTCTTTCGACACAAGATTCACTTTGATATACGATAAAAGATTTAATCTTAAATCTTGGCGGCTCGTGTAAAATGCTTACGGAGAAGATTAATGTAACCTTTGTAAAGGTTACTTTATCTTTGTCATATGATTTCTTTACCCTCTTTACATTAATAATCCTAAGCCTCCTGACTTCCCCCTTGATCCTTTATCCAAGTGTCTTCTTGTAATTAAGCTCCCTTTACCTGTGCTGTACATCATAACTTGTTCATACCAATCACGTTACTTCAAACTTCACGGCATATATATAAAACTTGATATAAACAAAACAAACGAGATCTAACCCCTAGATCCAACAACGTAGTATTGGGGTTAGGTTTTCTTTTTCGTCTTAAACAAGTACGGAGTACATCACATTCCAATTATACAAATTCTCTAAGACGGTCTCATAATATGATTATCGTAAGACCTCTTACATGAGAGACACTTATTATCGGTCTCACAATACGATTATCATGAGTTCATGACACCTTTCACATGGGAGAAAGTTATAGAATACTCCCTTCGTGAGAGGTCTCACAATAATCGTATTGTGAAATCGTCTTGCCTGAGACTAATTGTTCTAATTATTATGTTTAACACAAAAACTAATAGTATGAGACTGTTACCATGAGTCGAGTTGTCAAATACGGATTACTAACTCATACTATTAAAAACTTTGTTTGTTATTAATTTTTTATTATAAATACAATTTTATTCTTAATTTCTTAATAATTTACTAAAATAAATTATAAAGAATATCAGTAAAATAAACATGTTTTAGTTGATATATTTTTTAAAAGGGTTGATATATGAGTTTGGTTTTTCAGACTTTATTGATAAATTTGTCAATAAATTCAAAAGGAAAAAAATTCAAAAGATTGTAATGGGAAATAATAAATTCAAAAGAAAAAAAAGGTTGAACTGAAAAAAATGAAATTTGACCTAAAAAGGTCCAATTAATTAGACTTACACATATTAACCCACTATTACTTTTTCCAATTTCTTGAGAAACTCATCTTTTAAGTTTTCCATAAAAGAAAAGTTGACCAACTAAATTTATATCTCACCATAAATTACTACCTTCCCATAAATTACTATTCTTGCCATAATAAAATGAAAATAGTTACAAGTGACCAAATACACACAATTGTTCTAATTTGTTTACAAGTGGCGAAAGTTGACAATAAAAACGGGAGAGGAACGTATAAGTATTATTCCATATATATTCACGGGTATTTCACGGATGTTTTTTGTAAATACTGTCAAACGCATATTATACAAGTACTTTATCATCATTTCATGGGTATTGTCATTTACATTTATCATACACTATATTCAAAAGTTTTTTATCAACCTACTCACGTAAGTTCTTTGATTTCAATGTTGAACACCATGTAATTATATCATATGTGTCAATATTCACTTCTTTTACATTAATTTTAAACCAATATCGTCTTTCTATTCATACTCATATGGATTGTATTTGTCTTTTGGATAAAAAAAACGTTTCAACTATCATACTAATAAAAAACGTAGCAACCCCGTGAATTTTCACGGGTATCGTACTACTTCAACGTATTACGTTGTTCGGTTTTTCGTACATCTATTACGCTTATGGATGATCACACTCTTTCGCACAATTGAAGACCAATCTTGCCTTCATCATGAAATATCAATAAAAATATTGCCACCCATGAAATTTTTCACGGGTATCAGACTATTAACTCGCGTATGAATGATCACTCTCTCTCGCATAATTGAAGATCAATCTCGCCTTACTTCATTAGGAAATATTATCAATTAAAGAACCACAACCCGTGAATTTATTCACGGGTATCACACTAGTAATTCATCAATTCAATGTCAATTTGTTAGTACTCTTATTATCCGTTTGTATTATGATTATCGTATGTGTAGTCGTATTGCTTTTGATTGTATATTTGTATATATCCAATTGTTTCTTCCGTTTACAAATCACGATTCACGACAACTCACACGTATTGATAATATCATTGCTTTGATTGTATATTTGTATTTTATTTTCAAGAATATTATTATGCTATGATTGATTTATACTCCGTAATATATTGATTGAATTATATTTCAATCTTAATTGATTATCAAGAGAAAAATATGGCAAGAGGTCAAAGATACTTTATGGAAAATATGAAGTTACACAGAGTATGATTTTTCTTCTTTTAATAGAAGATATTTTATGGATAGGTCTTATAAGACCGTATTATACGAATGTATCTGTTTTGGAGGTCATAATCCAATATACGAGGAGTTCATATGAGGATACCGTGTTTTCTATCATTCGACCTTTTTATAAAAGGCGTTTAATTATTTAATTCAGTCTCGTAGACTGTATATATCTATAGATCAATTTCAATGTTAATATCCATATGATGAATGCTCATATAATTTTGGACCTGAAGTTCCAAAACTATTTAATTTTTAATTATGAGCCGTGAAAATAATGGTCACCAGTGTGGTGAGAAATATTTTTGGACAGAAGTTTCATAAAAGAAATTGTATACCTGAAGTATACACGATTATTTTGGGTGATAAATATGCTAATACAGCTGTCCCAGAAAATATAATATCGCGGAAATAAAGTAGCCTCAAAGGCATTGTATCGTGAAAAATATACTCCGCGCGAGTACGTACATGAAATTGTACCGAGATAAGTATCACTTTAAAGTTAAAGTTGATAAAATATATACTCAGTGTGAGTAAAGTACATGAAATTGTACCACTTTCATATCAATTTCAAATTGAAATAATAATTATGTGGGAGAGAAAGTACATGAAATTGTACTGTATTTAATACCACTTATTATTGTCCTGAAGACAAGATATCGTGAAGAGAGGTCGTGAGAAATCCTCTGGATTAATTTCATGTTCATCCGAAGTTGAACAGAATAATATAATATACGGAGTAATTAATATTGAAAGACGACGAATCTCTTTCAATTGGATGAGTCCATTCCAAGTGAATGTGACATTCGATAAAGACTCTATAAGAAGCATCGAGAACATTGCAGAAAAATAAGCCAAATGTTGTGGCCTTAATTGATCCTAATGATAATGCGGCCTTAATTGAGCCTAATTCGGTCAATTAAAGTACATAACTCATGAAAAATCACGTGACTCTCATATACACGAAGTTGGATATGAGAGAAAGAAAAATTATATACGAGTTGGAATTTTGACACGCACACTATGACCTGAAATTCATAGTGCTTACATATACTGAACCTATGTCGAGAAATCATAGCGTTGAATTGCTGACCAATATTGAAACAGTAACGTGAAATTCACGAGTCACAAATTTTCGTTTCGCGTGTAAACGAATATTATTTTAAGTATCAAAATTAAGAATAAACTTGATGTTTATTCGCGGATGTTTGCAAAGTATGAAATACTTTTAACAGTTGACATTCATATCAAAATAATATAAACCATTTCCTGAAGCGAATGGTCATGGTTGAGCAAATTAAATGCGATATTAAAATCGTGAGTCTCGTATAGGTGATTAATAGTCATTTTTCATGGTATTGGATATGACATGAACAAAATATTCGATTAACGACCATTATTTCGTGAAACGAATATGACATCGAATAAAATATTGATTAAGTGATGAAAATTATGTCACCGACACTGAATAAGTGCAAGAAGGTGAATATTTTAATTATATGTTTATTTAAAAACTCAAATATTTTTACCGTAAACGGTATAGTAAAGATCACAATATCTTGTGAAGACAATGTGATAATGCGACCATGTATTTATATGCTGAAATAAATGATCAGTTGATTAATGATCAATTTACAGTTATTATTATCACATAGAATTAAATTACTCTATGAGTAATATATTTTCCGGAAAGGAATATTGACGGGTCTTGCCTATTGTATAAGACATCATTTGTGTCATGTCACTATCATTTGCTTTGGTCATATGACTAAATAAAATTAGTGTGCACATATGATTGAATGTAGCTAGACAGAAGTTTGGCAGGATGAGAATCGGTCAACTTGTAAAATTGACACGAAAATATTTAAAAAGTGACAAATTGAGGTCATCCGGGTTCTTCTTACGCCCGTTTCGATAAACCTGACGTTTATCTTGAAAGAATTTGATGGCGTGCTGATCAAACTCTCTAGTGTACCATTAAAATTATTTTCAAGGCAAGATAATACACTGAGATTGAGTATGTGAAATATTGGAGATCTAAATACTACTCATAGTTGGATAATGGAGATGAATGTCCATATCCAATTGACCTTTAAGGTTTTAATTATGTGACCTATAGTCACAGAGAATTCTACAAGTAGTTCATGTAATCAAAGTTTACAATGTAAATATTATGTGAACACGGTGATCTCCCAAATTGACAATTTTAATTCAGCACGTGGAAAACCAACTGTGTTAAGTTGAGCTCCCAAATATATTATTATATTGAAGAGAATCATTTGATAAAGTCTATGAAATATTAGAAAATTTTTAAGGTGGATATTGCTCTTTAAATCTATCAAGTAATGATACTCCCTCCGTTCCAATGAATTGTTTGCCTATTCCATATTGAGGCGTCTCAATGAATTGTTTGCCTTTCTATTTTAGGAATGTTTTTTATATGCAATTTGATCATTCTCATGAGTTTTGCTCTACATGTCACTCCCTCATTGGTTCCCTTAACCTTGATGCCAAAAAGAAAGGCAAACAATTCATTGGAACGGAGGGAGTAGTTATTATCACCTTAGGAGGAGATTGATTAGGATAAGCTGGTAAAAACAAACAAGTAATGTTGATCCCAACTGAATCTGAAGTTCAGAGACTTGTTTTGATGAATATGAAATACATCAGTTTGAGGTTCATGAAATATGAATAATGATTTGATCATTGTGTTATGATGATGTATATGATGATATATCAGCTTGATTACCTTATTAAATAAATATGTTATACATTGAAATTTACTATTTGACTATAGACAGATTCACCCTCCTTGTGGTGTAGCGAGCTATAGATCAGTCGTAAATAGTAGATGTAATGAACATTAAGATTCTTGCCAAATTTTCAATAATCACACATGATATAGTGTGAGGGTCATAATCAGTTCATTTGTTATAAGAAAATGGCAAGCATGTGCAGTTGGTACTCGTAAAGAGTAATGAAATTGAATGTCCCGAAGTGACACTGATATCTGATGATAATAGATGGCATATATGAAAAGATTGGTACCATATATATTCATATTCAGATATCATTAAACAGTACTGACGATGAAATTATATCGATATATTAATTCGTAGAACCAAATATAGTTGCGCGCATTGGACTCTAACGGGGATCTTATATAAAAAATCCATTTTGATTGTTGACGTACAATCTATGGTTAAGATTGAGCTCATGGACTTAAAGTCCACATATTGACATAAAGTCAATCCAATTATGAATATTGGTGAATATACTGTATAGTTTGCATTTGAGTCTCATGTGTATGTAATATGGTTATTTTATCATTGCGTATTAGTTAAGATTACATCATTGCATTAATCCCCCATATACTAAAAGAATAACAACTTTCCAAAATTTTCCCTCCAAAATGCATTATTTCTAAAGATGAAAGTTAAACAAAGAATACTTTAAAATAAATTGGTAACCCATTACACTTCATGGATGATGATAAAATCATCAAAATGGTAAATTTATAGTCATTCTTAGCTTCACACTAGAAAAATATATTCGGTTCTTTTTTCTAAATAACATTTTTTTTCGAGTTGAATCTCTAAAAACATTAATTTTTATAAAAATGTGGAAATAGTCCAATTTCTATTTCATATAATTAGTATGCTACAAAGTAAATTTTATGTATACCGTGCATTTATGCACGGGGACTACACTAGTTTAGAATATATACACTATAAGGCATTGTTCGTATTACATGCATGCACGAGATTATTATTGTTATATATTGTAGGATATATGTTTAAAAGGAGATCATACTCCTAGATTGATAAGTACTCCGGGAAGGAGCTTATATTATAAATTATCAGCACATGACAGTGGTTGATCGAATGAGTTCCTGAAGGACTCGTGATGAAGTATATGTGAACCTCTACACGTAAGTGTATCTATGAGAGCATTCAACATGCATGTGATATGGTGTGAATGCACGGTTTCATTGTCTCAGCTTGAAGTTTGAGCGTATGAGAAATCATACATGATTAAATTTCTTGTCCTGTGAAAATACTTTATGGTCCAGAAGCGCCATAATAGTTGCAAAATAATGTAGTGAAATGCTACAATGAGTATGTCACTTCGTACAATGACAAGAAAGATCAATTATTATTTAAGATAAAATCGGATTGATTGATTCTCCTGAAGATAATCAGTTGAGAAATAATGTTAGCTACACTCTTTTTCCCTTCGACTAGGTTTTTGTCCCAATGAGTTTTTCCTGGCAAGGTTTTTAACGAGGTAGTGCTATAGACGTGTTAATACGATATAGTTATGATCATCATAATTTTAATGACGAGATACATATTTGGTTATACATCAGAGAGTCATAAATGATTATGTCCAGATTACAAGCTCCGAAGAAATATGATACTGAACTTATCAAAGATTTCTATTGATTGAAGATACCAAGTTTGTCTGTTACTACAATCCATTTCAACGTCGCCGTGAAATTCCATGAAGTCATGAATTATTTTCATTAAATATCAAGTTGTGTAATTATCAGGGGGAGTAACCACGCGCTGTACTCTTTTCCGTAAGCCATGGTTTTGTCCCACTAGGGTTTTCCTTGGAAAGGTTTTAATGAGGCAGCCTGTTATGCGTGTATGAAGATTTATGTACTCTTTTTCCTTCACTAGTGTTTTTCGCACCGGGTTTTTCTAGTCGAGGTTTTAACGAGGCATTTTCTTTAGTGATGTACATCCAAGGGGGAGTGTTATGAAACATAATATGTGGATGTCCATCAGGCCTTATAGCCCACTATGATGTAACCCTAAGTGTACCATGTACTATATATATGCCCCTTGATGGGATGAATAAACACCTCTCTGATTTCTCTCATTCATTTATTTCTCTCTAGTTTCTCTTCTCTCTTACTTTTCCAACAATAATAATAATAATAATAATAATAATAATAATATAATTATTAATAATAACAACAATAATATAATTTCTAATTATAATTATAAATGATGATAATTAAAAATTAATAATAATTAATAATTATGGATTAATAATTAATTAATTATTATTAATAAAAAATAATTAAAAATAATAATTATAATTAATTGGGTTGTGTTTTATATATATATTTGGGTGATAATAATAATAATAATAATAAAGGGTTATTTCATAGGAATAATACCAACTATGTGTGTGCTTATTAAAATAATACAAACTATACGTAATCTCATTTTAATATGAACTACGCATTCATTAATCTCGCTTTGCTATATATGAAATTATGACTTGCTATTACCGGTCACAGTGACTTGTTGTAACTTTCTAGGGTTTTATATATTATGTCTGTTGCAGTCATCGTGGAAGCCAAAATCACACTAAAAATATTTTTTTTCCATAGTTTCTATAAGACTAATTGAAAATGAAATGGAAGATGAATTTTTGGAATTTTTAATTTTTTTTTTATCAATGACCAAAAATGAACACGAAATCTGAATCAAATGAAAAAGAGTTAGAGGAAGAGTTGAATAAGGGAGGTTCAACAGGTAGCCGGTCACCCATAGTAAAATGAGGTTAATGAAGGTGTAGTTCGTATTAAAATGAGATTACGTATAGTTTGGATTAATTTAAGAAGCACACGCATAGTTGATATTATTTCCATGAAATAATAATAAATAATAATAATAATCTAGAATATAATAATTATTAATGAATTTTTTGGAGAAACATAATTATATATCTTAATTAGTTGTATTTTCTTTTTCTTTTTTTTGTAGCTTGTGATTTTTTTGGTGAGAAATTGAAGAGATATTGACCTTAAGGAGATTTTAGTTAAAAATAAAATTAGAGTTGAATTTCATATTATGTCATAATGGAATTAAATTAGTTCAATTAAGGGATCGTTTGGTTGCCCTTGAAAAATCATGGGAAGTAGCAATTCCCATGAATTGAAACAAATGAGGTTGTTTGGTTGCCTCAAATTTGCAAGAATGGAGGAAGCAGAACTTCCCAGTGACTTCCTACATAAACGTAGGAAGTTACTTACCAACCCGTCTTGGTAACTTGCAATTTTCGCATCAATTAAGTTCCCGCATAGGTAGCCAAACACTTTTTAGAACTTCCCGTGAATTAGAAAAAAGAACTTATTTCTTATGATATTCTACTTAGGGCTTGTTTGGTTCACCATGGGAAGATGAAGTTACCGGGAACTTTAAATTCACGTGAATTTGTATTTCATGGGAATTAGAAAATATTGTTTGGTTGCCACGTGGGAAATGACTTCATGCGGGAAGTTCTACACACCAAGGGGGGGCTTGGTGAGTAACTTCCCCCATTGTGGAGGAAGTGGCAATTCCCGGGAAGTGGCAATTCCCGGGAAGTGGGCAACCAAACAACTCCCTGAAAATGCACTTCCTGGGAACTTGCACTTCCCGGTAATTGGATGAGTAACCAAACGACCCCTTAATTTGCACTCCTCAACCAAACGTACCCTAAAACTTATGGTGTCATATTTCTAATCAGGGTACTCTCTATTTCCTAAAAGAGAGGAAGGGTTCGACCTCTCAATGCGGAGGATTTCATTTCAGGACTATCCGTGTTTATTATCATCCCTTACTTAGGCAGGGAATGTAGCTCCTACGTGTATCTGATTTGTCGATGATGTGGATGTGGCTCCAACCGTCCTATTCAATACAGAGTAGAGATTAGAACCGATTGTGATGATTGGCCCATGAACAATTTCGGGTGACCCACAACCAAATAATGGAGGAGAAATGTCACAATGCAGGATTAAGTCATACTTGGTATTATTTTGGAGTGAAACTGACTGAACTGAATTGACACTACAAGAATTAAAGTCTGGGGCAACTGAGCTTAGCCACCGTCATTTGTCGCTACAAAGAGATGCGCGACAGTTGACAGTCGCTACAGATAGTCTCATCTAGCGACTGAAATCGGTCGCTAAATCCTACGCGCGCGACCGATTTCAGTTGCTAAAGTTAGCGACCGAAATCGGTCGTTATGGCATCCCTTTAGCGACTGATTTCAGTCGCTGAGAGCGTCACATTAGCGACTGATTTCAGTCGATAAGGGGTGTGACCTGGCGTTCTTTGAGCGTCCTACAGCGACTGACATCGGTCGCTAAATGAAAATTTTAGCGACTGATTCAGTCGCTGCCTTACCTGAAATAGGCCGATTGTATTTGTTTCTTTTCTAGCCAAAATCTGCACAATAAAACAAACCAACAACCACAATACGTCCCAAACATCATTCCAAACATTCCAAACGTTGTTTCAAACGTTACGCAAGCTTCATACTCCAAAATTGGCAACCAAGTAAGCAAACGTCGTGAATACACTAAATTAAAAGTGTTGTTACAAACTGTTTTCAACAAACATTCACAAACTACAAACTGTTTTCATTCAATCTACTCACCTAACAGGGAAACTAGCTGATGCACCACTACCACCGTCACCAAAGGGGTCTCTAGGATCTCGGGGTTGGGGAGTGGGGCCGGAGTTGCAGTTCTGCTGCTGCATGCTCCTTAGGCGCTGTAGCTCTTCCAGAATTTGCAGGTTAACGGGCTCCTGCATCTTCAGCCTCTCATCCTGCTCCTTTATCTTCTCAGCCATAGCCGCCCGTAGCGCCCTCTCCTCTCGTATTTCCGACCTCATCTCCTGAACGACGGATGGCACACACTCCGTCGAGGTCGCATGGCCCCCTCGAGCATTGGGTGGTGTCCAGTACAGGAAATGAGCGTTCCCCGTACCGTACACCGCTCCCTTGCGGTATCCCTCCGCGACTCTGAACCAAATCGCGCTCGGGTCCACACCTTCATTCTCGGGCGCTCTAGTGGCCTTCATATACGATCTCTACAAGAAATTGGAGTCATTATTAGGTGAGTTGTAAAGAAAAAAAAGTAAAGAAGCCTTATGTTTGAAACTTACCCAAATGTCGGCGTCCTTCTGCGTAGCGAATGATCGAGCGGTGGTGTCGTCCCCCTTGGTCTTCGTGGCGAGAAATAGCTGCGCAGGCGGAGGGAATTCTCCGGTTTGCTTCTTCAACTGTTGACAGTACATGTAGATTTCTCATTTATATTTATAATGAAAACATTAAATAAGAATCCAAAATAAAAAACAAAGGTAACGAAATACTAACATTCATAGCCTGCTGGTGCATCAACTGCGACCCACCGTAGTAGGTGCGCTCCGCCTCCACCTCGGGGTCCCCTCCCCGCCTCTTGTTCTTCTTCGCCTGGACGGATCTCTTAAGGAACTTTGGGTCGGAGCGGGCTACTTCAAACTATTTAATGGCGTCACCTACAATTTATACACTTTGAGATCAATAAGCGTTTTGAAGATATATACAACTTTCTATTCAAGTACGAACACTAATTGAGTAATCAAACCTTTAAGGTATTTGTGTGCCCTTCCCTCGTTCGCCAACTTCCAGATGTTGTCTTTGTATCTTTCATTTGCGACGTCTATGTATCTGTCTTTCGCAGCCACCTCGAGACCGTCGTTGTAACAGTGTTTCATCTGCAAGATCGTTTGTTGTCATTATATTAGTAATCCATAAACAATAACAGATAATTAATAAAACAAAAAAATTGGTGCACCTTAAAGTTGGCAAACCACTTCTCCCGCTGCCACTGAGGCACCTGGGTCCAACTAGTGCAATAAGTAGTCAATTCATTCATGAAACTGTCCTTCACACCAGTCACCGCTTCACGAGTCCGAAACCTACACCAAAGAGTGAAATAAGATGATGTCTCGGAAAAAAAGGAAATACAATGTCTCACCATGTGTTATCGGGGCTAATAATTAGGCGCCCGTCATCTGTATATATTCAAGCCCTTGATCCTGTTGTGGTTGTTCTGGTTGCTGATCGTTGTTCACCTCCTCCTCATTATCATCTTGTTGGACCTCGTTACGGTCCTCTAGCCGGGTCTCCTTCTGGTCCTCCTGCTGCTGCCGCCCCCTGCTACTGCTCCCACTACCGTACCGCAGTTTGCTGCCCAACGTCATATCTGCAGACATATTAGAAAGTTAGAAATTGACATCATAATATTGAAATAATTTGCCCAAAATATATAATGCGGATTACTATGTTGAAATAATATAACTTACTAAAATTATACCCTACTAGAAATCATCGTCACTGTCGTTGTCATCTCCCACTTGCCTACTCGAACCAACCACATCCTCTTCCTCGTAGTCATCTTCCTCCTCCTCGTCATTGACCTCTAAATTATTGGTCTCGTCCTCCTCCTCGACCATATCACAAGAAGCACCTTCCTCCTCCTCACCACCTTCATCGTCTTCAAAATCTTCTCCCACATCCACCTCATTATTGTCATCCTCATCAATTGCGAAAAGATTCTCATCAACTGGAGACAATGTTGTACCACTAGAAATGACATCCTCTTGGAAGAGGTCAGTGTCATAGTGCCCCCTTGGCTTAGTTTTAAACACCGCCCACCACTGGTTTACAGCTCTGTCGTTCTTTGTGGTTGGATAAGGCGCAAAGTACACTTGGTGTGCTTGATGTGCAAGTATAAACGGATCGTACTTCGAGTATTTTTTGGTATGATTAACTACAACTAGTTTGTACCTTTCATGTACTCTAGTACCTTGCACTGAGTTGTCCTTCCATTCGCATTTAAATACCACAGCTCTATACCCACGATCATTTCCAACATAGCACAACTCGAAGATGTCCTCCAGTAGACCGTAGTAATCATCACCCTCAAGTGACGACACACTCACACCGAAATTACATCTACTCCTACTGCTACCATGGGCAAATATATGGAAATTGAAACCATTAACCGAATACCGGTTCCAAGTCCTAACCTTCCACAAAGGACCTAATGCTAGACTCCTAACCAAATCATCCTGAATATTCTCTGAAATTACATGCTGCTTAAGCCAACTGGGAAACTGTTCCTCATGCTTATTCTAAACATCATCAGCATTTAATATGTGGATTAGCAGCTACAAATTCAGTTACAAACTGTTTCTCGTACGGCTCCAAAACTTCGCAGTTTGATAACAAGTACAGGTGAGCACGATTGTACTCTTTCTCATCTAATGTCCTCCACCCGCCAGCTGATGACGATCTCTCACCTACCTTACTTTGAAAAAAGTCTGGTATGTTGGGGTCAATCGTCTCGGGTGTTTCTAGGTTCAGATTTTTGGCTTTGGTGTTCACTTCTTTCTCGAAATACAGAGAACAGAAGTTGGCTATCTCCTCTGTTAAATAAGCATTACATATGGAGCCCTCGACCCTTGCCTTGTTGCCAATTTTTTTCTTCAAATGGTTGAGAAATCTATGACAATCATCAACTAATTAAGTTATTAACAAATTATAGTGTCTAACGTTAGTGGGTAAGTAAATAGTTAAAAGTTCTCACCTCTCGAACGGGTACATCCATCTAAATTGTACCGGTCCTCCCACTTTAGCTTCGTAGGGCAAGTGGACCGGTAGATGCTTCATTGAGTTAAAGAAGGAGGGTGGGAAGATCATCTCAAGTTTGCATAGTATCTGAGGAATTTGATCCTCCAAACGAGTCATGTCGTCATTTGTAACTGTCGACGAACACAAATCTCGAAAAAAACTGAGATATCTCAGTGATAGGATTCCAAACACCTTCCGGCAGCAGGTGCTTCAACGCCACAGGTAGTAACCGCTCCATGAACACGTGGCAGTCGTGACTCTTCAACCCTTGGAGCTTCAGGTTCTTAATGCCCACACACCGACTAAAATCGGATGCATACCCATCAGGGAACTTCAGTTTCCCTACCCACTCTAACACGACCTTTCTCTAAGTCTTATCAAAGCTAAACAAGGCCCTAGGCTTGGACCCATCCCGCTTGATATGCAATTTTGGACGGTCACAATTTTTTTTCAAATCTTTTCGGGATCCTACGGTGTCACATGTCTTACCCTTTACATCCATGACTGTGTGAATCAGTTGCTCAAAGAAATTCTTCTCAATATGCATCACGTCCAGATTACGTCGGAGTAATAAAGTACTCCAATATGGAAGGTCGAAGAAGATGCTTCTTTTAAACCAACCATTTTTTAATTTCTTAAGATCTTTGAACTCTTGATCGGTCCCGTCAACAGTAGATGGGAACTCTGAAATCACCTCCCAAATCTCATCTCCTTGGAGACGAATCGGTGCCTCATCTAGCACCACCTCACCCTTCTTGAAAGCTCTCCTATTCTTCCTGTACATGTGACCCTCGGGTAGGAACTGTCTATGACAGTCAAACCAACTAATTTGCTTGAATTACTTAGGTAGAATGCTTTGCTTTCACTCATGGAACAAGGACACGCTTTTTGGCCCGCCGTAGACCAACCACTCAACATACCATACGCAGGGAAATCGTTTATAGTCCACAAAAGCGATGCTCTAAGCTGGAAATTTTGTTCCAACGACACATCATATGTCTCCACCCCTACTTCCCACAAGTGTTTCAATTCCTCTATCACTGGTTGTAAGTAAACATCCAAGTGGTTTTTGGGATTTTTTAGGCCGGGAACAATGAGAGAAAGGAAGATGAACGGTGGTTTCAGACAAAGCCATGGGGGTAAGTTGTACGGTGTGATCGACCATGACAGGTCAGCATGAGTATGACTTACCGAACTGCCCGAAAAGGGCGAACCCATCGGTACACAACCCAAGTCTCACGTTACGGGGTTCCTCAGCAAATTCAGGGTAAATCTTATCAAAGCGTTTCCACTTCTCCCCGTCACTAGGATGACACATCTTCCCTTCTACACGAGTTTCTTCTTTATGCCACCTCATTTGTTCGGCAATGGTTCTGGTTGCATATAATTTTTGAAGCCTAGGGGCGATGGGAAAGTAGGTAAGTCGACTAAGTGGTATAGGTTTTTTATGCCTCGCAACACTCTTTCCCTTCCTACCCCTCAAAACAATATTCCCATCTACAGTTTTGTATCTACCCTTCCCACATATCTTACATTCCTCAAGCACGGCATCGTCCTTCCAAAAAAGCATACATCCATCGGGACAAGCATCGATCTTTTGATGCGGAAGTTCAAGTCCTTTAACTATTTTTTTGGTATTGTAGAATGTTTTGGTCATAATGTTGTCTTGTGGGATGAGTTTCTCAATCAACGCAGCGACACCGTCTACGCACCCAAAAGGTAGGTTATACTCACATTTAAGGGTCACTACCATAGACGCGACTTCTAACAATGTCACATCACACCCTCCATATAATGGCTTCTCCGCAGCCTTTAACATATCAAAAAAAGTTTTCGCTCGTGGGTTTGGCTCTTGTGGGGTTGGTTGGTCATCGTCGTTAGTGTACATGCTCTCATCATTAAACAAATTGCACTCAACCACATCAACAATCATTCCTCTCACCCCGCCCTCATTCTGATCAACCTCAGATTCCTCAACAGCAGACGTCTCACCATGACAAATCCAATAATAATAACTAGTATAGACCCCGTGCAATGCACGGTATTTATAATATATTTATCTTATAGAATATTTTATTTAAGATTTAAAATTAAAAAAAAATATTATTTTATTTTTACTATTTAGCGACTGTGTAATTTAGAAATAGGAAAATATTTTGATTAGTTTTGCGATTTAAAATAAAAAAATATTTTTTAAATCGCAAAACTAATCTAAATATTTGAGTAATGTCTTAAAATGTTCGGAGTATTAAATAACGTGTAATTAATGAAAATATTGTTTATACTCCCTCCGTTTCATTGAAAGCTTTCACTTTTCCTTTTTCATAAATTTCTTTGATAGCTTTCACCTTCTTTTTTTGTATAACTATTCACTCTTACCTAGGTGGCCCACCTACTTTACACCCTCTCTACTTTTGAATATTTTATTATTATCCTTAAAAAATGTGTCATTTCTTAGGTGAAAGCTTTCATTGAAACAGAAGGATATTTTTTATATACTCGGTTTATATCATCTCACTTCTCGAGATACTCACTTCTCTCTTTAACATACCATAAAATACATAAATATTTATCAAAATTTGTATAATCATGTACTTTTTTTTTTATTGGTTAGCACGCCGTGATATGTTCTCTTTGTCTAAAAAATTTATTCAGTTTTTCATTAGAAAATTAAAAAATAAATTAAAAATTGACTGTCTCAGGTGTAAGATTTATATTATGTAATTTGTGAAACTTTTTTTATATGGATTTTAATATTATATTCCGTATTTTGTAGTCTCCCCTACCAAAATAATCATTCTATATGATAATTATAATCCTCATATATATATATATAAAACATTCCTAAAATAGAAAGGCAAAGAATTCATTGAGACGCCCCAATATGGAATAAACAAAGAATTCATTGGGACGGGGAGAGTATATTTTTGTAAAAGTTAAAGTAAATAGCTCATTTCAAAAATAATTTTTTTAGATAACTGATTTTTTTCTCAATGTTAATGACATCATATCTTAAAATTTATCTAATTATTTTCATAAAAAAAAGTTTTTTTGTCAATTTCTTTAACATTAATGAAAATGAATAGTTTACGAATTTATTAGTGAAATGTTCTTTTACTTCTCAATTTAAATTAGTGTATTTTTGAGGAAAATGTTAGTAATTGTTATTGTCTTAGAGTAGTATATAGAGAATTTTCGGTGAGTTTTTACTATATATCAGGCTTTGTAAGAGCAATCAGAATATATATTCCATTTTTATATAGTTACTAAATTTTATATCGATGTTAAGAATATGATTTTCAAATATGATCAAAAAGATATAAAATAATAATCATAACTATTTTATATTCTACGTAAAATATTGTACGGGATAGTGCAATCTCCTATTAACAAAAATAATGCAACTATTTGGTTAAAACGGAATACAATATGTTTATATTTTTTTTAAAAAATTTGATCATACATTCCATATTAAATATCGTATGTGATATCTTCCATGTAAAACATGTGATTTTCGTAATCAATGTAATCAATCAAATTTTCTTAATTACATACTTTCTGTGGTGTATAGCTTTATGTGTGATGTAGTGATATTTAAATCAGTAAGATGTTAGAGTGTAGTTGGGGGATTTGGGCTAAACCCATTTGAGATAATATGTTCCTTAATCAATATATTATCCAAGAATTTGAGGTTCTTACATTTCACACAAGGACACCTAAATCTACCCTCTGACGTGTATTCGGGATGGGTTTTAGCGAACTCAAGAAAACAATTAACACCCTCTAAAAATTTCATTGTGGGACGTCGTCTCTTATCCAATCTTTCCCATACATCCATTTTCGTTCTTGTCTCTTCATTTTTTTATCTAAAAAAATTGAGACAATAACCACATACAAATTATTTCCTCTAAAGTAATTTACTAATATATATACACTACTCACATATTCTGTAAAATTCTCAATTCACCTAAACATAGTACTATTTGCACCCTATCCGTCCATAATTACATCACTAAATCGGCATAATTGTATTTCACTTCCAATTTCCTAACACATGAAAACAACCAAATTCATTCAACTACTTAACCACAAACCCTAATTTTATACTAACAATCTCCCTATTTCAAATTAGGGAACCTACGGGCAATTAACATGCTTACTACACTAAATATTCCGACAACTAAAAAATTATCCAACCCAATAACTAATTTATTTAAATCGATAAAAACAAAAATTAACAAATAATTAAAACTAAATATAGATAGATAAACATACCTTAAGGAAAATGAGAGAATTGAAGAAGGAATGAAGAGGAATGGAGGAGGGGGCGAGTTTTAGAGAGAGGGGAGACGGTTTTTAGAGAGATAGGGTGAAATGAGAGAATAGTTCAGGGGAGGGGGGTGTTCGTTTATTTAAAAAAAATTCAGAACCCTTAGCGGCCGAAATCGTTCGCGCGTCCTTTTTCTTTAGCGACTGATTTCAGTCGCTAGGTCACTACTTTAGCGACCGAAATCGGTCGCGCGTACATTATTTTAGCGACTGATTTCGGTCGCTGAGGATAATTAATTTTTTCAAAATCCGTCTCCTCGTCCAGCGACTAATATTGGTCGCGCATTGTACTTTCAGTCGCTAAATAAGCGACTGAATTTCTCAGTCGTCCGTGGATGGTAGCTATATGAAGTATTTCTTGTAGTTTGAAAGTCTCTGAACTAAACTGAAGCGAATGAGTCTGAACTGAACTAAACTGAATGTGTCTGAACTGAATTGAAACTGTCTGAATACAAGTTCAAAAGAACAGAGTCGAAGAGGTCTCCAATCTAATATGGGTTCAAATCAATTCTGGACAGGACTTCCACACTTGCAAGGAGTTATCGACTATATCCATATTTAAGTGTAGTTAGTTACTCTCTCCGGTCATTATTTTGTCCCATTTTATTAAAATGTTCCTCACAAATATTAAGGTAATGGGTCGAAAAATAATGACCGAAGGAAGTAATGAATAGCCTTTTCATGATTGTATATATTTAGTTACCTGTGCACGTGCATTGTATCTTTTGGTTTACCTTTATACTGAAAATATCTTAACTCAGTGGTCAAGATCGACTAGGGATGCTATGCAATAGATCTTAGGCTTGAACCTCTAACCCTATATTGTACCGTATGTGTCTATTTGCGTTATTCCTCGGAAAAAATGTCACCTAATCAATTAAGGTCGGTACGTTGTATTTATAGGTAACCTTAATTGACTTGAGAAACAAAAGCCTTCATAGTTGCATGTCCCAATCAATCAATCAATCAGTAGAGAGATAGAGATTTCTAGACGTATGAGTCCAAGCTAATGTAGATGGATTAACTGAACACCAAATCACAACCTTATATAGTTGTATATAGAGGTAGATATAGTTCCACAATTGGTACAATAAATGCAACTTATATATCAATCAATAATAATAGAAAAGAAAAGGAAATGGTGGGTGATGGGAAATCAGAAGAGAAGCATCATCACTTTGTGTTGGTTCATGGGTTGGGGCATGGAGCATGGTGCTGGTACAAGATAACAAGCCTACTGAAGGCACAAGGCCACAAGGTGAGTGCCCTAGACATGGCTGCCTCGGGAATCGAGCTTGCGAAAATACAAGATATCAAATCATTTGAAGACTACTCCAAGCCTCTGCTTGATTTCATGTCATCCCTTGATGTTGATACCCACAAGGTCATTCTTGTAGGACATAGCCTTGGTGGGATCAACATTTCACTTGCCATGGAATACTATCCTCATAAAATCTCTGCTGCTGTTTTTGTCACTGCTCTTCTGCCTGACACCATTCACCCACCATCTTTTGTTGTGGATAAGGTAACCTAAATTGTACTCGATTATGTGCTCCGCTTCTACACGTCCTCTACTTCATATATCCTGGTCGATGATACAACCTTAGCTTTCACAACATAACATGATCTAACCTAATATATATGTGGTTGATATAACGAGCCATTGAGCTACTGACCTTTGATCCGCGTCCTCTGAACTAACTATCAAACATCTACAGAAATTAAAACTTTCAATAAAAGAGATCAAACTCACTAGTAGATGGAAACAAACTAACAAAGATAAGGAATTAAACTTCGACGTAAATATTGTGAATATCATCTTTAAATACCGTACCATAGCATACGGAGTATATATCTACTAATGTTTGCAGTTTGTAGTTAACTTGATCAACTTGGTAAATGGTACGTTGACGCATCTAAATCTCGGGTTATTTTTTACATTTCGGTGCTAGCTATCTTCTGCTGACTGATCTAATTCTCCATGACCCAATGACTACAAAATTTACGAGTATATCAGTAGCAAAATCACTGATGTCCAACGTTTGCCTTGTTTTGTCACATGTTGGAAGCTTGAAAAGGCCCTATCTGAAGGAGGGTGGTTCGGTTCGCAGCTTTGGAAATATGGTCCCGAAGAAGAGCCCTCGACAGCAGTGCTGATGAGCCACCGGTTCATGAAAATTCTATACAGCCAATCTTCTAGTGAGGTACGTACCCGGATGAGATTTCCCACCATACCAAATCAAAATCCCTCCAACGTGAAGAGTAAGACGGATTTTTCTACTTTGTTGTAGGACTTGGAGCTGGGAATGGCATTGAGAAGGCCAGGGTCGCTGTTCCTGACATCCCTGGCAAAGGCAAAAAACTTGACTAACGATGGGTATGGATCGGTGAGGCGAGTTTACGTAGTGTGCAGAAAAGATGAAGGGATTACTGAGGAGTTTGCAAGTTGGATGATCCAGAATAGTGGAGTTGAGGAAGTCATGGTGATTGAAGATGCAGATCACATGCCAATGGACAGCCAGCCACAGAAACTATGTGACTGCCTCCTTCGAATTGCTCATCCATGAATACACCTTTCATCCCTTGTTTGACGCTGCACTCTGACCGTCTTTTTTTACTGCAATTTTGAATTTCACACCCTTTCTTTTCTTGGTCCGTCGACCAAGGTTGAGGGAGTATGTGCTCAAATTCACTTGTTAGCGCCGGGTACAACAGTGTACCATAACTTGGTTTCCATGCAAATACGATAAGATAATAATGAAAATAAGGCTCTAGCCATTTCCAGTCAGAAGATTGCAGCACCTAATATTGTTTACAATGCCATACTTTCACTTCTGTTATGTTTATCTCAACATGCAACAATGAGTGACATAAACCCTGTAAGCATACCAAATTCTCATCAGAGTATCAGACTTTCACTTTGCCATTTCGACAACATTTCACAATGCCACCAACAATCCAACATGCTGAAACTCAGAGAAAGCTTTGCAGTTTGACACTCCTGTGCTGCAACCAATTCAAATCTAGACTGACGTGGACGGCACAAACTCAAGGCAAAATAAACGTAGAAAAATGGTATTCCATAGAATCAATGAAGCGCAGTTACAGCACGAAATGTTAAGTGAACAAGGTCTCCTCGGCTCATCACTCACCCTCCTAGACAAATGTAAAATTCGTATCAACGGAAATAATGGGGACTTCTTTCGGAAGCATCATCAAACTAATACACACTTACATGGGCTGAAAACTAAAAACATTGGTTTCTAGGTATTCTACATCCCGTTTGTACCCACAAGGGTATGCTCAGCAAGATTGAATCACTCGAGGCAGACAGTTAGAGGAACACAATGGATGTTCGGGAAACAATATCCAGATCCTATGTAGCTTCAAGCTTAAATGATTGATGGACGTAGTCATACAAGAACATCAGGCTCCGAATGCTCCAATTCATAACCCTTGAACAGTCACGCGACCATTTCATCTTCCTAAACTAGAAATATTTAAGCTAACGCCTTGTGGTGCGTGCTCCTGGCCGACTTCTCTGTCATCCATAAGTTTACACAACACAGCGAGTAATCAGCATAATTTACATATTGTATGGTGTTTTGAAAAGAACCACATTCTGTGCACTGGCTAACAGATGGACAAAAAAAAAGCTTAGACACTATTTTTAACATCACATAATAAGAATGTAAATGCAACAATGCTGTGGCACCATAAACACACATATGTTACAAGGCTGCAAATACAAAATATTGTCAGAGCCTTGAATCCTAACGGTGTCAATTAGTCAATTACGAGTACAACTAAAAATTGGAGACATCAAATCCAAAACTCTGGTTGATACCTACGGAGTAAAACATTGGGAGACAATCTATCGTTTGTACTACTCTATATAATTAGATTCTTTTTAAGGATTTCTTACAAAAAGATACCTTAAGCCATTTGTTGTAGAAATGTAGCATCTTGCGCTTTTTTCCAAAAGCATCTTAACATTTACTTCTTCTTTTTGTTGTATGAGATTTCTGTTAAATAAGTTAATAAAATCAAACTACAGTATTGACTAATGGCCCAAATGATTGGTTGACTATGTTTTTTTTCTTTTTCCTTTTCCATTCTTTGAGTCATTGATAACAAATCCTTTTATACTTTAGTCTTCACCTCAGCATTACTAAAAGCTCCACCGGCCATTACTCCACGACGTCATCTCTATCATCATCATCCAGAGATTGTTGCACAGGAAAACCACATGTCCACATTGTCTTTTTTTCTTAACAGTTCGCACAATCAATAAAGATACCACAATCTCTCATCTATTATTTGTTTATAAAGCAGTATTTGTCTAATAAATGCATACTTGAGTGTTTTGTTTTATTAATCTTTCGAAGTTGATGTTCATGATTTTGTCGTTTCTTTGATAACTTATTGAAGATGCATAGTTAGAATCAAATTTTGCTGCCCATGATTGAAATTGCACCTCTTTGTTGGGTTTGCTAATTTGGAGGAGCTTGAAGTTGACACAGTGGGTTGGGACAGCGTTTGAAAAGAAAAAAGAAAGCAGGAGAAAGAAATAGGAGAAAGCCAAAAAAACGAAAAACAAAAAACAAAACCTGCTAATCATTTTTATGGAAGTCACAATTTGGTACTGTTGAGTTATGCCTCGCCTTCAATGCGGACATGGTGAAACTCCAAGTAACATATGGTGGACTAATGCCCTTTCATGCAACTCATGAGAAAGTAATGAAAATGCGTACAAGTAATGGTGATTGAAGACTAAACGCATTTTCAAGGCTAAAAGTATTCTCACGTATAATCCTTAAACCATTCTGAATAATGCATGATTTCTTCATAATATAACACAAACACTAAAATATTAATCTTCTCTTCCCGTTTTATTACTACTCTTCATAATCATTTTAGGTGATATAGTACTAATATTTAACACCTTTTTGAGAGTTTATTAGATTCCCGAGGAAACTATTCTTGTACTCCTGAATAATTATAGTGAAAGTATGGCCCTCCCGCCGATGGTTTTTTACCTCTATTTAAAGAGGGTTCTTTCACACAAAAATATTGGTATTATTTTTGCCGTCTTTATTATGTTTCGCTTAAATGTTTGGTTGGATGTATTCGCTTACGTAATCTTTACCTAGACAAATTGGTATCGGAGCCATACAATTAAATTTTAAAATGAGATTTTTCTTAACTATGTTAGACAAATTTGACATACAGAAATTCAATGGTAAAATTAGTTTTGCCATATGGCAAGTTCAAATGGAAGTCATTCTTATCCAAAATGGTGTAAAGAAGGCATATATGTTGATAATCGTGCAGATATGAGGATATGGTGAAGAACTGAAGATCTAAGTAAAATATGGTGGAGTAATGCCCTTTCATACCACTCATGAGAAAGTAATGGAAATGCATACATGTGTTAATTGAAGACTTAACGCATTTTCAAGGTTAAATGTATTGTCTCATTTAATCCTTGAAGCATTATAAATAGTACTCCGTACATGATTTCTCCGCAAGACAACACAACACAAAAATATTAATCTTCTCGTCCTCTTTTAAAACTACTCTCCATAATCATTTTGGTGGTATAATATTTAACACCTTTCTAAGAGTTTATTAGCTTAACTATTTTTATAGACTTTTAAGGAAATTATCCTTGTACTCCTGAATTATTATTATTATTATTATTATAGTTAAAGTTCTTACTCTCTCGTGGGTTGTTTTTTACCTCTACTTTAATGAGGGGTCAACCTAAAAATCGTGGTGTAATTTTTATTGTCTTTATTATTTACTCTCTTAAATCTTTGATTGAATTTATTCGTTTCCTTCCGCCATACCCCCAATAGGTACAATACTACAAACAAAATGTACTCCCTTCACCTGAGTCATTTGTTTACCTTCAATTTTAAAGAGTAAATATTAGCTACTTCTAGGCAAAGAAAAAAACAATAATAAAATATAAAAACCACTTTTGGTTTGCAAATGGTCGAAGTGCCTTCCCAAAGAAAATAAATGATAACTTTAACCATGAAAGATTAAGTCATGAAGGGAATCTACTTACAGTTGAGGTCCTCCCAAGGCTTGAACCTGATGCTAGTGCAGCACCTGTCAATCAGAAAAATACTAGAATCATTGGCAAAGGCTATTGTTTGACTCTCCTGCATGCAACTATTTCATGCATCAAGCTAACATACACCTAGTCCCACCAGTCCGACTACCTGCCACGTATTAAACGTAAGCCAATAGCAGAGCTGCCTCGCATTTAGACAATTATACTGTGAGTTTACGCTACACGCTAAAACCTGCTAAAACATGACAAAGGCAAACATCAACTGATGCCAACAAGCTTAAACAACTTAATGTTAAAATTCTGAGGTTGGCGGAGATTAATCTGAGCACCTATCAATACAATGTACAGTAGAAGCTACAAATACAGTAACATGCCAGCAAATGAATTATTCAGAGGGGCGCATCAAGTCAAACTTGATTGGATCATTTAGTGTATTTTGTCCTGGTCGCTAGGATCAGGTCCTTGGACTATTTAATGTGTTATATCGGGCCTGAGGAGAGTCATTTTGATCGTGCTTGATAAGGATTTTATCATTTCTTATGACCTCCTTCCTTTTCACAGATCATCCACTTTCCCTTTTCTGTCTATCTTTTTTATTTCTTTTGATTCTCTTTTCGGTCGCCTAATCTTTCCCCTAGCTATGTTTGTATTGTTTATTCTTATCTTCGGTACTGCAGTCTGGAAACCATAACAGGATGGGTTTCTCAAGTCTCACTGTTTTTGGCCTAATATGAAGAGTTACTGTCACGTAAGGTTGGAATATCGGAAAGTGGACATGTAACCCACAGCACTCTCAGAGTGTCGAAGTAGCTAGGTCTTGGCTACCAACCACACCTATCATGACAATATCATAGTCAGTCACCCACTGTTCATAACTACAGGTAACTCCAGGACAACTCTTAATAGCTGCTGGCTGCTGTATGACAGTATGGCTGATTGGCTATGTCTTGCAATTTCTGTGATACTTAGATACAGCTCAAGAATAAAGAATGCATCACAATATTCTGTTATATTTACTCTAATGTGATATTTACGATATACGTACTCAATTCGCCATGAAAGCAATAAACGAATTTTCCAAATGTGCACAGAAATATTTTAAAGTTACCAGTGCATATAATGTACATAATCTTTCAAACAAACAGTGCAACAAATAGGTACCTGATCCAAAAGGCGTTGAATAAAGAGGGCTTGTACTAGCAGCAGATGATGGGGCACCAAATAGGGAGGGAGTTGAAGTTTGGCCAAACAATGATGACGATGAGGAAGAAAAGAGAGATGACTGGGTAGAAGCACCAGAAGACGCGAAAATGGAAGATGAGGCAGCAGAGAAAGGGGATGAAAACAGTTGTCCAGAAGAATTAGCAGGAGTAGACAAGGGCGTGCCGAAAAGAGGTCCAGACGATGATGACGAAGTTTGTGGCACAGTCGATACCCCAGGAGTTGCTGAGCTAGCAAATAACCCAGCAACCTGAGTGGTTGGCGGTGGTGGGGTAGGTGCAGGCAAATGCAATGTAGGGTGAACTCTCTTGGCTGCTGCTTCTTGTCTGGCTGTTTCACGTCTATCAGCCTCCAAAAAAGGATCATTCACATCTCCACGATGTCGCTGATCAGCAAGATATGCTGCTCTCATGGATGCAATGTACTGATGAATGCTCTCCACCTAAAAGAAAGGGTGATATAATAAACAGAGGTACCAGTTTATCTAGCGAGAAAGAAAAGCAAATATAGAAATTTAAGAAGAACAAGAGATGCCTCAAATATTGAAATAGTGTCACTCTAGTCATCTACAAGTATTTCTCAACATGGATAACATGAAAAAGGATCAAGAACAGAGAGCATTGGTGATATAGCCCTACCATAAAGTTGTAAGCAAGGAAGTCAAACACAACCCAACAAGAACTTAACCAATGCCTCTGTGCTATAGTTTGCTACTCCGTATAAGGCATGCACTACCCAAATCTTTGAGAGCTTATTTGGCATGTTATTTTGTTCACGGGATCAAGAACTGATCTACATTCTTAAATAGCACCTTCTCTGTCGCCGCAAAAATGAAAATGATAACAAAACGGAAACATGCACTAATTTGAAGCAAGTTCCATTACCTTAGCAGCTACATGCACGAAAAATTCATGAACGTTGGTCAGTACTTTTGGAAGAGACTGTACAACTGACGAGTTAAAATTGATGGAGTTTCGATCAGAGTCTGCAAGAAGAAGCTGCTCTAACTCTTCAATCCACTGGCGGCATTCCCCAAGGTACTTGTCAAATCGGGCAATTGTTTGCTGCATGAAGGGGGATGGTTTCTTTGGAATCCCGCTATAGAAATCAACAACTTGCAACATAGTGTTGGCAGCTGGTTGCCCTGAACCACCAGAGGGCGTTGGTCCTTGAGAGGCAATGTTTGAGCCAGAGTTGGCTTTCTGATGAAGGAACCTGGGTCGAAGCATCATAAAAGACCGAACTGCAACCTCGGCATTCCTCAGCATGTCCTTTGCAACAGTCATTAGCTCTTGCATCGCAACCTTTTGTCTTTCCATTGAAGTACTAATTCCCCCAAGTTCCTGTCAAGACATCAAACCAGCTACAATGAATACACTCACACCCTCCTTCCATTATTCCTTCTCACCAAGCATACAAATTGTCCAACGAAGAGGGGAGGGAGAGAATCCAACAACAGTGAGTTAGTTATAACTAAGCCCCTAAAGCTATCAAAATTCCCCTTAAAATTTAAACCTGAGTCAAGCATGAAAGTTCGACCCTTTTTTTCCAACGAAGAGGGGACGGGGATCAACCTATTGTCCAGCGTAAGTGCGTAACTACGTCTTAACCACTAAACATTGGTAAAGTTTGAGCCTTTGGGTGGATACAGCAGATTGGCGGCGAAAAATTAGAAAGTTTAGGGAATGATTAGTAGGTGAAACAAGGGTGTGAAGAAACCTGAAGAATGCGGCTAGCATCGAGCTCGAAAGCGTTGTTGGAAACGGAAGAATCGAAAAGGCGGCTACATTGATCTAATCTCTGGCTTTCATCTCTATACTCGAGTATTCTTTCCCTGTAAAAGGAGCCAAAGAACAAGAGAGAATGAAGAAAGGAGGGGAAACCCTAATGAAAGAAACAAGAATTGAAAAGAAAAGAAAAGATACTCGATTTTAAGGAGGGATTTCTGGGAGTCAGGATGGAGATCAGCCCACTTAGTGCCGTAACTGGCAGGCGTCTTGTCGTTTGTGAATAGAAACAACTGTTGCTGTTGTTGCTGCTGCTGCTGCTGTTGTTGCTGTTGTTGTTGGAATTGCTGCTGTGGTTGCTGGAATTGAAACGAAGGTTGTTGTTGTTGCTGCTGTTGTTGTTGGGTTTGTTGGAAAGGGTTTGATTGTGGTTGTTGTTGTTGTTGGGGTTGATTGAAACTGAATGGGTTGGGTTGTTGTTGCTGCTGCTGAGGTTGTTGGGGAGTGGAGAATAGAGAGAATGACATTGTCGTTGTTAGAGATCTACAACAATGGCGGAAGAGAGAGGTAATTCAAATAAACAAGTAGAGGAGTACTCCGTATATGTTTGTTTGTTTATAATTTGGCGGGGGATTTCAATTAACAATGGTTCTTGAGTTCACTGTCCTCGGGTTTAAAACCCTAGTACAGTACAGAGGGAAGAAGGGGAGAGACAGAGAGAAGGAGGAAGAGGAGGGAGAGAACGTTTGTCTTGTTGACGCAATGCTGAGGCTGCACCTTCCAACTTGTGGGCTACTGGGCTTAACTGCTTAAGTATCCATTTTACTACTCTAGTAGTAAGCCCGTCCATACGGCTAAAAGTGAACTTTTTTTCAAAATAATGTCCAAAAATAAACTAATTAACGTTTTGGGTCGGTTTTAAAACTAATTAACAAAATGGGGCTGAGACAGGTTCGGAAGTAGGTTCGATTTGGAACGGAGCAAACCCGCCATTAGGAGTGGCGGGTCTCAAAAAATATAAAATGACAAAAAAAAAACACGTAAACCCGCCATTGGGAGTGGCGGGTTTGGGCCCATTAAAGCGTCATTCCCAATGGTGGGTGGAGGCTGCCCTGTCAATTGTGTAGCCTAGTTAATAGATAAATTTTAACCAAACCAATACAAGACTTCTATTGTGTTATAGTGGTAGCAGCACAGGCCCATGGTTCATTGTGTCTTGGGTTCGAGTCATGATAGACGCTTTTCGCTTGATTTTTTAAAATTATTTTATTGATTGATTCTCACGCAACATAAACCCGTCATTGTTAATTACAGAGTAGTTTCTAAACTCGTCACTATAAATTTTAATTAATTAACGTTGCCTTTATCAATGACAGTTTAAGAATCGATAATAAAATACCCTTAACACGTTATTATGTCTATCATAATAATGGTAGAGCTGTAAATGTGTTTATACGTTGTAGTTTCGATTCTAAGTAAGAAATTTTGTTTTAAACGAAAATGAAAAAAACAATTATAAATTCCTATGCGAAAACGCAACCTGTGGACATGACATAGGTCCACCCCGACGCGGCCACGCGCGGGTTTTGGGGAGGCGAATGAATCTCCATGAGATGGTCAAATGGAAATTTAAATCGAAGTCGGAGTCGCCACCGAATTTTATGGTTATTCGGAACCGTTCGAGCCCACTCTATGTCGTAGTGGGCCGTGTACAAAATACGGTCCATTTCCGATGTCAGAGTTTATTGGGCTCGTCCCTTTGCATATCGATATAGATGCCGACTGAAGCGGTTAATCGTATATTGAATGACTCTCGTTGCCAATGGTTTCGGACATCCGGAAACCACGGTTCTGAGTAAGGGGTGAGGGTACGTGTTGGGAAGTTCACTAAGAACACCCAACCCCGCCCGCACATTAGCGGCCTCTACTAGGATATCGAATGACGTTTTAATGTGCGCGTTAGTAATACGATGAATGATTATGCAAACATTGTTTTCTAAGCATGTGAAAAATTGAATGGGTTGCTATGTCGTTTAATGCATGCAAATTGATTAATGTCAAAGTCAAATTTAACATGTGAGATTCGTTTTAGTATAATAAAACAAATGAAATAAAAGAATGAATTTGCTACAAAACAAACAAACGAGTTAGTATCGATTTGTAAATAATAATAGCAAATAAAATATGTGAGATCGAGAAAATAAATATTAATCGAAATCTGAAAAATATTGTTGAAAAGAACGTTGTTTTGTATAAAAAGCGAAGTTCGAAAAATAATAAAAAAAGACGGAAAAGGGCGCGGCATGACAGCCGGCCGCGCGACTCGCCCGGGACGCCGGCGGGTCGCGTGGTGGCCTGTTCCGGGTCCGGTTTTCGAAAACTCGAAGTTCGTATTAAATCGCGTATGAATATTGCATGATTCGTACTCGACTTAATATTTTCGATATTCTTTATATTCGATAGTTGACTACGAAATCAATATCAAATACTTGGAATAGTTTTTAGAAAAGATGTAATTTTAGAAATCGATCGAAGAATAAATAATAAAATGAACGAAAACATTGAAAAAAAGAAGTCCCGGATTCCAGGCCTGCGCGCGAGTCGCCTGGGCATGGCGCGACTCGCGTGCGGGTCTGTCCGTCTTTATTTTTGTTCGAAAATTGTTATTTTTGATGAATCGCGTACAAATTATGAATTAGCTTGTATTCGATCCATATTTTCGATATTCGTCGTATCCGATATTCGATTATGAAACCGATATCGAATATTCGGAATGAATAAAAAACGTTTTGTAAAAAGGTTTGTTTTGAACGAAAAAAGAGAAAAGAATTTTGACGAAAAAGATGTAACGATTTTTGGTATCGTCGAAGTTTTAATATAATTCTTTTCGATACGATATTCGATTATAGAAAAATCGATATCGTATGTTTAAGAATATTCGTTATGAAAATAGTTTTTCGTTAATAACGATATTAGGAAAAAATAGAAAAAACGACTCTAGACCCATAAAAAAACGGACGAAGAGAAGAGAGAAGAAGGAAGGAGAAATCGGGTTTTGTACACCCTCAACCTACATGCTCTTGTTGACTCGGATCGGGACTCGTCGGAATGTGGCTAGGCACGGGAGTGTCGAGGCAACGTCGGTCGGGTTAGGGTGGTACGGTTTTGACGGGTGAAGGGTGTCGGATATCGGGACCGGTTTCCTTCGGGTTTTGGATGTATTATCGGTTTCTCGATGCTAAAGGAATTATGTGTGTGTGTGTGTGTGTGAATTGTGTAGGAAGAATTGTTGGTGAAAATAGTATTGATTAATTGTTTTTCCGTGTTGGATGCAAGGGGCTATTTATAGGAAATTCCCGACCTTGGCTTGGGAGAGTTTGACTACCGCTTAGGATAGGAAACGAGGGAACTTGAGGGAAATAAGGATTCCGCTTTCTTGTGGAGGAAGAAAGGCAAACCGGCTGGTTTGCTACTGTTTTGGGGCTGTTTCGGCCGAGTGTTTTACACTCGGTCAGATGCTCGAATCGGTTTTTGAATAGGATTCCCGTTTGAGCTAGAATTACCGCTTGGGTAAGAAGCTGAGGAGAACGAGAATTCCGTTTTCTTGTAAGAGAAGAAAAGAGGAAAAAACCGGCTGGTTGTGCTACTTGGCCGAGTGGTTGCACTCGGTTGAGTGTCTGAGTCGGTTCTCGGATAGGATTCCTACTCGGGATCGAATTCTACCTTAAACGGAATTGTTTATTATTTTGTGAAGCTAATTTTTGTAGAGTTGGAGTGTGGACTGGACACGTGAGGTGTCACGGTCAGTCCGGAGGTTACGGGAAATATCTTTGACCGGGTTTCGACTCGGTCGCTAAAAGACGGTTTTACCCCTGGTGACGGATTCGACCCAAATTAGTGTTATTTGACTCGAAACGACCCACTGGGCCTGAATTTGAGGTTGGTTTTGTGAGATTTGTACTCCCTAAAATGCCTAGGCCCAATATCCATCATTTCGAGCCCATTTCCGAGTACGTTAAAGCATGTTAGCGTCCGATCATCATCGGGTGTTTGTCGGAAACTGCTATAGACACCTGGCGGTCAAAATGTGGGTGTCTACAGAGCCCCCACTCTGACTGAGGCTTGGACAGGGCGAAAGTCAGAGTAGCCACCAGGTCAATCAAGGATTAAAACCTGGCAGCTTCCGGTCGGGTCGTTTAAGGTCCATTAGACCTGCGTGGAGGGCCCGCCGGCCATGGGCTAGAAATGTACCTGAACTGATGATGATAACTCCGTGGGGAATTGAACTTGTCGCATGAGACTTAAAATGGACCTGTATGTGGGCTCATCTTGTTAAATGCCGTTGGGGAGTTATGCAAATTGCGCTGTCGTGATTTGTACCTGTATAAGTTACATAAAATTTTGCATGCAACACGTAGGCGAAACAAATATGACTCGCGCTGGGGAATAAAAAATGATTTTTGCTGTATTTTGAAATCGAAGTCCTGAAAGCAACTCACGTGCTAGGAGATAGGTTTCCAAAATTGAAAGGGTTGAAAAGAAATTTGCAGTTTAAATAGATTGAAATTTGACCTTGTCGAAAAGTTTTTTTTTTCAAATGGCTAAGTTTTTGCAAATTTTAAAATGAGAATTTGAAGAGAGGTCTACTGACAGACTCGACTCTGGACGTGACATAACGAGTTGACAGACACGACTTTGGACTCTCTAAGGGTTGGACCGTGACTTGGTAAGGAGGTGGGCCACCTAAGATGACAAGACTCTTAAGTTGCACTATTCCGTAGCCTAGGCGAGTGACAACACGGTCGAATCCTCGGAACAGGAAGGCTGTGCTATGGGGGGATTGCAATAGTCTGTAATGAGACTGTTTTGGCATGACAGGACTTTTAGCAGTAGCGATGCCGTAGTCTAGTGCTCTTCTAGATTTTTGATTTTTTGGGTATATTTCCAAGGTGGGTATTGCTTCGAGTCGTGACAGATTCTTGTCCTCAAGTGAGCCGAGTACTAGGACACACTACAGAAAGGAGGCTAGATTTTGAAAGTATTTGGATTATGTGAGTGGATGGAGAACCTCTGCCTAGGAGAAGCCCCCAGGATGACAAAGCTAACTGTTGAGAACATGACAGTGTCGTGACCGGAATGATGGTGCTTTTTGAATGTGTGTCAATGTGGGTGGTTGTGCCTCTGTTGAAAGGCTGCCTATGTATTCACGTGTGGTGAAATCAAACCAAGCCGTAGTTCAGTGGATTATGGTGCCTAGTTTATTAGGGCTTTGTGTGTAACTAGCCATAGCGATGGTGTAGGCTAGGTGCATTCCCAGTGATGTCTTGATCAAAGGGCTAGAATGGTTAGGATATTGATCCTGTGACTGTGAGCGTTCTCCGGGATAGCCCCCAGAGGTGGTGTGAACTATTTGGGCATGTTCTATGCCGACCGCAGTTTGAGTTCCCATGTTCGGAGTTGGTAACTGGTTTGAATGAGAAGAATTGGGATAGGATTTTAACGAGTTCTGTTCTCGGGAATTTTAACGAGTTCTGTTCTCGGGGATTTTAACGAGTTTTGCTCTCGGGGGATTTGACGAGTTTTGCTCTCGGGGGATTTGACGAGTTTTGCTCTCGGGGGAATTTGACGAGTTTTGCTCTCGGGTTTGCATATGGTGATTGTGAATTTTGTTATGTAAAGGGGAAGTCGAGTAGAATGGCTCGAGCTTCGATTGGGCAGGTTTGATAATGCGGGATCTGGTTTCCATGTCTGGCCCTAAAGGTTAGGGTGTATCCTATGGAGCTTGAATCCTCAAAATTCTGGGCTGCCTCTAGCCTAGGTCTCGAGAAGGTCTTGAGGGTTGTAATGTGGGAAGGCTAGATGTGGTGTTAGCTGACCAGCTTGACTGTCTCTCCCCTATTGGATGGTATGGGTATTGATAATTTTTGAATTGACCGTTTTCACTACGGACATGGTTTTTTGAATATTTTTTGGTTGACCTCTTAGCCCCGGTCATGGGATTCTTCATTTGAGTTGACCGTGTCTGGTCGAGAGATGTTGATAATTCTTTTTTTATAATGGCCTGCTTTTTTGTTTTGGCCTAATGTTTTTTCTTGTATTGGACTTTTGATTTTTTTTTTGTCCAGTTTTTTCCCTTTTTTTGTTGGTCAGACTAACACCTAAGGTAGGGATTGGTCAGTATTATTGGATGGGTGTTTATTGTGGGAAATGGGCTTGCCTCCCGTCTTGAACCCAAACGAGGAGACTACCTAGATTTGTCATTGGATTCGATACCGCTCCTGCTAAGGGTAGTTATGTGGCTTTCTATACCAGGCATGGAATAGGTAAAAGGAAAACACGGGCTCGGTTTCCTGCAGTCATTATAGATGTGCCTATAATAGTCACGTGCGTGTGCTCACAGTGTATGACGGTGTTCATCATGTTCTCGGAAACACATAAGGAAAGTATATATGAGAAATAAAAAAGCTGATTTTATTGAATTTTGAAAAAGAGGACAGAATACAATTGACTCTGACTCCGACTTTGAAGTTGAAATAAATAGTATATCCTAGACTCGGACTCAGACTTGGACTTAAATCAAATCCGGACTCTTGGATGCATGAGAGGTAGATTGGATGCTTTGGTCATCGGGCCCTGTATAGTCCATGAGGGGCTTTGCAAGTGACAATGTTTCCAAAACGGGAGTCTTCCCGGCATCGAGGAAGTCTTGAATGAGGTGTTTCAGTTTCCAGCACCGTTCTGTATCGTGTCCCCTCCCTCTGTGGAATTTGCAGTAATGCTCGTCGTTCCATGCTTTGGAGCGTTTTTCCAAAGGTGGGTCGGCTGTTGGGCCTATAGGTAGTATTAGGCCCTTCGGAACTAACCTCTGGAAAGCGACGGTGTAGGACATATCCAAGTGGGTAAATGTCCTTTCCTTTGACTGGTTCTTGATTTTTGGAGAGGTGACTTGAGGGTTACCTCTCTCGGTCTTGCCATCTTGAGGGTATCGGACAGTTTCGTAGGAGTGTTCACCCTTCAAATGGCTCGGTTGGGTGATTGGCTGCCTTACCCGCTCTAGTTGTGTTAGACGGGATCGAGTTCTTACAAGGTCTTCTTCGATGGTGGTCACCCTGGCATTTAGGTTATCTAGGGCGGTATTGATTTTCGAAAAGATATTGTTAATGGAGCAAGATAGCATAAGCATGCTTCCCTGGATATCCCCTTTCTCGACGGTGCGAGATTTGTTGTGGTTTGGTAGTGTCTCGTTCATAGGGTCCCTGATCGGAAGAAACGACAGGTGTTAGAACTCGCCTAAACTCGGTTTTGCGCAAATGCAAGAGAGAGAGTCAAACTAGGTACGGCCCGGGGGCGGGAATGACTAAGATTCTATGACCGGGCTACTTAAATGTTAATCCAGACAAAGTAACGACTGTGACCTAGACTCGACCACGAGACTCGAGCTGTACAAGGATAAGTCCGAAAATGGGGCGACCGTATTTGACAGTGCCGCGTGCTTGGACCAACCGTGGTGACCTAACCCTAGGTGACCCGAGTATTCGTAGCGTGGGTACGACTCGAAGAAGGCATCATAAGGACGCCGATGTAGGATGAATGTAGGGTACTCTCTAGGGTAACCGTGGTTGACTGCTCGGGTGGAAGACAGCCCCTTGAGTAAGGCTAGAGACTCAGATGGTGTGACATCTAAATGACTCGAAAGTGGGATACGTGAGACAACATGTGTAAGACATGACCCTTAGAGCAACCGTGATTGATCGCTCTGCTGAAGGGTAGCCCCCCGAGTGGGGAAAAGCCTGAAAGGGAAATGACTCGGATAGAACACCTAGACGGGTGACTCATAAAAGGTGGGTCTCCCTTAGGATCCAGCTGTGTGGGCTGGGCCCTGTTTGAAAGGAAGGTTCACGTGAGACATTCCCAGAGCTTAGACTTGATTGTGTTAATGGGCCAACCTTTGTAGGAGTATGTCCTACGTAGGTGGGCCTTGCCTTAGTTAGGTAAGGCGGACTAGGATGGGGGGGAAACCCGCGATGTAGGATCGACGGAGTTTCGACGCTAGAGACTTCAACGACTTATGACACGACCCGACACTGCTAAATACGGGGAGTCTAAGAAGAGGAAGTTTTGAAATATGAATTTTTGAAAAGCCCGAAATGAATCGGGTGGAGAAATTCGGCCCTTTTTCGAAAAAAAAGAAAAAGGAGTGGGCCGAATGACGGGTTTTGAAAGTTTCGAAAGTAATTTCGAGTTTTGAATTGGGCATGATACCGGCTAGAAAAAGGCTATTTTGAGTAAAATCCTAAGTCCTAAGTTCGGTATATGACCCGGGTTTTGAAAATTGGATATTTTGAAAAGGATGCAAAATTTTGAAAATGACGGTTTTGAAAAAGATGTGGATCAAGTAGCACGTAGTCATGGAAACAGTATAACGACGCCATGTATGCTCTTAATCTAAGTCTCGGTCAGTCTGTAAGGGTCTATACCAGTGTACATAGCCTATCAAGAATCGGGGCGGGCTCCCTAACTCGAGTTGAGATTAGGACAATGCCGTAAAACCCATATGAATCGGCTAATGGACACCTTTGACATAACCAGTTTGGACTATATCAACGGTATAGTGGGACGTCGGTCGCGAGTACCGGCCCGGGAAAATGGGGTTTATGCATGAACCGTAAAACTAAACGCGCATTGTACTAGTCAAACGATTTCTATTCGAGTCTCACCCTGAGGACACTGAAGGTTATTAACTCATCAGAAAATCCCCAGCGGAGTCGCCAAATTGTGGACATGACATAGGTCCACCCCGACGCGGCCACGCGCGGGTTTTGGGGAGGCGAATGAATCTCCATGAGATGGTCAAATGGAAATTTAAATCGAAGTCGGAGTCGCCACCGAATTTTATGGTTATTCGGAACCGTTCGAGCCCACTCTATGTCGTAGTGGGCCGTGTACAAAATACGGTCCATTTCCGATGTCAGAGTTTATTGGGCTCGTCCCTTTGCATATCGATATAGATGCCGACTGAAGCGGTTAATCGTATATTGAATGACTCTCGTTGCCAATGGTTTCGGACATCCGGAAACCACGGTTCTGAGTAAGGGGTGAGGGTACGTGTTGGGAAGTTCACTAAGAACACCCAACCCCGCCCGCACATTAGCGGCCTCTACTAGGATATCGAATGACGTTTTAATGCGCGCGTTAGTAATACGATGAATGATTATGCAAACATTGTTTTCTAAGCATGTGAAAAATTGAATGGGTTGCTATGTCGTTTAATGCATGCAAATTGATTAATGTCAAAGTCAAATTTAACATGTGAGATTCGTTTTAGTATAATAAAACAAATGAAATAAAAGAATGAATTTGCTACAAAACAAACAAACGAGTTAGTATCGATTTGTAAATAATAATAGCAAATAAAATATGTGAGATCGAGAAAATAAATATTAATCGAAATCTGAAAAATATTGTTGAAAAGAACGTTGTTTTGTATAAAAAGCGAAGTTCGAAAAATAAAAAAAAAAGACGGAAAAGGGCGCGGCATGACAGCCGGCCGCGCGACTCGCCCGGGACGCCGGCGGGTCGCGTGGTGGCCTGTTCCGGGTCCGGTTTTCGAAAACTCGAAGTTCGTATTAAATCGCGTATGAATATTGCATGATTCGTACTCGACTTAATATTTTCGATATTCTTTATATTCGATAGTTGACTACGAAATCAATATCAAATACTTGGAATAGTTTTTAGAAAAGATGTAATTTTAGAAATCGATCGAAGAATAAATAATAAAATGAACGAAAACATTGAAAAAAAGAAGTCCCGGATTCCAGGCCTGCGCGCGAGTCGCCTGGGCATGGCGCGACTCGCGTGCGGGTCTGTCCGTCTTTATTTTTGTTCGAAAATTGTTATTTTTGATGAATCGCGTACAAATTATGAATTAGCTTGTATTCGATCCATATTTTCGATATTCGTCGTATCCGATATTCGATTATGAAACCGATATCGAATATTCGGAATGAATAAAAAACGTTTTGTAAAAAGGTTTGTTTTGAACGAAAAAAGAGAAAAGAATTTTGACGAAAAAGATGTAACGATTTTTGGTATCGTCGAAGTTTTAATATAATTCTTTTCGATACGATATTCGATTATAGAAAAATCGATATCGTATGTTTAAGAATATTCGTTATGAAAATAGTTTTTCGTTAATAACGATATTAGGAAAAAATAGAAAAAACGACTCTAGACCCATAAAAAAACGGACGAAGAGAAGAGAGAAGAAGGAAGGAGAAATCGGGTTTTGTACACCCTCAACCTACATGCTCTTGTTGACTCGGATCGGGACTCGTCGGAATGTGGCTAGGCACGGGAGTGTCGAGGCAACGTCGGTCGGGTTAGGGTGGTACGGTTTTGACGGGTGAAGGGTGTCGGATATCGGGACCGGTTTCCTTCGGGTTTTGGATGTATTATCGGTTTCTCGATGCTAAAGGAATTATGTGTGTGTGTGTGTGTGTGAATTGTGTAGGAAGAATTGTTGGTGAAAATAGTATTGATTAATTGTTTTTCCGTGTTGGATGCAAGGGGCTATTTATAGGAAATTCCCGACCTTGGCTTGGGAGAGTTTGACTACCGCTTAGGATAGGAAACGAGGGAACTTGAGGGAAATAAGGATTCCGCTTTCTTGTGGAGGAAGAAAGGCAAACCGGCTGGTTTGCTACTGTTTTGGGGCTGTTTCGGCCGAGTGTTTTACACTCGGTCAGATGCTCGAATCGGTTTTTGAATAGGATTCCCGTTTGAGCTAGAATTACCGCTTGGGTAAGAAGCTGAGGAGAACGAGAATTCCGTTTTCTTGTAAGAGAAGAAAAGAGGAAAAAACCGGCTGGTTGTGCTACTTGGCCGAGTGGTTGCACTCGGTTGAGTGTCTGAGTCGGTTCTCGGATAGGATTCCTACTCGGGATCGAATTCTACCTTAAACGGAATTGTTTATTATTTTGTGAAGCTAATTTTTGTAGAGTTGGAGTGTGGACTGGACACGTGAGGTGTCACGGTCAGTCCGGAGGTTACGGGAAATATCTTTGACCGGGTTTCGACTCGGTCGCTAAAAGACGGTTTTACCCCTGGTGACGGATTCGACCCAAATTAGTGTTATTTGACTCGAAACGACCCACTGGGCCTGAATTTGAGGTTGGTTTTGTGAGATTTGTACTCCCTAAAATGCCTAGGCCCAATATCCATCATTTCGAGCCCATTTCCGAGTACGTTAAAGCATGTTAGCGTCCGATCATCATCGGGTGTTTGTCGGAAACTGCTATAGACACCTGGCGGTCAAAATGTGGGTGTCTACACAACCACAAGGATTCAAACCCTGAACACAATGAACCTTGGGCCTGTGCTACTACCATTATAACACAATACAAGTCTTGAATTAGTATGGTTAAAATTTACCTATTAACTGGGCTTCATAATTGCCAGGGCAGCCTCCACCCGCCATTGGGAATGGCGCTTTAATGAGCCCAAACCCGCCACTCCCAATGGCGGGTTTACGTGTTAATTTTTTTTTTTTTTTTTTGTCATTTTATATTTTTGGAGACCCGCCACTCCTAATGGCGGGTTTGCTCCGTCCCAAATCGAACCTACTTCTGAACCTGTCTCAGTCCCATTTTGTTAATTAGTTTTAAAACCGACCCAAAACGTTAATTAGTTTATTTTTGGACATTATTTTGAAAAAAAGTTCGCTAAAAGTTTAGTAAAGGACTAAAGTTTGTACATCAACAATCACCGATATCCTAACACAAAAAAAAAACAATCACCAATATCCTAATTTAACGTTTTGACTGTCAAGATGGAGGTATTCTAAACGTTAGATCTCGGGTTCAATTTCTCACTCCCTTCTGTTAAAGACAATTTATGACAATACATAGTAGCAAATATTTATGATTCATTCACAACTACGACGGATATGTCATAACTCATAACTTAAATATCAAAGAGGTCCCCCTCTGAGACCTTGTTTGCTCACGTGTGCCAGAGTAGCAAACTTTAAGGAAGTTCAGAAGCCTTATGAAGTCGAAGATCGGTAAGAAGTTAGCTCAATTGATTCCTTAGATCTAGAAAGAGTTTCACAACTCAATAGTTGGTACCCAAACATTTGACATGTCTATGGATCTATTTCCTCAAAAAGTTCAAAAGTTGTGATCATGGTGATGAACAAAAAATAAAGAGACAATATTTTTCCAGGTGGGTTGGTCACTGCCCCTGGGGTGGCGGGCCTTCCATCTTCCCAACAACACCAACGCCTAGGGGAGAATCCTCTCGAGGGAAGAGGGTGGCGACAACGCAACGGTCACCCTCACCCAAGCGCAAGAATCCTCTTAAGAGTTGGTGCTAACACGGAGCAACTGGCTACCATGGCTAGTTTCTTATCAACCTTGAACAAGAGGTCACTCTCGGCCACCAAGGACCTAGGGCCCTGGGGGGCGAGTTTATGTGAAACTTCCCCGAAAACTTTTCCAAACCGAACCGCCTCTCGTAGGCTCAAAAGAACATTGATCATGCGGAAAGCAAAAAAAGTCTTAGCTCCCCCCACTATGTTTGACAAAGCACGCCAGAGAGTAAAAGAGCGTCAGGAGAATCACCCCAAGCCGGGGTAAGGGAATGAGCTAGATCAGGTGGTAAAGGTCTATACCGAGAATCCGTAGCCTAGCTGTTAGATCGCAAAGCAGGCAAGATCAATCGCAACCGTCCTAGGGGGTCTTCTAGTACTTGGGGAGCAAGGTTGGAGACGGTGTCTTTGATCGAATGGGTGGACGTCACAAGGATTCAGTGGTGGATGTCAACGTTTCGAGGGGAGTCTTTCATCGACTTGGATGTCGGAGGAGACGACTAGGAGCAGATCTCACCCCTTCGCCGGCTCAGAGAGCGAAGTCGGTCGCCTGAACGCGCAACTATAGTACAGTATTCGACAGGCTGAGCCGAGGGGACCCATCGAGAAGTCGTCAACAAAGCATCGTGGATCATCGACTCGAAAATCGAGGGGACGTGTTGAACCTCGGGGAGCCAGACATATGCACAACAAGCACCGACGGAGCATCATAAGGCAAGGCTCAAAGGGCAGCCAACACTCTCGCCACTTCATCGAGATGTGCTTGATTGCCGGCTCTTATATTAGTTGACTAAAGAATTGACGAATGATCAATTGAGCATGAAATGGAAAAATGTGGGATGTTTTTAAACTTTATCTATTTCCTAAACAAAAAAATTCATCTATTGTTAAATTAAAGTTCCTAAATATTGGGATTGCAAATATATGATATATTTATAAAATTCTTCCATTACTATTGCCACGCTCTTTGATAAATGAGGCAAGTGATAGAGATACACTCATTGTATGAAGGTTTTGTACACCACCAATGTATGCATGTCATTTGTCCACCCAAAAGAATCTAACTTTTACAAGATTCTTCATTAATTCACCTCCCCACCTAACTCTCAACTATTTTCTCACCTAATCACATATTCCCTCCGTTTTTTAATATAAGTCATTCTCACTTTTCGAGACAACTTCTTCTCTCTCCAATATCTCTCACAACATAAGAAAAAATACCATGAAATGTATACTTATTTGAAGCTCTTTTCGTAAGGAATTTTATGTTGCAATTTTTAAAAATTTTGGAATAATATATTTACATAAAAATTAAAGTCAAAGTCCCACCTCGAAAAGGTCAAACGCCATATAAAAAAATACGGAGGGAGTATTTTTTTGTTTGTTTTTTTTTTACTTCAAATTTATTACTCCTTATTTTTATACGTGTATTTTTATATCTCATATTATACGTGTATTTTTATACGGTGTTGTATTCTAAATGTATCTGTACGTTAGTGTTATAGTGACATATTTTTATACCTCAATATGTTTTCTTACGTATTTTTACACTGTATTTTATACGTAGGTTGTAGTTACGTATTTAGTATATTATTTTATTTATACTTTTTGTTTATTTATAATAGTTGTAGTGTATTTATACGGTATTTATACTTTATTTATACATTTTTATTCATCCTCTATTACGTTTAGTAAACTTTATTTGCACTGTATTTTTATTTTTAATATTTTATAGGAATTTTTTAAAGATGTTTTAAAAACATTATTTTCAGAATGTATTTTTTTAGTGGTGTAACTATGTTAGGTGTATCTAGGATGTATAAAGGTTAAAAGTATTTGTTCTTTAATTTTAATTTTCTTAAACTTTTTAATTTTTAAATTCTTAAGTCTACATTTTTTTTACTTAAGCCATAGCCCGAGATAGTTTGTACTCGTAAAATGTAACTGAAGTGCAAATTATTTCATTAATAGCTTAGTTGGTTGTTGGGTTTTAGGCTGTGCACCGGTCCAAACCCGGACCGGACCGAAATTAAAAAACAAAACCGGACCGAAATTAAAAAACAAAACCGGACCGAACCCGGACCGGAATCTCAAAATTTCGGACCGGGACCGGACCGGACCGGACTGGTTGACCCAGAATTTTCAATTTTTTGAAATTCCGGTCTAAAATTCCGGACCTGTTAGATCGGTTTTTTTACGAAATAAGCATAATTCTGGTCTTTTCAGTCCAAACCGGTCCGGAATGAAAAAAATCGGGTCAGGACCGGACCGGAACCCGAAATCGCTCAAAATGATGGACCGGAACACATATCAGATTTTTTTATTCCGGGCCCGACCCGGTAGATTCCGGACCGGTCCGGTCCATTTTTCCAGTCCGACCCGGATTTTGCACACCCCTAGTCGGGTTTGTTATTCCTTGAAAGTGTCAATGTTCGAGCCTTGATGATGACAACACTCCATTTTTTTTGCTCCTTGTTGTTCTAGGTAGAATTAATTTCGTACTCCAATTATACCATTTTTGTTGATTTTTTTTTTAAAGTTAAAATAATAAATCCGTAAGCTGCAAAAATAAACGATAAAATGTTGGTAACTATAAATCTATAATTACGTAGTTGTTGAGAAGTAATGTAATAAATTACGTGTGTATACACACCCAATATTATATTGTACTCTAAATCTAAGTAAAACGATTTTGTTTAGACGTACGATACAACGATTAATCTTAGTAAATAATAATCATACGTCATTAATAATACATCACTTAGGCTAACGTACAAATAAACAAATTTAAGAAAAGTAATCAAACGATGTAAAACTGTATAAGTAATAATGTATATCTTAATAACAAATGTGCATTTCGCACCAAAAAAACAAATGTGCATTAAAATACTTAAATTTAAATTATATTTAAAAACGTTTAAGTAAATACATTGTATGAAAAATAATAGTAACAAAAATTACACAAAACACAAACCAAATACCGAAGCTATCGGTACATGTGCCAAAAATACGAAATTATACAATTATACTTGACGTACGAAACTGCTGGCCGTACAAATATACTATGGACCAAATACATAATTAATATCCGTATAAATACTTAAAATATAAACTCTAAAATTGATTATTAAAATAATATTAGCATTAATGAAACATCATTTAATAAGCGTAATTAATGATGGAATTTAAGTAATTAAATAAAAAAAAACAAGATTCTTCACATAAATCAAGTGGAAGATTGTGATTGGTGGTGTATGAGACCCTCTATACACCAAGTGTATCTCTAACCTTTTTGGATAAATGAGGGACGAAGGGATTACTCGCATTCCGTGATTGAGCAAAGACTAAAAATGGGCAGCTTAACAAATTGAATGAAAGGTGGTAGTGGTACGAACCACTTACACGCACTTTACAACAAGTCAACAAGTATTCAAAATCCATGGAGCGAAATTCGTATCATGAGCACATGTACTGTACTGTGTAGTGACTTGTGATTGATTAAACACCAAAATGCTAATATTTGTACGAGTACTCATCATGTTTTCAAATAGAGGGTGATTGATTAATGAACAAACAAATCCACGCCAACGAACATTACTTCCAATAATCTAAACTCTACTATCATAACTCTAATTTCGGAATTTCCCCCTAATCACATTCATACCGATCGATCGAGTATCATAAAATATGGATTAATTAATAATTAGTGTACCCCCAACCCATGAATTACACTCAAATTGACCTACGCATTAAGCGGACAATATCAAGAGTATCAAACTACATACTAGGAGTATTACCCTACTACTATTACTGCTGCTAATAATTAAATTGTGTTAATTCCAATTCTAACTCGTGATTTCTTCAAGGAAATGGATCAGTATTCAGTTGGGGTCATTACTACTACTGGTTGGAGTAGTAGTTGAAATAGCAAGCTCCGGGATAGACGACGACGAATAGTACTCACCCACACCCACACCCACACCTTCCATTTGCCACGTGGCAGCATCTTCTTCACCACCGGCAGTAGCAGTAGCAGGGCCACCCACACCCATAAACCCAAAATCCCTGGTGATCCAGTTAGCACTAAGCCCGAACCCGCCCAACGCCAGCAACGTGGTGAACTCACCCGAGGAGTAGAAGGGCATGGTAGTGGGGATGGGGGCGAGGGGGACGGCGGCGGAGGTGGAGGCGGGGGAGGCGGTGCGGGCGCGCTTGGGGGCCTTGCGGGAGGCGCCGCCGACGGGGACGTCTCGGAGGGCGCCGCCGCGGGTCCAGTAGCGGCGGCAGGACTTGCAGAAGTAGCGGGGCTGGGAGAAGTTGTAGTTGTTGTAGTAGCAGAACTTGGTGTCGTGGGAGTGGCAGCGGGGGCATGGCAGGGGCTCTGCGGCGGAGGGAGGCGGTGGGGCGCCCAGTTTGGCGGCGGAGGGTTTCTTCTCAAGGGGCGCCGTTGCGGAGCCGGATTCCAGTGATGTCGTCATTCTCTCTCTCTCTCTGGATTATGTAGTAGGTAGGGTGGGGGGAGGAGGATGGCCTGGGGGAGTTAGAGTAGGGGGGGTATATATGGGGAGGGGAGTGCAGAGCAGCATGCAGAGGGCAGAGAGGAGTGATAGGAGGAGGAGGAGGAAGAAAGAGAGGATTACATTACTGTACATGACATGCGAAACAGTGATCAGCTTTATGCAGAATGACTCCTTCATGTTTGTTATAACCAGGTGAGACATTATTTATTGGTAATTAACTGCCTTATGCTTCCACTAATATACACTCGTCTCCTACCACTCTTCTGTTTCTATCCAACCCAATTACAACTGTTTTTTTTTATAATCCGAAGCTTACCTCAAATGTTTTATAGGAGAATTGTTCTTTTAAGTAATTACTCCGTATATTGGTACTAAATCATACGGAATGAGTTATTATGGGTACTCAATTTAATGTGCGTAAAAAATGATAATCCCTCCCACAAGATCTTCCCCTTCCAAATGACACATGGTTTAATAAATCAATAATGGAAGGTGGTAAATTGTTGGTGGGTTCAAGAAGTCAAATCATAAAAAATAATCAATAAAAAGAGAGTATACCGGATAACCGGATAAATAAGAGAAGTTTTGAAGTGAAAATTTTTAGTAGAATTTTCTTTTAAGGAAAGTGGGAAAATCTTGGTAGGGAAAGGAAGTAACATTTTGTGTAAATACAGGAGGATATATATGATTTATATGGTAAAACATTTTTTTGTGCACGTGGAATAATTGAGTTTTTAGTTATACAAAATCATGCATTTTTTTCCCTTGATCTTTGATTGAGAAATAATACTCCATTTCAATTAATCTTCCTCCTTTCCATCCTCGACATTATTTGACGATATTTATTTATTTACCCAAAATATATGGTTAATATTATGGAGTAGTATTCCATTTAGTACCTCAGCAAACCTCAATTATATAGTCTATTATTCCTCCCGTTCTTAATATAACGAGACCATATCATGGTTGTGACTTGTGAATTGTGAGTCGGGAATGGTGAAAGAAGAGAGTTTTACTTTATTATTATGCAATGAATTGGATTATGGGGGGTGGGTAGTCGTAGTCGTAGGAGAAGAAGGCGGGCAAGGGATGTTAATAATGTCATAAAATCAGAAAAGTTGAGAGAGCGAAAAGATAGGAGTGAGGGGAAGATATGTCGGGGAAGCGTGGGATGCAATAATTGGATATTTGGATTAATGCTCTCTCGCTCTTCTCCTCTGATTTCGGCATCTGATTCTTTCTTCTTCTTCTTCTTCTTCTCTTCTGCTCTCTGTTCCTCATTTCTCGCTTACTGTTCCCTTAACATATCTTCACTGTTTCCTTGTCCTTTACTGCTTCAGGTTTCACACTCTTCCACCTTCCTACTCCCTATTTTACCCCCTACCCTCATTAATCCTGTTGCAAGTCTTTCTTTTAACGTGTGACGGTGTGAGTGAGTCCTTATACCTTCATGGTCAAATATTACCCCCTAGATAATTACTCGTAATTTTTTACTGTCACGGGCCAGGCCGGTTCTAGTTGGCCAAGGGTTGAGTGAGGTGTTGCTAAGCCTGGAGCCGATCATGAGTGTAACCCAAAGCCAAAATAATCTGACATGACTACGTACTGAGTATAATTCTTACTGCTATTACTTACGAATGAGAAAATAAACCGACACATACAAAACTAAACTAACCTAAAGCTTAACGCCATTTGACTTTTATATATGTCAGGTCTAGTTATAAAATCCATTATCATATAATCCGTATATCGTTGTTTCCATAATCTAAATGATTCATTTATTACTCCCTCCGTTTCATTTGATTCCATACGTTTGCTTTATACACGTATGTCAATGCTCGTTTTCTTTTGTCCATATCTTTAGTTTCATATTACTAAAAATTATAAAAATTTGATATTCATAATGCACTCGGTTAGACGATTTAAACAAGATCTCACCTGACTATATATTTTTTTTATAATATTAGAACTTATATTGAAAATTCTCTACATTGATGAATAGTGTCCAAAAAGATAAATATATAGAATCAAATGAAACGGAGGGAGTATATTCTAATGGTGTGAAGAGAAGAAACAAGTGAGTTAATTGATGAATTCTGTCATTGGGTGATGATCAAAAACTTATGACGACAATATAAAGAGGCATGAAGGAAGGATATGAAAGAGAAGACAGCACGCGGAGGTGCAGAGCAGAGAGGGATCATATATCCTTGGCTGGCTCACAAGTCTCTTTCATTTCCGGAACATAGATTCGAAGATCACACTACTGAGTAGTGAGTACTGACACCTTCCAATTCCAAATATATTCATTGTCCCCTGCCTCGTCTACTTAATCCTAGCCTTCCAAATTTGTGAATTCTGACTATTCAACCCCCTTCACCCATTTCTCTTTGGCCTTTTCCCCCTCTTCTATTCACACTATTCATTCCACTATACGTCTTTACGTATAAGAATTGAGTCAAGCTTAACTTTATCGATAACAATATGAGTACATATGTAGTCCTAGTGTAGTACGTATGCTAAGCTAGAGTGTTCATCTACATGGTCCAAGGTTATGCATATAATACAAGCTTATTAACAATGGAAGGTGTAGCTAATGAATCATGCTCCCATCAGTTCCAAATTTTCAATCAATTCTATACGTTTGTTTTTTCACACTTATCAATGCACATTTTCTTTTATTTATATCTTTAGTTACATATTTCTAAAAATTATAAAAATTTGATATCAATAATGCATCCGATTAGACAATTTAAACAAGATCTCACATGACTATATTTTATCTTATACTTCCTCCGGTTTTTTATGTTTGCCCCGTATTCCTTTTTTGGCAAATTTTAATTGTTTGCCCCATTTCTCCACTTTCCACATTGGTCTTATATATATTACCATATTGTCCTTATGAATTTCTATTATTTACCTATTTTGCCACTATATTTACACTTTAATCACTACTTTATACCTATTAGTCCACCTTTATTTCTTCATCATTGTACTTTCCATACACAATTTTTCAATTTCTTAATTTATGTGCAAATCGATATGGGGCAAACATATAAAACCGGAGGGAGTATATTACTCCCTCCGGTTCTTCGGAGTTGCAACATATTCTTTTTAGGGTAGTTTCACTAGAATTGCAACATTTCTATATTGGGTATGTTTTTGTTAGTGAAGAAAGTTTACTTTATTAGTTAGACCCACCACTCACACTCACAACCTTATTCCTTGTGCATAAAGTAAATGTTACAATTTCAGAGAATCGGAGTGAGAACTCCGTAAAAGTTATATAGAAGATTCTTATTACATATGAATAGTGTTAAAAATCATATGTATGGAATTGATTGGAACAGAGGGAGTATAAACAAGGGAATACAAATAAGACCTGACAACCTAGTCAATCGGGTCGGGTCAGTTTCAAGTCGTGTCACTTTCAGATTACAAAAATTGGATTAATTTCGGGTCGGGCTAGATCATTTCGAGTTTGGGTCATTTCGGATTTGCTATTTTCAACTTTTTAGGGATATCGACTCGTTTTCTATAATAACATTCGGGTCAGTTTCGGGTTAGGCCTGATCAATTCGGGTTACGGGTCAAACTCGAGTCTTCATTTCGGGTTCCAGGGTAGTTGAATTTTATACTCATAGAGTTTAAGTAGTTTATTGACTCGTCACAAAGTCGTCATATTGTAAGTTTAAGATAAGACTCTAAAGAGTCGAGTATGAAAAAATGTTTTTCATACAATAACTTATACTCTATATAAGACCGAATCTTAAGTGAAATATTGAAAATTATTAAGGATGTCGATCACGTGGCTCGAGTTTTGATACTTAGGTAGTATATTCGAACTATAGATTCGCACGACATAGAAGAGTGACATACTGACATGCATGCCCATCGTAATGAGAGCTATGTTGGGACACATACACACACACACACACACATATATATATATCATACTATGTGTGTTTTGGCGACCGCTATAGCATTGACTTATGGTTCCCTAATTTATTATTGTGTGAGCCCTATGGATTTTGTATCTACCTTGGAACGAAGACCTTTTTTACACCCTTGGAACTGTGAGATGAACTTAAAATTTGATGATACTACTTGTAGATACTCGCATTTGACTGCTTGTGTCTATAGCAGTCTCCAACAAAACACCCGATGATGATCGGACGTAAACATGCTTTAATGCGCTCGAATACGGGTTCGGAATCAATAGTATCCGACGTGGGCACTTAGTGGAGTACATTATATCCGTTATTTTCTAATCATTTTTTTAGGACTTTGAGTGGCGTCTCGTGTAACTAGTCTAATGTCGACGACTTTCTAGTCGTATTCGATATTCGATAAGTTAAGACATTTCTAATCCACCGTGATAGGTCGGGATAAGACTATCAGAACCGGGATCAAGCTAGCCTTACACTTTGGTCCCATACACTAAACACGTATTAAAAGTCTCCGTCCTCCGATTGATACACGATATAATGTGTACTTGATCAAAGTTTGTCCATTTCTTCAATTTACGGTCTAGCTTACATTTTCTATTTACGGGTCCGTTAATAGTCAATGTTTACAGTTGCTAATTCGATTATCATTATATTGCTTGTTGTATTGTGAATTCCGGGTTGTATTCCGCCCGTGTAATTTGTAATTATTTACGAGCTGGTTGATAAGCCCAGCGAGAAAGTGCTAGTGGAGGCGTTCATCAACAACCTCCTACCTTCCTACCGCGTCCATCTTAGGTATGCCGGCATTTCAAGCTTTGCGGTGCTTACCGAAATGGGCATTAGGATTGAAGACAATCTTCGACATAATGAAGATCTGGGCGAAGCTTCTACTGAAGGCTATACTGGACATCAACTCGAGTCCTTAGAAGCCGACGACTAATGACAACATCATCCGAGAGTCCAGATCTGATTTAAGTCCGAGTCTGAGTCTGAGTCTAGGATGTTATATTTCAAAGTCAAAGCCAGAGTCAGAGTCAGTTGTATTCTGTCCTCTTTTTCAAAATTCAATAAAATCAGCTTTCAATATTCTTTCTCATATATACTTTCCTTATGTGTTTCCGAGAACATGATGAACACCATCACACATTGTGAGCACATGCACGTGACTATTACAGGCACATCTACAATGACTGCAGGGACTAAGGCCCGTGTTTTCCCTTACCTGTTCCATGTCTGGTATAAAAATCCACATAACTACCCTTAGCAGGAGCATATCGAATCCTATGACAAATCTGGGTAGTCTCCTAGTTTGGGTTCAAGACGGGAGGCAAGCCCATTTCCCACAATAAACACCCATCCAATAAGATCAACCAACCCCTACCTTTGGTGTTAGTCTTACCAACAAAAAAAACTGGACGAATAAAAATTCAAAAAACCCATGACCGGGGCTAAGAGGTCAACCCAAAAAAACATTCAAGATCCCATGACCGGGGCTAAGAGGTCAACCAACATTCAAAAAACCCATGACCGGGGCTGAGAGGTCAACCAACATTCAAAAAACTCATGACCGGGGCTAAGAGGTCAACCAACATTCAAAAAAACCCATGACCGGGGCTAAGAGGTCGACCAACATTCAAAAAACCCATGACCGGGGCTGAGAGGTCAACCAGCAAAAATTCAAAAATCCCAAGACCGGGGCTAAGAGGTCAGCCAAAGAATATTCAAGAACCCATGACCGTAGTGAAAACGGTCAAATTCAAAATTATCAATGCTCGTACCATCCAATAGGTGAGAAACAATCAAGCTGGTCAGCTAACACCACATCTAGCCTTCCCACATTACAACCCTCAAGAACTTCTTGAGACCTAGGCTAAGAGACAACCCGGAATTTTGAGGATTCAAGCTCCATAGAATACACCCTAACCATTAGAGCCAGACATGGAAATCAGATCCCGCATTATCAAACCTACCCTGATCGAAGCTCGAGTCATTATTACTCGACTTCCCCCTTTCCTACCACATTACAATACCTTACCCTCGAAGCCTTAGCTCCACAAAATCAAGCTCCAGATGTCAAAACATCGAAGCCACTTACAACCTAGCTCCACATTTCCAAAATTATCCAAACCAGTTACCAACCCCAAACACGGGAACTCAGCTTGCAGTCAGCATAGAACATGCCCAAATAGTTCACACCACCTCTGAGGGATTCCCGGAGAACGCTCACAGTCACAGGATCAATATCCTAACCATTCTAGCCCTTTGATCAAGACATCATTGGGAATGCACCTAGCCTACACCGTCAATATGGCTAGTCACACACAAAGTCCTATTAGACTAGGCACCATAATATATCTTCCAATCCACTGAACTACGGCTTGGTTTGATTTCACCACACGTGAATACGTAGGCAGCCTTTCAACAGAGGCACAACCACTCACATTGACACACATTCAAAAAGCACCATTATTCCGGTCACGACACTGTCATGTTCTCAGTAGCTAGCTTTGTCGTCCTGGGGGCTTCTGTTAGACAGAAGTTCTCCTTCCACTCACAAAATCCAAAATACTTTAAAAAACTAGCCTCTTTTCTGTAGGGTGTCCTAGTACTCGGCTCCGTCGAAGACAAGAATCTGTCAGGACTCGAAACTATACCCATTTTGGACTGTACCCTAAAATCAGAGATCCAGAAGGGCACCAGACCACAACAGTCTCATTACAGACTACTGCAAGTCCCCTATAGCATATCCATCCCATTTCGATGTTCGACCGTGTTGCCACTCGCCTACGCTACGGAGTAACGCAACTTAAGAGTCTTGTTAGGTGGCCCACCCCCCTACCGAGTCACGGTCCAACCCCTCGGGAGTCCAGTCGTGTCTGTCAACTCGTCCGGTCACGTCCAGAGTTGAGTCTGTCGGTAGGCCTCTCTCTTCAAATTCTCGCTTTAAAATTTGCAAAACTTAGCCATTTGAGAAAATCCTTTCCGACAAGGTCAAATTTCGGTCTATTTAAAATGCAAATTTCTTTTCTACCCTTTTCAATTTTGAAAACATATCTCCTAGCACGTAAGTTGCTTTCAGGACTTCGATTTCAAAAATGAAGCAAAAATAAATCAAAAATTTTCAAATTTCCTATTCCCCAGTGCGAGTCATTTTTCTACCTACGTGTTGCATGCAAAATTCTATGTGACTTATATAAGTACAACTCAAGCAGGGACATGCAACCCACTGTATCTCCCAAGCGGAGAGCCCTAGGTGGCATTTTCCCCGGAATGGCACGGGATGGGCTCACATCTAGGCGCATGATAACTCCGTTATTGACCGTATTTCCACACTATTTTGACGTTTATTTAGCCTCGATTAATCATGTTTTCTTAGGCATTTTGGCTCGTTTCATCTATATTTTGTATTACTCGGTTTTTTTGTGTTTATTACTTGTTTTTAGGCATTTCCGTGTCAAAAACGATGAAATCGAGCACGCCCGAGTAAAAGGGAGCAAGTGACCCGAGTTCGAGCCTAGACAAGCGCATAGAGGACCAAAAACAGGAAAATAAGGGCAGATCAAGTTACACACGATCCACCGTGCGTAACCCAAGCAGGAAGAAGCGACCGTGCGTATCGGACCGTGCGTAACGGTCCGACCGTGCGCAACTCCGGCTCTGTATTTTTCCCCTGTTTTTGGCCCGGTTTTGTGTAACCTAATTAGAGCTATAAATACTCGATTTTACCATTTTTTTTGGCCACTCAAGTTTTCATTACACAAGATATATATTTTTGAATTCTTTGGGGTTTTAGAGAGGGTTTGTAGTCTTTGAAGATCTTCATCTTCCTTATTGTCCAAGATTCAAGCTTTTTATGATTATTATTATTTATTCTTCTTAATCTCTCCATCCTCTTTAAGTGGGTAATTTTTACTTCTCCTTTGCTTTAATTTTGTTATTTTCTCATTTTTGTTACTCTAGTTTTGTTTTTCTTTGTTTCTTCAAGATCTTAGCTTTACTTGTTAATTCCTAGTTTTTCTTGTTAAGTTGTTGTTAGTTCATCTTAGTCTTCTCTTTTCTTTGTTTATTACTATAGTTTGATATTAATTTAGTTTCTCTCACTTTGTTCATGTTTATGAATTTCATGTTAGTATTAGAAACCCCCAATTAGATTATTCCAATTTGACCACTTTATTATAATAGGTAGTATAATTCAATTTACAACAATGTTCATAGTTAAAGACTCCACCTTTATACTTAATTCCATCAATTTAGTCATGATTAGTGAGTAGTCACCCACTAGGGGTCGATGAAGCCTAAATTCGCCTAAATCGTGCCTCTTGTATGTTTTGTATCGATTGAATTGGGCAATTGGGTGAAGTGGTGTTGAGGATTTTGGATTGCCTTGGTTTAGGAGTTTGAGACGGTCCCAATCCCTTGGTCATCGATGGGAGTCGATTAGGATGGGTAACCGGTTTGACCCCTCTATCTTGCCTTACCGTACTAGATCGAACACGGGAGTGGTGTCTAGCGCGGTATCCTCACACTAGTATGCGTACCTTTTTTACTTGAGTCGGTTTGGGGTTTATCACGGGAGTGACCCTCGGATTTGACTTAGGGATTCCGCTTTACGAACCCGGGAGGGAGGTAAACGGGAAATTAAGCCGGACACGAACCCGGGAGGGAGGTGGCCGACCTAGACGATACAACTTTGCCCTTAACCCCGATTCCTTTGATACACGATATACTTTGGTGTGATTTAGGTGGATTGAAGCGACATCGTTCCCTAGTCCTTTTTATTCTTGATTAATCGTTACTACTTTAGTCATCATCTTTTCTTAATTTAGTTTCATCTTCTTTTTAGTAGTTTCTTATCTTAGTTAATATTCATTCATCTAGCTTTAGTCTTCTATCACCAATCTCTATCGACTTAGATAAACAATTAGGATTAAAACGACTAGGAATCACCACACTCCTTGTGGACCGACCCTTTTTTAGTGCAACGATTATATCGTGCGCTTGCGAGGTAATTAAAACTCCAACAGCGCACCCAGAACTTATGCGACAAGTCCAAGTTCCCCACGGAGGTATTATCATCAGCTCAGGTATGACTTCTATCTTATGGCTGGCGAGCCCTTCACGCAAGCCTAATGGACTATAAACGACCCGATCGGAAGTCTGCCAGGTTTCAATCCTCGATTGGCCTGGTAGCTACTCTGACTCTCGCCTTGTCCAACCCTCAGTCAGAGTGGGGGCTCTGTAGACACCCGCATTTGAGTGCCAGGTGTCTATAACAGTTTTCAAAAAAGACCCGATGATGATCGGACGCTAACATGTTTCTACGCGCTCGGATATGGGCTCAAAACCATTAGTTGTTGGCTTAAGCACTTGTGGAGTACAAATCTCACAAAATTGACCTCAAATCCTGGCCCAGCGGACCATTCTGAGTCAAACAAGACTAATTTGGACCAAAACCGACACCGGAAATAAAACCGACTTTTTAGCGATTGGGTCAACCCCGGTCAAAGTCCTTTCCGAGACATACAAAACAGCCACCCAAACATAAAAATCCAACTCAAAAAGCAAAGACCCATCATACATCCAATCCACGGTCCAAAACATTGGACCCGCGCAACCCAGCTGAGCCACTCGATCGAGTGCTCAGCCCACTCGATCGAGTGGGCCCTTAGTCAGGCCCGACTGCAGGTGCACTGGGTCACTCGACCGAGTCCAGGGGCTACTTGGTCAAGTAACCCTAGCCGGGTATACATAGCTATGCCTATATAAACCCCTCCATACACACAACTTTCACAACTTTTGAAACCCTAATTCTACTCTAATCAAACCCTAATACTACACTATCAAACCCTAAACCTAGCTTTAGGAATTCAAAATCAACCACCACAACTTAGCCTACAGACTCGATACTCCCGTGCAAGCCACAACTACGAGTCCCGTCCGAGCATAAGAAACATGTAGGTTGAGGGTGCAAAATCCCATCTTTTCTCTCTTCTCCTCCTCCTTTCTCGCGTCATTTATAGTCACAAGGGTCGTTTTCTTATTTTTATCGCATTCTAATATCGATAGTATTATTAGTATAAAACACTAAAATACTCGTAGATTTGTGTCGAGTGCGAAGGATGTCGGAATAAGGAACCCGAATATACAAGTGTACTGCACACAGTGTTGCCGGTCGCTTATCCTGACACCATAGCACTTGATTATGGAAACGAGTCAACTTAAACAATAATTTTTATTTTCGTTCGCGTAGCTTTCATTCAATCGCATATTTCGTCAAATACAAAATTATCGAACATCTTTTAATAAGGGTCGAAACCCGTTGATGCGGATCCGACATCAAACAATTCGCAAGAATTAATTATGATGTCGGGATGCGGAGGGAATCAAGTCTTTCAATTCAAGCAAAGCGTCGATCTTTTATATTCGATACCAATTCCATAATTGGATGTCGAATCTAATGATCGAGTCAAATAAATTAATTAACACGGTTTTTTTCGTTGATGCTAAAATAGATGTCGCACGACTCGTTAGAGTTATGACACTATGAACGCGGAGGAAATCCATACTGTTTTAATTAAATTAAAACGACTTATTTTTTTTCTATGAATTTTCGCTCTAATATTCCATATCGATCCAATGATCGAATATGGGATACGACGAGTATCAAAATTAGAACCGAGTATAAATGACACAAGATTTATGCCAGATTCGACAAAGTCATCAATTTAGCAAAATCAAAAGCAATTTCGAAATCACTAACAAAATTGCGAGCGAACCCTAGTTCATACAGGGGGCACTCGACCGAGTGCCTAGCCCACTCGGTCGAGTGGCACCCCAGAAACGAGACAGAAGATTCTGACGACCTCCACACGGCCGAGTCTCGCAATGACTCGGTCGAGTGGCGACGTATTCGGTCGAGTTGGTCAATAACTCGATCGAGTAGGGTCCCGAAAACGAGACATAACACTTTTCAGAGGACCACTCGGTCGAGTCCCTCAATGACTCGGTCGAATGGCCCCTCTATCACGTCAAACCGTGAGTTCTAAAAGGTCATTCGAGTCTCGTTATTGTTTTTTCATGACTTAAGTCAACACGTGCCTAATCTATCACGTGAAACATCACCTTTTCAAAAACCATGCATCATCACTATTTACATCATTCCATATTTATACAAACTGTTATTATCGTTATACCGTTACTAACCGTTTGTCACTTTCCTTGTTGATTTAATTGTTTATTTTATTGTACTAAAATGAACCCGCATGCTAAAATACAACTTTGACGTTAAGATTTTAGTTGCATTAAATCGACATAGAAACCCTTTCAATTCTTTCAAATGTCTAGGAAAAATAATCTTTGCATATCATTCTCCCGTTCAACTAACGCGCGTATTAGAAAATCATTCGATATCCTAGTAGAGGCCGCTAATGTACGGGCGGGGTTGAGTGTTCTTTGTGGGCTTCCCAACACGTACCCCCACCCCTTACTCAGAACCTCGGTTTCCGGATGCCCGAAACCGTTGGCGCACGAGAGTCATTCAATACACGATAACCGGTAGTGACGGTATCGGTATCACGATGCAAAGGGACGAGCCTAATAAACTCTGACATCGGAAATGGGCCGTATTTTGTACACGGCCCACTATGACATATAGTGGGTTCAAATGGGCCCGAACTTGCACAAAGTTCGGTGGCGACTCCACTTGATTTAAATTTCAAATCGATCCATTTTCATATGGAGATTCATTCGCCTCCCCAAACCCGCGCGTGGCCGCGTCGGGGTGGACCTATGTCATGTCCACAACTCGATTTTTTTAAATATTTATAAAGTACTATGTTTTCACTTATTACATTTGATCTGTACCTTTGATAATGAACTTAGAAATATATTAGGTTACGATAACAACGATATTAATAAAATGTTTATTTGCCATAAATGCTATTTTGGTACATTTCACTTATTTGAACACTTTATGTATTTCTATAAGAATATTTCTAATTTAAGTAAGTTTCTAAAATTAGTAAATTTCTATAAATAGAAAGTTTTCTCTTAACATAAAATGTTTTATCTCTTTTACCTTCGTATTATTCACCTTGAACATTCTATTTTGAATATCGATAATGACTTGGTTTTGGAGTTATGGAATGAGGACAAGTGTACGGGTAGAGTAATACAGTCTAGGGTATACGTTTTGCCATCAACTATAAAGCTGGTGTGTCTATGTTGAGACGCATTGGTCGTTGAACTGAGCATGGTTTGTGTTCAGGAGTGTGTATATTTTGACCTTAAACTTAGATATCGCATCGTGTAAGTCGCCGTCGGGTTGAACTGTATTACGGTTGGTGTCCAGGAGGGGTGTACATTACTTAAGCCAGGACCTCGCTGCACGCAGTCCTGTTATAGTTGAGTTGCCTAGTTAGAGACCGAAGTCTGATTTGTTTTGACTAAGTTCTCGAAGCTAGTTTAGTATGATCCCAGTGAAAGTCTATTCCGTTGCACTAATTGACTTCCATAACGTCATTTTGGATTTTATAGCTATCGATTGGTTTTGACTTGTAGGTTGACAGTCGCTTTAAGTTTTGCTAAAAACTTATGTTACTATATTGTTTTAATTGTTTTCTATTTTACCCATTTTGATATAGTAATATTATTATTTTTCATATGATATATTATGGCTGGGAGAACATCCGAGTTACTCTCCACTGATTGTGACTGTTATGTTTATAACATGACAGGTATTTGTTGCTGGGCTTTGGGTGTGAGCTAGCGAGTAGCATGGATCCTACTCTTCGTTATTTATGTTTACTGAAGGCTTTTATAAACCCTTTTAAGGAATTTTCTTTTTAGCCCTTTTGTAAAAAGTGACCTTTGTATTGACTGACTGTTCTTTTATAAAATTTAGAACATCAGTGTGTTTTAATCCCAAATCTACAGTGTTTCCGCCACTGTATTGCGTTAGAATTTATAGGGGATTACATAAATGTTTACCCTTTGCCGAGTCATTTTCTCAAACGGTGGCCCCATTTGATATAATCCATTGTGATCTTTGGACATCTCTTGTACCTAGTAAAATCAGCTATAAATATTATCTGGTGCTCATCGACAATTTTTCGCAATTTGTTTGGGTTTATCCTCTACGATTTAAATTTGAAACGTATGCAAATTTTCTCAAATTTCGTGCTTACGTTAAAACCCAATTTAATCGCGACATTAAAGCTTTTCAATGTGACCTTGGCCGTGAATTTGATAATAATTCCTTTCAAAAATTTGGAGATGACAATGGTATGATTTTCCGCTTCTCATGCCCCCAAACCTCGTCCCAAAATGGTAAAGTCGAGCGCATGATCCGCCGTCTAAATGAAATCACCCTCACTTTACTCTTCCACGCGTCCGTCCCAGTGACATATTGGGTTGATGCACTTTTTACCACCATCCACCTTCACAACATCCTTCCCTCTCGTCTCTTAAAATCTCAATCACCCACTTCCGTCCTGTTTCTTAAAACTCCCTCCTATAATCACCTACGTGTTTTCGGTTGTGCTTGCTACCCAAATCTCTCTTCCACCCGACCCCACAAACTCACCCCTCGGTCCACTAAATGTATCTTCCTCGGGTACCCTAATGAGTTTCGAGGATACAAGTGTCTCGACCCCACCACTGGCAAAATCTTCCACTCCCGTCACGTGACGTTTGATAAATCGGTTTTTCCGTTTGCCCTACCCAACCCACAACACGTCAGTACATATTCTTTTCTTGACCCATCATATTCCCCCCTTCTCTTATACCCTCTTTGTTTTCCCCTGTCCAACAAACCAACACCTCAGCCCAACTCCCTTTATCCCCTCCCCAGGCCCATACTCCATCTACAGCGCATACTACCCCTCCTCATCATCAGCCCAGTCCTCTCCATCCTCATCATCAGCCCATTCTTCCCCTACCTCCGCCACAACACATACCCCCACAGCCCAACCACACTCCTCACCCATCTCCATACCCATATCCACCCTGACCACCCCACCATCTCCAAACTTAGTGTCACCCCCGGTACTCTTTTCACTGATTCCACTCTCTACTGTAGTTTGGCTGGCGCCCTACAGTACCTGACTATCACGAGACCAGATATCTCCTATGTCGTCCAACAGGTTTGCCTATTTATGCACGCCCCTCGAGAGCCTCATTTTCAGTTTCTCAAGCGTATTCTCCGCTATGTCAAGGGCACTCTCACTCACGGGCTCCGCCTTATAAAATCCGTCTCTGATAAACTCACCGCTTACTCCGACGCTGACTGGGCCGGCTGTCCCGACCTTCGCCGCTCCACTTCCGGTTATTGTGTGTTTCTCGGTGACAACTTGCTCTCATGGTCCTCCAAACGGCAACCTACTGACTCCCGCTCCAGTGCTGAAGCAGAATATAGAGGCGTAGCTAATGTCGTCGCTGAGACGTGTTGGCTTCGCAACTTACTCCTCGAGCTCCATGTTCCCTTACGGCATGCCACCATTGTCTACTGTGACAATATCTCGGCCATCTACCTCTCCGGCAACCCGATCCAGCATCAACGAACCAAACACATTGAAATTGGCATTCACTTTGTTCGCGAGAAGGTTCGTCTCGGTTTGGTCCGTGTTCTCCACGTCCCCGCCGATTATCAGTATGCCGATATTTTTACAAAGGGTCTACCCAGGTACTTGTTCACCCGTTTTCGGTCCAGCCTGAACGTCCGTCCTCCTACCGTTCCAACTGTGGGGGTGTCTTAGTAAATATTATGTATTTAATGTCCGTCTTTTCACATTCGTAATTAGTATAGTCTAACTCTTGATTTACCGTGTAATTAATAGAACTAGGATATTCATTGTATCTTGTTTCTACCTGGCTTTTTATACCGAGGTGTAATTACTTGTTAGATCATCGAATTATACAGATTATCATAAAGTTTTCATATACGTAGTATATACTATATACCGCTGATACTTTTCATTTAATCATTTCAAAATTACAGAATACAATTATGGCAAACAGAATAGTTTTGAGTAAAAGACGTAAAATAACAAAGGTAAACGCAAATATGTGGTTGGATACTCAAATATATTGGGGTAGTATGTAATTAGAGGTTTCGAAGTTGTCGGAGATTCATGGGGGAAATGTATTTGGTATCTCCATCAAGGAGTTGCTTAGCTATCAAGAGGTTAGCTGCTTCACTTGGATGGTAAGGATCCCAAAACACGTGCTTATCACGATCTTTACATAAGCTTGATGTCGGCCCACATGGTACTATTCCTGCGTATTGCCCTCCGTTTCCACAACATGCTACACTCGACGTTCTAAACCCTACACAAAATACATCCATCCACTTAATGTTAGCTTCTCTTTAGTTTGAATTCGAGCCGAGTACAAAGATCATATCGTGTTTTAGATTTTTAGTAAAGTTTGGGGATAATATATAAGCATGCATGCATGCATACATGCATACATGTGATTTCATCCCCGGTCTATTAGGTTAATTCAAAACATATACGATCAAAATAAAGGCGCAGAGGAACCATGATGTAGTTAATACACATGGTTGTTACCACGGTGACTATACTCGAACATACACCTGACTTAGCTTCTATTATCGTAGATCCAGCGTTTCCATCCTACTTAGTGTACGAAATGGAGGGAATATAAGAAAGAGGAGTTACCATATTTGTTGTAGTTGGTGATAAGCTCCATGACAAGGTCATAGACATTAGCGTAGACAAAGGTGGATCCAGGCAGAGTAGGGCCAAGTTGAGTGAGTAGATTTTTGAGTTTGGAATTGTATTGTCGAGCAAGCTGGTCAGCCAATTCTACACATTCATTCTCATTCAACTGATTTATCGTCTTTTGGTAAGGTATGCACCCTATTGGCCCCACGTTTCCCACCACAAACTTCCGACCATCCAACTGGTACAATCTCTGCAATCAAACACAAATTTATATTCATTGGTAACGTACGTGTTAAGAAATATTAACAATTTCGAAGAATCAAGAAAATATATGTGTAACATACGGTAAGTTGGTCTCTGAGATGATTAATCATATCGTCCGTAAAAGAGTCGGGGGTTTGGGTAATCCTGGCACCAATTGAAAGGACGGGCATCAAGTAATTGTTGAGGAAATCGTTTGATCCAACTGAAATTGAGAATATCGACTTTTTGGATATGTAATCCTTTGCTTTCGACTCTCCCAACAACTGACCGATTTGTTTCCTTGTGATATTGAAAAAATCAACTTGGACGTCCATTCCAATCCTGTTTACCTACAAACCATGCAATTCTTCGTCAATTTATTAGCAAAGTTAAACTCGACCAAAGCTCTATATCATCGTAGTCTTGATTCTTTAAACTTACAAAAATCCTTCCTGTTGCATTCAATATTCCACCTCCTCCAGATGCATAGTTCACTCCATTTAGTATGGTTTTTCCAGTGGCGTTTGGAGCCAAAAATGGAATGGCGTAATTTGGAATCCCCATTTGCTCTCCTGCTCGACAAATAAAAATATTACTTTTCCGTCTCATTCATCTGTTTAGGTTATTCTATCCATTGACATAGAATAAAAGGGTGAGAATTAAAAGAAAGGCTTACATACCCACAATGTCTCCAATAGTTCTACCATTAGTAAAACGTCCGGTCGGATTACCACCGGAGGCTTTAAAATCAATGCCATTAGGAGGTGAATTAGCCTTTGACAAAGTGCTTAAGTAGTTGTTATTCCCTGCATCAACTAACGAGTCTCCAAATATAAACGATGCTCCTAGAGATTGATCCTCGCCGCCTTCGGTTAATGACACTATCAAACTAATTAGCATAGCTAAAATCATCATCCGTTGTACTCCATGATCATGATTAGAGTAGTAAAATAACGCCATTTTCTAAGGTAAAATAATTGATATTGTATGTAGCAATGTGCGTAGTAGTGTGTTTATAAGCAAATGAAAGTGATGTAGTACAAAATGAATAAGTCGCGAGGTTTAGAAAATGGTAGATTTGGTTAGAATAATAAAGTGGTAGGAATAATAGAGGGTGTAATGTAATGTATGTGCATTATTGTAGGTATTTAAGTTGCATATATTCAACAAGTTAGTTTAGCAACAAAGGGTGCTTCATGGGACAATTGTCTCAACGAACATGCATGCATAGTGCGTATGAAACAAGTAACCCCAATGATGGAAAGTCGAGGATGATATGATGAATGTAATTCATGATTTTAATTTGTTGGTGAAACTTAGGTGTTGTTAGGTTTGGACGCTAGCTTTGTCATCCCTCCTTCCTTTTTATTTTTATGCTTCCATATTTTGCACTAATTCTCAAATTGTCAGTTGCTCTCATTCTCGACGAAATTTGATACTCCCTCCATTTTCTTTTTTTTTTTGTGAGGGGAAAAGTGGATCAACGAAGCTAATTCAAGAAAATAGAGGGAGTACGTCGTAATTACTACGAAATAATTAATAAGCGTTGAGGATGTCAAATTTAAAAGTATAATACTTCATGATACGAAGTATTTTAATGAAATGGAAGGAGGAACAACTTAAATAAGTGATATTCTTGGGACATAATTATATAAGATTAGTTCTTGACAAATTCTTACATGATACAGTGTCACGATAATATTATTACAACGAGAATCTGTGATTACTTTTGAATTTTGATTTTTTTTTGTTGAGGAATCATGCCCAATTCTAACGTGGGCATATCAGTGTGAGAACCAGTGGGCCGACATCCAAAATTAAAACGGGTTACTGTCAACAAGCCCAATCAAAACGGGCCGACATCCTGTATTAATAAACCCTCCCAAAACCCACTCTTCTCTGATTCTATTCCCCATTTCCAATGGGACCCATCCTCCGGCGAGCCCTGACCCACCACGCGCCCATGTCACAGTTCCTGCGGCAGGCCCACCGGAAAGCCCATAAACCCCCACCCAAACCCCCGGCACCAACGCCGCCGAAGCCCCCGAAAAAGGTGGAGAAGATGACGGGACCAAACGGGGAGACATGGGACGACAACTACAGCTGGATGTCGAAGCTGAACGACAAGGTGGCAATGAGACACATGGATGTGTACATGGAGCAAGAGGAGAAGTACACTGAGGCCGTCCTACTCGACACCTTTCGCCTTCAGAGTAAACTTCACTCTGAAATCGCCTCTCGCTTGCCCTATGACCTCTCCTCTCCCCCCTTTCGCTGGGGCCCATGGTCTCTTCCCTTCTTTCTCTTACTCTCTTGTGTTTTTTTTTTGCTTCATTTTGTAAGTTAATGGATAGTGTGTGTGTTCATGCCCATGTTGATGCATCTCAATTTTTGTGCTAATTGCATATGCCAACTAGCTTTGTTGGTAATGTCACTACTCATGGTCTGTGCTTGGGTGTGCTTTGGTTCGACACCCCGAATCAGGGGCGAATACAGAATAAAATTTGCCTACTATATCTAAAAAGGCGTCATTTTTATGAATTTGGGGTAGCAAAAGTCGGTAATCTTAACCAATTTTTTGAAGTTTGGGTTGCTACTAGCTAGATACCTACTATATCTAAAAAGGTGTCATTTTTACAAATTTGGGGTAGCAAAAGTCGATAATCTTAACCAATTTTTGAAGTTTGGGGTAGCGAATGCTACCATTTGCTACTAGCTAGGTACCCCTGCCCGTCAGCATCATAATCGTGGGGCTCTTCTTAAACCGGATTTCTTTTTGAGCTGATTGAGGTGACCTTGTGAACTATTTTGATGGCATGTGTTAGACGAATGATCTATGATTGAGCCCAATTAATATATTTATATTGTATCATACCCCTTACTCGAATGCCCATTAAGTTTCTCCATACCATGCGCTGGAATCCCACTTGCGAGATTTTTGGAGGCTAGCTCTCATTGTAGATGAACCATCTCAACTAAAACCGTAAGTTGGCGTTGATGGCCAACTAGTAATATATTTACATTGAGGTGAGACACACTAATATACAGTATTTATTAGTATGTGTTAGTGTATGTAGATGAGACTCTGATTTGCCCTTTTTATTGAGGTGATTTCTAGGAGCTGAATAGTTGTTTGTTTCTACTTAATCAAGGGTATATACAGGTTGTACTATAGGCGGGTTGAGGAAGGGAAACCATTTCCAGTTCTTTGTCGGAGATTAGCGAGTTTGAATGAAGAGTTTATTTCACACAAGTCTCCATCTGCTGGGTTTGATTTTACTTCTGGAATAAAAATTGAGCAGAAGTTGATTGATTACAATCATGAAGCTGATAGATTTGGAGGTTCCTTTTGAACTGGTCTTTTGTTTCCAATGGTTAAATTATCTCCGCAGTTGTAAATTGTTGATCTTTAGTTACCTAATTGTAGGTTATGCTTATGAGGAAGTGTCTGAACTGTCGCCTGATCATCGTTATATTGCCTACACTATGTATGACAAAGACAATGATTTCTTCAAGTTATCAGTGAGAGACTTGAATAATGGTTCGTTGTGTGATAAGCCGCAAGCTGATTGGGTTTCTAATGTAGCTTGGTCCAAGGACGGGCGAGTGCTGTTCTATGTTGTTACTGATCACCACAAGCGGCCGTGCAGGTCTGTGATAGTAAATATGACTCATATCTGTCGAATTTTTTTTCTCTGTTTGACTTTTGTTAATTCTGTGCTTCTTTACTTTTAGATTGTATCGAGGTATTCTGGGGTCAACTGCTGATGCTGTATTGCTTCTTGAAGAGTCGAAAGAGAATGTGTATCTTAACATTCGGCACACAAAAGATTACAACTTTATTACTGTTTTTGTACTATCGACTACAGCTTCAAAGGTAACATATTTTGATAATGTTATTGGCATCTTATTGTACACTTATTGATTGTGTAGTGCATTAATTTTTCTTCTTGACTTTGCAGGTGTATGTGATTGATTCTTCTAGTCCAATGTCAGAAATGACATTAGTGTGGGAGGGCGTGCCTTTCGTCCATTGCATTATTGAGCATCATGGAGGGTACTTTTATTTATTTACAGATTCTGCAAGAGACGGAAAAGCTGTTGATAATCATTATCTTCTTCGCTCACCTGTTGAAGTTGCTTCTGGCCAAAGAGTCTGGGAGGTATGTATGGCTTACTCTTAATGCTACTTCCTTTTTTTTATTGGGAAAATTTATGTTTGCATATCCGAATGGAGCGAAAAATCATTGTTCTTTGGCTCTGAATTATGAGCGGATGAATCAAAATAGTTTACCAAACTAGTAATGCTTATCTTTATTCTCAAGTATTAGTAAGTAGATCAAATTTTCATTAAGGTCATCAGAAGTAGTCTCCTCTTTGTGTTGCTAACGCACTTTGGTAAGATTGTGTTATTCTAATCTCTCTTAATGTGCCATTAGCAGATCTCTAAGGCACTAGAGTGATGTTGTTATGGTGAAAAAATATCTTTGTTTACCATGAGCTCAATGTGATTGGTATTTGATTCCAGTATCTAGTCTTTTTTATTCCCACGCTTGTGTTCTTCATTATATAGTTGTGGCTTCCTTTCATTCGTGAATTTCATCTCTGCGGACATGTACTGCAGTCTAATAATCTGGTCCTTTATCATAATATATTCTTAATGATCCAAGTCTTTGTCAACTAACTGCTTTTCTTTGGTTAGCCATGACACTTTTGCCAATCAGTACAAAGGTGCATGTCATATTGCTAGGACTCCCAGCAACAAATACACCATTTTTGTAGTTTTTTTTTCTGTGTTAGCTGTATCTTAATTTATTCATATTGCATGTGAATGATAGTTGATGCCCGCTTTGTCGAAGTTGTTAAGTTGATAATATCACTTAAGCTTGGCTTTTGATGCTCAATACAGAATGTATTTGTTGATGATCCTGATATGATCATTGAAGATGTTGATTTCTGCAACACACACTTGGTGTTTATTGTAAGAGAAAGGCAAAAGCTCAAGCTATGTGCTGTGCCTTTGCCTTTACCAAGTGATAAGGTAAGGGGATAACATGGTTGCTCTGCATTCAATTTTACTGTCTCTTGGGGATAATAAGGTTGCTCTACATTCAGTTTTACTGTCTCTTGGGGATAAGGCTGCCTTGGGATCAGGAAAGTGCTCATGCTCAGAGTTATGGAATGACGTTGAGAGGTTTTGTGAGCTCTTAGTTTATCAGTGTCACTTGATGTGACATCCGAGGAAGAGCAGCTACTGATCTGTATTTGTACAAGCATGCCATTTTCAGCCTTTTTTTTTTTTTTTTTTTTAATGTTTTCAGGCAACAGTTCGTTTAGCAGAGCATGGTCCACGTTTCCTTCCTCTGCCAAACCATGTTTGTGAAATCTTACCTGGATCAAACTATGATTTCCAGTCCTCCACTATGCGCTTCACAATTTCATCTCCAGTGGTATGTACTTTCCAATCTCATTTTTCTATAGGTCATTATGTACTGTGACATGACATCCAATCAACTTTAATGTTTTGAACTTTCTCTTCTCCAGATGCCTGATGCTGTTGTTGATTATGATCTTTCTAGTGGCAAGTGGAACATTATTCAACAGCAAAATTTACTTCACGAGAGGACAAAAATTCTGTATGGGAAAAATTCTTCCCCACTTGATGACCATTCACCTACCACTCTGCATTTTGATCCTGACAATGGCGAAGATAAAAAATATGAAAACCTTTGGAATGACCTTTCTGAATTTTATGCATGTGAAGAGTACAACATTTCTTCTCATGATGGGGTGGTGGTACCGTTAACTGTTATATGTTCTCACAGAAGCAAAAACGAAAAGCAGAACCCTACGTTACTTCATGGGCATGGGGCTTACGGTGAGTTGTTGGACAAGCGTTGGCATAGTGAATTGAAAAGCCTTCTTGATCGTGGTTGGGTTATGGCATATGCAGATGTCAGGTCTGCTCTCTTTCCCATCAGCATTATTATTTCTTTTATCTAGGCTGAATCATTTCACCCTTATGATATATTCACAACTTTTTGTGTAAGGCTGCCTTACACATCCTACAACGGATCCTCTGGGTGACTCTTTTTACTTAAATGGGCTATGCTCTCCTTGTGGATATATCTATTGTTCATAATAATTGTGGAAAACTGTAGTCTTGCATGCGGCATCATACTAGTATGTCAGTACGTGTAGTATATTTTTGCATGTGCATCTTATGGTTCTATCTGAAAATTAAGACCCTGTTCATGTATTCTTGTATAGAGAACAATGCTTCTGTTATATCTATTTGATAAATTATTGAAAATTGATGCACTCTTATAGAGGAGGTGGTGGTAGAGGAAAGAAGTGGCACCACGATGGGAGGCGCACTAAGAAACATAATTCAATTCAAGACTTCCTTTGCTGCGCTAAGTTTTTGGTTGACAAAGAAATTGCGCATGCAGACAAGCTTGCTGCCTGGGGATATAGTGCTGGAGGGCTTCTAGTTGCTTCGGCCATCAATTCTTGCCCTCACTTATTCCGAGCTGCTGTCTTGAAGGTGGTTGTTTTTCTTTCTCTCTATTGGTCTATCATCGGACATTTTCCTCTTTTGTTTAAGGTGGTTTGGGTTAATATGATTGAAGACATGATTTTAGTCGCCAATTAATATGATTTTGTGTCCACCGTTGCTGTTTTTCTTTCATATATGTTCCCTTTAATGTTGTAACAGGTTCCATTCTTGGATCCAACAACTACTCTTCTCCAACCTGTATTACCACTCACACCCGTTGATTTTGAAGAGTTTGGATATCCAATGGATACTGAAGATTTTCAAGCCTTGCGCAGTTATTCTCCCTACGATAACATCAGGGATGACTCTGTTTATCCGTCTATCCTAATCTCTTCATCTTTTAGCACAAGGTAAATACATCTATGCTGTTTATTGGCTTAATATTCCACACGAATCTTTCAATTAAACAGTCATGTTTAAACATGTGCTGCAAAAGTAGTTAAATTTGGAGGCTTTTTCCCGGGTTGATGTTTTACATCATCTGCATTCTCCTTGATGGACAAATGATGATGAAATGTGTGGCATATTTCCAAATCCGTATTACTCCTGCATATTTGTGACATGCTGATGATAATCAAGAGATACACGACAGACTGCTTGACTGACTTTCTATTATAAAAAAAAAACATCCGAATCCAGGTTTGGAGTATGGGAAGCTGCAAAATATGCTGCACGTGTGCGAGAAAGGACAGTGCATGACCCAACTCGACCTATTCTTCTAAACCTAACGACGGAGCTAGTGGAGGAGAATAGGTACATGAAGTCCAAAGAGTTGGCTCTTGAGACGACCTTTCTTTTGAAGATGATGGAGTCATAGTGTCTCTCCTAACAACATACGAATCAATCCAAGGAGACAATGAAGACGGATTTAGTGACTGATGCTTATGCAGGACTGAACGTCTCCATACCCACGACCTTGAAGTCGTCATACTCTTAATCCTCGGTTTGGATGAAAAGAATTTGGAGACACACACTCAGTCTGGCAGAAGATAGTAGTAAGATACAGTGCAATATGAATACCAAAGTCCCTCAGTTTTAGAATAGAGATAACGCTGGCCGTTATTATTGATGGGCTACATTGTTTAATACTCCGTATTATTTGGACCAGAAATAAGCCAGTCTGGTGTTTTATTGTTATTATTGTGGGAAAGTAGGCATCAACTTGCTCGTGGGTCAAAGTTGAAACTTGAAAGCGCCACCTCTTCGTGTAAAGCATCTTGATTTTATGTTAATATATAAAAAAAGCAAGAAAGTCGTGAGAAGCAGCTGACAATCTTTAAAGCCTGCTATTTCAGGCTCTATATAAAGATGTTATTATTTGGTTGACATTATTATTCCAACTTTCAACGCTCTACTCTCTTGTCTCAAACCATCAACTCACATTTCTTTGTCATGCAAGCAATGGATCCGACAAAGCCGAACGTGTTGAGATGGACGCCCAGCCCTGGCTCAAGCCCCGCGAGACCCATGTACAAGGAGGCAGGGGATGTTCATGTTGACATAGGACCAGGAGGAGGAGGAGGAGATGAGCAAAGTCCAAGGACATATTTCCCGTTTAGCACTACGAGTAATGCTAATACGATTGATCACCAAGTATCATCTTCTAAGTCAGGGAACGATAATAGTACGAGTGGTAGTGAAAGAGTGTCCTTGACGTGGAAGGATTTGTGGGTTACTGTCGGTGACAGCAAAGGTAACCAACACTCCATACTACAAGGCGTTACCGGGTTTGCCGAGCCTGGTCAAGTCTTGGCTATCATGGGTCCTTCTGGTTGCGGCAAGTCTACTCTCTTGGACGCTTTGGCAGGTGATTCTCCTGCTAATTCTTTTTTTACGCTCATTTTTGGTTCAAGTCGTAAGGGTGGGTTGGGTCGAACCAGGTTATTTTGAGTTTGTGAGTATTTTAGTTATTTGCTTGTTTGTATTTTTGTAATAGGAAGGTTAAGTTCGAACGTGAAGCAAACAGGAGATATTCTGATCAATGGTCAAAGACATAGACTTGCTTTTGGAACTTCTGTAAGAGGAAATACTACTCCCTTCGTCTTGTTCATTTGTTTGCCTTGATTAAACTGAATTCAATGGACTTTTGTTGGCGTGATTAGGCATACGTGACTCAAGATGATACCTTAATGACAACGCTAACAGTGAAGGAAGCCGTGTACTACTCAGCTCAACTTCAACTACCAAACTCGATGACTAAATCGGAAAAACTAGAGCGCGCTGATGAGGTGATTAGCGACATGGGGTTACAAGGTTGTTTGAACACAAGAATAGGAGGGTGGAATGTGAAAGGACTGAGTGGAGGACAGAAGAGAAGGGTTAGTATTTGCATTGAAATATTAACAAGGCCAAGGCTTCTCTTCTTGGATGAGCCTACAAGTGGTCTTGATAGCGCGGCTTCTTACCATGTCATGAGTCGGATCATCAAGCTCGCTCAACTTGATCGAAGGACTGTGGTTACCTCCATTCATCAACCCAGCTTTGAAGTCTTTGAGCTCTTTCATAATCTCTGTCTTCTCTCTGGTGGACGCCTTGTCTACTTTGGTCCGACTTCTAGCGCTAATCAGGTAAACTAACTTGCCTGTCCAATATTGCTAATTAGCACTATAAGTTAGGAGTAATTAGTTAGACTACTGATGTTGGATTAACTTTGAGTGTTTTTTGTGTTAACAGCATTTTGCTTTGAACGGCTACCCCTGCCCAACGATGCAAAACCCGTCTGATCATTATTTGAGAACCATCAATAAGGACTTTGAAGTAAGTGCTTGTGACTGTCAACTGAAGAATTGTACTCAAATTGACGAAAAAACGAAAAAAGGAACTTAAGTAAACTTGTATATGATCTTCGTGTAGGATGTTGAACATGGAGATGAAGTATCAAGCACTGAAGAAGCAATAAACACACTTTCAAATTCATATAGATCTTCTCAAACATACCAAAAAGTTCAACAACATATATCAGACATATGCCAACAGGTAAACATCCTCTCAGTAGAATCTTTCTTCACATATTTTCAATGGTTTTGTTGCATGTTTGGCAAGTTGAACTCGATGTAATACTTCAAACTTTTGCAGGGAGGAGGATCCACTAAATCAAAAAAGAGTAATGCAAGTTTCCTCACTCAATCAGTTGTTCTAACCAAACGCTCTTTCGTCAATATGTACCGTGATTTGGGTTATTATTGGCTTCGACTTGGAGTTTATATAGCCCTTTGCTTATGTGTGGGTACTATCTTTCATGATATTGGTCACTCTTATGGCTCCATTCAGGTGAAATTAAACTCCTTAAATCCATACTTAGTTTTATTTGCAAGATTTATTTCGTTGCTCAGTAGTTTTATGATCTGAAATTGGCAGGCTAGAGGAGCAATGCTTATGTTTGTGGCAGCTTTCTTGACTTTTATGGCGATAGGAGGGTTTCCTTCCTTTGTGGAAGACATGAAGGTGAGATTAAGAAACGGGTTGCAATCCAATCTGGATATTGTGGTTGTAAATTGTAATGTGGAGTATGTCGTGAGTGAAACTGACATTATTTTCTTTGGTATATGATGTAGATCTTTGAACGAGAAAGGCTAAATGGACACTACGGCGTTGGTGTTTACGTGATAGGAAACACAATCTCGTCAATCCCATACTTGTTGATCAACTCCCTAATCCCGGGAGCAATAGCTTATTACCTTGTGGGTCTCCAACGAGGATTCGACCACTTTGTGTTCTTTGTGTTGGTGCTATTCGTGTGCATGATGTTGGTGGAGAGCCTAATGATGATAGTGGCGAGCTTGGTTCCTGATTTCCTGATGGGGATAATAACAGGGGCGGGAATACAAGGCGTGATGATGCTTAATGGTGGCTTCTTCCGTTTGCCTAATGATCTCCCTAAGCCGTTTTGGAGGTACCCTATGTACTACATTTCCTTCCACAAGTATGCGAATCAAGGGTTCTTCAAGAATGAGTACATGGGGTTGACATTTCCTAACAATCAAGTCGGAGGTGCGGCCATTGTCACCGGAGATGAGGTGTTGAGGGGGTTTTGGGAGATGGAAATGGGGTACTCCAAATGGGTAGACCTAGCTATCTTGTTTGGGATGGTGGTTGTTTATAGGCTCATGTTCTTGGGCATCATTAAGCTTACTGAAAAGATGAAGCCAATGGTGGCATCCCTCAAGTCGTCTTCTAAACAACACTCCAAACAAGTTGTTCAAGAATAAGTTTGATATGTATATTCTTTATATAAATGCAAGGTCCAAAAACCATGTGGCACCCTCCATCACTCTCCATTTGGGAATAGGCCTGTTTTTTTTGCATTTTGTTGTTTTTGCATTTGATAAGCCAAACTTCTTCTACATGTCATTACTCAACCCATCATTAATACTCCTCTACATCCCCTGAAGCATCTATTACTACACCTTCTCATTCCAATAAAAATTCCTTCCATCTTCTTAATCAGCTTAGAGAAGTGATGAAACCACACGATTACACATGCATATTCATTCTCGAGGTAAGTCTTAATCTGCATAGGAAATCGACTGCTAATCCCTCCAAGAATGACTGCATTGTTCTTCGTATCCATCCATCTTTACTTCGTGTTCACTTCTGATTTTGGGTATAAAACGCTCCTACAATCTCCTATTCCATTCATCTTGTTTTACCCGTACTTCAATCGTCACTCTCTAAAAGGTCGATCAACTCAGTACCAAACCAGCACAAACTGTATCATGAATATGTCTTCAACAATGTCTAATTCAATTGAGGAAACCTTCTCCACATTATGTCAAGGTACTACTAATTATGTTTTTTTTATGTTCTTCGTACTATGATTTTTATATATCTCTCATATTTTGTTTAATATTCAATCGTGGTGTGGTTTGGTTGGTCTAATTATTCTTCTTTATATTCTATTGTTTTATTAGTGGTTTTGCTTTGATTTTTTTTTCTTCTTAATTACAGTTATCAGATTTGTTCTATATGTTTATGGTGATTTTTTTTTTTTTAAATTTGGGATTGATTTTATTTTGTATTTTCTTCATTTTGTTTTGCAGATTGTTTGGATCACTGGAATTGGTATGAGATGATTATAGCTCATTTTTATTGATTAATCTTCTTAATTTTACTGATTAATGATTTGGGTTTCAATAGTTTTGTATATAGTTGATCAAGTTGTTTCCTTTTTAGTTGAATGAGCCGGAGTAATTGATTGATTTTATTTGTATTTTCTTCATTTTATTTTGCATGTGTTTTAAATAACTAGAACAAGTCGTGGAATTGGTATGAGATGATTACAACTCATTGTTATTGACTAATCTTCTTAATATTAGTGATTAATGATTTGTATTTAAATAGTATCATATACTCCATATAGATTATCAAGTTGATTACTTTTTAGTTGAATAAGGCTGGAGTAATTGTTTTTGGGGACGGTGAAGATGAACTGTTAGAGGTAATATTTTTTTGCGCCGTCAAAGTTTTGAGAAGAAAAGTATTCATTTGATTAAGTTTTTTGTTTGAATTGAATTAGCGAAAAAAAAGGTGATTATATTTTTTTACAGAAAAAATAATACCGTACTCCATAATTGTCATGTTATAATTAATCTCGCAACACCAATAGTTTGATAATTTTTGTCATGTTATAATTAATCTCGCAACATCAATAGTTTTATAATCTTTTTGATATTTAGAAAATCTAATAGGTTGTTAATTTATTACTCCCTTCATCCAAATTTAAACTTCATGGGGGAGTAGGCACAAAAATTAAGGGTGGAGTGTAGTGTGTGGTGAAAAATGAAAGTTGAGAGAAAATGTGGGGTCAAAAATGATATAGACCACAAAAATCAACCAAAAGAGGAAATATTGTAAGTAGGAAGTTATAAGATGGACAATCCAAAAAGGAAAGTAGGAAGATTAAAAATGGATAGAGGGAATACTATATACGGAGTATTGTATTGCAAGATTATCTCATATGAGAATTTGTGATTATGTTAAGTTCTTCTCTATTTCGACATGGAGTATTTTCGAGAGAAAATATTGGGAAATTGTTATGACTCTTACTACAAAATAAGTAGTAGTTCTTATTATTAAATACGGAGTAGTTTGTTTAAGCTCTATAAATCACAACTGGATTGTTGCAGTTACTGCTGATTTTGACGGAGTATTTGCAGTTGAGTTGTTGCAGTTTTGTTTAAGCTCTACAATTGAGTTGTTGCAGTTAAATACGGAGTATTTGCAGTTACTGCTAATTTTAGGTATGAAAGTGGAGCACTCGTAGCAAATGCTCCTTGCTTTTTTTTTTGCGGTCACGGATAAGCTTTCAACTTGAATTGTTGTGCTTGATATCGATTTCTCACTTATTTATTCTGTTAAGATGAAAATGCTCCTTGATAAAGTGTGTAATTGTCATTTTAGTTCATGATAAATTGATGATCATACTTCAGTATAAGTTTTTCAGTGATCTCCTGTCTTTCTACCATTTTAGATCTGTACAATTACTAATGAAAGAACATACTGTTGGGGTGATGGCATAAAGTTCTAGTTGGTAACTTGGTTTTGCTATCCAACATAGGTAGAATTGAGAGTTTTACTCTCCTTTTTATTACTTCCTTTTTGTGTTGTAATTAGTTGTGAGATTAGGAGGGGAGTGGGCCTTTTATGGTGTGAGTTGGGCTTGCAAGATTACCAAACACACGCGCGCCCGCCCGGTTTGGGTTTGGGTTTGGGTTTGAGTAGAGCACCTGCGGTGCGGCTGTGCCCGACTTTTACTTCTTTTTTGGGCCTCCGCTGTTGTGTATGTGTGTCTAGGTGCAGACGATGTCCAGGTTCGGGTGTGAGACAGTCAACATGACTGTTACGGGTATTTAAGACCATATTAAGGGGCCTTAATTACGTGATATTATGGCCCTTAATTGCTGTTTTTTGAAGCTGTTTGAGGCTCCACCTCCCTATAAATACCGTCCTCCTTTCACCTCTTCAGACACACAAAAACACACAGCTTCTTTCTTCTCTTCTATCTTCTGTTTTTCCTTTCTTTCTCTCATAATTCTGGGTACTGTTATAATCGTTCCAAAGCACCAAATCTCGAGTGGTCGAACTTCTGTGCTGCAGTGTTAACCTTGGGGAACTAATGGGATTGTAGGCGATAACCACCGGAGTCGCGCAGATATAGTTTTCAAGTCAGTGGTCTCCATACCACGACACTGCCTGTTTCGTTACTGTTCGGTTTGTTGCCTTTCGGTCTGTTGCCTTCGGTTTGTTGCCTTTCGTCAGTTGCCTTCGGGTATCGGTTGCCGTCCATTTTTTCGTTGCCTTGCTTCCTGCTACGGTTCTCGTTTCTGTCCGGTTTTTTTTACCTCGCGTCCAACAATTTGAAAACTATATTATTATTATTATTATTTTGTCGCGAGTCGGGAAAACCAATAAAAAAAATGGATGTTGTGTCCGCTAAGTTCGCTGCTGATTTATCAAAACTTGAACCTCTTGATGGGTTGAATTATAAGAGGTGGGCTCAAAAACTTTTAATGTTTTTTCAAACAATTAAAAATCGATTATGTTCTATTTGAAGATGAACCCGTTTTAATTGTTGCGTCTTCCGCGGCCACACCTCTTTCCTCTGCCACGGTTAAATCCAATGAGGAAAAAGTTAAGAAATATGATAAGGATAATAAGACAGTTAGATATCATCTTCTTAATCACATGACCAACACCCTTTTCGATTTGTTCATGGTCCACAAATCTGCTAAAACCATTTGGGAGTCTTTAGATAAGAAGTATGGGGCCGATGATGCAGGCAAAAAGAAATATGTGGTGGGTCAGTGGCTCGGGTTCCATATTGTGGATGACAAACCGATTATAGAACAAGTTCATGTTTATGAAAACTTGTGTGTTGATGTTACAAATGAGGGTATGAAACTTGACGAGGTCTTTTTAGCTAATGTGTTGTTAGAGAAATTTCCTGCGTCGTGGAGTGATTATAGGAACTACCTAAAACACAAGAAAAAGGATCTATCACTTCAAGAGCTCATAAGTCATATGAGAACCGAGGAAGCTAATCGCCTCAAGGATAGGTCTGTCCTGTTGTCGTCTGTCTCTACCAAAGCTAACCTTGTTAAAGCCGGGGGTCCGTCTCATGGCAATATATATAATAAGGGTAAGAATAAGATGGGTTAGAGTCAGGGTCAGGGTCAGGGTCAGGGCAAAGGTCAAAAAGGGAAAGGTCAAGGTGCCAAGGGAAAGAATCAAGGAAACTCCACCAAACCAGTTCCCAAGATCTTCAAGCCGAATCCAAACGTGGTGTGCTATGTGTATGGACGGACGGGTCACAAAGCATTCCAGGGTCCTCAAAAGAAAGGTGGTCAAGTCGCTCAAGCCAACATTGCTGAATCAGATGATGATATTATTGCTGCGGTGGTGGTTGACTGGTTGAGGTCAATCTTGTGGCGAACGCGAGTGATTGGATTCTGGACACAGGAGCATCAAGACATCTCTGTGCCAACAAGGAGCTGTTCGCTGAATTTGAAGATGTGGCTGATGGTGAAAAGGTTTACATGGGTAACTCTTCCTCTGCGCTAATCACAGGAAAAGGCAAGGTCTTTCTTAAACTTACCTCTGGAAAAACTCTTGCTCTTCATAATGTTTTGTATGTCCCTACTTTGCGTAGAAACCTAGTGTCTGGTGCCTTGCTAAAAAAAGTTGGTGTGAAACTTGTTTTTGAGGCTGACAAGGTAGTAATGTCTCGCAACGGGGATTTTGTGGGCAAGGGTTATCTCAGTGGGGGACTATTTATTTTGAACATTAACTCTTCTGCTATTAATAATAATTCTTCTGCTTCTGCTTATATCGCTGAGTCTATTGATGTTTGGCATGCTAGATTAGGTCACGTGAATTATGAATCAGTTAAAATATTGAAAGAAATGTCGCTTATTCCATCTTTAACCACCGAAGTCTTCACTAAATGTCATAGTTGTGTAGAAGCTAAGTTTACTAAGAAGCCTAGTAAACCGGTTAAAACTAGACATACGAGTCTTCTCGAGTTAATTCACACCAACCTAGCTGACTTCAAGAGTACTATGAGTAGAGGAGGTAAATTTTATTATGTCACTTTTATTGATGATTACTCTAGATACACTAAAGTGTATTTGCTTAAGAATAAAAGTGAAGCTGAAGAGATGTTCATTAAATACAAAGCTGAGGTAGAAAATCAACTTGACAAAAAGATTAAAAGAGTCAGGTCTGATAGAGGTGGTGAATACGGTTCTAATTATTTAGTGGATTTTTGTGAGAAAAATGGATTGATTCATGAGTCTAGCCCACCTTACCAACCTCAGTCCAATGGAGTAGCTGAACGTAAAAACAGAACTTTAAAAGAAATGATGAATGCTATGCTCTTAAGTTCTGGCCTTTCTGACGATATGTGGGGGGAAGCGGTGCTTTCAGCTTGTCACATTCTTAACAGGGTACCTCATAAGAAATTAGACAAGACACCCTATGAATTTTGGAAGGGTTATGCCCCTAACTTAAGCTTTCTTAAGGTGTGGGGGTGTTTGGCTAAAGTTGGTTTACCGAGGTTTAAGAGGCCTACTATAGGATCTAAAACATATGATTGCATTTTCATTGGTTATGCTCAAAACAGTGCTGCTTATAGATTCTTGTCATTGAATGATCGTTCTATTTCTGAGGCAAGAGATGCTGAGTTTTTTGAGCATGTTTTTCCTTTAAAGAAAGTTGTTGAGTCACCTCCTGATTTGCCTGATATGCCTGTTAATCCTGTTGATAATTCTATGCATGCTAGTAGTAGTACTGTTGTTGATCATGCTAGTGAACCTAGAAGAAGTAAGAGGCCTAGAATTGAAAAGAATTTCGGAGATGATTTTATCACAACGTTCTTAACTGAAAATGCTAGTGGTGATTGTACTTGCTTTGAATTCGTTTTTGCTTTTTTAATAGAAGATGACCCAAAAACGTATGATGAAGCTATGAGATCCATAGATGCTATTTTTTCGGAAGAAGCTATTAAAAATGAGTTAGATTCTATTGCATTTAATCAGACCTGGGAATTGACAGATTTGCCTAAGGGTAGTAAACCCATTAGTAGTAAATGAATTTTCAAAAAAAACTGAGGCCTGACGGTACTATAGAAAGATTCAAAGCTAGACTTGTAGTGAGAGGGTTTACACAAAAGAAAGATATTGATTATTTCGATACCTACTCACCTGTGACTAAGATTTCCACCATTAGAACTCTTATTGCTCTGGCTGCTATTCATGATCTTGTTGTTCATCAAATGGATGTTAAAACTGCTTTCTTGAATGGTGACCTAAAAGAAGAGATCTATATGACTCAACCCGAGGGGTTTGTGGTAAAAGGTCGAGAGAGTAAGGTGTGTAAATTGAGAAAATCGCTATATGGTCTAAAACAAGCACCTAAACAGTGGTATGAGAAATTTCACAACACTTTGATTGAGGATGGCTACATAACTAACAATTCTGATTCATGTTTGTACTCTAAGATGTTTGGATCAGACTGTGTGATTATTTGTCTATATGTTGATGACATGTTAATTCTAGGTAGTAATTTATTTGTTGTAAATAAAACCAAACAATTTTTGTCGTCACGTTTTGAGATGAAAGACTTAGGATAAGCTGATGTCATTCTTGGAGTCAAAGTGATCAAAAACTCATCTGGAATATCCTTAAGTCAATCTCATTATGTTGAGAAAGTGTTGAAGAAATTTGACAGTTTTGATGTGTCACCCGCTAGAACTCCTTATGATGCTAGTATACCTCTGTGTAAGAACTTGGGTGAGAGTGTGTGGACATGACATAGGTCCACCTCGACGCGGCCACACGCGGGTTTGGTGAGGCGAATGAATCTCATGTGAGATGGATCTCGAGTTGAAATTTAAATCGAAGTAGGAGTCGCCACCGAACTTTGTGGGAGTTCGGGCCCGTTTGAACCCACTCTATGTCGTAGTGGGCCATGTACAAAATATGGGCCATTTCCGATGTCAGAGTTTATTGGGTTCGTCCCTTAGCATTTGATACCGATACCGACATTATCGGTAATCGAGTATTGAATGACTCTCATTGCCAATGGATTCGGACATCTGGAAACCATGGTTCAGAGTAAGGGGTGAGGGTACGTGTTGGGAAGTTCACAAAGAACACCCAACCCCGCCCGCACTTAGCGGCCTTTACTAAGATATCGTTTGATTTTTATGTACGCGCGTTAGTTCGATGATTGAATGATATGCAAAGAGTATTTTTAGACTAAACATGTGAATTATGTTTACTAAGTCGTTTTAATGCATCTAAAAATTAACGTCAAAGTTGTATTTTAGCATGCGAGGTTCATTTTATTATAATAAAACAAACGAAAAGAAATTGCTAAAGCCATGAACAAACGGGTTAGTAACGATTGATAAATTGAATAAAAAATGTAAACTTAATGCATGGTTTGAAAAAAAGTTTGTGACACGTGATGGATTGAACACGCGTTGACCGAGGTCAAAAATATTTATCGAAAGCTTGAAATATGCCGAGAAAGACGCCGTTTTAAGAAACGATGTTTTAAAGAAAGAAAAAAAAGCGAAAAAACGTCACGACTTCAGGGATCCGCGCGACTCGCCCGGGAGGGGAGCGACTCGCGCGGGAAGGCGTCTCACCCGGGACGCGTACGGCTCGCGTCTCGGGCTGCTCTCGGGTTTGATTTTTCGAAAATCGTTAGTTTTAATAAATCGCGTATAAATATGGACTAATTTATACTCGACTTATATTTTCGATATTCTTCGTATTCGATATTCGATTATGAAATCGATATTGAATATTCAGAATGATTTTTAGAAAAGTGTTTTATAAAATTGTTTGAAAAGGAAATTGAATAAAAAGAAAAGAATGTTAATTCTCTCCGCGTTAAAATCGTCATACTTTGTTTAAAATCATGTGACGATTTCCAGCATCAACGAGATTAATTTAGTTCTTGTTAGATGCGATATTTGACTATAGAGTCAATATCGTATTTTAAGAACGTTGTTTTATATGAAAATAGTTTGTAGTATCGATATTATATAAAAAAAAGATGCGACGATGACCCATAATAATAAAAAAGGACCGAAGACACGACGCAAAAGAAGAAAAGGACGAGAGAAGGGAAGAGAAAGGAGAAGAGATCGGGATTTGGAACACCCTCAACCTACATGCTAAATTCGGTCTCGATTAGGAACTCGTAGTAACGGCACTTGCGTAGGAGTAACGAGAATATAGGAGGAGTTAAGGTGTTGTATGGTTGTATTTGCCTGAGAATTTCTAGGGAAAATCGGGACGGTATTTCGGTATAATTTTCCTAAAGTTTGCTAGAGATTCGGGTTGGAGGTTGTGTATGATTGAAGCCGGGAATTGTATGTTGGATGTGTGTGTCGGGGATTGTCGAGAATAATTGGTGTCGAAGATGTATGATGGGAGGGTCCTATTTATAGGAGGTGGCTAACTTGCAAAGGAAGAAAAGTCACCGGTCGGGTTGAGGTAGGATTCCGTCTAAGGATAGGAATAATAAGCAATTCGAGTGGAACGAAAATTTCGTTGCTTGGTGAAGAGGCAAGATACACGGCTGAAGTGAGAGGAATACTCGTCCGAGTATGCTTCTTGTGCTCGGTCGAGTATTCGGGTTTGTGTAGGACTCCTTCTGGGAACCGAATTCCACCTTTTAACGGATTTGTTTAATACTTTTAGAGGCTGATTTTTTGTAATGTTTGAGCTCAAACCGGACTCATGAGATGTCACGGCTGATTCGGGTGTCTCGAAAATATCTTTGTCCGAGTTTTGACTCGGTCGCTAAAAGACGGTTTTGCCCCTGGTGTCGGATTTGACCCAAATTAGTCTCATTTGACTAGAAACGACTCACTGGGCCTGAATTTGAGGTCTGTTTTGTGAGATTTTTACTCCGTTAAAAGCTCGCGCCAGTTACTATTGATTCCGAGTCCACAATCAAGCGTATTTAGTCATGTTTATGTCCGATCATCATCGGGTGTTTGTCGGAAACTGCTATAGACACCTGACGGTCAAAATGTGGGTGTCTACAGAGTGTATCCCTAAAAGAATATGCTAAAGTCATAGGAAGTGTGATGTTTCTCATGAACTGTACTCGACCTGACATTGCTTATGCTGTTAGTAGGCTAAATCGGTATACACATAATCCTAATAATGAACATTGGAATGTCCTTCATCGTTTACTAAGATACTTGAAAGGAACTGTTAATTCATGTCTACATTTTGGTAAATATCCTGTTGTGTTAGAGGGATTTACTGATGCGAACTGGATTAAAGGTAATGATGAAACAAGTTCTACAAGTGGTTATGTGTTCACCTTGGGAGGAGGAGCTATATCGTGGAAGTCTGCGAAACAGACTTGTATAGCAAGCTCCACCATGGAGTCCGAGTTCATTGCTCTTGAGCTGGCAAGTCAAGAAGTAGATTGGTTGAGAAACTTACTAGCTGACATACCAGTGTGGGAGGGACAGGTTGCACTAGTCTCCTTACACTGTGATTGTCAAGCAGCCATCGGCGTTGCTAAGAATGATGTCTACAATGGTAAGAAAAGACATATTCGGATTAGGCATGCTGTGGTGAAACAATTCCTGAAAAATGGAGTGATTGCAATAGACTTTGTGAGGTATGAACGCAATCTTGCAGATCCTTTCACAAAAGGATTACCGAGAAGAGTAGTACTCGACTCGTCGAGGGGAATGGGGCTGAGATCCTTAAGTCAAGATTACAGTATGAATCTTGATGGGATCAAAAGCTTACATTACTATGGCGATACATAATCCATAGCCAGTTTTGGTGGTGCTTTGAGACACACTTGATGGATTGTGTGAGTAAATAAAGGTTGGACCTATGTCCTTAATGGTTTACATGAGATGTGCTGTTGAGAAGCACTAAGCCACCTATGTGAGTGTGATGGTTTCGCCACCATCTAGTGGAAAGTGTGAATTTCACTAGAGCACTCACTAGAACCAAGGTAAACGCATGGTTATGAAAGCGTTGCACTTTGAAATTGCGGAACGATTACTATTTGAAGGTATGATATGTGTTGTGGGGGTCTCAACCGAAGCTCAATTAGGAATTCAAATCGAAAGATATTCACTAGTTGTAAGCAAGTTGTTGCCCCATCTCACTAATACGTCAATTCAAGTCGAAAGACATTGAACGTCTAAGTATCCGTCCTTCCTGGCCCAGAATTATTTTTTCCTTCTCTCTTTTCTGCCATCAGTGGGGGATTGTTGGGGTGATGGCATAAAGTTCTAGTTGGTAACTTGGTTTTGCTATCCCACATAGGTAGAATTGAGAGTTTTACTCTCCTTTTTATTACTTCCTTTTTATGTTGTAATTAGTTGTGAGATTAGGAGGGGAGTGGGCCTTTTATGGTGTGAGTTGGGCTTGCAAGACTACCACACGCGCGCGCGCCCGGCTCGGCTCGGGTTTGGGTTTGGGTAGAGCACCTGCGGTGCGGGCTGTGCCCGACTTTTACTTCTTTTTTGGGCCTCCGCTGTTGTGTATGTGTGTCTAGGTGCAGATGTCCAGGTTCGGGTGTGAGACAGTCAACATGACTGTTACGGGTATTTAAGACCATATTAAGGGGCGTTAATTACGTGATATTATGGCCCTTAATTGCTGTTTTTTAGAGTTGTTTGAGGCTCCACCTCCCTATAAATACCGTCCTCCTTTCACCTCTCCAGACACACAAAAACACACAACTTCTTTCTTCTCTTCTATCTTCTGTTTTTTCCTTTCTTTCTCTCATAATTATGGGTACTGTTATAATCGTTCCAAAGCACCAAATCTCGAGTGGTCGAACTTCGGTGCTGCAGTGTTAACCTTGGGGAACTAACGGCATTGTAGGCGATAACCACCGGAGTCGCGCCAATATAGTTTTCAAGTCAGTGGTCTCCATACCACGACACTGCCTGTTTTGTTACTGTTAGGTTTGTTGTCTTTCGGTCTGTTGCCTTCGGTTTGTTGCCTTTCGTCAGTTGCCTTCGGGTATCGGCTGCCGTCCGTTTTTTCGTTGCCTTGCTGCCTGCTACGGTTCTCGTTTCTGTCTGGTTTTTTGTACCTCGCGTCCAACACATACTACATGCTGTATTACACTAGGGAAAGCTTACCGATTAATGCGCATCTTCTTCTCTATGAATTCTCAGGCTCGATTGCAAATCGTCAGGACGCTTAGAGTTGTAACTTCGTCAATGAAGACTTGGTAATGTAGTTTCATCGGAAAAACTTGGTAATGTAGTTTCATCAGGACGCTTAGACTTGGTAACGTAGTTTAAGTATAAAACTTAATTTACTATCAATTTTTTTCACTATATTTTAGGGTTGTTTTGGTCACATCGCTGGAATCATAGTAAAATTATAATACGCTTTTTATATGTTTCACACTTGAATGTTACAAACACTTTATTTATCATCTTCGGTGTTGGAAATGTATACGAATTAAATATCAAACCACACACAAAATAACACATGTATAATTAATTGTTGATTCACTCAAGGTCATCATTTCTGTGTTGTGAAACCGAGGATAATCGAATCAGAATTGGGGGTTAGGTTTTCTTTTTCGTTTGATAAAAATTACCGCTTTCTGGGATAATCTTTTACTTCTTGCAACATGGCTGTGACTCTATCAGTTATGTCTATTAAGTTAACACCATCTTAAATAAGTACGAAGTACATCACATTCCAATTATACAAATTCTCTAAGACGATCTCATAATATGATTATCGTAAGACCTCTTAATTACATGAGAGACAATTATTATCGGTCTCACAATACGATTATCATGAGTTTATGACACCTCTCACACAGGAAAAAGTTATTAAATAATAAAATACTCTCTTCGTGAGAGGTCTCACCATAATCCTATCGTGAGATCGTCTTATTTGAGACTAATTGTTCTAATTATTATGTTTAACACAAAAACTAATAGTATGAGACTGTTACCATGAGTCGAGTTGTCAAATATGGATTACTAATGCATACTATTAAAAACTTTTGTTTGTTATTAATTTTTTATTATAAATACAATTTTATTCTTAATTTCTTAGTCATTTACTAAAATAAATTATAAGGAATATCAGTAAAATAAACATGTTTTATTTGATGTATTTTTAAAAGGGTTGATATATGAGTTTGGTTTTTCAGACTTTATTGATAAAATTGTCAATAAATTCAAAAGGAAAAAAATTCAAAAGATTGTAAAGGGAAATAATAAATTCAAAAGAAAAAAAAGGTTGAGCTGAAAAAAATGAAAATTTGACCTAAAAAGGTCCAATTAATTACCCTTACACACATTAACCCACCATTACTTTTTCCAATTTCTTGAGAAACCCATCTTTAATTTTTCCATAAAAGAAAAGCTTACCAACTAAATTTATATCTCACCATAAATTACTATCTTCCCATAAATTACTATTCTTCCATAATAAAATGAAAGTAGTTACAAGTGACCAAATACACACAATTGTTCTAATTTGTTTACAAGTGACGAAAGTTGACAATAAAATCGGGAGAGGAACGTATAAGTATTGTTCCATATATATTCACGGGTATTTCACGGGTGTTTTTTGTAAATACTGTCAAACGCATATTATATAAGTACTTTATCATCAATTCATGGGTATTGTCATTTACATTTATCATACACTATCTTCAATAGTTCTTTATCAACCTACTCACGTCGGTTCTTTGATTTCAATGTTGAACACCGTGTAATTATACCATATGTGTCAATATTCACTTCTTTTACATTAATTTTAAACCAATATCGTCTTTCTATTCATCCTCATATGGATTGTATTTGTCTTTTTTGGATTAAAAAAACGTTTCATTTATCATACTAATAAAAAAACGTAACAACCCAGTTAATTTTCACGGGTATCGTACTACTTCAACGTATTCTACGTTGTTTGACTTTTCGTACACTATTACGCTTATGGATGATCACACTCTTTCACATAATTGAAGACCAATCTTGCCTTCCTTCATTATGAAATATCAATAAAAATATTGCAACTGGGGGCGTTTGGTAAATGGCATATCCGCCAGAAAACAGCATATTGGAAGCCTTTGGCATGTTTGACCAAAAAATATGCTGATTATGGTGTTTGGTAAATGGCATTTTGTAATGGCATATTGGGGTGCAATATGTCGTTTTGCAATATGCTGCTAGGAGCAGCATATTGAGTTAGCGGATTGATTTTTTTTTTTACTTATTTACCCTTTGCAAATCTTTTAATCATATATTAGTTATTCTAACTCTTTCATAAATTACCCTTTCTAATTAGTTGAAATGTACGCTTTCGTCTTCCCCTTGATTTTTTATGTCATCAATTTGAGATACAACGACTTTATGCACTCTTTAATTCATGTTTGGTTATTTCGTTTGAATCAATTTATAATCTCCGGCCGAGATTTCATAAAATAAAAAAATATCAACTCTTCGTGATAATATTTGTTCAGCTTTAATGGCTACATTGGCTAGTAGAATAGATCGGAAGTATTTTTAAAGTTGTTCGTGTGATGTATATATGTTGACGGATATTTAATCAAATATTTATTGATGTCCTTTTTTGTCATTTTACAAAGCAATTAAACAACCATCAGCTATTTTAAAACTGCTAATTACCAAACAGTACAAAAATAATCTACTAATTAAATCTGCTAGTCAAAACTGCCAATTGATTCTGCTAGTCAAATCTGCTTTTTTAATCTGCTTCTGCCAATATTAATCTATTGTTTACCAAACATGGCCAATATTATCTGTGGTTAACATATTTCCCAAATTTGAGCATATATGAGAGATTTAATATATTTGACTAACGAATATGCTTTTTATATTTACATATTAATCTAGAATCTAGAATAATAATTAAAAGATGATCAATTTCGATATTTATATTAAGAATATTCTCTAATGTCCAATTTTATTCAACTTTTATCGGAATATCATTTGACAATTAAATAATTTATTTTTTATAATTATCATCATAATGATAATAATTAATTACTACTCCGTACTATATACAATAATATTACGAGTATTAAAATTGAAAAATATTTATTATTAAAAAATTATTTTATCTGACTAAAAAAAATGATACTTGTAACAAATAAGATTGCAAAAATTATTTCTAACAGTGAGACGCTGTTTTTTCTAACTTAAATTCAACTCGGATCAATAATGCTCATGCTTATTCAATATAATTAAGTTTAGTCTAACCTCATTAATTTTCTCATTAATTTTTGTTTGATTGTCAATATAACTCATTTAGTTCATTGCATTTTAATTTAACCTCATTATAATTAAACTAGTTTTGTGTCCCGTGAAATTCACGGGATGTGTAGATCATTGTTCAATTTTATCTCGTTATTATAAGTACAGTATCTTGTTTGATATTGATGCTTTTTTGCTTAAAAAAATAGAATTAAGTATTAAATTGATATTCATTACATGTATAAGTTGAAATACCTCATATATGTAAAAGATACAACAAAATTACTATCAATCGTGACGAAAATTTATTATAATACCAAAAAATATTTTATGTTGATCCTTAATACTTTATACCAGCCCGCAAAAACCACTTAATCAATAGAAAAAAATTGAAGTCATCTATTTGTAAATTTCTCAACAGCGATTATTATTTAGAAAAAAATTCATTAATACTTAATGTGCAACATTTTTTTACAAGTATGTAGTATCTAATACATAAAAATTAAAAATTATTGTTGACGAAGAAATGCGGCTAAGTTTAATTTTAAACCAATTCAAATTTTAGATGATATAAACCCAAAGAAAAAATTCTTACTTTGTAGTTAGTACTCATATGTCATCGGAGTACATGTCAATAAGCAAAGACTACTTCGTTTTATAGATCCTCAACTCCCGAATCACAATTGAGATCTAATAATATCATTTCCAAAATCGTATTCTTCCTTAGTACTCGTATGATTAGATGAAGCAAATTATATACTACGTTCTTAGTATAACTTGGATCGCTTACGCTAAAATGTTGTTCATTCTTGCCTAAGCATCTATTCCGTAAATCATTAAAAAAAGGGATAAAATTATTGAAGAACACACCCTATTAAAAGAAGGAAAGAAAAAAAGAGTAACATTTACGGAGTACTTGTTAAATTTTTTTGGCCGACAAAAATTGTATTCCCTTAGTCTCTATTATTTAATTAGATTTGAATAAAATATTTTCGACAAAAAATATAAAAGTAAAACACAAGATAGAGAGAAAGACAATAATATATGGAGTATTCACTTAAAAATGCTCAATTATCTAATTTTTTATGAGTGAAATAAATTTATAGCGCTAATTTTTTGACTGATGCAGAGGAAAAGTTAAAAATCAAAGTGACAGTATATATACTGAGTTGTAGTAACGGGTAGTAAAATAGAGAAGTTTGGGCATAGGAAAACGAAGTGATAGCAATTGACAATTAGTCGTACAACATAAAAAATTTGCATTAAAGTCTAGTTATGTTGAAATAATGCCACGTGTCGTTAAAATAACTACTCAACAAACTACTCATCTTGCTTTTTTATATATTTATATAGATTAAGTTAATATAAATTACAATAAATCTCTCATTTAGATTCAGTTCACCTCCTTTCTAGTAGAGATGCAAGTGAGTTGTGCCATGTTGTGTCTCGTGTTGGCCTATCGTGCCTGGAGGAAAAAATGGCACGGCCTAGACACATTGAAGTGGGCTTTGTGTCATGCCGTATCGTGCATTCGTGCTAGTGTTAGGAAAGGGTGGCCCAGACACGTCCCATGACCCATAGTATGTCCTGTCGTGCCTCAAGGAAAAAATGGCATGGCCTAGACACATGGAAGTGGGCTTCGTGTCATGCCAATGTTAAAAAAGGACGGCCCAGACACGGCCCACGACCAATAGCATGCCGTGCTTGGGTATGCCTAATCAAATTATCAAATTTAGGTATATTTCTTTACATATTGGTTGTGCCTAGGCACGTTGTTTTTTCCTCAAACTGTGGCCCAGACACGGCTCACAGTCCATAGTGTGTCGTGTCATGTCATGCTTAGCCATGCAAAAACGAGTTCATGCCTTAATGGGTAGTGAGTCTTGCTGGACTGTATCAACCCATCAACCCACGTGCCAACTTTTATCTCTACTTTTTATCAGAAAGAACTGAACTTTAAGTCTAACCGACGTACCCAATCCAACCCTTGACCAGTTGACCAATATTCGACTCTACCTATATTCTTAACGTTACCCACGACCTGACCTGTTTGAAAAGATCTACTCACACTCTCACAGACTCATTGTCTCTGGTCTCATACTCCGTAGTCTGTACTTAAAATAAGTTGTGGAAAGGCAGCGATTAAAGTGAGAAAGACACACAGCAATGGAGGGTCTTAAAAAACTGGAAGAAATACAAAGCATGTTGATGTTCCTCGACTCTCAACACTTCCTGTCTCCAAACATTTCCACTCCTCTCCCTCATTCTCATCGTTTCCTCTCACATTTTGTCCTCTTTTTGGTATCTCTTTCTTTTCCATTTCCCTTTTCTTTTCAGTTGCTATCTCTATCTATTTCTCTGTTTTATTTTTTTTATGGTTTGAATCGATAGATGGAGCCTTGTGGGAATTTAAGCGTTGATGACAAATGCAGTTTGATTTCTCAACATTTACCCAAGGTCGGATATTGTCGCCCTTGTATTAATTCGCATATAATTTGTGAAAGATTGAATCTTTATTCATGTGTTGGGTTGAATTTGTGCTGTAGATTTCTGGGTCATTTGTTGAGAAAGCACTGGTGGGTTTGTCTGGTGAGATAAGTTTAGGAAAAAATGAGGGTTTTGAGGGAGATCATGTACTGAATGATCAGGTTAAGGAGATTGATGCTGGTGGTGGGATTGACTTAGGGGGAAATTCTGCACTTGATGATATGGCTTTGATTGGGCTGGAATCAATGCAAAGAGCGAATTCGACACTTGAAGACTTCGTAAGTAATTCGTCATCCTTATGAAGTTTGTAACTTTATTTTTGGAGAGTTATGTTGTAATCTCTCATGTAGTCTTGTAAATGAGCATTGTCTGCTGTTTGACGATATGATATCACGACAGTGTACTTTTATTACAGTGTAGATCATACTTTATGTTTCATGGGATGGAAGTGACAAGGCCGGAATGCTTATTCAAACACTTGCCGTTGCTTTCTTTCACTGAAAGCTATATCTACCAGGTATACATTTTGCAACTATGTGAAAGTTGACCCTTTTGGTGTATTCCGTATTCGATGTCTTGATGCTGCCCTCTTAAATCGTTTCCGTGTAGTCTATATGTCTGAGGTTTTGCTCATTTTGCAATAACATGCTCAAAAACGTGATGTACAGATATGGGGATGAGAAAGTCCTGTTAACCATACATTTATGTTTTTCAGTGAAGCTGATACCAATTGTAACAGCGCCGGTTTCTCTGACATGTATTCCTCATATTTCCTTGTCATTTTGCTTTTACAGTTGGACAGTTTGAATGAGAAAATGGTTGATCTAATCAGAAGCAACACAGCTGTTGGCGATCGAAAATCTAGTCAGGCAAGCTTAAAGATGAGGCTTGTTATGAGAAGACTTGTTGAGAAATTTAAATATTACATGAGCTTGAGCGTGGCATAGTGAATAGTTTTTGTATTCCTCTTCAGAAGGCGTGCACATCCATGAAAACTTTGGAATCAGAACCATTTCGGCCACTTTCACTTATACTTGAGTATCGTGGACTGTTGACAAAGAAGTAGTACTGCTTTCCTTTTGTCCAACATTAGTGCTGATTGATAATACGAGTGTTCTAATTCCTTTGCATTAACTGCAGGATTAGAGAAGAACTGAGACAAGGAGAGGAATATTGGGCTTTAGAAAGGAAGCTCTGTTGTACATCTGAACTAGTTGAGGCACTTGACTTCTCACATTTACCGAAAGCGCTCTTCATTTTGTACAGAAATGTTCTTATGCAAATCACTTTTTCAGCTCTACCATTTAACTTTGATCATACCCTTTTCTGGATCACTGAATTTGAATGAGTCATGTTACTTTTAAAAGACACGGTTCTATGAATTAATGACTTCTGCTAGCCTCTTCAAGTTCATACACGGAGTATATTACAGTTGAGTCACGGTGTGTGTTTTGATCCCGGTCTATATTTCCATCTGGCTGCCTAAAAAATGCCTTTTGATGCTAGCACTATTGCATGGACATAACTTCATTAGAATGGGTGGTTTGTTCTGGGCGCCACTAATATCCAAATTTTCTCTGTGCATATAACTGATATTTTGAAGATTATCACTTTCTTATTCTCTTTTTTAATTACTATGCAGATTTCAGTTGAAGATGTGATGAGGGCCATTCATCTGAAATCTTTTGATTATAGGGTGCTAAACCTTCTTTTGTATCAGCTGCAGGGAGAAGAGGTGATTCCACTCTTTGTTTTGCATTCATTCCTTATAAAGACATGTGTTATGGTATTGTTTGGTAAATTACACAATGGTTGCTGAAATCATGACTCATGAGATCTGTCCGTGGGCACTGGTTGCTCTTTGTTGTACTAAAATGGAACTAAGTTGTGATTAGCCCTTGTGCTTTTTTCAGACTATCAGTTAGCCAGTGATAAAAGAAAATTATGCCATGGAGAATATGCATTTCATATGTGCAAGGCAGCTAATAAATAGTACATCTTCCATCCCAAATTGATTGTCTCCGTTTTACTTTGGTGTTCATTCAAGGTCAACTTTGGTCAATAGTTCCTCGAAATATATGTATAGTTATGATACAAAATGTATAATGTTTTATTTTTCAAAACAACTACGTAATGGATGTTAGTACTATAATTTTTGTTTTATTAAAAAATATACTCTCATAGTCTCATCCAATCCAAAGTTACTATAAACAAACCATCCAATCCAAACTATACATCCTTTTTTGGTATAACATTTTATCATGTAATCCTCATATCTTTTCTCTATTTACAACAAATGTCCTTCCTTTTTGCACACTTTGTAATTCACCAATAATACCCGTACTTTTACCCACTTTCTTAAAACTTGTGAAAAACTCTATGTAAGCTTTGGATTGGATGAGAGGAAGTAGTATATAGTTGGATTATGTCGATCAAAATCCATGGTCTTTGACCAGCAATGACGTGGGCATGATATAAATGGATGGGAATGTATTGATGTTCTAAGCCATTTGACATAGAGGCATGCTCAATGACCTCACAAAAGACCAAAATCCAAGACCAAACAAGCCTGAAAATGGACGTCTTGACCCAAGATGAAATTTATGAAACATAAAAGAGTAAAACAACGCCTGCTGAGAATGACTGACAATGACATGCCGACCTTGTCACGACACTCCCTGGATTCGTTGATATTAGCAATTTGGCGTAGTTTACATGTTTGCCGTTTGTATGTTTACATGTTTTGTTATATATCTCATTCATATAATATGAAAATTTTCCCTGTTCGATTTTGATGTTAAGATTCCGAACATCCCCTTGCGCAACTGACTGATGATTTTTACTTGTATTACAACTGAAGGTTAATGACTTGCACATGGAATTTTTGTCTGTCTCCGAATTACTTGTGGAAATTTCAGATGATCTGTGAGTATCACCCCTTATACTTTCCTAGTGACTCAATTCTATGTACAATGGATATGCTATTTAAACAAGCTTGGTTTATCAATCTTCTGCTAATGGGAATGGAGATTCTGATTCACCAGATTTGACTACGAGGTCAGTTTGATTCGATTTTCTAAGCTCAAAGTAATACTCCATATTTGCACGTTTTATTTTTGTTTGCTTGCTAAAAAAATATATCTATTCTTTTCAGGAGGATGTGTTCGAGAATAATTTCAATATCTTACGCATGTTTGTGAGATTATATGGGCCTTCTACTGCACCAACTATGCTGGTGAGTTTTATTCCATTAGTCATATCAGTCGCTATCCTGGATAGATTATCTTTTATTGATTGTAAATGTCGAAGAGTTTCTAATGTATTTATGGTGCCCTAATGGTTGCCGTGGGAGCATCACATTTGTGCCATGATGCTTTTGCGGTGTACCATGTCCATGGTGCATGAAAGGTGGGTGATCAAGGGGATAGTCAACACATTGGTCAAGTTAGGATGAAACCAATATGATCCCAAACTGCTATTATGGAGAGAACTAGTTGGTGTTGTCAGTCTCATATGAAAATCTCATCCTCGCTCGGACCCATTGAACATAAATAGTTTGAAAAGAATGCCAAAATGATAAACAGTTGTGTTAAACACTAAAACGATAATGGATTCTTGAAATCATGGTATTTAATCACATTATTTGTTTCACATAACGACTGTGTACCATATCACAGTTTATTTTGTGTTTTTTTATTGCTCTATCGGTTTCGTATCGACATCACTAGTCTTAGGTGGGCAAAGTGTCAGTCAAGTAACGGCCTTTCCAGTAAACTTTTCGCCGTATGGGTCAAATACAAGTTGTATAAAGCTGTTAGCTTCCATTTGTTCTATTTATTTTGCTTCTGAGTTAAATGTCAACTTGATGTTTGTTTTCGGCTCAAAGGTTACCTCAGCCTGGTGTGGGTTGGGTTGGGAGTTGGGACAAATCTATCTTTTTAGGCCGGTTTGGTTCCAATCAGCAATCTTCATTGTGTTTTATTAGTTGGGTTCTGCTCTAGGCATATATTTTATCATAACCGAGTGGTCATTTTCTGTGTTACTCAGTCTATGAGGTGTGGTGTTGGACACGGCTATTTTTGGCAAATTTTTTTGATTTTTTGGTCTAAATTGAAGTATCGTGTCGGTGTCAGACACGCGACACGACACTCAAGTGATGTATCGGAGTAACACAGGTGATTTTAGGCTAGGTACATTGCGGAAGCTGAAGAGAAGTATGAAGTGCTGGCTAAAGCGTTGGATCCCGATTTATATAAGAGTTACCAAAGAAGATGTGAAGAGGCTACGAAAGAAGGTAAGCCTGATTATGCTCCTGCATTAACAGAAGTTTGCGTATTTGGCACCACTTGATCGACTGTATGTTGCTATTTCAGGGGGAAAGATATCAGGACATCCTCTTGGGTCATGGAGTATACCGCCCTTAATAACGGACGAGGATGCATACAGATCGTCCATGCAAGACTGTCACTGACTGTTTTAACTCCCGAGGACCAGAGTCAGAGCCGACATATGACACACCTCCCTCAGTTTCGTGCAGGTTTGTCTTGAGGAGTTTTTACATGAAAGATACATATCTGGTCCGAACCAGCTGTTCCAGTTTAGCAGCTCATACCACTTTTACCCTCCTAATAGTGGTCACTTGATTGTCGATGAGTTTTTTTTCTCAATTTTTTAAACCAGCTTACCTAAATGTTCATGTTTTTTATTGTTCAATTTAAGAGGTTGAGTCAAGTTAATCTTTTAGCTTAGATATGGTTATCTTGGACCATAGGAGTATTTTGAAAGACTATTCTAACTATTTTGGCAAAAGACCCCGAACTTAGGGGTTTAATAACAGTGCAAGTACACGTACAGTTGCTAGCGTGAAGGCGTAGGAAGTGTGGAAACAGCTCATCTTAGAGATATGTGCATCGAGTAGAGAAGCATATGCGTTGTTATTAATTTGAGATGATCTTAATAATACTAGTAGTTCTCTAATTAAGGGCGCCCTCCAAGGTACGCCATCCATAATGCATCATCGGCCATTAATTATATCCTTTGCTTTGCATGAAACCCATGCAACCATGCAGAGGAGGCATTTCAACACGTCGGACTGGGCATTGTGTTGATCTGTCGTGCCCAAACCCGATCAATCGGGTTGTCATGTCGTGCCTGGTACAACCCGATTTTCATCTTGCCGTCGAGGCACAATCTGTGACACAGGGTCCATCGTGTCTCGTCAAGCCCACATCGTGTAAGGCCCGATCTGACCCGATGTTTTTTTAAAATTAAGTTTTATGCTCCAATGAATCAATATGATTATGTAAAAAAATGATGTAAATTAAAGTTAATTTATATTTCGTGTTTTTTTATTATGTTACTATATTCGTTTGTATTTTTTATTGTCCACTTATATACTACTTTAGACTTGGAGGAGTAACCGTGTATACTGTATTATGGACTTGTATTGTAGATTTGGCGATTTTGTTTTAAAAATTTGGCCACTCTTGACATTTTCACTTGGTCGTGATGCACAATATGTCTAAATTTATCATGATATTCCGTATAGACGTATTGTTTAAGAGCGTCTTTGATACATGAAATAAAAAACAAGCACATCAAACCTGCGACAATTTAGCATATAAAAACATGTTTTTAAACCTAAAACATTTTTTACCGTAACAAATTAGCAACACAGATAAGTTCAGATCTAAATTCATATTCGTTTGTGCCATTCATCATAAATCGTACTGTAAATCATAATCCTAAGCTTGTTAGCGAAGTTATGGGGAACTCTACTTTAGCAAACTTAATTATTCGTTTTTGTAAATTCTAATTTACGATCTAACCAGTGAATTGTTATGCATACATATGAATAATCAGTATACCATCCATCAGTAGTTAGATACTCCCTCCGTTTTTTTAATATAAGTCATTCTCACTTTTCGAGACAACCCTTTCTCTCTTCAATATGTCTCCCAACATAAGAAAAAATAGCATGAAATTTATACTCATTTGAAAGCTCTTTTCGTAAGGGATTTTATGGTGAAATTTTTAAAATTTTTGGAATAATACATTTACATAAAAATTAAAGTCAAAGCCTCATCTCGAAAAAGTCAAACGTCATATAAAAAAATACGGAGGGAGTAAAATTTAGATGTAGTATTAGCAAAATCAGAAATAAACACTTGTTTAAGCTCACTTGTTTAAGCTTAGCATAGAGTAGCATCAATTAGAGGATTATACAACCTATTTTCCTAGTAGCATGGCTATAGTTTTAACCCTATGACTGGCTTGTTTCTTTTACATGAATTGATTAGTTGTAAAATATTTATTAAATTCACGATGGTCAGCAAGCCTGCAAGTGCGAATGATTTCTCCATTTGAATAATCGATCATCTACATAATTTAGCATTACATTCTTCATAATAAAATAGTGTTATACGATACTCAACTAGACCCGAATTGCTCAATGGATGTTTGGCCAAATTAGAAGGCTAGAAGATTGAAAAATTAGAAGAGGAGTTAGATTGAATTGTAAGAAAATTAATTGGATGAACAAAGTATTTATAGATTTAGAAATCGAGTAAAGAAAGAAGCGTTACACTCCAACGGGCAAAAGACCCGTTTTTCGTGTCAAACACGGATCGGGTTGTGCCTGGCCCACCGGCACGTCGGGGCATACAGCAGGCCGTCTGAATGTACTCCACCCAAGACCCGGGCCGGGCTGGCAAACTGAGCCTGACCGTCTATGAAGCAGACGTAGTATTCCTAGAAATGCCCTAAAAAGGGTACGGGATTAAGGTTTGACCATGATCCAAATTTAATGATGAGATAGATTCTTAAGAATTGTTTATATACCTGGACTATTGGATTTTCATAAATGTGAAACTTCAATTGTACGTAAGTTTCCGCTTCTCTCTCTCTCTCTGCACCCTCCACTGAACTGATAACACTATCCCATTTCTGGCTATAAATATGATGGACTAGCTACCTACCTAAGTACTCCACACTTCACTAGTAAGTTCTACCCTCACTCGCTCTTAGCCGCCTTAGGCTTGAATCCTACAAAAATGGCTTTCAAGGCGTCTCTCTTCATACTCGCTTGTTTCATTCTTGTAGCTACCAAGGTACCTACAATGTCAAACCTGGCCTAATTATTAATGTATGTAGTCGATCGTTTATATATATACTCCGTAGTATGCATGTAGTGATTGAGATAAAATACGTACTGATCTAATCAATTTCACATCCCAATAATATTTTCGATTCTCCTTGTTCCATCTTCGCATCTTGGCCCCTTCATATCTAATAAGGAAACGGGATCAAATTTGTGTGCATGAGTTACAAAAGTTGTCGATATATATGCCTATCTATCGTCAAAGCATGATCGAGTAGAGTATAAATGTATAATGATACAATGACTGACTCCATCTCATTGTTTGTTTATGTCCTTTTTGCATTACGCAGGCTACAGCTAGTACGAAAGAAATGGTATGTTGGTTCCCATTTATACTTTTCATTATTTAAAATACGGTTCACAAAGAATAAAAAAAAAAAAAAAAAGGATAAACGGGGTTGGTAATAGCAAGATTGTTATCATTCATTGTACGTTATTAATATATCCAAGGTATGTACGTGTGTAGGCGTATGGTGGGCAAGCCCCGCTAAAACCACCATGTGATCATGCTGTGGCACCAGCCCACTCATCTCCGGCCAACCCCACGTCACACGCCCCAACTCCCGCTCCCACTCCCACTCCCACTTCCTCCCCGCCGGCCTATCCCACGCCACATGCTCCAACTACGTCTCCTTCATCCGCTCCCCCAACTGTACTTCCCGGAGTTCCACTTCCACCCACTCGCACCCATATGAGTAAGTTACACTACTCTTATGTACATACATGATACATACTCAATAATGTAACAATAATAATAATAATAATATGTTGTTTCAAAATGATATGAGACGGTTTCTTATTAATTATACACATATATGGGTAAATGGCAGACTACTGCGTGCCGGGGTGTAAAGGAAGGTGCATAATGCTAAGGGACGCGCACCCGGTACAGCGCCTAAAGATAAGACCCTGTGTGCATGTGTGCACAGCATGCTGTGAGAAGCACAGGCCACTGTGTGTTCCAACTGCTACGGCTCCATGCCCCCTTTGGACCACTGTCTTGTACCACAACGGAACCCGCACCTGCCCTTGATCGATCCACTCTCATCTTCCATTGCCTTGAGAATGCATGCATGTTTCATTACTATATGAATTAATAATAAATGTAAGCACTTGATCATCTAGCTACTACTTTGGGTTAGTGTTGTAATAGGCGCGTATTCTCTACTAAGTGAGGCACAATATCAAGATTATGTAGGTCTATATAAATTTTATCAAGGTTCTAATTTGCTATCTGAACCTAAACTCAACAGTGGAATCAAATAATTATATCAAGAAATAACCTCCGGCCATTGATTATTATGATTCCTAAACAACTTTATCAAAAATCCAGAAGGTCGAGAGAACGCGGATAATAAACTTCAAATTTGACCATTTTTGCTATTTTTGAAAGGGGTGAAAGTTGCTCCAAAGTAAGGATGTTTTTTGACGAAAATTTTTCGATGGGAATAGTATGTCTAGCCATGATTATAAGGACCCTCTAACACGATATAAAATAGAGTATCGAACTTAATTCGACGGATTCCGACATGTCTCAAAAGACAATCTTATGGCTTTTAAAAGACTCCGTTGAAATACGGATGACTCTCATATCAAATCGAGACATTGTATTTGGTGTGGAGTTTGTTCAGCGCTAGTACGGATCCATTTTTTTCTGGGACCAAAATGCCGAAAAAACGTGGATAATAACCTTGAAAATCGGTCGTTTTTTTGCTATTGTCGAAAGCAGTGAATGTTGTTCTAAAGTGCGAATTTTTTTGACGAAATTTTGATGATTGGAATAGACTGCCTAACAATGATTAACAGAACCGTCAAACATGATATAAAATGGAGTATCGAACTTGTTTCGACGAATTTCGACACGTTTCAGAAGACAATCTTATGGTTTTAAAAGTTTCCATTGAAATCCAAATGACCCGCACGCATACTACACCGAGGCATTGTTGTTGGTGTGGAATTTCTCCAACGCGAATATGGATTCATTTTATTCCGTAACTCAAAAGGCCGAGAAAATGCGTATAATAATCTTCAAAATCGACCATTTTTTGCTATTTTCAAAAGTGGGGAAAGTTGTTCCAAAGCACTGATGTTTTTTTACAAAAACTTCCGATGGGAATAGTATATCTAACAATAATCATAATTCATAAGTACCCTCAAACACAATATCAAATGGAGTATCGAACTTGTTTCGACGGATTCCGACACATCTCAAAGACAATCTTATGACTTTTTAAAAGTCTACATTGAAAATCAAATGATCATCTTACTACACGGGGTATTGTATTTGATGTGAAGTTTGTTCAGCGCGAATATGGATCCATTTTTTTCTGAGACCAAAAAGGCCGAAAAAATGTGGATATTAACCTTCAAAATCGGTCGTTTTTATGCTATTTTAGAAAACGGTGAAAGTTGTTCTAAAGCTGTTGAACCTATATTATACATGTTTTGCTTATGTCAATCTTACATTTTCTAAGTGATGATATTACTCCATGAAATTCATAATTTGCTAGAACAAGCGTAAAAGTAAAAGGAACAAGGTTTCAAGATGGCGAATTCGATCAAGCTCTCGAAGGGAAGAAGTGCGACCTAGGAACTCAAATGTAAAGAGAGCAATGAAATTGTATGACAAGGATAGTATAACCTCAAACAAGGTTATATTAACCTTTGTAAACAACTACACACAAATTGCCAAGATTTAAAATCAAAAATATCTTTTTGAAATCTCGTCGACTTGTCAAAGAAAATCTAGTCTTTGAAGAAGATAGTATAAAGAAGAAAATTATCTATCAAGAGAATAAAAGTTCTCAAAATATCTTGATCCTTTAAAGATATTAGAAAATCATTAACAAGGGAAACTTAAATATATTATCTTGATTGCTTGATATTCCACCTACCATATCTCCTTTAAGTAAGGAAGCACATCAATTAAGGTGATCTTATTTCCTTTGTTAAGGAGGATATTTTACCTATAAATATTATGCTCTTCCTCACTATCAAAGCACGAGTTGCACACACATTTTTACTTTGCAAAAATAAAATCACATTTCTCAAAGAGCTTTTGCAATAAATTTCGTTTTAAGTCTTGGCTAAATAAAATCGTGTTTAATTTGTTTACGCTTAGAAGTCATATAGTTTCATTATTCTCTCTAGACAATTGAAGTGTATTCATAGCTAGAGGAATCTTGTAAACTTGAGTAGTAAAGTTATACGAGTCGAGTAGTGGTATACTCAATCGAACGATATATATCGTTCACACCTTGAACGCTTCACATCGTTCAAACACCGAGGGCTTCACATCCCTCACACCGAAGGCTTAACATCCTTTACTGTCGTGGGCTTAACATCCCACAAACCGAGAGCTTAATATCTCTCAAATTGAGTGCTTCACATCACTCTCACCATCACGATTAGAGTTAATCGTGATAGCTTTTATTTGTAAGGTAATCCGGAAAAGGTACTCTTATAAATAAAGACACCGGTGGACGTAGGCTTTTCAATTGGGCCGAACCACGTTAAAACTGCTCGTGTTATTTACTTTACGCTTTTATTTTGGTTTTGCTATTTCTTATACTTATACTCTTTAGTAGTAGGTATAGTAGCAAACATTTTGTTACTTTCGTTTATTAGCCATACAACTAACGAGATACTACACTACATCTTTCATAATAGGATTTTAGTGTAATATATATATTTTAAAATTTTAAAAGGACGTAAATACTCTATTCACCCCCCTATAGAGTATTTTCTAGGATCGCTAGACTCTTCAATTGGTATCAAAGCAAGTTCTCTTGATTGATTTACATCAAAAGAGTAGATCCTAAACTAGTGATTCTATATTAATCTATTTTGATCAAATGGACTCCAAAACTCAAAGTTTTCCACGTTTGATGGTGTAGACTATGGTTTGTGGAAAAACAAAATGATGCATTACATAAAAGGAACGGATTTCGAATGCTGGAAAATTATAGTCAAGGGTCCATTTGCCATCCAATCCGTTGATGTTCTTGAGAACATCACCGTAAAGGATGAAGAGGACTATGATGAGGACGATTATAAAAAGGCCAAAAAGAATTCTCGAGCAATGTCATTATTGCAACGAGGAATTTCGTCCAAAGAATATAATCGACTTACTTCTTGCGTTTCCGCAAAAGAAATCTGGGATAGTCTAGAGCTTGCGTATGAAGGAACTACTCAAGTCAAAAAGTTCAGGATAGATTTACTAACTCAACAATACGAATTGTTTAAAATGGATAAAGATGAAAGCATTGTTGAAATGTCTGCAAGATTTACTAACATCACTAATGAACTAAGAAATCTTGGTAAATCTTTTGATACTGAAGATCTTGTAAGAAAAGTCTTAAGAAGTCTCACTGATAAATGGCAACCAAAAGTTACTGCTATTGAGGAATCAAAAGATCTAACCTCACTCAGTTATCAAGAATTGCTTGGTAACCTCATGGCACATGAGCTTGCTCTGAATCAGCGTCAGAGTGAATCATCTAAGAGTAGAGGAATAGCTATAAAAAGTTCTATTAGTGACGATGAGGAAACCATGAGCGATGACTTAGCCCGTTTTGTCAAACGCTTTCGAAAGAATTCTAAATTTGGACTGAGAAACTTGTAGACACCCACATTTTGACCGCCAGGTGTCTATGGCGGTTTCCAAAAAAAACACCCGATGATGATCGGACGCTAACGTGTTTCTACGCGCTCGGATATGGGCTCGAAACCATTAGGTGTTGGTTTAAGCACTTACGGAGTACAAATCTCACAAAACCGACCTCAAATTCAGGCCCAGTGGGTCGTTTCCAATCAAATAAGACTAATTTGGGTCGAAACCATCACCAGAAATAAAACCGACTTTTAGCGACCGAGTCAAAACCCGGTCAAAGTCGTTCCGTGACATAAAAAAACAGCCATTCAAATGTCATAAGCCCAGTCCAGATACAAAACCCACAAAATATCCAAACCACTGTCTAAAAAACGGACCTTTGCACTGCGGCTGACCGACTCGATCGAGTGGGCCCTGTAACAAGCCCGACTACATTGACCGGGCTACCCGACCGAGTCCAGGAGGCTACTAGTAACCCTAGCGGGGGGGGGGGGGGGGGTACATAGCTTTGCCTATATAAACATCCCTATGCGCATACGTTTACATATATTGTTCAACCCTAATTCACCCTATTCTACACTAATCTACATACATCCAAAAGCTCTAACCCTAGCATTTAGGAATCCGAACCCTAATAACCATAACTCAACTTGCATCTCGATACTCCCGTGCTAGCCACAACTAAACGAGTCTTGTCCGAGAACAAGAACAATAGAACATGTAAGTTGAGGGTGCAAAACCCAAGTTCTTTTCCCTTTCTTTCTCCCTCGCGTCACACGTCGTCTATATGTCGTTGTCTCGTTTTTTTTATCTTTATCGCGTCGATAATATCGTTAATATCACTAGTATAAAATATTAAAATACTTGTGAATTTGTGTCGAGTGTAAGTGATGCCGGAATAAGGAAACCCGAATATACAAGGGTATTGCACCAGCGTTGTCGGTCGCTTATCCCGACACCCCTAGCACTTGATTATTGAAACAAGTCAACGTGAACACTAACTTTTCTATTTCGTTCGCACTATCTTTAATCGCATATTTCTTTGATCCTAAAACTATTTCCAAAACAAATACTTTTTTTATTATTTGGGTCGAAACCCGTTGAAGCGGATCCGACATCACGCAATCCTTAGGGATTTTTTTTACGATGTCGGGAAGCTGAGGGAATCAAGTCTTTTAATAATCGCAAGGTGTCAATCAATTGGATTCGATACCAATTCAATAATTGGACATCGAATCTAAACGATTTAGTCAATAAATTAAACTAACACGATTTTCGTTGATGCTAACATAGATGTCATTTAATTCGGTAAGAATCAATTATGACACTATAAACGCGGAGAAAAATCTATATCGCTTTAGTTAATTCAAACGACTTATATTATTTTCTCCAAGTTTCGCTCTAGCATTTCATACCGATTTAATAATCGAATATGGAATACGACGAGCATCAAAATTAGGATCGAGTATAAATTATTCCAAGTATTTAATATCGATTTCATAATCGAGTATTGAATACGACGAATATCGAAAATATTAAGTCGAGTGCAAATTACTCCATATTTGTACGCAATCGATTTCCCGAAAAAAACTATTTCGAAACAGTTCGTCACGCGACTCGCCGGCACCCCGGGCGAGTAGCCTGACCCGCGCGAGTCGCGCGACTGCCTGGAAAACGCAACGCAATTTTGTTTTTTATTCTTCGAGCATCGTTTTTTAGACAAAACATTTTTTTAGATCTCGATGTATTTTTTCCCCTTGACCTCGGTCAACGCGTGTTAATCCATCACGTGCCATAATCTTTTTCAAAACCATGCATATTATTGTATTCATCTTTTATTTAATTTACGAACTGTTATTATCGTTGTACCGTTACTAACATGTTTGTTACTTGTCTTGTCGATTTATTGTTTATTTTATTGTGCTAAAATGAACTCACATGCTAAATTTAACTTCGACGTTAGAATTAGTTGCATTAAATCGACATAGAAACTCATTCAATTTCTCGCATGATTAGGGAAAATAATGTTTGCATATCATTTTCACCGAACTACTAACGCGCGTATTAGAAAGTCACTCGATATCCTAGTAGAGGCCGCTAACGTGCGGGCGGGGTTGGGTGTCCTTAGTGGGCTTCCCAACACGTACCCTCACCCCTTACTCAGAACCTCGGTTTCCGGATGCTCGAAACCGTTGGCGCATGAGAGTCATTCAATACACGATAACCGGTAGTGACGGTATCGGTATCGCAATGAAAAGTGACGAGCCCAATAACTCTGACATCGGAAATGTCCCGTATTTTGTACACGGCCCACTACGACATAGAGTGGGTTTGACTGGGCCCGAACTCCCACAAAGTTCGGTGGCGACTCCACTTCGATTTAAATTTCAATTCTATCCATTCTCATATGGAGATTCATTCGCCTCCCCAAACCCGCGCGTGGCCGCATCGGGGTGGACCTATGTCATGTCCACAAAATTCATTTAGAGAAAAGGGTAACAATTCTAATACAAAACAAAACAATAAGGGATGTTTTAAATGTGGAGAAATTGGACATCTAATCAAGGACTGTCCGATGTGGAAAAACATCAAATCAAGAGGAGAAAGAGAACGATCAAAGTTCCAACACAAGCAGGCTATGTTGGCCTCGTGTGGATGGGGAGAACTAGATTCGGATGAAGAAGAGGGATCAGAAGATGAAGATGAGGTGAACATTTGCCTAAGTGCTCAGCACAGCGACACATCTAGACCTAAGACACGGAAGCACAAAGACATGTGCTTAATGGCAAAGACATATGGTTCAAGCTCGGATTCAGATGAAGAAAGCAATGAGGTAAGTTTTATAAAGTTTAAGAGAAGGCTTAGGAAACTTACCAAGGAAAAACTCCTTTCACACTTTGATGAAGTATTAGAAACCTGTGAGCAACAAAAAGAAGAAATAAATGAGTTACTAACACAAATAAATGAGATAGCATTTGAGAACATTACTCTAAAGAGGTGTGACAATATTCGAACAAACAGAAAGGAATCTTCTGAAATTTCAAAGTCAAAATTTGACATATCAGATGATTCAAAAAATTGTTCGAATAGGAACATCGATAAAGAGAACCTAAAAAGGGATACAGACCATGAAAAAGTCAGCACAAATATTGAAAAATTAAAATCAGAAAATGCTGAATTAAAAAGAACTATATCCATATTAAACAATGAGAGTAATATTGAGAAAATAAATCATGACAGAATAAAAAATTCTCTTACCTCAAAGATCATGGAATTAATAAAGGAAAAAGGAATCATGCAGAAAAGGTTGGATGAAAAGGATAATTATGTGCCAAGAAACGTGGAAAGAAAAAAAATAAGGTCGGGAAGGAAGACTGAAGAAAAGGGAGCTAACAAACGAAAATATGTTCAAAGAAAGTGGAGAAAGAAATCCGAAAATAAAGTAAATGAGAGACTAGGTAAAAAATGTGATGGATACAAAAATACATGGGTGCGTAAAGACTCGTTGCCTGACCATAATCTAAAAGGACCCAAATCCGTTTGGGTACCTAAGAAACAAAAATGACTATCGCAGGATCACAAGACTACAGGGGCAAACAGATGGTATTTAGACAGTGGGTGTTCAAGACACATGACGGGTGATAAAAAGAAATTTTTGTCATTGGAAGCATATGACGAAGGAAGTGTAACCTTCGGAGACAACAAGAAAGGAAGGATAATTGTGGACATGTGTAGAGTCTAGCGATACTAGGAAATACTCTAGAGGGGGGGTGAATAGAGTATTTTGGTACTTTTTTAAAAAAAAAAAAACTAAATGATATATTACACCAAAATCTTATTAGGAAAGATATAGTGTAATATTACGTTAGTAGAGTGGCTAAATAAAAGAAGTACAAAAAAGTGTTTGCTACTATACTTACTACTAAAGAGTATAAGTATAAGAAATAGCAAACCTTAATAAAACATAAAGTAAATAACACGAGCAATTTTAACGTGGTTCGGCCCAATTGAAAAGCCTACGTCCACCGGTGTCTTTATTTATAAGTGTACCTACTCCGGATTACCTTACAAATAAGACAATCACGATTAACTCTAATCGTGATGGTGTGAGTGATGTTAAGCACTCGATGTGTGGGATGTTAAGCCCACGACGATGAAGGATGTTAAGCCTTCGGTGTGAGGGATGTGAAGCCCTCGGTGTTTGAACGATGTAAAGCGTTCAAGGTGTGAACGATGTATGTCGTTCGATTGAGTAACCACTACTCGACTCGTGTGTCTATACTATCTTAAGTTTACAAAATTTCTCTAGCTATGAATACACTTCAATTGTCTAGAGAGAATGATGAAACTATATGACTTCAAGTGTAAACAATTTAAGCACGATTTATATAGCCAAGACTTAACCCGAAAAGTATTTGCAAAAAAAAAACTTTTTAAAATAAAAACGTGACTTAATTTTGCAAAGGAAGAAAATGTGTTTCAAAGTCGTGATTTTGATTGAGGAAGAGCATGGTATTTATAGGTGAACTCATTCTCTTTAACAAGGGAAAAGAGATCACCTTGATTGATGTACTTCCTCACATAATGAAGATATGGTAGGTGAGAATCAATCAATCAAGATAATATATTTTAGTTTCCTTTGTTAATGATTATCTAATATCTTTGAGAGATCAAGATATTTTTGAGAATCATTTATTTTGAAAACTATTATTCTCTTGATAGATAATTTCCTTATATGACCTTTCTTCATTCAATCGATCAAATATGTTTTCGAGATAAAAAATATTCTAGATTTAGATCTTGGCCAATCGTGTGTGGTTATTTACTACGGTTAGTATAACCTTATTCAAGGTTATACTATCCTTGTCATGCAATTTCTTCATTCTCTTTACATGTATGATCCTATGCCTTCGTCCATCTTTGTACTTTTAGTCCGGGCGTGTTCTTTAAGCTTCTGCTCCTCCTATTCCTGTATTACGCATCCTGATCTTTCATGATAATCACGTTACTTAGAAGATAGAACAATTAAATCCTTGATATAATCAAAACCCCTAAAGCATGCATTCTAAGGTCCAACAATTTCCCCCTTTTTGATTATGTCAAGCTTTCTTAAAAGGTTTCTAAGTGACGTGATGGTATACTTAACCAAACCCAAGAGGTAGACAGGAATCCTTGGCGAAACATGAGTTAGATGCACAAAAACATAAGGAGTCATAGAAAGGCTTATTTCTTCCCCCTCTTGACATCATCGAAAAGGGTCGATCAGCTGGAGAACACCACAAAGAAGACATAACAGTTAAGCATAGATCATGCAAGTAAACAAAAGGATAAGTGTTAAGCGTACACCCACGAACCGAAAATATTATCCGGACAAAAGATAGAGAAAGACAAATCCATAAGACATAGATACCCTACAGCTATACTAAGAGCTGAATTATTTAGGAGGGTGAGTTATCTTTTAAAGGCTAAGGAACATAACTCTCTATCCGCCATGCTTTCGCAGAAGATACACGGCTGTTGTAGTTTCCTCAAAGACCTGGCGCAGTCTTGCCATCACCGCATCATGCCTGTTGAACAGAGAGCTGTTTGCAAACTTCACTTCATTTACAGCCTTATTAATACCTTCCCCAATCTCATGACCTGCCTTTTTGAAGGCCGTAATATCAATCCCCATTACCTGAACACGAGCCCTTATATGTGCCATGTGTTTTTCCAACTGGGCCATGCCTGCACTGAACTCATCACGAGAAGAGGCCAGTAATGTGGTTAGATTATCCACCTTCATTTCTAGTTGTGCAAGCACATCCAAGGATGTATTAACCACAACTGGAGGAGGCTGGTTAGAGACCAGCATTGCAATCTCATTCAGTTTTCCAACAATATCATCATTCAGGATCGCAGGAACATCATCCACCTTCATCACTTCCTTCCCCTTAGATGAACACTCACCCTTTACTTTAAGATTTCCTCCGTCATCCAGAATGGACATTTGCCTTAAATAGGCCGTTGTCATGATGTCACAAGAAGTTTCAAAAGGGGCAGACTTGCTGATGACTCCTCTAAATTTCAACACTTTTGACAGCCACATTCCATAAGGAATACAAATAGACCCGTTTATCTGAGACGATCTGATTTCAGATAAGACGTGCTCCATGTGACTAAAAACCAGGAAGGGTAGATTGACTTTGGTATGATTGAGCATATGGTGGATCAAGATGATTTCATGAATATGTAACTTGTTTGTTCCTGATTTTCTAGGTAATAGAGATGAATACGAGGTGTTAAAAACAAGCTTGGTAATTGGACTGAGACAGGCACCAGACATAATTGAGACCTCAGTGGCCTTAGGGTCAAGAGATTTCTTAATGGTCACAATTTGTTCGGAACTATAATTCCTCCAACCGGCCCATGCAACGATTTCCTCTCCTTTACACGGTATCCCCAAAATATCTCCAAAATCCTCCATTGAGATTTTAATGTACTTATCCCCAAAGTTTGCACACAGGACTTGATTATCTATTTTCAAAGTGCCCCAAAACTGAGCAATTTGAACTGGATAGACATCATGACCTAAATCCAGTAGCTTTTCCCATTCTTGTAATGCAAGCAAGTCACGTAGTTGTGACACACACGGATTTTCATCAAACCATGCAGACAAATATTGACGACCCGAAACGAAGGAGTAATTAAGAGCCTTTTTTACCTGATCATTCTCTATTCTGTTCAAGCGGACACTGTCGAGCTCCCTCAAGATGAACTCTTTCCCATGCATGACTCCCTTTTCGTCGCCATCATCTTCTTTCCCTTTCTTGGTCCTCTTTCTTTTACCAACTGCAGCCAGATCCTCAATTATTTCCACTTCATCATGCTCCTCTGTTTCGGCATCACGGAACTCGAGAGTCATGTCCCTAGTTGACGAGCGAAGGTTCTTTTTGTGAGGAGTGAAGGAGGAATTTTTCTTAGGTGCCATGGTAAAAAAAATCTTATGTGGAGAGAGAAAGAAGAGAAAACCGGAGGCTTGAGGTAAAAGAGGTGGGTGAAAAGTATTTATGAAAGAGGAGAGAGGCGGCGGGTAGGGTAATAATGAAGTCTTATGGGAAGAATCGTTCTTAAATGGAGAAAAGATTTTAAGAAGATTTACTTGATCAAGATAGAACAAGTGGAGAGATTTTGTACTAACTTTATGGAAACTTTAAATTGTAAAGAAGGGATATATCATAGACAATATATGAAATATAATTTTACTGAGGAATAATTCCAAATTGGAATTACTTGGAATATTCAAGATCTCAAATGAATATTGGGAGGTAAGATAGACGAGTGGGCGAGACGGAAATGGGGGTCGTGGAAAATTTGGGTTCAATTCCCATAGCCCCGATGTGGCGAAAAAGACTGATTCAACAATACATAATGCCTGCATTAAGATTTAAAACTTGTCGTCTACTTTTAGGAAATGTTGGGAAGAGAGGATTTACAATAACGCAACGCCGCCTTCTCCGGAGTATCAAGCCGATGGTGAACCCAACACGAATTTTTTGAGAAACATGCATAAAAATACGAACCTGCACATGATTCTAGGTAATATAAACACAGACTAACATCACCCCAGTCTTCGTCAATCAAACAGGACAACAAACAAATCAACTAACAACTCCTTTAGTTATCATTTATCAAACCAAGTTCTAACCGTAATTCTTCAAACCGTTCCCTGGGTAGAGGTTTTGTAAGAATGTCAGCCTTTTGTAAGTCAGACGGGCAAAATTCAAGTACGATATTTCCCTTTTCTACATGGTCTCTTAAGAAATGATGTCGGATGTCAATGTGTTTGGTACGAGAATGATGGGCAGGATTTTTAGAGATGGCGATGGTACTAATATTGTCACAAAATATAGGTACGGATTTAATATTCACACCATAATCCCTTAATTGCTGTCGTAGCCAAAGTAATTGAGTACATACCAAAGATGCCGCAACATATTCACTTTTAGTGGATGAAAGTGCTACCGTTGCTTGTTTTTTAGAGCCCCATGATATAATACAAGATCCTAGAAATGTTACCGTTCCTGAAGTACTTTTTCTGTCAATGTAGCATCCAGCGTGATCTGCATCTGAATAACCTTTTAGATCAAAATTATCATGCATAGGATAAATCAATTGAAGATTTTGAGTACCGATTAGATAGCGCAAGATACGCTTGACAGCTATAAGATGAGACTCTTTAGGATCAGACTGAAACCGGGCACAAACACATACACTGTGCATGATGTCGGGTCGACTGGCAGTTAAATAGAGCAGAGATCCAATCATGCCTCGATAATGTGTATTGTCCACGGACTTACCTCCTTCGTCTTTATCAAGCTTGGTTGTTATAGCCATAGGTGTAGGAGCAAATTTTGCTTTATCCATTCCGTATCTTTTAAGAAGTTCCCTTACATACTTTTGTTGATGTACGGTTATTCCCCGTTTTGACTGCTTAATTTGTAGACCCAGGAAGAAGCCTAGCTCACCCATCATACTCATCTCGAATTCTGATTGCATTAGGTTTGAGAAATATTTGCAAAGCTTTTCATTAGTTGAGCCGAAAATAATGTCGTCCACGTAAATTTGAACAATTAACGTGTCTTTCTCGACATTTTTTGTGAAGAGCGTTTTATCAACGGATCCTCTCTTGAATTCATTTAGAAGAAGAAACTGAGATAGTCTATCATACCAGGCTCTAGGTGCTTGTTTTAACCCGTAGAGTGCCTTGTCTAGTTTAAAAACATGGCTCGGCAGCTCCATACTTTCAAATCCTGGGGGTTGTTCTACGAAGACTTCTTCTTTTAGGTAACCGTTCAGAAAAGCTGTTTTAACGTCCATTTGAAACAATTTGAACCCTTTGTGTGCTGCGTATGCAACTAGTAGCCGAATGGCCTCTAATCTTGCCACTGGAGCAAAGGTTTCGTCAAAATCAATTCCTTCTTGTTGATTGTATCCTTGTACAACCAACCTTGCTTTGTTTCTAACAATGGTTCCAGAGTCATCCAGCTTGTTTCTGAACACCCAACGGGTCCCTATCACTTTTCTATCTAACGGTCTAGGAACCAGATGCCACACTTTGTTTCGTTCGAACTGCCCCAATTCTTCTTGCATGGCTACGATCCAGTCGGAGTCGTTAAGCGCATCTTTAATATTTTTAGGTTCAATTGTAGATAGAAAGGAATTTAGGACACAATGATTTCTTAAGGATCTTCTAGTTTGGATTCCCTTGTGATAATCACTCAAAATTGCGTCTGTAGTATGTGAGCTCTGGTGTTTCCATTTCTTGAGATTTGTGGGAACGTTATTTCTTTTCTTTGATTGTTCTTCTGAGTCGTTACCAGAGGTTATATTATCCTTTTCCGTAGTTCCCCCTGAACTAGTGCTTGTGGTTACATCAACCTTAGAAAGATTGTCTTTGATTCCTCCTGAACTTATGCTGGGAGTTATGTAATCCGAGGTTTCATTATCTTTAGAAAGATCATCCTTTGTTCCCCCTGAATTTATATCCGAGGTTACATCATCTTTAGTGATCTTTGGAACTAATGTTGCTGCCAATTTATCTTTAGTTTCTGAAGAACTTTTACTTGGTTCTTCATTTACTAGTGATATGTTTGGATCAACACTAATATGTTTTTCACTAGATTCAGCATTGGATCCTTCTATATCTTTTTCCTCTTCATGAAGTTCAGGTGCATCCTTTCTAGTGAGCCAAAAATCTGGATCGTCGTCGTCTTCTTCTTCAATGTCGTTCTGACTTATGGAATTGGTTTCATCAAAAATTACATGGACACTTTCTTCAACACGTAACGTTCTTTTGTTATAAACTTTGTAAGCCTTGCTATGATCTGAGTATCCTAAGAAAACAGCCTCATCACTTCGAGGATCAAATTTACCTAGATTATTTTTCCCATTGTTGTGAACAAAGCATTTGCTTCCAAAACATCTGAGATGGGAAATTTTAGGTTTCCTTCCTCTTAGAAGTTCATAGGGTGTTTTCTTTAACACTGGTCTGATCATCGCTCGATTGTGAATATAGCAAGCTGTATTCACTGCCTCGGCCCAGAAATTTCTGGGCAACCCGCTGCATAGCAACATGGTACGAGCCATTTCTTCAAGCGTTCGATTCATTCGTTCAACTACTCCATTTTGTTGTGGAGTTCGTGGAGCAGAGAAGTTATGCCCTACTCCATGTTCTCTACAAAAGCTTATGAAGGATTCGTTGTCGAATTCGGTTCCATGATTTGTTCTTATAGACACAAGATTGCAGCTATACTTGTTTTGGACTAGCTTCATTAGGCATTCGAATTCATCAAAGGTTTGATCTTTCGAGCTAAGGAAGACTGGCCAAACAAATCTAGAGAAATCATCTACAAGGACAAATACGTACCGGCTACCTCCTCTACTTCTTATTCTCATGGGTCCGCAAAGATCCATATGAATAAGTTCTAGAGGCTTGGTAGTGCTTACGAATCTTTTTGGCTTGAATGAAGATCTCACATGTTTACATCGTATGCAGGTACCACAAGCCTTGGTAGTGTCAAAGGTTATGGAAGGTAATCCTTCAACAAGATCCAGAGATCTAAGTTTGTTAAGACTAAAAGGACTTATGTGTCCAAATCTTTTATGCCAAAGTAATGGATCAGTGATGGTAACACTCATGCAGGTGACAGCATTGTCGGGTAGGGTTTTGATATTGGCTATGTAAACATTGTTTGATCGTTCCCCTTCCAGGATGACATTAGAGGAACCTTCTTGAATAATTCGGCATTTATTATTATGAAACACCACCTTGTTTCCTCGGTCACATAATTGAGATATGCTTAAGAGACTATGCCTTAGTCCTTTTACAAGCAATACGTTCTCAATACAATGTGAATCCGATATACCGACTTTTCCAATACCAATTATCCTCCCTTTCTTATTATCTCCGAATGTTACACTGCCTCCGTCATAATCCTCTAATGACAGAAACTTCTTCTTATCACCCGTCATGTGTCTTGAGCACCCACTATCTAAGTACCATCTGTGAACCTGCGATAGTCATTTTTGTTTCTTAGGTACCCAAATGGATTTGGGTCCTTTTTCATTAGGCAAAGAATCTTTACGCACCCATATTTTTTTGGGTCTGTCACAGTGTTTATTGGTTTTATTTTCAGATTTCTTTTGCCACTTTCTTTTGGCATATTTTCTCTTACTAGTTTCCTTTTCCTTAGTCTCTTTTCCTTCCAAAGTTCTTGAGACACGTTTATCCAATTTTTCTTGCATTATACCCTTTTCTTTTATCAATTCTATGATTTTTGAAGTCAGAGAATTCTTTATTTTATCATGATTTATTTTATCAACATTGATTTCATTGTTTAGTATGGATATAGTTCGTTTTAATTCCGTATTTTCTTCATTCAGTTTCTTAACACTAGCATTAATTTTTTCATAGTTAGTGTCCCTTCTTACTTCCTCTTTGTTGATGTTTATACTTGAACAGGTTGTTGAATCGTCTGATACATCTACCTTTTTTGATATTTCAGAGGATTCCCTTTTATTTGTTCGAGTATTTTCACATCTTTTCAGAGTGATATTTTCAAAGGCTATCTCATTTATTTGTTTTAGTAACTCATTTATTTCTTCCTTTTGTTGCTCACATGTTTCTAATATCTCATCAAAATGTAAAAGAAGTTTCTCTTTGGTAAGTTTCCTAAGTCTTTTCTTAAACATTGTAAAACTTACCTCATTGCTTTCCTCATCAGAGTCAGAACTTGATCCACGCGTTTTTGCCATCAGGCACATGTCTTTGTGCATCTGTGTCTTAGACTTAGTTGTGTTGCCGTGTTGGGCACTTAGGCAAAAGTTTGCCTCGTCTTCATCTTCAGATTCTTCTTCTTCGTCTGAGTCCAGCTCTCCCCATCCACACGAAGCAAGCATGACTTGTTTGTGTTGGAACTTTGATCGTTCTCTTTCTCCTTTAGACTTGATATTTTTCCATGTCGGACAATCTTTGATTAGATGCCCGGTCTCTCCACACTTAAAGCATCCTTTACTATTTTGTTTAGTATTGGAGTTGTTACCTCTTTCTCTAAATGAGTTTTTCGGTCCAAATTTAAAATTCTTTCGAAAGCGTTTGACAAAGAGGGCTATGTCATCACTCATAGTTTCCTCATCATCACTAATAGAACTTTTTAAGGCTATCCCTCTACTCTTAGATGATTCATTTTGACGTTGATTTAGCGAGAGCTCATGAGCCATGAGGTTACCTAACAACTCTTGATAACTAAGCGATGTGAGATCTTTTGATTCCTCAATAGCGGTGACTTTTGGTTGCCATTTGTCAGTGAGGCTTCTTAGGATTTTTCTGACCAGATCCTCAGTATCAAATTTTTTACCAAGATTTCTTAGTTCATTAGTGATGTTGGTGAATCTTGCGGACATTTCAACGATGCTTTCATCTTTATCCATTTTAAACAATTCATATTGTTGCGTTAATAAATCAATCCTGAACTTTTTTACTTGGGTAGTCCCCTCGTAAGCAAGTTCTAAGCTGTCCCAGATTTCTTTTGCGGAAACACAAGAAGTGAGTCGATTATATTCTTTGGACGAAATTCCTCGTTGCAATAATGACATTGCTCGAGAGTTCTTTTCGGCCTTTTTATAATCGTTCTCATCATAGTCCTCTTCATCCTTTATGGTGATGTTCCCTAGAACATCAACGGATTGGATGACAATAGGACCTTTGACTATAATTTTCCAGCATTCAAAATCTGTTCCTTTTATATAGTGCATCATTTTGTTTTTCCATAAACCGTAGTCTACACCATCAAATGTGGGAAACTTAGAGTTTTTGGAATCCATTTGATCTAAATGGATTAATTTAGAATCGCTAGTTTAGGATCTACTCTTTTGATGTGAATCAATCAAGAGAAACTGGCTCTGATACCAATTGTAGAGTCTAGCGATACTAGGAAATACTCTAGAGGGGGGGTGAATAGAGTATTTTGGTACTTTTTTTTTTTAAAAAAAAACTAAATGATATATTACACCAAAATCTTATTAGGAAAGATATAGTGTAATATTACGTTAGTAGAGTGGCTAAATAAAAGAAGTACAAAAAAGTGTTTGCTACTATACTTACTACTAAAGAGTATAAGTATAAGAAATAGCAAACCTTAATAAAACATAAAGTAAATAACACGAGCAATTTTAACGTGGTTCGGCCCAATTGAAAAGCCTACGTCCACCGGTGTCTTTATTTATAAGTGTACCTACTCCGGATTACCTTACAAATAAGACAATCACGATTAACTCTAATCGTGATGGTGTGAGTGATGTTAAGCACTCGATGTGTGGGATGTTAAGCCCACGACGATGAAGGATGTTAAGCCTTCGGTGTGAGGGATGTGAAGCCCTCGGTGTTTGAACGATGTAAAGCGTTCAAGGTGTGAACGATGTATGTCGTTCGATTGAGTAACCACTACTCGACTCGTGTGTCTATACTATCTTAAGTTTACAAAATTTCTCTAGCTATGAATACACTTCAATTGTCTAGAGAGAATGATGAAACTATATGACTTCAAGTGTAAACAATTTAAGCACGATTTATATAGCCAAGACTTAACCCGAAAAGTATTTGCAAAAGAAAAACTTTTTAAAATAAAAACGTGACTTAATTTTGCAAAGGAAGAAAATGTGTTTCAAAGTCGTGATTTTGATTGAGGAAGAGCATGGTATTTATAGGTGAACTCATTCTCTTTAACAAGGGAAAGGAGATCACCTTAATTGATGTACTTCCTCACATAATGAAGATATGGTAGGTGAGAATCAATCAATCAAGATAATATATTTTAGTTTCCTTTGTTAATGATTATCTAATATCTTTGAGAGATCAAGATATTTTTGAGAATCATTTATTTTGAAAACTATTATTCTCTTGATAGATAATTTCCTTATATGACCTTTCTTCATTCAATCGATCAAATATGTTTTCGAGATAAAAAATATTCTAGATTTAGATCTTGGCCAATCGTGTGTGGTTATTTACTACGGTTAGTATAACCTTATTCAAAGTTATACTATCCTTGTCATGCAATTTCTTCATTCTCTTTACATGTATGATCCTATGCCTTCGTCCATCTTTGTACTTTTAGTCCGGGCGTGTTCTTTAAGCTTCTGATCCTCCTATTCCTGTATTACGCATCCTGATCTTTCATGATAATCACGTTACTTAGAACATAGAACAATTAAATCCTTGATATAATCAAAACCCCTAAAGCATGCATTCTAAGGTCCAACAACATGACATAGGTCCACCCCGACGCGGCCATGCGCAGGTTTGGGGGGATAGCAAATAGCAGATAGCAAGACAACATACAGGAAATACAGTTAGCATCTATAGACTGATTTGCGCTGGGGAAAATGATTCTTTGCTTTATTTTGAAATCGAAGTCTTGAAAACAACTCACGTGCTAGGAAATATGTTTTCAAAATCGAAAGGGCTAGAAAAGAAATTTGTAGTTTAAATAGACTGAAATTTGACCTTGTCGAAAAGGATTTTTTCAAATGGCTAAGTTTTGCAAATCTCAAAGCAAGAATTTGAAGAAAGAGGCCTACCGACAGACTCGACTCTGGACGCGACAGGACGAGTTGACAGACACAACTGGACTCTCGAGGGGTTGGACCGTGACTCGGTAGGGGGTGGGCCACCTAAGATGACAAGACTCTTAAGCTGCACTATTCCATAGCCTAGGCGAGTGGCAACACAGTCGAATCCTCGGAATGGGAAAGATAAGTACTCTGTAATGACAGGACTTAGTAGTTGCAATGCCGTAGACTGGTGTTCTTTTGGATCTTTTTGTTTTGTTTTGGGGTATATTCCCAAGGTAGGTGTTGTTTCGAGTTCCTGACAGACTCTCGTCTTCGACTGAGCCGAGTACTAGGACACACTAAAGAAAAGTGGCTAGATTTTGAAAGTCTTTTGGATTTTGTGAGTGGATGAAGGTCTTCTGCATAAAAGAAGCCCCCAGGACGACAAAGCTAGCTGCTGAGAACATGACAGTGTCGTGACCGGAATGATAATGCTTTTTGAATGTGTGTCAATGTGGGTGGTTGTGCCTTTTGTTGAAAGGCTGCCTACGTATTCACATGTAGTGAAATCAAACCATGCCGTAGTTCAGTGTACTGGAAGATATATGATGATGCCTAGTTTATTAGGGCTTTATGTGTAACTAGCCATAGTGATGGTGTAGGCTAGGTGCATTCCCAATGATGTCTTGATCAAAGGGCTAGAATAGTTAGGATGTTAATCCTGTGACTGTGAACGTTCTCCGGGGTAGCCCCCAGAGGTGGTGTGAACTATTTGGGCATGTTCTATGCCGACTGCAAGTTGAGTTCCCGTGTTTGGGGTTGGTAACTGGTTTGGATGTTTCTGGAAATGTGGTGCTAGGTCGTAAGTGGCTTTGATGTTTTGACATCTGGAGATCGATTTTGTGGAGCTAAGGCTTCGAGGGTAGGTACCGTAATGTGTTAGGAAAGGGGAAGTTGAGTAAAAATGACTCGAACTTCGATCGGGGTAGGTTTGATAATGCGCGGGATCTGATTTCCATGTCCGGCTCTAATGGTTAGGGTATCCTATGGAGCTTAAATCCTCAAAATCCTGGGTTGTCTCTTAGCCTAGGTCTCGAGAAGGTCTTGAAGGTTGTAATGTGGGAAGACTAGATGTGGTCTAGATTTGTCATAGGATTCGATACTGCTCCTGCTAAGGGTAGTTATGTGGCTTTCTATGTCAGACATGGAATAGGTAAAGGAAAACACGGGCCTCAGTTCCTGCAGTCATTATAGATGTGCCTATAATAGTCATGTGCATGCGCTCACAGTGTATGATGGTGTTAATCATGTTCTCGGAAACACATAAGGAAAGTATATATGAGAAATAGAAAAGCTGATTTTATTGAAATGTGAAAAGAGGACAGAATACAGCTGACCCTGACTCTGACTTTGACTTTGAAACTGAAAGAAATAGTACATCCTAGACTCGGACTCAGACTAGGACTCAAATCAAATCTGGACTCTTGGATATATGGGAGGTAGATTGGATGCTTTGGTCATTGGGCCCTGTATAGTCCATGAGGGGCCTTTCAAGTGACAATGTTTCCATGACGGGTGTCCTCCCGGCATCGAGGGAATCTTGGATGAGGTGTTTCAGTTTCCAGCACTGCTCTGTATCGTGTCCCCTCCCTCTGTGGAATTAGCAGTAATGCTCGGCGTTCCATGCTTTGGAGCGTTTTTCCAAAGGTACGTCGGCTGTTGGGCCTATGGGTAATATTAGGCCCTTTGAAACCAACCTTTGGAAAGCGACGGTGTAGGACATATCCAAGTGGGTAAATGTCCTTAATTTTGACTGGTTCTTGACTTTTGGAGAGGTGACTTGTGGATTACCTTTCTCGGTCTTGCCATCTTGGGGGTATCGGATGGTTTCATAAGAGTCCTCACCCTTTAGATGGCCCGGTTGGATGGTTCGCTGCCTTACCCGTTCTAGTTGTGTCAGACGGGATTGGGTTCTTGCAAGATCTTCTTCGATGATAGCTACCCTGGAACCTAGGTTATCTAGGGCAGTATTGATTTTTGAAAAGATATTGTTAATGGAGCAAGATAGCATAAGCATGCTTCCTTGGATATCCCTTTTCTCGATGGTGCGGGCTTTGTCGTGGTTAGGTAGTGTCCCGTTCATTGGGTCCCTGGTGGGAAGAAGCGACAGGTGTTAGAACTCGCCTAAGCTCGGTTTTGAGCAAGTGCAAGAGAGGGAGTCAAACTAGACATAGCCCAGGGTGACGGAGATGACTAATATTCTTTGACCGGGATACTTAAAGGTTAATCCAGACAAAGTAATGACTGTGACCTAGACTCGACCATGAAATTTGAGCTGTACGAGGATAAGTCCAAAAATGGGGCGACCGTGTTTGACCGCGTTGCGTGCTCGGATCAACCGTGATGACCTAAGCCTAGGTGACTCGAGTATTCGTAGCATAGGTACGTCTCGAAGAAGGCATCATAAGGACGCCGCAGGGTACTCTCTAGGGTAACCGTGGTTGACTACTCGGGTGGAGGACAACCCCCGAGTGAGACTAAAGACTCTGATAGGACTTAGATGGTGTGACATCTAAGTGATTCGAAAGTGGGGTACGTGAGACACGTGTAAGACATGACTCTTAGAACAACTGTGGTTGATCGCTCTGCTGAAGGGTAGCCTCCGAGTGAGGAAAAGCCTGAAAAGGAAATGACTCGAAAAGGACACCTAGACGGGTGACTCGTGAAAGGTGGGCCTCCCTTAGGATTCGGCGGGTGGGCCGAGTCATGTTCGTAGGAAGGTCCACGTGAGATATTCCCTAGACTTTGGACTCGAAAGTGTAAATGGGCCCGCCTTTGTAGGAGTACGTCCTACGTAGGTGGGCCGTGCCTTGACAAGTAAGGCGGACTGGGATAGGGAGGAAACCCGTGATGTAGGATCGAGGGAGTTTCGACGCTAGAGACTTTGACAACTTATGACAAGACCCGACACTACTAAATACGGGAAGTCCTAAGAAGAGGAAAGTTTTGAAAAGGAAAATTTGGATCTAGTAAAAATCCGAAAAAAAAGTCGGATTGGATGACCCAATTTTTTTTGAAAACCGAAAAATGTTATCGGGACGAATTTTTTTTGAAGTCTGAAAATGTTCGGGTAGCATACCGGCTAAAAATAGGCTATTTTGAGAAAAATCGTAAGTCCTAATTTTCGGTAGCATTCCGGATTTTTTGAAAAGTTGAAAATTGAAAATTTGAATATCGGAAATAAATTTCCAAAAATTTGAAAAATTGAAAACGGGATCCCGAAGATTTGAAATCGAAAACGACGTCTTGAAGATTTGAAAATTGATATGGAACCTCGAAAAAATCGAATAGTGATCGAAAATTTGAATATTGAAATGGACAGCATGCCGGCTAGAAAAATAGGCTTGCTTTGAGTCAAATCTTAAGTCTAAATTTTGGCAGCTTTTCCGAGTTTTTGAAAATTGGACATTTTGAAAAGATGCATTTTTGAAATAACGGTTTTTGAAAAAGATGACATACAAGCAGCACGTAGTCATGGAAGCAGTATAATGACACCATGTATGCTCTTAAACTAAGTCTTGGTCGGTCGAAATAGGGTCTATACCAACAACGATCGCTTTCTCGCAAATCAGGACGGACTTCCTAAGCCGAATTGGACTTAGAACATGCCGTAAAACCCATGCGAGTTCCGCCATCGAAGTCTTTAGTGCACCCATTTAGGAATGCACCGTGGTATAGTGGGACGTCGGTCACAAGTAACCGGCCCGAGAAAGAATTTGGTTATGCATGAACCATCGAACTAAAACGCGTACATTACTAAACGAACGATTTCTTTTCGAGTCTCACCCTAAGAACCCCGATGACTAGTGGTACATCAGGAATCTCCAACGGAGTCGCCAAATTGTGGACATGACATAGGTCCACTCCGACGCGGTCATGCGCGGGTTTGGGGAGGCGAATGAATCTCATGTGAGATGGATCTCGAGTTGAAATTTAAATCGAAGTAGGAGTCGCCACCGAACTTTGTGGGAGTTCGGGCCCGTTCGAACCCACTTTATGTCGTAGTGGGCCGTGCACAAAGTACGGCCCATTCCAATTTCAGAGTTTATTGGGTTCGTCCCTTAGCATTGCGATACCGATACCGACTTAATTATCGGTAATCGGGTATTGAATGACTCTCGTATGCCAATGGATTCAGACATCCGGAAACCATGGTTCTGAGTAAGAGGTGAGGGTACGTGTTGGGAAGTTCACAAAGAACACCCAACCCCGCCCGCGCTTAGCGGCCTTTACTAAGATATCGTTCGTTTTTGGTGTACACGCATTAGTTCGACGGTTGAATGATATGCAAAAGTGTTTTGACTAAACATGCGAATAATTGAATGGGTTGCTATGTCGATTTAATGCATCTAAAATTAACGTCGAAGTTGTATTTTAGCATGCGAGGTTTGTTTTAGTATAATATGACAAACGATGAATAAGATACAAAGACAAAGAACAAACAGGTTAGTAACGGTTTGTAAATTGAATAAAAGATGTAAATGCAATGCATGGTTTTGAAAAGTTTATGACACGTGATGGATTAAACATGCGTTGACCGGGGTCAAGAAAATATTTACCGAGATCCGAAATATGCTGAAAAACCCGTTGTTTTAAAAAAGAAAAAAAAGATGTTTGAAAAATTAAGATGAAATAGCCTTTCGGAGTGATGGTTTTCAGGGTCTTACGCGACCCGCGCGGGTGATGCGCGACTCGCGTGGCCATGCGACCCGCCCAGGACGCGTGCGACTCGCATGGCGAACTGCTCTCAAGATTTTTTAGAAAACCGACTCTTTTGTTAAATCGCGTACAAATATGGCATAACTTATACTCGACTTAAATATTGATACTCGTAATATTCGATGCTTGATTATAGAATCAATATCGGATATTTAGAGTGGAGTAAAAAAAGTTGTTTAGAAAATCGTTTTGAATGTTGTTAAGACGAAATAATTCCTCCACGTTGTAATATCGTAATTACTCGGCTTCAACGGTATTATGCTTAACATGATTTGATGATTGATTCCTTTAGATCCGATATTCGACTATAGAGTCGATATCGAATCCTTAGGGACGACACTTTATTGAAAATAGTACGATAATATCGATATTAGGAACGAGAAAATAAAAAAGAAAAGACGTGACGACGACCCGTATAAAAAGACAGACGGACGAGAGAAAGAGAAGAAAAGGGAGAAGTCGGGATTCGTAACACCCTCAACCTACATGCTTGATTATCTCGAAAACGGACTCGTAGTAGCGGCCTAGGCGCGGGAGCGTTAAGATGTATATAGGTGAGTTATGGTGTGTATGGTTAGGGATTTGGCGAGTTTTGCTCTCGGGTTTGTATACGGTTTGCCTAAAATTGCCTAGAATTTTGGGTTTTGAATGGTCGGGAATCCTATAGGATTTCTAGAGGAAAGATTGGAATATAATATGTCTAGTATTGCTGGAATTTCGGGTTGTAATTTGTGTGTCGGGATTGGAATTGTTGTGTTGATGTTGTAATTGATGTCGGGAATTGTGTGTATGAATTGTGTGTCCAAGGGTGGGGTATTTATAGGATGAAATACCGACTTGGGGTAGGAGATTGATATCTTGCAAAGGAAGAAAACAACCGGTTGAGATGAAGTGGGATTCCGTCTTTCGATAGGAAAAGGTTACTTGCATGGGAAGAAACACCCGGTTTAGATGGAGTAGGATTCCGACTTTGGATAGGAAAGGATTCCTACTTTGTAGCTGATATTTGTGTAGTATTTGACTTCGAGTCAGATTTTTGAAGTGGCGTGACATATTTTTATGTCTCGGAAACGTCTTTGACCGGGGTTTGACCCGGTTGCTAAAAGACGGTTTTGCCATTGGAGTCGGTTTTGACCCAAATAAGTCTCATTTGACTTGAAACGGCCCACTGGGCCTGGATTTGAGGTCTGTTTTGTGATATTTTTACTCCGCTAAAAGCTCGTGCCAACTACTATTGATTCTGAGTCCAAAATCGAGTGTATTAAGTCATGTTTACGTCTGATCATCATCGGGTGTTTTTTGGAAACTGCTATAGACACCTGGCGGTCAAATGTGGGTGTCTACAATAATCGATATCAGAAAAATCGGTCTGTCAGATTCACACTGTATTGAGAATGTATTGCTAGTAAAAGGACTAAGGCATAGTCTATTGAGCATATCGCAAATTTGCGATCGAGGAAACAAAGTCGTGTTTCATAATGATAAGTGCCGAATTATTCGAGATGGATCCTCGAATGTCATTTTAGAAGGAGAACGATCAAACAATGTTTACATAGCCGATATCAAAACCTTACCCGATAATGCTGTCACATGTATGAGTGTTAGCATCTCAGATCCACTTCTTTGACATAAAAGATTTGGACACATAAGTCCTTTCAGTCTTAACAAACTAAGATCTCTGGATCTAGTTGAAGGGTTACCTTACATAACCTTCGACACCAGCAAAGTTTGTGGAACCTGCATTCGTTGCAAACATGTGAGATCTTCATTCAAGCTTAAAAAGTTCATAAGTACTACGAAGCCTCTGGAACTTATTCATATGGATCTTTGCGGGCCCATGAGAATAAGAAGTAGAGGTGGTAGTCGCTACGTATTTGTTTTTGTAGATGATTTCTCTAGATTTGTTTGGCCCGTCTTCCTTAGCTCGAAAGATCAAACTTTTGATGAATTCGAATGTCTAATGAAGCTAGTCCAAATCAAGTACAGTTATAATCTTGTATCTATCAGAACAGATCATGGAACCGAATTCGATAACGAATCCTTCATAAGTTTTTTTAGAGAACATGGAGTTGGGCATAATTTCTCTGCTCCACGGACTCCACAACAAAATGGAGTAGTCGAACGAATGAATCGAACTCTTGAAGAAATGGCTCGTACCATGTTACTATGCAGCGGTCTACCCAGAAACTTCTGGGCCGAAGCGGTTAATACAACATGCTATATTCACAATCGAGCTATGATCAGATTGTTGTGTGCCAAATTTGGACCGTTTTTCCTCCCATTTAGACCCGTTTTTCCTCCATTTTGCGAGAATAGAGTGCGATTATCGCCGTATTTTGCGTAGTTCTCACATTAGTGTCTCTCTTTTGCATTTTACGTGTTTTTGGTAGTTTTCTGTCTATTTTGATAGGATTTTGACCAAAAACGTGTTTGAGCTTCTACGAGCATGAGAGAGATACGGTCCAAGAGCAAAGCACACAACTGACTCGTTGGGCGGCTCGAGATGTACTTGAGCGTATGGGTATAGACACGCAGGTGCGAGCAATGTGCCAAAGCTTTCTTAGCAGGTTTTATGCCTCCGAGGAGAACACTTTTCAGAAATTGACGTGCGAGTTTTTCGCAACTTTCGAGCTAAGTGGTGACGATAATGCCACTGTCTCGTTTCAGTTGCGAGAAACTTCGTACGTCCTTAACTTGAGGGACTTTGGTGCATTGCTCGGTTTACCTTCTTCAGTCCTTGGAAGGTCTAGGGCGGGACAGACTCGGGATGATAAATTCGGCCGAGATCGATTCTGGTTTAAAATAGCCCGCCAGAGGACTTTCAAGGGAGGGAAGATGCGTTCTTTCTCTATTCGGAACCCCATCCTTCGATATTTGGCACGTATCATAGCCAACTCATTCTTGACAAGCTATGACACGCACCATAACTGTAGTGTCACAGCTGTACAGTTATTGGAGGATGCGGTTTTGAACAGAGGCCCGTCTATCGATATGTCTGAGGCCTTAGCTACTCATTTTGCCTAGGTTGCGAAGGGCAGCCGCAAGAAAATTTCTTGTGGCGGTATTGTAACGATGATAGCTAGAGCTTTGGACATTGATTTTAGCGATTTAGCACCAGTTGTCGGAGCGGGACTTTTTATAGATGAAGTTTATTGTCCTTTCCTTGTGTGGCCCCAGAAAGGGGATTATGACAGTTTGTTCTTGTATAAGATTACTGAAATGAGAGCTATTGCAATGCCTGACCACGAATGGGTCAGGCTAGATGTTGAAGAGAACTTCGGCATGCCGAAGAGGTCTGGGGAGTACATTCGGGATAACACCCGAGGTAAGTTTTATATGGTTCAATACCCCGATGGACCTTTAGATTATGGCGACGATGATATTGAGGTCGTAGACGTGTCGGAGGAGGAACCGAAGGTTGAAACCTCTCGGGATGAGGGTCATAGGACTTTACCGTCATCATCACACGGACCCTCTTCCTCCCGTCAGACCGAACCCCCGACCTCCCATTTTTTCACACCCGACTTTACACCGCACAGACACTCCACGTTCACCCAGTCTACCCCAGGTTTTCAGGAGGACGTCAACATAAGTCTTCCACGACACTCCTCGTTCTTCGGATCAGAGGACTTTTATAACCAGTGGGGGGAAGTTTATGACCGTACACGTCAGACTTGGGAGAACTCGACCACCTCTTTGAACTTGGCCCAGGACGCCTATAATGTAGCCCGGGATGCGCGCGATACTGCGCATGGTTCTTACACGTACTCTAGGGAAGGCTTTGAGTTTGCCCGGAGTAGTTTTGAGATGGCTAGGGACGCTGCTAGGGACACCCAAGCAGCGAGGATGGCGGCGGAGGAGAACCAAAGGATGTTGCAGCAGCAACAGAACCTTTTTAATCAAATTTTCGGTGTGCCTCCGCCAGGGTCTTACTACCCACCACCTCGTCCCCCAGGTCCGATGTAAGTGGTCGAGTGTCGTCAGTGTTAGTGTGGGAGTGTTAGATGTCAGTCGTCAGTTGTCAATAATCTGTTCTCTAGTTTCAGTAATCTTTGTCAGTCTTGCAGCGCCAATTTTTGGCATTTGATAATTATGGTTGTTGGTTATTTGTGATAATATTTTGGTTGGTTGGGTGAGTTGTCAGCCCCTCACGTGATCCTACTTGGGTCATTACAAACGTGAGGTTTATTTGCAGGTGCCTTAGGGAAGAAGAACCTGATTGTTGCTCCCGGTCTTTGGTGATTGATCGCACCAAGACCATTTTGAAAAATCCAAAATCTTCTTTTTCTTATACTTTTCCCGATTCGTGCGGAATCTGGGCAAGGTGACCTGATTACACCTACGCCCTTTCCCATCTTATCGATTTTTCCTTTTTCTTTTCATTTTCCTTTTATTTTCTCTTTTTTCTCTTCTTTTCTTTGTACTTTCTTCATTTTGAAAATTATCAAAAATCCAAAAACATTTGAAAAATCATAAAAATTCAAAAAGATTTTCCGTTCTTTTCTTTTTTTCTCTTTTCTTTTTCGATTCTTCCTCTACTTGTGCATTGGGGACAATGCACGGTTTTAGTGTGGGGGAGGGATCTACTATCCTTTTTCTTCCTTTTCTTCTTCATTTTTCCTTTAAAAACCAAAAAACCAAAAAAAAATTCATTTTAGTTTTCTTTTTCTTTTATTTTTGTTTTTGTGCCACTTGTATTTGCCTTGCATTCTCCTTCTTGTAGGTACACCGTCAACCATTTAGCATGGACACGTAAGGTAGCGGAAATGAAATGAAGACCGCGCGGTAATATTTTCTACCTTCGTTTTTACCCTTTCTCTTATGCATGGGAGTTTGGGCATTTATGCTATTTGGAGGTTCACTTGGTGAACATTTTGGAATTGGTGGTTGTGATTGTGTTGACTTGATGGAGTTCAGAGTGCTTGGCTATATTTGTGATTTTGTTTTGTTTTCTTGTGTTTTTGTCGTTTGTGTGTTCTTTTTTCATTGTGTGTATAGCGTGTCTAGGTAAAGTTTTCGAAAACCCGATTTTGAGTTTAGGTCGAGTGTTTATTACTCCCTTGATAGTAACCCTTTTCGATTTTTGGACATGTTTCTAGTAGAATGACCTTGAACCAATTTTTGCATTGGATTTTTACCATATGTCCATCTTTTCTACTAGGAGTCTACATCGGGATTTGCATTTGACCACCTTGACCACCCATGGAGTGATAAGGCCTTGGTTACCGTTCCCCGTTCTCTTAGGTGACCTTACTTGAGAAGCCATTTCTTTAGTCCAAATTTCCATTCTTTTACGGGTTCGGAGGGGGTGCACACCCGACTAGCCTATTCTCTACCATTCACCCATTTCCATAAATAAGTTTGCAAGAATATGCTTTACCTTGATCTCAAATGAACTATCTAGCCAAAAAAGAGTTATTCAAAAAGAAAAAGGGAAAATGAAGAAGAAGGGCGTTATGTTATTGAAAAAAAAAAGCCCTCGATCGAAATAATGGGGAAAGAAAAAAAACCGGAAAAGAAAATCTACATCTCAAAAATCGTTCCCAAATCCAAATAATCCCTTGGTTGACTTATTGCCGTGAAATGCCTACTAGAGGACCGAGTCCCAAGGAAGGAAAATAGCGGAAATTTGTCAATCTTTACCATTTAGCAAACACATCCATCTTTTTGGTCTAATTGGCTTTCTTGAGTTTGGGACGATCCTCTAGGATTAGCTTAGGAGACGACATAACACTTACCTACAGTGCTTACTAATTCCATGGTTCTCACTTATCCACTCCATTAATCGTCCCGTTGTAGGCATCTCTAGTGGAATTAGACGGACCTTGGTAAGTTTTCAATGTTTTTATTGTTTGATTGTCATCCTATTAGGATCTTGTCCATGACATTTTGTGTTACTAACTTGGTAGTGTTCTCGCTTGTCTTAAGCTCAAATCGGTGCTTTCTCCGCCGTTTCGATGAGGGATTCGGTGATTTATTTTCTCTTTGGTTGCGACTATCTTTTCGTGTGTCTTCCTTGTTTTGTGTGTTTGTGTGTGTGTTAGTCGCAACCCCAATTTTGAGCAAGCCCCAACTTGCCTTTCATGGAGGTACTCTACCTCATTGGTATCTCGATGTGAGTTGAAGGGACGGAGCGGGCCCGTTAATTGCCCCGTATCGGCTTAGGATAGTCTAGCTTAGTTTGTAGTAGTTAATTTCTTTTTGGGTCTTTGCTCGAGGACGAGCAACGGTTTAGTGTGGGAGAATTGTTGTGTGCCAAATTTGGACCGTTTTTCCTCCCATTTAGACCCGTTTTTCCTCCGTTTTGCGAGAATAGAGTGCGATTATCGCCGTATTTTGCGTAGTTCTCGCCTTAGTGTCTCTCTTTTGCATTTTACGCATTTTTGGTAGTTTTCTGTCTATTTTGATAGGATTTTGACCAAGAACGTGTTTGAGCTTCTACGAGCATGAGAGAAATACGGTCCAAGAGCAAAGCACACAACTGAAAGTTTGAGTAATCCAATTGATCGACGAAGAAAGAGACCGGAAAAGAGGAGAGACTCCACCGGGTGAAACTTCACCCGGTGAGTCATCACCGGGCGAAGTTTCGCCCGACGACATTTTCCACTCCCGAAGATTTTCGTGGGCAGCTATCACCGGGCGAAACGACCGGGCAAAATTTCGCCCACCGGGTGAAATTTCGCCCGATGGAGAAAGACGCCAAAAATGACGATTCGAGAAGAAAATCTCACCGGGCGAAATTTCACCCGGTGGTGCCTATGTCGTCAACCGCAGGGTGAAGTTTTGCCCCATGAAGATGCAAAGAGTAAAGGTCTAGGCTTAATGAAGAAGGATTGGATTATGGGCCTTAAACTTGTGTGACCCATTAAGGAACTCTATGTATACTTATCCTAGGGTTTTGAGCCAAAGGAGAAGGAAGTATAATGTCTTAAGTGTGCCTCCTTAGCTTAGGGTAGGAGATCTCCATAGTAGTAGTAGTAGTTTGTAGTAAGTTTCCTAGAAAATTCTCTAGACTATTAGTAGATCTACTTAGTATTAGTGTAATTAATAGACAAGTTTTCATCTTTGTGAAGGTTATTGAAGACTCAAGGGTTTTGCAAGGGTTTATGTGACAAAACTCTTGGATTATTTCTTGAAGATTTATATTGCTCGTATTGAAGATTGAAGATTTATGCATGGATTAGTGACAAATTCTTGTATATTTCTCCCAAGATTCAATCTTTATCATTAATCTTCACCTTTCACCTTAGATTTCTCCATAGTTGGTAAATTCTCTCCTCTCCCTTCTCTCCATTAGTTAGCTTATGTTTTTATCTCTTTTCTTAGTTTCTCTCTTAGTGTAATTGTTAGTGTAGTTTTCTTAGTTTCTCTCTTAGTATAATTGTTAGTGTAGTTTTTATGCATGCTTTAGTTAGATTATCCTTAGTTAGTGTATTGTTGATTATCACCATGACTAGTGAGTAGATTTTCTTGTTGGGGAATTAGGGAGGAGGATTTGGATTACTTGATTCAAGGGATGTTGGTGGGTTGCTTACTTGTTGACTATCAATTTTAAGGTTTTTGTGTCTTTGTTGACCTAGCTAGAATCGCGACTAGGCCGACCTTGACTCGCCTCTACCAATATGGGGAAACTCGGGGTAGAAATTACTTTAATTTGAGACTTACCCTTTCGTCGCGAAAGCGGGTTTAGGTAGGTTGGGTGAAGAAATCTCTACAAAATCTTTTCCTCCCAAAATCTCTCCTCATATATCTTTTTCCCATGAGACTAATAATTACAACACCTCTTTTTAACCCATTTTTAACCGCCTCTCTCCTCCTTCTTTTTCACCTACCCCCTTAACTCCTTCAATTCTCTCATCTCACTCTTTTACCATGGCTCCAAAGAAAGAATCAACCTTCACCTCTCACAAGAAAAATCTCTGTTCAGCCTCTCGAGATTTGACTCTCAACACCCAGTCTGTCGACACAAAGGAGGTAGTAGAAGTTCTCGAGGATGTGACGGTTGCCGGAAAAAGAAAGAGGCGAGTAAGGGAAAAGAGCATGAAAGTGAAACTAATGAGGCGTTGCATGGAAAGGATCTCATCCTAAGTGAACTCGAGAATGTGCGCATGATGAAACAAGAGAACGACCAGGTAAAAAAGGTTCTCAATTACTCTTTTATTTCGGGTCGTCAATATCTCGCTGCATGGTTAGATGAGAACCCGAGTGTGTCACAACTTCGTGATATTCTCGCTTTACAAGAATGGGGTGAATTACTTGACATGGGATATCAGATTTACCCAGTTCAGATTGCTCAGTTTTGGGCAACCCTGAAAGTCAATAATAAGGTCTTGTGTGCTAATTTTGGAGGCAAGTTCATTAAGATTACAATGGAGGACCTTAGTCAGATATTGGGGGTTCCATGTGAGGGGGAAGAAATTCAGTCCTGGGTTGGTTGGACAATGAAAAAATCTTAAGCATTAAGAAAACCCTTGACCCTAGGGCTATTGAAATTTCTGTCATGACTGGAGTCAATTTGTCACCTATTGTCAAACTTCTCTTCAATGTGTCCTACTCCTCTTTGCTGCCCAGAAAAACTGGTACTAATAAACTTCATATTCATGAGATTATCTTTCTTCATCACCTTCTCAAAGGAACTAAAGTTAACCTACCTTTTTTGATGATAAGTCACATTGATCATGTGCTTGTTGAACTGAAAGCTCCACAAATCAATGGCTTTACTTGTATTCCTTATGGAATGTGGTTGTCTAAGGTCCTGAAAAACAGGGGGGTTGTGAGCAAAACATCTCCTTTCGAAACACCTTGCGATGTCATGACCACAACTTATCTCAAGCAAATGTCAATCTTGAGCGAAGATGGGAGTCTTAAAGTTAAGGGTGAGTGTTCCTCTAAGGGAAAGGAGGTAGTGAATGTGATGCCTGAAAATTTATCTGCCGATATTTTGAGCAAACTGAATGAAATTGCTGGTTTGGTTGTTGCCCCACCTCCTCCGGTTGTGGTTAATGAATCCACAGAGGTGCTTAAGCGACTTGAACAAAATGTGGATAATCTAACCACCTTACTCACTTCGTCTCGAGCTGAATTTGAGGCAGGGATGACAAGGATGGAGGGTCACGTAGCACACCTTAGGGCCCAAGTTCAGGTCATGGGTAATGATATTACAGCATTCAAGAAGGCAGGAAATGAGATAGGGGTTGGTATTAATGAAGCAGTCAATGAAGTTAAGTTCGCCAACACGAATCATCTCAACAGGCATGACGCGGTTATGGAAAGGCTTCTTCAGATCTTCGAGGAAATCTCACAAGCTGTTTATCTTCTGCGAGGACAGCGCCGGGGATAAGGAGTCAAATCTCATAACCCAGAACTCACCCTCTCAATAATAAGCTCTTAGTATAGCATCGTAGGATCTTTGGTCAAAAACTTGTGATCTTTTGCTAATAACTTGTGATTCGTATGTTTGTTGTCCGGATTTGGCTATCACTATTTTCGGATAATGCTTGACTAATCTCTATGTTCTACTTACTTTGATGTGATTATTTGTTGTGTTTTCTTGTGTGATATTCTCAAAGCTGATCGACCCTTTTCGATGATGTCAAGAGGGGGAAGTAAATCCATCTATCGACCTACTATGTCTTTGCTTATTTAAATCATGTTTACCCAAGGATTTCCATTGACCTCTTCGGGTCTGGGCTAGTATAATGTATCGCCAGTTAGAAACTTTTAAGGCAGACTTGACATAATCAAAAAGGGGGAAATTGTTGAACCTCTTTTTTTTTTTGAAGTGAAGATCAATATCATTAATAATAAGTCATCCGGCATCTACAAACGATATCAAATTGAACTGAATACAGATTTGTGAAAAATAAATAAAGAACATCATTGAGACAAAGATCACTATTAGAATAATGCGCTTCTGCATAGCCTTCTATATATCGTTGTTTATTGACACAATCTTTCGCGAAGGAATTTATAGATCTGATGAAATAGCCTCCATGATTATGAACTTTCTCTATTTTGACAAATAGTAAACCGAGATCTGATCTCAATTGTATCGCCGTACGTAGGGATTCCATTTCTCTCATGATCTTGCACATAGTTCTTGAAATCTAAGCCCTATACTAATGTAAAGGACTGAAACCTTGAAATAAAGGAAAAAACCTTGAAATAAAGGACGAAAACAACTCTCATAAAAGAGAGACTTTTATTGAATAAGATTTGTTAACTAATAATTGAGATTAAAACAATTTTTGGGGCTTACCATCGATTAATTATCGATGGAGGCCCCAGATTGAAGAGGAAAAGTAGGGTTTTTTTTGGGAGAAAGAGGAGGAAAAACTAGAGTTTTTTTAGAGTGTGTCGCACATCGCGCTTATTTTGTTGAACCTATATTATACGTGTTTTGCTTATGTCAATCTTACATTTTCAAAGTGACGATATTACTCCATGAAATTCATAATTTGCTAGAACAGGCGTAAAAGTAAAAGGAACAAGGTTTCAAGATGGCGAACTCGATCAAACTCTCGAACGGAAGAAGTGCGGCCTAGGAACTCAAATGTAAAGAGAGCAATGAAATTGTATGACAAGGATAGTATAACCTCAAACAAGGTTATATTAACCTTTGTAAACAACTACACACGAATTGCCAAGATTTAAAATCAAAAATATCTTTTTGAAATCTCGTCGACTTTGTCAAAGAAAATCTAGTCTTTGAAGAAGATAGTATAAAGAAAGAAATTATCTATCAAGAGAATAAAAGTTCTCAAAATAAATGATTCTCAAAATATCTTGATTCTTTAAAGATATTAGAAAATCATTAACAAGGGAAACTTAAATATATTATCTTGATTGATTGATATTCCACCTACCATATCTTCTTTAAGTAAGGAAGCACATCAATTAAGGTGATCTTATTTCCTTTGTTAAGGAGGATGTTTTACCTTTATATATTATGCTCTTCCTCACTATCAATAAACCATATTAAGCACGATCTCATTGATCGACGCCAAAATAATGGTCACGTGGTGCGAAAAGACTAATTACAACATTATAACGCAGAGGGAAATATTTCGTCCTAGTTAAATTTAAAACGACTTATAAGCATCTTTTACAAAATTCACTCTAAATATTATATATTGATTCTATAATCAAGTATCGAGTATGACGAGTATCGAAAACTGAATCGAGTGTAAATCATATTATATTTTCACGCGATTTAGCAAAATTATCGATTTCCAAATTAAAAGGAAATTCACGAACTACTGTTCGCACAGGGGGCACTCGACCGAGTGCCTAGCCCACTCGGTCGAGTGGCACCCCAAAAATTGGGCAGAAGGTTTTTTTCAAGGACCACTCGATCGAGTCCCTCTATGACTCGATCGAGTGGCCTTTGCCACACCAAAATCGTGAGCCTTCAACATATTTCAAGCCTCGATAAATCTTTTTAACGACTTCGATCGTCACGTGCTACGTCTATCACGTGATTTACTTTTTCAAAACCATGCATCGTACCGTTCTAATCTATTCTTTTTTGTTCCGTTATTTGTCGTTACTAACCCGATTTTCTCTATTTTGACGCTTTATTTTCATTGTTTGTTTTATTGTACTAAAACGAACCTCGCATGCTAAATACAACTTCGACATAATTCAAAAATGCATTAAACGACGTAAATCAAACATAACTCACATGTTTAGTCGAAAACACTGTTTGCATATCATTCAACCGTCAAACTAACGCGCGTACACGAAAAATGAACGATATCTAAGTAGAGGCCGCTAAGTGCGGGCGGGGTTGGGTGTTCTTTGTGAACTTCCCAACACGTAACCTCACCCTTTACTCAGAACCATGGTTTCTGGATGTCCGAAACCGTTGGCACACGAGAGTCATTCAATACACGGTAACTGATAATGTCGGTATTGGTATTGCAATGCAAAGGGACGAACCTCATAAACTCTGAAATCGGAATGGGCCGTACTCTGTGCACGACCCATCAAGATATAAAGTGGGTTCGAATGGGCCCGAACTCCCACAAAGTTCGGTGGCGACTCCTAATTAGATTTAAATTTCAACCCGAGATCCATCTCACATGAGATTCATTCGCCTCCCCAAACCCGCGCGTGGCCGCGTCGGGGTGGACCTATGTCATGTCCACAATCGATTGTGCAAAACGCGTCTCGACAAATGTGCAAAAGAGAAATGTGTAGTTTGGATTTGAATGGAGGGAGTACTACTCAGTATATATACTGTCACTTTAATTTTCAACTTTTCCTCTACATCGGTAAAAATATTAGCGCCATAAATTTATTTCAATCATAAAAAAAACTAGATAATTGAGAATTTTTAAGTAAATACTCCGTATATTATTGTCTTTCTCTCTATCATGTGTTTTACTTTTATATTTTTTTGTCAGAAATATTTTATTCAAATCTAAATAAATAATAGAGACCGAGAGAATACAATATTTGTTTCAGCCAAAAAAATTTAACAAATACTCCGTAAATGTTACTCCTTTTTTTCTTTCCCTTTTTTTAATAGAGTATGTTCTTCAATAATTTTCTTCCCTTATTTTTTTTTATGATTTACGGAATAGATGCTTAGGCAAGAATGAACAACATTTTGGCGTAAGCGATCCAAGTTATACTAAGAACGTAGTACTATATAATTTGCTTCATTTAATCGTGCGAGTACTAGCTAAGGAAGAATACGACTTTGGAAATGATATTATTAAATCTCAGTTGTGATTGAGGAGTTGAGAATCTATAAAACGAAGTAGTCTTTGTTTATTGACATGTACTCTTACGACATATGAGTTCTAAGTAAGAATTTTTTCTTTGGGTTTATATCATCTAAAATTTGAATTGGTTTAAATTTAAATTCTTAGCAGCATTTCTTCGTCATCAATAAGTTTTAATTTTTATGTATTAGATACATACTTGTAAAAAAAGTTGCACATTAAGTATTAATGAATTTTTTTCTAAATAATAATAGCTGTTGAAAAATTTACAAATAGATGACTTCAAATATTGAGGATGAACATAAAATATTTTTTTGTATTATAATAAATTTCATCACGATTGATAGTAATTTTGTTGTATCTTTTACATATGTGATGTATTTCAACTTATGACATGTAATGAATATCAATTTAATACTTAATTCTATTTTTTTAAGCAAAAAAACATCAATATCAAATAAAATGCTGTGATTATAATAATGAGATAAAATTGAGCAATGATCTAGACATCCCGTGAATTTCACGGGACACAAAACTAGTTTACTATGTAGGGATAATTCATATTAATAATCCGAACTATTGATGATCTTCTAAAAATAATCCAAATTATATTTTAACCAACGATAAACCCAAGTATTTCGCCCATCTTCTTTAATTATACTGACCCATTTATCTATCGAAAGTTAACCGGTAGTTTCCTGTTTTTTTATTATCTTATTCCTTCTTCTTCCACATTAGAGCCGATCATGGGCCGTACCGTCCGAATAGCCCGACCCGTCCGGCCCGAAATTTTAGCGGGTTTGGACAGGGAATCTCGGCCCGAATTATTAAATGGGTCGGGCATGGACACTAATATTTTCAAACAGGCCAACCCGCTAAAAATATTATGTACATTCTACAGCTTAAAAATTAATTAATTATATAGGAAATGAAAAATGTATATTCATTATAATACAAAAGAAAATAATTAATGCATGCTCTAATCAAGACACATACACTTGATTATAGTATGATATAGCGAAAATACTCTTGAACTCTCAAGAAAAATTAAGCAACTCTCGCTATTCTCAATTCTCATAATATTCTAATAGTGTGATATTATCACCATTTTTGTTCATTTATCAAATACTTTTTTTCTTGTATTTTGATATGCAAGAAACAATTCAACTATGTTGTATTCTTTTTAAATATTTACGTAATTACTGTCTATCTTTATTTGTTTGATAGTTTTTTCATTCACTCAATAATTGGCCCGATAGCCCGCGGGCCGCCGATTTTGCATAAACGGGCGGGTAAGGGCAAGCAATCTAGGCCCGTTAGTTAGGCCCGACCCGCCCGCTTTGATGTTAAAGGGCAACTTTTTATCTTTTAGCCCGGACCGTGTCCGGCCCGAGCCCGCATTTGAGCAGGTCTATTCCTCATTATCCACATTTTCTTTCATACCATATCTAATCCAGCCCGCAGCCAACAGGGTTTAGGATTGAATTGAGGGTTTTGTTGTACTACCCTTTATTAATTGGGGTTTAGGAGTTTGTTCAGAAATTAAAAAAATGATTGAAGAAGGTAAAGTCTATGGATTTCTCATAGTTAGAGGAATTTTGTGGCGACATCATTACTAAATTGAGGCTGAGTGGTCATGACGTTAATGGAGTTCAATTGGTGGGCTGATATGGTGAATTCTGAGTTGGAAGTGGTGGTGCAAGGTTGAGACTGGTGGATGGAATGAAGGTGAGAGGCGGTGGTGAATTGTGTGGTAGTAGGAATGCAGATGGTAATTATGGTGTATTATGGCCGTTTCACCTGGATTCCTACTTCTGTCCCTTCAGAATGAATCCTAACATTTCAATCCCAAATATGGGTTTCTGCTCATCAGTTGTAGTGAAATTGATGACTACAAGTTCAGCTGATAGGAAACACTTTGCGATCGGACTGTTTAATCTTGTTGAAATGAGAAACGGGAGAGAAGGCGAATGCGAATGCGAATGCGAAAACAGAGGTGAATGTTTAGCTTGGATGGACAGGCAGGAGAAGGATTTGGTGATTTATGTGTCGTTTGAATCAACGAGTGTTATTGGTGATGAACTGACTAGAGAGTGGTCGGGTGATAGAAGTTGAATTAATACAAAGTATAAGAGAAGCGGTGGTCGGGTTAATTTGGTTGTTCAGTTGGTGAATGGGGTTGAATTATGGTGAGCCACGTATATGATGTTGACGATGGTGGGTTGTTAACAGTGTTAAGGGAGGAAGAAAGAGGACATACCTTATATTTTACGACTTGATTAGCAAGTTCTAGGTCACTCGGTATATTATGAAAAGAAAGGTTTAATAATTCAGTTTATTATCAAATGACTCGAAGATGGGATTAATATAAGAATCTTCTTTCTTTTAAAGAGGAGTCCAAAGATTGTGTTTTCACACTACCATTGCTCACCATTTAGAAAGGGATGTGCTAAATCATACACGAAAATTACTACATTATACACGCACATTCCGTATTTACCCTTCTCACTTCTCTTCCTTTTCTTTCAGTTTGGGAGAAAAATACACAAAATAGTAAAAGAAGTAAGAGTAAAACCCAACCAAACAACCCTCGTCCACCTGACTACCACCATCCACCAGCAACCCCTCCCTCCCACCGTGCTACCATCACGATCCCCCGCGCAGACGCACCGCCCTAATCCCATCCACGTTGTCGGCCTATCCACCTCCATTGTACCCTCCGTCGCCCACCACGCCGGCTTGACCCCTCCCTTCCCAGATCCTCGCCATACCAGAGTCTCACCCCAGAACTCGTTACGTCGAGAGTTAGATCCTCTCCTCTCCCAGACTCATCGACGGCGGCGAACCACTTTCCCAAGTCCTCACCGACGACCCCTCCTAACAACCTCCCAATTGGTAACCCAAATCTTAGACTAACCTAAACCCTAATTGAAAAATAGGGTAGATAAAATCTTAATCTGATTATACAATTAATTCAATAGTTAAATAAAAATTTATGTAACAATTAACAAAACGAAATTTTATGTGCAAATTAAAAGTCTGATTACAATGTTTCATGAAACTGTTTAGGTTTCGAGAAGATAGAAGAGAGAGTTTGATTTTTCCTATTTTCAACATGAAAGGGTAGTGATGGAAAAACTAATGACAAAATGTGTACAACGAAGTAAAACACGTGTATGATATAACAATTCCATCTCTCATTTAATTTGCATCCTACTGGTTAATCTATGGGCTACTACTATTCAATGCTTTGTCGGGCCTTCATTCAAACGAAAAATAGTACATAACCAGCACCTACTACCATTAAATGCCCCATCTAAAATTACAATTGCAAATGCAGATTACATGAAAAGAGAGACATTGAAAATAGTATTACAACCTTTCATTATTCTATATATAATGCCCTTTCCAATTAATTTACATAGTATATATAGTTAATATCAGCATGCTTCGTACACCATCTCCATCAACACGAAATTATATCATTCTCTACTGAAGTGTATAGCACTACTGCATCTTCCTCGCGATGTCTTCATCCAAGATTGTGATTGTTTCTGCTCCTGGTTTGAACCAAGGTGTCATGTTATCTCAAATGGTTATTATTATTAGATATTAGTATTATATTTAAGATAACTTGAGAATTATCCCAAAAAAATAAATTATGTTATAATCTATAGTATCATAACCTTGATAGATGGTTAGGTAACTTACACGGAGTATTTTATAATATAGGTGGAGCAAGTTTAGATGGTTCTTGAAGGAACCCAATCATTCAACATCAATGTGTTTTGTTAACAAAATACTCAAAATAATGAATTTTTTTAGTTGTTAATCCGTACATTCGTTTCTGGTACTGACATTATGTAACAAAGTACCATAACATACAATGAATTTGGCAGTTCCGTTCAATTCATACAGATAACTGTAGTGTTGGAATGGATTCAATGATTTTTTTGTTCAGAGCATCATTCAGACCTATTTTCTACCGTGCTTCCTTTGATTATCATATAGATAGAAAAACGCACAAAAATTAAGAGACTTCAGTAACCCAGAAATTTTGTAATTACAAATATTTAAAGAGTAAATAGTAGTACGGTTTACCTGATTTCCTAGGGACGATCTTCAAATTTTGATTTCGATCAAAATCAATCAATCAATACCAAGAAACCCTATGATTTACTCATCCGTGTTGCGGTGTGTGTTGATGCCTCAATAAATCTTGAAACATCAAGACATCCCAAATCCTAACTTTAATCGGACAGCATAATCATGGCTTTAAATACTCATCCATGGATTTCGATTAGCTATACTTATAAAAGATGCCTTATCAAACTCAACTTGAAAACATATCGTCAAAATAGTCTTTTCCACCTGGATTCATAAGAGTCACTTTAGAATTTTAAAGAAACTGAAACCCCAATATTCACGGGGGTTACACTATGAATATATATTTTCTCAAATGAGTGTGTTTTAATAAGTGACGTTAGAATAATGTGTCTACCACATCTACCACATACACTATGAACATACATTGCTGATTAATGTGTCTACCACATCTATAATGACTTAAGTAATTTTCTCTACCATCTATTTCCTCAACCCTGCGATGTATCACAGGCATACAGTCCGATAGTTCGTTTGTTTTTATTTTGTGCGGATGTGCAATGATGAGTTTGTATCAATTTATTTTATTATCAAAATACATTGATTTATCATAATATTTATGTTTAATCCCGCGATTTCTCACGGGTATTATACTATAAATAATTAATAATGATTCTATGTATGAAATGAATGAAGAAGTTGGTGCGTAAAATTTACTTATGATACAGTGAATCGGTGAAAGTTATAATATAGCTTCATGTTTGCCTATTTACGTGCTTGGGTAAAATAATGATGACAAAATCGCGTCACAAATTTTTTACGGGTAAAATAATACCTGCTTGGGTAAAATAAAGACAAACAATTTGTTATCAGTTTGTTTCATCAAATCATGTGATATTATTTAATCCATTATTGATTTGTGACTGATAATCTAATATATCATTCACAAAGAAGACTTACGCAACAATTAACAATAGAAGAACTTTTTTCATACGTATGACAAACCGCCACGTCTTCATACATGGTGATCTGTTTACGTATTTTATCTTCTAAAAGAATTTATCTCAAATTATAAGACATAATACTCCGTATTAACTTAGCTACTTCACTTGAGTATCAGATTAGGCAAGTACATCGGCGCATTTAAACACGTAATTGTTGACAGTTTCTTACATTTAAATTGGTATTTAACACCAATTTTCAGTTACTAACAGTTTTTTCTAATTCAATTTTTTCTGACAGTCCCATAACATGTCACGGATTTCAGACTAGTAAACCTTATAGTTAAGATTATTCACATGAATTATCCCTACGGTGTATTCGTGTCGACGTGTCGTACACTACAACACGCTTGGATATGCGTCGAGGGTAGTACACACCAAAACCAAAAACGGATTTGGGGTTTAGGGTTTAACGGACACACCTCTCTAACTTGAACACCAAGTCACCAACTCATCGCTCATCTTCTTCTTCAAGCTTCATCAATGGCGTCCGGATTTGATGACGTAACTACTAACATTGACGACAACTTCAAGCTGGTGCCATGGTTGAACTGGGACGAGTGGGACTTCGTTCGACTTTCTCTTTTCTCCTCTTCTCCCGATTCCGTCGCCAAGGCCCTTCGTCGTGTACTCTCCTAACCCTAATTTATTCAATTTTCGTTTTTCTGCAATTCAATTGATTTTGAATTTCGATTTATGATGTTTTTTGCTGTTTGTTGAACAGATTGCGACTTGGCGAAGTCGAGGATGCTTACCTGTTGCGATCGAAGTGACGGCTTCGTTCGTTGAAATTCAACAGAGAGATCATCATTTCAGGTGATCATCATGTATATTTTGCGATTATTTGTGTGCTAGTAGTGATTTCAAGGTAGCTTGTTAGTTTTGATTGTATTATCACTTGTTGTTTAATGTTGATTTATAGGTGATTTCAGCTGTTTTGTCTTGAATTTTACGTATTTATGCTGTCGGTTTTTTCTATAATTTACCTGTGATGCTGGATTGTAGTGGCTGCTTGAGTAATGGAGCTTTGGATTCAGAGGAAATGCTGTCCATGCTCTATACTATGGCGATTATGAGGTTAGCGATTTTCGGAATGTCATGATCGTTATGTTGTGCAATTTGGAGGAATTTTTGCAGAATAGACGATTAAATGTTCCAAGTTTAGTTATTTGTTTGCTGAACCTTCTGAATATTCTGGGTTGTATCGTGTTTTTCCGTTGTGTAATGCAAGTTAACATGTTATTTTAAGGCTTGTAAATGGAATTATAGAGAAGACACGTGAGAGGCAAAAGCTTTCGATAGCTGTGGCCGCTGATTTAATTGATATGCCACGAATGGTCATTGATATTCGTCATGGTAAGAACACAAAGATAGATTTTGTTCAGTTTAATCTCACTATCAAATTAATATCGTTGCTAAACAACGGAATTTATCTGACCGTCATGATTTTTAGAATATATGACTAATGCTGAGTTACTTTCCGTTCATGTAGAGGGATCACATCGTGAGCTTCCTTCTCTTCACCTGCTTCGTCGAGCCTCAATTCAGGTGCACTCTTGCTCATCTTGTTCTTGGTTTAAGTAATATAGAGTACTTATTTTAGTTTTCTAGACCTTGGTGGGTCTTTTTAGAGTGACCCATTCACCTAAAAGTTAGTACTAGTGGTTTCTTGATTTATGGAAGGAGGTTTGTGTCTCATTGTAATGGTCTTTGTGGTTCGCAACCTTCGAAAAGCTACATTATACTCGTAGCTCTGTCCGATTTGTTCTAGTGGAGTTATCGAAAGCCATATTCGATCAATGCTTGAGTCAGATAGCACATATGGCTATTTTCTCCTTTAGTCGTTTGAGATTTTGGTATCAGTGTCTAAGTGTACATTTTTCTGCTCGTGTTATATTTGCAGGCACTTGATTGGTTGAAATCCTACTATTGGGATCGCCAAAAAAGTGAAATCCCATATCAAACTGCCAAGAGTGTCAATGTGAGGAAAGAAATTAGATCAAGATTGCGTGAACTGGCATTCTGTTTGAAGCTCAAGCATGGCTCTGCGTCATCTGCATCACAGGATATGGGAAAACGTATATCCTTGACTTGATTGGATAGGCTCTCTGTGTAATGATATCATCACTGATGCTCTCATGTGTTTATATGCATTATCTAGCAGAATTTGTTTTGTTCAGCTTGCTTTCAGTTAAATGATTAAACTTGCTTTTTTTAATCAACAATGAAGCTCTTAATGTCTCTTGCTTTGCCCTTATGTATTTAAGTATTTAATAACCATTATCAAGAGCTGAATTCCTTTATTTCTCTCGATGTTGCTCCAAGTCAATGGTTTTGGCCGTTTTATTTTGAACTCATGGGTTCCTCTGGTGAAGATGTAAAGTCCTGGTGACTTGTCCGGTTTGGATCAAGTTCATGTCAAAATGCATGAAAAAGAAAAAAACATGTATCCTCGTATACATGCTCCCTTTTCTTTATAGGAGAGATTACGAGATGTCTGTAGTTGGCTGGATTTAATGTTAGTGTCACGTGCCTCTTGCTTGAAGGGGATAAGAGTGCATTGTCTTTGTGATTTATTTTATGTGGCATGTCTTTCTTATGACTCATATAGCTTAATGTTTTCTGTTGGCTAAATCTTTCTGTGGCATGGCTTCTCTGTATAGGCTCCAAACATCATGAACAACTCATAGGTGCATCAGGGCGCCATAAACTTTTGTCGCTTGTAGCGTGCAAATTCAAATCTCCTAAAAATGTTGGTAAGTTTTTTTCGCTAGTGTTTTTTTTTCAACTCTCAAGCACCTGTACATCATCTTCTGCTGTTCATGCTGATGGTCTTAACGAAGGAAACACGTGATTTCCATGCACATTTAATGACTTAATGTCGCTGCTACATTCCTCTCATCTGGAACTCTTGTTCTGTAGCTATTAAACTCCTGGCAATGATTAAGTTGTTATCTTCCTAAACTTTGGCTTAACAAATCGTAATTGGGTATGCCAATGTTAGTCTCTCTATTTTGCGATGTCTGTGTTTGCTCAGATATCATTATTTTGCCATGATTAATCCTCAAGCCTAGTTTTGTGCATGAGTTCTTCGGATATTCAACTATCTTTAGTGGCCGCCAATACATTTTTTATGTAATATTTTAAATCAAATGTTTGTTTATATACGGTTCTGTTTCTCCTGCTCTTTGGTTATCCCTTTCAGTTATAATTCATGAATTCTTCAAGCTACGATAACGGAGCACATTGTTTGTTTATGCAATATTATTGGTCAATTTCCAGGATCTAAGAAGCAGATGATGAAGGCTTCAAAAAAGCTTGTGCGTTTATATTCTTTCTTCTCGTCAGATGTGGTCACTGTCTTATTGGAATTTCTACTCAAGCCATCAAACTCGATACATTCCATGGATTCTCTCGAGAATTTTAAGATCAAACCAAGCGTACAAGCTGCACAAGATGCTTTTGATGAATGGAAACCTGTGATAGCTAAGTTTTCAAAGCTTGAACCAGATGTGCTTCTAAGCCTTCTGGGGGCAGTGCTTGACATGATAGAGACTCGTAAAATCTCTAGAGATGATTTCGGTAATTACTTATTTTGTTTGTTCTTCCCTTTTCAGGCTATTTTCGTATCCTGGTCTATATTTTATTTACTTTTATTCTGTTCATTCATTGCATTGCATTCCCTCTTTATTTTTTTGTACTACTGTTTATCTTAGCAATCTTATGGTGATTGTAGGCAGTGAAAACTTCAGCATTTCAACGTACGACTTGGAGACGGAGGTTATTACAGACCTTTCTTCACTTTTTACTTGGTTAGTTCTTGTCCTGAAAGCCCTCAATTTGACTTTGGATGAAAGTCAAGGAAGCCACTCCGAAACTGACTGTCACATTCCCAAAACAACATTGATCGAGCTTGTACGGAGATGTCTTCACATTGCAGATCCTGAGAATCACGAGCTTCTTGGTTCAGCCTTGCTTATCACCAAAATGGCTGAAAATACCCATCTGAACGAAAAAATCCAGAAGCTGTCTTTGCTGACATCACTGTACTCTAAGCATCACGAAGACAGTCCGCCTGATGGAATAACCGAAGAACTTAGTAATCAAGACAAGTACATCCATCAAGCTGCACAAAAGTTACTTAAACTCCGTAAATTTAGCAAGTCGAACATCAAAAAGATCGAAGATCCGAATGATGGGAATATTTGGACTGTCGCAGAATCTTGGAAAGCATGTCCTATAGGGATGTTACCTCGTGCAGTGGGTATATCTGGATATCTACCTTGTCTAGACCTTAACGTTAATTATGAAGCAAAGACAGATTTGTCATCGATGGAGAAGAAGGAAATTTCGAGACCTGAACAGTCCAACAAAAGAGGTGCAAACTGTGCTATAGAGACAACAGAGGAGTCTAGCATCAAGAAGATGAGAGTTGCAGAAGAATCTGATTTACCCCTGCAAGTTGATACAAATGTGGTTTCGACATTTATTGGGGTTAAAGGCCGACTTTTGATTGACGGATTTTACCAGGAAGTGGGTGATGAAGAATCAAAGAACATCTTATCTAGACTTCGAGTTCTAGTGCCAACAAAGAGTTGAAGCACTTCTTCTACTACGCTGCTCCTTAGAAAATCTGCTGTAAGTCATTATTGCTTATACAGTTATACTCCATCTTTATTTCTAAATCAGATTAGCCATTTTTGGTAATACCCAGTTGTAGACACCCACATTTTGACCGCCAGGTGTCTATAGTAGTTCCCGCCAGGTGTCTATAGTAGTTCCCGCCAAACACCCGATGATGATAGGACGTAAACGTGCTTTGATAGACTCGGATATGGGCTTGTAATCATGGACATTTGGCTTAGACATTTTAAGGAGTACAAATCTCACAAAACCAACCTCAAATCCAGGCCCAGTGGGTCGTTTCGAGTCAAATAACACTAATTTGGGTCGAAACCGTCACCAGGGGTAAAACCGTCTTTTAGCGACCGAGTCAAAACCCGGTCAAAGATATTTCCCGAGACTTGCGGACCGACCGTGATAAATCACGTGTCCAATTCGGACCCTAACTCCACAAAAATCAGCCATACAAAAATAATAAACAATTTCGTTTAAGGTAGAATTCGATCTCAAGTAGGAATTCTATCCGGAAACCGATTCAGACATTGACCGAGTACCAAATACTCGGCCAATACACCCTCAAACCAGCCGGTTTTCCTCTCTTTCTTCCCTCACAAGAAAACGGAATCCTCATTCTCCTCAGCTTCTTACTCAAGCGGTAATTCTAGCTCGAACAGGAATCCTATCCAAAAACCGATTCAAGTACCCGACCGAGTGTAAAACACTCGGCCAATTCACTTTCAAGTCAGCCGAAATCCCTTTCTTCTTGGCCAAGAAAGCGGAATTCTTATTTCCCTCGAACTCTTACGTTTCCTATCCTAAGCGGTATTCAAACTCTCCTAAACCAAGGTCGGAAACTCCCTATAAATAGGACCTCCCGTCCAACACAAAGGAGACATCAATTACCTCGCTTTTCCAGCCAATACACACGGTTTTTACACCCGTCACACCGAAAAAACAGCCTCTACACACGATTCATATACAAATCCGATAGTTAGCAAATCCCGACACTTTTCCCGAAGCCTCGGAGCCTTGACCGCACGTCCAAACCCGGCGTCCCAAACCTCCAAAAACCGACACCTTAACTCACCCGCATCATCTCGACGCTCCCGTGCCTAAACCACCGTCCGACGAGCCTTATATCGAGAACACAAAGCATGTAGGTTGAGGGTGTAAATCAAACCCGATTCTTCTTCCTTTCTCCCTCTTTCTCACGTTTTTTTTTTTTTTTTCGTCGGTCGTTTCATATTTTAATATGGGTCGTTCATCGCATATATTTTTCTAATATCGATACTACTAAAAACTATTTTCATATATCAAATATTCTTAAAATACGATATCGATTCTATATAATCGAATATCGTATCGAAAAGAATTATATTAAGATTTCGACGACTTCATTTTATTTTTGTTCGTTCAAAATCCTTTTTACAACTTTTCGTCCAAAATTCCTTTTCTTATTTTTCGTTCAAAAACAATCTTTTTCAAAACCTTTTCTAAAGTCATTCCGACTATTCGATATCGATTTCATAATCGAATATCGAATACGACAAATATCGAAAATATAAACCGAGTATAGATTAATCCATATTTGTACGTGATTTATAACGATTTTCGACAAAAAAATAAAAAACGGACAGACTCGCGTGCGAGTCGCGCCCGGTCCAGGCGACTCGCACACGAGCCTGTGATCCGGTTCCTTTTTTTTAGTTTTTCGTTCGTTTATTTTTATTATTTTACGAAACGATTTCTAAATTTACATCTTTTCCAAAACTATTCTAAATATTTGATAATCGACTACCGAATATAACGAATATCGAGAATATTAAGTCGAGTACGAATTAGGCGATATTCGTACGCGATTTAATCAAAATTTTCCGAAAACCGTTGTCGAAATCAGGCCGCCACGCGACCCGCATGAGTCTCGGGCGAGTCGCGCGGCTCTCGGCCCAAACACGTCTTTTTCGATTTTTTATTTTTTCTCGAACATCGTTTTTTAAACAAAACAACGTTTTAAACTATATTTTTTCAGATTTCGATTAATATTTATTTTCTCGATTTCATATTTCTTTTCTATATTATTATCGTTACTAACTCGTTTTCTCGTGTTTGTAGCAACTTATTCTCATATCTTTTTTATCGTTTTATTAGACTAAAACGAACTCACATGCTAAAATAACTTTGACGTTAGTAGTTTAACATGCATTAAACGACTTAGCAACCCATTTGTTTATTTTCCTCACATGTCTTAGGAAAATAATCTCTGCATATCATTTCATCGTCGAATTAACGCGTGTACACAAAACCGAACGATATCTTAGTAAAGGCCGCTAAGTGCGGGCGGGGTTGGGTGTTCTCACTGAACTTCCCAACACGTACCCTCACCCCTTACTCAGAACCGTGGTTTCCGGATGTCGAAACCATTGGCAACGAGAGTCATTCAATATACGATTAATCGCTCAAGTCGGCATCGGTATCGTAATGCTAAGGGACGAACCCAATAAACTCTGACATCGGAAATGGGCCAGACTTTAAGTATGGCCCACTACGACATAGAGTGGGTTCGAATGGTTCCGAATAACCATAAAATTCGGTGGCGACTCCTACTTCGATTTAAAATTCTATTCGATCCATCTCATATGGAAATTCTATCGCCTCCCCAAAACCCGCGCTTCGCCGCGTCGGGGTGGACCTATGTCATGTCCACACCAGTAACTGTTAATTTTGACAATTTTGATAGTGTAACATTTCAAACAATGAAATTATAAATTTACACTCTTTTGCCACTCACTAATTTTCGTATGAGATAAGAGCATGATAAGATTTTATATAAAATTAACCAATCATATTTGATGTTATTGTTTTGATTTATGGTCGAGCGAGGAGTTAGTTGTATACAAGGTTCATTTGCTCGGCCTCAGGTTTTAGGAGACTAATGGGGCGTTTGGTTCATCAAAGGGAAAGAGAATGAAATCAACAAAGAGAAACAGAGGGAAAGGAATGGGATTACCCCAAATTTAGGTTATTGTTTGGTTTCAATGAAAGAGAATGAATTTCACCCAACCTTCACTCAAACCTCAACATTAGCGGTGTGCCATCATATTATTTGTACTTATGTAAAATAAAAAATTATAAAATAAATAAATTAATATCTAAATTATAAAAATAATAAAAAATAAATTCTGCAGTATTTTTTAATAATAAAATACCTGTAATATAAGGAGTATTATTTTTACACTTTTTTAATCGTAAATACAGTAAATATACGGAGTAATAATTACTACAATATGATAAATTTTAAAAAATACGTTTTCTTTTTAATTGATGAATTAAGGTATCAAAAATTATTTTGACCCAACTTCGACTCATATTTGACATGACCCGAAAGTGTGGTGGTGTTCTTAATGGTGGTAGTTGGGCCTTGGTGGTGGTGGTCGTAGTGGTAGTGGGTGGACTTTGGTGGTGGTGGTGGTGATGGTGGCGGTGGTTGGTGATGGTGATGACTAGGTTGGTGAATGGGGAAAGGGAATCCCATTACCTTGGGGGTGGGAGAAGTTTGGGGGAAAGGGAATGATTGAATTGGGTAAACAAACACAAACAAAGGGAATCATGAACTTTGATTCACTCAGGAATTTGCGGCCACCACATAGGAGGGAGGTCACTAGCCCACAAGGCCTTGAGGGCAAGCTACTACTGCCAACTCTCCTAGCCGATGCAAGAGATCTAACCCGAAAGTGCAGAAAGTGTCAGTTGTTCGCCCCATCAATTCATGCTCCGGCCCAGGAACTCAAGCCAATTTTGTCTCCCATTCCCTTCGCCCAGTGGGGGATGGACATATTGGGCCCCTTTACCGTGGCAACGGGGGGCCGGAAGTTTTTAATAGTAGGGATTTATTATTTTACTAAGTGGATCGAAGCCGAAGCGGTCCCGAGCATTACCGAGCCTGCAGTTAGGAAGGTTATTTGGAGAATATCATAACCAGGTTTGGCCTAAAGATGCTGGTATTCGATCACAGAAGACAGTTTGACAACGACCCCCTAAAGACTTGGCTGGAAGGTCATGGCATAGCAGTCGCCTACTCTGCCGTCTGCCATCCACGAACTAAAGGGCAGGCCGAGGCTGCCAACAAACAAATTCTGAATGGGCTAAAAAAGATGGTGGATGAGCTCAAAGGCAGGTGGACGGATGAATTACCAAGCATACTGTGGTCAATCAGGGCCACCCGGGAAGAATCCACGGGACAGCAGACCCCCCTTCGGCCTGGTCTACGGGGCCGAGGCCCTACTGCCCATTGAGGTGCGAATCCCCACCCTGCGATCCCAACAGTATGACAGGGCAGATAATAAAACAGCAATGACCGAGGCTCTGGACCTAGTCAGTGAAGTAAGGCAAGAGGCCGGCGTTAACATTGTCGCCTACCAGTAGCGGATGAGAAAAGCATACAACAAAAAGGTGAACAAAAGAAGCTTCCAAGTAGGAGACTTGGTTTTGAGAAAGACGCAGGCAGTCGGAGGTCCAGAGAGCATGGGAAGTTAAGTACCAATTGGGATGGCCCGTATGAGGTCACCCGGATCATGGGGCCAGGAACATACAAGATCACCCACCTTGCAGGGAAGGAGCTGGCTGCCCACTGGAACATAGATACCCTGAAAAGGTACTATGTCTAGCTTAAAAAGGTTAAGGAACTCGTTTTCTTCAAAGGTCGGCGGAGAACGGTCAAGAAAAAATGTCGACGGCTCCTACCATAAATGTTTGAAATTTTTTCCAAAGAAATGAAAAGATTCTCGAATTCATACTCGTTGTCTGTTCAAAACTGCATTTCACACACAAACGAGCAGGGGGCAATAGGGGGAGGGCCCCCTGTTGCTAAAACCAGGGAAAATGGACCCTCCCCCAACAAAAATCTAAGTCCCCCTGTCTACCTTTAGGCAGGCAGGGGGCAGGCCCCCTGGACTTTGACCAGAAGCCAGGGTCAGGCCGGGCCCCACGTGCCGAATGAATAAGGACTGGGGGCATCCCCCAACCTTGTATAAAAAACGCAAAGTCCCCCTGCCTACCTCTGGGCAGGCAGGGGGCAAGCCCCCTGGACTTCGACCAGAAGCCAGGGTCAGGCCGGGCTCCACGTGCCGAATGAACAAGGACTGGGGGCATCCCCCAACCTTGTATAAAAAAACGCAAAAGTCCCCCTGCCTACCTCTGGGCAGGCAGGGGGCAGGCCCCCTGGATTTCGACCAGAAGCCAGGGTCAAGCCGGGCCCCACGTACCGAATGAACAAGGACTGGGGGCATCCCCCGACCTTGTATAAAAACTGCAAAGTCCCTCTGCCTACCTCTGGGCAGGCAGGGGGCAGGCCCCCTGGACTTCGACCAGAAGCCAGGGTCAAGTCGGGCCCCACGTGCCGAATGAACAAGGACTGGGGGCATCCCCCAACTTTGTAAAAAAAATGCAAAGTCCCCCTGCCAGAGGTAGGCAGGGGGCAGGCCCCCTGGACTTCGACCAAGAAGCCAAGGTCAGGCCTGACCTTGAAAGAAAAACAAGTAAAACAAAGAAAGTACATTCATAACAAAAGCGGAAGAATTTGACAGATGAACAATAAAAATCCAGGCACAAGAAAGTTAGAATACTACATCAAGCCGACAACCAGCCGCATCAGGGCCCGGCGCGCAAAAAAAGATTAAAGTATTAGCGAGGAAGTAAAGGCGCAACAGGGTAAGGGCAAGAGCCCTCAGAAGACGACTGCCCTGCATATTAGACATTGGGGGCATCTTGATCGGGATCAGTAGCCTCCTCAGGCGATCTATTGGCCCGAGCTTCATTCTTTGCAGCATAGAGATCCTGAAAGGCATACTCATCAAAGTTTGGGAGCATCTCCCTAATAACCTCCATAACAAACTGCAAAGAGGAGGAGGCTCCGGCCTCAAAATTCGTCGCCACTGCAACTTGGGCTTCTTGAATGATGGCGTCTTTCTCCTTCTGCCACTCCTCACCCTTTGTCGAGTCAGCTTATATCAGGCGACCCTCCAGCTCGGCAATCTTTTTCTTAGATTGATCTAGCTCAGCAACCGCCTTCTTGGCCTCCTCCAACTCGGCAACCGCCTTCTTTGCTTGCTCCAGCTTTGCCTCCAGGCCAGTTACCTTCCTCACAGCCTGTTCACCCTGAGCCTTCCAATGCGTTGCTTGGTCCTTGGCCTCCCCCAGGTCGCCCTCACACTTTGCCAGTTGGTCCTTCAAGATGGCGATAAGGGTAACATCCCTCTCAACCATCGCCAGACGATCAGGGAAAGGGAGCCCAGGAGTAACGACTAGCTCTTCATCGCTCAAACGGCTGAGGCCCGCTAGCTCGATCGAAGCGTGGAACACCCTGGAAGTGCGCTGGATGTACTGAATCACCTGGTTGGTAGTAGAAGTCATGGACTTAGTAAGGTGATCTGCCAATACAGCACTGGAGTTGGAAAGCAGGACGAAAACTTCAAGACTGTCGCCGGCGGTATAATGAAACTCAGTATTCTCTTATGAGAAGAGAGTGCCTGGAACATCGTGAGCAGGGCGCTTGGGGTCAGGCGTACTGACATCAGCCTCTAGATCCACCACTGGCGTAGCATTCGTGGGTTCCCTGTTTTTCCTCTTCCTGCTCTCCAGGGGAGTCTTCTCCCCAGTTTCCTCAGAACTAGCCGGCTTTGACCCCATAGAAGGGTGAGTCCCAGCAGGAGAACCTCCCTGTTTGCTAGCAGGGGAGGGGGTGGCCTCTGAGGCAGCCTCCCTCTCCACATCTCGGAAAGCGGAAAGGGGAGCCGTCGGCCTTGCAGGCGTTGGCCTGGGAGGAAGAGGAAGTCTTGCCCGGTTGGCAGATATATTCTTCACGTACTTCATTAGGGCTTTCCCGCCTTTCTTATAGTTGGAAGGAAAGGAGGGGCGTTTACGGCGATGGTAAAGTCACTGTTCAGTCCGAGGTCCCTCGCCTCGTTCTTTGACCAGAGACAGGTGGCGAGATCTGCAGGACAAATGAAAGTTAGTCAGAAGAATAAGGCTGAAAGAGGACAAAATATCATTGATATCCCGGAACTACCTCCTCCGAGGCCGGGGGTTAGAACCACTCGGGTCAGATAGTCATCGGTGGCTATGAGCTCTGCATGAGGAAGCCAGAAGTCAGGGCCAAATGCGCCTGATTTGTCCTTGGAGGCGGCGAACCTCTTGACCAGTTCCAGGTCCTTGTCAGTCAATTTCACCTCAAGGGCCTTCCCCCCAACGCCAAGGTGATACTCCTGACGGGTCTCCAGTCGGGTATGAACATGATTTCTGAAGTGTCGAGGAATCCTCCACCTTGTGGCGCTGTGCACGTACAAGAAATTTTTTTTCCAGTCCTTCAGACTATTTAAAACTGGCCAGACCAAAGAGCATTTTTTCTGCCTAAGGATAGAAAAATATCCAGGGGAACCTTCACCCTCAGAAGAGGCCACCATCTGCAGGCTGGCCAAGAACCTCAAAGCATCGATTGAGGGCCCCTCGCCCAGGAATAAACAGGTCCATGTGTAAGCTATTAACGACCTGACCGCCACTGCAGTTAAATGGGCAATGGCCACATTCATTCGTCTGAAAGTCTCTTCCAAAAAAGGGTGCAAAGGAAAGTGCGGGCCAAACTCCAAGCACTTATGATAGACGGCTATGCAGCCGTCAGGAGGGCAGCACACAGTGTCCCTCTCTTCAGAGACAATGACTGTATACCCCTCCCCAAAATTATAAAATCGTTCGATAGCCCCAGCAGCGTTTTTCTCTAAAATCAAGTCCCGGTTCTTGGACTCCGGGTAGGTTCTCAGGGGAATTCGGTACTTATACTTATCTAAATAGTAGGTCCTCCCCGGCTCCCTGGGGATGAGTGGGCCGGCGATTGTGAAGGTATCAATCTTCATCGCCTCGTCATCAGAGTCAATGACGTCAAAGAGAGCAGGGTCAGGAGAGTTGGCCCCCCCACTCCCCTCCGAGCGGTCCTCCTCGGTCATTCTAACGCCAGGCCCCCCGGAGGAGGAGGCAAGATCGGTCCTAACCCCGTCCCTACCCTCCGCCTTTTCAGCCGAAGGGTCAGTAAAAGTAAGAATGTGAGCACAGCGGCAGCCCATGGTGACTAAGGAGAAGGAAAAACGAGGAAATGAAAAGATGAGGACTGAGGATAGGATTCTGACCTAAATCGACGGCCGCCGGATGAAGGTCCAAGAAAGAGAGCTCCTCAGTCTAAAGCGTTTTAGCGAAGAAAGAGTATGAAGAAGAGTTTTGATAGGGTTTTCAAAAGAGATTTATATTTGACAATTTATAGAAATTTTCTCAAAGTGTTGCACAATCTTACATGTACTTAGTTAATCATATGAGTAATATTTTAATTCCCTATTAGATCAATTATTTATGCACTTATTGTGTAAGAAATAACACATCTATTTATACTATCATGAAATTTGATTATTCATATCACCATATACATGCTACGTGATGCGCGTATTTTATACACACTTTTTATGCTCTTATTACGCGCATTCCCATGTTTATCGAGTTGTGAAAGCTACCATTTTGCCCCGAATCGACTACTTTGTGGTGTATTCTGTCTTTTTGCAGGAACGAAAGCCATAGGAGCTAAAACGAACCAAAACCGAGCAAAAACGAAGCTGGAAGAGCTGATCGCTGAAATGGGCATAATAGTCGACCGACTATCAGAATAGTCGACCGATCATGACGATAGTCGACCGACAGTTGTTTTAATCGGCCGACTATTTGGGTGACAGCAGAAGATCAAATTAAGTCAATATTAGTCGATCGACTATTAAATTAGTCGGTCGACTATTTTCTGGGCCGCAGACAGATTTCGTGTTCAGCAAGCAGTTTCCTAATCAATTTTAACTCTTTATAAGTTGTATAAATAGGATTTTTCAGCCACTTTTATTATTACTTCTTCTCTTAGACTTTTTTTTTCTTTTTCTACTTCTACTTCTCCACCTCTCCTTAGACTTTTACTTAGATCTCTTCTCCTTATTTTCTTAGAATTATTTTTAGTTTAATTTTCCTCTTAGAAACTCGGTTTATGTAAGATTGCAAGATTCGAATCACCTTCATTCTGTTAAGGATATCTCCTGATATCCCGTAGATATTATTTCATAGATATTATTCTGATCTTATTTTGTTTCCAATCTTTGCATATTCTGTAATATCTTATATTGTATCCTAGTTTAGTCTACATTCATTCATACTTCTTAATTCCTTATTTAGGATGATTCTGTAACTCTTGTAGGTTGTATACTAGTTTAGTATACATCTAGGTTGTAACTTCTGTAATCAAGTTTATAAAATATCAATCATTATTTTCTTAACATGGTATCAGAGCTTAAGTGATCCATACACATCCATAACAATGTCAACTAACCAAATTTCCAACACCCATGAACCTAGCGTTCCTCTCTTCATCGTCAATCTCTCCATGATTGACAAACTCACCCCACTTGCGTATATGCAATGGCAAACCCAAGTCGAGGCAATACTATTCGGCTACGACCTCCTAAAGTTTCTAGATGACACTCACCCATGCCCGTCAATCACTATACCCGATCCCAATCACAAACCCGCCGCTGACCCGAAAAACACCGTCTCACCACCCGAAATTCCCAACCCTGCATACATGACGTGGAAACGTCAAGGCCAATTCGTAAAAGGCGCCCTCCTAAGTTCCCTCACCTCTGACACCGGAGCACTTGTCACGCGACTTGCAACATCTCGCGAGGTTTGGACATCTTTGGCCAAAACCTACGCAAATCCCTCCCGGGGACACATTCTCCAAGTCAAAGATCGTCTTGACTCAATTACCAAGACCACCACCACAACCGTTTCCGAATACTTACAGTCTATTAAAACCTGTACTGACAAACTTGCCGTTCTCGGCAAACCCATGGACCCTGAAGATGTCACTGCCAAAGTCTTACGAGACCTTGACCCCACCATCTACAAATCCTTCATTGACTCCGTCAATGCTCGAGATGAACCCATATCTTTTGACAACCTCCACGAAAAACTCCTCAATTACGACCGTACCATCAACAAACCCACCATTCCCGAACCCTTCCCAGCCACGGCCCACGTGGGCCAATACCGCCCCACACCCCAAACCCAATCCGGACCAAACCGCAACCCACCCGCCACAACTTTCAACTCGAATAATCAAACCGCCCCCTTTAAAGGTCGTTGTCAATACTGCAACTACATCGGCCAAGTTGTTCCTAAGTGTCGTCGCTTCGCACGGGATTTTCCCGGTGTTACCTTCCAAACCCTACCCTCACTCTTCCCATTACTCACATTGGTAATGACGAACTTGTGATATGACGGTAATTTGTCTTTTATTTAAACCGTGTAGATATTATTTGTGCCGCTATAAATGACTGGATTCTAGTTTCCCACAGACGATTAGTATCTGCACAAAATCTTGGAAGAGACGGTCTCTCACATTTTGAAAATTTACTTTAAAATTTTAAAAATTGTGACAATTTTTTTTTTAAAATTGTGACAATTGTTTAAAATAAATAAATAATTGTAATAAAAGTTTTTTGAATTGCACCGTTTTTATGGGGTTTGTTTTACTATTTATTTTACGTTTTTTTGATAATCAGTAAAAAAAATATTTGATGATGAAAAAATATATGGAGTATAAAATACTTTCAATTTTTTATTTTAATATATAAATAAAAAAATTTAATCTGATAATATTTGAAGTATTATGTTATCTTTAAATTTGTTGGAAAAAGTTCTAACTAATCTAAACATATAAAAATATATTTTTTTATTCGAGAGGCTTTGTTTCATGATAAGAAACAAAATTTTTAATTAATTAATCAGGTTAAAAATTATGAAATATTATCATTAGTTTTATAACAAAAAAATATATTTATTTAATTATATATTAAATGAAATTACTTGATTATCTTTGCAACTTTAAATTATTTTTTAAAATTAAAAGGTAAAACTTAAAAATGTGAAAAACTAAAATGTCGCCAATTAGATACGGAATACTAAATAAATGATACAGTAACTAATTAAAAAATCCTAGATATACCGCGCATTAGTGCGTGTGATCTACACTAGTACCTAGTCACAGAGAGAGCAGTTTGATTTGGTTTAGCAAATTGAAGAGAGAGGAAAGGGGGAAAATTAAAATTAAAATTAAATTCAATCGAAAATTAAAAAGAAATCATAGACCTTCTGGAAACCTCACCTGACGTCATAACCCCATCTCACCCTTTACCCTCCTTCATTCCCTTTTCGTCCCTATATAAATCTTTGTTCTCCCTCTCGCTACTGCAGTAACCAACCATGAATCCCGAGCAACCACTCCTTGCAGCACATGATATCCCCGAACAAGAGCTCATCCCCTCTCCACCCATTTCCGACGACTTTGGCTCTAACTCTCCACCTCCTCCTTCCTCTTTCCTCTGCGTACTCTCCTCTTTCTTCTCCGTACTCTTCTCTTTCCTCCACCGTCCCTCCGCTGTTATTATTAGTACTCCGTATGTATTTGATCTCTCTTTACCATCATCATTGAAAAAACGTTATTATGCATTTTACCATCGAGTACTTGTTTGTTACTAGTTGTCTCTATTATTTTCATTTTGCATCATCAACAATGGCGTTCAAACGTTAGTAGAGAGAGAGCGCGCGTAACCTGACATATAATATAATATAATATAATATAATATAATATAATATAATATAATATAATATAACTAGTTTTTTTACCCGTGAAAATCACGGATATATTTCAAAATAATTGTCACAATTTTGTTTCTAAAATTAATTATGACAAATAGTTGTGTCAAAATAGCTGACAATATTGTCCCAACTAAATTGTGACAGTATTTTTGATATTTTTAGAATAAAATTATTTATTACGAAATCCGTGAATATGTTTGATTATGCTCTTATTGATCAACAAGTTATAGATCAGTTAGTTTTTTTTAGAATCATTTAACATTGAATTTGATTCATAATTGGTATGAACAATGATATGAAATAAAGATACGGAATTTGTTGTTTTAGAATTGTTGAAGGTTCTTATTATTAATGAAATAATGAATCACTTTGAGATGATTCCATGAAATGACAAATCGTTGAATGTTCTTGATTATGCTTTGAATCATTAACATTATATACTCCCTACAAAGATGTTCCCCTTTGTTTAATATATGTGAGGTATATTTTAATCAAAGGGGAAGATCTTTGTGAATCAGAGGGAGTATTAGATTACTACCCGTGCAAAGTAAACTTCTTTGAATGTTTAATCTCTAACACGAACAATTTACAATATCAGAAAAAGTATAAGCTTAAAATCAACATGAAGAATACACTTGAAATTCAATATCATGTTTCGGCTCATAGCTCGCACTACAATCATTCATAAAGTAACTTAGTTTAAACTTATACTCCGTATTTGTTTTAAGTTAAAATCTAATCCTAAAATAGATTACACAATATGAGAATCGTAACACGTAACATTTCAAGTAATTGTGACAAAAAATAAACCTCTAAATGGAAGCTCGAGAAAATCAAAGTTTAACTTTTAACTTATAATGATAAATACTCATACTATAGTAACCAATAATATTGAGTGCTAATTCAGGTTTGAGTCAACTGAAATCATACTCTATAATGTCCGTCTGAAAAAACTATATCAAATCAATAAGATTTCAAACTTTTTTATGTACAAAATTGCTTTATACGAAGTACTCCATATTATGTAAGTCCATATCGATCAAACATTTAATATATAAAATGTTTAAAACTCATCTGTATTTGTTTATATTTTAAAAACATGCGTAATATAGACATTTCAGACTATGTTATTTAGCTTATGTTCGACTATTAGTATAAAAATAATTTCAACTGTAACTAATATTAATACTCCCTCCCATCCATTCAATCCTTGACATGGGGGTTCACAATTTTTAAGAAAAGTGGTAAAAGTAAGGGTATTATTGGTAAATCAAATGAGTTTATGGGTCAAACAAACTTAAAGTAATGAAAAAGTAGTGGCATTTTGTGTAAATAGCAGGGGCGTCTCAAATCGAATAGAGGCCCTGTGCCCTCCACAAAAATGAGGCCCATGATGAAAATCAAGTTTTTAGATATTTAAACATATGGCAAATTTTCATTTAATTACTTAATCATTGAAAATGCAAATTTAAATTTAAATCTTGATAAATACTTTGTAATTCATAATTCTTCTATAAATAACATTTCATTATGTATCTTGTCATGTTTAATTTAGTCTTCATTTTTACTTTTAAAAATATTCTAAATGAAAAGTGAGTGATGCTTCACGATATGGACTAAAATTCATCAATAAAACTCGAAAATGGTTCACTAAAAGAAAAATTAACTTTATTAATTACTCGTAGAATTTAAGAGACTTAAACATAAGACTGTCTCATATAAGAATTTGTGATAGTTACAGTTATACTCGTGGAATCAGAAACTAAAATAATCATATAAATATATAACCAATCGATCTTGATATACTTTGTAATATCAAAATAAATAAAAAATATGTAAAAATAAAAATCTAGTTATAATCACGAAAAATGAAGTGTAGGCTTAATTAATATAAAATTATTGGGAATATAATTAATGATCATTGGGAATATAAAATTAATATTCTTTGGGAATATTCATTGGGAATATTCATATAAATCTTGTTTAATCGATCTTGATAATTAATGATCATTGGGAATATAAAATTAATATGGAAAGGAGTGAAAAATTAGTGTGTTTATGGGAAATTAAATCTAAATATGGGAGGAAGATATGCACAACATACGTTATCCATATATAAGTTGAATTGAATTGATTTTTTTTTATGAAAGGGAAAATACAATTTGGGCCCAATTTTTTTGAGGCCCGGTTCATGGGCTCCGCCTGAACCTGGGGTAAGCCGCCCCTGGTAAATAGAGTAAGGATATAAGGATTATAGGGTAAAGTGTTTTGCCAAAAAAAAGAGTGTAAAGAATTGATTGGATTGTCCATTTATAGTAAGGGTAAAGAATTGAATGGATGAGAGAGAGTAACTTTTATTATCAACATGTTTATACCAATAATGTTTTCAAATGTTTTAACCTATTTTAATAATGGATATTATTATCAAGATATGTTAAACTCATATCTTTATAGTATAAATATTTAAATAATTGGTGTTAGTACTACCGTCAAAATGTTATTAATACAAAAATTATGATTAATTTACATTAGATGAAGGGTTATTATTATATTATGTATTAGATTAGATGAGATTACATTATTACATTATACATTAATAGGGAATGTGATGATTTAGGAAGATGTTTGGAAAGTTCAGGTTATGGTTTCTGTATTATATGGAAGTATAAATAATAATAACAATAATAAAAGGATTCGGTATTGGGTCCCTTTCATTTGTTTTGCAACTGATTTATGGCTACAGGGAAATAAGTTTGCTACTATTGAAAATTGTTTTTTTTTTTTTAGTTTCCCAATCGGGACCGTTGAAAATTGTTTTGGTTTGGTTTGGTTCACAATTTTCAAAAATTCGAGAACGGATTTTAAATCGCTCTACATTTTTTATATATATATTTTGTTAAATTTTGGTTATTACGCGGTAGTACATTTTGTTACGTCTTACAAGACTAGTTGTTATTACTAACGTATAATAGCTTTAAAATCGGATTATGGAAACCGATTATTGGTCCAGTTTTCTATTTTCAAAACAAAAATATCGTGTTTAATTATAATCCCTACCTCTTTTTACGTGAGATAAATCAAATTGTAAACAGTAACGTAATCAGTTGGTCTCTCTTGCGACGGATAAGCTTAAGACGGGTCAAGTTGAGGAGATAAAGACAAATATTTATCTAGGTCTCATTAACCTCATTTTTGTCGTATCCCTTTATTTATGTAACGTAATAGTGTAATGGATTATTGAGATTAAATCCAGTTACTATAGCTGTTTATGGGACGTACCGCCCGATTGAACCGTCCCGTTCGACCGAATTTTTAGCGGACTTGAACACAACAGTTCCAAACATATATAAAGATCCGACCCGCGAACCCGTCCCAAATCCGCTAACTCACTTATCCATGGGGCCAAAATTTTACACTTAACCCGACCCATATCCGATCCGAACCCGACCCATATACAGACCGTGCCCTAAATTTTTTCAAACGGCTATTTGGGCTGGTTTGTGTTTTAAGACCCAATTGGTAAAAAGAGACTCACTTGATTTTTTAAGGTTCAAAAGTGTGACGAATTTATCGACTTCGGCCTAACCCACACGCGTGCCTGACCTTGCACGACTTTGGTCGGGTTCGGATAATGTACATGCAATACGGACTATACCCTACTTTCATTCCTTTTGCCTAATTGTCATTTGGGCTAGCTCGTGTTTTCAGGCAATTAGAATAAGTAGAGTTAGGGTGTGTGCCTAACCCACTTATTTTTCATGGTTCAGAGCATGTACAATAGAGAGGATTTACCCTCCTCTTAGCACTCTCTTTCCTCTAAGAGGGTGTCCTCTCTATTGTAGGATGTTCATGGTTCATCCTCTTAGTAAGAGGAATATGGGTACTTCCTCTAATTTTAGAGGAAAATTGACTTTGACCCTTGTGCAAAAATATACTTAAAATATTTGTATTTTTTATATTTTATAATAATTGGAAATGATTTTATTTTTGATGTTTTTATTTTCATTTTTTTAATCTTTTACTATATAATCTTGTTTCATTGTTGTACTTATTTTGGCATGTATTATTATTCACAACATGATTGTGGAAGATGAACAAGATGAATATCTAAATTATACGGACCCACGAGAATATGTTCAAGAACTACTTGAAAATGACGTTTGTTATAACGGAAGAGAAAGACAAACAAATAAGAATGTAGAATCGAGAGACAGACAGATTTACGTGGATCACTAACAATCTGTTAGCTAAGTCCACGGGCAGAAGGAGGGGACAGTTTTATTAATTTGAGGAGAAGTTACAGATTTCAGACTGATATCATAATTTCTAGGGTAGAGGTATGAGAGTTTATATAATACTCTCAACCTAACCAGAACCCTAAACAGATTAGGAAACCCTATACAATAGGAAATCCTAGGTCAGATACTCAGATATTGATTAGGAAACTCTAATCAATCAGATATTAATTAGAAAACTTTTCTAATTAAACAGATTCAGGTCGGAAACCAATTCGAGATCCAAAAGGACAATTGCTAGGCACTTATTTACTAACAATCTCTACCTTGACTTGAATTGTCTCACAATCAGATCAGACAGATGCACTCTAGCGAATGCCAGATCAGATTACCAGATGCACTCACTCCAAAGAATGCCAGATCAGATGTATCAGAAATCTCCTCAACCAGACAGATGTACCAGATGCACTCCAACGAATGTCATATGTACCAGAAATAAAACTTCTCTCCCCCTCCTGCCTCAGATATTGCCCAACAAAGGGCAATCAGATTTTTACAAAATTTAGCAAGTCCAAACCATGTTGGAACTTGCTATTCGGAACCAGATCTTACAGACCCACTTCATCTTCATTACCATACCTGTTCGGAAGCTTGATTGACCGCTCACGGGCCACACTCTGCTGCTTCTGAACTACTAATGAAAAACCTGATGGTTCAGATTCAGATTCGGACTGTAGTGGTTGATCTTCAGACTTTGCTTCACTCTCATCAAGAGTTACTTGCTGCTCCACCTGTTTATCAGTACTACCACTACTACTTCTATCTTCCTCCGATTTCAGTGATGATATCATCAGACAGACTGAACTCTCCTCCAGAACGGCCATCTCAGTGGTGACTGTGTCGTCTTTCTTCACAAATGGCGCCCACCGTCTCTGTTGCTTTAACAACGCCCGCATCTTGATTTGCCACAGACTAAAACTATTCCTCCCACCAAAACTCTCAATTTTAACGCTCATCCCATACATCTTTCTCACAGATCGAATGAACCCAAAGCTCTGATACCAGTTTGTTATAACGGAAGAGAAAGACTAACAAATAAGAACGTAAAATCGAGAGACAGACAGATTTACGTGGTTCACTAACAATCTGTTAGCTACGTCCACGGGCAGAAGGAGGGGACAGTTTTATTAATTTGAGGAGAAGTTACAGATTTCAGACTGATATCATAATTTCTAGGGTAGAGGTATGAGAGTTTATATAATACTCTCAACCTAACCTGAAACCCTAAACAGATTAGAAAACCCTATACAGTAGGAAATCCTAGGTCAGATACTCAGATATTGATTAGGAAACTCTAATCAATCAGATATTAATTAGGAAACTTTTCTAATTAAACAGATTCAGGTCGGAAACCAATTCGAGATCCGAAAGGACAATTGCTAGGCACTTATTTCCTAACAACGTTAACGCATCTATCTCTTTTTCGGAGTCAGTTGCTGTTACTCCTGGAATGCACACAACTTTATGGTTGGGAGGGAAGAATTACATGACAAACAAATACACATGTCTTTAAAGAACAATTTAGTCGAGCATATGTGGACTATGTTCGAAGGCACGGACATAAATTAAAAATAAGTATCACAATTTAATGTTATGTTTCATATATTTTCATTTAATGTGTTTTATTATGATTTTTATGTTACTAGATTTAATTTAATTAGTAATTTTAAAAAAATTAGTTTTAGTAAATTATGAATGAAAAACAAGTAAAAGTAAGTCAACATTAGTTATACAATAATTAAAATAATAAGAAAAGTAACGTAAGAGGATCCTCCCTATTGTGGGAGAAAATTTGAAGAAGAAAAGAGGAAGGGGATGTAGATAATGGAAAATGTAATAGAGGAAAGAGGGTATGAGGTGTTAAAAAAATAGAGGGTGAAAGAAGAAATAAGAGGATGAAAGTATCCTCTCTATTGTACATGGTCTCAAGAGTGTCACAAATAAGTCTTTTATGGAGAGTAGTGCACTTGGGCATAAGCCACGCTTATTTCATTTACAAAAACATTTTATACCATAACTCAATTAGTCTCCATTTATTAGTTTTAGTAATCTTCTACTATTGGCGTTTTGGGCTGCAATGTGGTTACTTGTTGAATATTTTCCTTTTCTTTTTCATACTGTAGGTGCTGCTGGTTTCCATTACCGGATTGACTATTTATCGTGTCTATTTTATGTTTTTCTAGATAACCGATAGTTTGGATTATTTTAAGGAGATCTTTACTTAAAAGACTCGGTATGTAAATTTTAAAAACATTTTTTTATTAGGCCATAAGATTTGTTTCGACGGTTTCATTAAGATATATAATTTTTTTTATTAGTCCATAAGATTTGTTATAATTTTACATTTGTAGTCTTATTAAGAAATTTTTTAAGACTAAAAAGTTTCTTGATTGATATCTAAGAGATTTTACCTTTGTCATAATATTTAAAAAAAAGTCACAATTTAGTTGCCACAATTTTTGTGATAACAATTTAAATTATCAAAAAAGAAAAAACATTGTCTCCCACCCCCTTCTCCTTCGTCCTCTCTCGATTATTTAATCGTCGACGGGGAGCAGACATTTCCGTCGAACTACCGCCAGACATTCTTCAACATTACGAGCAACTTCTAAGCCTCCGTCTTTTCACTGAAGTGGTAAGGGAGTATCACGTTTTTCAAGGCCGTCCCTTCCTTGGCGGAGTTTACTTTATCTGATCCGTACCTTCGGCCTCTCCCAAGCTCAATTGCATGACATCGCTCATACCTTCATTGCATTCCACCGTTCACCTTTCGAAGAAACTCGAGCGGCCTTTCAAGACCCTCGACTTCTTTACCCTACCCCACCGACACCGTCCCCCGCGACCCATACATCTATTTCCGAGGCGTTCTTTCTGGCAACTTTTGGTTATGGGTACGTTGGTTTATCTTCTCTGTCACCATCTTTCTCGTCGCCACCACCGTCCAAAGCATCGTAAACTGGGGTGTATTGTTCTTCATCGATGATGACTTCTTCACTTTCCTTCATCATCAGCACTAGTAGTTAGTTAGTACGTACCTCATCTTATCATGTTATCTCTGTATTAGTTAGCACTCAATGGTTTAATTTGTTAGTAGTCTTTAGTATGATCTCGTTATGTACATCAGTTTATGGTATCAGTGAACAAAGAATTTTGAATTACGATCAAAATTCATTTCATTTTAGTTGTTAATTATAGCATCGTCAATGGCGCGCTAAGAAGTTTGTCAAGAAGTTGGAAAGAAAATGATGGTGGAAAAATTGAAATGGAACGATGCCCCAACGCGTCTTCTTCACGCATTAATCTGTCAAGAAGTTTTGTGTAATTTTTGTTTCCAAAAATGCCCCTCCTCATTCATGATATTCATAAGTTTGCCATTAGGCTTGATTTTGCTTAGTTTTATTGTCTTACTAGTTTAAAACCCGTGCAAATTGCACGGTGACATTAAACATGTTGTGACGAAGACATAATTCAAACCAAAACCATCGGACAAAAAATAAGTACTCCCTCCGTTTCAATGAATTGTTTGCCTATTCCATATTGGAGTGTCTCAAGGGGTGTTTGGTAAATGGCGGATCCGCCAAAAATTGGCATATTGAGGGCAAATAGCGGGTTTGACCAATAAATATGTCAATTGTAGTGTTTGGTAAATGGCGGGTTGTAATAGCATATTGGGGTCGAATATGTCATTTTGCAATATGCTGCTAGGAGCAGCATATTGAGTTGGCGGATTGCATTTTTTTTTTACCTCCCTACCCTTTTGCAATTTAATCCATACTTTCATTATTTCTACTTTCGTTATTTTAAACTCTTTCATAGAATTCACATTCTAAGTACGTTTTTCTGTCTTCGATTTTTTTACGCATGAATTTGATATGCAATTATTTGATATTCTACTATATGCTCCGATCAAGATTTCATTAACTCAAGAAATATCAACTCTCCGTGATAATATTTTTTCATCTTTAATGGCTAGTAGAAGAAATTGATGATATTAATCATTAAAATTGTTGGTGTGATGTATATTGATTATTGACGTATATTTAATCAAAAAATTGTTTATGTCCTTTTTTGTCATTTTACAAAGTAGTTAAACATTCCGCTAATCTAAAACTGCTAATTACCAAACACTGTTTAAAAAATTCTGCTAATTAAATCTGTCAGTCAAATCTGCCAATTGATTCTGCTAGTCAAATCTACTTTTTAAATCTTCTTCTGCTAATATCATTCCGCTGTTTACCAAACAGGGCCTCAATGAATTGTTTGCCTTTCTATTTTAGGAATTTTTTTAATATGTAATTTAACCCTTGGCTCCACATGTGACTTCCTCATTGGTTCTCTCTCCCTTGGTGCCAAAAATAAAGGCAAACAATTTATTGGAACGGATGGAGTAATTCAAAAAAGTTACAGATTTTCTTTATTGAGAATGACTTGTGCATCAAAATATTTTACTATAGTGAGAAATGCAAAAGATAATATCTACGTGAATATACAAATTTGCCAAAATCAACGATAAAATAAGCAATTGAGAATGACATGAATATTATAATGTAATACTATAGCAACAAATGTCAACAGAAATATTAATACACATATACAAATATGATTACAAATATTGGAAAATTTCTTGATACTCGACATTAGTTGTATCAGAAATATTTAGTCCTGTGGACATGACATAGGTCCACCCCGACGCGGCCACGCGCGGGTTTGGGTAGGCGAATGAATCTCCATATGAAACGGATCGAATTGAAATTTAGGTCGAAGTGGAGTCGCCACCGAATTTTGTGGTTATTCGGAACCATTCGAGCCCACTCTATGTCGTAGTGGTCCGTATACAAAATACGACCCATTTCCGATGTCAGAGTTTATTGGGCTCGTCCCTTTGTATTTGATACCAATACCGACATTATCGGATATTGTGTATTGAATGACTCTCGTGCGCCAACGGTTTCGGGCATCCGGAAACCGAGGTTCTGAGTAAGGGGTGAGGGTACGTGTTGGGAAGCCCACAAAGGACACCCAACCCCGCCCGCACATTAGCGGCCTCTACTAAGAATTCGAATGACTTATAATACGCGCGCTAGTTAAACGAGAAAATGATATGCAAAGAGTATTTTCCCTAAACATGTGAATTGAATTGAAAAAGGGTCTCTAAGTCGATTTAATGCAATTAATTCTACGTCAAAGTGGAATTTAGCATGCGGGTTCATTTAGTACAATAAACGAACAAGAATTAAATTGACAAGAGAAACAAACAAACGGTTAGTAACGGTAAATCGATATTAACGGTTTGTGCAAATAATGAATTGAATTGAATGATGTACAAGATAATGCATGGTTTGAAAAGATAGTATACACGTGATTTATTATGCACGTGTTGACCTAAGTCATAAAATACTATCGAATTTGAAAAGAAGGATGTACGACTTGTGTTTTGGTCGCTATGGGGTCACTCGATCGAGTGGTCGATAGACTCGATCGAGTAGACCCTGAAAAGAGGTTTCTGTTTTGCGTTACAGACCATACTCGGCCGAGTTATTGACCAACTCGGTCGAGTACATGGCCACTCGACCGAGTCACTGTGAGACTCGATCGAGTGGAGGTCACGAAAAACATTCTGGTTCGATTTTGGGGTGCCACTCGACCGAATGGGCTAGGCACTCGGTCGAGTGCCCCCTGTACGAATTGTAATTCGTTTGCAAATTTAATTGTTGATTTTGAAATTGCTTTTGATTTGTGATAATTCAACGATTTTGCCGAATCGGGCATAAATATTGCACAATTTATGTTCGACTTGGTTTTTTATAAATTGCGAATTTTGTTAAACCGAATATAAATATTGTTGAATTTACACTCGATTCTAATTTTGAATGCTCGTTGTATCCCACATTCGATTATTTGAATCGATATGAAATATTAGAGTGAAATAGAAAAAAAAAAGATAAATTGATTTTAGTCGTTTCAAATTAATTATCGTGATATGAACAAATCGCGTTAATTAATTCATGTGACTTGATTGTTAGACTCGATATCCAATTATGGAATTGGTATCGAATCTAAAATCGACGCTTACTTGAATAAAAAAGGACTTGATTCCCTCGACTTCTCCGACATCGAAATAAATCCCTAGGGATTGTGATGTCGAATCCGTGTCAATGGGTTTCGACCCTTATTGAAATACGATGTTTGCTTTTGAAAAATTGATGTGATATGCGAATAACAATAATGATACAAAACGATGTGAAAATTATGGTTGAAGTTAACCTATCTCAATAATCAAGTAATCGGGATATCGGAACAAGCGACCGTCAACGCTGTGTGCAGTAAACTTGTATATTCGTGTTTTCTTATTCCGATATCACTCATACTCGACACAAATTGATAGGTATTTTAATGTTTTGATATTAATTATACTATCGATATTATGGTGCAATGAATAAAATAATAAAAAAAAAACGAAAAAAAGAGGATGAGAGGGAGATGAAGATGACGTGAAGAAGAGAGGGAGAAAAGAAAGGGTTTTGACACCCTCAACCTACATGTTCTTGTCTCGGCGCGGACTCGTAACCGTGGCTTTAACACAAGAGTCTTCGAGGTTTATGGAGGTTGAGTTGTGGTGGATCGGGTTGTTGATTCCTAAACTAGGTTTAGGATTTTTGCTAGGGTATTGCTTAGGATTTGCTTAGGGTTTGATTAAGGTTTGTAAAAGGCGTAGTGTGTATGAGTGTGGTTGCTCTAGGGTTTTTTTCAAAAAAGTTGTTCAAAGTTGTTGCATGAGGGTTGCTTATATAGGAAAAGCTAGGGCTACGGTTTAGGGTTACTCGACCGAGTAGGCAGCTGACTCGGTCGAGTGGGCTTGCGCGTCAGCCGTCGGGCTTGAATAAGGGCCCACTCGATCGAGTGGGTGGGGCACTCGATCGAGTGGCCCAGCTGGGTCGCGCGGGTCAGTCTTTTGGACCTTGACCATGGATATTTGATGGGTTTGTGTCTGAATTGGGCTTTTGATGTTTGAGGGGTTGTTTGGTATGTCTCGGAAACGACCTTGACCGGGATTGACCCGATCGTGACAAGTCGGTTTTAATTCTGGTGTCGGTTTCGGCCCAAATTAGCCTTATTTGATTGGAAACGGCCCACTGGACCTGGATTTAAGGTTGATTTTGTGAGATTTGTACTCTGCAAGTGTGCTAGCCAACGATTAATGGATTTGAGCCCGTATCCGAGCGCATAGAAGCATGTTAGCGTCCGATCATCATCGGGTGTTTTTTGGGAACTGCCATAGACACCTGGCAGTCAAAATGCGGGTGTCTACAGAGCCCCCACTCTGACTGAGGCTTGGACAGCGCAAAAGTCAGAGTATCAACCAGGCCAATCGAGGATTGAAATCTGGCGGATTACCGGCCGGGTCGTTTATAGTCCATTAGACTCGCGTGAAGGGCTCGCCAGCCACAAGCTAGAAGTCATACCTGAGCTGATGACGGTAACTCCGTGGGGCATTTGGACTTGTTGCGTAAGTCCTGGGTGCGCCTGTATGTTGGCCCATCCCGTGAAAATGCTGGGGAGGTATAGCGGTTTGCATGTCCCTGTTTGTGTCGTACCTGTACAAGTCACATAAAATGCATGCAACACATAGGCAGTGAAATGACTCGCGCTGGGGAGAAAAGATTTTGAGAATTTGAATTTTTGAAGTTTTTTTTTTTTTTTTTTGAAATTTTGAGTTTTGAAATTTTGAAACTTTGAGGTTTTTGAATTTTGGAAACTTTGATATTTTGACTCCTAACAAAGATTAGGAAAGTTCGGGATGGAGATTTCCGCGCTAGTATTGAGACTATGATTGCGGTTTGATTCTTATTGAGATTAGGAAATTTTCCTAAATAGTTTGCAAGGCTAATGTTATATATAGCCTCTTCTTGCTCTTGATTTTCTTCACAAATTCCTCACAAATCCAACTCTTCTTAAAAGAAAGTCTCTTTATTTCCCTTAAGTCAAGAGAAAGTCTCTCCCCCCTTTTTTTTTAGAAGTTTAGCCATGGGAATCGGTAGGTTGAGCGGGATGTTGCAGGAGTGGTCCCGTCGCTTTAGGGACACGGATAGGGTGGCTTTGAACCAGACGGGGATAACCCAATTGTACCCGTTCCGTCAGATGGTGGTTGACCGCTATTTTCTGGATGCTTACTTAGCTTATTGGGATGACATATACCATGTCTTTGCTTTTCCTCGGGGCGAAGTTTGCCCTTTACCTGAGGAGATTGCAGCTATAGGAGGATGGAACCCGATACTCCGTCCCGCCGTCCCGTACTCGATCTATGACCCGAGGAGGAAGCTGAGAGAATTTTTGGGGCTCTCCCACAATGAGGTGTCCCGTATGATGGAGGGTGATAATATTTCTCTGATCGACTTGGCTGAGAAATTTATGAATCCTCTTGATGTTCGGGTTAGACCGGCTTATGGTCGTAGGGCTTTCTCTTTTTGCATGCTCCATGTATATGCTTTCGAGGGTCACATGGATTTGCTATCTTGCATGGGGAGCACCCGTCTTTTGAACGTGGTAAATTTGATGGAGACCGAACACAGCCCGGCTTGGCTGATTACGGGTGAGATTATCCAAGGATTGGACAATCGTAAGAGGGACTCATCAATTCGTCTTACCGGGAGCACCTGTTTGTTGCAAGTATGTCACTTGGCCTTTTTTCAATTTTTCGATTTTTTGATTTTTTTTCTTTTTTTTTCCGAAAAATTTTCTCGCTGCAGGGGGTACTCGATCGAGTCACCTAGGCACTCGGTCGAGTACCCTCGATGAGACCCTTCTGATCTGTCTTCGGAGGTGCCACTCGATCGAGTAACCCGGGCACTCGATCGAGTGGCCTTAGGCGAACGCTTATTTTGCCTCGGAAACTCATGCTTTTACTTCCTTTTGCAGATTTGGCTATATGAGAGGCTATCAGTGATAGATCCTCCTCTTGATGCGGGCAATTACCGTCATAACCAGGTGATGACGAGGAGGCGGGCCATTGACTTTTCTCGTCAGATTACGCAAAAGTATTGGGACGAGGTTTTGTCTTTCCACGGAGGTCCGTTAATTCGATGGGTCGTTCCGTGGTGGCCCATCTACCTTTGGAGTGGCTTTGACCCGAGGGACAGAGCCCGCTATCAGGTGATCCTTTCTTTCAAGCAGACGGTTCATCTCTATCCAGATTGCATACTAAGGCAGTATGGATGGACCCAGCGCATCCCCGAAGTTGAAGCGGTTGTGAGTGACCCTACCCAACTGACTGATGTGATGTGTGATACCTGGATGCAGAGGTGGTACACACGACATACTTGGCCCGTTGTCAAATCTCGCCACTCAATCTGGGTTTCAGATTCTTAAATAAAGTGGACCAAAGCAGGAGATGCCAAAGCCCGCGCTGCTTTGAAAGTCGATGAAGCCTTCGATCTGCTGAGAAAAGAGCAAGCCAAAGACAACAGAGGGTTCTTTGATGAAGGAGATACTCCAGCTACCCTAGTTCGTCTAATGTCAGGTCGCAAGAAGAAGACTAAGACTCAAGCTGAAGGGTCTAGTGCTAAAGGTGTTTGGGGGAAAGTGAGCCCCCAGACGGACTTGGAAAGAAGACTAGGCCCTAGGCTAGCCGTGCAGGACCGACTTGGCCCACGGGATAGGCTACCCGAGCATGTGCGGGCCCGACTTGGGCCGAAGACCGTGATTGAAGATCCGTCGCCGAAGAAACGGGCTCGTGCTAAAGAGGTTCCACTTGTGATTCGGGAACGCTCGCCGCCACCCCGAAGACCTCAGGCTCCACGCGACCCGAAGGACAAGGGAAATGGGAAGATGCCCGGATATTAGTCCTCTTATCTTATTATTTGAATATTATTATTATTTTTGTGCTGTGATTTTTTTTTGTGTATGCCGTTTTGGCGCTTTTTTTTGTGTAATCCCGAGTTTATCGAGATATTAATAAAAGACATACTATTGAACACTGTTCCCGTCTTTTCGTTTATTGCAGTGGTTGTACCCTTTTGAGGGGTTGCCTACGTATCCACAAATAGCGGAATCAAACCTAACGTAGTTCAAACTTGATTTGGTTGATTTTGATTTTTTTTTGCAATTTTCGAAATACATCAAGATTATTAATTCAAGATGTGCGACGGTAGAATAATTAATTCTAACTTATTGACTTGTCTATAATTTTTGAAAATTTATAAAAAGACAAATTTTTATAAATTTTTGCAAATGACATTGAGATGGGTTTAAGGGTAATAGCGCTTCAGCTGGTCCAAGTTGGTTGGGTTGACAAATTCGTTCCCGTCCAAGTCTGTCAGCATCACCGCTCCTCCTGATAGGACCTTCTTTACTAAGTATGGCCCAGCCCAGTTGGGTTTGAATTTACCCCTTGGGTTAACCGGTAGTATGGCACGAACCGATTTTAGGACCAAATCCCCTTCTTTGATGTTTCGGGGTCTAACCCTTTTGTTGAAAGCCCGTTGGATTCTTTTTTGATATATTTGAATGTTGTTGAGAGCCCGGGATCGCCGTTCGTCTAAAAGGACTAGCGAATCGTATCGGGCTTGGACCCAATCTGCTTCAGGTACTTGGCTTTCAAGTAAAATCCTGAGGGATGGCACTTCTAGCTCGACTGGTTGGACCGCTTCCATTCCGTATGTCAAGTAATATATACGGGGTTGCCCCGGTCGCGGTGCGGATTGAGGTTCGATATCCCCACAGGGCAAAAGGTATTTTGTCGGGCCAGTCCCGGTAATTCTCAGCCATCTTTTTAAGTATGGTGACAATTGTTTTATTGGCCGCTTCTACCGCTCCATTTGTTTGAGGTCGGTAAGGCGAAGATGTATGCCTTTGAATTTTATATTTTGCCAGCAATGCGGCAGTTTCGGCTTGAAAGTGGGTCCCGTGATCGCTGATGAACTCGTGAGGGATCCCATACCGGCATATTATTTTATTTCGGATAAATTTGGCCACGTGCTTGGCGTTCAAGACACGGTATGACTCGGCTTCGACCCATTTGGTGAAGTAGTCGATGGCCACTAAAATGAAGCAATGACCTCCCGTCCCGGAAGGATGCACCTTTCCAATTATGTCTATACCCCATGTCGAAAATGATCATGGTGATGTCATGGTATATAAGAGGGAAGATGGCATATGCTGTACATTGGCAAAGATCTGACAGTTATGGCAGTGTTTGACATACACCTGACAGTCTGTTTCCATGGTGTTCCAATAGTACCCGAGCCTCATGATTTTTCGGGCTAGCATATGGGCGTTCATATGCGGGCCGTTTTCACCGTCGTGTACTTCGGCCATGACCTTTTCGGCCTGTATTTTGTCGATGCATGGAGTAGAGCCCCATGTGCCGTCTTTTTGTATAGTTGCCCGTCGTCCGTGCGAACGAATTGCGTTGCCAATCTCCGCAGGGCTTTCTTGGCCCGGTTTTCAGTTCCCGGGGGATATTCTCCCGTTGCCAAGTAGGTTAGGACAGTTTGATACCATGGTTCCGGGTCAGTTATCTCGATATACTGAATGGCGTGGATGTAGGCTGGCTCGGACCGTCTTTTGACACAAATTGGCATGCTGGTCAGGTGATCCGGGATGTTCAGTAAATATGCTAATTTAGAAAGTGCATCTGCGAACTGATTCTCTTCCCGGGGCAGATAAATGTATTCTAGCTTTTGGAATTGTTTCTCTAGAACCCTTACCCGTGCTTGGTAAGCCACGAGATTGGCGTTCCGAGTTTTCCATTTTTGGAGTGCTTGATTGATGACTAATGATGAATCACCGTGGACCCGGAGGTTTGTTACCCCTAAATCAGCGGCGGCTTGCAACCCGTGAATGCATGCTTCGTATTCGGCTGCGTTGTTGGTCACGTCGAAGTCCAACTTGATGGATAAGGGAGTGTGTTCCCTTTGGGGTGAAATTAACAGGATTCCGACCCCAAATCCTCGGAAGTTGGATGCCCCATCGAAATATAGATCCCACACCTCCGTATCGGTATGGAATATGTCTTCATCAGGAAAGGCCCATGTATCGGTGTGGCCTTCTTCGGATATTGGGCTGTCAGCGAGGAACTCGGCAACTACCCGGCCTTTGATGGCTTTTAATGGTACAAATTTGAGGTCGAACTCGGATAACATTAAAGTCCATCTTGACATCCTGCCGTTGAGGATGGGCTTCTCGAATAAGTACTTGATAGGATCCATTTTGGATAACACATGTACTTCGTGACTGAGCATGTAATGTCGGAGCTTTTTAGTGGCCCAAACCAATGCTAGGCACGTCTTTTCGAGCATTGTATATTTGCACTCATATTCGAGGAACTTTTTACTGATGTAGTAAATAGCCCGTTCTTCTGAATCGACTGTCTGGGCCAGCATAGCCCCCATGGCCGTCTCTGTCGTCGTTAGGTATAACGACAAGGGCAGACCGTGTTGAGGTGGCATTAGTACCGGCGGAGCAGACAGAATCTCCTTGATTTTGTTGAAAGCCGCTTGACATTTGCCGTCCCATAGCACCCGTTCTCCGATTTTTAGCTTTTTGAAGATGGGTTCGCATACCATGGTTAGTTTCGAAATGAACCGGCTGATGTATTGGACTTTTCCGAGAAACCCCCTTATTTCCTTTTCGGTCTTGGGCGGTTGCATCTCGGTGATGGCTTTGATTTTAGCTGGGTCGACCTCGATGCCGCGTTGGCTAACGATATGGCCCAGTAACTTGCCCGATGTTACCCCAAAACTGCATTTTTGTGGGTTCAGTCTCATGTTGTATTTACGTAGCCGGGTGAAGAACTTTCTTAGGGCTGAAATGTGCCCGCTTCGGTCCTTGGATTTGACGATCATGTCGTCCACATAAACCTCCACTTCCTTATGCATCATGTCGTGGAGCAAAGTAGTGGCGGTCTGTTGATAAGTGGCCCCGGCGTTGATAAGCCCAAATGGCATGACGGTGTAACAGTAAGTACCCCAAGGTGTAATGAAGGTGGTCTTACCCATGTCCTCTTCTACCATTTTAATCTGATTGTACCCGGCATACCCGTCCATGAACAATAGAAGGGCATGATCGGCCGTGTTATCCACTAGTATGTCGATGTGTGGTAACGAAAAATCGTCTTTTGGGCTTGCCTTGTTAAGATCCCGAAAGTCCACGCAAACCCGCACCTTGCCGTCCTTCTTGGGTACCGGCACGATGTTTGCAACCCAGTCTGGATATTCAGACACTTGTATAAAGCCTGCTTTAAATTGTTTATCGACCTCTTCCTTGACTTTAAGAGACCACTCGGGCTTCATTCTTCTGAGTTTTTGCTTTACCGGCTTGCACCCATCTTTGATGGGTATTCGGTGTTCGGCTATCTCCCGGTCTATACCCGGCATGTCCTTGTAGGACCATGCAAAGACATCTTTGAATTCCTGGAGGAGGTCTGCGAATTGTTTTCTCTCCTCTGGATCTAAAGATAGGCCCAACTTAAGCATCTGGGGCTCTAGAGTGGTTCCCACGTTGATGGACTCGGTTTCTTCGATTACCGGATCTCGGGATTCCCTTTGCTCGAGCTGCTCGACCAGATGTTGAGGTAGGGGTACCTGTTCGTCAGGTTTCTCAATGTCATTGCATATAAAATTTTTAAAATTGAGAAAATTTTGGAAATAAGACAAGTCGTAAGTAGAACGGTGTTCGTTATTATTATTGATGGTAAATTTTGAAAATAGCTCGAATAGAGCTGCCATCTGATCATTGGTCAGTGGCGGGATAGGGAGAGGTTTTGGGACAGGTCCCGAGACCTCAGTTGATAAAGGAAGAGGGGTTACAGACTCGACTTTAGCACCAGACCCTCTAGACTCGGACTCAGACTCCGACTCTGACTCTGACTCAGACTCGGTATCCGGCATGTCTCCCTCGCCGGTGGTCAGCTTGTAGACCCGTCCTTGACCGTCGGTCCATTTTATGGTCTTCCTCCAAGCCCTTGTCTCGGTGTTGGTACCGACCTCGGTGATTAGCTTGGTTGGGTCAAACCGATCGCTGCGAAGGATCAGGTTGACCAAGTCGTCCTTCGGAGCGGGGATGGCCTTGTCTTCTCCGAATAAGAGCCCCAGCACGGGCTCGGAGTTGTTTTCGCCCTCCTTTGATTCGGCCTGGACGATGGTGAATATATCATCAGGGATGAAATTGCATTCCCGAGCCTTTTTGGTCTCGGGATATGTGACGGTGGGTCGGTAGAGGCCCACTTGGATAGCTCCGAAGACTGGAGTGACTAAGTAATATGTTAACTTCAGGCTATAAGGGCTTATGTAAGTACCCTTGAGAATGTTGATGGCTTTGTGAATACCGGCCTGAACCACGTTTTCTGGGGTTATAGCGTACCCCAATCCGAAATGTGATTCGCCATCATTTAGGACCTCGATAATCTTCCCAGCTGGAAGATATGGCCTTGAGGTTATTCCGGGTAGGTAACCCAGATTTTGTAGCATCGTGTCGATGCTAGTTGTGAAGTAGGGCCTAAAGAGATATTCTTCTTCGATCATGCCCACGAAATCAAATCCTCGTGGGTCGGCCCGGCCCGTAGCGTTGCAGCTTGCTACGGTAATTGGGGTCGCCTCCAGCGTGATGATACCGTCTTTAAGGGGCATCTTGACTTTTCGATGGAGGGTAAATGACACGGCCTTGACTGCCTGGATCCAAGGCCTTCCCAGTAAGAGATTGAATGATGAGGTGACATCTATTACCTGAAACTCCAACTCCTTTTCGATTGGGCCTGTTATGATCTTCAATTTCACGGCCCCGGCGACAGGTTTTGGGCTTCCGTCGAACGCTTGGATAGTCTGCGCCGTCGGAAGGTAATCGGCATCGGTGATGCCGATTGCTTTCGCGGTCCTTAGAGGGAGGACATTCACGGCTGATCCATCGTCGATAAGGGTCATCGGGAGATATTTACCTTTGCAGATGACCGTGATGTATAGGGCCAGATTGTGATTGGGCCCAAATGGTGGTAAGTCAGCTCCGGAGAAGGTTATGAGCGGGCCCTCTTCTTTGGATTTGCCCTTAAGGTAGGGCATAATGGTGGCTACCATTTCAGCAGGGGTAGCTTCTGAATCAACCTTGATTTCATCGAGAGCCTTAGTCAGTGCTTCCCGATGAGCTTGCGAGCTAACCAATAGTTGCCATATTGTTAGATCAGCTCGGACCCTCTTCATTTGCTGGACCAGAGCCGTGTCTGGGCTTGGTTCTTCGAGGGTAGGCTCCGTCCTTGCAGGTTCAGTGACGGATATAGGAGTAGAGCGCCCAGCCGCGGCGAGGTGATTGGTGGCTAAGGCTTTGGACTTAGCCTTTCGGACCTCCTCAAGGGTGATGGGGACAGCTTCCCCTTTGGTTAAGTATACATCATCCTCGTCGTCGAACCATACCCCTTTGATTTGAGGGATATAGGGAGAGATGAGGTGAGAACAGTCAATTACCTCACTGGTGAAGATAGCATGGTGTGGACATGACATAGGTCCACCCCGACGCGGCGAAGCGCGGGTTTTGGGGAGGCGATAGAATTTCCATATGAGATGGATCGAATAGAATTTTAAATCAAAGTAGGAGTCGCCACCGAATTTTATGGTTATTCGGAACCATTCGAACCCACTCTATGTCGTAGTGGGCCATACTTAAAGCCTGACCCATTTCCGATGTGAGAGTTTATCGGGTTCGTCCCTTAGCATATCGATATCGATGCCGACTGGGCGGTTAATCGTATATTGAATGACTCTCGTTGCCAATGGTTTCGGACATCCGGAAACCACGGTTCTGAGTAAGGGGTGAGGGTACGTGTTGGGAAGCTCAGCGAGAACACCCAACCCCGCCCGCACTTAGCGGCCTTTACTAAGATATCGTTCGGTTTTGTGTACACGCGTTAGTTCGACGATGAAATGCAGAGATTATTTTCCTAATACATGTGAGGAAAAATAAATGGGTTGCTAAGTCGTTTAATGCATGTTAAACTAATAACGTCAAAGTTATTTTAGCATGTGAAGTTCGTTTTAGTCTAATAAAACGATAAAAAGAATATGAGAGAATAATTTGCTACAAACACGAGAAAACGGGTTAGTAACGATTGAATAATAATATATGAAATCGAGAAAACAAAAATTAATCGAAATCTGAAAAATACAGTTTAAAACGTCGTTTTGTATAAAAAACGATGTTCGAGAAAGAATAAAAAAAAATCGAAAAAGATGCGTGTGGGCCGAGAGCCGCGCGACTCGCCCGAGACTCATGCGGATCGCGTGGCGGCCTGATTTCGACAACGGTTTTTGGAAAATTGTGATTAAATCGCGTACGAATATCGCATAACTCGTACTCGACTTAATATTCTCGATATTCGTTATATTCGATAGTTGATTATCAAATATTTAGAATAGTTTTGGAAAAGATGTAAATTTAGAAATCGTTTCGTAAAAATAATAAAAATAAACGAACGAAAAACTAAAAAAATAGAACCGGATCACAGACTCGTGCGCGAGTCGCCTGGACCGGGCGCGACTCGCGTACGGGTCTGATCGCTTTTTATTTTTTGTTCGAAAATCATTAATTTTATAAATCGCGTACAAATATGGATTAATTTATACTCGGTTTATATTTTCGATATTTGTCATATTCGATATTCGATTATGAAATCGATATCGAATAGTCGGAATGACTTTAGAAAAGGTTTTGAAAAAGTTTGTTTTGAACAAAAAGTTTGAAAAGAGTTTTGAACGAAAAGTTTGTAAAAAGGATTTTGAACGAAAAGTTGTAAAAAATGTAACGAATTCGTCGAAAACTTAATATAATTCTTGTCAATACGATATTCGATTATGTAAAATCGATATCATATTTTAAGAATATTCGATATATGAAAATAGTTTTAATAATATCGATATTAGAAAAATATATGCGATGAACGACCCATATTAAAATATGAAACGACCGACGAAAATAATAAAAAAAAAAAAAGAAGAAAAAAACGTGAGAAAGAGGAAGAAAGGAAGAAGAATCGGGTTTGATTTACACCCTCAACCTACATGCTTTGTGTTCTCGGTATAAGGCTCGTCGGACGGTGGCTTAGACACGGGAGCGTCGAGATGATGCGGGTGAGTTAAGGTGTCGGTTTTTGGAGTGTTTTTGGTGTGTGTGTGCGGCGTGGGTTCGGCCGGTTTGGACGGGATTGGTTTCGTCAGATCTTTGGAATTATTTCAGGATTACGTCGGGATTTTGGATGTCGTTTTGGCTGACTTTTCGGTATTTTTGATGTGTTGTTGATGTTATATTTTTTCGGTCCCTTGGATGTTGAAGGGAGGGTCCTATTTATAGGAACCGAAGTGGTCTTGCTTGTGTGACAAGAAACACCGGTTTGGATAGGAAATACGAGAGTTCGTAAGGGAATAAACTTCTCGTTTCTTAGTGAAGAAGCCAAAAATCTCGGCTGGTGGGGAGGTATTTCGGCTGTCCTGGGGTATCTCGGCCGATTATTTTGATGCTCGGTCGATGTCTGATTCGGTTTCTGGATAGAATTCCTACTTGAGATCGAATTCTATCCTTAAACAGATTTGTTTAATATTTGTGAAGGCTGATTTTTTGGTGTTTGAGTCCGAATCAACCGTGTAGTGTCACGGCCAGCTCGTGTGACTCGGGAAAAAATATCTTTGACCGGGTTTGACTCGGTCGCTAAAAGACGGTTTTACCCCTGGTGACGGTTTCGACCCAAATTAGTGTTATTTGACTCGAAACGACCCACTGGGCCTGGATTTGAGGTTGGTTTTATGAAATTTGTACTCCTTAAAAAGTCTAAACCAAATGTCCATGATTACAAGCCCATATCCGAGTCTGTCAAAGCACGTTTACGTCCTATCATCATCGGGTGTTTGGCGGGAACTACTATAGACACCTGGCGGTCAAAATGTGGGTGTCTACAGAGCCCCCACTCTGACTGAGGCTTGGACAAGGCAAAAGTCAGAGTAGCTACCAGGTCAATCAAGGATTAAAACCTGGCAGACTTCCGATCGGGTCGTTTAGGGTCCATTAGACCTGCGTGAAGGGCTCGCCAGCCACAGAATAGAAATCATACCTGGGTTGATGCTGATAATGTCGTGGGGGCTTGCCTAGGAAGCCACGGGTATATCCGTTTGCAGATATATCCTGTCTTAGAATTGCGCGGGAGTTTGCATGAGCTTTTCCACTGGGGAACTTAGAATTTTTTTTTTGGGAGTCTTGGGTGTACCTGTATGCCGACACATAACACATTGCATGTAACATTTAGGCGAAACACCGACTCTTGCTGGGGAAGATGATTTTTTCCGAAAAAAATTTGAAAAGAGGAAAGCTGAAATTTTTTGGAAGTTTTGGAAATAAGGATGCTTGGGATGACTTTGATTCCTAATCGGATTCTGACACAGATATTTGGAATTTCCTTGTATGCCTAGGCGAAGGAGGAAAATTGGTAAAATCCTGTTCCTGCGATGACTACGAAGAGGGATATTCTCTATTATAAATAGAGAGCTTTGGCTTTTATCTTTCATATTCACACCCCAAATCTTTTCTTTTATCTCAAAATCCCTTATACTCTTTAGGATAAAATAAAAGACACTATTCTCGCGATGGGTATTGACCATTTGACCGCAATGCTTCATGCGTGGGCCCAGGATTTTCGAGATGAAGATAGAGTCCAGTTAACTCAAATGGGAATTGTGGCTTTATTCCCACTTCAGCGACTTAGGGTAGATTCGCACTTCCTTGATGCTTGTTTATCCTTTTGGGATACTACCTTTCATATCTTTGCATTTCCTCGAGGAGAAATATGTCCTCTTCCTGAAGAGATAGCAGCTAGACCTGTCAAACGGGTCGGGCGGTCGGGTTTCGGGTTCGGTCCTTTCGGGTTCGGGTAAAATACGGGTCGGGTGTATTTCGGGTTTGAAAAATACGGGTTTTATACGGGTCGGGTTTATACGGGTTTCGGGTCGGGTTCGGGTCAAATACGGGTTATTAACGCACTTTAAAAACATTAATTTTCTTTACTTTTTTTTAGTCATAAATACAATTTTATTCTTAATTTTCTTAATCATCTCATTTAATATATGATATTAGTGAAAATAAACATGTTTTATTTAATATATCTTTTAATTTACATTGATATTTTATTTCTATAGGAAGTACGAATATATATGACGAACTTTGACTCGATTTATTGATTTTTTTTTCTCATTATAATAATCATCTCATAAAAATATGATTTTAAAGATGTATATATAAATATTATTTCTTAAAATTTTGAGGGAAAAAAAATATTTCTTAGTGTTTTTGAGAAACTTTATTGTATAATAGTAATATTTTTTTAATTTATCTATTTTCGGGCGGGTAACGGGTTCGGGCGGGTTTTGACCCAATATATTCGGGTTATTATCGGGTCGGGTCACTTTCGGGTTTCGGTCATTTTCGGGCGGGTTTTTTCGGGTTTTTTTCGGGCGGTTTCGGGTCGGGTTTTCGGGTCGGGTCAGTTTTTGACAGGTCTAATAGCAGCTATTGGAGGGTGGTGCCCTAACGCTCGTCCTGCTATTCCCCCATTTTATCCCGATCTAAGGAGGAGGCTGAGGGATTTTCTAGGGTTGTCACACGCTGAGACAGCCCGTATGGTGAAGGGAAATTCAGTTTCCTTATTTGACTTGGCTGATAAATTTATGAACCCAGTGGGTGAAAGAATTACTTCTACCCATAGGCGTAGGGCCTTTGCCTTTTGTATGCTTCATAGGTACGCCTTCGAAGGCCGAATGGATGCTGATTCATGCTTAGGTGAGATCAGGCTAATCAGCATAGTTGATCAAATGGAGACGGGTCATAGCCCAGCTTGCCTGATAACTGGGGAAATTATTACGGGTCTTGACGCTAGGAGGCTTGAACCAAATCAACAATTGACAGGGGGCATTCGTCTTTTGCAGGTATTTAACCCCTTTTTTTTTAATGGTTGCCCGATCTTCCTGATTTTTACGGTAATCCCGAATTTTCCGGTTTTTTTTCGAAATTTCCGATTTTGCCGAAATTTTTGAATTTTTACGAAAATTCTTAATTTTTCCGATTTTTCGAATTTTTCGAATTTTTTTAATTTGATTTTTTTTTCGAACGAAAATTCTTAATTTTTCCGATTTTTCGAATTTTTTGATTTTTCGAAAGTTTTTGACTTTTCGAAAATTTTGCAGACCTGGTTATTCGAGCGTCTGTCGATCATAGAGCCCCCGGTGAACATACCCAAATACCGCAGCAGTCATATTGGTTCAAGATCTCGCCGAATAAGATCAAGTCATCCCATAACTCAAAAATATTGGGATGAAGAGCTAACATTCCATGGTGGGTCTTTGATCAGGTGGAACGTCATTTGGTGGTTCCTTTCGAGGCTGACAGGATTAGCTAGGAGAGACAAGGCCCGTTACCTGGTGATTTTGTCTTTGGACTGGACTGTCCATATCTATCCGGATCGTATCTTAAGGCAGTTTGGTTCGTTTCAGGAGATCCCTGAGACTGAGGCAATTATTAGCGTTTCGATCCAATTGACGGACGCTATGTGTGACACGTGGCTACAGCGGTGGTTTACCCGTGTCATATGGACTGTACCTCGCCCTTGTCACACCACTTGGGTTTCTAAATCCTATCGAAAATGGACTTCTGAAGAATCCCAGGAGGCTCGTAAAGCCTTGAAGATCGAGGAAGCTCTTGACTTGGCCCGCCGAGAATCGGCCAAAAATAATAGGCGGTTCTTTGAAGAGACTCCAACTTCCTTTGCTGAGCCAGGGTCGGATTCTAAGTCAAAATCTAAAACTCAGACTAATGAGACTGGTGCTAGTGATTTGGAGAGACGACTCGGACCGAGGACGGCGGTCCGAGACAGGCTAGGCCCGCGTGATAACGAGGTGACCGGAGAGTCGAGTTTGAAGAAACGAGCCCGGGCTAAGGAGGTTCCCTTGGTGATTAGGGAGCGTTCACCCCCACCTCGACGCCGATGGACCGAAAAGGAGGCTAAGGGCAAAGGAAAGGGAAAAATGCCCTAGTTTATATTATTTAAGTATTAATACTATTTATTTTGTGATGATTTTTTTTTTTTTTGATTTTTGTAATTTTATTATTATTTATTTTTTGAAATAAAGAAAGGTTTATTAAAGAACCGTTCCTGTTTTTTTCGATTGCAGTGGTTGTGCCCTTTTGAGGGGCTGCCTACGTATCCATAATAAATGGAATCAAACCAAACGTAGTTCAGGCGGAATTAATTTGCAATTTCGAAATACATCAAGACTATTGGTTCAAGATGTTTGAAACAGTAGAATGAATAATTCTAGCTTTTGACTTGTCTTTAAAAGTTTGAAAAAAAAGTGTTTTTGCAAATGACATTGAGAAAGGTGGGTTAAGGGTAATAGCGCTTCAGCTGGTCCAGGTTAGTTGGGTTGACGAACTCATTCCCGTCCAGATCTGTTAGCATTACCGCTCCACCTGATAAAATCTTCTTTACCAGATATGGCCCAGCCCAGTTAGGTTTGAATTTTCCCCTTGGGTCCACCGGTAATAAGGCTCGAACTGATTTGAGGACCAGATCTCCTTCTTTGATGTTTCTGGGCCTCACCCTTTTGTTGAAAGCCCGCTGGATTCTCTTCTGATAGATTTGAATATTATTGAGGGCACGAGATCGTCGTTCATCTAAAAGGACTAGCGAGTCATATCGTGCTCGAACCCAATCAGCTTCAGGTACCTGACTTTCGAGTAGGATCCTGAGTGATGGCACTTCTAACTCAACGGGCTGGACTGCTTCCATGCCGTATGTAAGGTAGTACGGTGTTGCCCCGGTCGCAGTACGAATCGAGGTTCGGTATCCCCAAAGTGCAAATGGTATTTTGTCAAGCCAGTCTCGGTAATTATTAGCCATCTTTTTGAGTATGGTGACAATTGTTTTATTAGCCGCTTCTACCGCTCCATTGGTCTGGGGTCGGTAAGGTGAAGATGTATGCCTTTGAATTTTATACTTGGTCAACAAGGCTGCTGTTTCGGCTTGAAAATGGGTCCCGTGGTCACTGATGAACTCATGAGGTATCCCATACCGGCATATTATCTTATTTTGAATGAATTTGGCAACATGGCTGGCGTTGAGGATACGGTAAGATTCAGCTTCGACCCATTTGGTGAAATAATCGATTGCTACCAAAATGAAGCAGTGTCCTCCGGTTCCCGAGGGGTTTATCTTTCCGATTATGTCGATTCCCCACGTTGAAAACGGCCATGGTGATGTCATGGTGTATAGCAAGGATGGTGGCATATGCTGTACATTGGCAAAATTTTGACAATTATGGCAGTGTCTGACATATAGCTGGCAATCCGTTTCCATGCTATTCCAGTAGTAACCAAGCCTCATGATTTTTCGGACCAACATTTGGGCATTCATGTGTGGACCGCATTCGCCATCATGTACTTCAGCCATAACTTTTTCGGCGTTGGTTTTGTCGACACATCGAAGGAGAGCCCCCTGTGCTGTCTTTTTGTAGAGTTGCCCATCGTCGGTGCGGATGAACTGGGTTGCCAGTCTTCGCAGGGCCTTTTTGGCTCGGTTGTCAGTTCCAGGTGGATATTCCCTGGTTGTTAGGTACGTCAGCACAGCTTGATACCATGGCTCAGGATCAGGTATCTCGACTTCTTCGATGTCGTGGATATATGCTGGCTCGGATCGTCTTTCGACACAGATTAGCATACTGGTCATATGGTCGGGAATGTTTAGTAAAGATGCCAGTTTTGAGAGTGCATCTGCGAACTGGTTCTCTTCCCGGGGTGGGTATATATATTCTACTTTGTGGAATTGTTTCTCGAGATCCCGTACTCGTGCCTGGTAGGCCAGGAGATTAGCATTTCGAGTCTTCCATTTTTGAAGCGCTTGATTAATGACCAGAGATGAATCACCGTGTACTCGGAGGTTTGTGACCCCTAAGTCGGCGGCGGCTTGTAGCCCGTGGATACATGCTTCATACTCAGCGGCGTTGTTGGTGACGTCAAAGTCTAGTTTGATGGATACGGGAGTATGTTCCCCTTTCGGTGAGATTAGAAGAATTCCGACTCCAAATCCTCGGAAATTAGATGCCCCGTCAAAGTACAAATCCCATGCTTCGGTGTCAGTGTGGAAAATGTCTTCGTCTGGGAAGGACCAAGTGTCGGTGTGTCCTTCTTCGGTTACGGGACTGTCAGCGAGAAACTCGGCTACTACTCGTCCTTTAATGGCTTTCAGTGGTACGAATTTTAGATCGAACTCTGCTAACATGAGGGTCCATCTTGATATCCTGCCGTTGAGGATGGGCTTTTCGAAGAGGTACTTGATGGGATCCATTCTGGATAACACTTGTACCTCGTAACTGAGCATGTAATGTCGGAGCTTCTTAGTGGCCCAGACTAAAGCTAAACATGTCTTTTCGAGCATGGTGTACTTACACTCATATTCTAAAAACTTCTTGCTAATGTAGTATATGGCTCGTTCTTCGGAATTGACCGTTTGAGCTAGCATAGCCCCCATGGCTGTCTCTGTCGTGGTTAGGTATAGTGGCAAAGGCAAACCGTGTTGAGGTGGCATTAGGACCGGTGGTGAGGCCAAAATTTCCTTGATTCTATCAAAAGCTGCTTGACATTTGTCATCCCATAGTAATCGTTCTCCTATTTTCAGTTTCTTGAAGATCGGTTCACACACCATGGTTAGCTTTGAAATGAACCTGCTAATGTATTGGACTTTTCCGAGAAACCCTTTTATCTCTTTTTCGGTTCTAAGGGGCTGCATCTCGGTGATGGCCTTGATTTTGGCTGGATCGACTTCGATACCTCGTTGGCTAACGATATGACCCAGTAATTTGCCAGATGTTACCCCGAAACTGCATTTCTGAGGGTTTAACCTCATGTTGTATTTGCGTAATCGGGTGAAGAATTTTATCAGGGCGGTGATGTGACCGTCCGTGTCTTTGGATTTGACGATCATGTCGTCCACGTAGACTTCCACTTCCTTATGCATCATGTCATGCAATAAGGTTGTGGCGGTTCGTTGGTAGGTGGCCCCGGCATTGATGAGACCAAATGGCATAACTGTATAGCAATAAGTACCCCAAGGTGTAATGAAGGTGGTCTTATCCATATCTTCTTCTGCCATTTTTATCTGATTGTACCCCGCATACCCGTCCATAAATGATAGAAGGGCATGATCTGCTGTGTTGTCCACCAGTATATCGATGTGTGGCAACGGGAAATCGTCTTTCGGGCTTGCTTTGTTAAGATCCTGAAAGTCTACACAGACACGAACCTTACCATCCTTTTTAGGGACTGGTACAATGTTTGCAACCCAATCTGGATACTCGGAGACTCGTATGAACCCAGCCTTGAATTGTTTATCGACTTCCTCCTTGACTTTGAGGGACCATTCGGGCCTCATGCGCCGGAGTTTTTGTTTAACCGGCTTGAACCCTTCCTTGATCGGTATATGGTGCTCGGCTATTTCGCGATCAATCCCCGGCATGTCCTTGTAGGACCATGCGAAGACGTCTTTGAATTCTTGAAGGAGAACTATGAATTGTTGTTTCTCCTCGGGATCTAAGGATAGCCCTATCTTAAGCATCTGAGGCTCTAAGGTTGTTCCCACGTTGATGGATTCGGTTTCTTCGATTACCGGATTGCGGGATTCCCTTTGCTCTAGTTGCTCGATCAGATGTGGAGGCAAGGATACATGTTCGTCGGGTTTCTTAATGTCATTGCACATAAAGTTTTTGAAAATGAGACAAGTCGTAAGCAGAACGGTTGTTATTATTGATCATGAATTGAGAAAAGAGCTCGAAAAGAGCTGCCATCTGATCACTAGTCAGTGGCGGGATAGGTAGGGTGCCCGGGACAGACCCCGAGGCACCAGGAATGGCTAAAGGGAGAGGGGGAGTTACAGGACTGACCCTAGCACCAGACTCACTAGACTCAATCTTAGACTCTGACTCGGACTCCGACTCGGACTCAGACTCAGATTCTGGCATCTCTCCTTCTCCTGTGATCAGCTTGTAAGTTTTTCCTTGACTGTCAGTCCATTTGACAGTTTTCCTCCAAGCTCTGGTTCCGGACCCGACTTCTGAGATCAGCTTAGATGGGTCAAAGGTGCGGCTGCGGAGAATGAGGCTGACTAGCTCTTCCTTTGGTGTTGGAACCGCGAGTTCTTCTCCAAAAAGTAGCCCTAGCGCGGGCTCGGCATTCTTGGTATCTTCGGCCTGGATGAGAGCGAAGATGTCGTCCGGTATGTAGTTGCAATCCTGGGCCAAGTGGGTCCCAGGGCGTGTGGTAGGTCGATATAGGCCGGTCTGAACAGTCTCGAATACTGGAGTGACAAAGGTAACCCTACCGGTTTCATTCTGGCCCACGTTTTTCAGAGTTAGGGTGTAACCCAAGCCCGTTTGAGTCCTCCCATTGTCCAGAACTTCGAGAATTTTTCCTGCAGGGAGATCGGGCCTTGATGTAACCCCTGGTAGGAAGCCCAGATTCTGAAGCATCCGGTCGAGGTGGACCGTGAAATAGGGGCGGAAGAGGTGGTCTTCTTCGATGGCTCCTACGAAGTCGAACCCCCATAGATCGGTGCGGCCCGAGGTGTTGCAATTAGCCACGGTCATAGGTGTGGCTTCTAGAGTGATGACGGAGTCATGCAAAGGTAGCTTGATTTTTCGATGCAGAGTAGAGGACACAGCCCTGGTTGCATGGATCCAAGGTCTTCCTAGAAGAAGGTTAAAAGAAGAAGTGACGTCGATCACTTGAAATTCCAGCTCTTTCTCTATCGGACCCGTTATGATAGTGAGTTTTGTGGCCCCGGCTACTGACTTTGGACTCCCGTCAAAAGCCTGAATGGTTTGAGCTGTTGGAATATAGTCGGCCTCGGTGATGCCGAGGGCTTTGGCGGTCCTTAAGGGAAGGACATTGACTGCTGACCCGTCGTCAATTAGGGTCATGGGTAGGTACTTTCCACGGCAGATAACCGTGATGTAGAGGGCCATGTTGTGGGCCGGCCCGAATGGTGGTAGATCGGCATTGGAGAAGGTAATCAGTGGGCCTTCTTCTATGGATCTGCCTTTTAGGTGGGGTAGGACTGTGGCTACCATTTCAGCTGGAGTAGCCATGGAGTCGATTTTGACCTGATCGAGGGCCTTAGTGAGTGCCTCTCGATGTTCCTGAGAGCTAACTAGGAGTTGCCATATAGAGAGGTCAACTCGAGTTTTGCTTAGCTGTTTTACAAGAGCCTTTTCAGCAGTCGGCTCTTCCGGGGCGGGCTCCACCTTAAGTGGTTCGGCAATGATAAGGGCTTGACTAGTGGCTAAGGCCTTGGACTTAACCTTCTGAATCTCCTCAGGCGTAATGGGGACAGCTTCCCCTTTGGTGAGGTAGACATCGTCTTCGTCATCGCACCAAATCCCGTTTATTTGTGGGATAAATGGGGAAATGAGGTGTGAGCAATCCACTACTTCCCCGGTGAAGATGGCGTGAGTGGCCAACGGGTTGTCCTTGTTGTTGGGCTTACCCCCGGGCAAAGGAATTTTCCCGCTTTCAATGAGATCTTGGATAAGGTGCTTTAGTTTCCAACACTTCTCGGTATCGTGCCCCTTACCACGATGATAGTGACAGTAGGCCTGGAGGTTGTAGGCCTTAGAGCGACGCTCGGCCGGGATATTCGGTGTTGGGCCTATCGGGGTGATCAGGCCTTTCGATGATAACCTCTGAAGGGCATTTTCATAGGTAGTGCCTATGTCACTGAACACCCGGGGAGTGGTAGTTTTCTGGGATGAGGTATCGAGTGCATTTACCTCGTCGAAAATGCTACGAGTGGCAGCAGTAGTAGCGGGCTTGCTTGTTGATGAGCTAGCCCCTTGGTATCCCTTAGTGGAGGCCTTAGTGAGGCTTTCCGATCTTAGATCATCCTCGATTCTTGTTCCCATTTCAGTTAGGACCGCGAAGCTAGGAATGATGGCGTACCGGAGATGGACTCGGTAGGCTGGAAGTAGGTTCTTGACAAAGGCTTCAACCAGCACCTTTTCACTGGGCTTATCGACCATTTTGACGCTTTCCGCCCTCCAGCGTTGAAGGTATTTTGTGAATCCTTCCTTAGGTTCCTGGGCCATTACCTCCAGGGTGCGCATGGTGGTCTGGATTTCCGTGTTGTCGGCGTAGTTCCGAGCGAATTCCGTTGCCACCTCATCCCAAGTTTTTTATTTCTTGGGATCGAGCCGGTAGTACCAGGCCCTTGGGTGCTTCTCGAGAGATGAAGCAAACAGATGCTTGAACATGCTGGACTTAACCCCTTTTAGGGCCATAAATTCCTTGAAAGCCCGGATATGGTGGACCGGGTCTTCAGTACCCTCGAACATTGGCAGACCCGTCAGATTGAGATTGGTGGGTAGTTCATCGGTAAGTGGGGTGTAAATCCTAGCATTCTCCGTATGGATGGAGCTTTGGGTTGTCAGATGGACCTGTTCTTGCAGTTTGAGGACTGCACTGGCCAATGCGGCTAAAGGCCCGTCATCTTCGATTGAAGCGTTGGGGGTTCCCTGTTCTACGGCACTAACCCGAGTGACGATGGCGATCTGGTCCTCCCGCATTTGCCTCAGTTGGTCTTGGATTTGGGCCAATGAGGTGGTCAATTCATCTATGGCTTTTTGCGTCATGGCTCGAGTGTGGGGTGACCTGTCTGTAAGGGCACCGCGTAATCAGTAACTGACCCAGATCTTAGAATTAAAAGTACATCCCAGGCTAGGAAAAGACTAGACTAGAAGAAGAACGGAGACTAATTTCTAGACGGGTGACGCGTGAATGGTGGGCCTTCCTTAGGATTTGGCGAAGTGGGCCTAGTCCCGTTCGAAGGAAGGTCTATGTGAGAATTCCCCAGACTTTTGGACTCTAGTGTGTAAACGGACTCCCCTTTGTAGGAGTCTGTCCTACGAAGGTGGGCCGTGCCTTGACAAGTAAGGCGGACTGGGATGGGGTGGAAACCCGTGATATAAGATCGACGGAGTTTCGACGCTATGGACTCTAACTTATGACAAGACCCGACACTGTTAAATACGGGAAGTCCTAAGAAGAAGAGGGTTTTGAAAAGGGAATTTGAATTTGAAAAACCGAGCAAAGTCGGGTTGGAAGGCCCGATTTTTTTGAAAACCGAGAAAAATGGTTATCGGGCCGAGATCTCGGGCTTTTTTTTTGAAAAGGTTTGGACAGCATACCGGCTAAAAATAGGCTATTTTGAGTCAAAAATCATAAGTCCTAAATTCGGCAGCTTTCTGGGTTTTGAAAAAGGCTGGGTTTTGAAAAGATGTAATTTTTTGAAAATGACGGTTTTTGAAAAGACCAAAGAAGATCAAGTAGCATGTAGTCATAGAAACAATATAACGACGCCATGTATGCTCTTAGTCTAAGTCTCGGTCGGTCGAATAGGGTCTATACCAACAACGATGGCTTTCTCGTACTGAGGACGGACTCCCTAAGCCGAGTTGGTCTTAGGACATGCCGCGAAACCTAAACGAGTTCCGCCATCAAAGTCTTTAGTGCATCCAAGTGGGAATGCACCGTGGTATAGTGGGACGTCGGTCACAAGTAACCGGCCCAGGATAGAACGGGGTTATGCATGAATCATTGAACTAAAACGTGTACATTACTAATCGAACGATTTCTTTTCGAGTCTCACCCTGAGGATGCCGATGGTAAATGACACATCAGTTAATCCCCAGCGGAGTCGCCAAATTGTGGACATGACATAGGTCCACCCCGACGCGGCGAAGCGCGGGTTTTGGGGAGGCGATAGAATTTCCATATGAGATGGATCGAATAGAAGTTTAAATCGAAGTAGGAGTCGCCACCGAATTTTATGGTTATTCGGAACCATTCGAACCCACTCTATGTCGTAGTGGGCCATACTTAAAGCCTGGCCCATTTCCGATGTGAGAGTTTATCGGGTTCGTCCCTTAGCATATCGATACCGATGCCGACTGGGCGGTTAATCGTATATTGAATGACTCTCGTTGCCAATGGTTTCGGACATCCGGAAACCACGGTTCTTAGTAAGGGGTGAGGGTACGTGTTGGGAAGCTCAGCGAGAACACCCAACCCCGCCCGCACTTAGCGGCCTTTACTAAGATATCGTTCGGTTTTGTGTACACGCGTTAGTTCGACGATGAAATGATATGCAGAGATTATTTTCCTAATACATGTGAGGAAAAATAAATGGGTTGCTAAGTCGTTTAATGCATGTTAAACTAATAACGTCAAAGTTATTTTAGCATGTGAAGTTCGTTTTAGTCTAATAAAACGATAAAAAGAATATGAGAGAATAATTTGCTACAAACACGAGAAAACGGGTTAGTAACGATTGAATAATAATATATGAAATCGAGAAAACAAAAATTAATCGAAATCTGAAAAATACAGTTTAAAACGTCGTTTTGTATAAAAAACGATGTTCGAGAAAGAATAAAAAAAAATCGAAAAAGATGCGTGTGGGCCGAGAGCCGCGCGACTCGCCCGAGACTCATGCGGATCGCGTGGCGGCCTGATTTCGACAACGGTTTTTGGAAAATTGTGATTAAATCGCGTACGAATATCGCATAACTCGTACTCGACTTAATATTCTCGATATTCGTTATATTCGATAGTTGATTATCAAATATTTAGAATAGTTTTGGAAAAGATGTAAATTTAGAAATCGTTTCGTAAAAATAATAAAAATAAACGAACGAAAAACTAAAAAAATAGAACCGGATCACAGACTCGTGCGCGAGTCGCCTGGACCGGGCGCGACTCGCGTACGGGTCTGATCGCTTTTTATTTTTTGTTCGAAAATCATTAATTTTATAAATCGCGTACAAATATGGATTAATTTATACTCGGTTTATATTTTCGATATTTGTCATATTCGATATTCGATTATGAAATCGATATCGAATAGTCGGAATGACTTTAGAAAAGGTTTTGAAAAAGTTTGTTTTGAACAAAAAGTTTGAAAAGAGTTTTGAACGAAAAGTTTGTAAAAAGGATTTTGAACGAAAAGTTGTAAAAAATGTAACGAATTCGTCGAAAACTTAATATAATTCTTGTCAATACGATATTCGATTATATAAAATCGATATCATATTTTAAGAATATTCGATATATGAAAATAGTTTTAATAATATCGATATTAGAAAAATATATGCGATGAACGACCCATATTAAAATATGAAACGACCGACGAAAATAATAAAAAAAAAAAAAAAAAAAAAAACGTGAGAAAGAGGAAGAAAGGAAGAAGAATCGGGTTTGATTTACACCCTCAACCTACATGCTTTGTGTTCTCGGTATAAGGCTCGTCGGACGGTGGCTTAGACACGGGAGCGTCGAGATGATGCGGGTGAGTTAAGGTGTCGGTTTTTGGAGTGTTTTTGGTGTGTGTGTGCGGCGTGGGTTCGGCCGGTTTGGACGGGATTGGTTTCGTCAGATCTTTGGAATTATTTCAGGATTACGTCAGGATTTTGGATGTCGTTTTTGGCTGACTTTTCGGTATTTTTGATGTGTTGTTGATGTTATATTTTTTCGGTCCCTTGGATGTTGAAGGGAGGGTCCTATTTATAGGAACCGAAGTGGTCTTGCTTGTGTGACAAGAAACACCGGTTTGGATAGGAAATACGAGAGTTCGTAAGGGAATAAACTTCTCGTTTCTTAGTGAAGAAGCCAAAAATCTCGGCTGGTGGGGAGGTATTTCGGCTGTCCTGGGGTATCTCGGCCGAGTATTTTGATGCTCGGTCGATGTCTGATTCGGTTTCCGGATAGAATTCCTACTTGAGATCGAATTCTATCCTTAAACAGATTTGTTTAATATTTGTGAAGGCTGATTTTTTGGTGTTTGAGTCTGAATCAACCGTGTAGTGTCACGGCCAGCTCGTGTGACTCGGGAAAAAATATCTTTGACCGGGTTTGACTCGGTCGCTAAAAGACGGTTTTACCCCTGGTGACGGTTTCGACCCAAATTAGTGTTATTTGACTCGAAACGACCCACTGGGCCTGGATTTGAGGTTGGTTTTATGAAATTTGTACTCCTTGAAAAGTCTAAACCAAATGTCCATGATTACAAGCCCATATCCGAGTCTGTCAAAGCACGTTTACGTCCTATCATCATCGGGTGTTTGGCGGGAACTACTATAGACACCTGGCGGTCAAAATGTGGGTGTCTACACATGGGCGCTGAACGGGTTCTCTTTGTTGCTCGGCTTGTCTCCGGGCAACGGGATTTTCCCGCTCTCGATAAGATCTTGGATCAGGTGTTTTAACCTCCAACACTTTTCAGTATCATGCCCGTTACCCCGGTGATACTGACAGTAGGCTTGGGCATTGTAAGTTTTGGGCCTCTTTTCTACTGGAGGTTCTGCAGTTGGGCCTATCGGCTGGATCAGGCCCTTTGAAGATAGCCTTTGTAAGGCATAAGTATAGGTAGTCCCTATATCCGTGAATACCCGATTTGGTGTATTCTTCTTAGATGAGGTGTCGAGCAGGTTTACCTCGTCAAAGATGCTGCGAGTTGCAACTGCAGGTGTGGGCTTGATCGTAGATGAACTCGCCCCTTGATAGCCTTTGGTAGAGGCCTTAGTCAGGCTCTCTAGTCTCAAGTCATCCTCGATTCTCGTGCCCATTTCAGTAAGGACAGCGAAGTTTGGGATGATGGCATACCGGAGGTGGACCCGGTAGGATGGGAGTAGATTTTTGACGAAGGCTTCCACTAGGGCCTTTTCGCCGGGCTTGTCGACCAGCTTCACACTCTCGGCCCTCCATCTCTGCAAGTACTTTGTGAACCCTTCTTTGGGCTCTTGGGCCATGACCTCCAGAGTACGCATTGTAGTCTGGATTTCAGTGTTATCGGCGTAGTTCCGAGCAAATTCGGTCGCCACATCATCCCAAGTCTTGTATTTCTTGGGATCGAGCCTGTAGAACCAGGCCTTGGGGTGCTTCTCCAAAGAGGAAGGGAATAGGTGCTTGAACATGGCGGACTTTACCCCTTTGACTGCCATGAAGTCTTTGAAGGCCCGGATATGATGGACCGGGTCTTCGGTACCTTCAAACATAGGAATTCCCGTCAAGTTGAGGTTAGCCGGTAGCTCGTTACTCAGAGGTGAATAGATGCGAGCATTTTCGGAGTGGATTGAGTTGCTTGTTGATAAGTGAACTTGCTCCTCGAGCCTGCGAACAACACTGACCAATTCGGCTATGGGCCCAGTGGAATCAGCTCCTTCAACTGGGACCGTCTTCTCTACGGTGCTTAGGCGAGTGTCCAAAGTTTCTTGGTTAGCGAGGATGGAGGTCAATTGAGTCTCGATTTTGGTTAGGGCATTTTTCAACTCTTCCATCTTGCGTTGATGTCGGGTTGTGGCTGGCCTGTCTGTAAGAACACCACGTAATCAGAAACTAGCCCAGAAATCCCGGAATGGAAAGTACATCCCGAACGAGACTAAAAGGGAAATGACTCGAGAAAGACACCTAGACGGGTGACTTGTGAAGTGTGGGCCTTCCTTAGGATTCGGCAAGTGGGCCTAGTCCTGTTCGAAGGAAGGTTCACGTGAGACATCCCCAGACTTTTGACTCGATTGTGTTGACGGGCCCTCCTTCGTAAGAGTATGTCCTACTTAGGTGGGCCTTGCCTTAGTCTAATAAGGCGGACTGGGATAGGGGAAGAAGCTCGTGATGTAAGATCGACAGAGCTTCGACGCTAGAGAAACTTGACAACTTAAGACATGACCCGACATTGCTAAATATGGAAGTCCTAAGAGGAGGGAAGTTTTGAAAATTGAATATCTTGAAAAGGAGGATGTAATTTTTTGAAAAGTTGATATTTTTGAAAATGACTCGGAAACCAAGTAGCACGTAGTCACACAAGCATTATAACGACGTCATGTATGCTCTACACTAAGTCTCGGTCGGTCTAAAAGGGTCTATACCAGTGTACATAGTCTAGACGTTGATCGGGACGGACTCTCTAAGTCGAATTGAGCTTAGAACATGCCGCGAAACCCACTCGAATCGACTATGGACACCTTTTGACATATCCATGTTGGAGTACATCAATGGTATAGTGGGACGTCGGTCACCAGTACCGGCCCGGGAAAATATGGGTTATGCATGAACCGTAGAACTAACACGCGTATTGTATTTGTCAAACGATTTCTATTCGAGTCTCACCCTGAGGATGCCGATGGTAAGTCACGCATCAGTTAATCCCCAGCGGAGTCGCCAAATTGTGGACATGACATAGGTCCACCCCGACGCGGCCACGCGCGGGTTTGGGTAGGCGAATGAATCTCCATATGAAACGGATCGAATTGAAATTTAGGTCGAAGTGGAGTCACCACCGAATTTTGTGGTTATTCGGAACCATTCGAGCCCACTCTATGTCGTAGTGGTCCGTATACAAAATACGGCCCATTTCCGATGTCAGAGTTTATTGGGCTCGTCCCTTTGTATTTGATACCAATACCGACATTATCGGATATTGTGTATTGAATGACTCTCGTGCGCCAACGGTTTCGGGCATCCGGAAACCGAGGTTCTGAGTAAGGGGTGAGGGTACGTGTTGGGAAGCCCACAAAGGACACCCAACCCCGCCCGCACATTAGCGGCCTCTACTAAGAATTCGAATGACTTACAATACGCGCGCTAGTTAAACGGGAAAATGATATGCAAAGAGTATTTTCCCTAAACATGTGAATTGAATTGAAAAAGGGTCTCTAAGTCGATTTAATGCAATTAATTCTACGTCAAAGTGGAATTTAGCATGCGGGTTCATTTAGTACAATAAACGAACAAGAATTAAATTGACATGAGAAACAAACAAACGGTTAGTAACGGTAAATCGATATTAACGGTTTGTGCAAATAATGAATTGAATTGAATGATGTACAAGATAATGCATGGTTTGAAAAGATAGTATACACGTGATTTATTATGCACGTGTTGACCTAAGTCATAAAATACTATCGAATTTGAAAAGAAGGATGTACGACTCGTGTTTTGGTCGCTATGGGGTCACTCGATCGAGTGGTCGATAGACTCGATCGAGTAGACCCTGAAAAGAGGTTTCTGTTTTGCGTTACAAACCAGACTCGGCCGAGTTATTGACCAACTCGGTCGAGTACATGGCCACTCGACCGAGTCACTGTGAGACTCGATCGAGTGGAGGTCACGAAAAACATTCTGGTTCGATTTTGGGGTGCCACTCGACCGAATGGGCTAGGCACTCGGTCGAGTGCCCCCTGTACGAATTGTAATTCGTTTGCAAATTTAATTGTTGATTTTGAAATTGCTTTTGATTTGTGATAATTCAACGATTTTGCCGAATCGGGCATAAATATTGCACAATTTATGTTCGACTTGGTTTTTTTATAAATTGCGAATTTTGTTAAACCGAATATAAATATTGTTGAATTTACACTCGATTCTAATTTTGAATGCTCGTTGTATCCCACATTCGATTATTTGAATCGATATGAAATATTAGAGTGAAATAGAAAAAAAAAAGATAAATTGATTTTAGTCGTTTCAAATTAATTATCGTGATATGAACAAATCGCGTTAATTAATTCATGTGACTTGATTGTTAGACTCGATATCCAATTATGGAATTGGTATCGAATCTAAAATCGACGCTTACTTGAATAAAAAAGGACTTGATTCCCTCGACTTCTCCGACATCGAAATAAATCCCTAGGGATTGTGATGTCGAATCCGTGTCAATGGGTTTCGACCCTTATTGAAATACGATGTTTGCTTTTGAAAAATTGATGTGATATGCGAATAACAATAATGATACAAAACGATGTGAAAATTATGGTTGAAGTTAACCTATCTCAATAATCAAGTAATCGGGATATCGGAACAAGCGACCGTCAACGCTGTGTGCAGTACACTTGTATATTCGTGTTTCCTTATTCCGATATCACTCATACTCGACACAAATTGATAGGTATTTTAATGTTTTGATATTAATTATACTATCGATATTATGGTGCAATGAATAAAATAATAATAAAAAATGAAAAAAAGAGGATGAGAGGGAGATGAAGATGACGTGAAGAAGAGAGGGAGAAAAGAAAGGGTTTTGACACCCTCAACCTACATGTTCTTGTCTCGGCGCGGACTCGTAACCGTGGCTTTAACACAAGAGTCTTCGAGGTTTATGGAGGTTGAGTTGTGCTGGATCGGGTTGTTGATTCCTAAACTAGGTTTAGGGTTTTTGCTAGGGTATTGCTTAGGATTTGCTTAGGGTTTGATTAAGGTTTGTAAAAGGCGTAGTGTGTATGAGTGTGGTTGCTCTAGGGTTTTTTTCAAAAAAGTTGTTCAAAGTTGTTGCATGAGGGTTGCTTATATAGGAAAAGTTAGGGCTACGGTTTAGGGTTACTCGACCGAGTAGGCAGCTGACTAGGTCGAGTGGGCTTGCGCGTCAGCCGTCGGGCTTGAATAAGGGCTCACTCGATCGAGTGGGTGGGGCACTCGATCGAGTGGCCCAGCTGGGTCGCGCGGGTCAGTCTTTTGGACCTTGACCATGGATATTTGATGGGTTTGTGTCTGAATTGGGCTTTTGATGTTTGAGGGGTTGTTTGGTATGTCTCGGAAACGACCTTGACCGGGATTGACCCGATCGTGACAAGTCGGTTTTAATTCTGGTGTCGGTTTCGGCCCAAATTAGCCTTATTTGATTGGAAACGGCCCACTGGACCTGGATTTAAGGTTGATTTTGTGAGATTTGTACTCTGCAAGTGTGCTAGCCAACGATTAATGGATTTGAGCCCGTATCCGAGCGCATAGAAGCATGTTAGCGTCCGATCATCATCGGGTATTTTTTGTGAACTGCCATAGACACCTGGCAGTCAAAATGCGGGTGTCTACAAGTTCACTCTTGCTAGTGACCCTTGATAAAGTAAGGTATAATTGACCATTTGTGAAGACGGGCTTGGGAAGATAAAGATCGACCAACGTGCGACAATGATTGACCTTGACTTTTGTTGATCGTCATGGCAAAGCATATAGAAATTGGGAACTGTCGCCGAGTGAACCGAACTGGAAATTTGCTTGTGTCAGATGGTGAAAGTGACAAACGGGCAATATAAACTATATCATCACCTGCATGGCTACCCGTTAGCACCTTACACCGAATGACTCGTTCCGCTAAATCAGTCACAATTAAGCGCGTCCCGTTACACAACCCACGAAATTGATCAATGTTCCGAATAAGCATGACCACAACACCCACTTTCAAGCGTAACTCAAGGTTAGGAACCCCAGAGCACTTGATGTTGTTCAAGAATTCAGTGGCGTACATATTAGGCTCGCCCGGAACTTTCTTGTCCATACATACCTCATCGGAGTTTAGATATACCACTTCTTGACCATGAAGAAGAGATAATACATAGTCATTAATCGATTCAACGAATTTGTGTGTAGGTGCCAATAGCGCTCGTTGTTGCAGATAACCATCTTCCAACGGCCGATCCACCAGGTCAGGATATGTGTTGGATACAATTGCTGAAATAAGATCATTGACATTATGGATAAGAACTTCATTTGGGAATTTCACATCAACCTCGCCATCATTGCGTCCGCCTTCTACTCCATCACCGACTCTGAGGACCAATTCGAGAAGTCTCGTATCTCTAGCGCATTAGAAGGAGAGGCACCAACCAAAATCAATTCAACGCTATATATGAGTTCCTTTTTCGAAGGATTTTTGCCATGTTGTGAATCTTTCTTGTTCGATTTTCGCACCCACTTCCGCATCACCCTAGCTGTTATGGATACAACATTCATATTCTCGGTTATTTGGGAAATAGATTTGGCTTGAAACTGAAACGCCATATTTATTTTCGAGTTGGAGAATGATTTTTTGAAATGAGAGTGATGTAGAATGCATTAAATAGAATTGTAAGGGCACACCACTACTTCAAATCAATTTTAGAAGTTGAAGTTGGTTTTTTCTCCAAAGTAGTGGTGGCCAGCGGTTCACAGGGAAGTTGTACGCTACTGACAAATAACTTCTGAAACCGACGCGTCCAAGATTGGTCGGAAGCCTTTCATTTATGGTGTCGAACTCATCTTGGTGGATTCCACAGTAAGTACAAAAATTGACTACGTTAAACATTCAATGGTTAGTAAAAAATTAATCACTAATTTATTATTTCCGTCTCCTAGGGATCTACAATACAAGCTTCAATAAAACAAGTATTGGTGAAGACATTTAACAATGGCTACCCGTTAGCACCTTACACCGAATGACTCGTTCCGCTAAATCAGTCACAATTAAGCGCGTCCCGTTACACAACCCACGAAATTGATCAATGTTCCGAATAAGCATAACCACAACACCCACTTTCAAGCGTAACTCAAGGTTAGGAACCCCAGAGCACTTGATGTTGTTCAAGAATTCAGTGGAGTACATATTAGGCTCGCCCGAAACTTTCTTGTCCATACATACCTCATCGGAGTTTAGATATACCACTTCTTGACCATGAAGAAGAGATAATACATAGTCATTAATCGATTCAACGAATTTGTGTGTAGGTGCCAATAGCGCTCGTTGTTGCAGATAACCATCTTCCAACGGCCGATCCACCAGGTCAGGATATGTGTTGGATACAATTGCTGAAATAGGATCATTGACATTATGGATAAGAACTTCATTTGGGAATTTCACATCAACCTCGCCATCATTGCGTCCGCCTTCTACTCCATTACCGACTCTGAGGACCAATTCGAGAAGTCTTGTATCTCTTGCGCATTAGAAGGAGAGGCACCAACCAAAATCAATTCAACGCTGTATATGAGTTCCTTTTTCGAAGGATTTTTGCCATGTTGTGAATCTTTCTTGTTCGATTTTCGCACCCACTTCCGCATCACCCTAGCTGTTATGGATACAACATTCATATTCACGGTTATTTGGGAAATAGATTTGGCTTGAAACTGAAACGCCATATTTATTTTCGAGTTGGAGAATAATTTTTTGAAATGAGATTGATGTAGAATGCATTAAATAGAATTGTTAGGGCACACCACTACTTCAAATCAATTTTAGAAGTTGAAGTTGGTTTTTCTCCAAAGTAGTGGTGGCCAGCGGTTCACAGGGAAGTTGTACGCTACTGACAAATAAATTCTACTTTTTTTTCTTTTAATTAAAACATAACCGTCACATATTGTCCATCAAGGCGCCATGTAGGATACAACGTGGCATGATGAGGTGGATGAATGTGGAAGCATGAAATGTTTCTGCTTTAAAAGATTAAGATTAAGATTAGTAGTTTGATGGTCAATCTACTCTTTAGGCCAGAATCTGCTATTTTATCCCCCATTATATCATTTACCATACGGGGCCGTTGATTTTAAAACAACTTGATTCTTCTATAATCTGCTAATTAACAAACATTCTCTCTTTAATTTGACAGTCAAATCCGCTGATACAATTTGTTAATCGCATTCTGCTATTGTTATCCGTTATTACGAATTCGCTATTACTATTTGTCAAACAGGGTCTCGGTATCATGGTTTTGGAGCAATTCTAGTCGGGGAAGCTGTCGCCCAAAAGAACCCCCAATGAATCCAACAAATTAGAAACAACACACACAATCACATAGACTGATAGACGACGTGACACAAGAGCAGGCAGCAGCAGTTGGTGGTATAATCATCATCGGAAGGAACTAATAAACAACATCAGTCGCTCTCAATCCTCGTACTCTGCTTCTGCTTGACTCAAGTCAAATATACTCCTAACAAACAGAAGAAGAAGAAGAAGAAGAGGCGAGAATGGCGGAGGCAGAAGTGGGGCAGTTGAACCTGGTTGAGCCACCTCCGTCGCTGCCCACCCGCACCGTCGACTGCTTCCAAAAACTCGACCTCGTTGCTCATGCCTCTTTTGGGTACTCACTCTTTTCCCCCCTTTTTAATCTAGATCCGATTCTACCTTTTTTCATTTTCCCACATCCCCCCAAACGCTTTGTTTTTTAAGAGTCGAATCTCCAACCTCGTGATCGCGAGGTAAGGAAGCTCTGACTCAAGGTTCCGTACATTCCGGTTCGGTCATTGAGGACTTGGGGTAATGTTTTCAGATTTGAGTTCAAATTTCACTCTACAAAAAACCTCACTTTACTTGGTCATTGAGGACTTGGGGTAATGTTTTCCGGTTCGGTTCAGTCCGGTCACTTTATGCATTAGTATATTCGGTGTCTCATTCATTTGTTTAGCAGTCTATTCTGAAAGTGTTTTTAATACGTCAATTAATTGTCCTCTTGCATTTTGGTCTACTTTTTATCTAACTGCCTGTAACTACAATGGGTTGCCTTCTTTCTTTGGTTTTATGTCAAAAGAAAGCAAAGGTCGATAAATGATCATTGGGTTTTGTTTTGCACCCCAAATGTTAAATGTGGGCTCCGCCATTGACGGAAGAATATAAATTTACCATCTTTTTGTACTCTTATGTTACTATGGGTTCGATACTAAATCAAGCTATATCAATGAAATTATGTCGTTGAGCCAATGCCATCATTGCTGGAAGTTGCTATTAGTTTGATGCCTAACTTTGTTTCCTTATTGGCCTGATTGACAGACAAGTGTATATGGCCAAAGAAATCAAGACGGGGGAAATCGTTGCTTTGAAAAAGTTAAGAATAGAGGACGACAAAGAGGGGGTATGTCACTTATCTACAAGCTCAATCTATATGTATTTTTATCTGCAAAGATATGACGTGTTCCCAGTGATCCGCTTTGAAGAAGACGTTGCATTGCTATCATTATTTGTTTGTAAATTACCGAGTAAATTTGACATCGGTTGCATTTTTGGTAATTCTGAATTTCTTTTCCGCAGTTTCCTATTAACGCTGTAAGGGAGATCAAAATTCTGACTAAGTTGCGTCATGAGAATGTGATAAAATTAAAAGAAGTTGTGACTTCTGAAGGTACTTCAGCCTTGGCTACTTATCTTGTTCTTTTTATTTCACACTGCCTCTGATAATTCTTATTAGTCTTTTGAATGTTTCTTGATTTATGTCGAAGGTCCAGTAGAAAAACCTGCAAATGGGAAATCTCATTTCGGTAATTATAAATCTCTGCAGCATCTTTTTACGTATTTATATGATTATATCAGCAATTCAGCATGAACTTACTAATATGGTTATTAAGTCAATTTTCATATTGTCAGACAAAAACAGGTATTGCGGAAATGTGTACTTAGTCTTTGAGTATATGGACCATGACTTGACTGGCCTCTCTGAACGTCCGGGACAGAGATTTACTGTCCCCCAAATTAAGGTGATCTTGCGTTTATTAAAATAGATGATTGTGAGTTCGTGACTGTCTTTTTGGAATCTTGATATATTTGTTTAAAATTTGAAGTTCTTCTGTTATAGTGTTATATGAAACAGTTGCTGGCTGGACTTGAATATTGTCATGCCAACAACGTGGTTCATCGGGACATTAAAGGTACTTATCTGAACAAAGATTCTGACTCAACTGAAATCCTTATATATGGAGCATCATTTCTGACTTTACTAATTCGTTTCGCTGCACAGGGGCCAATCTTCTACTTGATAATAATGGAAGATTGAAGCTTGGTGATTTTGGGCTTGCATGCTCACTTTCTCATCAACATAAAGGAAACTATACCAATCGTGTCATAGCATTACCTTATAGGTAATTTCATTAGCTCAATGCCTTAAGAGCTCCTGTCCATGAATTCTGCCCAAATAGTCTGACTCCACTTGAAGTTCTGAAAATTGTGATCCGTGTCTAATTCAGTCTGTTTGATATAATTTGACAGACCCCCTGAGTTGCTGCTTGGGGCCACAAAGTACGGTCCATCTGTTGACGTATGGTCTGCTGGTTGTATCTTTGCGGAGTTATTGCATGGAAAACCCATCATGTCTGGCCGAAACGAGGTCAGTTTTGCTCTTTCAGTCTGTTATACATGTCTGGATGGTTAGGGGGTTGTTACTCGTAAATATAATGATGTCGACTCTTCCGTTTTCCTTTTATGGATTGGTCTGGTTTTACTGCAGATGTACTATTATAAAACTCCCTCCATTCAATTGGATTCACGACATTTTCAAAATAGTAAGTGAGATATTGATAAATGTTTTGAGTCCAAATGAATGGGAGAACGATTCAATACCCTCGAACGTTACAAAACATATTAGAAGAAGTATTTTTTTTAATATCACATCCATCGGTTTTTATTAATATCATCTCCATCATCCTTGGTGACATAACAGCCAGAACAACTACATAAAATTTTTGAGATGTGTGGAAGTCCAGATGAGAGTGATTGGCCTGGTGTTTCTCAAATTCCTTGGTACAATAACTTTAAGCCAGCAAGACCCAAACGGCGGCGCCTCCGAGAGGTTTTCAGATAGTATGTAGACTACTTTCTATTATTATATCCCCTCCTATTTTACTGCAACACATTACTACGGCTGCATGTTGCGTGTCTTTTACACTGATGACATAAATTTCTTTCTTTTCAAAATAGTAGTAGACAACACGGTCTCTTTGTGTTGCTACCAACACAGTGGTAAGACTGCATGTATATGACCCTCCTTGCCTCACAATATGCTGGAGGTTCAAGAGCCCTTAAGGTAGTGGAGTAGTGTGTTTGCTGTTTAGCGGTCCAACACTATTTTGAGTCCAATGCTTGCAGTCTAGTTGAAGACAGCTGAATTTCGTTAATACTCTACTTGTTAAACAGTTTTGATCCAGATGCTCTTGATTTACTGGACAAAATGCTGACTCTAGACCCTTGTAAGGTAAACCTATTTCTTTGGATGTTAGATTCTTGCGTTCATTAAGGGTTCAGGAGGAGTAAATTTATTCGTTTTATGTACAGAGGATCTCTGCTAAGGATGCGCTTGACGCTGACTATTTCCGTAGAGATCCCTTGCCTTGTGATCCTAAGTGGTATGTTTCTTCTAATTGTATCTCTAACATTGGAGAAATGGAGAATGTAACAGACGTCTTGATTAAAAACTTTCAGCTTACCCAAATACGAGTCATCACATGAGTATCAAACAAAGAAGAGGAGGCAACAACAGCGTCTTAATGAGGAAAGCGCAAGAAGACAAGGTTTGCCACATCCCCCACCTTTTATCCGTCTACCGCCCATTCAAAATGGTGATCAAGTTTCTCAAGTCCATCAGCCCAAGACCAGCCATATCATTAGTCAACCTAGACAGCCGCTCCCCCCTGCTTCTAGCAACATGGTTCACAATCCACACGTTGACTACAGACTAGCCAATAGGCATCCATCCAGTGTGAATTTGGGTGGAGGATTTAACCCACCCCAGACAACAGCACAAGTTGGGTCGTACACAGATGAGCCACCGGGGTTTTCACGGAGGGGTCCCATCCAAGATGTGAACAGTCGGAATCCGCATTATGGTTGGCAACGTTGAGGCAGTCATGAAAGTAAACAACTTCAGTCAGTATAGGATGTCATGGCAGTGAGGATAGACTTGTCATCTCTAGGCTTTTCTTATTTCTTCGGTAGTCTTTCTAATCTATAATACCATGTCGAGTGCTTGATGTGGTTGACTATATCATCAATGTAACTACAGGGTCGGACGTCTTTATGTAATTATATTGAAGTTCTTTCCCTTCATAATGGCCTGCCTTATTGTTGTGTTTTGGATCGTTTTTCATACACAAATTGGCAAATCCCTAGTCTTTATGTAATAAAATAGAGACGATGCAGAGTACATCATCACACACTTTTCATACAGAATATGACTTCAAAGTATCGAACAAAGGATACAAACATCACTTGATAACTCTAAAAGTTGGTTTGATATCTTCACAGCTTGCCCATTTATGGGTGCTAATGTGATGCTAGTAAACTACTCTGTATTCGATAATCAATAACCTCTGAACAGGCTCACACTTCTATAGGTACAGATTGCTGAATCAATCCTCTTCTTCAAGTCCCGAACCTCCGCATCAAAAGGAAAAAGGGGAGGTATAATTGAGAAAGAAATACAAGAAAAAAAAGTCAGCAATATCTACTTGACCAATCCTACTCTGTAGTTGCCAAACAACAGCCTCCTGGGTGATCAGCAAATTGGATGTCGGAAATTCAGCAAAAAGTTGTCTTTGACAGGGAACTTTCTTCACCAACACCCTGAAAAGCCCTCAGTTCATCTATGGCTTGGTATAAATCGTGCAAATTGTACCTCAGACTTCTGAGTGTTCTCACAGTGAGCAAATTGATGCATATCAAATGCTGTCACGATACTCCACTAAAATACAAGTCAAATTTTATCTGTGAATCTCTGTTGTATGGTCGTCAAATTATATATTTGGAGTTAGGACTCCACTTCGAGCACTATTTTCATACACTCGTATACGAAATAGCTTATGGCAGCAGACGGTAATACCTGCACAAGTTGCGGTTGATTAATCAGTTTAATGTAGCTAACTAACCTAAATACTCCATAGTGACCAACATACTTCAGGTTTCACCTATTGAGTTTGTCAGAGAAATAGCTCTTTTGTGTTGATGGCTTCGACAAGTTATTGACAGACAATCAATCTAAATTGCCTAAAACTATTCATTGCTTTTAGAGAAAACAGAAGGGTGTTTGTCAGTATTTGAAAAGCACAGATATCACAGAAGATTGCATCTCTTTCATCATAAAAATCACATGTAAATTTAATTTAATAATTCAACTGGATGAAAATATAGAGTACCTGCAACAAACTGGGAATCAATCCAGCATAAAGAGCAGGAACACCTCCTTGTTCAATAATCTTGACACATGTAGCAACAGCATTCAGCTTCTTTTCCTGCACTTGCAACTGAAGCTGCCGTCTGACGACTTCAAAAGGATAAGTAGCGGCCTCAGCACAAGCCCCTGCAATTGCCCCATAGATTAATGTTCTAAGCGGTCCTAGCTCCAATTGGTCAAAAGCATTGGCTTCTCCTTGTTGTTTCATGTTATCTGTTCTTATCATCCCCTCTGGTGAATGCAAATACGCTACTTTCAGCATATCATAAACACCATAAAACACTGCTCCTGAAGGAGCCATGGCTACAAGTGAAGGCACTAATCCCTTATAAAGAGACAAAAATCCCTCGGTTTGGATCATATGGCGGCATGTACCAATGACGCCACCTAGAGCTTCTCCACCAGGCGCGACCATCACAGTTCTGATCTGTACAAAATAAGCACCTCAACATGTTGCATGAAATGAAGATGATGAGTAGAGATGAACTGATTTGGTGCTCAGGAAATTTTTTTATAAAAGATATAAAGTTGGTATTAAGGTATTTAAACCTGGGAGAAGGAACTATATTATTTTACACTAATTTCAACGAGGATCAGGTTAAATCCTACAACTGCCTATCAATAGTCCAATAATCTTTCAGTTCCACAAGTCTGGTAGCCATTAGGCTTTACTCGGGTATGCAACTTAGATCACATAGGATTATCGTCAGGTGTGCATCTAATAACTTTATCAACGCACATCGAAGAATCGGATTCTTCATTCCTCATAAATCTCAAAACTAGAAAAATGAAAACCCTTACAAGACTTGATAGTTGAGAACTTGAGACAGAGGAAGTCAAATCCAGCTACTTCACAAACAAAGCATAATAGTGAAGTCAAGAAAGTCAGGCCACATACACAAAATGTGACTCATGCTTCCACATACATCAAGAGCATTTACAATAGCAAAACATGGAGATCACTTGTTTTGATTTCCATTTACACTCATTGGAGAGCAGAAAACAAATTTACACCCACAATAGCACAATTCTTTTAAATGTTCTCTGTTCCAATTTTTTGTCCCGCTTTTTTTATATCTACATCAGAATTAAATGAAAAAACAATTTCCCCTTTCACTCCATTTGCTATGACCCACTACAAATGGAGAGTTTTTTCTCTTTTGCCACCTTCACCGGATCACATGAAGAGTCTCCATTTTATTCTTTGAAGAGAACCTAAAGTGCATAAGAATACATTAATCGAGCTTTGAATGACCGATCATGGGCCAAAACCAAAATGAAGTCGTGCCCGAGCAAGGAATTTGGTTGTGGGACAACCAGCCAACCAATCCATTTTCGTGACCTCCACCAACCAAACCAAACCAAGTGTCCCTTCGGCCCTTCCTTTCCCTCCTCCCTTAATGGCTTAGTATCTACTCAAACAAACCTAAATGTTTACACCTTTCTCTGGTTCCCCATCCACCATTGTCATTGTATCAAATATCAGCAACAACAAATATGGCTGAGTGTTCAAGAACATTAAAGCAACCATATTCTAAAGTTGTGGCCACATTTAAGCTGTGACGACTAATATATCAATACCATGACCCTTGCTGTCTAAATGGCCATATTTAAAGCAACTCTGAGCCAATTGAGATTCAATACCATGACCCTTGCTGTCTAAATGGCTCGTCAATATCGAGTAACATTTTCAAAATGTTTAGAATAAGATGTAATGAATAGAGTTATTATACTATAAAGCCAGACCAGTACTCCTATTTTTAGACAATGGTCCCCAAACTAACTGTGCCTGAGATATTCATTATAAAAACAGTTAATGGGAGTAACATTAATAAGGTGTTTAACCCACATACAGTGTCCATAGGAAGGCAGAGCAAAGTAGCTGTAATTCCAGCAGCAGCACCAGCGACGAATCTCTCAAAATTTGTAGCTTCCTCATTTCCAGACAATTTGCGAAGGTAGTTTCTATAAGTATCATAAGCATAAAAGTTAACTGCCTTAAACGGGGCAGTACGAAGGATGTTGACAAAATTTCCTTTCCAAAAACCTCTAATTCCTTGTGTTGCAGCTATGGTTTTGATGAGCTCAAAAAGATGCTTCTGCTCACCGCGGACCATATACTCCAACTTCATTCTTTCTAATGGGGCAACAAAAGTCCTGGTTCACAGAAGATATCAGCGCCTGAAAGTAAGACTCTAGCTACCAGCAAGATCACACATGGTTGATTTAGTATCACAAATATCTCTAAGAACAATCTTATGTACTTTAAGGCATTCAATGAGTCACGCACTCATGTATGAGACAATCTCACAATTTGAATTTGCCCAACTAATGACATACTCCCTCCGTTCCATTTGATTGTTTGCATTTGCTTTTTGGACACTATTCGTACGTGAGTGAAATCGTCAACGTAACTTCTAATATATTTGATAAAATATAATCATGTGGGATCTTGTTTAAATTGTCTAATCGAGTACGTTAGAAATATCAAATTTTTATACAGTAATTTTTAGAAATACGTAACTAAAGATATAGACAAAAAAAACGTGCATTGGCAAGTGTGAAAAATTAATGCAAAGAATCAAATGGAATAGAGAAGTTATACTTCCTGTTTTAGAAGAAGGGATAAACTCAAGTGGTAAGAGCTCCCTTACTCAAACCGAGAGGTTGGAGGTTAGGTTCGATTCAAAAAAATATACTCGTGAAATAGAGCTTATTTTACCAGAATGCTTATTGTTTTCGTTTCACTCACAGCTTTCTCTACTTGAAAGCAATCCAGACAATGCTAAGAGCTGTAACTCAAATCACGGGTAATAGGGAAAAATGATTGCTCCTCCTAAAACCCTTGCATTGTTCGGATTTTGTTTGTGGGTCGCTCAATAAAACCAACCATTCTTATTTCTTTCAACCACATTCTATTTCAGAATGGTCAATCACTTAAGCCAACAACAACAAAGACTTTCAACCACAACTTTATAAATCCACAAGAAGAAACAAAACACAAAACATACACACCAACATATCCGTCACATCACCGTCGACATCTTAATCTAGTGATTGCTCCTCCTAGAACTGAAGAGTGAAGACCCCATCACCCACCGTGGATATCTTAATCTAGTGATTAACGGAGGCACATTGAACAATAGGTCTCACGATTCGATCTCCTCTCCCGTTTATTGAAATGGGACCAAATAAAGAAATGAAATGAAGAGCCCATCAAATCAAAAACTTACATACACACATACATGCAGTGCAACCCAGAAAAATACAATAGCGGAGAAGAAGAGAGAGAGACCTGGAGACCATGGCGGAAACAGCACCAGCCCAGAGATGTTTGGTGGTATTGAACGCGCCAGAACTCCTCTCTCTAGTCTCCTCGCTGAAATTAGCATCGTGCCCTAACAGGTGAACGGCAGCGGAATCTCCGGCGAAGCCATCATCGGAGTTGTCGTTGTTGACCGAGAAACTCACCGAGAGAAAGCCAGGACGGCGGCGAGAGCGCAAAGAGAGGGAGAGGGAGAGGGAAGAGGGGGAAGTGTTGGATGAAATGTGGTGGAGAAGGGAAGGCGAAGATTTGATGAAGAAGATGGAGTTGGTGAGTTTGAAGATGGTGTGGATTTGGAGGTGGTGATCTGATGATGAATCTAATAACTCCAACATTGCAGATTTCTGCAGGCAGTCAGTCAGCTTCAACAACAATCTTATGTCTTATGTGATGGCATCAGATTCATTCAACCTCAACCTGTGTTTTGTTTGATTAGAGTTGAAGTGAGTTAAAGAAACGGGGGATTAAGGGGAAGGTGTTAAGGTACTAGTACCATGGTGGGTTCAAATTAGGCGGAGGTAGTGAGGCAGTTGGTAGGGGACATAATGAGACACAGAAAAATGCAATTTAATCTCGACTTAGTTAATATTTTGTCAAAGTTTAGCTTTTTCGAAAACTTAATGATCAAAGGGCAAGTGATAGAGATACACTCATTGTATGAAGGCTTTGTACACCACCAATGTATGCATGTCATTTGTCCACCCAAAAGAATCTAACTTTTACAAGATTCTTCATTAATTCACCTCCCCACCTAACTCTCAACTACTTTCTCACCTAATCACATTTTTTTTTTGTTTGTTTTTTTTTACTTCAAATTTATTACTCCTTATTTTTATACGTGTATTTTTATATCTCATATTGTACGTGTATTTTTATACGGTGTTGTATTCTAAATGTATCTATACGTTAGTGTTATAGTGACATATTTTTATACCTCAATATGTTTTCTTACGTATTTTGGTATTTTATACGTAGGTTGTAGTTACGTATTTAGTATATTATTTTATTTATACTTTTTGTTTATTTATAATAGTTGTAGTGTATTTATACGGTATTTATACTTTATTTATACATTTTTATTTATACTCTATTACGTTTAGTAAACTTTATTTGCACTGTATTTTTATTTTTAATATTTTATAGGAATTTTTTAAAGATGTTTTAAAAACATTATTTTCAGAATGGATTTTTTTGGTGGTGTAACTATGTTAGGTGTATCTAGGATGTATACAGGCTAAAAGTATTTGTTCTTTAATTTTAATTTTCTTAAACTTTTTAATTTTTAAATTCTTAAGTCTACATTTTTTTACTTAAGCCATAGCCCGAGATAGTTTGTACTCGTAAAATGTAACTGAAGTGCAAATTATTTCATTAATAGCTCAGTTGGTTGTTGGGTTTTAGGCTGCGCACCGGTCCAAACCCGGACCGGACCGAAATTAAAAAAACAAAATCGGACCGAAATTAAAAAACAAAACCGGACCAAACCCGGACCGGAATCTCAAAATTTCGGACCGGGACCGGACTGGTTGACCCAGAATTTTCAATTTTTTGAAATTCCGGTCCAAAATTCCGGACCGTTTAGATCGGAATTTTTACGAAATAAGCATAATTCCGGTCTTTCCAGTCCAAACCGGTCCGAAATGGAAAAAAATCGGGTCAGGACCGGACCGGAACCCGAAATCGCCCAAAATGATGGACCGGAACACAGATCGGAATTTTTTATTTCGGGCCCGACCCGGTAGATTCCGGCCCGACCCGGTAGATTCCGGCCCGGTCCGGTCCATTTTTCCAGTCCGACCCGGATTTTGCACACCCCTAGTCGGGTTTGTTATTCCTTGAAAGTGTCAATGTTCGAGCCTTGATGATGACAACACTCCATTTTTTTTGCTCGTTGTTGTTCTAGGTAGAATTAATTTCGTACTCCAATTATACCATTTTTGTTGAATTCTTATTTTTTTAAGGTTAAAATAATAAATCCGTAAGCTGCAAAAATAAACTATAAAATGTTGGTAACTATAATTACGTAGTTGTTGAGAAGTAATGTAATAAATTACGTGTGTATACACACACAATATTATATTGTACTCTAAATCTAAGTAAACGATTTTGTTTAGACGTACGATACAACGATTAATCTTAGTAAATAATAATCATACGTCATTAATAATACATCACTTAGGCTAACGTACAAATAAACAAATTTAAGAAAAGTAATCAAACGATGTAAAACTGTATAAGTAATAATGTACATCTTAATAACAAATGTGCATTTCGCACCAAAAAAACAAATGTGCTTTAAAATACTTAAATTTAAATTATATTTAAAAACGTTTAAGTAAATACATTGTATGAAAAATAATCGTAACAAAAATTACACAAAATACAAACCAAATACCGAAGCTATAGGTACATGTGGCAAAAATACGAAATTATACAATTATAGTTGACGTACGTAACTGCTGGCCGTACAAATATACTATGGACCAAATACATAATTTATATCCGTATAAATACTTAAAATATAAACTCTAGTACTCCCTCACCTTCACTAAGATGTTCCACATTTCCTCTTTAGGAAAATTCACTAAGATGTTCCACTTTCCTTTTTAGTATACATCTTGTGGTTTTTATTGTTTGTGACCCCACTTTCTTTTCTTCCCATTCATTTTCCTCCACATGATTTCTCCTCATTGGTTTCTACCCAAAATCAAAGTGGAAGATCATATAGAAGGGGAGGGAGTATTGATTATTAAAGTAATATTAGCATTAATGAAACATCATTTAATAAGCGTAATTAATGATGGAATCTAAGTAATTAAATAAAAAAACAAGATTCTTCAACATAAACCAAGTGTAAGATTGTGATTGGTGTGTATGAGACCCTCTATACACCAAGTGTATCTCTAACCTTTTTGTGATCAAAGTTGAGTATGTAACACCTTGATTTTATAAAATAAATTAAATTAAAGTTATATTCATATTCATATTTCTATTTCTATTTTATTTACGATTTAACTCGTAATTCTTAAAATTATTATAAAACGAATTTATCGCTTAATCGTTTCAAACTCCTAAAATTTTATTTGACTCGAAAACTATTCTTATATTTAAAACATATTTTTATTTATGTTTCGATTCATTTTATATATTTAATTTAATTCTTATCGAAAGTCTGTTTCGACGATTTAAACTCTAAATTCTTTTTATTTATTTATATTTAAGTTCGAATTTCTATTCTCGGCTCGAAGTTCATTTATTTGAAATTTCGTCAAAACATTTATTACTTTTCTTTCGAGAAATCAATTTAATTCACTTTATCGAAAATTTATTATTTATCGGGAAATATCATTTCATCGTCTATATATTTATAAGCTTCGTTTTCGTCTCGAGTAACTCATTTTATTTGACGGCCCGATTATTTATTAATCTTTTTAACTCGTTTTAATTCGATTTGTGGGTCAGTCAATTTATCGTTACGGAATTCGTCTCTTTCCTATTTCATTTAATTAACCGTATACATCATATACGTATGTCTCGGAATCCGTACACTTTTTGGTGAATTGTATCCAAACCGCTTACTTTTACATTCATCCCCTTTTCTTTTGATCTCCCACATACACGTATACCCTTGTCATCCTATTCATTCCAACCGCTTCATTTTGTTTTTCCCATGTTCTCTTCGTTCTTATCAACCGCCCTCCTCCACCTTTCTCCTTCATTATCCTCGCCTGCCATCATCATCAATCAATCAATCTATCTCGGTACGCGTCCTCGGTTTCGATCACCCATGATTTCCCTCTCCGCGTGTTACTGTCTCAGTGAAGGTAGCACCCCTTTTCTTTTCCTTCTTCTGCTGCGTTTATATTGATTTGATTGTTGATTTCCGATGTACCATTAACTCTGCTGCTGTCACGTTGTTATGTTGCCGTCTCGTTTTATCGGGTTTCGGGTTTCGTGGTTGTTTTGCTATTGTCGTCTGCTCTTCTTCTTCTTCTTCTTTCCCATGTTTTCTATCCATTTAGTTATCGTGTTTCTGTTCCGATGCTGCTGCTATTTCGATGCTTCCCTCCTCTCCTTTTTCTCCTTTTTTGTTTTGTCGAATTTCTGTCTTCTGTCCGATGTTGTTGTTGTTGATTCGATGTGGGCAATGTTGTTTTGTTGCCTGCCGCTGCTATTTGTTTCCGTCTCCCTTCCTTCTCTGCCTGTTTTCATCTTGCTGTTCATGCGGTTTGTTGTTGTTTTCTGTCGTCCCCGATTCTTTTCTCCTCCTCCTTCCTCTTCTTACTGCTGATGTTCGCTGCTATTCTTCATCTCCAATCTTCTCTTTTTCTTTCCTTCTTTCTCTTGCTGCTGCTGTTGCGTTGTGTTAACTGTTGCGCTGCTGCTGTCCCTTGTTTCCTGCCTCTGTTTCGCTCGGTTCACGTCAATGTTTTAGTCGTCTAATGTACTTGTCTCGGTTCACATGTGGGATGTAATTCTGTTCGCACCTACCACTGTTTCACTACCGGTTGCCGTTTTATGCATCATTGTTGCTATCGTCATGTCCCTCGGTCTCAATCGTCTTGTCTCAATTGATGTTAGTTCGTTAAGCAACCGTCTATTCTGTTTTGTCACATTCTGCAGTTGTTTGTCGATGTCATTGCCCAATTCTACCGACTTACCGTTGTTCCTCTTGACCGGTTCGTTATTTGCATTACGTTTTTGTGTCACTTGACTCTTTTCCAACTTTCTCTTATTCTGAATCCTTGTTTCCGTGTCTACGTATTTCTGAGCCGTTGGAGCCTCAAGCTATTTGGTGGAACAAGTATGAGAAGAATCGAAGTTTGGACAAAAAGATAGAAGGACAAGAGCATTGACGATTTATAAGCGAGGTAACTTTAGGACGTTACTCGATTTTATATCGTATGTTTGAGTAGTAGTATGTAGTAAATATTTTAACTTCGGTTCTCTAATTTTAGCTATTTATTATTGCTAATAATATTATTTTTCTTTTAAATCGTATGCCTTATCCATATTTTTACAACTTTCGATATCGTTCTATAAATCGTTAGTAATTTTATTATTTATAATCGTTATAATATTTTGTTGATTATCGTGACACTAGTAACTAAATAATATCGATTTCATATTTTCGTCATATTTTATTAATTTATAACTTTAACTCAAAATCGTATTTTTATATTTTAGTCGAGAGTTGTATACTTGTTCAATAAACTAATTTCGTTTTACGAATTATATTAATAAATAAGAAAATAGTCGATTTTGTTTTAAATACATTTTTAGTCGAGACTAATTTTCCTAATAATTTCTCATTTATCTACGATGGATTATTTTTAGTAAGATCAGTATTATTTGTTGATAAAATCTATTTGCTAAAAATAATTTGAAAGCTTTATAAAATCTCGTTTAATTTATAAAACTCGTGTGGACTCAATTAATTTTTGATATCGTTTTTCTTAAAACATCTCTTTTCTAAGATTTATAGTTTTAACTCGATTTCCTAATTATTTATAAAATACTATATGTTGACATATTATATTTTATTTATATTTTGAGTAACGAATTTGGAAATATATTAAAGTTACGATAACGACGATAATAATAAAATATTAATTTCGTTAGAAATGCTATTTTATACATTTCACTAATTTTAATGCCTTACGTATTTTCTATAAGACTATTTTTAGTAAGTTTCTAAAATTAGTAAGTTTCTATTTATAGAAAGTTTCCCTTTTAATATAAAATATGTATTCATTCTATCCTCATATTATTTATATTGATTATATATTTTGAATATCGATAATGGCTATTTTGGAGTTATGGAATGAGGACAAGTGTATGGGTAGAGTAATACAGTCTAGGTTATACGTTTTGCCATCAACTATAAAGCTGGTGTGTCTATGTTGAGACGCATTGGTCGTTGAACTGAGCATGGTTTGTGTTCAGGAGTGTGTATATTTTGACCTTAAACTTAGATATCGCATCGTGTAAGTCGCCGTCAGGTTGAACTGGATTACGGTTGGTGTCCAGGAGGGGTGTACATTACTTAAACCAGGACCTCGCTGCACGCAGTCCTGTCATAGTTGAGTTGCCTAGTTAGAGACCGAAGTCTAATTTGTTTTGACTAAGTTCTCGAAGCTAGTTTGAGTATTGTCCTAGTGAAAGTCTATTCCGTTGCACTGATTGATTTCCATAACGCCATTTTTGAATATGATTATTATTATCGATTGATATTGACTTGCAGGTTTACAAATGCTTTAAGTTTCGCCGAAAACTTATTTTTATTATATCGTTTTAATGTTTTCTCATTTTAATTATTTTGATATAGTAATACTAATATTTTTCCATATGATATAATATGGCTGGGAGAACGTCCGAGTTATTCCCCACTGACGTGGCTGTTATGTTTATAACATGACAGGTATTTGCTGCTGGGTTTTGGGTGTGAGCTAGCGAGTAGCGTGGATCCTACTCTTTCTCTATTCATGTAATTTATGGATTTGTATAACCCGTTTGGAGAATATTCTATTTAGCCCTTTTGTTAAAAGTGGCCTTTGTATTGACTTACCATTTCTTTTAATAAGATATAGTTTGTCAGTGTGTTTTAATCCCAACTCTACACTGTTTCCGCCACTGTATTGCGTTAGATTTTCTAAGGGATTACAGAGTAATTATGAACTCGGCTTGACAATTTTGAGAAAGGCTCGAACCAATTACTTAAATTTTGTTGTTATTAAAAAAAAAGAAAAACTTTTTACGTTAGCATTGCTCGTTTAATATCATTGTTTCGTCATGCGTATCAAATATTCTTATTAACTTATGTAATACTTTTATACAAAATATATACCCTTTTCCTTCGAAACCAAACGCACCAAGACTCATTTGTCACTATTTACACGTCAAGACAATCTTCAATATTTTTGACAATTTACAAAGTAAAATATAATTATATAGGATCTGGTTTAATTCATCTTCATGAATAGGGTAAAAATATCAAATATTCAAAATATTTTTAGTGGTGTGTCCGGTTATGAAGAGAGAGAGTACATCCTTCGGATCCTAAGTTTATAAAATATTGAAACAAAAAAATTCGAAAATTTAATAGTAGTTCATAATAGTACTCCCTCCCATCCATTCAATTCTTTACATAAAGACCATTTTTGTAAGGGAAAATGATGGATCTACATAAACAATTGAATGGATTTGAGGGAGTATATAGAGTTGAGTTAGAGTTGAACTCAAGTATTAACTTGCAAGTTTGATTGTAACCTCAATTATTTGAAGCTGAAATAGGGTAAGTTGTGACGGTGGTCAGCACCGTAGGCGAAGGAGGTGGGGGTGCTGATTGATTCTGCTTACGAGTTACCGATGCTCACAGGACACAGAATATGTTTGGCCATGCGTCATGATGTTATGAGGGTCGTTTTTGGAGTGGAATCAGGTCAGGGATGAGTAATTAGATAAGGAAGGAAAGTGATGAGTAAGGGGCTGCAACTGCAATCAAGACGAGCAGCGGTGCGCGATGCCAGCAGCCCAGTAGTGTCCGTGTTTCTTTAAGAGTGTTGGGCTTACTGGGCTTTCTCTTGCTTGTGGCCCACCTCAGTTTTAGGCTCTTTTGACACTTTGTCATCCATCTTAATGTTATGGATTCAGGCGCCCGGAGTTTGTTTGGTCTTGGGAATTAAGTAAGTTCAATTAACCAAAGTCTACTTACTAAGGATGAATATCATTAATCTGAACTGAAAATAAGCGGGAAGAATATGGTCTTAGTTTGGTTTGTCTTTGTTTTTTGATTGATGAATTGATCTACTTGTCTTCTTTGAATAAAATAATTAGTTTTATTGTCTGCGATATTTGTGGAGATGTTTAAATGTTACTCCGTGTATGATATTTTATTTAGACGAAACAAAAAAAATGATCATCCTTAAATTAAAATTTCGTAAAAAGAGTTTACAGAGGAGTTATAGTTTGACATACGAGTATAATATAAGTCACTTTAATAACTGGTATTCATGTGATGGTTGTACCTGGTATCCAGGTGGTATTGGTAAATGGTAATATGGTTTGAACTATGAAGGTCTGATATGGATATACTGTATAGTCGCTAACGCAATTTGGGTTGGTCCTAGCTACAGTAGTATTCATAAATCATAACTCCTGACCTGACAGCATGCAATAATAAATAAAAATAAATAATGCTGTAATTATAATGGATTGTCAACCGCTGACTTTTAGTTGTGGTTGTGGGAATAATAAAATACGAGTAAATGCACCACTCTCATTAGTCTCAGGCTCGATCGGTGTATTGAATGGAGTATGAGGGAATGAAGTAGCACAGGCTCCAGCAGGCAGCAGGCAGCAGGCAGCAGCCCTCACCCTATCTACTCACTTCCCACCGCATCCCCTAATTGGACCGGACCATGCATTGCATTGCATTGCATATACTTTCCACCAACAACATTTACCAAATTAAACATCATTGCAGATTTACAAGTGTACATATTTTCATAAACAAAAAAAACAAGGGTAACTTCAAGTGGGATAAGTTTTCTTACTTTGATCGAGAGGTTGAGGATTCGATTTTCACCTGTGACGTAGTGTAATCTTCTCTAAACAAAAAGAAAAAAAAATAACGAAAAATATCCATGGTATTTGGATTAATTACATTGTATACATCCAACATACATGCAATGCAGGCTTGTTTCGCCTCTCATTACTAGGAGTCTATATGATTCATGCATGCTTCAAATAAAACCCTACGTCTATAATTAACCACACAACGTCAGTAGATATCGTTTCACATACATGACACCCATATGTCGCTACAATACGTCATTACAATACTTCTCATCAATAAATACGATGCTCCATATATAGCTTAGGTTATTAGAGTTTTATGGTGAACTGCTTTCTCATTTTTCCTTCCTACTCAAATTACTACCACCGACGCAAGCAATTATCAAAATTTAGTTCACGTATGTTTCTAAAGTATCGTCTTGTAGATCGTGAAAAGTCAAGAAGACTACTGTAGGTATATGAGAGGGTGGGACCGAAGGGGAGAAAGAACACAGGTAATACAAGATACAAGGGTTGTGTTTCCCAGGTGGCCAGTGGTTTTGATCAACAAGATGCAAGTAGGAACAAATAGAGAGCAAATTTATATAGTAGTTCCAATTTTTTGTCAATATAGATGTTATTTGGAAATATTACTAGAAGAGTAGACTAAATAAAAGCAGTCACAGGTGAATATAGAGCAACGTAGATAGGTTGGTAGGGGCGGAGGGTTATGTTATGTTTAGCCAAAAACAGTGGACAACCCGTGACTCCGTGAGTGTATGTGTGTGTTACTCCGTAGAATACAAGAAATGAGTCCTTTTCGAGAAGTCGCTTGCTCACATGCTTTCAGCTTTTTATTAAGAGTATATTTGCCAAATGCTATCCGTCAAATTTTGGGTTTGAACCAAGTCCACTACCACAGCATACATTCCAACAAAATATTTTTATATCTTCCATGTTACTCTCTTAACTTTAAGAGAAAAATACTCGGTCTGAGTTTCTATTATTGAATATTTATTTTTGGATGGAAAATTAGTCTGAGTTTCTATTATTGAATATTTATTTTTGGATGGAAAATTAAGAGGAGAAAATCAGTGGCTCAATACAGGAGAAAGAGATAAATGAGTAGATAATAGTATATCAGATATTTATAACTTAAAATGTAAAAAGAAAAAAAATCAAACTCAGCTCAAAAAAATACTTTGTACTCCCTTTTCTGAGTATTCTTCCCACTTTTCTTTTTGATCTTAGTTTGGTTTTCTTCCCACTTTCCTTTTTTGGAAATAATTTTAATCATTCTTTATTCTTCCTTCAATTCTTTATTCTTTTCACCCACACCTAAACGGCTAAACCCAACCCCTTTTCACTTTATACCCCACCTTTTACCCTTCATACCTCACTTTCTATTCATCTCTCTTATTTTATCTCCACCCGTATTATTATTTTACTCTCCTCCTTGATTTTCTTCCAAAAATAATTGGGGAGGAATACTCTGAATAGGAGGGAGTATATGTCAATGATAATAGGAACTCAGAGTAAGGGCTTGTTTCGTTCACCATGGGAAGATGAAGTTACCGGAAACTTTAAATTCACGTGAATTTATGTTTCATGAGAATTACAAAAATATTGTTTGGTTGCCAAATGACTTCATGCGGGAAGTTCTGCACACCAAGGGAGGCTTGGTGAGTAACTTCTCTATTATAGAGGAAGTGACAATTCCTGGAGAGTGGTAATTTCCATGAAGTGGGCAACCAAACAACTCCTTGAAAATACACTTCCGGGATCTTGCACTTCCCGGTAATTAGATGAGTAACCAAAACGAGCCCTAAGTATATCATTAAGGATTTGCTTGAAATGATGTTATAATTAAAGAGTAATGAAACTGAAAATGGGAAGAAAATTGAGGACAATGGTGAATGGTGGTAGTATTTTATAGCGTAAAAAGAGGAGATGAGAACATCAACCCTGATAACCATATAAATAAAGTAAGGGAGCGTTTGGTTGAGAGGTTACAAGAAAGAAAAACGGAATAAACGTCCTTCATTCCCTTTGTAGTGGTTTGTTTTCACTTTTTTGCATTTCTTTTCTTCTTCTGTATTCCCTCTCAAACACCATACTCCTCTAATTTCAATCCCCCACTCTCGGGTTTGGATTTTGTTTCCTCACCCACCCCAACTCATCACTCACCACCCTAAAACCAGGCCACCACCAGTCCGGCACCACCACCAATGTCACAGCCACCGTCACCACTCCGACACCACCACCAATCTCGTCCCTACCGCCACCCCGACACCGTCATCACTTTATCATTTCTATTCCCTATAATTTCTAAACAAATAATAAGGAAAATATATATTCTCTTTCTCTTTGTCATGTTCTAACCAAACGCTCCCTAAAAATATACAGATGGATGAAACGGAGTCATGGAAAAGAAAAGAGAGGGGAGAGATGTTTGTGGTGATGGGCACCCCAAGGTAGGTCGTGATCAGGAGCTTTTCTGATAACTGTGCCCCCTCCTTCCTTTAACTTCTCAACTCTCTCTGCTTTTTATCCCCCACTCCTTTTTTAATAATCATACTACCTCCGTCCCACTAAGATTGTCACATTTCATTAAAATACTCCTCTCAAATAATAGGGAAATGGGACAATCATTTAAGGACGGAGGGAGTATAAATTAGTATCCCTATGTCACTCACACACTCCCACATCAACACCAACACCAACAATAACGTTCCTTTTATCTTCTTAAACTAAATCTAATACTCGTACAGTACTACTACTACTCCGTATCTTGTTGTTTGCATTGTTTACCCAATTGAGTTAGTTAGCTGCTACTCCATTGTTTCTTTCATTCATGTAACTTCTCCCTTCTCCCTTATTCTCTACAATGGCCACTTCTACCAGAGAACAGGTCAGTCACTCACTCTACACATTCATTACTTACTTACAACCACCACTATCATCATCATCATCATCCATTTATTATTTTACTATTATTAACATTAATAATGACTAATTACGGAGTATATTTGATGATTTGGGTTAATCATTCATTTATATACTCACTCTACATTGATTAAAGGAAACCCCATCCCCATGTCAATGTTCACTAATACTTTTCTTAATTTCGGCCCAAAATGTGGAATCTTTCTTTCTTTCTTAAACCCCCTCCCTCTGCAACCAGCACCAAACAAATCTCATTCTATTTATTTCTTCTGATTTCTACTTCATTTTTGGTTTTGCTTCAATTTAGACCTCTAATCTTATGATATTTGATTCTCTCTTCTGATTTCTCAACTACATACTTGAATGGCTAATCAGTACAAGTAGTAGTAGAGCTAGTAAATATAGAGTGTAATTAAGGAGATTAGTTTGGTGTGCATTGATGATACTCTAATCCCAATCCCAATTGTACTAATTATAATTATGATTATTCTACTTTACACAATTGGGATTACAGATGGATAACCATGTCAATAATTGAAGTTAACTTAAATGACAACAACTTGAGAGTTTGTAGATGTTGACTTGAATAAACAAACAAATGTTGCCTCATTTGCTGCAAATTGGTGATGATATACTCCATCATATAACCAGGAATTTTGCCGAATTTTGGTGTTGACTGAGGAAGGCAAAACCATGGGAGCAGGAACACCAAGTTCACACCCCGGGTCTCGATTGGAAACTCAGGATACTGTGGGATGCCCAGACACGTTTCCTCCTTTCGTGGTAACTGTGGATATCGAGCAGGGTACTACTACTACCACCACTACAGATGTATCCAAAATCAACCAAGATTCTTGCACCACCATCAAAACTGATGTTGCATTAACAGTGAGTCTTAGACCCACCCAGATGCATACTGTATCTGTCATCTATGTTTTTGTGTTTGTGGCTGATGTGGTTATGTATCTTGCAGAAACCGTTAAGAAGACAAAACAGCTTACAGACAGGAGGAGGAGGAGGGTCTATACAGCCTTTGATGAATCACATCTTAATGTTATTGAAGTTTGATGCCAAGGGTATTCACATCTTTACCTTACATCTCTATCCTAAACTTCAAATAATGACTTCTTAATAGAATATAAATGTATAGTACGGAGTAGTAGTTTTGGTTGAGATGGCCGTGACCAAAGGTCACGGCTTCAAATCCCTACACCCTTGAATATCTCTCAACTCTCAAGCAGAATTTCAGCGCATGGTACGGGGAGCTTGTGTACTAATCACTCTTCAAGCCCAATTTAGGTTTGAGCGAGGGGTATAATAGAATGTAAATCTATTCGTTGAGCCTCAACCAAAACCTTAAAGTTTTGGTTAAGATGTTCATCTATTGCTTCTTATGAAGAATTATTTTGATATTGAGCCTTAAGGCTCTTTCTTTATTTCTAAAAAAATTAAATTTTGACAGATAAACAAGGACTGGAGCGTAGTTACGATGGAGCCAATAACAGATGGAAAAAATGCAAGCGGCCGAGTTTGTTCGACTCACGTCGAATAGTCCTCCTCTTCTCCATACTGTAAGCTTTTTTTGCATTAATGTTACATGTAACATGTTTGTTCAATTTTTCACAAAAACCTGTTTAATCCATCCACCCTCCTAACAATTCATTCACATGATAAAGGTATATGACTATACGTACCTGCCATTGTGGTGCTATTTGAAAAAGTAGGTATACCTACCATTGCTACTGCTTCCTTTTTTGGCCTCCTGCTAATGCCAACACTTTACAATTTGGAAATTCGCAAATGGTTCCTACGGTTGACGTTAGATCTGGTCATTATTATTGATGCAATGTTATCCGGTCATTTCGAGTACATCTATTTGGGATCATATGCCATCGGGTGTTCAAGGATTATGGCTTCACGAATTGATAAAATGACAATGTGGTTTGCTTTTATACATTATACTTGTAGAGCAGTAACGAATAAGCTCTATGCAATTGAGTTCATGCACTCTTTTTTAGTATGACTGCAATCTATGTGCTGAAGCCTATGATTTTTTCATGTCGCAGGTCGAGTATGGGAACCTTGGTGCTGATCTACCTGACCCTAAGAGTGAGACAAGTTAGTGACGGTTACATTCATGGTTGAGATCATTTTTTCGGTTTTGTATTCCCTTTGTCCTCTTTTTTTTCCATCTTTTGCTTTAATCTCGAATACGGAGTACAATTTTAGAATGTACATAAGCTCAATTCAAGCTTACTTCTGGTTTTGATTGTCGATGCTCCGTAATTCCAAAGATCCAATTGCATAAAAGCTTACTTGACTCGCATTTGTTCTGTGAAGTCTCATCATGAATAATCAAGGTTTTCTGAACTCGGCCTGGTTGTTGTCTGGTTAAAGAAATAAAGAATGGTGTGGATGCATGTGCTATGTAAAGTTGTGGTTTTTGTTTCCAAATACTCCGTACTTTAAAATAAACAAGTACTGTACTATGTAAATGATTTGAGCAAGGGCTATGTAAACGAAACGAAAAGCAGAATCCAAACTTTCTTACCTCCTGTAAAAAAATTCCGAATTCAGTTGCCCAAGAGATCAACACTCGGCAGAATGCAACTTCAAAATCAAACTCAGAACTGAGATGGACAAAATCAGCTATGGAACTCAGAACATCACTGAAAATTATTACAGCCTCTACCTTTTGAGTAAATGAACACGTATTGTTCTATGCAACATATAAACAGAGCCCGCCCACCTGCAACAACCTCTAGACCAGACCGTCACTACCAAGTGATCTCGTTGAGGTCATTCATATCCATTGGTTTCTTTTCAGAGCTATAGATTGTGAACCTGGTTTTGTCTTAGCACGCGCAACCACCTCCCTGTTGTTCCGATTGAGATGAATTGCTGTAAGGTTTCAAGTTGACATCAACCATGTCGTCCTGCTTTGCTGATGAAAGACTTTCCATCCCTGGCAAGGCCGAGGCTATCTTACGAAATAAAGGCTGTTACAAATTTACTTCATAATGTCAGTTTTCAGATAGCCATGATCCATGAAGCATATTAGAGTCAAACATATATGAGTATATGACCTGTTTGAAGCCCAACTTTTAACTCCCAAAACCCAACATGATAGGACCGGACCCGGTAATAAAATGAGTCGTACACAAATCAACTCTTTCTTAAAGGGTATAAGTTGACCCGCACTGACGTTACCACTCTGACACCAGACAAGCCAGATTAACATAGGACCTGATTTGACCAGAAACCAACCTAGCTGGTGCCTCTAATTGAGTGAAATTGATGTTTATTGGTTAGTACTTTTGGGACATAGTAGTAGTACCTTGATGTTGAATCCTGCTTTTGCACTAGTTTCGATGAACATCACGCCACATTCACGGGCCTTGTTATCTCCTTCTTCTATAGAGACTTGCCTGTTCAATGACAATAAATTGTACCAGAATCAGTTTGCAGTTTGAACAGATGAAAACACCAGATCATGATGCAGGCTGATAATTTGAGAGTACTCGTAATACACAGGATCAAGGAAGTTTCAAACAAAAGAGGCCAGGTCTCCTACTTTATCATGCACACTCCTCTCTCATCAACAAACCAAAAGGATGCTAACAATGACAATAAGATGGGAACATGCATACCCAAACGGATGATTGTTCGTTTGCAGTGACTAATGTGTAAGATAGATATTGATATCCGGTGATGGAATTTAACAAAGCAGAATTATACGAGTACCTTTTTTCAACTAGATCGGTTTTATTCCCAACAAGGACAATAATGACATCGCTGCCACGTTCAGTCCGTACTTCCTCAATCCACTTTGATGTATTCAGAAACGATTGCCTAACTGCAGGATAAAATTCAATACAAAATTTCACCCCACATTATTTCTATAATAGAAGAAATATAATCCAAGCGCAGCAGTACTTGAATCCAGTTTACACACACACACAAACGCATCAATCATGAAAATCTTGAATTGATTGTGTATGAACAGAATGGGAAACTGTCAGGATTTGTTGAATTAATGTTAACATGAAAGCTGTGATGAGACTCACTAGCAACGTCGTAAACGACTACAGCAACAGAAGAATCTCTGATGTAGCTAGGGATTAAACTCCGAAACCTTTCCTGTCCAGCCGTGTCCCTGCAGACATACAGTTCTCAAAATCAGCTACCTACCGAGTACCGAGTAGTATATATATAGCTGTGTTACTCAGAGTATCGAACACGGCTATTCTCCCCAAAAGTTTCAATTTTTTGGTCTAAATTGACGTGTCGACACAGCATCTAAATTTGAAAGTTGGTTGTGATTTGTTACCAGAGTTGCAAGCGAACAGTGCGATCTTCAAGATACATAGTCTTTGACAAGAAGTCAATTCCAATAGTAGCCTGGATGCAATTGACGACACATACATGGTGTTAAGTTAACGTAACGGAAATGAATTGATTGATTGATTGAAGAAAATAGGGATGATGATGATGAATTCAATTGAAGGATCTATATCAAATAGAGAATCATCGAATCAGGGAGGGGGAAGAAGGAGAAGACGTACCTGATAAGTGGTGTCGAATTTGTCGTACATGAAGCGGGTGATGATGCTAGTTTTACCCACGGATTGATCGCCGAGGAACACCAGCTTGTATTTGGCCAATGGAGATACGACCGCCATTGTTGTCGGATTTTAAGCTTTTCTGTTTCTCGGGAAATAACGTCGATCCTGCGCGGTGAACAGCGGTAGAGAGAGAGAAAGATTGGGAGAGTCAGAGAAACTACGGCATGCCTGAAAATGAGGGGGAAGGGGTTTCTTTTTAACCGCCCTTTTTTAATATACTCGTATTATATTATATTAGTATTATTTCTCAAATGCGGGTGTAGTGTAACCGCCAAATCTGACGTCAGCACCATTTCCGTATTTCACCTTGCTTGCATTCTTCGTACTTTGCATACTTGCATGACTTGCATAGTTGCATCTCATTACTCAGAGTCTTATCTGTTTAACGCAAATTCTTGTTTGTGATGGATCAAATATTATGCACATGAGTAGATAAATACTTGTATAAAACATTTGCTATTTTCGTTGCATTCTGTTTTTGTCGAAATCCACGAAAATTATGGTGGAATGATCTCTCATTAAGTTATTGAGAGATTTTTTTTCTATACCTTGGTATGCGTTATTAGTACCTCTTTATAACTACACATCCCTCAAGATAATGAATTCATTTTGTACTTGTTTTTATAACAAATGTAACCCTTTTATGATAGATTGTGACCATTTTTATTAGCATACTCTTTTCACTAAATGTACCTATATTACGAAGTATTACTTTGATACCATTATTACGTTCATTTGTAACTGGTCTCTCAATAAGTTTAACCAGAGAAACCTCTTTTAGAATATGTGCTCATAAACTCTTGACAATAATGAAGGAAGTATGCTTTGAAATCTTTATTTAATTAACACTAAACACACGCTAGAAAAATTGCTCCAATCAACTAGAAGTGCAAGGGACGACTATAGTTGTATATTGAAATTATAGAAATCTAATGGAGTAGTAGTCATTGGTAAAAAAATCATGTTGAAACTTTACGGTCAACATACGTTTAGGTGACTTTGAGTGCGTCGGCTATCAAAGACGGAAATAACATACAGTAGCATGTGTAAATCAACATTCAGCCGCAGGTTCCGTATGGATTTAATTCACTTCCACTTTGCCATATTTGAAAGGAAATTTATAAACCTTGCCGAACACCAGCACTCGCAATTTACTCTCAAACAAATCTATTTTATCAAGAGCCTAAACCAAGCAGCAACTTCCTCCCCCTGAACTGAAGTACTGAACCAGTACGAAGTTACCTGATGATCGAGTGCCATTGCCATTTGCCAAGCCATTTCTAATAGAATTGCATGATTGGTGAAACGTAAACATAGACGATTTAGTACAAAACTTAATCCACCCAACAATCGATATATTTCAAGTTGTCGACCTGTGCACAGAATATCATAGTACTCATACAAGTTTACTACCAATTTCTTTGACAGTGTGACTGATCTTTGACAGTCCTTTCCTCTTGTATGCTTCTCTTTAATTCGGTAAGCACGCATACTACCTAGGTTTTACACAAAACAATGAGCTTCCCCAAGATTTTGTAAATACCGTCTAAGCTTCCTTCTTTTTGACGCGGTAAGGGTACTTCTGATATATTGAAATGCTGGTAATGACAAGTGGAAGCGCCACCAGGCAGTACGGAGATGGTGGCTTCCCGTCAAAGATGAATTGCAGCAATGCTGTCACAAGAAGTGCTGAAACAATAATGAATCCCTACAGAAATGAAAATGACATCTTTCAGAGAGCAGACCCAGTAATGCTCGGTATCAGTAGAACTACACCACAGATTGCCAAAATGTATCAAATCAAAAATAGGAACCGCTTTGCTCATGTAAGACTATATAGGTCCAACTAGATAAAAGAACAAATCGATTTAAAACCAGTTATTATCAGGTTAGGTCAATTCATCTGAGTATGAGGCAGATCGTGTATGAGTCGCGAAAGGTTCTTAGCAGAGATTTCATCATATTCTTTCAAGTTTGGAGCGATAATTTAAATTTATTATGCTGAATGTAAAGTCAATCATATTTGGACCATAAAGCTATATATTTCATTGTTGAGTCATCAATCCTGGTCGAGTTGTTATTCGAGAGCCATCTTGGATTGGCTCAGTTTGGGTTGCAACAGTCATCAAACTGGCCTAAAGTTGGGTCCAGTTCACAATATTATGAGTTCTATTAGGTTGGGTTCTAGATGGTTTGACTCCTACGTGTATCCAACGGACTTCACTGACAGATCTGTTCTTCAATCTACCCAAACTTACCTTCCTGACACCACCAGCATAGGTTGTGACTAAGCCCACAAGAATTCCACCAAGAGCATTTGCTATTACAGGGACCTGAAATGAAAGAGCAGTATTAAAAGATCCATGTTTATAATGATATACAGAGTATGTCACTGAGCTCCTAGCTCTTAAGAGTCCTAACTGCATCATATTCCAAATTAATAAACGACGTACAAAACATGGGTGGTCCAGTGTCACATCGTATATGTGTGGAACCAGTAGCCTGGTAGTGATGATGTTGTAACAGTAAGAAGCCATAGTCCTAAGAACTTGCTCTGGCTTAATCCCTAACCTTTGCCAATAAAGGATAAAATCATATATGCACGGCTGGCCGTAAATAATGAAACTTAATAAGACAAATAACAGTAACTACTGCAAGGACGTTTCAGCCTCAGAGACAGATTTCACAAACCCAAATGAGCTTAGCAGTCGGCCATATCTCCCATTTTATGAACAGATAACCATTTTCTAATATTAAAATGTGTTCTGAATTGACATCATTTAAAAAATCTATGTACAAAAGAACCTCTTTTTTTTATAAATATATTTTACTAAATACCATAACGATACAGAAACACACATGAGACCGCCTCGTAGGGAGATTTAATTTAATATGAGGGCCAACGCGACTTTTGTTTCTGTGTCTCAGTAGCGCTCATTAAGGTCTTTCCCGCTTTGGTGTCAGGAACTCCAATTAATACGTGAGAAACTGAGAATTACTGACTTTCAGTGAGAAATCCAACCACTTTTTTCCCTCCAAACTTAACCTTTGTGAGTAATTGTGAGCTTAACTTGACCTTTGTGAGTGATTCCATATTAAAGATTTGACAGATAATCCATCTAAAACTCCACATATTTTCAACACTTGACCTTTGTGAGTGATTTATAAAATAGAATCATTTCCGAAGTTTGCAATTTGTGAAACTAAGCCTTCCCAAATTATAATTATACTCTTGTTAAATAGTGTTTTGTTTCAAAACATAATCACCACAGCCCTCTACTTCCTCTGCCTTTTTGATAGGAATTCCTGAAATTTAAATGAATTTACTTAAGATAAACGAATATGGTTATTAGTCAGGTTTCCACTCCGGCTTCCCAATCTCAGTCCCAATGAGCAATTCAGAGCCTGAATTGTTTGTGCATTTCAAAAGTGAACTCTATGGTGTGTGCGGGTGTTGGTGTCGGTGGGGGTGTGGGTGGGGATATCCGAAGAGCAAGAGCAGCTGAACTAGGTAATAGCTGCCATTTCAACTATTTCATAAGTAACTCGGATATAACCTTCTGTGTAACAAAGGGACCTAAACCCAACATTGCAACTAACAAATACTCCACAAGTTGAAAGCGTGAAATTATTACCAAAGTCAACAAAGTCCATCCACGAAAGAATCCATGACTTCTCATAGCATCTCCATCAGGGGACCTGGACAAACTAGCCAACAGACACACACTTCCAAAAAATGACATTTCCATAGTCATCAAGTATGATGAATGCTTCTTGACCTATAAATGTTATATAACGTCAACAACATCACTTTGAGAGACATGCATATAACATTGATGAGATGTGAAGTTCAAGATACCTGTGAAGCCCATTGACACAGAGAAGAAGCTAGACCTGAAAGCACAGAAGCAACCAATACAGGAACAATCCCATAGAACAGCACTTCTTCGGGATTTTTGCTCTTAGAACCTTTGCTTGTGCCTTCACCGATACTTAGAAGTACAGCAGCAACTATCAACAGGAAAAGAGCTCCTATTTGTTGGATTGATTGTTTCTGCCTGCAAATGATCAACCAATAGTGATCTTCATGGGATACTTCAAAGTTATAACCGCTAGGTACAGTATTGCGTGCATGTGGAAATCTGGATTTTCATTAGTTTTTTTTGAGATCGAAATGTACAACCCATCCCCCGGCTCCACCACCAACAAACCAAGTGCTTCAAATGGTGCAGGATGAAAACCACAGAGTTACAACCCCCCCCCCCCCCCCCCCCCCCTAGTGGAGGTTGTATCCAATTGACTCTGTTGGGCAACCAATGTCAATTTCAGAGTTAATGTCGACCATTATGAAGATAGTATTTTATGATACTCCGCAGATGACAATGCCAAGCCAAACTCAGTAAAAAGTTAAAAACAAATAAAATCGTGATAACGACATAAGTGTTACCAACAAGTCAAATAAAAATCAGAAATGTATTTGCACTAGCTCACAGCCTCACAAAGTCACAAGCTAAAAGTTACAAAATAAACAATACTACCCTGTAGATAATCACTGAGAGCAACAAAGAGGCAACAAAAAGATAAGAAATAGAGACAAGGACCTTATGTTGACTAAACAAACACTCAATTGATGGCAAAAGAAAAGGGTTTCTGAAGGGGCAAAACATATCAATACTACTGACTAAATACATACCTCAGTATAATGAACCCGAAAAAAGCCGTAAAAAGTAGCTTAGTCTGATTCAACATTGAAAATGTAAGAGAGTCGAGACTTTTGTAAGAGATCTGCAGCAAACTATTTTGCAGAGCATATATTGCAGCTGGAAGACCAGAAAAGGCCAATGCACTGAGAAATGACCAGTTTTTGAATACTTTTCCCAAACTCCCATTGATTATGAGAACAATGAAAGCACATACAACCTGTAGACCAAAACTGTGAAACTGAGTCATCCGCAAACACGTACACCATACCAACCAACACCTACAGTACGAATCTACGAGGCTCACCTTTGCCACTTCACATGCCAAAACTGAAGACGTGACAATTACCTCTCGCCTACACGGGAAAATTAGCAAAATCAAAATCTACTCAACATAGTTACATAGTTATATAAATACATCTTCGTTTCTCGGGTTTCCACTACTACTACTACTACTGTGATTAAAGTATTCGAACTCAGTTCAAACAACCAGCAAAATTACAGTTCTAAACATGGATTTTCCAGAATATGCAATTCATACTACCTATACTCAGAATGCGGTACAAATCTACGAGATCAAATGGACTGTAAAAAGCAATTAGGGGCGAAATCAAAGAGCAGGTAAATACGCAGTGCGTAGTTCGTTACAGCAGCAAAAGCAAAGGCGAACATCATTTGCAAATTCAGTGCGCATAATTGTTGAAATTGAAATAATTAAAATAGCGAAAAATTGATTTGGAAGTGAAGTTAGGAGAAAGAAGAAACCCGATGAAGCGCTTGGAGATCAAAGGCTGAGAACCGTACTGAAGGGTGAGAAGACCAGAATAGACCCAGACCTTTGCGTTGGTGCCTTCGTTATCTACGGACGTCGTCGTTTTGGGGGGTTTTTGCTTGGCGGGCGCCATTAATGGAGGAAAAGCGGGGGTGCAAGGGAGATAAAATTGGGCGCCCCACTTGTTTGGATGATGGAGTTAGACCAATTACCCAACGAGTGGCTTAAACGGTTAAACCCCAAGATATGGGCAAATTGGCAATTGAGAAACTTGGTTAATTGCATACTTGCATAAGATGGAGCCATGGAGGTCTAAGAGCATCAACAATGGGAAAAATAAAATTGGGTTTGTCCATAGACATAATGGTGAAATTGTCACTACCACATATTAGAGCAAACTTGATTTTTACTAATACGGTTAACTGTAAATATTTTTCTTTGTTCTTGACTCGGTTCCATATAGTTAATACGGTTGTCACAGCTAAACTTGGCGGCGCTTACTGATTGAACCAAATGCGTTATGGGCTCGAGTTATCCGCCATAAGTATTGCAAGGGTAGTTGTGAGTGTGCGACATAGATATGCTCGGAGAACGACATGATAGCTCCAACTAGGGATGACAATGGGTGAGATATGGATGGGCTGGACCATATTTAGATCCATTTAATTTTTCATCATCCATATCTCACCCTCATCCATTCATTTTTTTTTCATCCATCCATATCCATATCTATATCTAGCGGGTGAAGCAGTTGCAGAGGGCACCCATTGGATATTTTCACCCTGAAGCAGGTGAAAATTTAAAAGGTGTAAAATGCTAATTTTTTAAATTTTTCAATACGATGAAATTTAAAGGCGTAAATTGTTCAATGAAGCGTCCTACATATCGGTGTCGAATCGACATGTGGTGCCTATTGAAGGTCGTCAATGAGGATGGATAGAGTCAATCGGTCAAGTGTTCAATATGATGAATGTTGTTCATGCGGGGGTCAAAATATAGGATGGATGACCGTTACAACGAGGGAGTCGACATATGGAATATGATATATCAAATCTAGGTCGGAGACTAATTGAACGATAAAGGTGGTAGTGGTAGGGATGTCAACGGGTCGGATTCGGATCGGGTGGAGCCTCACCCGAATCCATCACCTGAATCCGCGTACTCCATCCGATCCATCCGTCACCCGATTAACTCTCCACCCGAATCCAATCCATCCGTCATCCGCGGGTGATTCGGGTGGATCGGGTGCTTAACGGATGAAAAAATATTTTAAAAAATTGCAATAACAAATACCCAAATTATAATAAGATGCGTAAAGTTTCTGGGATTTTTTTTGGTTGTCGGAAATGAAGAAGGAGAAAGAAAATCTAAGATGGTAGCCGGCAAAGTGATTACGGAAATATTTTATTAGGTTTTAGAAAAAAAAAGACAATAGTATACAAATAGAGTAAAATAAATTATTTTTTTAACTCATTCTATTTTTATTTTTATTTTTTTAATCTATAAACGGGTGGACGGATCGGATAACAGTTGAAAAATCTCCACCCGGATCCGACCCGATCCATCACCCGAGTCATCCGCCATCCGCTTAAAATCCATTATGTTCGGGTTTTCATCCATTAATTTTATTCGGGTGGACCGAATTTAACTGGATTTGGGTGAAATTGACATCCCTAGGTAGTGGGGTAGCATAATAGTAGCACAGTTTGGAAAAATAATGATGGAGATAAGTCGAATAGATTTGAATAGACTTGAACCCTCTATGCTTACTATGCTGCCGACTTTGCACGAGACAAGGTTGACTATATTTCCACAGGTGGCTATATTGTATTTGTTGGCTCCAACTCAATATCTTGGTCCGCTGGCCAAATTCTGAGCCGTCGATATCCTCTGGCTCAAAGGCCTTTATCTCTGAACTCCGACTTTCATTATCATCTATTCCAACAATATATTGTGACAACCTTAGCGCCACGAAGTCAGGGACTACTCTGTCTGACCCGATTGTGGCGCCCGAAAAATTAGTCAATGGTCCTGATAAAGCAATTGACTACGCACGTGGACCATCCCATCACAAGTCGTTATGGGTAGACGTGTATTGGCCCAAACATGGCAAGATTCATGCAACTACACAAGGGATCTATCAAGAGAATATTGCTTATCCTAAAAGAATGTGGAGATCTCGTGGGATTGGCAAGATATTCACAAAAATAGTAGGAGGATAAAAGGAGATATGGTTGGTATCTTGTATGATACACCAATCTCAAATACAAGGCAATAAGAGGATCTCCAAATATTTGAGATATCAAACTATCTTGAATATGTGGCAAAGAATAAACAAGAGGATCTCCATCAAATAATTGGAGATGGAGAAATCTCAGACATATGGCAAGGAATAACGTGTGAGGATCTTCGCCAAATAATTGGAAGTCGACGTGATCTTCTATATTCACGCACTATCTATTATTTCAAGCATGAGATCATGTATCACATAGTAATCTTGGAGACATGGCAGAAGGATCTTCATCACATAATAAGAGATGTCGTGATCTCCTATGATCACACATTATCTTTTATTTAAGGCAAGTAAAATAAAGATCATACCATAGGTGGCATGTGATATTAGTAGTTATTCTCATAAGATTAGTTTCCTTTTATCATTGTTAGTACTAGAGTAAGATATCACTCAGAATACCACGAGGATATCACGCATTGTAGGCTATATAAGCCATGATCATTCGTTCAATAAAGACATGTAATATTTATGAATTTACAAACAACTTGTCAAACTCTGGATTAATTTGTTAATCACGTGTTTAAACTTCGAGAAGGTGCTTCGAAGCGTTTAGAGGGTTGGTGCTCCAAACTCTGAGCTATTAATTCCGGGTTCAAGGTCGAACTACGGGTTAGATATCCTTTGGTTAGGGGTGTTCAAAAAGTGACCCGGACCGGCAAACCCGACCGAACCGACTACATACCGGTCCGGTCCCCGGTTCTCCAAAAACTTGGATGCCGGTCCCCGGTCCGGTCAGGTCCGGTCCACACATAAAAAAATTAATCAAATTTAGTGTATTTTGTCGGTCCGGTCCGGTCCGGTCCGATCTTAAGAGGGTCCGGTCCGGTCCGGTCCGAGTTTTTTGTTAACCGGTCCGGTCCGCGGGTTTAGATTTTATGGGTTTCCGGTCCGCGGGTCAAGCCGGTCCGGTCCGGTCCGGTCCGGGTTTGGACCGGTGAACACCCCTACCTTTGGTTACTCACTGATTAACATCGGATCACAAAATACAGAAAATTGAAGCGTTTGCTTCCCAAAAATAGCCGAGCCAAAAAACTCAACATCCTCACAGACTTTAACCACGAACCAGGATTACATTAACCTTAGTTCAATTTCACTCCAAAATCCACGTCATCACTCAAGGTTACATTAACCTTCGACCCAACTTTCATTTTTTATTCTAAACCGCTTCCGCATTTCGCATTACTGTCATCCAGTTTTTCACTCCGGTATGAAGCACCTTACTCTATCATTTCACTTTGTCCGAGAACATGTTCAAATCAACAACATTCGGGTTCAGCATATCACCAGGACAGATCAACTAGCCTATGCTCTTACTAAGCATCTAGCTCACTCGCGTTTCATTGACTTAACACCCAAGATCACTCTAACTCTTCAATCAACCATCTTGCGGGAGCATGTCAAGGATATTAATTCATAATATTCCTTGATATATTCTTTTCATAAGTGTTAGGTTTGTTGATGATGACAATGCCTATTTAGCTTGTGCTCTAGTTTAATCTTAATAGGTCAATCGTCATTTGTGAGATAATTATCAAATGTGCTAATTCAAGAATGATGATATCAAGACAAGCCAAAGCTACCTAAGATAAAGATCAAGAAATTCAAGTGAAGAGAATAGAATCGAGTCTAAGTTCATAGTCACTAAGAATGACGAAGTGTGTGTTTTTCGGTACAACAGTATGTAACAGTCGGACTGACAGTTACATCGTTCGACATCTCTTAATGATTCAAAAAAAAGATTTTGATTTCAAAGTTAAATCTTCAGAAAAATCTTTTTACAAATTTAAATTGACTTTGAAAAAATCTGATTTCTTTAAGAAAAAGGGATGATTTGGTTTCTTGTAAAACAATGCATTACTTCTCCAAGATTTTCCAAAAATGGTTCTTCACTTTTGAAAGTGAACTTGAATTGTTTCTACTTTCAAGTATTACCTTTCAAGTTAACACCTTCCCTTCAGTTTTGGTAAACCTTAAGCATGCTTCCCTTTCTTTTTGAAAAAGCTTTCTTTTTTAACTAAGTCAAAGGTTTCCTTTTAATCTTTGGATTTTTCAATGAGGCACATTATTTTTTTTACCCATTTCAACATCTACTATAAAAGAAACTCATTTGCCTCATTTATTTCTCAAGGCTTTCAAACTAAAACTTCATTTATTGCATTTTGTTTTCAAATGTTTTTATCTTAAAAGCATTTTGCAAAGTATTTTCAAAAGAGAAAGTCTTCAGTAATTTCAAAGTCACAGTCGAACACATTGTCACACAGAATCACACACACTCTTGTCTAAGTTGGTTTTCAATTGTAATCTTTGTAACTTTCTAAGTTATTAAGAGTCGTAGTCGGAGTAGGCTATTGGTCGTGACCGGAGTAGGTCATTGGTGAGTTAGAGACGGAGTAGTCTTGTAAACTCAAATCGCAACCGGAGTAGGTTATTGGTCGTAACCGGAGTAGGTTATGGGTCGCTTTTCATTGTAAGGGTCTTTTGATTTCGGAGTAGATTTCTAAAGAAAAGCAATAAGAAAAACATTGGACGTAGGCCCTTAGAGTGTTGGCCGAACCAATTCAAAAATATCGTGTTTTATCGTGTTCTTAATTTTTCCGCTGCATCTTTCGATAAAAGCATGTTATTTTGTTTTTCTTTTATTTGCTCAAGCTTCAAACTTAGTTTTAGTTGTGCTATTTCTTTTCATGCAACAGTCGCCTATACTGTGACATTCGTCTGTAGCTTCTCATTCTGCTAAGCGAATCGAATACAGTCTGACAACAGTCGCTCATACTGTGGCTTTGTTCTGTAGCCGTACTCCATCCTTGTTAAGACAAAGCGTAACAGTCTGACTGTCCATTGTATGTTAAGTCTAGTACTTCTTTACATAATTGTTTTCTACTTCCACTCAACTTACTTTAATCAATAAAGATTAAGTTGAAATTTTAAAAAGGTACCTAATTCACCCTCTCCCCCTCTTAGGTACTTAGGGATCCATAAACTCTTCAATAAGTTACTTTGATATAATAAGCTAGCTGAAAAGCTTGCAGCAAAAAGAACCTTTGTAAAAGAAAAAAGACGTACATATACTAAGCCCAGATTCTTTTCGGTTGAAACGAGTTGAATTGAACTAAACTAAATTGACAAATTTTTGTTTAAGACGGGTATAATATTTTTCGCGACCGAAAAACAACGCTTTAGAGACGGATACCACAATAGCTAAATGTGTCTACCTTTGTAGTGACATCTTAAACTTATCACGGGTCAAATATTTAGGATATTCATGTGTCTAGATTGTAGCAAAAATTGCTTTTGAGATATTTCATGCTATGAAACGGGGAAGAAGGGGAATATTGCACTTAAGCTCGATATGAGCAAGGCATACGACTGTGTGGAATGAGATTTTTTGGAGCCTTTGCTACGAGCACTAGGATTTGCGAAGACATGGATGGGTGAATCGGGTTATCTGCTGTATTGGCCCTGTCTCACACTCTTTTGTGATCAATGGAGAGCTAACAGGAAAGGTAATTCCCAGTCGGGGACTGCGATAGAGAGATCCTATTTTCCCGTATCTTTTTTTGTTCTGTGCTAATGTTTTCTCTTATCTTATGCGGTAGACTGTGGAGGACGGAAAAATTCACGAGATGCGGATTTGTCGGGATGTCCCTGTCATTCCGCACCTCTTTTTTGCTGATGACAATATTCTTTTTGCTAGAGCGGCCATGGACGAGTGTTCGACGATAGCTAATATAATTAGCTAATATGGAGGAGCTTCGGAACAACTAATAAATTATGCCAAGGCGGAGGTCCTTTTTAGCAAAAAAAAAGTTGTGAGTCACATTAAAGAGGCGATTAAGAATGTTATGGGTATACGGGAAGTGGAGCGTCACGAGAAATACTTGGGTCTTCCGACTATTATTGGCCAATCGAAAAAGACAATTTTCATGAGCCTGAAGGACCGCGTGTGGAAAAAAATCAACGGGTGGAAGGAAAAACTCTTGTCCAAACTGGGAAAAGAAATACTACTTAAGGCGGTAGCGCAAGCGATCCTGGTATACATGATGAACGTATCTTCTATTCCCGAAAGCATTATAGCCGAGTTACATAAGACGATGGCTCGCTTTTGGTGGGGTTCGACGAAGGCAAAAAAGAAACTACATTGGATGTCGTGGGAGAAGTTGTGTCGTACCAAGGGTCGGGGGGATTGGGATTTAGGGACTTAAGAGTTTTTAACCAATCCCTCTTGGCTAAACAGGTGTGATGGTTGCACGCTAATCCGGGGTCGTTGGTAGCTCGTGTACTGAAAGCAAAATATTATAAGAACATCTCGGTTTTGGAGGATAGGCGAGGACATGACCCGAGCTATTGCTGAAGAAGTATATGGGGTGCAAAACCTATTCTACTTGACGAGCTTGAGTTCAGGGTGCGCAATGGAGCTAACATCAATGTATGGTCAGAGGCGTGGCTTCCGGGTCAGACGGTCAGTAGAATACCAATCCGAAACTTGGAAACAGATGCAGCGATGCATGTTGAGGAATTCATCGATCAGGAAAGAAGAGAATGAGTCCTAGGAAAGCTACATGAGGTGTTGGTTGAAGATGATGTTAGGGCGGTCCTGAAGCTTCCCTTGAGTGCACACGAGACCACAGACAGTTTTTAATGGTGGCCGACGAAGGATGGCTTGTTCATAGTTAAATCTGCGTACCATCGATTGAGGATGAACTGGTTTGGAGAGGGAGAGGGTCGGCGCGGAGATGGGCAGAATGGGTCACTTTGGCAGTCCATTTGGAGCCTCTAAATCCCTTCGAAACTCGCCCATTGTACATGGCGTGCGTGCTCAGAGACCCTGGCGGTTCGCCAACGTCTCTACCACCGACATTGCGTGGATAGCCCAACCTACAGACTATGCTCAAGAGGTGACGAAACTACAATTCATGCCTTGTTTGAATGTACTCGGACGAAGTGGATCTGAGAGGAGGTGGATTTTGAGTTGCTGATTGTGGAGGCCCCTCAAGGTACGTGCTATGCTTTTTTTTGAATGGATTTTGGGACGCTTGGATGTGGACTCTCAAAAATTAACTTCCTTACATCTGCGTGGGTGGTTTGGTCAATCCGTAATACTCTGATCTTTGAGGATGACCCGTTACCTCCGATGGTGATCATCCAAGGGCTAAAAGCCATGGTCTGTGACTACACGAGTTACCAAACCGGAGTAAATGGACTGACTAACAGCGGGAGTGGAGTAGGGGACAGTACATGGAAGAAACCGGGTCGGGGGACAGTGAAAATCAATGTTGATGCCGCAATTCTAACGGAGGATGAGGTGGGCCTTGGGGGTGGTTATTAGGGATGAGGAAGGTCGGGTTTTGTGCGTGTGGAGCAAGAGGGTGTGGGCACGATGGTCTCCTGAGGTTGCGAAAGCTAAAACAGCTTAAACGAAAGTGGAGGCGTCTAAACAGGAACTGTTTTGATGACATTATGTTGGTTTTAGACTGTTTTAGTTCAGCTAGCTGTATGCATACTAAACGTGGGGAAAATACCGTTGCCCATTAGATGTCTCGATTCTGTAACTCCGTGGGTGATAGAGCTTGTACTTGATTCAAACTTCCCACAAACTGTCCTCGAGGTTTCGGAAGTTGATTTAATATAAGGTATCACGTTTCGACCAAAAAAAATTGGAGCAAAAGTTTTTTTTGTCATTTACTTTATTTCTAGTTTGTTATATTTAACCAGTTTTAACATTAAGACGGATATGTCTGTCACAAATAAGAACAATTGAACTAAATTAAATAAATTTAAATTAAACTGAAGTGGAGAAATGAACTTAGGTGATGTTCTTTTGAACTGAAGTAGGTTGAACTGAACTGATTAACTGAAATGAAGTGGTATGAATTACTGAGACAAAATGAATGTTTTGGGACTGAACTGAACTAAACCAAGGTGAGCTGAAAAGAAGTTGAAAAAAACGTTTTAATGAGGTGGAGGGATTGGAAGTAAAGTTGGAAAAAATGTTGCAGCCGAAGATGAAACAAAAGGGAGAGGATGAGAGAGGCTTGAGAGGGGAGGGAAGGAAGGAGGGAGGCAGCAGAATCTAAAACCCCGGAATATTTAGCAAAGGGAAATAAATGGTGCGACAAAACCCTAATTCTAAATTTGATATAATTGCTACTATAAATAAAGAAATACTCCTACTCCTTATGAGAATAAGAATCTTTAGGATTGTGAGAAAAATTAAGGGTCAAGATGGTCGGCCCTTTAAAATGTGCCTAAAACTCTCGTATTTATTCTGGTTTGTCTCATTTCCACCACCATTCAGCAAATCAGCATCCACCCCCCTTTCCAAACCCCACATCCATCCACCATTAACCCCCAAAAAAACACCCTTTATAAATCCATCACTTCGATCACATAACTAACATCTTCATCGTCATCCATAAACAAAAAGATTATTCTGCGTAATATCACATTCTTCACATATTCATTCAGTAGTAGTAAATTGATCGGAATGTGTGGAATACTCGCCGTCTTCGGCTGCGTCGACAACTCCCAAGCCAAACGCTCCCGTATCATCGAGCTTTCTCGCCGGTTTCCCCCCTTCTTCCCTTCCTTCCTTTCATTCTTTCTCTTCTACTCTTTCCATCTCCATCATTTGTTACTCCTCACAAATCGATTCACTTCTCATCCCTTCCATACATTTGAACTGAAAAATATGGAGTGATTGTTTGTGTAGAAATATTCGTTTTAGTCAGTTTTATTGAATGCATACATTGTTTTTTGGGAGGGGATTCAAACATGAGGTTGTCAGGGTACAGTCTTGCCCATTAGGCCAAGACATTTTCCGCACATACTTTTTTTTGGAAGGATATTGTTTGTATAGAAATACTTGTTTTAGTCAATTTTACATTGTGTCAAGTATTGGGAGGATATCGTGATTGAGTCGGCAATGGTTGAGCTTGAGCGGGAATATGAAATTTTGGGGTGGAAGTAGTATGAGACGGTGTGGAAGGAGAAGATGCAATGTTGTATCCTGCATTTGATGATTGTGTTCATAATTTTGATTCTATGTAGGAGTATCCAACATGCAGAGATTATGACTTGACTGCAGTTGTTTTTTTGGTTGAACATTAGGTTGCGTCACCGAGGTCCTGACTGGAGTGGGCTACATTGCTATGAAAACTGTTATCTTGCTCACCAGCGGTTAGCTATTGTTGATCCCACTTCTGGAGATCAGCCACTTTACAACGAGGACAAAACCGTCGTTGTCACTGTAAATCCCGTCCATTCTGTGTATTTTTGCAATGTTTGATATGCTGCTCATTTGAATGTCATCCTCATATACTGTAAATCATTCGTGATAGGTTAATGGTGAGATATATAACCACAAAGCACTAAGACAAAAGTTGTCCTCACATCAATTTCGTACTGGTAGTGACTGTGAAGTGATTGCTCATCTCGTAAGTACTTGTATTGTGTTGATTTGGCCTGTTTGATTCAGTTACTCATGCCGATTTTAAGTCCATTGTCCTATTGTCCCTTTGTATGGCCAGTATGAAGAGCATGGGGAGGAGTTTGTGGACATGCTTGATGGAATGTTTTCATTTGTACTTCTTGATACCCGTGATAAAAGTTTCATCGCAGCTCGTGATGGTGTTGGTATTACACCATTGTACATGGGCTGGGGTCTTGATGGTAAGTGAAGATTTCTTCCCATTCTTCAGATTTTATACAGTTCATCTTTTGCTGACATACTTTGATATCTAGATTGAAGAATGTTGATGGTTTAACCCCATTATTATGATTTTATGATGATTTCTATGCTCTGTCTAGAACTCTCCAGTTAGACGATTATGCTATAGGACTAGTGAATAAAGCTCCTTTTGCCATTAGCAACATGATCATTTTAAGTTAACCCCATTGGACTTGCAGTTTGATTGTTTATTTCATCTGCTGCCTTGTTAATTTGCATGACTTGTCATTTACAGTATAAAATTAGCTATTACGGAGTATCTTTTATTTTATTGTTTTAAAAAAAATTCATGTGCAAGTAGTTTTTATCATTTGCGTAGTGGTGTGGTTTTACTGCATTGATCGGTAGTTCGGCACCGCCAATTCATGTAGATGTTTATATGCAGGGTCTGTATGGTTTGCATCAGAAATGAAGGCTTTAAGTGATGACTGTGAGCAATTCATTGCTTTTCCTCCCGGGCATATTTATTCAAGCAAAAAAGGTATGCTGGTTTTTAGTTCACATGCTGAGCTATCTGTGAATGTAAACAACAATCCTGCATTCCTTTGACATGATCTTGAACTTAAGTTGATATAGTTTTCTTTTTAAATATGTTCCAGGTGCCCTAAGAAGGTGGTACAACCCACCATGGTTCTTGGAAAAAACACCTTCAACTCCATACGACGCTATGGTTTTGCGCAAAGCTTTTGAAACGGTATAGTGTAACTGTATAACAATATTATTTTATTTTTTTAATGTAGTGCAGATCTTTTCTCTTGTCAGTATATCGCATACTATTGCAGGCTATTTTGGTGCGCACATCTTGCATACTTATTCTCATGTTTTTGGACGATCTTTGCACACGGATTTGAAAATTTCTTACCTCATCCAATTTCTCTTTGCAGGCTGTGACTAAGAGATTAATGACAGATGTCCCATTTGGTGTACTTTTGTCAGGTGGACTTGATTCATCTCTAGTTGCCGCTGTTGCGTCACGTCACCTAGCAGAATCAGGAGAACAGTACCAATGGGGTTCACAGTTGCACTCATTTTGCGTTGGTTTGAAGGTGACTGAGACTTTGGATACTTTTGAGTTGTTGCTCCTTGTCCTTGTTTTGTGTTCTTTCTCATTGCAAGTGCTAATATAAAATCAAGGAATTTTGCTTTTGAGGCACTGAGATTGATATTTTTATTGCCAAAGCAATTTGTTTACGATATTTTAACAAAACCTTAACGTACTTATGATTCATGTTTGTCACAAAGTCACTAGACATTGCTTTCAGGCTACTGTTCTTTTTTAATTCTATAATGAGGTATATTGAGCCGTATTGTTCGGTAAATGTCATGTCAAGTTGTTTGGGATGACTTAACCTCTCTGACTCTCGATGTTGCTCAGGGATCTCCTGATTTGAAAGCTGCTCGGGAAGTTGCCGATTATCTTGGAACTCGTCACCATGAGTTTTATTTCACTGTTCAGGCAGGTTTCTGTTGCAAGATTTTGTGAACCACTTATACTTCTAGCTATATAGAATTTATTAAAGCTATTTTCTTCCCAAATATAGGAAGGCATAGATGCTCTTGAAGAGGTCATATATCATGTTGAAACCTATGATGTTACAACTATCAGGGCTAGCACTCCCATGTTTCTAATGTCTCGTAAAATCAAGTCTCTTGGAGTAAAGATGGTTCTTTCCGGTGAAGGTTCAGATGAAATTTTTGGTGGTTACTTGTATTTCCATAAAGCTCCTAACAAGGACGAACTTCATCAAGAAACATGCAGAAAGGTATGACATTGATATGCTCGTTTTCTATGAGCAACCATACTAGCTCTTTTGTGTTTATATTGCAGTTTTCCCTTGTCTTACGTTAACTTTGTTTGCTCAGATCAAAGCCCTGCATTTGTATGATTGTCTGAGGGCGAACAAATCAACATCAGCCTGGGGGGTTGAAGCTCGTGTACCCTTCCTTGATAAAGAATTTATCAATGTTGCAATGAGCATCGATCCAGAGTGGAAAATGGTATTTAACATCATTACATTGTCCTGAACTTATATTCTACCGCTAATGATGAATAAAGATACTCATTTTTGTTTTACCGTCGCTCTTCGTTTTCTGAGTGTCCTTGTGTTACTCTGGCAAATGGAGAGGGGCATTTGAGAATAATAGGCTTGTTTTGCAAGCAGAGCAAGTTCAATTTATATTTTCTTTCACTGAAAAGGTTCAGCAGCAAGTGAATATTCTGGCTAGGCGAGAATTTCCCTGTACAAAGCCATATTGAATAAATTAGTATGGCCTTGGTGTTGCCATTACTTTACATCTATATGGGTATTTTAAATGTCCTATTTTTTCAACCTGCAGATCAACCGTGATAAGGGTAGAATCGAGAAGTGGATTTTGCGTAATGCTTTTGATGACAATGAAAAGCCTTATCTACCTAAGGTATTCACGCTTCTTTAATTTTTTCGTAGTTTTATGTTTGTAAGCGGCAGTAAAGTCAGTCCAGTGATTAGGCTTTTCCATTCGATATATATATTTACGGATGCTGGTGTGTTCTATTTCTATCAAGAAGACATGATTAACTTGCTCTCAATGTTGTTCTAGCACATATTATACCGCCAGAAAGAACAGTTCAGTGATGGAGTGGGGTACAGTTGGATTGATGGTTTAAAGGATCATGCGGACGCACATGTATGAAGTTTTGCTTTTCTTTGATCGATTGTTTATGGTACTAGAATTTATATTCATGTCTCTTTTATAACTTCTGATCTGTTGTTACAATTCAGGTTACTGATGCAATGTTGGCAAAAGCAAATTTTATATATCCTGAAAATACTCCAACTACAAAAGAAGGATACTACTACAGATCATTGTTTGAGAAATACTTTCCCAAGGTTTGTTATTTATGATGTTCGCATTTTTTTATCTCTAGTTGTTTAATATTACTGCTGGTCTCTTTTATTCTTACCTCATAGATCCGCTCATGTTTTAGCTCTTCTTAGGTGAAATGGTTCTGGTGCCCATATTATATTCTACTCTGGTTCTCCGAATACAAATAAATCCTACTATATACTCTTGTATTTACAAATTTGGGAAAGAAATCTTTGAAACGTACTATACCCCCACATTAATACCAGTATTTGAAAATTTAAAAATATACTCCGTATATTGTATGACCACCGAAAGTGAAATGATGACAGTAAATCGGATGTAATAAGGATGTACTCTGTATATGTAACAAATTGAAAATCGATGATAGGTGTATTTGAATCAAAATCTTTGACTAGTGGATTGAAACCGTCTAAAGTTTTAACCCATCCTTATAATGTTCACCCCTGATAGAGTGCGGCCAGACAAACAGTTCCAGGTGGGCCCAGCGTGGCATGCAGTACAGCAAAAGCAGTAGAATGGGATGCAGCATGGTCGAAAAACTTAGATCCATCAGGTCGTGCAGCCCTTGGAGTACATGAAGATGCTTACAAAGAAGCAGAAGATGCCAACAAGGTTGCTCCAGTCAGTGACTCTTACCAGGCACCAGGGATCAAAGACGAAATTTTGTCTAAGAGCGCTACCGTTGCCTGAGATTTGAGTATAGTTGGTCATCCTCAGATCGTTCCCGCTTTCTGATTTAGGCAGGTGTTTAGAACTTTTTTTCATGCCAGTTTGCCCGACTGTTGAACACAGCGGCCTCTTATCTTTTAACTTGCACAATGTTGTGATTCTTTCAACTTTAAGTTGTCTTGTTTGTTTTCAATGATTACGATCTACAGTATTATAACTTGTAAGGCTGCCTTACACAATGACAAAAGTTGTGTAGAATGAATAATATCAACGAAATCATTTTCAATCAAATGAGAAGTTGGTTACAAAAGAATTCTGTTTTACAAACTTCTTGTTTGATGCAGATGTCCAACTAGCTTAGTCATGTCCAGTCCTGGGGTTCGAATAACGTCGACATATTACACTGAAATCGTGAATGATAAGGCACCTAATTACGGCAAGTGGTCAATTGTAGAATAAAACATTTCAACTAATTGAAGCAGGTAAAACCACAAACTGATGTGCTTGTTGCTACATTTGATATATACACATGTACAAAATCTCAAGCACGAATACGAGTGGAAACATCTTAGTGGGATGGAGTATAGTCTGAGCTATCCTTGGACACAAGTTAACATAAATATTTACAAGTCCGTTGGAACGTGGTAGTGAACTTGTGGTAGTAATGCAACCAAAAGGTCTACCACGTACAAATCCCAGACGGCTCATTGTGGCTTAAAGCAAGTACTTCCTCGTATCTCGAAGCATAGGCAAATCCCCACAACTGCGTCATTCAGATTTACACATGATTTCAATGCAGTCTACAAAAACTGTTAGTGGCAAGTGGTGCCATCTGAGGATAAATGTAGATGAAAAGAGATTAATGAATTCCGAATATACCTCGACATCCTTCACCTTAAAATCCTCAGAAAATGCAAGGCAAGGATTTCCATATGTTTCTGATGTTGCACTTGAACCGACCGCCCTATTCAGCATCAAAAAATTATATGAGATATTGAGATGTCATTACTCACATTCCTTTTTCCGCCAATCCTTAAATTAAGCATGTAAAACTAGATACCCTACGAGATTCACTCCTTTTCAAGGGCTCAAGGAGTTCTTCTTGGGATTCGCAGAGTACAATAATCGGTTTGATTAATCAATGTTTCTTCGAATGCCAGAGCCTCTGATCATTAGATTTGTTACCTTCATCCATACACAAACTAAAGGCCTCCCATTTCTAAATAATTGTTCTTTGTGTAAATGCATGGAGAGAGCAAAAAGAAATGATAATCATTACAATTTACAAGGTTAAATACTGCAGGAAAGAGAACTTACAGATTGTCATCCAAGTATAATGCAAAATGACGACCACCTCCTAGTGCAAGAAACTCAGGAGAACATAATGTGTAATATCGATTTGAGCCTGCGGTGGTGCACGGTTGGGTTATCAAAACTACTTCTCAGAAATGGTGAAAATTAAATAAAATTGACTCATAAAACAGCGTGTTTTGAAAATCAGTCTCATGTTTGTAGTAGTAGTAGTAGTGTTTAAAAATACGGAGTATAATACAAATCCATGTACGAAGTAATTATTTTTCATCCATATGCCCATTAATCCACTCATTCAAAAGATAACCACTCATTTCGATTTTCGCACGAGCCCGTTTATGATCCTCCCGGGAATATGTGAAAAAAAACAAATGTCGGAAAGATCACGCAAAGAGTATAAGCTTCTACTCTATAGAATGACAGCATAACCCCCTGTACTTTTATGTAATACTCCGTAATATAACACATGAAGAATGAGTATCTATACCCGTGGGACGATAGATAACTGGCTGGCCAGATGCATCTGTGAAAAGAAACGAGCTAGCTGATCCCTGCATATACTCTGGTATTAGAAAGGTATGCACAAACAACATGTAACGAGCTCAACAAAGAACGTTGATGGAGCTCACCTGATACTTCTTTTTTATATTAGGTTTGAGAGGTGCCTCAACGAGGCCTCCAAAGATTGCACCTCCTCCACCCCCAACTACCTGTCAAGTGCTAAAAGAGTAAGATATCTGAATGAACACAGAAGTACTTTATTAGGGGAACAAATAGTGGAAAGAAGTTACGGCCATTTATTCTAAGATGTAGAGAAGATGGACGCGATATTAACAAAACTAGAACCCGCAAGAAGGGCAAAAATACTGTTACATGAACCATCTCAACCACGCCCTCAGTTTCCATTTGATAGTTCCGAGATATTGGGGGCTGTTAGGATTCGGACTTGTGGCATTTGGTCAAGGTCACGTTGTCTTTGATACCAGGTTAGATGAAGCATTTCAACCAAAACCTTAAGGGGATGATTGAGGCCCAACTATTTCATTTATATTCTATTAAATACTGCAGAGACGATACCAGCAAGCTTGGGCCAGGGCATAAATTGCTTCTCCGGTACAGTGTTGAGAGTGATATTCCATGCCTCCATGTGCTGCAAGGTGAAACACGAGAGTCATCAATACACACGCCCATGAATGGCTTAACACTCAAATAATGAGCTGGTTGCGCACCTGTACAGCAATACCCATTTTCGGCCTCTCACAAGAGATGGAAGAGAAGCATATAGTTTCATCCGAGTGTCCTGTTGGAGAAGCATCGATGGCTCAGACATCTCAGGAAGGTCAGCCAATGACATGGGAGGGTCCAAGTCATCCTTAATCTTCGATTCCCCCAATTCTCCTCCATCCTCATCAGACTCAGACTCAGACTCAGACTCGGGTTCAGAGTTAGGATTCATCTTTGATGCTTGATCCCGATACCAAGCTAATTTGGCAGCATAACTCATAGCTTTGCTCACAGTCTGTCTCCCCCTCTGTAAAATCCCTCTCTTTCCTGACTTTCCTGGCTTTCCAATTCCACCACCCTCTCTCTCCATGTTAGCATTTTCAGATTCAATTTCAGATTCAGCTTCAGCTTCAGCTGATGATGATGACGAAACTGTTTCTTTATCAGCAGTAAAGTAGTCATCTTTAAGGAGGGAAAAGAGAAAGGCTTTGAAAGACGAGGTATCGGGTCCATCAACATCAACTGAAGAATCATCGACGACAGCAGCTTCACTTCTTTCTGACTCAGCTTCATTACCCTAAAACCCAATATATTTCCATGATCCAATTAAAGAAAACACACCCAACCCAAAATCACCAGTAAAATAGAAACATAAAAGACGGTCCTAAAAGGAATACAGGAAGAAACATAAAAGACGGAGGGAGGACGAAGGAGGAGAGACATACAGGAGGAGGAAGAGAGGGAGGAGGGTGGTGGTGGTGATGGTGGTGGGGGGTGTGGGAGTGTTTATCAGAGATGGGGTTAAGAAGGACAGTGGCAACATCTGATACAAGATTAACAGCTTTACTCCTCAAAGATGCTTTCTTCCCCATTTTCTTCTCTACTTTCTCTTCATCTACTGCAGTCTACATTCCATTGCCATTCCCATTTTTGTACCAAAAAGTCCACCCACTCAAAAACTGCAGTAGGAGACTGGTCTTCCATCAAGTTCGCTGCTTTGCTTTTCCATAAAGTAACATTTGAAGTATGTTATATACAATCATGCAATCGTTTCGTACAACAGGACTCCGTGGCCCAATGGATAAGGCGCTGGTCTACGAAACCAGAGATTCTGGGTTCGATCCCCAGCGGAGTCGTTATAAGTTTTTGGAATATAACCGCTCGCTACATTTTTCCGCTGGAGTTGTGCCCATTTTTTTTTGAATATTCTACTTTATACTGTCATTTTGATCGATACTTCCTCCGTTTCAACCATTTGTATATACATAAATTCTTGGGAGAGACGGTCTCTCAATAACTTATTGAGAGACCACTCTTCAGTACCACTTTATGTCTTATTCGTACCTTTAAATGACAACTTTATTTTGTACCTGTTTTTATAAGAAGTGTATCATCTTTATATTTGTATACTCTTTTAGGTTAATCATACCTACTTCTATTAAGTTTGGCACCACTCTTACTCCCATTTGTACCGCAACTACTTTTTACCGTCGGCGCTTTACTTCTTACCGTCGACGTTAATTACGTCAAATGACGACTTTACCCTTACTATTTATTCTCAAAATAATATTACTTTTACATTTTATAGATTATCGATTTATTAAAACTTGATAACAAAACCGTCTTTTTCGATTATCGTAATAAACCAAAACCGACTTTCTATATAGTTAATTACGCAAAATGACGAGTTCTCCTTTGCAATTAATTCTCGAAATATTATCACATTTACATTTTATATCGGTTTATTAGAACTCGATAATAAAACCATTTTTTCGATTATTGTTACGCCTCCGATTTTAAACAGTTAATTAGATTAATTAATGACTTAATACAATTCAATAAACGTAATTACCAAATACGAGTAATATGCAAATTAAATCCTAATTAATCTACGACAAGTCGACAACTAAGATTTATTATACAGATGAATGCAAATAAAAATAAAAAAATCCGGAAATGGGTCGGGTCGAGTGGGTTTTCGACCCACCCAAGGGTCGTATTTTTTAAAATAATTCAACAAACATGCTATCAACAAGATTCAAACCCCTGACCAACCAACTGAGAGCCAAATGACCAAACCACTGGGCCAACATCAACATACTGAAATTTCAAATGGTTGAAAACTACTTGTTTCGAAAAACAAAATCCGGGAAAATGAACTTAGTCGAAAAAATTCGTCGACTCGCGGATGGGGGAGTCGACGATTTTTTTCGACTAAGTTCATTTTCCCGGATTTTCTTTCTCGAAACAAGTATTTTTCAACCATACGAAATATTAGTATGTTGATGTTGGTCCAGTGGTTTGGTCATTTGGCTATCAGTCGGTTGGTCAGGGGTTCGAATCTTGTTGATAGCATTTTGTTTGTTGAATTATTTTTTAAATTTTCAAAAGTAATTTGAAGTGTAAACATGAGGATTCGAACCCGGTGGGTCGAAAACTCTAATTTGAAGTGTAAACATGAGGATTCGAACCCGGGTTACTTGAATGAAAGGTTGTCCCTGTAACCAATTTCACCACCTTATACTTCACGTTTCGTATCAAATTTTCAAGTATTATAGCAAAAATAATACGACCCTTTGGTGGGTCGAAAACTCACTCGACCCGACCCATTTCTGGATTTTTTTTCTTTTAATTTGCATCGATTTGTATAATAAATTTTGATTGTCGTAGATTAATTAGGATTTAATTTGCGTATTACTCGTATTTGTTAATTACGTTTATTAAATTGTATTAAGTCGTTAATTAATCTAATTAACGGCTTAAAATCAGAGGCGTAGCGATAATCGAGAAAACGGTTTTATTATCGAGTTCTAATAAACCGATACTTTATAAAATGTAAATGTGATAATATTTCAAGAATTAATTGCAAAGGAGAACTTGTCATTTTGCGTAATTCCATATATTAATTATATAGGGAGTCGGTTTTAGTTTATTACGATAATCGAAAAAGCCGTTTTTATTATCGAGTTTTAATAAATCGATAATCTATAAAATGTTAAAGTAATATTATTTCGAGAATAAATATCAAGGGCAAAGTCGTCATTTTACGTTATTAACGCCGACGGTAAGAAGTAAGCGCCGACGGTAAAAAGTCATTTGTACTTAGTCTCTCAGGAGACCTACTCTTGTATATATTTGCTTTATGCACGTATGTCGATCCTCGTTTTTTGTTTTGTTTATATCTTTAGTTACGTATTATTAAAAGTTATAAAAATTTGATATTCATAATGTATTCGATTAGACAATTTAAACCAGATCTCACATAAATATATTTTATCTTATATATTATAAGTTATATCGAAAATTCATCTTACTTATAAATAGTGCCAAAAAAAAGTAAATGTATACAATTCGTTGGAACGAAGGGAGTATATTTTTGACTTACATTATTCTCAAGCTTCAATTATGAATTCTGAAAGAGATTATAATTTCAAGTCAAATATCTCTTACAAAAAAATTATTACTTTCGGAACTAGAGAACCAAAGATCTCTTACAACTTACAAGTGATTCGCTTATAAAAAAAATCATCACTTTCACAATTGGAGGGAAAGAGTTATGGTTGATCAAAATTTATTTGCTTAAAAATGTTTGTCTGAGCATAGCTCTTAGTCAAAGTTTTAAAATTGCAAAAAAATAAATTGAAGATCTTAGACAATGAATTCACGGAGATGTTGTCAAATTCGAAACCCATGTCTATAAATTATCAAATGTTAAAAGTTATTTTGACTAGAGACATGCTAAGAAAAATTAAAGTAGAATATCTCTTCTATTTTTAGGCTTTGTTATTTTCAATTCATTTCAATTCGATTAAGTTCGACCCACTTCAATTTATTTCAGCCCTAGAAATTTTATTTTATCTCAGTTAAGTTCAACCTATTCCAGAGTCTTGGTGGTATATTTATACATTATTTAGGATGGGTAGGGTTAGGGATGGCAACGGACCGGATCCGGACCGGATCCGGACCGGATCCGCATGGATCCAGATCCAGATCCGCACTCCTAGTAGCGGATCCGGATCCGGTCCGGATCCGACGGATCCCAAAAATGTAGATCCAGATCCGGATCCGCCGGATCTGGACCGGATCCGGATCGGGTCCGCGGATCCAAATTCTTACTTAAATCTACAACTTTTTTAATTAATACGTATTTGCGACCATATTAATTTTCATAATTTTACAAATAAAATTGAATATAAATATTCATAATCAAAGATTAATAAATTAAAAGAAAAGAGTCTTAGAAATAATCAAAAAAACACAAATTAAAGTTCTAAGTTTTTTATTATTGTTAATTTTTTAATAAAACGGATTTGCGGATCCGGATCCGGATTTATTTATTAAGATCCAGATCCGGATCCGTTTAAAGATAGCGGATCCGGATCCGGATCCATATCCAACGGATCTCAAAATTTAGGATCCATATCCGATCCGTGCGGACCGGATCTTGCGGATCCAGATCGAATCCCGGATCCGTTGCCATCCCTAGGTTGGGTGTTGTTACCTCATCACTAAGGAAGGCTTTTAAACGTGAAGACATATAAAGTGGAGTAGTAAAGCAGTAATCCATCCATCGTACCGGATTTGACGATCATTACAAAGAAACAACACAAATGCCAATTGCATACCTAAATTGTACAATACTTCGTATGACTCAATAATAATGGAGTAGTAGGTGGAAGTAATAACAATACAAACTGAGGGACTAAGTACAAATGAAAGTAATAGTGGTCCAAATTTAATACTCCCTCCGATTACCTGTGTTCTTCCCTGGAGGGAGTAATTATATTAATATAATATGAAGGGTGGAATGAAAAAGTAAGAGAGAGAAATATTATATTAATTAAATGAGAAAAAGTAGAATGAAAAAGTAGGAGAGAAGAATATTATATTAATTAAATGAGAAAAAGTGTGGTGGAAAAGTAGGAGAGAGGAATATTATATTAATTAATGAAGATGATAAAACTTTCCTTAAATGGAAAGAGGGAAGAAAATCAAACTCAGCCCAAAAAGGAAATAGGGAAGAACATAGGTAATCGGAGGGAGTAGAAGTAAGTACGATTAACATAAAAAATTATACAAATATAAACGGATACGCTTGTTATAAAAACAGGTACAAAACAAAACTGTCAGGGTACGAATAGAAGATAGAGTGATATTGAAGAGTGGTCAATCAATAAGTTATTGAGAGTCCGTCTTGTGTCTTGTGTAATAATAATAATGCATCCCATCTTTTATTTAATTTTTGTGTCCTATAAAACCAACCAAAGTCACCATCTTGAATTCCATTCATATTTCAGAAACCTCCTTTAAATCTCTGATCCAAGTTGATTGAGAAATGGCAACCCTCACCGTTCCAGCTGCTCTTCCTGATGTTTCTGTGGATGTTGAGCAGCTTCACAAAGCTTTTGCAGGTCCCCCTTTTCCTTCTCTTTTTGCTTTGATTTGTTCTCTGAGTGCTAACTTGATCTGGGTTTATGTTTCTAATATTTAAAATTGTAATGATGATGAGATACCGTAGTACTAGTATCATAAGTACTATTTACAATGTCATCTGGATATGCTATTGTTTTTTACTCCATCATTTCTAGCTATCCTTGTATTTGTACGGAATTAAATGGTACTTAAACAGAGGGTTTGATCATTGTGCCTCAAATGTTTCAATTTTGGGTGATCTCATGGTTGGATTTTGTAATGGTGTAAATGTGTTAACTGGGTGTGGAAATTAGATGAAATTGTATTCTGTTGATTTCATCAAATGGTAGTAAACAGGTGCATTCGTAACTAGCTTAGTTAGTAAGGTCGCACTACTTCATCTGTTCGAATCCAAAAAAAGTTTGGAATTTTTTGCTCACTTTGATGTGGCTTTTGTAATGTTTAATTTCGGCCCAATGTTAAAAGATGTTTAGCAAATCTACAATGGTCCTCAATTCGAATCCCCTTCTCTTTGCATTAATCGTATGTTGGTATGTCCATTTCAGGATGGGGAACGAACGAGGACTTGATTATAACAATCTTGGCTCACAGAAATGCTACTCAGCGTAAGATGATTCGTGAGCTCTATTCTTCAACCCATGGCGAAGATCTTCTTAGCGCTCTTGACAAGGAGTTGAGCAGTGACTTCGAGGTTTTTTGATTTTACCTCTTTCCAAATTAATTACATTCTGTCAAATGATAAATGGTCGGTTCTTAACAAAATATGATGGGTGCTGTGCAGAGGATAGTGCATTTGTTTACCCTGGATCCCCCAGAGCGCGATGCATATCTGGCTAATGAGGCAACCAAGAAATTCACCTCAAGCAACTGGGTTCTCATTGAAGTTGCTTGCACTCGATCACCTGATGACCTTTTTGCAGCAAGGCGCGCTTATCATGCCCGCTTCAAAAAATCCCTCGAAGAAGACGTCGCTCAGCACACTACTGGTGACTTCCGCAAGGTACGTACTGCATATCTGATAATTCATAATTTCCTACACGTGTGACAGTATTGAGCAAATGGATCTTTATTATATCAATGAACATTCGCAGCTTTTGCTTGCTCTAGTGAGCTCATACCGATATGAGGGACCGGAGATCAATACTCACCTTGCAAAGTCTGAGGCTAAGATACTTCATGAGAAGATCTCTGATAAGGCATACGCTGATGATGAACTCATCCGAATCATTTCCACAAGAAGCAAAGCGCAACTTAGTGCTACACTCAATCGCTACAACAATGATTTCGGTAATGCTATCACCAAGGTAATGCTGATCATTACATTTTGATAATGAAACTTCTTTTAAAATACTCAAAAAAACAAGCTAATCATCAAAATCATGTTCGGTTTGTGGACATTTCGCAGGATCTGAAGAAAGATCCCAAGGATGATTACCTGAAGTTGTTGAGGGCAACTGTCAAGTGCTTGACGACTCCTGAAAAATACTTTGAGAAGCTCCTTCGTCTGGCTATAAACAAGCTGGGCACTGATGAGAATGCACTCACTAGAGTCGTCGCAACTCGTGCTGAGGTGGACATGAAACGGATCAAGGAAGAGTACTATCGTAGAAACACCGTCCCCCTTGATCATGCAATTGCTAAGGATACCAGTGGAGACTACAAGAAGATGCTGATTGAGTTAGTTGGTACCGACAATGCTTGATCATAATCATAAATGTTTGTCTTAGGATTGGATTTCCCTGCTTTATTGTACTTCAGATTTCAGAATTCAGATGTGAGTTGAATAAACGGTTCTTGATGATTAACGAATCATGACTTAAATGATACCAGGACTTCTACGACTGAGGACAACAACACATTTATGTGGACACGAGATTGGGGATGAAAATCATCAATGAGCCGAACCGTGTCAAAAGTTCTCATATCCAAAACTGTCACTGTAGGACCCTGCATATTCGATCTTAAAACTTGATCTTTCTACTATCCGGGCATTTTCTCACTATCACCCATTTTCTTCGAAATATAATTCCAAATACATTTTCCAAGCACAAGGGGGGAAGATATGTAATCCAGCCGAACTCATATTACGGAGTAGTAATTAAGTATTTAGTTCTAGCAATCAAACTGAGATGACTCGTCTAATGCGCGTTCTTATGCTCAAAGCATAATCCACGGTACAACAAAGAGAAAGCATTTGACTAACTTATTCAGGCTATTAAGTTAAAGCTACTACCACAACAGTTAGCTAGCTAGCTAACATACTTCTCACAGGAGATGCACTAATACATGGAGCCGTAAAGTGGGACAGGACGACAACTACAGGCCATGAAATGTTTTAAACCAAAGAGATGCTGCTTTCTCCACCTGGGGGCTTGCGTACACCACCGAAGTAATCCCTTGGTTCGACTCTTTCACCCTCGGCAAATATATTGCTGCCGCTCATTTCCCTAAGCTTTGCCTTGCTGAGTGACTTCTCGGCCGACCCTGGAGCAGTATCTCCTTTGAAAATGTCATTCCCAGTCAGCTCTTGGAACTTCTGGTTATGGAGTTTCTTTGATGTCTTCGCCACAGGTTCGTCACCAAACATGATGTTACTCTGCCCTCCAGCAGGCTACACATTATAAAGCATGACTTAATCTCTCTTTTTACATAAGAGCTTTTTGTCAAAGATCACACAAGCAGAACAAGAATGGCAGATACAGAACCATCGTAAACTACTCATTAACACAGCAAATAAATAGCAAATGGGATGAATATAAAGGTACGCAAAAGGGTAATTTTTTAATAAGCTAACTCGTGCTTTATCAGTCATAGTGGCCGGATTTGCGCTAGGTCATCTGGAATTAACCTTTCCTTGGTAGCCCTTGAGTCAATAAGGTAACACTGTTTATTACTGGTCATATACGTAGTATTTAGCATTTAGAGATGCAGTGATTCCACCTGTTACGGCTTTGTTTCTCTCATGGAAAAAACGCAATTCCAACAAAACATTGTACTACATCTAAACATAGAGCATCCTCCAAAAGATTGTAAGTTGACAAGAAGAGAGAATTTTTATTATCCTTGTTTGACAGTTTACTTACATTGGAGACTCTCACAGACGTCCGCACAGCACGTGGTGCAGGTTCTCCCATATCCTTTTCTTTTGACTCCAACGAGCGTGCAGCTGCCAGTGACCGGGGAGGATTTTCCGATGGTGGGCCAAATATGTCATTCCCACTGAGCTCCTTGCACTTGGCATCTGACAATGCCTTTTTAGCCTTTGCATCTGATTGAGCCTCTAGTGTGCCACTCAGTTCACGTTGCTTTGCTACCTCTGGCAGAGTTGTAGGTTTCTTCGGGGTCACATCTTCATCAGGACTAAATGAGATCTGGCTAACTCCATTCAGTGCTTGCTGCAAGTTAGAAGGAAAATAAATCATTAACGTACGAATATCAAACTCTTTAGAAAGTACTGCCCGTGTTTTAAAAATTAAAATGTTATTCCCATTCGACCATACACAGCTTTCAACTATTAGGCACCTTTCATGCTGACACTTCGATCATGTTCTTTGCTTTTAGGTAGTCCCCTTATTGTTAAAAGATAAATAAGTGAGATAATCTTATACTCCATGTTTATGAATATATTTTTCTCTATATGTACGCCTTACGACCAAGGATTGGAATCTACAAGCTCAAAAGTCAAAAGAACTTTTTGAAAGAAGGGAAACCGAAATTTCGGGAATGCAGAGGGAAAAAACCTGATAAACACGGAGCCCTGTTTTATTTGGCTGAGTGCCATTACCGGGTTCTGATGAAGTGTCATCACCAGTCCCAGCAAATATTCCACTGCCAGTCATTTCCTTCATTTTGTACCCAGAGCAAGGTTTCCTGCAGTTTCAAATCCAGGTTATGGGTATAAGTAAGAGCGCACTCTAATATGGAGTAATAGTTTAAATCACTGCACACAAAACAAAGAAGAAAATAAATGAAATAAATAAAAAAAAATGAATGATGGAATAAAGATATACTCTAACTCCACTAGTCATACAATCCAGATCAAGCACGAGAAGAACGGCCACTAACTTGTAGGAGTATGCAACATGTCAATGTTAATACTAGACTGTCATAGCTACAAACACCTTTCGACAGAAAGCGTGCACTTAAATAAATAGTTCTGTGAAAGCCATGTTAATTAGAAGACCACTGGAGAGACAAGGGAATCAAAAATCGAGCTAATGAAATAGGGACTCAAGCTCCTACCCTGGCATCATAGAAGAGAAATACAACTTCATTCAAGGAAATGAAATCATAGAAGAGTTTTGGAGTTCCAAAATGCGAATGTAATAGTAATATGACTCAACTCGTCACACTTACAAACATGGAAGATGCTATGATAAAATGGATGTGACTACAAAAATCGCAGCGACTAAATTGCAGCAAGTGGGTAAAGTTGTCGGCAAATTCAATTTGAGGGAGCTCAATCAAAACCCTGATTCATGCAAGCACCCTTACAACATAGGAGAGCGAGATTCGAACCTGTGACCTCGTACCTTTGTCCAGATTGTTTCTGTTTGGGTGCCTCTAAGATTCATGTGAATTGGAAAATCTCATGGATTCATTATTCATGTAAGTCTCTTCACGGATTTATTTCCTTTATGAACCAAAAATAAAATAAAAATAGAAGCAGTATTTCATCTAAAAAAAAGGTAATGGTGAATCATGAATGAGACCAAAAAGGGAAGTGAGAAGTAGATCTATATGAATGAAAATGATTATGATTATGAATGAGACCTGATAGCAAGAGACTGAGCTTCTTCATCACTGATCTGCCCTCCAAACAACACCTTACTCACTGCATCCGACGGCTGTTGCTGTGTGTTCAACACATTAATAAGTAAGTAACACAATGTGATAACATAAAAAGGCGGAAACTTTCAGAGACTCGGAGGGAGTATATAGAAGAGAAAAGAGAGAGAGAGAGGGAGAGGGAGAGACGGGGTGAGAGCGGGAGGAAGGAGGGGAAGAAGGAGGAGGGGCTTCAGTCCAGGTGAGCAGATCAGCTGTTGAAGTGTGTGACTTTCTTGCCTTCTCCGCCATTTCTCTTCAATCTTTCTTCTCCACTTCTTCTTCTCTTGGGTGTTAATGTGTGAACAGTGTACAGTACTTATTATTATAGTTGATTCAATTCAATTCAAATCTATTTGAATTTGAAGCGCATAGCATTAAGATGTGTGTAGGAGGAGGAGGAGAAGGAGGAGGGAAGTGTCACTTGTCAGAGTATCATTTACTACGACTACTTTCCATTGAAAAAACTGAGACTAGTTGATGATAATTTGATACAGTACGAAGTAGTGTACCTACTTTTTAGGCTACTAGAGTTGGGCTTAAGCTCGTCGTTGCCTAACATGACTCCAGACTCCAGAGGTGGCAATCAGGCCAGCGGATCTGGTTTGGATTGGGTCATATCGAGTCATAACTATCGATGGGTCGGGTTAAGGTTGCTTGCGGATCGAGTTACTATGAATGACGAGTTTCATAGAATATGTCTAAAGTTGGCAATCGGACGGATCAAATCAAGTTTGGACGGGTTGGGGCTTGTGGAATTAATAATTAGTCGCGTTGAGTTAGGTGAGAATATACTCATATTTTTCTTTAATATTTAAAGGTTATTTTTTGGTCTTTACAACAATGCTCGGTTAAAAATATTAATTTAACCTTTCTTAGGACTGTATTTAAGGAGATAAAAAAGGCAATAAAGTGTTAATATATGTATTAACAAGTATTTTAATGGTAATTTACTAATTTTGAGAGATTGAAATTGATCCTAGTAACTTTTTCAGGCATGAACAGAGTATTCCACTTCTTTCTTCCACTTGGGATTTGTTTGTCAAATAGTACTCTTATATATATTACTCCGTAGTATAGTCTCTGAAAGTCCGCTTTTATTAAAATATTCCTCGCATATAAATAAAAATAGGGTTTTTCTACGTTGTACCCTTCTGTTTTTCCATTTTCTACCATGTACCCCTCCTATTTTCAAAACCCCTACTAATACCCCTATAGTTGATTAACTTCATAAAACGTGACTTGATCACAATTATCCGTCTAATGCTCCGTTAATTACATGGCATGACAGTGATTCTAGGCTATGACATAAACAGCTTTGACGACCTTGGTTTGTATTCCCTCCATTTTCCCTTAACTTTTTATCTATTTCATTAATTTTTCTCATTTTCCTCATTTTATACACCAACTTTAGAAGGTTTTAAATGAGTTTTTTGTCAGAAGGCACCTAACATTTAGGTCTTCTGCAAAAAAAGGCACCTATAATTTGTTTTATACAAAAACTCATATGAGACGGTCTCACAATAACATCATATGAGACTAATTGTTTTATTGCCCAAAAACACCTTAAATTTACATTTCTTTGTTAAAAGACACCAAACCCCAAGTTCCGTCAAAATACCGTTAATATTGACGGTCCTCTTCATTTAATCATCTTCCTTCATCCCTTTATGAATCATTCTCCCTTAATCAACCCTTTGTTCCTTAATCAACCTCAATCAACCATTTCCTTAATTCAACTATCTTCCTTAATCAAACCCAATTAACCTTTTTCCTTAATTCAACACTCATTTCTTAATCAAACTCTCGTTCCTAGTTACTCCTCATTTGCATACATCTCAATCAATCTCCAATACTTAAGTCAAAATCATCAAGTTTTCGCTCAATCGTTAAGTTTTCAATTATAACTCTTTTTTTTTTTGGTGAGAAGGGGTTTTTTATATTAAGTCAATCTCCGCCAAAGCCAAAATAGCCTCCGGAAAATTTGCGTCATACATCAAAACTTCCCCACTTCTCGAGCACTACCTAGCCGTATGATGTGCTACACAGTTTCCATTCCTTCTTACATGAGACCATAAACACTGAGTAAAGAACGATCTATGAGCTTGAATATCCTCGATCGCAAGACCCATTTGATTCCTATCCGCCCGACCCTTCCGAACTGCATCAACCACACTCTTAGAGTCACTTTCCATAATAACCCTCTCAACGTTCCTCTCCCCAGCAACCTGCAAACCCCACTCCATGGCTTTTGCCTCGGCAACACTCGGCTCCCACCATGCCAAAACGCGTTTGCACGCCACCAAAATGATGTGTCCATCCGCATTCCGGCCAACCACCCCCAGTCCCACCTCACCGTTAGCAAAGATCGCCGCATCCGAATTGATTTTAATGAAACCCGCTCGAGGAGGCGACCAAACAGCAGAAGAAACAGGGCCACCCGTCATGGGAACAACTCGCATCTCCGCTCTATACCGCATATGTTCTTCCACCATAGCAATCATACCTGAGATAACCGGGGCCGGATCAGGGGGGCTATCCTCAAAGACTCTGAGGTTCCGAAGGTACCAAACAGCCCATACCATTGCTAGAAAACGTTGTCTACTGTCACCCTTAACCCTCCCCAGCAAAAAGATCAGCCTGCCCACAAAAGGTAGGTGTGACCCCTCCAAGACTAGCTCCCTGAACTCACTCACAGCCCAAATAGCACTCACCCATCCACACTCAAAGAAAGCATGGGATACAGTTTCAACTTCACATCCACAGCAAGTGCAAATCGGGTCGGAGCCACAATGGCGATGAACTAGATTAGCCCTTACCCCAAGAGTATTCAAACACGCCCTCCAGAGCAAGTGGATGATCTTAGGGACAGTATTCAGCCCCCAAATCCCTCTCCACACCTCTGTATCAGCTACCCCTGCTCCATCGAGGACAATCGGAGCCTGAGAGGTCCTGCCAAACCAGTATCCTGCTTTGACAGAGTAATCCCCGTCCCTACTTGGCCACCAGTACAACCGATCAGCAGGCATTCTGGAGCTAAGGGGAATGCTAAGAATGGCCTGCGCCTCCACCGGGTTAAACAGTTCAGTCACAAGGTCAGCTCGCCACTCCCTCCTCGTCGGGTCGATTAAGTCAGCCACCACCAAAGATGGGTCAGCCTCCAGGTGCAAACTCGGGATGCGCCACCTGCCACCCACCTTAATCCAAGCCCAGTCCCACACCCCTACGCTCAAACCATCCCCGATACGCCATTGCAATCCGTCCAAAATAATGGGTTTAGCATTCCAAATACTCCTCCAAACAAAACTCGGATCATATCCCCGTCTTGCCTCGAGAACCGAGCAATTTTTGAAGTATCGTGCTTGGAAAACCTTACTCACCAGCGACTCGAGCCTAGTGAGGAAACGCCAGACCTGTTTGGCCAATAAGGCCTGGTTAAACGTCTTCAGGTCTCTAAATCCCATTCCACCCAGCCCTTTTGGTTGACACATCTTCTCCCAGGACCACCAGTGGAGCTTACGCTTCTGGTCAGTCGACCCCCACCAGAACTTAGCAATAGTGCCATGAATCTCATCCACAACACCATCCGGAATCGCAAAGAGGCTCATCATGTAGGTCGGAATCGCTTGTGCAAGGGCTTTGATCACCACCTCCTTACCTGGCTTAGATAACAACCTTTCTTTCCAGCCTTGGAGTTTCTTCCAGATACGGTCTTTCAAACCCATGAAGATAGCCTTTCTCGACCGGCCTATGATCGTCGGCAAACCCAGATACTTGTCATGTTGATCGACTTCCCTTACATCAAAGATCCACCGCAAACTATCCCGCCTGTTGATAGCAACCTTTTTACTGAAAACAATCTCAGATTTTGAGTAATTAATTTTCTGTCCCGATGCTCTTTCAAACTGGCTAATAATATTAGCTAAAATAGAGCATTCCCTTTCAATTGCTCGAGCAAAAAGGATACAATCATCAGCAAAAAATAGGTGCGAAACTCTAGGAGCTGCCCGACACACCCTAGCCCCGTGAATGAGATTAGCCTCCGCAGCTCGCCTTATCATGTGGGAGAAAGCATCCACACAGAAAAGAAAAAGATACGGGGAGATCGGATCACCTTGACGAAGGCCACGCATAGGTTGAACAGCGCCGATCACCTTCCCATTCACCCGAAACTTATGAGTAACGGACCTCACACACTCCATAACGCGACGCACCCACCCGGCCGAGAAGCCCGTTCGGACTAACACCTGTTCAAGAAAACCCCATTCCACCCTATCATACGCCTTACTCATATCGAGTTTAAGTGCAATAGTCCCCGCCTTTCCTTCACCTCCTCTCTTCATACAATGGAAAGTCTCGAACGCGATGAGTGCATTATCGGTAATTAGTCGTCCCGGAGTGAAAGCACTTTGGTTTTCCGAAATAATCCCATCCAAAAGAGGCTTAAGTCGGTTAGCCAGAGTTTTGGATATAATTTTATAAAGGACGTTACAAAGACTTATCGGGCGATACTCCGTCAAGTTGCGTGGTGAAGAGCATTTAGGAATCAGTACAACAACCGTGTCATTTATATCACTAAGGCCTTCTCTCCCCTCCCACCATCTTCTGACCAAAGCACACACATCCCGACCGACTACATTCCAGTAATTCTGGTAGAAGAGGACACTCATACCGTCCACCCCAGGAGCTTTGTTCGGATGCATTTGAGACAAAGCCTCGAGAACCTCCTCGTCCGTAATCGGCCTGTCCAGGATCGTGTTTTGTTCTGGCTTGACCACGCTCGGAACATTGTTCGCCACCTCCTCGACATCCAAAGGAACACTCGACGAAAACAACCCCGAGAAATAGTCAGTCACAATGCTCTGGATATCCGCTTCACCCGTCTTCCAAACGCCCGACCCATCCTCCAAACCCGGAATAGTATTACGTCTCCTCCTCTGTTTCGCCTTATGGTGAAAGTAGGCAGTATTTCGGTCCCCATCTCGTAACTCGTTCGCCTTAGCTCGGGTTCTCCAGAAAGTTTCCACCTGATTACGGAGCTCTGCCACCTCGCGTGCCAAGTCATGACACTTAGCTAACATGTCCGCCGATGCCGGTTTACGCTGCCAAAAGCCCAACTCGACCTCCTTCTCCCTCAGACGCCTATTCACATCCCCAAACCTTCTTTTAGCCCACTGGCGTAGACTATCGGAACAGTTCTTAACCTTCGTCACAATATCTGTATTCCCCCCCGAGTCCCATGCCCCTCTCACCACCTCCCCACACTGAGTGTCAGAAAGCCACATAGGCTCGAAACGGAACGATCGCCCTTGAAACGAAACCCCCTGGTCGACCTCGTGCTGAATCAAGATGGGGGCATGATCCGAAGCAAAAATAGGCTTGACAATTACTTTTGTCGACGGGAAAAGGGAACACCACTCACCCGATGCTACAGCTCTATCCAATCGCTCCCGAATGAAATTCCTGATATGACGACCGCGAAACCAAGTAAAAGGGCTGCCTGTGAAACCCAGGTCCAAGAGCGCGCACTCGTCTAAAACGTCCCGAAAGGCATCCATGTACATCTGCCTTCGCGGTCTGCCCCCCTCCTTCTCGCTCGAGTCCAATATTTCGTTGAAATCTCCAAACATAATTATCGGAACCGGCGAAGCCCTACATATTCGACGCATCATATCCCAAGTCTTGTGTTTATTAGCGTTTTCTGGCCAACCATAGATCCCCGCAGCCCTCCAACTCGCCCCACCATCTGAACCCCTTACCTCCACGACAACATGATTCTTGTCATAAGAAATCAACTCCGCATCAATATCCTTCCACCAAAGACCCAAACCGCCCGAATGACCCCTACTCCCCACACAAATACCATCCTTATAACCACACCTACCACGTAACCTAGTGAGATCGCTCCACTACACATCGTCTCCATTACAAAGACGATGTTTGGGCACTCCCTCCAGCACTGCTCGGTGAGGGAGCCAACCGTCAGGGGATTGCCCAACCCCTAACAGTTCCAGCTTAGGATTTTCATTGTTGTTCGCGGCGCTGGTCACCGCCAGCGTCCGCTACTAAATAAGTTATGTCCATCCTCTCTCCCGCTCCCTTTCTTCTCTTCTCTGACATGCCTGTGATCTCGCCCTTATCGGGTTCCACCACTTCCATGCCCTTGCGTTTCTGACCTACAACAATTTCGGCCCCAACAACAGCAGTACTACTACTTCCCTTCTCGCTACCAGCCTCTTTTGTGACTTTAATAAATTTTCTAGTCACCACGCCCCCCTGTCTTGGTCCTGTCTGTAGCTTCGGGGCCGAGGAAATCTCTTGACTAAGTTTATGTGTGGAGACCTCAGCTCTATCCCCCGACTCCACCACATGCCTGTTATCCTTCACTCCCCCCAACTCCCCCTTCTCACTACCCGACTCCCCTTTCAAAGAGACGTCTCGTAACAAATCGACCATCCGGGATAACTCCTCCTGCTCGACACGTTGAGTATCCTCGTCACTGAAGAGTTTCCTAGCGCTCTTATAGCTCCGCCCATCCCCACTACCTTCGCCCCTCGACGCCACCCGCCACGGCGAGGCTTTTAGCCAATCACCATAGCGCCTTCCCTCACCCACGGGGCCCTTGCGTTCCCCACAATCCTTCTCTCCGTGACCGAGATGGCCACACACATAGCAGAAAAGGGGGAGGCTTTCATAGCAAACCTTAACCCTCCACTGTTTTCCTCCTTTCATCCTAAGACCAATAGTATCAACCAAAGCACGCATGACATCAAGTATAACTTTCAACCTCATCGACCTATTGATCTCAAGGTTGACTGAGTTATCAACTTCCAAAAAGGTGCCAATCATATTACCAATATTGATAGCGTTCTCAGCCTTGAGTCTACCTAGGATCGGTAGGTCATACACCCGAACCCAAATAGGAGAGAAAAAAAGTGGTACCTCAGACGGGATAGCATCGTTGCGCAGATCAGAGAGGACTAGTAGATGTTGCTCGAAGTGCCATGGTTGTTCGGCCATGACACGCTTCTTGTCCAGGGCACATTCAAACTTGAAGGTCACCACTTTCAACTTACAGTCCACAACTTCCCCTACTACACCCTTCTTCGTCTTCCATGCCCCTATCATGGTGTCAATCAGGGCCCGTAAGTTTAAAGATCGTTCTGTCCATAGCCGCCCCACCATGCATAGGCCACGCTCCTCCTTCGAAGCCTCCTCTTCCACCTCCCAGTCGACCTCTGGAACGCCTTCCTTCGCCGTTCGTTCAGTCCCCTCCACCGAATTCAGATCAATAATGTTGAGATCCATGAGCGAAAAACCGCTCCTCACCAGACTTCCCACCAAAAAAACGTAAAAACTTTTAGGGTTTCGCAGATTGTAAAGGAAAACGACAATGAGGCTAATGATTGTAAAGGGTGAATGAGAAAGACGACAAAGAGGCCAATGATTGTAGCTGATTAAAGTAGATTTACCGCCTGACAACACAGGGGCTGACCTAGGCAAAAACCCTAGGATCCCACCCTCCCAAGGAAAAACCTAGAGGGATTTTTTTTTTCAATTATAACTCTTAATTCTTAATAAATTAATCATTAAGTCATCAACACCAACTTAAAATTTTGAATTCAATTTCTGTTTTATGTTATTTACCCTTAATTTCGAGTATAATTTTGGGGTATGTGTTAGAGTTTACTAGATAAATTTTTGAGTTACTACTGAATTGAAGTTTCTGTTGTAAGAATTTTTATGCGTGGTTCAATTAAGGGGAGAATAAAATGAATTTTTGGATGAAAATTAAGTTTTTTTGAGAGAAAAAATGGAGTATCGTGGCCTTGTGGGAAACAAAGAGGATGAGAAAAGGGAAATAATAAAGGTAACAGTGTAAAGGAAGATGGAAGGAAGATGTTAATTGGGGGTTTGAATGTTTGATTAAGGGATGAGTGTTGATTAAGGGTTGAGGAAAGAAGATTAAAGGATGAGAACCGTCAATATTGACGGTTTTTTGACGGAAGTTGGTGTTTGGTGACTTTTAACAAACAAATGTACATTTAAAGTGTTTTTGGACAAAAAAAAACTATAGATGCCTTTTTTGCAGAAGGCTTAAATGTTAGTGTCTTCTAACAAAAAAACCCATTTTAAATGTACCCTTTTTAAATACTTATACGGATTTTTTTTTTCTTTATTGGATCAGTCGGGTCAGATAATTTACAAGTCATCTCGGGTTGGGTCGGCATGAAGAGGCCATATCGGATTACGAGTCATCGGGGTCAGGTAGGATCTAGCTTGCAAGCTCAATCAGCATGCAGCAGACTCATTTACTAATGTAGAACATTTCTGATTCTACTTTCTACAATTACTGATATACTCCAACACAACATTAATGTTGTTATTCACTGCATTGTTCGTTTGACCTCTATGGCCTCCTTAGCTTATTAGGGCAGTCGGCAGTCGCAAGTCGCAGAGCTGATGGATCATCAACACTGTTGGCTCAACTCAAAAGACACAACAGCCACGGTTTACTTTGCACGACGATCCCAGTAGCCAATCACCAGCAGCAATCATGACAATAATGCTAAAATAGCAGCCACCACAAAGACACAAAACTAAATGCAAATCCCTCCAAATCCAACATACTGTATTTGACTCCTTGCTAGGTTTGTTTACCATACATCCATCAACCAAGGAAAGAAAACAATTCATCATCCCATACATCTAGTATTATAGTAACTTGCTACAAATATCTTCACTGCCAACAAACTACTGCTACCCAAATACATTACAAATTCCCGCCTGGCAAAATCTGTTTAAAACCGAGCTTGGAGATGATAATTCAATTCCTGCTTTTAACGAAACAAATTGAGCAACTTACACAACACCAAGTCTTGAATGTGTTGTGGATTAAAATGACTGATTTTGCAGCTTGGATAATGGATATCACCCGCTTCTGCATGAAAAAAGGTTGCCGAAAAAGTTAGCTGCTGAAAGTCGGAAGAGACATGCCCATCCACCCTCTCTAGAAATATTCCAATAGACACAAGAACTAACAATAACATGTGAGATAACTAACCATAAAAATAACAAAATGATTTAACAGCAGTTAATACAAAATAGCATTTGAAACCATCAATACCTGAGAAATTTATGACAAAAAAATAAGACATCGCCAAAAGGATATATTCAAAAGCCCAGTCACAAGTATTTTTTTCCCTCTTTAACCTATGTTTTCGACAATTATCTTTCATTTGAACTTTGAAGGTTCACCAAATTACCCGGTAATGAAGCATATATTTAGAACGTGAGACAGAAGATGCATTAGAAAGTGGAGAAGGTACTTCCGCTTTCCCCAGAGCTTAGCATCTGGAAGAGTACAGCCACTCAGCCACATACGTGCCTACTTCCTAAAACTTGAAAGAGTAGCGCTAATAGGTGCCTACTTCCCAAATGTCACCAAGATAGCGCATCAACACAACCAGCTCAATGACAGGCATCTGATTTTTAACTGGACTACTTGGACTGAACAATCTTAGAAAAACACAAATTGGTGTTTGTATGACAGTGATAAGAAACTGTGCAATAACATGATTGGGGGTGCGATTGCCCTCAAATGCACTTCAGTTACCATCAATACCATTACAAATCAATCAAAACCATTACAAATCAATTACATTGCGATGTCACGTCCAAACTTAACACCATTCACATGAACCAGTGATTTCTTAAATAGAAAATCAGCAGTATCTGCCACTACCCTCTCTCACCACTACTTTTAGCAGTGAAGAATTGAAGACTGATCAAGTGATGAATGATTGTCGTAGGTCAGCATCTACAAGCATGGTATTAAATCTGAACTGTGATACTGCATCACGACTGTTGTCAAGGTTCTGAAAGATTCAATCAACAGCACTAGCAGTTCGATACTTTTCATTGAGTGATGCGCTAACACTACTTACTTAGTGCTATGCTAAGAAGGGTTGCGATCCAGAGTAGTTATATTTTTGTAGTGATGGTACACTTTACGATGGATACTGGATAGGAATTGGTTAACAGCTGACTATATCTATGATCTATAAGTACCTACACAAAAAAAGGAATGAATTTATTACGGAGTATTTATTACTCCGTATTTTCTATCTTAGATAAACTCTACAATATGGAGTTGATTCTAACTCTGTTGGATCAACAACCTGCAGATAAGAGCATCTTCATCCAAGAATGGTTTTTTCATTCTTGGATGGGACCCACCTCATCAACCTCATTAATTTTATCTATTTTTCTATCCTAAAAGAACCACTCCACCCATGAATGAAATTTTTATTTTCCAGTGGGTCCCAACACATTTCATTATTCCACTCATTCGTTTACACATCTCTTTAATTTATTTTAATATTAATATTTTTATTATGGGACCCATGATTTTCATTCTCCACCTCATTCTTGCAAAAGAATGAATATCTTCTATTCTTCATGACGAATGGTTTCTCCATGGATAGAGGAACCATTTTTCTCCATTCTCCTCCAAGAATGGAGAATAGATGATGGATGGGGATGCTCTAATGCAAAGACAATACTCCAAAATTTTCAAAAGCAATGGGGCTATAAATTAGCCTCTTTTATTGCGTTCTCAAATAGAAAAAATAAAGAGCACATTAATGTTGATGGTGTGTGATCCGCTGTTTGAAAATGGGAGCATATTATAAAGCCCACAGTAACAAGGTTTACACCCTTCATGGCAAAAGAATTAGGGAGGAAGATATGGGAATTTGCACGGATGAAAAAAATGAGACATTTTGCAAAACTATGATGAGGGATGTGTAAAATGGACACAAAAGAGTGGAATATTTTGTAGCTCCCATATTAAACATTTTTGACAAAAAACATCTAAAAAGTACAAGTCGCATGAAAGGAACGAATCAATATATGAACCATATTAAGAGATGGTAAACATATCGCCTTTTTTCAGCATTGGGCGATATCAAAGATGCATCTTTTAAGTACTGCCACATTTAGTTATAGTACATTGTTTAAGAAATTACTGTTCTTTTTTTAGCATGACAATTAATAAGTCTAACCTTTGCCTGTGAGATCCCTAGATTACGAAACTATAACAGTATGAAAAAACTAGAAATATCCAAACCATAACTTTGTGATCTGGAAAAGTGATTTAACATATACCAGAAATTTTAAGCAATTCAAGAGAGAACAAGGGAAGAGCTCATCAGTTGTTGAAAAAAAAAACAGATTTCAAACATGTGTACCTGTTTTGAAAGCAAAGAATCTTCAACCAAAGTAGCCTTTGCAATTTGGTGAACCACAAAAGCAGCGTTTTCTTCTATTTTCAGACTGGGATATACCATAATCATATGTGAGCTCAGTCATAGGAGGAATGTGTCGGATCGCATAGAACGCAATATGAACATAAGAATCACCATTGTGATCATATACAACAGGCTGCCAAAAGACATTAGGAGAGCAACTATGATTCATAAAGCGGGAAACATTCCCACAATCTTTTGCATTAATGACCAATGGAAACGGGATGTCATAGTCCTCATCTAAGCTCCCCGCAGTCACTTCACCTACCAATGGGGGATCACAGTTCCACTTAAAAGACTTGTCTAAAACACGACATGTGTCCAAGATATAGTCATTGTTCTCACTTTCATCTCTATCATATTCAGCTTTGTCTATCACTTCCCCAGCAAATTCGCATATAAAAGTTCCAGATCGAATTGGGTCCCACGAGCGCAATCCCCAACCTCTATCCCTTGTTTTAAATACTTCCAAGCGCACCTTGAGCCCACTTTGTGAAACCCTGTTCTTGCAATTTGGGATGCAAGGGCAAGAAGGTCCACACTCATACAACAGTGGTTTCCGTCCAACTAAAACTGCATTTGCCGTATAAGGGAAATCGCCACCATTCTTGCGAATGCAAGAGCAGTTAAGATCCCCTGCAGTACATGCATTGTTGCAGTTGCACCCTTGAGAAGGTTCACCCAAATTGTATGACTTCGTGTATTTAACGGACCTCAAGTAGGTAAAATAAGGAGGGCCCTTTTCATTATCAAAATCATTAACAAGCGAGACAGGAAGAGTTTCAGCGCCGGAAGTAAGATCAGGTAGAATAAGACCCGACCTTGATGAAAGCCCTTCTTTCCATTTCAAAATTGATTGCCATGTAGCAAAAGCTGGCGGCTGTCCAGGTAGCCTTACCAGCTTATACTTGAAAGTACAGACACCAGATTTTGCCTTATCAATCCACGAGCCTTGAATAGAGTAGAGGCCATCATAGATATATATCTTTATCAACGGATTAGTCATGTCTTTAACCCCTCTAATGACTCTTATATGATTTTGACGACGGGTACTCTTCTCTAAAGCCAAATTACCCCTCTCAAGCTTTTGATCGGATGCTTGTCCAGGTTGCTTACCTGCCCCAGAGTAATTACCACCACCTTGACCAGTATAGATCAGAACATCTTGATCATCGGCCTCATCATCATAACCTCCGGAGGAAACAATGCTTACAGCGAGTCTCTCTTCTTCAGACTCAGTTCTGACATTCATATAGTCGATACCTCCCATAGATGGAGCATGCAAGCCTAACACACATAGCTCCATTCGAAAGTAGAAAATATCACCAATCTCAACACCTGGGACTACTCCTAGTCTCTTTCTACTATTTGTCCTATAGCCTACAGTGAGCAATGTGTTGCCGGCTTTTAGATCAGCACGCCTAATAAGACCTGTCGACGCCTCTTTAGAATCCTCAAGCTGGCTTAGCCTTCGACGAACAGCATCAAACTTTACCATTATAAAGTTAACTAGCTCCCGATTACCTTCTTCTTGTTGGGCTTGAGGCAAGGCCACGATGTTGCTCAAATCAGGCTTCCTGATTTCACCAACAGGGCCACCAGCTTTACGAACCTTCCTCTGAGATGGGTTTGACATACGGGCAGCCCGTTTTTTATTTCCTGCAAACCCATCCATGGACGACCCAGCATCACCATTGGATGCTCCAGAAAAATGAACCCCACCTCCCATCTGAGGGGTCCCATAAGACCTCAAAGGAACTGCAGAAGCAGGACTTCCGTAATCACCATCCTGCCTTGGGACAGGGTGGTCATCTTCTGTTCCATTAACCGCCATGCTAAAGGGGTAAAATGGTGTAAATCCAGATGGGAAAGGACCGAATGGCGACGAGCAAACAAATGGAGGAGCTTGTGGGGGATTCGGAAATACAGGCACTAATGTCCTCAAAGGCTTAACATCGAAAACCCTCGATTTATCAACTACGCTTTCAGAACTTGGAGCAGAAACCCCTTCCATCCCGAAATCTTCAACTTAATTATACAAAATCCCTATAAACAGACCAATTACAAATCACAAACAGCAGCAGAAACCCGAGTTTCAGCCCTTCACACTCATATATCCCCTTGTATTTCCCACATACACACAAAAGCTCCCACCAACAACTAACAAATTGAACTTAGGCCAGCTAATTCCACAACTAAATCTAAACTACCAAAGAAAAAGGGCTTTTGTAATGTAATTACCAGACACTTGGGAATTATAACCAGAAGAAAAATGGGTACACCCTGAAAAAAAAAATGAATGTTAGATGAGTACCCAAACTATAAAAAATGAATTAGAAAGCATAATTCATGTTGCATGCAACTAAAATATACAGAAAGTTACGAACTTTTTGAAGATTAGAGATAGATCAGAGAGTTTTCGATTTAAGAGATCTGAGATTTTGTTATGTATAAATCATAAATTGAACAATTATAAACGGAATCAGTGAAATAAAGTAAACGAAAAAAACTAGAACAAGAATTGAAGATCCAAGTGACTGTTATTAAACAATTGTGAAGCAGCAAAACTAATTAAAGTTGGAACCAACCTTGTTTGAAAGATCTGGAGATAATAGAGTTGATGTGGTGGAATCAAGGCTTCAATTTCTTTTATTTTTTTATTTTGCTGTGAACACTGAAGCAGTGGTGCGGTGGAAGAGATGAATATTGAAGGCTGATAGGTTTTGTTTAGGGTTCTTGTGTTTTGGAGTTTTGTTCAGGTTTGGGGATTCAATTTGTTACTAGTACTCCCACTCCAGTACTTAACTCAAAATGACTCTCTTGACGATCTTAGCCTCTTGAGTAAAAAAACTAAAAATATTTTACGATATACGGAGTAAAATTTTATACAATTACGAAATAAATGTCACCTCACTTGTATAGATGTTTCACAATAAAATCATTTTAAAATCGTCTTATGATAAGGATTTGTGTTTCGATATATTTTACTTCGTAATTATTTGTCTTAAATTTCGTGGAAATAAGATTTACGGAGTAGTAATATGTTTAATTTTGTTCGCATATTTTTGTATTAAAATAAGACTTGTTGTTTATAGGTGAAATAAACTTGAAAGTATATATTTAATTATCGTAAATGGGACGTAATTTATAGTATACCATAAAAAGATGAGTTATTTCATGACAATAATCTCAACTACGAGGGAATTTCTTAGATTAATCTCAACTATACGTAATCTCGTTTTAATAATATGAACTATGTTTTCATTAATCCCTCTTTGATATAGGTGACCGCTTACCAAGAAAATCGGTTGAACCTTCCTCTTCAATTTCGGCTATTAATTAAAAAAAATTGAAGCTTCCCAAAAATCATCTTCCATTTTTTTCAATTAGTATTGTAGAGAACCCTACAAAGTTATAACCGGTAATAGCAGGTCATAATTTTGTCCATAGCGAAGCGAGATTAATGAATGCATTGATCAAATTAATTTGAGAATACGTAAAGCATTGATAAATCTAAGAAGGGCAACAATAGTTGAGATTATTCTCATGAAATAATCCTAAAAAGATTGTTAAATGTTACTAAGAGCACCTCCATCCAAGGACATTCTCCATGAATTAACGCTATCATAGCTCGATTCTGGTGGGGTAGTTCGGAGGAGAAGAGGAAGTTGCATTGGTGGTCCTGGGACAAGATGTGTCAACCTAAAGTTGTGGGAGGTACGGGGGTTACGGAATTTAGGCGTCTTCAATCAGACTCTCCTTGCGAAGCAAGCGTGGAGGTTCCTTTACCCGTCCTGAGTCCCTTGTGTCCCAAGTTTTCCGGGCCCGATATTATAACAACTTCTCGGTTCTGGAGGCTAGGCGTGGTTTTGACCCGGGTTATGTGTGGCGGAGTATTTGGAATGCTAAATCCATTTTGCTTGATGGGCTCCGGTGGAGAGTTGGAAATGGTAGGCAAATCAGGGTTTGGGACAGCGTGTGGGTTCCTAGAGGTGATGGCACTCGATTTCTACACCTGAATCTGGAAACCGACCCCTTGTCAAGGGTGGTTGATCTTATAAATGAGACGAATGCGACATGGCAGCTAGATAAAGTCCGTGAGATTTTCCACCTGGGTGATGCTAAGGCTATTTTGCGGATTCCTATTAAACATCGATTATCAGAGGATTGTTGGTTCCGGTGGCCGAGTCGTGATGGCGAGTATATTGTCAAGTCCGGATACTGGCTAGGTGTGCGGAACCGGACAACCCCACAACTGTTAGTGGAGGATCATGAGACGAAGGGTACGTGTATGGAAACTTATTTGGGGCCTTAAAAAGGTCCCAAAGATTGCCCACTTTTGCTGGCGGGCGTATTCCAATACGCTTGGGGTTAGAGCGAATCTGGAGAGAAGACATTGTGTCCCAGACCCGACCTGTAGCATATACATGTCCTGTTAGATTAATCTGACCCAAGAGTGAAACTTCATACTAAATTAATTGGTATACCGAATAGCGGAAGCGTACCTGACTCAATTGAAGAAGGGAGGTGGAATGGAAATCACCCGATTATAGCCTTCTAACAGACACACTCGCCTTTTGGGTTTCTCCATACTGATGGGATATACGTGAGATTAGGTCAAAAGTGTGTTGTCAGGGACTATAACCCTGACTATATATTGGGAGAGGTGGTTAAACACCTATATCAGTCGCCTTTAGTGGATAAGCCCATCATATATCCCAAAAGCCCTAATGGGTCTCTACACTATTACAGTATCCGACCCATACTTTATAAGACGTAAACAAGCACGTATTATCTGTATTATAATGGATCACGTATTTGGACTCAACTTTAATGATAGCTAATAATACAATAGGTCCAAATAATGTTGTCCACATATATTGTATTAGACCAACAATTCTTACAATCTTCCACTTGGGTCATATACTAGTATATGTAGGACACTGAAAATTGTATTCATTATAACCGTATGAGCTCAATAGTGCTATCAAACATTCTAACCGTCTTATGCAGTTCGGTCCATCAATCATATAAGCATAGAACCAAAGCGGCCTTTGCCACAGTTTGTCGTAACATGACCCATCAATGATCACATATGCAAACATGACTAACGACATGAATCTAGTATGGGAGTGTAGCATGGAAACAGCAACTGAATGTGATCCAAATATGCATATTTCCAACTAGTCCACCTTAAACCTTAGTGAGATAAACTAAATGAGACAAAGTGAAACTGAAAACCGTAAACCTTATTTCTGCAGAACTGAATAACCGTATACCATAATGTGTCTAATGTGACAAACTCCCACTTAACCTGAATATCTTTAGCCGAAAACACTCATTTGAGCAATATGCTCAAAAAAGACCGTGGGTGGTAATTCCTTAATAAGCGGATCCGCAAAAAATGGAGTTTGTACAAACATATCTTAGACGCCTTTCACTTTGAATCGTTTCTATAACAACACATCACTTGTATTGTTATTTGAAACTATAATAACCGTTGTTTTGTCACAAATAACTTAAATGGTCTTTCAATACCGAACTTAATTTGCAGCCTTGTGACAAATAAGCATGACCAATGCAAATAGGAGTCAAAATACCGAATGATCTCAACCTGAATCGATCTCCTTTATATGATAAAATTGTTTTGCTCCAAATAAAAATGACAAACAATATTTGGCTGCCCTTAGTGGATCTCAATATCCTACTGATTTCCCTTAATATCTGTCAATTAAACTATAGAATGTACAAAATATCCAAACATGTACAAACTCAGTTTAATTATAGCTTATTACTTAAACACATGAAAAATATCCTGAAGTACATGGATTTAAGTAATACTGTGTATTCTAGATGAATTTTTCCTTAGGGACATCAATGAGACTGCATTAATCCCATTTACTGAAAAAGTATAAAACTTGATATATTTTCATACTCCCACTGAATCTTGAGTATCTACAATCATGTATCACATTCATACAAGACCAAATGAGATGATATCATGGTAGATTGCTTTACTCTTTGACGGAAAACCTTATTTGAGTTTTCATTGGATAATTATTAACCTTAATTTGCAGAAACTTTACCTTGAATCTATCGAGTCAAGATTTCCAGTATCTGCAACCTTGAGTTTATCAATGTCACCATTGACAAACATGTCTTTACCTTTAAACCAATGTAACTCCAGATACATATAACTGGATATGCCAACTGTCTTTATAGCCATTATTGACAAGACAAACCTTACTGTCTCATTACCGAATGAGTCTGCCATGGTAACAAATAACCATTTGAAACCAATATGTTTTTTTTAGGTAATGAAACAATTCCAAAGTGTCTTTATTGTTGAATGACTTAATACTTTATTGATGACATATATAAATTCACATGTATTAGTTAGAACTTTGAATGATTCGGTAAAATGCTGAATGAATACTTTTCTACTGTTTTATCATCTAACTCTTACTCTTAAATGTATGCAACATAAATGTGTTATTACCTTGTAATATGTCTGTCGTGACATGAAAACAATGTAATCCTCTGAAACTGAATTCATTCTCCCCTTAGTGAATTTCTTTAATAATAATTGTTCTTGAGGTATTTGAGTTTGTTTTACTAGAATGATCATGCGATCCTTTATTATGAGACGTAGGATCATCTCCATAAGTCTCATTTCTTCTCCCCAAACTCAATAACCTCAATGAACCCATATTATCCGTCTTAAAGTAACTTGCATGTGAAATGATTACTTTATTACTTTATTACCCTTAAACCTTATAAAGTTATTATACAACAAAATAACTATTGATTATCCTTAAGTCCAACTATTACCTTAAAACGAAAAACATTCTTAATTAGTCGGACATACATTAGGGTGTAAATAATTTACACTATAATCAATAAATAGTATTGTTGTACCTTTATCCAAAAACAAACAAGCTGCAATACTAAAATTACTTCTAGAGCAGTTATCTAGGAAACAGTGTGAATAATCATACTCCTACCAAGTCCCAAGAATCTTACTTTGCATATATACATGATCCACCATACATATTCAGACCTGAATTCATATGGTGCGATATTTAATGTAAGATCAAACTTCTCTAGAAAGTATCTGAAATAACCTTGACATTCTTATCCTGAATATTCAAGTTGTCAAAGTGTTTCCACTTATGATCGACATGACATCTTTAATCTTGTACTGAGAATATATCTCAGTCAAATATGTGATAAAAACGTCTAGAGACTTAAAACTTCTCAAGATCGAGATAGAAATATCTTACATAATTTTGTCTACAAATTAATATAGTGATGTGAACTAATACAACTTAAAACATAAAATAGTTCACATACCCTTATATATCAATTATGAGACATCCAAAGTTCTTTTGATATCTATTTTCTCTTTTCTTTGTCTTTGTTGTAACGGAGGCGTCCCATTACCAACAGTTTGTTGACTACGCGAAAAGAACAAAACAACAAACAAACAATATTTAAACTGAGACACAGAATTACGTGGTTCACCAACAAAATTATTGGTTACGTCCACACCGACAAGAAGAACAATATTCACTACTGTGGAGATAATAGTGCAACTTGGAGGAACTCTCTCTAAGACGGTGCTTAAGAGATTCCAAGTTTGGGTTGATCACTAAGGTGGAAGGGTGATCTCTATTTATACAAAAAGAATCACCTTCACTTAGTTAATCTATCGATGTGGGACAACTTTTTCTATTTATACATAGAAAAACTACCACATTCCACTACTCTTTAGATGCGGGACAAATCACATTCCTAACAAAATACATCATCTTATTTCCGCACCTAGTTCGACATTCAACCCGAGTCTCGAATACCACAATTGCTAGTCATTAATCCTAACAATCTCCACCCTGACTTGAATTGTCCAACACGAACCAAGCTCCAAAATGATGCAACCAAATCAGCTTCCAATTGTCGATTCTCAAGTTACCATCTGTCCCAGTAGTCTCCACACTGACTTGAACTCAACAAACAAAACGGACAAATGAACCAAGTGTGCCAACGTGACCAAAATGTACCAAGTACCAAATGTAGCAAGCTGAAACTACCAACGTACTAAGCACCCAACATATCATCATACCAACATGGCCAAACGTAGCGAGATCACTACCAAACGCCAAAAACAAATGTATGAGATACCAACGTCACAAATGATAGAATGATGTTCCGAAACAAATGCACACAAGACTCCAAAACAAATCTTCCTTCTAAACAAAATATGGCCAAATGTATCGTCGTACCAAATCGCCTAAAAGGACACAATGCCATAAACAAAACAACGTCTCACTTGAGTCAACAACGGTGTCATGACACCACAAATTTGCCCACACCAAGACACAACAACTCAAGTCGAAACAATCAATACCAACGTTCTAAGCGAGCCCAAATCACCTCCATCATCAGGTGCAAATGTTAGACTTACAAATCTAACCCAAAAGCTCCAAAGAACACAAAATAATGAACTCCCGTCGAAGTTCCAAATGACCCCACCCGAGGTCCCAACGACTCTTTTTCATGAACCCAAAACAATTCCACCTGGAGCCCCAAATCGCCCACCACGCGGGGCGCAAACCACCTCATTGAGGCGCAGAAACAACGGTCAATAGCTTGTCTTGAGAATTTTGTAGTTCGACCCGTACAGGCGAAAACTCCACCTTACCGGCAACACTACCATCCTCACACAAGCCTACCAACCCCAAATTATCCAGATGATCATCGAATGAACCAAACTGGATGTGCCTCGACCTATCGCCCAAACATATAAGTTTCGTATGCCCCAACTTAGACTCAAGAGAGCCAGACGAATGACTACTCGATGCACCAACGGTCAACACAGTACCACAAAGGACATAAAGTGCTCCTTTCATGACACCTCTCCAAGTAGCCAATGAACCTCTACCTATGCACAAAGTTCCACCATCACCTTGAAAACTGTAGCCCTGATCGACTAGCATTCCAAGTGACACAAGATTTCTCTTCAACTTTGGAACATGCCTAACATCTTCTAGGAAGACAACAACACCATCATGTGTTTTAACCCGAACAGTCCCGACTCCCACTATCTCACAAAAGGACCCGTCACCCATAGTAACACTATCCCCATGTGAAGCTTCGTAAGACTCGAACCATTCCCTAACAGTACACATATGGAACACGCACCCCGTGTCTAGAATCCAACTATCCAAAGGACGTGGAACAACATCAACAAAGAGAACATAATCTTCCTCAGAGTTGCACTCGACACTTTTATGTGCAACAACAGAAACACCAGCATCCTTCAACCTAGGACACTTGTCTTTCCAATGACCAGGTTCCTTACAGTAATTGCAGACATCTTTCTGAGATTTCCTAGACTTTGTTTTACCCTTAATAGGTCCCTCCGACTTCACAACAAGTCCCATAGGACTACTGTCTACAACATTACCCGACGCTACTCGGCGCAAATCCCTAGTGTGAAGCGCTGACCTCACTTCCTCCAGGGTCAAAGTATCTTTACCAACCACAAATGACTCAACAAAGTTTCAAATGAATTTGGCAAAGAAACTAACAAAATCAAGGCAGCATCCTCATCATCTATCTTAACATCTATATTACACAAATCAAGTAAAATAGAGTTAAGTCGGTCTAGATGTTCCTTCAAAAACGTACCTTCCTGCATACGAAGACCGAACAAACGCTGCTTTAGAAGCAACTTGTTGGTTAGAGTCTTTCTCATGTACAAAGACTCCAACTTTAACCACAAACCAACATCAGTTTCTTCATCGACAACCTCAATAATCACATCATCAGATAAACACAACAAAATTAAAGAATGCCCCTTCTCCTCCAAGGCCACCTCTACTTCTGTCATCGCCTTATCTTGTGATTTTTCTTTTGCCTTTGAAAGAACAGACCAGACACCTTGCTGTCTCAGCAAAGCTCTAATCTTCAACTGCCACAACCCAAAACTATTACTCCCGGTGAACTTATCAACGTTTAATACTGTTGCTCCGGACATCTTCTTGCCAAAAAATCAACAGACCCAAATAACGCCTAACTCAGCGGAAGCAGAACTTGAAGCTCAGATACCAGTTTGTTGTAACAGAAGCGTCCCGTTACCAACGGTTTGTTGACTACGCAAGAAGAACAAAACAACGAACAAACAATATTTAAACTGAGACCCGGAATTACGTGGTTCACCAGCAAAATTACTGGTTACGTCCACACCGACAAGGAGAACAATATTCACTACTATGAAGATAATAGTACAACTCGGAGAAACTCTCTCTAAGACGGTGCTTAAGAGATTTCAAGTTTGGGTTGATCACTAAGGTGGAAGGGTGATCTCTATTTATACAAAAAGAATCACCTCCACTTAGTTAATCTATCGATGTGGGACAACTTTTTCTATTTATACATAGAAAAACTACCACATTCCACTACTCTTTAGATGTGGGACAAACCACATTCCTAACAAAATACATCATCTTATTTCCGCACATAGTTCGACATGCAACCCGAGTCTCGAATACCACAATTGCTAGTCATTAATCCTAACAGTCTTTATTACCCTTCAATATGAGGATCCGAAGTATAAGGGTCAATAATTTCATTTTTACACAAATTTAATAATCCTTTTAACGTGTCATACCGAAAAGAAATTATTGTCCTCAATTCTTTATATCCACTGGAGTTTTAATGCAAGTTTTTAAAAGAGTTTTCAATCCAAGCTATGTAAAATTATAAAAAAATAACAAATTTATCATTATTTGAATTAGGAAAATACAAAATTAATTATTTTTCAATGGACAATGAACCAAATTTGGCCAAACGAAAAATAATTAAACTCCACCAGAAGGCAGTACCAAAAATATTTTTCAGAATCAAATAAATAACATGTCATTAATGATAACTAAATTAGTTGATTTTCTCAAACTCAGATGATGACATGACCCAAATAGATAAATCTTTCATCACCAATTGACATACAACATCTTAGATTCTTACTTCTACTTTCATTAATGTACTTATGTGAATGAAAAACCAAATTCACCCACAAAACATGATTGAATATAATAATTAACTTTAGACAAATCTTAAATGAGAAGTGTGCACTTACCGACACGCGATGAGGCGTACAAACTGGTACTATATTCTTTATGTATCCATACTCGTAACAAGCCAACAACCAACAACTTTAACTTTATCTTGTTATTCTTTGAGTTGGACACTTGCAGCTTATTTCATAGAAACAATAAGCTTTTAATATGTCCTTAATGTCGCATTAAACAATCATTAAACACATTCATTAAATTTTCTACTCCACAAAAACACGTGAGTCCACACGATATTTTCATCCTTATGAGTAGTACAATCATACATTCCTAATGTTGTATTAAGATTGAGACAACCCAAAATAAATATTTACATTCTCTTACCATTTATTTAAATAAATAGCGTTATCCGAATTGAGAATGTAATCTCTATGACAGATATAACGAACAGTAATGTCAATTTGATGAACAAAAACAATATTCTCATATTTTGAATAAATTCAAACAGTATAGTGTTTTTGCAAATTTAGCATTTAACCGTTGGGCAGAAATTATTAACTAAGCATTGACACTACAATTAAATAATCGTGATCAAATATTGACGACAAACTCATGTCGAACACTAAGCCTTCCTTTGGGCCGACTTAGCATACACATGAAAATACTGAATAATCGTCACATATTTATCACCTGAAATTGTATATGTATTCGGCCAAATAATGGCCTTCTTTTGGGTCGACCATTATTCGCATGATTACACATACTACCAAACTTAAAAACCGAATGTTTGAATTTACTTTCCATTAAAAAAATTGTATGGACATAAGCCTTATGAGTGTCATAAACTTAACAACACTTCCTTAACTCGTAAATCAGTTCGTATATTGGCGTTCCCATCATAACAAAATACCTAGCACAACATCTAATCTCATCTTTGAACGATAATTAGACTTGTAAGAGGTACTCTCGGTGTAGTAATCAAATATTAACAGTAAGATCATGTCAAATGTCAAGTTTTCCTTTGGGCCGACTTAACATCTACACGAGAACCGAATAACTGTTACATATTTATCACCACAAGTATGATTGAATTTCGGTCAAATAATGGACTTCCTTTGGGCCGACCATTACCCGCATGAAATTTAATCACACACTGTGGACATGACATAGGTCCACCCCGACGCGGCCACGCGCGGGTTTGGGGAGGCGAATGAATCTCCATATGAGATGGGTCGAATTGAAATTTAAATCGAAGTAGGAGTCGCCACCGAACTTTGTGGGAGTTCGGGCCCGTTTGAACCCACTCTATGTCGTAGTGGGCCATGTACAAAATATGGCCCATTTCCGATGTCAGAGTTTATCGGGTTCGTCCCTTAGCATTTGATATCGATACCGACATTATCAGATATCGTGTACTGAATGACTCTCGTTGCCAATGGATTCGGACATCCGGAAACCATGGTTCTGAGTAAGGGTGAGGGTACGTGTTGGGAAGTTCACTGAGAACACCCAACCCCGCCCGCACTTAGCGACCTTTACTAAGATATCGTTCGTTTTTTATGTACACGCGTTAGTTCGACGGTGAAATGATATGCAAACATTATTTTCCCTAAGCATGTGAGAGAAAAATAAATGGGTTGCTAAGTCGTTTAATGCATCTTAGACTAATAACGTCAAAGTTATTTTAGCATGTGAGATTCGTTTTAGTCTAATAAAACAAAAGATGAAAATAAATCGCTACAAACACGAGCAAACAAGTTAGTAACGATTGAATAAATCGAATAAAGATGTAAATACGATAATATGCATGATTTTGAAAACAAGTTTATGACACGTGATGGATTAACACGTGTTGACCAAAGTCAAAAAAAGTATCTATCGGAATCTGAAAATATGTCGCGAAAGTCGCTTTTTATGTAAGAACGAAAAGGATAGAAAACGAGAAAACGAAAAAAAGAAGACCCGACGATCCAGGCTTCCGCGCGAGTTGCCTGGAAGGCGCGCGGCTCGCGTGGAAGTCTGTCCGAATTTTTTTTATTTTTTTGAAAATCGTCAATTTTTATAAATCGCGTGCAAATATGGATTAATTTATACTCGATTTATATTTTCGATATTCGTCGTATTCGATATTCGATTATGAAATCGATATCAAATAATTAGAATGATTTTAGAAAAAGTGAAAAAAGTGTTTTGAAAAAGAAAAGAAATTGGACGAAAAGAAGAAAACAACGTTAATTCTCTCCGCGTTAAAATCGTCGTATTCTGTTTAAAAAGATGTAACGATTTTTTAGCATCAACGAGATTTAATTTGGTCCTTGTTTAATACGATATTTGATTAGAGAATCGATAACGTATTTTAAGAACGTTTATATATGAAAATAGTTTTTATAGTATCGATATTAGAAAATAAAAAAGATGCGATGACGACCCATATTAAAAAGAAACGGACCGACACAACGACGCAAAAACAAAAAAAACGTGAAAAAGGAAGAGAAAGAGAAAGAATCGGGTTTGATTTTACACCCTCAACCTACATGCTTTGTTTTCTCGAAAAAGAGCTCATCGGACAGTGGCTTAGGTACGGGAGCTTTGAGACGATGTGGGTGAGTTTAGGATGGTGTATTTGGACGTGTGAAGTGATGGGTTTCGGCCGGCTTGTGGGGTCGGGTCGTCGGGCTGATTTTGATAGTATTTCGATGCTTCTTTGGATGTATGGATGTTATGGGATTATATGTAACGAAGGTGTATGATTATGAATTGTTGGTAATTGATGTCTTGAATGTGTGACAGGAGGGTCCTATTTATAGGATGACTAACTTGCAAAGGAAGAAAGAGTCACCAGTCGGGTTGAGGTAGGATTCCGTCTAAGGATAAGAATAAGTAATTCGAGTGGAACAAAAATTCCGTTGCTTGGTGAGGAAGCAATGTACCTTGGCTGAAATGGGGCTGCTTGGCCGAGTTATTTGATGCTCGGTCGAATACTTGATTTGGTATTCGGACAGGATTCCTACTTGGGATCGAATTCTATCCTTAAACGGATTTGTTTAATATTTTGCGAGGCTGATTTTTTGTAGTATTTGAGTCCAAACCGGACATGTGAGGTGTCACGGATGGTCCGTGTGTCTCGGGAAATATCTTTGACCGGGTTTGACTCGGTCGCTAAAAGACGGTTTTGCCCCTGGTGCCGGATTCGACCCAAATTAGTCTTATTTGACTCGAAACGACCTACTGGGCCTGGATTTGAGGTTGGTTTTGTAATATTTGTACTCCGTAATAAGCCTAAACCAAATGTCCATGATTACGAGCCCATATCTGAGTCCATCAAAGCACGTTTGCGTTCGATCATCATCGGGTGTTTGGTGGGAACTATTATAGACACCTGGCGGTCAAAATGTGGGTGTCTACAGAGCCCCCACTCTGACTGAGGCTTGGACAAGGCAAAAGTCAGAGTAGCTACCAGGCCAATCGAGGATTAAGACCTGGCAGATGGTATGAATTTTGACCGTACCCTGGTCATGGGGCTTTCACTCGAATTGACCGTTGATCGTGGTCATGGGTTTTTGGGAGTTCTTTTTGATCATGGCCAGCTCTTTTGTTTTGGGCCTTTTGTTTTTTTTTTCTTGGACTTTTGTTTTTTTCTTTTTTTTTGTCCGGTTTTTTTCGTTTCGTTTTGTTTATTTTTTGTTCGGTTGGTCAGACTAACACTAAGGTAGGGATGGTCAGTCTTATTGGAGGGGTGTTTATTGTGGGAAATGAGCTTGCCTCCCGTCTTGAACCCAAATTAGGAGACTACCTAGATTTGTCATAGGATTCGATACCGCTCCTGCTAAGGGTAGTTATGTGGCTTTTCTATACCAGACATGGAACAGGTAAGAGGAAAACACGGGCTCGGTTTCCTGCAGTCATTATAGATGTGCCTATAATAGTCACGTGCATGTGCTCACAGTGTACGATGGTGCTCATCATATTCTCGGAAACATATAAGGAAAGCATATAGTGGAGATAGAATATTGAAAGCTGATTTTATTGAATTTTTGAAAAGAGGACAGAATACAAATGACTCTGACGCTGATTTGGAAATGAGGATGTAGGGTATCCTAGACTCGGACTCTGACTCAGACTTAAACCAAACCTAGACTCTTGGATGAGGTTGTCAGTAGTCTTCGGCTTCTAAGGACTCAAGTGGATGTCCAGTATGGCCTTCAGTAGAAGCTTCACCCAGATCTTCATTATCTCCTCCATTTTGAATGATTACGAAATTCCAAGTATAACTCAAGATATGGATTGATCAAAACAACGCTGCAAAATGAACTTCTGCGAAATTCACATGCACAACTGACTTGTTCGGACCATAACTTTGTCAATACTTGTTCAATGAGCCTTCATGAATAGTCATTGGAAAGATAAGCTCGAAATCTATCTCCTCCATTTTGAATGACTACGAAATTCCAAGTATAACTCGAGATATGGACTGATCAAAACAATGCTGTGAAATGAACTCGCATCAACGTATTTGGGCTCAACTTTAATGATTGCTAATAAATACAATAGGTTCAAATAATGTTGTCCACAAATATTGTATTAGACCCACAATTCTTACATGTCCGCCCCTGAAAGGGTGGTTCATGTTGTGTTCGAGTGCGAGTGGGCGAGGCTAATCTGTTGGGAGAGCGAATTTGGTGACCTTGTTCGCGTTGCTCCGCCAGTTTCCTCATTTTCTAGGCGCCTGGTTTGGCTGTTAGCGCGGGTCAAAGGAGAAGCTAGAACTCGGTTGCCGACTTGACCTTGATGTGGTCTATATGGTATATCAGGAATCTAAGGATTTTCGAGGAAAATCACCCCCTGTCGAGTGTGATTATTCCTGGCATGATAAATATGGCAATAGAACATGCTCGGTATGGTTGCGAAGTGGGTATGCTGCGGAGCGAGATTGGCTAGACTAGCTTGGGGAAGTGGGGCCCACCACGGGAGAGGACTGTCAAAATTAACACCGAGGCAGCTATTTTTGCAAATGAGGATATCGAACTAGGGGTGGTCGGACGTGATGAGGTGGGTAAATTGGTGTTCGTGGGGTGCAGGAGATGCTTTACGGGCTGGGAACCAGTAGATGCCGAAGCCAAAGCTATGCTGTGGGGGATGGAGATTGCGAGTCGGTTTCAGTTATCTCATGTTGTTGTCGAAAACGATGCCCAAGTCATAGTGGATGCTGTCAAAAAAGGAAGAGCTTCTCGTGTTCCATTGAGGCTGTTGATTGCTTGATGACCTGCTTGCTTTGAAATTCCGTTGTTCTTACTGTTTGTGGTCTCATGTCAAAAGGGACGATAATACTGTTGCTCAACATGCTGCTAGATTGTGTCATTTTAGTGGGGAGGAAACTGTGTATACTTCTGACTTTGCGGATGCTATTCAGGCGTTGTCGGATATTGATTTAATATAATCCCCCTTTACTAAAAAAACAGAGCATCTTCATCCATCATTCTTTCTCCATTCTTGGAGGATAATGAATAAAATTGACTCCTTCATATAAGAATAAGTCATTCTTGGAGAAGAATAAGCAAAAACTATTCTTGGTGAAGAAAGGTGTGGAGATTGATGCAGGTGGATCACAATAATAAAAATATTGATTTAAAAATAAATTAAATGAATATGGAAATAAATGATTGGGTAGTGTAAATGAGGTGGAATAAAACCGGACCCACTGGAGAATGGAAACCTCATTCTAGATAAAGAAAATGAGATTAAAACAATGAGGTGAAACGTAGGGGTCGCACCCAAGAATGGAAAAATCATTCTTGGATGAGGAAACTCTAATAATATACGTAAAGACTCTCAAGAAATTGAAAAAAAACTAAACATGATAGTGAGTACGGAGCACCATTTATGTTACTCATCTTATTTTCTATTATTATATACTCATAAACTATGACTATTTTCAACATACATACGGAGTAATATATAATTTACGGTAAATTTCAAACAATTAATTGCCTCCACACATACTATAGAGTCATAAACTATAGGAAAGTTTAACAAAAATAACACAAACTATCGTGGTCCTTCACATATTACTCTCAACCTCCTTTTAACCTATAAAAAACTAAACTTCATTATAGTCATTCCAATTTTACATTGGATGACAGTCCACCTACACAACCGGTTAGATTGTCTTAGAAGCCCTCTTTTCACTGCCAAACTTTTCACCGCCAAACTTTTCACCTCATCTTCAACATGATACCCTCCACCATTTTCTTTCATAATCATCATCATCAACCCTCACTATTCTACGCCACTTCATAATCGTAACCACTACCCGCATTTCGACATTTCATTTGTTCAAAATCAATATCCGACCATCATATTTTTTTTCTTGAAGTTTGAATTAATCGCGATGGAAAAGGTTAGTTTTTTCTTGAATTTTAATTTGCATCTGCTTTTGTATAATTTAATGATGTCAATTAGGTTTTTAATGGTGATTTAGTTTGGTTATTGGATTTAAGTAGTTGTTAATTCAAAATTTTTATTTTGCCATTTTGATTTTTCTTTTAGAATTTTGACATTGTAATTGCTCTTTTTATATGTGAATAACATTAACTTTCTATCTAGGAAAATCCTTGGCAGAAGTGTGTGACTCTGAAATTGTGGTTCGGTGGTTCGTTTATGAACGATACTGGTTTGTCGTATATGGGTAGGTCTTTTAGGACGGTTGACATTGATATTGACGAATTTTGTTGGTTTACAATAGTTGAAGAGGCTGAGAAGTGTGGTAATTATAAGAGGGACGTTGATGGAATTTTCTTTGTGAACCCTGATATTGGATTGCAGAGGGTTACTGATGATAATGGTGCAAAACTAATGTGTGAAGTGGGAGTAGCTGGTGCGCGTTGTCGCTGACACACATGCAAACGATATTTTTAGTCCCAACTCACTACTATGTAGTAGCGGCAAGTCGAGGTCGATCCACAAAGAGGCGGTTAAGCGATACTGGTCAAGTCTAAGGTCTAGTCGCGGTTGGGATTGAGATGAGGGTTTTGGGACGAGAAGAGTTGAACTAATGCTAGCGAGCTATGCTACTAAAGCTAGGAACAATAATAGGAAAGGTGTTGGGGAGAGTCGGGATTCGGAAATGGGTTCTAGGAATCTCGGGATCGAGTTTTAGTTACAACGTTGAAAAGGGAGAATGCCACCTTTCGGTTTCTTCACCCAACCCCCCTATACCCGCTTTTGCGGCGAAAGGGTAAGTCTCAAGTCAAGGCAATTACTACCCCGAGTTTCCCCATATTGATAGGAACGAGTCAAGGTCAAATTAGCTGTAGTCTAGGTCAACAAAGACACAAAAACCCTAAACTTGATAAATCAACAAGTAAACAACCCACCAACATCCCTTAATTCAAATAATCCAAATCCTCATCTCTAAATTCCCCAACAAGAAATCTACTCACTAGTCATGACGGATAACAACAAAACACTAATAAAGGAGAGATTAGCTAAAGCATGCATAATAACTAAGTCTAGAGTAAATATTGACTAGATGACAAGGAAACTATGCTAACAAATAACACTAAGGAGGAAAATAAACTATCACATAAACTATGGAGAAACTAACAAGGGAGAGAGAAAAACATAACTAATTAATGGAAAACTATACTAACATAAAGATTAACAAGATGAACAATGGATTAACAAGGAAACAAAACTAACTATTAAAGAAAAAAGGAGAAGAGAGAAACTACCATTAATGGAGGAGACTAAGGAGGAAGATGAAGATTAACATAAATAAGAAGCTTCAAGAAATAATACAAAGATCTTGTCACTAAACCCTTGCAAAACCCTTGAATCTTCAATATAAACACAATCTCCAACTAAAGATGGAAGCTTTGATTAGGAATTGTTGAGTAAAATTAATCTAATACTAATACTAATAAGATCTACTAATTCTATGGAGATTTTTGCTAGGAGAGCTTTACTACAATTGCCACTACTACTACTAATCTTCTACACTACCCCTACTCTTAAGAGGCTCACTCAAGGCACAAGAGTGGCACAAAACCCTAGGTTAAGTACTTATAGTGTTTCTTAATGGGTCACACAAGCTTAAGGCCCATAATCCAATTCCTCTTCATTAATATAAACCTTCACCCTTTGCATCTTCATGGAGTGAAGTTTCACCCGCGGCTTGACGACATTGGCACCACCGGGTGAAATTTCACCCGGTGAGATTTTCTTCTTGAATCGCCATTTTTGGCGTTTTTCTCCATCGGGCAAAATTTCACCCGGTGGGCGAAATTTCGCCCGGTGGGAACTGCCCACGAAAATCTTCGGGAGGTGGAAAATGTCGTCGAGCAAAATTTCGCCCGTGATGACTCACCGGGTGAAATTTCACCCAGTGATACTCCTCTTTTCCGATCTCTTTCTTTTGTCGATCAATTGGATTACTTGAACTTTCAGTTGTGTGCTTCGCTCTTTGGACCGTATCTCTCTCATGCTCGTAGAAGCTCATACACGTTTTCGGTCGAAAATCCTATCAAAATAGACAGAAAACTACCAAAAACACGTAAAATGCAAAAGAGAGACACTAATGCGAGAATTACTCAAAATACGCTGATAATCGCGCTCAAGTCTCGCAAAACGGAGGAAAAACAGGTCTAAATGGGAGGAAAAATGGTCCAAATTTGGCACACAACTATTCCCCCACACTAAACTGTTGCTCGTCCTCGAGCAAAGACCCAAAAAGAAACTAGCTACTACTACTAAGCTAGACTATGCTAAGCCGATACGGGGCAATTAACGGGCCCGCTCCGTCCCTTCAACTCACATCGAGATACTCATGAGGTAGAGTGCCTCCATGCAAGGCAAGTCGGAGCTTGCTCAAAATTGGGGTTGCGACTAACACACACACAAACACATAAAACAAGAAAGACACACAAAAAAGATAGTCGCAACCAAAGAGAAAATAAATCGCCGAGTCCCTCATCAAAACGGAGGAGAAAGCACCGATTTGAGCTTAAGACAAGCGAGAACACTACCAAGTTAGTAACACAAATTGACATGGACAAGATCCTAATAGGATGACAATCAAACAATAAAAACACTGAAAATTTACCAAGGTCCTTCTAATTCCACTAAAGATGTCTACAACGGGACGATAAATGGAGTGGATAAGTGAGAACCATGGAGTTAGTAAGCACTGTAGGTAAGTGTTATGCCGTCTCCTAAGCTAAGCCTAGAGGATCGTCTCAAACTCGAGAAAACCAATTAGACCAAAAAGATGGACAAGTGTTTGCAAAATGGTAAAGATTGCCAAATTACCGTTATTTTCCTTCCTCGGGACTCGGTCCTCTAGTAGGCATTTCATGGCAATAAGTCAATCAAGGGATTATTTGGGTTTGGGAACGATTTTTGAGATTTTGATTTTCTTTTCGGTTTTTCTTTTCCCCATTATTTCGATCGAGGGCTTTTTTTTCAACTAAAGATGCCCTTCTTCTTCATTTTCCCTTTTTCTTTTTGAATAGCTCATTTTTGGCTAGATAGTTCATTTGAGATCAAGGTAAAGCGTATTCTTGCAAACTTATTTGTGGAAATGGGTGAATGGTAGAAAAATAGGCTAGTCGGGTGTGCACCCCCTCCGAACCCACAAAAGGATGGAAATTTTGGACTAAAAAATGGCTTCTTAAGTAAGGTCACCTAAGAGAACGGGGAACGGTAATCAAGGCCTTATCACTCCATGGGTGGCCAAGGTGGTCAAATGCAAATCCCGGTGTAGACTCCTAGTAGAAAAGATGGACTCATGGTAAAAATCCAATGCAAAAATTGGTTCAAGGTCATTCTACTAGAAATATGTCCAAAAATCAAAAAGGGTTACTAACAAGGGAGTAATAAACACTCGGCCTAAACTCAAAATCGGGTTTTCGAAAATTTTACCTAGACGAACTATACACACAATAAAAAAGAACACACAAAAATGACAACAACACAAGAAAAAACAAAACACAATCACAAGTATAGCCAAGCACTCCAAACTCCATCAAGTCAACACAATCCACAACCACCAATTCTAAAATGTTCACCAAGTGAACCTCCAAATAGCATATATGCCCAAACTCCCATGCATAAGAGAAAGGGATAGAACGAAGGTAGAAAATATTACCGCGCGGTCTTCATTTCAATTCCGCTACCTTACGTATCCATGCTAAATAGTTGGTGGTGTACCTATAAGAAGGAGAATGCAAGACAATACAAGTGACACAAAAACGAAAATAAAAGAAAAGAAAACTAAAATGAAGAGAAAAAGGAAGATTTTTTTGGGTTTTTGGTTTTTAAAGGAAAAATGAAAAAGAAAAGGAAGAAAAAGGATAGTAGATCCCTCCCCCACACTAAAACTGTGCATTGTCCCCAATGCACAAGTAGAGGAAGAATCGAAAAAGAATAAAAAGAGAAAAGAACGGAAAATCTTTTTGAATTTTTATGATTTTTCAAATGTTTTTGGATATTTGATGATTTTTCAAATGTTTTTGTATTTTTGATTTTTCAAATTGAAGAGAATAAAAAGAAAATAAATGAAAATGAAAAAGAGAGAGAAAAAGAAGCGAAAATAAAAGGAAAATGAAAAGAAAAGGAAAAAAAAGAAAAATTTGATAAAGGGGAGAAAGGGCGTAGGTGTAATCACGTCACCTCGCCCGGATTCCGCACAAATCAGGAAAATTAAAAGAAAAAGAGAAATTTGGATTTTTCAATTGGTCTTGGTGCGATCAAATCACCTAAGACCGGGAGCAATAATCAGGTCCTTCTTCCCTAAGGCACCTGCAATAAAACCTCACGTTTGTAACGACCCAAGTAGGGTCACGGAGGGGCTTACAACTCACCAAACCAACAGAATAACCAATTACAAATCAACCAACAACCATAATTAACAAATGCCAAAAATTGGCGCTGCAAGGACTGACAGAGATTACTGAGACCAGAGAACAGATTACTGACGACTGACAACTGACATCTAACACCCTCACACCAACATTGACGACACTCGACCACTCATATCGGACCTGGGGGCCAAGGTGGCGGGTAGTAAGACCCTGGCGAAGGCACACCGAAAAGTCGATCAAAATAGCTCTGTTGCTGATGCAACATCCTTTGGTTCTCCTCCGCCGCCATCCTCGCTGCTTGGGCGTCCCTAGCCATCTCAAAACTGTCCCGGGCGTAGTCAAAACCTTCCCTAGAGTACTTGTATGAGCTATGCGCAGTATCGCGCGCATCCCGGGCCACGTTGTAGGCGTTTTGGGTCAAGTTCGGTGAGGTGGTCGAGTTCTCCCAAGTCTGACGTGTTTGGTCATAAACTTCCCCGCACTGGTTATAAAAGTCCTCCGATCCGAAGAACGAGGAGTGTCGTGGAGGACTCATGTTAACGTCCTCCTGAAAACCTGGGGTAGACTGGGTGAACGTGGAGTGTCTGTGTGGTTCAAAGTTGAGGGTGAAAAACTGCGAGGTTTGGGGTTCGGTCTGATGGGAGGAAGAGGGTCCGTGTGATGATGACGGTAAAGTTCTATGACCCTTCTCCCGGAAGGTTTCAACCTCTGGTTTCTCCTCCGACACGTCTACGACCTCTATGTCATCGTCGCCATAATCTAAAGGTCCCTCGGGGTATTGAACTGTACGAAACTTACCTCGGGTGTTATCCCGAATGTATTCCCCAGACCTCTTCGGCATGCCGAAGTTCTCTTCAATATCGAGCCTAACCCATTCGGGGTTAGGCATTGCAATGGTTCTCATTTCAGTAATCTTATATAAGAACAAACTGTCATAATCCTCTTTTTGGGGCCAAACAAGGAAAGGACAATAAACCTCATCTATATAAATTCCCGCCCCACCAACTGGTGCCAAATCGCTAAAACCGATGCCTAAGGCTTTAGCTAGCATCGTTACAATACTGCCACAAGAAATTTTCTTGCGGCCGCCCTTCGCAATTTGGGCAAAGTGAGTAGCTAAGGCCTCAGACATATCGATCGACGGGCCTCAGTTCAAAACTGCATCCTCCAACAGTTGTACAGCTGTAGCACTACAGTTATGGTGCGTATCATAGCTCGTCAAAAATGAGTTGGCTATGATACGCGCCAAATAACGAAGGATGGGGTTTCGAATAGAGAAAGAACACATCTTTCCTCCCTTGAAAGTCCTCTGGCGGGCTATTTTAAACCAAAATCGATCTCGGGCGAATTTATCGTCCCGAGTCTGTCCCGCCCTAGGCCTTCCAAGGACAGAAGAAGGTAAACCAAGCAATGCACCAAAGTCCCTCAAGTTGGGGACGTACAGAGTTTCTCGTAGCTGAAAAGAGACAGTGGTATTATCATCACCACTCAGCTCGAAAGTTGCGAAAAACTCGCACGTCAACTTCTGATAAGTTTCCTCCTCGGAGGCATAAAATTTGGTGAGACCGAGGCTTTGGCACATTGCTTGTACCTGCGTGTCTATACCCATGCGCTCAAGTACATCTCGAGCCGCCCAACGAGTCGGCTCGAGACGACAGACCCAAATTTTTTTACATTTATCAAGATGGGCTTTTTTAGCGAAATAGATACCAGATTCTGAATGACGGAAATTACGACGGATTTTAGGATAACGTACCTCTAGCGGAACAAATTGTTCGCGCGGAGCTGAGCCTTGTGTCTGAACAGGCATCGGGACAGATTTGTCCCGAGCCTCGGCCGGCTCCTCTGACATTGAGGATGATGTTGACCCCGAATTTTGATTAAGCATTGAGGAAATCCGTTTCCTTGCCATTTGTTATACCCTCCTCATCCTTGTTGCTTGAATTTGATGATTATGGTGATGACGGTCTCGGTTTGGGGTTTGTCGATTTGGGACGATTTCTGAAAACAAACTCCAAGAAGATGATAGAAATGTGATGGGGATGAGAAATATGTAATTTGATTGATATTTGGTGAAGAAATGGAAGGATTAAAGGTGGTTTAAGGTGGTGGATTTGGGGTTTGTTTTGGGGTTTTTTTGGGGTTTGATTGAGGAGAGAGAGAGAGAGAGGAAAGGTAGATTATGAGGATGAGTAAGGTGGGTTGGTTGGGTATATGCCGCGGGGTGATATTTCGCTCGGTGGTCACCATCGGGCGAAATTTTGCCCGACGGTCTTCGGGTCGAATCTCGCCATTTCCGCGCAGTTTCCCCACCGAGCGAAATTTCGCCCGGTGAGATCTCACCGGGTGAAATTTCACCCGGTGGGATTTCCGTCAAAAACCAAGTTTCAAAAATTTTTACCGTAGGGTGAAATTTCGCCCGGTGAGATTCCACCGGGTGAAATTTTGCCCGACGGATTTTCCGTCAATTCCATTGATTCGAGCAAAGTTGCCATCGGGTGAAGTTTCACCCGGTAAAATAATCCACTTCAAAATAGAACTTTGCTACGAAAAATCTCTTCGACTCGGCCCAAACTGTTACGTTTTATTTTGTAGTTCCGCAAGCGTACGGGTATTGTAGCATACGGGTCGATCTCAGGGAGGTGAATGATTAAATACTAGCTAATTTCTGGCTCAAGTTATCTATGTCGAATAAATCAGAAAGATGATTGTATAACTAATTTTTAACAAACTAAATGTAATAAATCAAGATGAAATCAGTAATAGAAAGACCTAGGGCAATGGTTCACCAATAACATGGATTATCGATGCAATCAAAAAGTGACACAGCTTTGTCAAATTACCGTCTTGGGTGAGACTAGCATTCCGATTTTACTCAATACTTTAAATTCTCCGTCGAGACATAAAAAGCCTATCTTAGCATGTTATAAATCCTATTCTCATGGCACGAATAACAAAACTAGACGCATTAAGAATCGATACTAACATGTCCCAATTATTCCAATTCACTATTCTCATGTGAAAGTTCAAATCTTGTTTCAGTTCTCTAAATTAAAACCCGACTCTCGTCGTAATTAAAATTGAGTAGAAATTAATCGACAAAGATACAAATTTTTAGGCACGATTCATATGAAAACATTCAACTCTCGTTGTAATGATAATCTAGACTCAAACCTAGCAATTCAAACTAATCAATCAATTATTAAGCACAACTGAAACAAACCCAATTCAATAATTCAACAAAGCGCGATTAAATTAAAATCAAAGCATCAATAACCCATATTATCGGCTCACCGAGCCCTAGATAAAAGAACTACTCACAATTCTTCATCACAATAACAATCAACAAATAAAATAAAAAGTAGAGAATTAGAAAAACTTATTGTTGATTGATGGTCAAAATGATGAACGATCGTCTTCTTCAAAGTCTTGGAGTAATAAAACTAAAATGCCTAAATCTAATAAAATTGTATAACTTTGATGTATGTAGTCTAGGAATGATATGCCTCTTCTAATAATAATAGTAATCTAATATAAGTAGGATAGAATAGAGGGAAGATCAAGAGTCATTGCGTTCAGCTGTTCGCTAGTAGCGGCCATTTTCGCTACTAGCGGCACTCTGGAAGCTTCACAATTCATAAAAATTCTGATTATGCCTCTACTAGCGGCAGTTTTACTCTTCGTCATCCGCTACTAGCGGCACTTTAAGACTCCCAATTCTTTCTTCTTTGCTTTCCTTTTACTTTTCTTTTCTTCTTTTCTTCATGCGATCTTCAATATAACCCGGCATTTGACACATATAACACCAATATAATCCGGGCATAACACAAGAATTTCTCGACTCTTCAAAATAGCTAGAACCGTCATCAAAAATCACATATTCACTCAAATCATGCAAGATCATCGGAAATCACTCAAATATCACTATATCGTCCAAAATTCACTCTCAAACACTATAAATATGATGATATATACTCACAATTAGTGCTAAAAATAGCACTTAACACAAACCATCCTTAACTCTTCAATAAAATCAATCTTCTCGACCCATGTATTAGCTACATGGAGAAGAACTCTCACAATTGTTCGCAACCCAAAAATTCCAAGAGAAATCTTCAAAATTCCTGCAGATACCAAAGCAAGCTCCAAAAAAAAAATCCAAAAGCTATTGTCCAAAGAAAATAAAAAGAGATAAGAATATACAAATATTTACAAGGTGGTTATTATGGACACCACCAAACCGAATTGAATTGTTTGAGTTTAATCGGGGTTGCTTGAAAAGCAACCCGGGGGGGTCTTGGTCATTAACTTCAAATTCAATGTTACCGATCTTGAGCTTTTCTCTAAACTCCGGCAAGCCCATAAGTCGTGCTACCTCGGGAAGCATTGCAAATTCTTCGGGAATATCTTCTTCGGAGGTAGAACCGAGTATAAATAGGGCACCGTCGTCTTCTTCGTTATCATAGTCAAGATCTTCGGTAGAGGGTTCTTCATTGGATGGAAATTCGACCATTTGATTCCAAAACTCCGCTTGGGAATTTTCTGGAAGGAACGCGGGAAGCACAAATTGAACCGCATCATTAGCAACATTGAAAGATAATCGCCCTCGCTTCACATCAATAATTACCCACCGGTAGCTAGGAAAGGCCGTCCCAAAAGAATAGGATTCCGCTCCTCTATAGACATATCAAGAATAACAAAATCGGTGGGGATATAAAGATTTCCCACGTTGACCATGAGGTTGCGGGCTAGTCCATAGGGTTCCTTTGTAGTTCCATCGGCCATTTGCACATTAACTGGGAAGTGTTCCAAGTCCTTGATATAAATGGTACGAGCAATGGCTAGAGGCATTAGACTAATGTCGGCGCCAAGATCACACAAGGCTCGGTCTATCAAAACATGGTCTATGGAACAAGGTATGGCAAAGCTACCCGGATCACCTAACTTGATGAGAATTGTAACTTTTGGGGTGGTTCTTGGGGAAATGGGAGCTCTTTCCCTTTCGGTGGGTTTCAAAATAATGTCTCGAATAATGACTCGAATAATTTCGTTAATCCAGCTGATTTTCTACTTGATCTTGCCAATGGTACGTCGTAAATCATCTTTGTTCATTTTAGTTCAGTATAACATTTCATTTATAAATTAGAAAAAAAATTAAGTTCAATTAAGTTCATTTTAATTTTTTAAATTTATTTCAATTGAGTTCATTTTAGTTAAGTACTCCGTACAACATTTCATTTATAAATTAGCAAAAAATTAAGTTGAATTCAGTTTAGATAAGTTAAATTTCGATAAAATTAGTTCAATTAATTGATCTTCATAATTTGATGGTGTAGGCATTGTTTTGGATACAAGGCATGAAGATCAACAAGAACTAAGTATTAGATTGGAGCGACATGATGCAAGTTCGACCAAGCAATTTCTAATAACTTCTTACAAGAAATACTTATATCCTCGTCTCAAAGTCGAGATACAACAATCCTTCAAAGACCATCTCCTTTCTAACTCAAATACATCCACCAAAGGTACATATTAAAGTATCGAAAATGTCTTAATTTAACGGTTAAAACAGATGTATAGTGGACAACAGGTCTAAGGTTTGGATCACGTCTCCTTCTATCGTTGTTGTTATATCTAAACAACTAATGACATTGAACATATTATGAAATGAGCGTAGTTTCAAATATATCGATCAGTTGTATATATACTTGTATGTATATATAAGACGGTTTCATACGTCAATTATTGTCCAAAAAAATGAATGGGTTATGATGAGAATCAATGGACAACAAGTTGGTGGGAGCGATTCAAGGTATTACTACAAAGAGGGCTCAAAGAGAGAAAACATGAATCTTACTCTGGCTTAAGGATCTTTCAAGTCATGTCCGTTTCCGTAATTTCAGGTCTTTTATGGTGGCAATCTGATTCCTCTCATATACAAGATCAGGTCATTAAATTACTCTCTTCGTCTCAGTCATTTGTTTACCTTCTTTCAAACTTCCAGTTTGTCATAGTCGATTCGATTCATATATATGTGCAGGTAGGACTACTCTTCTTCTTCTCAATATTTTGGGGATTCTTCCCCTTGTTCAACGCAATCTTAGTCTTCCCACAAGAAAGACCGATGATCCAAAGAGAACGAGCCTCAGGAATGTACCGTCTCTCCTCACACTACTTCGCACGCACGATGGGTGACCTACCCATGGAGTTAGTCGTCCCTACAATATTCACAACCATTTCATATTACATGGGCGGCCTTAAGCCGTCCCTCCTTACCTTTACCCTTACCCTTTCCATCGTCCTTTACAACGTCCTCGTTTCACAAGGCCTAGGGTTAGCCTTAGGCACGATTTTGATGGATGTGAAGCAAGCCACGACTCTAGCCTCAGTCATTATGCTAGTGTTTTTACTAGTAGGGGGATACTACATTGTTCATATACCGATCTTGGATGAAGTACATTTCGTTTAGCCATTATTGTTATAAGCTTCTTGTCGCGGTACAATACTCGGGTGATGAGGTTTATGATTGTCAGTCGGAGTTGAGGTGTAGAGTTGAAGATTATCCAGGGATTAAGCATCTTGGTATTCAGAATTTAGGGTTTGATGTTGGTGTTTTGACTATAATGTTGGGGGTTATAGAGTATTGGCCTACATTGCTCTTAGATTGGGACAACTTCACTAACACTAGCATGATGGGACGATCTCTCTGCAGACTTACTTGATCTTTTATTTGTCTTCATTATACGATTTTTTTTACAACAATTCGATGAAATGTTAACTATTTTGCACGATATATATATATATATATATATATATATATAGAGAGAGAGAGAGATAGGTTCTAATGAGTCCCTATATAAGTGTTGAGTCCCTAAGTCCTCATCTCATCCGTTGGATGGGAGATGGATGAAGGGACGAGATTAATGACTATATTATTAAAAAAAAAAAGATACTGCTTCCAAAAAAATAGGAAGGAGAATATCATTCAGTAACGTATCATTCGCATTCATTCAGTCAACCACTCTCTCGTTCATTACTTTCTTCATCGTTCTTCATCGTTCTCTCGTTCATCAATTCAGTTTCCATTACTTTCTTCATCGTTCTTCATCGTTCTCTCGCTCATTCAACCAATCATTCTTTCTCCAAAACCACACAATCAAGACCACATTCAATAAATAATCGTCTTCATCGCGCTGCATTATACGTTCAATCAATCTACTTTTCATTCAATGGCTGATATGCAAATCGTAGTAAACACAAACGGTGAGTATATACATTGTAGTTTATACTGGAATGTATATGGGAGTCATTGAGATATTACTAGATTATTAGTTTCTACTTTTCTACGTTGAACTGCATATTCATCTGCGCACACAAAAATATATTGGTTTATTTTAGTTCACATACTGTGTTACTTTAGTGTGGAGTGTGTTATTTTAGTGACAAACCTCTATTACTTTTATGATCTGTTACTTTAATTCATCGAAGATGTTACTTTGGCTTATAATGTCTGTTATTGTAATGCATTAAAGAGTCATGGGGATATATTAAACCGCCATATTAAAATAATAATAATAAAAGATCTTGTTTCCTATAATAGTGGGATGTGATTGCCAACAAAATAGGAAAAATATATTGGTTTATTTTAGTTCACATACTCTGTTACTTTAGTGTTGAGTGTCTGTTATTTTAGTGACGAACCTCTATTACTTTTATGGTCTGTTACTTTAATTAATCGAAGATGTTACTTTGGTTCATAACATCTGTTATTGTAACGCATTAAAGAGTCATGGGGATATATTAAACCGTCATATTAAAATAATAAAAAGATCTTGTTTCCTATAATAGTGGGGCGTGATTGCCAACAAAATAGGAAACAAATAAAAAGAGTAACTGCCCATTCAGAGAAATATACTGCTTTACTATCGTCCACGACTTCCAATCAAAATAACCTACAAATCAAAGTACACGAGTGCAGTCAACGAATTAAAATAGACGTTAGGCCATTCATCTTCAATCTTGTGCCGCTGCAACATCTCCTTCTATGGCTGATATTCAACCTGTCAAACAAACAAACTGTAAGTTTTTTGTTAGTGATTTATACTGTAGACACCATAGAAGCAATTAAAATGCTCCATATTATTGGATTTTACGCTCATTGTATGTAAACTGCATGTTATCACATACCTTTTAAATACGTGAATGAAATATACCTGGAGTTATTTTTGTGCACAATATTCGTTACTTTAATGCACACTAACCGTTACTGTAGAGACAAACATCTGTTACTTTATGTCTATTTTATACGCATCTTCTGTTAATTTAATATCCTCAATGCATTGGTTTGTTTTTCAGTTGACGCAGAAGCACACGAATGTTACTTCAATGCACTTCATCTGTTACTTTAATTCTTCTTATCTGTTACTTTAATCCATATTTCAAGTTTTAATTGTTTTTTTCCGTCACGTTTATTGGTACTATTATTGTTTTTTAGTAGATGCAAAAGCACATGAATGATGTAGGGATGTGGGTGAGAGTTTCCTCCATTGTGCGGTGGTGAGATTAAATCAAAGCTTCTGAGATGATGATGAAGAAGAAGAAAAAGAAGAAGACGGAGATGACGAGAAGGATGAAGAAGAAGCAGAATTATAAGTAGGACATTATGAGTAACAAGTGTGAAACATTGGAATTGTAATGGAGTTGATTTAGTTGAAATCTTGTACCACTTTTTGTTTTGGAGTATCTTAATAAAAACAAACATTGTTCTTTTTGTTAATTGGAACTCCTGTTTTTGCAAGAGACTACTATGCAACGTAACAGATTTTATGAGTTAAAGTAACACAGTTCATGAATTAAAGTAACACATTGTATGAGTTAGAGTAACAGTTTTTGCAAGAGACTTTGCAACGTAATAGATTTTATGAGTTAAAGTAACACAGTTCATGAATTAGAGTAACACAACGTATGTGTTACAGTAACATAGTTTATGGGTTATGGCAGTAACATGGTAACATACGTACAATGGCAGTAGGGAACGGATGATTTTTTGCTGAAGATGAAAATAAACTTAATTTTAAATAAACTTGTTGTGTGAGAGAAAGAGGCAATTAAAAATTTGATAGGAGAGAGAGAATTTGTACTGAGATAATCAAGGAAGAGAGAGAAAGAAAATATATTTTGATAGATATTATAGTTATTTCCTTAATTATGAGATCAAATCTTGTCCATTAATCTAACATTGAATCAAAGGCTAAGATGGGGATTCACGGACTCAACATATATAAGTGGACTCACCTGATCCCACTTATATATATATATATATATATATATATATATATATATATATATATATATATATATATATATATATATATATATATATATATATATATATATATATATATAGAGGAAGAATCAAGTGAGTCCTTTTATTTTTCTTGAGTCCATGAGTCCTATCTACAACCATTGATCTAGAGTGGGATGGATGGTGGTGATTGATTCCAGTAATTAAGGCAATAAATAACATATTTTGATAAAAATAAAATAAAATCCTCTCTCCTCCCTTAATTATCTCCAACCAATACACGTTACTTCCTCACATTCAATTTTTTCCCCACATTCAATTTTTTCATTCACATCCTAACTGAAACCCTTCACCTTCATCATCCCAAACACAATCGCTCGACTTCTGTTTCTTTTCAAAACACACCCGCGCATCCTCCCGTCTTCAACTCAAGCAAGGCTACATTGAAGCAACTCTCTAACTTCAGCAAAGATAATCTTCAGGCGGCATAATACAAGGTAACTCGCTAATTAATACTCGATTGTTGTACTAAAGAACTAGGTTTAGTTTATATTCGTATCTGATTTCATTAATTTTCTCGCTAATTATTGATTGATTTACTTTGCTGCGTTTGTGCCCTATAATTAATTGGTTTCACTAAAGATTGTTGCGGTATCTGGGTATGAATCTGTAGAGTTTAATTGAATTCACATACTTCATATTATGCTTCTACTATGCTTCTACTCTTCATACTTAGTCTAACATATATTGAATGTTACTCTAATGCTCTTATGAGTTACTGTAATAAACTTGAGGTGTTACTGTAAGGGGTTGTTCAGTTTGTGTTACACATGTATGATGTTATTTTAAAGACGACCATGTGTTACTGTAATGTACAAGACATGTTACTTTTACTCCCATCTTTGCGTTACTTTGAATGCTAGTAATCTGGTACATTTAATTGTGTAGACGTGTTACTCTAATTTGCACTCTATGTTACTCTAACACTTTCTTTGTGTTACTTTAACGCGTATCAGCTTTACATATGGTATTTCTTTCACTCATATCAGTTGTACTTTAATTTATATACCAGATTAAACTGTAACAATAGTTGTACATAATTATTGTACTTTTCAGATGGCAAAAGGAGGAGACAAATCAAGGTGCGATCGCGGTTGTTGGATAACGTAGATAAGTATGTGGACACTAGGCAAAAGATCATCGATGGTCCCAAGAGCAAGCCAACAAAGGGTCGGAAAAAATAACGTGTCTAACGAATTATGTCATCTTTTTCTAATTACGAATAATGCTTTGTATCGTTTTCGAAACTTGTTATGTACATTAGTATTTTGATTATCACCAATGGAACAACGCTGTTAAACTCTGTTACCCTGACTAATTGTTCCTGTCACTCTAATTAACGACCAGTGTTACTATGGGAATGAATGAAGTTTACCCAATATACAAATGTGGTCTCATAATCATTGTGTTACATTGACGCATTATAACTGTTACTTTAATGAACAAATGATGTTACTCTAAGTCATTAATGATGTTATTCTTTGTCTCATAGTTAAACAATGTTATTATCAATGACACATTATATATGGTTCTTTAAAAAGTGAATGTTGTTACTTTGGTAATGAATGGTTCTAATCCAAGTTATCCTCAGTTACTTTGGTAATGAATTGTTTAAACAACGTTGCTGTCCTCAGTTACCTTCATGCATTATGTCTGTTACTGTAACTAACGAATGGTGTTACTCCAATAGACATGAGATGTTACTCTAACCAAATACACATGTATTAAATAAATATATATAGTTAATTGCAACGTAGCACAACGCTATGTGTAAAAAATCCAGTTCCTGTGTTTTGCCAACCCCCCCCAGAAACGGACTGTCTCTGCAACCTGAACTCCCTAATTAATCCGCACAAGCTTTTCAACATGAAAATTAATCCGCACAAGCTTTTCACATTTGCCTTGTCTTTTTCCCTTAGAAGTCTGTATCAATGAAGCTTTAGTGCCGTGTCTGCTTCAACAAAAAACAAAACAATAATATCAGTGAAGCTTACGTTACTGTAACTCAGGAGGTATGTTACTTCAATGACGTTTCTGCGTTAATATAAAACAAAACAATAGTATCAGTGTATATTATGGAAAACCTAAATAAGAAACATAAAACTCTGGAATCTATAAAGATCGATAGAGCAACTAACCATTGATAGGAAACTATGATGAATGAAATAACAATGAAAGCAATATCAACATTAAAATTGACGGTTATATCAATTCATAAGTTGTGTTACTCTAACTATTACACTATGTTACTTTAACATCATCATCATCAAACCATTTTTTCTAAACGTTCAGTGTGTTACTGTAATTGCAATTAAGTGTTACTGTAACTCAGAAGGTATGTTACTTCAATGACGTTTCTGCATATCATCAAACAACGTTACATCAATGCAAATAATGTGTTACTGTAATTCATAAGTGGTGTTACCCTAACGTGTACAATACGTTACTCTAGCATATCAAAAAACCCTTTTCCTGAACGTTCATTTTTGTTACTGTAATTGCAATGAAGTGTTACTTTAACTCAGAAGGCATGTTACTTCAACGACGAATCTGCGTTAACTGAAATAAAAAAAATAGAATCAATGGATATTAGGGAAAATCTTAATAAAAAACATAAAGACCTGTAATCTACAGAGATCGAGATATGAAAATACCATTGATACGAAACTGTGATATCAAAACGCAATGACATCAAAACAACGCAAATTGATACAAACTGTGATACGGAATGACAATGAAAGCACTATAAACATGAAGATCGATGTAAAAAAAACGCAATTCGACGCGATAAAACATTGATATGAAAACGCAAATTGAAAGCCATATGAATATTGAAATCCATGAAGAAAAAACGAATAAAAACGTGAATGAAACACTGAAACTCACCATTGTTATACTCGATTAGTTGTATATCAACCGTTGAAGACGATGATGCGGTCATTGAATCCATTGTAGCAGAATTTCGAGTTCAAAATCGATGAATGAGCGTGAATGAATCAGAGTTTTTTTTTAGGTGTGAATGAACGTGGAATGAAAATTGTGATAATGAACGTGAATGATAGGAAGTTATTGTTTCCTAAATTCTTGTGAGTTATTTTAGGAACGTAAATCTTTTTTTTTTTTTTTAATGCAACGCATCTTGTCCATCCATCCTCATCTCATCCAATGGATGATATGAGGACTCATGGACTCATATATAGAGAAGGACTCATAAGAGCCTTACTCTCTCTCTCTCTCTCTCTCTCTCTCTCTCTCTCTCTCTATATATATATATATATATATATATATATATATATATATATATATATAGTGTAATGAATTTTATGATGGTTATTTTTTGTTTTAGTGTTATGTAATCATCTATTTGCTTATTAAGTTCTTGATCATATCAAATAAAGTATTTATCATCCCTTATAAAAGTCAGTCAGTTTTTTATGTGAGATTGTTTAACAATATAATCAACAAATTCCATCTAATGGAACTAAATGTAAATAGTCGTTCTCATTGAGATATATACTCTTAATGATAAAGATGTCGTTGTTACGAACTTATAATAATATGTCATTTCCACATAGTTGTACCACCAAAGTAGACGATAAGTCCCAATTTCTTCGATATCCCCTCGTCATAAACACCATAGTGCCAATCATCACTATAAGTTGGTATTTTTGGGATTCAAAGGTGTAAGATTTTCGTCGAACACCACAAAAGTAGTACAACATGCACTTCGAGTTATATCGTAAACATGATAATACCCATTTTCCATCGGAGGAAGAGATTGACCGGGAGGAGAATACACTTCGCCTCCGACTGCAACGTAATTTGCAACACTCGACATTGTGGTGAATATTTCTTTAGGCCAAAATCCAATGGCTAATCCGCATGCTTCAAGCCACCAATGCCCTATTTTCACATCCTTGGACCATCATACAAATAAACGAATAATTTAACATTGTCGCAAATACTGTGAAATCGTAAAATATTGATGGGAAATTTTAAAGCAATCAAAAGGAAAAAACATACAGTAACATTTTTATAACCGACAAACAAAGTTCAATAATTATTGTGTACAACCGTTGTACCATGCGACAATAGTAAAAATTTACAATTTATGATAAAAGATGACCATTTTAGGTTAGTTAATTACCACTTTCAGATAAATAGTTATCACTTTCACATGAATAGTTACTACTTTTTCATAGAGTAAATCACTGTTTACCTCCTTTTATCTTCAAAATTTTGGGAATTACCCCCAAAAATATTTTTTTTACATCTTACCCCCTTAAGGGTTTAAAAAAAATTAGATTTTACCCTCAGGCGTCCTTCTCTCCTCTTTCCGGTGGGTGACTTACGCAAGTTTTCTTTCAGTTTTGCCCTTCCCCTTACTAACACACTCTCTCCTCACTTTACCTCACATTTACTCCCCCAAACACACTCATCCCTACCAAAACCCCCAAATTCCCCCAAAATCAAGAACCCTAACCCTAATTCGCAAAATCGACGAGAAATCGAAGACGATGACCCATTCGCAGTCAATCGACCCAATTCATAAGGTAATTTCTCTTCTTTCCTCTTCCTATTTTCAACAGCCTTCACAATTTTGCACATTATTCAAATTGAAATTTGTTTAGTTGAAGCTCCCAATTAGGGTTTATGGTTCGAAATTCAATTGAACACTATTGTTTATTGTTTGGGGGCACCTGTGTTTATGTCGTGGTTCAATTGAAAATTATTTCAGTTGTGTTTATTTTGCACATTCAGAATTGAACACTAATATCCGGTTGTGTCATGAAATAAATGCTAATTGAAGTAATTTTGTTTATATTCTGATTAGGATGGAGTTCAATCTGCGAACATTCTTTGGTGGTGAGTTTGCTCTAGTTAATGGTAGAACTGAATATGTTGGGGGTGGTCTGCATCTAGAATGTGGGTTCAGTATGACCCATACGACTATGTTGACTATGTTCATGCCTTGAGCTGCCTGCTAGTGAAAAGGATGGACCCATACGACTATGTTGACGACGTTTACTTAATAGGGAGGTACACTTTGGCTTACTCAACCCCTGCCTCACCTATGCCCGGTGTCAAACATTGGGAGGACACTGGTATGCCAGAGCCACTCCCACCACCACACAGAAGGTTACCTGGAAGGCCTAAGTCCAAGAAAAGAAGAAGAGGGGCTGGGGAAGTCGAAAAGCAACGAGTTAGAAGGGGGACAAAGGTGAACAAATGCAGCAACTGTGGCGGCCGTGAACACAGTAAAAGAACATGCAAGAATCCAACTGCACCCTCTACTTCTACAGCAGAGAGGGATCCTGGAGGTAGGCCTTTGGGAGGTAGTGAGTGGGTTGTAGAGACAAGGAGGAAGCGGCAGGCAAGGAATGTCCAGAGAGCACGTTTGATTTTAGAGACTCAAGCTCAAGCTACTCAAGCTCAACCTGCGGCAACTGCACAAGCTTCCACCTCCAGCGTCAACCCTTCAACATCAAATCAAATACCTAGTGGACAACCTCAAACACCAACAAGTTTTGTCGAACTTCTTAGTCAAGCTTCAAATTTAACTGGAAATATGATTTAGAACTCTTGGATGTATCTCCTATTGTGCTTATGAAACCTACTTTGCTTATGATTTAGAACTCTACTTTGCTTGTGGTTGTATGACTTTGGATCTATTTTCTATGTAGTACTGCGCATTTGGTTTTCAGGTGCACAATTCCAGATCAGTTATTTCACATTTGTTCATTGTCTTTGTTCACAAATTGGTGACAATTTGTCTGTATAATGGGGGTAAAATCAAATATTCTTACACCACTCTAGGGGTTAATTTTATGGATACGTAGGCTTTGGGGGACAATTTTATGGATACATAGTTTTTGGGGGTAATATTAAAGAACAAAGAAATTTGATAGGTATGGATACATAGGAAGACAGGGCCATGTTTGATAGGTATGCTACTTACAGACCCGCACCATACATGTATCAACATGTAGCGGAGATGGAGGTTGCAAACGACTCAGTCGATCGATGTATGTGCCACAATAGACAGTATAGTAAGGCCGTTGTACACCTAGACGAGACGATAGGATAAATGGTGATTGGAATGTACGAACTACCGTAATGGTAATTGCTAAATTTTCTAATAAAATCCTCATTTCATTATCTTGCAAAATGACTCTATTATATAGAGCTTACATACAATCCGCAAATTGAGGGCATTAGTAGAATGTACATTACAATACATTACGCTACCTTACAATACATTACTGTGTAGTCACTTAACTAAGCAAATGGGATACCGAGTACAAGCATCAAACATTTGAAGCGTCGACCGGGATTGGTATGTGTCCAAGAAGTGACTACCGCAACTTCATTGCCGCAGTGACATGTCTCGCCTCCAGCTGATGACTGCACCCCGCTATGGATGGACATGGCTGCAATTTACAGAAGTCACTATCTCGAAGAACCCAGAAACAATGACATTAACACAACCCAGAAACAATGACATTTACCTACACACAAATTCGAATCACTACCGTTGAAAACAACAACCCTAAACCCTAAATATAAACCCAGAAATTGGGAATGATTTTAATGAACCCAGAAATTCGAATTACGTACTACCATTGAAAACAACAACCCTAAACCCTAAATGTAAACCTAGAAATTGGGAATAGTTTTTAACAAACCCTGAAAATCGAGATTTGTGAGAAAAAAATAACCCTAATTGCGAAGAGAGATTGAAAATAGCAAGAGGAAAGAAGAGAACCACGACATAAACACTAGTGCCCCCAAACAATAAACAATACTGTCCAATTGAATTTCGAACCGTGAACCCTAATTCGGAGCTTCAACCCAGAAATTTCGATTTCCAAAACCCTAATTGCGAAGAGAGATTGAAAATAGCAAGAGGAAAGAAGAGAACTTACCTTAGGAATTGTTAGGAACGGTTCGTCGTCATCGATTTCGCGTCGATTCTGCCAATTAGGGTTAGGGTTCTTGATTTTGGGGGAATTTTGGGTAATTTGGGGGTTTTGGTAGGGATGAGTGTGTTTGAGGAAGTAAATGTGAGGTAAAGTGAGGAGAGAGTGTGTTAGTAAGGGGAGGGGCAAAACTGGAAGAAAACTTGCGTAAGTCACCGGAAAGAGGAGAGAAGGACGCCTGGGGGTAAAATCTAATTTTTTTAAACCTTTAAGCGGGTAAGATGTAAAAAAAAAATCTTTTTGGGGGTAATTCGCAAAATTTTGAATATAAAAGAAGGTAAACAGTGATTTACTCTTTTTCATATTAAAACGTGATCACTTTTTAACTTAAAGTGGTCACTAAGTAACATAAAGTGATAACTTTTTATCATAAATTGAGTCTGTCGCACGATAAAACGGTGGTATATTATAATTTGTAAACAAAGTTAATAAATTAATTAAAGAAATATTACCCACACAATAAATCTTTCCTAATTTAGGTCCGGTAGATATAATATCTTTACAATACTATCAATACAAGTTTATGGTAACATAATTATGGACAACCATTGATAATACAAAACCTTCGGATAATTTGGGGATTTTTTGAAAATTGATCAATTAGGGTTCCCGAGTGTTTAGTAAATCAACAATTTTATCAATTATGGACACAGAAAAGCAGCTGGAGCTGGAGTTGATCGTCGATTATATTGAAAACGAGATTATGATGATCCACGATTTCATCCGGGAGAAATACCGGGTAAAGTTTCCAGAGCTCGAGTCGATAGTTCAGCATCCAATCGAGTATGCTCGTGTTGTGAAGAAGATTGGTAATGAAACTGATTTGATGCTAGTTGATTTAGATGGGCTTTTACCATCTGCTATCATTATGGATGTTGTTTCTGTCACTGCTTCAACGACCAACAATGGCAGCAAGCAACTTTCTGAGGATGTTTTACGGATGACTATTGAGGCGTGTGATCGTGTACTTGATCTTGATTCCGTTAGGAAAAAGCTAATGATGACATGTTTGAGAATTCGGATTTGGATTTGAATTTCGGAATTCAAACCGAATTTGGAATTGAAATTGAGACAAATTTTTTACCAATTCTATTGTAATTCAGATTTGGTGGTTTGAACTTGCATGGCCTTTTTTGAATGAATGTAGTACTTTTTATAACAAATTTAGTAGATATTGTGTGAGACGGTCTTACGTAGAGTCTGATTCATTAATAATAATTAAATTGTCTTCAATTGTACATAACTATACCGCATTAAGTGTACGTATAATAGTATCGCAATGTAAAACCGTCTCCCAATACCCTAATTTGTGTTGTGTGAATTAGTTGACCTTAATTAGGGCTAAGAGTTGGAAAAGGTATGACTTAGGGATGAGGCAGAAAAATATTTGATAGGTGTGAATTTGTTGTCACGTGTACTTTATTCATTATAATTTGTGCAAACATATTTTTATCTTTCGTTTTTTACAATAATTATTGCGACACGACATCATGCTCTAAAACGATACTCCTTCCGATTCTTTGGGTTTGCAACATTCACTATTTGCATCAAAAATAAGAAAAGCAAGTGTGGGCCACTATGAGTGTTGTTATTATGAGATTAAACAATATAATAATGAAAAAAAGTTAGATATGTAAAAAGTTTGTGAATATTTTGGAATATAATAACGAAAAGTGAAGGGTATGTTAGTTATTTTATAAGAAAAATAAAGCCCAAATTTGAAATGTAGCAAACCTAATGAATTTGTCAAATATGGAATACGTTGCAGACCCAAAGAATCAGAGGGAGTATCTTGTATATAAAAAACATTGATTTATTAATGATAAAGGGATGTTCCTTTTATGAAAATGGCCAGTTTTGCATTTAAAATTGTCTTACATTATATTTTATATATTTGTGTTTTGACGAAAATTCAATGTTTTTGTTTGAAATCAACGGAATGTATTTTTTATATGAAAATGACCCGTTTCGTTTTTGTTTGAAATCAGCAAAAATTAATGTTTTGGAAGTATATATTTTATTTGTGTAATTTGCTTATGTGCCAGATAACGTAGGTGGGGACACAAAAGTGGGACAGAGAATCCTCACCGGTCTTAAAATAAACTAAAATGCTCAACAAAAATGGCTTATCATTTATAGAAACTATACCATACCAATCACTGATTAATTGATCAATTCGTCATTTTATTTTACAAAACATTAGGGGCCGTTTGGTTTGAGATATTCAGGAAAGGGAAAGGAAATAAAAGTTGATGATTTCCTTTGTTTGCGTTTGTTTGCCGATTTCAATCATTCCTTTTCCCCTTCACTAACCCTCTAACTCCTCTACCTCCTTACCCCCACTCCCCAAGGAAATCGATTCCCTTTCCCTACTAACCCACCTAGTCATCACCATGCACATTGCTAGATCTAACTCACCATGAACCACCACCACGACCACCACCAAGGTCCCCCACCACTACTATGACCATCACCCCACTATCGGGTCGGGTCAAATATGGATCGAATTTGGGTCAAAATACGGGTAAAAAATAAATTTTGACCCCTTAATTTACCAATTAAAAAAAACAATTTTAAAAATTTTAATCATATTGTAAAAATTTATTAATCATCGTATTTAGATTAAAAATTTGTAAAAATTATATTATTTTATAAATATTTTATTATTGAAATATATAAAAGTTACACGAAATTTATTTTTATAATTTTAATATTAAAATTAATAAATTTTAAGTATTATTTAAGATATAATGTATAAATATTACAAAATAATATTTTAATGATTTTGATGATGGCAAACCGTTAATGTTGGATGAAATGCATTCCCTTTCAATGAAAACCAAACAACAATCTAAATTTGGGGTAATCCCATTGTAAGATAACGTAATTCCTTGATTATTTCATTGAACTAACTCGGTATAAATACCTGAGGTAAAACTTAGGTACAATGAATGTGGTCATACTAACTACCGACTCATAATGACGGTAAATGAAGAGACTATACTAATTATTATTATATTAACTACGATATACTGATTATCGTCTAATACCCATTTCTTTCCTGTAAGAATATTTTATGCTATAATAATATTATGGGATATGCAATATATCTTCCCTATTATTATGCTAATATTTCTTCTCATAATTATGGTCTTATTGGAAATCGAATCTTTAAGAGATATACTATCACAATAATATCAGACTAAATAAGGAGTCTTTCCATATTTACTCAACTTTGATGGAAGGTCGAGATTACCGTAATCTAAAACCCTAATAGGAACCGGTCCTCTCTCTGCCTATATAATGGAGTCTTCCCCATCAGAAACTCCATGATGAATGAAAACGTAATACTAATGCATGAATGCGTATTATTAAGGTCAAACAACACTTATTACGTTATGGGACAAGAGGGAGAAACCATGCCTATTAATTATGAAACCATACCTATTAATTATGAAATCGTACTTATTATTATTATTTGAAGATCATATGAAGACGTATTATTATCATTCGAAGTCGTCTTATTATTTATGAAGTCGTCTTATAGAGATCTAATATCGTTCGTATAAGATTTTGACTTATTCCGTAATGAGGTATGTCTTAATCTCGTCTTAATTAATCTTTTGTGACCTTCATGTTGTTCAAAGATTTATGGGAATTATATTTTATTTATGTCATGTTAATAATATGCTAACATGTGGTATCAGAGCGTAGGTTATTGAACTCATGATTGTTCATTATTTACGATTATTATTATACATCATATTACTCCGTATTATAAAGGGATTATTCCATTAATTATGCTACTCTATATTATGTTACTATATTGGGTTGCAATTAGTCACGTATTCATGCGGGCGGATGATGGGCGTATTAACAAGCATATTATTTATTTTCCCTTATACATATAGTAACTCATATCATGCAATTAATTTGTATCTATATATTATAATTAATCAACTATATAATGTTATATAGCTCTTCATTACGCACTTGGAGTTCTTAATTATTATCTTATGATTGGTTGATTTATTTTTCACGTTGCTTGCTTGATTTACGTAGAATATGATGTACTCCAGTATTATATATTTTGTCACATCGTCTCTATGTTACTTCGTACGAGTTTTTGTCTATGTATATTAAATAATATTAATGAACCTTATTATTATGTTGATGTATGAAGTAATTCATTATTTTGGCAAACAAGTATATACTTTATTATATCGTTTGACTTTTCCGTTAAACTGATTTTCTTACGGTTATATGAAATTACTATGTACATGTTGATTAGTACATAGATTAAAGTTTTACTGTAGAATGACCTAAAATTTTTATTACTGTTGGAGTAATTTCATGACAATATGATTATAATATATGTTTTGGTAAAAAATCTACCGGAATTTCTCAGTTTCGGTTGCGGGTTAAAGCGATCGTCCTATAACCACGGGTCGATGAAATCAAAGTAAAAACAGAAAACGAGGAGCAATGAAGGAAAATAATGACGCACAAAAGTTTGGTGACGCGGAAAACCCGTTGTGGGAAAAACCGCGGGGGGAGTCGGAATCCCGCCAAAGTTTCACTAGGAATGAGAGAAAAATGATAAAGATCGTACAAATATGAGTATTTGAATAGTACTGAGAGTAGGTTAGATTATGTGTGATTGTGCTGGTTTCGGATGCCCTTGAATATCCCTTCTTCCCCTCTTTTATACTGCTGGTGCTTGTTATCTCCACCATCAATGGAGAATCTTCATCATTCATTCTCCTTTATTGCCTCTTAATGCCCAATTCATTACCGTTTTCTGGCTGTTACGGTTGATCTCCCATTAATGGTGAATCTTCTCCTTCATTCTCGTAGCAGTTACTGCTTCTTATCCTTTTGGTTTTTGGAATTTGACTTTGACTTCTTCCTTGCTTTATTCCTGGTTGGAGTGGGATAGGTTACTACACTTGTTGTGCTGGGCTATTGTCTTCCTTGATCCGGCCCATCTCCTCTCCTGATGTATCTTTTCACAGCCCATTTGCCTTTTGACTTCCCGGGTTTAAGGACGGCCCAGTAATCTCGGTTCTAGTCTTCGATCCTTGGTTTCGACCCTCGGTTTTTGACTGTTATCCCTTGACTTTCTGACTTTGTCTTTTGTCCTTTTGACCTTTGTCCGTCCACTCATAGCGTGCCACGTTGTATTCTTGATGGTGCAAATTTTTGCCCGAACAAATGCCCTCAAATTTCCGACTAAGATTACCTTAGGCGGGAATTTTCATTTGGCAACTTCTGATGATGTCTCCTCACAATCTGACTTCTCATCTCCCCAATTAATTCCCTACTCCTAACTCTTCATCATTACCTACTTTCCTAATTACTTTTTACCCTCTTTTACTTTCTCTATCTCTCTACCTCCCCATCACTTTCAACCTCCTTCAAAATTTCAAAAAGAATCCTATTGCTTTTGCTGCGGTGTCAAGTCCCCGTACTTCCTGCACAAATTTCAGGTGACTTCTTTTCCGTAGTGACCTTTCTCTCCTGTTTGTATTGTTCTTGCTATGGCCCCTAAGTTGACCCGTTCCCATTCGAAGCCCTTGACTACTCCTTCTCCATCGTCATCTTCCCCGTCATCCTCTGCATTATACCCTTCCATGCTTACTCTTAATCCTCCTTATTCTTGTGATTCTTGCTTCTCCGAGAGTGACCTTCTTACCATTAGAGAAGTCTTTGGCTTCCATGAGGATGTAGTAATCCATGTTCCGACCCGCGACCAGAGAGCAGATTTTTTCCGTCCCGGATGGACTTGTCTTTATGCTTATCCCTTCCGTCTAGGCCTTAAGTTCCCCTTCCCTGCGCTGATTCGTGATTTCCTGTCCTTCCATCGTCTTGCCCCTTGTCAACTGATGCCGCACGCCTGGCGCCTCTTGCTTTGCTTTTGTGTTAAGAACCAACGGTACCAAAGAGGTATCACTTTGGATGATGTTTCTTCTATTTACCGGACTAGATCCGTCGGGCATGGCTTGGTGACCCTTCGTCTTCAGGAGGGCAAGAAAGCTTGTATTTTCTTTCCCTCTAACCCCCCAGACGACAAATGGTATTGACACTTTATTTTTGTGAAGATCGACAGTATTTCCCCCTGTGCTGCCAGCTATCTTTTCTCTTCTTGGAAGCCTGCTGAAGGTATAGTCACTTTCCTTGTCTCTGTACTTTATTGTATGCTCATTCTTCTTACCGTTGGTATGGTGCAGACCTGGAAGGTCCTGACTGCGATTTTGAAGATCCGGATTCTTCGATTCGCCTCTTTGGCTTAGAACTTGAGCTCCGATCTTTCCATCACCTTATGAATCCTCTTGTGAAGGATCCTCTTTTGACCTCCCCGTCGGGGGAAGATTTGGTTACCCCTATGTCTCCAGGTATACTCTATTTTGTGTCTGACTGGGATACTCCGTTTTATTGTGACCTGAGGTTTTGTCTCTCTGTCTTCCTCTTAGGGGATCCTAAGCCCTGCACGTCTTTGGAACGACTGATCATTTCACGGAAGAAAAGAACAGCTGCCGGTTCTTTGCCCAAGGGACAACCCAGCTCCACTCCCTCTGCTTCTCCTGGAAGCAAAAGGAAACGCGCCTCTCCCCCCCCCCCTCTGGGGATATTTCTGCTGGCAAATCCCCGGTGGATGATGCCTCTACTGCTGACCCTGTTTCCCAGCCAGTGGGCACCGTACCTCCTGAGATGACACTCAAATTTCCTGGCGACTTTGGCTTCCTCGAGTCTCTGGGGGACTGGGAACCTTTGGATCAATTGCTGTTCCCTGGTCCCAAAGCTGCTATGGATAGGAGGTCTTCAGAGGACCTAACCGCCCTATTGACAGGACAGACTTTTGAGGTATTCACCCACCCGTCTTTTTATTTGGATGCGACTCCTCTTGCTGTGCCTTGACTGGTTGTGATCCCGTCTAGGTTTTACAATTGGGTTTATACTTGCGCAATATCGTACCCCGGCTAGAAAATGAGGTGGACTTCCTTCGGAATCAGAGGGAGGATTTGTGAAACACGGTTGATAGAGCCAAAGAAGATGCCTCCAGACTAGAGGGAGAGCTGGAGCAAGTCAAGGAATCGTTGGTTCAGGAGAAGAGCCGTCATGGGGCTGTGGTAGGCGAGTTATCCCGAGTTCAGGAAACCAATTCTTCACTGAGGGCAGAGGTCTCTAAATTGAAGCGGATGCTGGTGGACGCTTATAGCTGGGCATCTCAGCAGACTCGAGTGGATATGATAGAAGCTTACTCGAAAGGGGAACACGAATCCTGGGACTTATCGGCTGAGAAGAAAGATCTGGCGGAGCAGTTTCCTGTGGCACCTGACTTGGAGGTCCTTGCTGATGAATTGGGGGAATTTAAGGATGAGCCAGATGCTTTTCTTCCCTCAGATCAGGGAATTGGGCAGGCTAGTGACACTGATCAGGAACATGCTGCTGTTTCTGCTGTCGTGGAGCCTCTCGCCTCTTTGCCCCCAGAGGGAGCTGATGTCTAGGCTTCGTTTGTGAAAATCTGCTCGTTGCCCTGTGTGGCACAAGAAATACTTTTAGTTTTAAACTTCGTATCCGAATTTTTTACTTTTGTCTAAGAGGCAACTAATTACTCTGTGATGTTTTATATTTGACTGCCGATCATGACTGTGTTTTTCGACTGTAGCCGTTTGTTGTAGTTTTGTTTAACTACCTTCTGTTGTATGCATGCCTTATGTTTGTATGGTCGACCTTTGATATAGTGGTGGCCTGGGGTTTAGTTCGCCCACTCAGTCGGAGGTGCCACGCTTTGCGTGGGTGCTAAGTGGCGCAGGAGACTGTAACGTCCTGGTTGTAGGCACTTAGTCACAAGACACACGCCTCTGTAGAAATTGTGTACTCCACCAGATTAGTTACCAGTTTTTAGTTGGAAAAAGTGATAAAATACGACGAAGGTGGGGGACGCAATATTTAGAGATATACGTGGGGAAAAATCGACTTTCAGAAACACACGAAAAAGAAAATCGACAATATATATCTATTTATCACTTTTTTTTTTTAGATTAATATAAACATGGGGGAAATTTTAAGATTAAACCTGGGTTCTGGTGGAGACGCTTCTGGCAGAATAGATGCCATGTTTCTGGCGGCAGTGGCCCAGATTGCTGGCGGCTGTGGCCTACTTAGAAGAAGTATTTCTTTAGATGCACGATGTTCCATGGCTTTTGGATGATCTCTCCCTCTAAGGTCATAAGTCGGTAGGCTCCATTTCCGACTACTTTCTCTATTTGATAGGGTCCTTCCCAATTGTAAGCGAACTTTCCTGCTCGTTGGTTCCTGGTGTTCTGGAAGACTTTCCTGAGGACTAGGTCCCCTTCCTGCAGGATTCTGACTCTAACATTCTTGTTGTAACTTCTGGCGACTGTCTGTCTGTAGGAGGCCATCCTTATTTGAGCATCGGTCCTGAGCTCATCTATAGTATCCAAGCTGTTTGCCATCTCCACCTGGTTCCTGTCTTCGGTTATGCATCCATATCTATGAGTGGGCACTCTTACCTCTGAAGGGATGACCGCCTCAGCACCAAAGACCAAACTGAAAGGTGTTTGCCCTGTAGCTACCTTAGGTGTAGTTCTGTCAGACCACAACACCAAGGGGAGTTCTTCCGCCCATCTGCCCCCTGCTTCCTCCAGCCTTCTCTTCAGGTTGTCTATCACAATTTTGTTGCTAGACTCCGCCTGACCATTAGACTGAGGGTTTCTGGGGGTAGATTTGCTTAGTGTGATGTTCCACCTGGCGCAATAGGCCTCCATCTTGTTGCCAATAAACTGCGATCCGTTGTCGCAGATGATCTCTGAGGGAATGCCAAACCTGCAGATAATGTTACGTTTTATGAAGGATATAACCTGCTTCTCAGTCACCTGAGGGAATGCTTCTGCCTCTATCCATTTGGAGAAGTAGTCAGTCATAGCCAACATAAAAACTTTGCTTCCTGGGGCTCTTGGTAACTTGCCAACAATATCCATTCCCCACTTCATGAAGGGCTAGGGGGAAATTACGGGGTACAACGGCTCTGCTGGCTGGTGGTTGATCGGTGCGTGTCTCTGGCAGGCGTCACATTTCTTAACATATTCCTTCGCGTCTCCGCGCATTGTCGGCCAGTAGTAACCTTGGCGAAGTGCTTTGTTGGATAGACTCTTGCCCCCTGCATGATTTCCACACTCACCACTGTGGAGGTCATGCATAACCATCTCTGCCTCCTGCTGACTTAGGCACCTCAAGTATGGTCCAGCGGCTGATCTTTTGAACAGGACACCATCAATGAGGGTGTACCTGGACGCTTTCATTCTAAAACTCCGGGCTTCTTTCTTGTCTGCTGGCAGTATATCGTTTTGCAGCCATTCTTGGTAGGGTTTCCTCCAGTCTGGGATTCTTTCTTGTTCTGCTGAGGTGCTGCAGACTCCTGCCTCCTGCCGCCACTGCAATCCCTGGTCTGGTGAGTTGTTTTCACGCCTCAGCATCTGGTGTTCCTGTGTGCCTGTCCAAACTGCTGGCTCCAGTACATGGACAATGGGTATGGTGGAAACTACGCCTGGTTTGAAGGTTGCCCCCAGGGTGGCTAGGGCGTCTGCTTCCACGTTCTGGTCCCTAGGGACTTGGTTGATTGAGAAGGCTGCGAACCTGAGGGAGAGTTCCTTTGCCACCTCAAGGTAAGACACCATCTTGGAGTCCTTAGCTGCATACGAACCATTCATGTGATTGACTATCAGCTGGGAATCGCTGTAAGTCTCTAGGCGCTTGATTTTGAGGTCTAGAGCCAGCTGGAGACCCAAGATTAGAGCCTCATATTCTGCCTCGTTGTTTGTTGTCCGGAACTCGCACCGTACTGCTTGGACTATGAGATCCCCCTGAGGAGACTTCAGAACTAATCCTGCTCCAGATCCTCGCATGTTGGAGGCGCCATCTACATTTAACTTCCACACCTGTTCGCCTTTGTCCTCCTCAAGGAGGAGGATGTCTTTCTCTGCCTGTGTCTGCAGTGCCGGGCTGAAGTCGGATACGAAGTCTGCTAACGCCTGGGATTTTATCGCTGTTCTGGGGACAAATTTCAGGTCGAAGCCGCTCAAGTGTATAGACCACTTGGCCATTCTTCCTGATAACTCAGGTTTTCTCATAATAGTTTTCAGTGGATAATTTGTTATTACGGAAATAGCATGTGATTCAAAATAAGGTCGAAGTTTGTAAGATGCTGTAACAAGTGCCAGTACTAATTTTTCAAGAGATGTGTACATGGTCTCTGCAGGAAGCAGAGACTTGCTGACGTAATATACCGGGTGCTGCGCTCCCTCGTGCTCTCTCACCAGCACTGCACTAACTGCTACCTCGGTTACTGACAGGTACAGGAAGAGCTGCTCTCCAGGCTCTGGTTTTGACAGCAGAGGTGGAGTGCTAAGGTAGCGCTTCAGGTCACCGAACGCTTTCTCGTGGTCTGCTGTCCAATCGAACCTTTGTTCCTTCTTTAGGATATCATAGAACAGTCGGCATCTATCTGAAGACCTGGAGATAAATCTGTTTAAAGCAGCAATTCTCCCAGTCAGCCTTTGCACGTCCTTTGGCTTCTGTGGTGATTCCAACTGGAGAATGGCCTTAATCTGCTCCGTGCTTGCTTCAATTCCCCTTTGGGTCACCATGTACCCCAGAAACTTCCCACACGATACTCCAAATGTGCACTTCGTAGGATCTAACTTCATCTTGTACTCCCTCAAGGTGTTGAAGGTATCCTCCAGGTGCGTTGTATGTTGGGAGGCTTGTTTTGACTTGACGACCATGTCGTCAATATATACCTCCATTGTGTCCCCAATCTGTCTCTTGAACATCTTATTGACTAGTCTTTGGTAGGTGGAACCTGCATTCTTCAGACCAAAAGGCATTACATTGTAACAATATATACCTCTCTCAGACCTGAAGGCTGTCTTCTCTTGGTCTGCTGGATGCATCTTGATCTGGTTGTACCCACTCCATGCATCAAGAAAGGTTAGCATCTCGTGGCCTGCTATAGCATCCACCATGGCGTCTATATGCGGCAGGGGGAATGGATCTTTTGGGCATGCTTTGTTTAAGTTGGTGAAATCAACACACACCCTCCACTTGCCATTCTTCTTTGGGACCACCACCACGTTAGACAACCACTCTGGATACTTTACTTCCCTGATTTTGCCAGCAGCCAGCAGACTGTCAACCTCCTGATTTATGACTTGATTTCTTTCTGGGGCAAACTTCCTTCTCCTCTGCTGGACTGGTTTGTAGCTTGGGTCTACGCTTAGCCTGTGAGTGATAACGCTCGGATCTATACCTACCATATCATCATGCGACCAAGCAAAACAATCCATGTTAGCTTTTAATAATTCAATGAGGTTTTGGCGGATATTACCTGTGCATTCTGATCCGATTAACACTTTTCGCTCTGGATGTTGCTTGTCCAAGTTGACTTCATCCAACTCCGCCTGAGGTGGCTCTACGTACCCCTGCAGAGGCAGATGAAGGCTCTGTAATTGCTATGCCGGGGGGCTCGCCGTCTTCTTAAGTGCTACCTTGTAGCAGTCTTTGGCCTCTCCTTGGTCTCCGGTGATCTTCTGCACTCCCCAGGGTGTAGGGAACTTCAAGCATTGGTGGTAGGTGGAGGTGATTGCCTTCATCTCATGAATCCAAGGCCTTCCTAGGATCACGTTGTAGGTGGAGGGTCCATCAATGACTAGGTACCGTACTTGCTTGTTCACTCCTCCGGCATAGGTAGGAATGGTGATCTCTCCCAGGGAATGCTTGGTCTCACCACTAAAACCCACTAAGGGAACTGCCTTCTTCGTTAGATCCTTCTCGCTAAACCCCATGTTCTGGAGAGTTTCCAACATGATGAGGTTGACTGAACTTCCTGTGTCCACCAGAATCTTCTTTACGGTGCAATTCCCTATAGAGAGGGTAATTATCAAGGCGTCATGGTGCATCTCTGGAGTAGCTTATGCGTCAGTTTCGTCAAAGGTGACAGCTGGAAGATCCCTGCAACTGATTCTGCAGGAGTGCTCGGGTCTGTCTCCTCTGGTCTGAGAGGCATGTCTCTTGGCTGCTGAGTAGGTCAGCCCGCACAATTCCGATCCTCCTGTTATCACATTGATAATTCTGGTACATATTGGAGGTGGAGAAGGCAATACCTGATCTGCTGCACTTATCCTGCTGGAGTTTCTGGACACAAGGTGGTCGAGGTTCCCCTGATCATACTGGAATTTGACTTCTCTCCTGAGCTGGACACATTCATCGGTGTGGTGTCCGATATCGTCATGGAATTCGCACTTCTTACTGGCATCCCTTCGATCGTTGGCGTATTCTTGTCTCCTGGGCCACCTGACTCTGCGCCCTAACTCCCTTAAAGCTTTGAGCACCCCAGCAAGGTTGGTAGAGAATCCGTACTCACTTACTTTGGGTGGTAACTCCGGATTATCTTTCCAGTCCTTTTCCTCAGAAACCTTGCTTACGTTCCTGGAGTAAGGTTTTGATCTTTCACCTCTTTTTTCCGTTGGCGTTTTCCTGGTGACGCGCTCCGAACCATATGTAGCCCTTCTGGGGCCTGAATCTTCTTCTAGCCTGATGGCTGCCATCGCCTTGGTCTGCACATCCTCGAACGTGGCACACGGGTACTTTGTGAGATCCTTATAGAGGTCCGAATCCTGGTGGAGCCCTTGGCGAAAGGCCTCTATGGCGGTGGGTACATCACATCTAGGGATGGTTACTTTCTCCTTGTTGAACCTATTGAGGAAGTCGCGTGTGGATTCCTCGAACTTTTGCACCACCCGATACAAATCGCTAGTCTGCTTCTCTGGTTTTCTGCTGCTGGCGAACTGCTGGTTGAAGGCATTGACCAGGTCGGCAAAGGAGGTGATGCTTTGGTTGGGCAAACCAACGAACCTATGGAGGGCTGCTCCTGACAGAGTGGAGCCAAACCCCTTGCACATGCAGGCTTCCTTCAGGGGCCCCGTAGCGGTCACCACCATCATCTTTTGTTTGTATTGGTTGATGTGATCTAGGGGATCCGCAGTACCATCATAAAGTGTCATGGCTGGTGGCACGAAGCCTTTGGGCACAGCAACGCAAGCTAGATCGTCGATGAAGGGTGAATCCGCGTAGCTGTCCCTAGCTGCTCTTTCCAGGGGGCGGGGCATCCCAGGAATCTTGTTGAACAGGTCCCTTAACTCCTTTAGTTCCTGGCGTTGCTGATCTGCTGTGCTGACTGCTCCTGCAAGAGGGTTAGGAACAGGAGGAGAAAAGTTGAAAAGAGTACTTCCTGCATAAGGTTCCCCTGGATGTTGTCCGCTAGGAGGAGGAGGTAAAGGCGTTGCTGCTGTCGCGGATCTGGGCTGCCACTCTGACGCCTGCCGGTTGAGGGTAGGCGTTGTCCACATTCCACCAGAGGGCTGGTTGCTAAATGAGGTGGTCATCCCTGGTGGAGTTACGAGTTGCCATCCTGGCGTCTGGTGGACGGGGGTGCCTGCAGAAGATAATGAGTTAGTCTCTCGATTTTCGATGTTGGAGAGAAAGTTACCTGTGGTAGGAGATCTGCCAGGTGTGGGGCCGTAGGTTAGGTAACCTAACCCCTGGGGTTCGATGACTGGCTCTGGTGGAGCCAAACCTAACTCCAGCCTGGTGACCAGTTCTGAGGGGATTTCTCTGGTGGTTCTCCTGCTGGTCATTGGTTCCCTGCGGGTGCTAGGTTCTCCCCTAGGCATTAAGGGCAACGTCTCTGGTGACATCTGGAGCGATGCAATTGGAATCTTGTCTGCTGCCGAGATTCGAGCCTTGATATCTTGGTTGTCTTTCTGCAGGGTTTCTACTGCTTGGCGCAGAGCATTGATTCCTTGGAGCATACTCTGCATCAGGTCTGGTGATCCCGATCCACCGGGAGCTTCTCCTACGAATCCTCCTGGAGTCATGGTTCTGGTGAGTGTACTTTCCTTCCTGACCTTGGAGGAACTGGTGACCCCAGCACTTTTAGGTGTCTGAGGGGGTTTAGACGCCGATATCGTGGGCTTCACCACTTGGCTAGTGGGAATTCCCAGGGTGAGGGGTGTGAAGACCGGATCTGTTGCTCCCGGGAATGACCCTCCTACGGGCTGAGTTGTTGCTTCCTGACTGCTGGAAGAACTTTGTCCGGATCCGGTCATGATGGAACGAGGTTGCTTTGCGGTGGGGTTTGGCTTACAGGATATGATCACTATTCCCCACAGACGGCGCCAAATTGTTTTGGTAAAAAATCTACCGGAATTTCTCAGTTTCGGTTGCGGGTTAAAGCGATCGTCCTATAACCACGGGTCGATGAAATCAAAGTAAAAACAGAAAACGAGGAGCAATGAAGGAAAATAATGACGCACAAAAGTTTGGTGACGCGGAAAACCCGTTGTGGGAAAAACCGCGGGGGGAGTCGGAATCCCGCCAAAGTTTCACTAGGAATGAGAGAAAAATGATAAAGATCGTACAAATATGAGTATTTGAATAGTACTGAGAGTAGGTTAGATTATGTGTGATTGTGCTGGTTTCGGATGCCCTTGAATATCCCTTCTTCCCCTCTTTTATACTGCTGGTGCTTGTTATCTCCACCATCAATGGAGAATCTTCATCATTCATTCTCCTTTATTGCCTCTTAATGCCCAATTCATTACCGTTTTCTGGCTGTTACGGTTGATCTCCCATTAATGGTGAATCTTCTCCTTCATTCTCGTAGCAGTTACTGCTTCTTATCCTTTTGGTTTTTGGAATTTGACTTTGACTTCTTCCTTGCTTTATTCCTGGTTGGAGTGGGATAGGTTACTACACTTGTTGTGCTGGGCTATTGTCTTCCTTGATCCGGCCCATCTCCTCTCCTGATGTATCTTTTCACAGCCCATTTGCCTTTTGACTTCCCGGGTTTAAGGACGGCCCAGTAATCTCGGTTCTAGTCTTCGATCCTTGGTTTCGACCCTCGGTTTTTGACTGTTATCCCTTGACTTTCTGACTTTGTCTTTTGTCCTTTTGACCTTTGTCCGTCCACTCATAGCGTGCCACGTTGTATTCTTGATGGTGCAAATTTTTGCCCGAACAATATACTCCGTAATGATTACATGATTTACTGAAATACGTTTTCACCGTATTGTTTATGCTCATTCGATATAATTATTCGTTTGACAAATAATGATTTATGATATAAATTATAATTTCATATCCGGTTTTAGATAATGTCAATATGAAATTCTTATGGTTAAATTTCACCGCAGTGAATTTACAACTAAAGTTCAATTTTTGGACATACTACTTAGTCATTATATCGTTCACATATAAAAATATATATTTACCCGCAGGTGGATTATATTGTCATGTGTAACCTTCTATTTATTTAAATATTTTAGTGATTACCCACAGGAGCACTATTATTAAAGACGTGTTGTTTCACATATTGAAGCCTTATTATTTATGTTGTTTTATTTTATCACAACTAAAATTTACCTAATCAAATGCAATCTTATGATATAACTCTGTTGTTGAGCTTAATGGAACGAACAAACTACTCTGAATGGAAACAGTAATTTGAGTTTACCTTGAGGTTGATGAAACTGGATACTTGTCTTCGCAAAGACAAGCCGGCTGACTTAACTTCTGAAAGTATTGCTCAAATATCCTTCCATGAATCTTGGGAGAGATCTTACAGATTATGCCTTTTATTCTTAGGTTGGATAATTGTAACCAACATTAAGACTTAAGAATTCATTGTATGGACTGAAATAAGCATTGAAACAATGGTACTTAAAGTTCGATAAAATCATTACAGATTTTAAAGAAAATATCATTGATCTATGCATAAATCTCAAGATCAAGTTCATATATTTGATTCTACATGATGATATTTTATTAGCCAGAAACGATCTTGGTTTATTACATAAAACCAAGACTTAAGTATTGAAATGACTAAATAATATCATTATGCATGGTTGGGAACTTAATGTATGCTCAGATAAACCTGACATTATTGATGCTCACATATAGAAAATCAGATCACCCACAGGTGACTGGTTATTCTGATTCAGATTTTGGAGGATGTTATGACACAAGTCACTGTACTCACAGTTGCTTTATACCTCCACCATGGAAGCTGAATATGTGGCTTATTCAGGCTTTAATATAAGGAGCATGATTGTGTAATTACCGTGATAATAATGAAATTGCAATCTATTTCTAGCTCCAGGAATGATATGATATCTAAGGGATCAAAACACATGAACCTTAAATATCTTTTACTGAAGCAAGATGTTAGATTACGAATTAATTAATGAGATCTCTTTAATGATTCTACACTTGCTATATAATATTATTTTTGTTTTCCAATGTGTATACATTTATTATTGAATGAATGATAACAGATAGATAGTCTTTTTAAGACATTATGTGGACCATTACATAGAACTCCACTTATGGTCTAACTGTTCAATTTGTTGATGTAGTGGTACATGGAAGTAATCATGTTGCAGATTAACATGTGCACGCCATGACTCTCTTTAATGATTGAATTAGTCGAGGCACTTATGAACACCGATTTAAAATGTATGTTTTAGCATAGTATGCGCAACTTATATATTCGCTGAAGAACATTACAGATGTTCCAATCGACCAAGTGGGAGACTGTAAGAATATTTTATGCTATAATAATATTATGGGATATGCAATATATCTTCCCTATTATTATGCTAATATTTCTTCTCATAATTATGGTCTTATTGAAAATCGAATCTTTAAGAGATATACTATCACAATAATATCGGACTAAATAAGGAGTCTTTTCATATTTACTCAACCTTGATGGAAGGACGAGATTACCGTAATCTAAAACCCTAATAGGAACTGGTCCTTTCTCTGCCTATATAATGGAGTCTTCCCCATCAGAAACTCCATGATGAATGAAAACGTAATACTAATGCATGAATGCGTATTATTAAGGTCAAACAACACTTATTACGTTATAGGACAAGAGGGAGAAACCATGCCTATTAATTATGAAACCATACCTATTAATTATGAAATCGTACTTATTATTATTATTTGAAGATCATATGAAGACGTATTATTATTATTATCATTCGAAGTCATCTTATTATTTATGAAGTCGTCTTATAGAGATCTAATATCGTTCGTATTAGATTTCGACTTATTCCGTAATGAGGTATGTCTTAATCTTGTCTTAATTAATCTTTTTGTGACGTTAATGTTGTTCAAAGATTTATGGGAATTATATTTTATTTATGTCATGTTAATAATATGCTAATATTTCTCCCTTTTTTCCCTTTGTTGATTTCACTCTCTTTCCATTTGTTGAACCAAACACTCCCTTAGTTATATGGTATACTCCTAGGTCTAAGTTCCTATTTAGCAAATAGTAGTAGCAGATTCGTAATGGCGGATAACAATAGCAGAATACGGTTTGCAGATTGTATTACCAGGTTTGACTATCAAATTAAATTAGCAAAATGAATCGAGTTGTTTTCATATAACAGATTAGAAGTGAATCGAGTTGTTTTCATATATAAATTCAATATGTTGTTTCAATATGCTCCTATTAGTAGCATATTCAAAAATAGTAGATTTCGGCCAATATGCTATTGCAATATGCCGTTTACCAAACAAATGGAATTAGTAGTTTGATGGTCAATCTACTATTTAGGCCGAAATCTGCTAATTTTTCCCCAATATGTCCTGTGTGGCAAATAATAGTAGCAAATTCATAATAGCGCTTAACAATAGCATAATACAGTTAGCTGATTGTATTAGCAGGTTTGACTATCAAATTAAATTAGCAGAATTAAGAAATAGTGTTTGCTAATTAGCAGATTATGGGAGAATCGAGTTGTTTTTAGGTATAAATTCAATATGATGTTTCAATATGCTCCTATTAGCAGCATATATTAAAAAACAATAAATTCCGGCCAATATGCTATCGCAATATGTCGTTTACCAAACACATAAAATTAGTAGTTTGATGGTCAATCTACTATTTAGGCCGGAATCTGCTAATTTTTCCCCAATAATATGTCGTTTACCAAACGGGGCCTAAGTGTCAGCCGTGGTGTCTTCTAAATAGTTATACCTACAAATTGGATATCGGGTGTCTACGTCAAACCATGCAATAATACAAGTGTTATATATGAAGTAGATGCCCGCAGACCGGAAGAATGCGGTACGTCTCGCCATCTATGAATGGCTGGCAACAAAAACATACACATGAACAATCTAGCACGTGAAATTGCATTCGCGTCAGTTTCATGATCGCTCGTTTACTGGCCGGTAGGAAATTTGTTATAAACCTCTTTCCCAAGCCTATCTTGTACATAACTAGGGGGCAACTCTAGGGTGGTTAAGAGTATATTAGGTTTGACTGATTGAGGGAGTGACGCTAGGGTGGTTATGGGTAAATCAAGTTCTGTCGAGTGATTACTTCGCCCCTTAAGGTATTTGCGTATTTGGGTACAATTATGAAAAAGATAATAAAAACGATCGCTACAACTACATACTCATATCCTACGATTGCTGCGATACTAAGGTTTGGAAATGTATCTGTTTGACCCATTGCAGGAAATTGACCATATGTCAACCCAATTAGCAACCTGAAAAAATAAATAAAATTAAAGGTAAAATTGGGTATGGGGATTATTTTTCACTTAAAATTCACCCAATAATTACTTTACTTTTGGTATTGTTGAACTTTTTGAAAATATAGAATTTTGGTGCATTAATAATGTTCAAGAATGAAGATGATGAATATTTTTTTATATTGAATACAATAATTTTTTTTACTAATCATAAGACTAACTCGATATATTTTTTTATTGGGTTTAATGTATTTTTGTATTGTGATTAATATATTTTTGTATTAAACTTAATAATAAATTATTCCGTATAAAATTAGTTATTATATATACAGTATATGTTTGCCACACCGTTTAAAAAGTTATGGATCTGCCCCTAATTCAATTACTTTGTATTAAGGTTGTAGGTTGTGATAATTGGTACAAGTAAAACTTAATTAAGGAACCTAATTTCACAATCGAACAAAATTCAGCAAGGGTTAACTAATACGGAGTATTGTAAATTTATACTATAAATTTATACAATACTCTGTAATAAGGAAAAATTACAAAATACAACTATGTATAAACCGTATTTTACATATTATCACCACATATTTTCGTTTTTACAATATACCACCTACTCGTATCATTTAACATGTATATATATCCAAATTACCACCGTATTTCTATTTCAACCCTTATTAGTCATTTACTCCCTCCATTTTTTTTTATTTTTGCCCCATTTCTCTACTTTCCTTAATTGTCCAATTGTCTTAGATATATTATCACATTACCCTTATACTTTTCTATTATTTATATATTTTGCCCTTATATTAAGCATTATCCAATTAAATTTGATGAGTCAACGTGCTTAGTGATCAAATTTCAATCATTGTTTCTCTCTTTATGCATATTTCCATCAAATTTCTGTGCAAAACTTAATGAGACGAAAAATTAAAATCGAAGGGAGTATCATATTTCCCCATTCCGTTAAATAAAATTTTAAACAAACTACCGGAATCACCCCCATCAATCAAAACTACTCGTATTTACTTCGTACGGTATTTTAGATTTACTTCCAGATACGGAGTACTCGTAAATCCGTAATACGTACTTCTTCCCCCAGTTGTATTGACGCTAATTTTTTCAATTTTATTTTATTGCATTTTGCTACACTTGCTGCTTAGCTGTATTTTTATTAATCATGAATTTGCTTTAATTTTACGCTAATCTTATGCAAATTTTGCTGCTAAATCATGTTTCTGTTTGCTGAATTCCTCAACTATAGACTATGATCAAGCTTCAAACGATTTGTAAGCTCTGTGCCAAATTGCATGTTTAATTTGATGGAGCCTACCATTATTTGTTCTGTACTTAGTGTGTTTGACTGAAATTGATTGAATTTTATCTCTATGATGGCAGTAGAAGTTTTGAATCGATGTTACTGTATTTAGTTATGTAATTGCCTAATTGGTGTGTTTTTGTGCATGTTTCTTGAGTATTTCGCTTATCCGATTTCTGTTCAAGCAGAATTAATTTGGCTTGGTAGGATATTTTTTTGAAATAATTTCTGAGGGTTGTATTGAAATGTTGAATGATGAAAGAAGGTGATTCCTGATTCGGGGATGGCGGTTCAAGTAGGGTTTAGATGGTGCTAGAGTTTGACTTCAATTCTATCGTGTTCTACTTGGATGAAAGGGTACAATCAAGGTTGAATTGAGGGGCGAATATGTTAATTTGGGTTTTGTCTTGTGTGAGGAATTTAGGTTAGGGTTCAGATATATGTTGTCGAGTGCTAGATGGTTATTTTTATCACGAGTGCACGTCATGAAACTTCAAATTGAGAGTTTTAATCATGATGGTAGTCATCGACTAGTGATACATTATAATGGAGACGATACTTTGTTTGTCTTCAATGTCAATATATGTGATCATGTACATAATCGTTCAGATATATGTTGTCGTGTGCTAGCTAATGAATAGAGATGACTGGTATGGTTTACTGGTGGCCTTGTCGTAGTTAACCCTAGTGTGGACATGACATAGGTCCACCCCGACGCGGCCACGCGCGGGTTTGGGTAGGCGAATGAATCTCCATATGAAACGGATCGAATTGAAATTTAGGTCTATGTGGAGTCGCCACCGAATTTTGTGGTTATTCGGAACCATTCGAGCCCACTCTATGTCGTAGTGGTCCGTATACAAAATACGGCCCGTTTCCGATGTCAGAGTTTATTGGGCTCGTCCCTTTGCATTTGATACCAATACCGACATTATCGGATATTGTGTATTGAATGACTCTCGTGCGCCAACGGTTTCGGGCATCCGGAAACCGAGGTTCTGAGTAAGGGGTGAGGGTACATGTTGGGAAGCCCACAAAGGACACCCAACCCCGCCCGCACATTAGCGGCCTCTACTAAGAATTCGAATGACTTTCCAATACGCGCGTTAATTGAACGGGAAAAAGATATGCAAAGATTATTTTCCCTAAACATGTGAATGGAATTGAAAAGGGTTTCTATGTCGATTTAATGCAATTAATTCTACGTCAAAGTGGAATTTTAGCATGTGGGTTCATTTTAGTAAAATAAAATAAACGACAAAAATCGACAAAAGAAACAATCAAACCGTTAGTAACGATGTAACGAGTAATAAATTGAATAAAGATATAGATGTGATGAATGCATGATTTTGGAAAGAATAGTAGGTCACGTGATGGATTAACACGTGTTGACCGAGGTCAAGGAAAAATATATCGAGATCTAAAAAAAAATGTTTTGTCTAAAAAAAATGATGTTCGAAGAATAATAATAAAAAAAGAGCGAAATTGTTTTCTTCGGAAAATTGATGATTTTATTAAATCGCGTACAAATATTGCGTAATTTGCACTCGACTTAATATTTTCGATATTCGTCGTATTCAATATTCGATTATGAAATCGATATTAAATACTTGGAATAATTTATACTCGATTTTGATTTTGATGCTCGTTATATCCCATATCCGATTATGGAATCGATATGGAATACTAGAGTGAAAAAATAAAGAAAATAATATAAGTCGTTTTAAATTAACTAGCACAATATAAATTTTCTCCGCGTTTATTAATGTCGTAATTAATCCAATTGAATTAGAGGACATCTATATTAGCATCAACGAAAATCGTGTTAATTAATTTATTTGACTAAATCATTAGATTCGACATCCAATTATGGAATTGGTATCGAATCTAATAGATCGATATTTTAATTAAAAAAAACTCGACTTGATTCCCTCCGCATCCCGACATCATAATTAATTCTTGCAAATTGTTTGATGTCGGATCCGCATCAACGGGTTTCGACCCTTATTAAATATAATGCTTGTTTTTGAAAAATAATGTAAATATACGACTAATGATAATGATGCAAACAAAATAAAAAAAGTATTGTTTAAGTTAACTAATCTCAATAATCAAATAATCGGGGTATTGGAACAAGCGACCGTCAACGCTGTGTGCAGTACACTTGTATATTCGTGTTTCCTTATTCCGATACCCCTCTTATTCGACACAAATCGATAAGTATTCTAATGTTTTGTATTAGTATTATCGATATTATGATGCAATAAAGAAAAAAAATAAAGAAATAAAAAAAGTAAGAAAAAGCGAAGAAGATGACGAGAGGAAGAGAAGAAGGAGAGAACGGGGTTTTGACACCCTCAACCTACATGTTCTTGTCTCGGATCGATCTCGTAACCGTGGCTTTAACACAAGAGTCTTCGAGGTTTTATGGAGGTTAAGTTATGGTGGCTCGGGATTGATTCCTAAAACTAGGTTTAGGGTTTTTTTGCTAGTGTAGAATTGCTAGGGTTTGATTAGGGTTTGTAATAGATGTTGTATATGTGTGTAGGGTTGCTCTAGGTTTTTTTTTTCAATGTGTGAAAGTGTGTTGCATGGGGGTGTTTATATAGGCATGGTCATGCACTTTGGTGTCTAGGGTTTTGCCTTGACGGACTTGACCTGATGGCCCGTATGAAGATGGAATGTTGGTTTTGCTTCTTGAGTTGGACTTTTGATGTTGTGAATGGTTGTTTTGTATGTCTCGGAAACGACCTTGACCAGGGTTGACCCAATCGCAAAAAGTCGGTTTTAATTCCGGTGTCGGTTTTGGCCCAAATTAGTCTTGTTTGGCTCGGAACGGTCCGCTGGGCCTGGATTCGAGGTTGATTTTGTTAGATTTGTACTCTGTAAGTGTGTTAGCCAGCGATTAATGGATTTGAGCCCGTATCCGAGCGCATAGAAGCACGTTAGCGTCCGATCATCATCGGGTGTTTTTTGGAAACTGCCATAGACACCTGGCAGTCAAAATGCGGGTGTCTATAGAGCCCCCACTCTGACTGAGGCTTGGACAAGGCGAAAGTCAGAGTAGCCACCAGGCCAATCGAGGATTGAAACCTGGCGGACTTCCGGTCGGGTCGTTTATAGTCCATTAGACTCGCGTGAAGGGCTCGCCAGCCGTAAGCTAGAAGTCATACCTGAGCCGATAAATCCGTGGGGAATTGGACTTGTCGCATAAGTCCTGGGTGTGCCTGTATGTAGGCCCATCCCGTGAAATGCCGCCGTTGGCTTCCGCTGGGGAGATATCGTGGGTTGCACGTCCCTGTTTGAGTCGTACCTGTATAAGTCACATAAAATGCATGCAACACGTAGGTAGTAAAATGACTTGCGCTGGGGAAGAATGATTTTTGGATTTTTGAAAGTTTGGATTTTTGAAATTTTGAAATTTTGAAATTTTTGACTCCTAAAGAATTTTAGGAAAGAAATTTGCAGTTTAAATAGACCGAAATTTGACCTTGTCGAAAAGGATTTTCTCAAATGGCTAAGTTTTGCAAATTTTAAAATGAGAATTTGGAGAGAGATATACTGACAGACTCGACTCTGGACGCGACAGGACGAGTTGACCGACACGGACTGGACTCTCTAAGGGTTGGACCGTGACTCGGTAGGCGATGGGCCACCTAAGATGACGAGACTCTCGAGTTGCGCTATTCCGTAGCCCAAGCGAGTGGCAACACGGTCGAACATCGAAATGGGATGGATATGCTATAGGGGACTTCAGTAGTTTGTAATGAGACTGTTTTAGTCTGGTGCTCTTCTGGATCTCTGATTTTAGGGTACAGTCCAAAATGGGTATAACTTCGAGTCCTGACAGATTCTTGTCTTCGACGGAGCCGAGTACTAGGACACACTACAGAAAGGAGGCTAGTTTTTGAAAGTATTTTGGATTTTGTGAGTGCAAGGAGAACTTCTGCCTAGGAGAAGCCCCCAGGATGACAAAGCTAGCTCTTGAGAACATGACGGTGTCGTGACCGGAATGATAGTGCCTTTTTAATGTGTGTCAATGTGAGTGGTTGTGCCTCTGTTGAAAGGCTGCCTACGTATTCACGTGTAGTGAAATCAAACCAAGCCGTAGTTCAGTGGACTGGAAGATGTATTATGGCGCCTAGTTTATTAGGGCTTTGTGTGTAACTAGCCATAGCGATGGTGTAGGCTAGGTGCATTCCCAATGATGTCTTGATCAAAGGGCTAGAATGGTTAGGATGTTAATCCTGTGACTGTGAGCGTTCTCCGGGGTAGCCCCCAGAGGTGGTGTGAACTATTTGGGCATGTTCTATGCCGACTGCAAGTTGAGTTCCCGTGTTTGGGGTTGGTAACTGGTTTGGATGGGATTTTAACGAGTTTTGTTCTCGGGATTTTTAACGAGTTTTGCTCTCGGGGAATTTTAATGAGTTTTGTTCTCGGGATTTTTAACGAGTTCTGCTCTCGGGATTTTTAACGAGTTTTGCTCTCGGGGAATTTTAACGAGTTTTGTTCTTGGGATTTTTAACGAGTTCTGCTCTCGGGGAATTTGATGTTTTTGGAAATGTGGTGCTAGGAAGTAAATGGCTTTGATGACTCGAAATCTGGAGCTCGGTTCTGTGGAGCTAAGGCTTCGAGGGCTGGTTTGATAATGTGGGATCTGGTTTTGATGTCTGGCCCTAATTGTTAGGGGTATCCTATGGAGCTTGAATCCTCAAAATTCCGGCTGTCTCTGGCCTAGGTCTCGAGGAGGTCTTGAGGGTTGTAATGTGGGAAGGCTGAGTGTGGTGTTAGCTGACCAGCTTGATTGTTACTCCCCTATTGGATGACATGGATAATTTTGAATTTGACCGTAGCACGGTCAAAGGATTTTCACTTGAGTTGACCGTTGACCATGGTCATGGGTATTTGATTTTTGATTGACCTCTTAGCTGTGGTCATGGGTTTTGATAATCTTGACCGTACCCTGGTCGTGGGGCTTTCCCTTGAATTGACCGTTGACCACGGTCATGGGTATTCTGAATTTTTTTTGATGATGGCCTGCTTTTTTTTTTTGGCCTTTTGCTTTTTTCTCATGGACTTTCGATTTTTTTTTTTTGTGTCCAGTTTTCTTTTTTTTTTTAGCCTTTTTTGTTTTTTTGTCGGTCAGACTAACACCTAAGGTAGGGATTGGTCAGTCTTATCGGATGGGTGTTTTATTGTGGGAAATGGGCTTGCCTCCCGTCTTGAACCCAAACTAGGAGATTACCTAGATTTGTCATAGGATTCGATACCGCTCCTGCTACGGGTAGTCGTGTGGCTTTTCTATACCAGACACGGAATAGGTGAAAAGAAAACACGGGCTCGGTTTCCTGCAGTCATTATAGATGTGCCTATAATAGTCACGTGCGTGTGCTCATAGTGTATGATGGTGTTCATCATGTTCTCGGAGACACATAAGGAAAGTGTATATGAGAAATAGAATATTGAAAGCTGATTTTATTGAATTTTGAAAAGAGGACAGAATACAATTGACCCTGACTTTGACTCTGATTTTGACTTTGACTTCGACTTTGAAAGGAATAGTACATCCTAGACTCGGACTCAGACTCAGACTCAAATCGGATCCGGATTCTCGGATAATGTTGTCATTAGTCGTCGGCTTCGAGTTGATGTCCAGTATAGCCTTTAGTATCAACTTCACCCAGATCTTCATTATGTCGAAGATCGTCTTCAATCCTAATGCCCATTTCGGTAAGTACGGCAAAGTTTGAAATGCCGGCATACCTAAGATGGACGCGGTAAGAAGGTAGGAGGTTGTTGATGAAGGCCTCCACTAGTGTCTTCTCGTTGGGCTTGTTTACCAACTTTACACTCTCGGCCCTCCATCTTTGAAGATATTTAGTGAACCCTTCTTTGGGCTCTTGGGCCATGACTTCCAGAGTACGCATTGTAGTCTGGATCTCGATATTATCGGCGTAGTTCCGAGCGAACTCTGTTGCCACATCATCCCAAGTCGGGTATTTCTTGGAATCGAGCCTGTAGTACCAGGCTTTGGGGTGCTTCTGGAGGGAGGAAGGGAACAAGTGCTTAAACATGGTGGACTTTACCCCTTTGACTGCCATGAAGTCTTTGAAGGCCCGGATATGATGGACCGGGTCTTCGGTACCCTCAAACATAGGAATTCCCGTCAAGTTGAGGTTGGCCGGTAGCTCGTTACTCAAAGGTGAATAAATGCGAGCATTTTCGGAGTGGATTGAGTTGCTTGTTGATAAGTGAACTTGCTCCTCGAGCCTGCGAACAACACTGACCAATTCGGCTATGGGCCCAGTGGACTCAGCTCCTTCAACTAGGACCGTTTTCTCTACAGTGCTCAGGCGAGTCTCCAAAGTTTCTTGGTTAGCAAGGATGGAGGTCAGTTGAGTCTCGATTTTGGTTAGGGCATCTTTCAATTCTTCCATCTTGCGTTGATGTCGGGTTGCGGGTGGCCTGTCTGTAAGAGCACCACATAATCAGAGAGGTTGCTTCGGAACTCAAACTCACCAAGGCATAGGAAATAGCGTAAGAGGAGGGACGACCCCAGTTTGACTCGGGTTAGACTCCCCTAAGACAAATGTGTAGGGTACGATTCTCGGAGTGACTGTGATTAGTCATTCCGTCGGAGAATAGCCCCCAAGTGAGGCTAGGGACTCAGATGGTGTGGCATCTGAGTGACTCGAAAGTGGGTTATGTGAGACACGTGTAAGACATGACCCTTAGAGCAACCGTGATTGATCGCCCTGCTAAGGGGTAATCCCCAAGTGGGGTTGAAGATTTTGTTAAGACTCGAGTGTGGGACGAGTGACCCTTAGACGTAAGGACCGTGAACCTTTTGTTATAGGGCTATGCCTTCTAAAAGGTTGACTCGGAAAAGACATCTAGACGGGTGACTCGTGAAAGGTGGGCCTTCCTTAGGATTCGGCTATGTGGGCCGAGTCCTGTTCGAAGGAAGGTCCACGTGAGACATCCACAGACTTTTAGACTCGAGTGTGTAGACGGGCCTTCCTTTGTAGGAGTATGTCCTACGTAGGTGGGCCTTGCCTTAGTCTAATAAGGCGGACTGGGATAGGGAAGAAACTCGTGATGTAAGATCGACGGAGTTTCGACGCTAAAGACCTTGACAACTTAAGACTCGACCCGACACTGCTAAATACGGGAAGTTCTAGAAGTGGAAGGTTTTGAAAATTGATGATTTTTGAAAAAGGACCGAGTGGACTCGGTGAATGGCCCAAATTTCCGAAAAAGAGGACGAAAAGTCATTGGGCCGCGAGTTTTGAAGGTTCGGGTTTTGATTTGGGTAGCATACCGGCAAGAAAATAGGCTATTTTGAGTAAAATTATAAGTCCTAAATTCGGTATGTGTCCCGGGTTTTGAAAGTGAATAGTTTGAAAAGGATGCAATTTTGAAAAGTTGACGGTTTTTTGAAAACGACTCGGAAACCAAGTAGCACGTAGTCACACAAGCATTATAACGACGCCATGTATGCTCTATACTAAGTCTCGGTCGGTCTATAGGGGGTCTATACCAGTGTACATAGTCTAGACGTTGATCGGGACGGACTTCCTAAGTCGAGTTGATCTTAGAACATGCCGCGAAACCCACTCGAATCGACTATGGACACCTTTTGACATATCCATGTTGGAGTACATCAATGGTATAGTGGGACGTCGGTCACCAGTACCGGCCCGGGAAAATATGGGTTATGCATGAACCGTAGAACTAACACGCGTATAGTATTTGTCAAACGATTTCTATTCGAGTCTCACCCTGAGGATGCCGATGGTAAGTCACGCATCAGTTATTCCCCAGCGGAGTCGCCAAATTGTGGACATGACATAGGTCCACCCCGACGCGGCCACGCGCGGGTTTGGGTAGGCGAATGAATCTCCATATGAAACGGATCGAATTGAAATTTAGGTCTATGTGGAGTCGCCACCGAATTTTGTGGTTATTCGGAACCATTCGAGCCCACTCTATGTCGTAGTGGTCCGTATACAAAATACGGCCCGTTTCCGATGTCAGAGTTTATTGGGCTCGTCCCTTTGCATTTGATACCAATACCGACATTATCGGATATTGTGTATTGAATGACTCTCGTGCGCCAACGGTTTCGGGCATCCGGAAACCGAGGTTCTGAGTAAGGGGTGAGGGTACGTGTTGGGAAGCCCACAAAGGACACCCAACCCCGCCCGCACATTAGCGGCCTCTACTAAGAATTCGAATGACTTTCCAATACGCGCGTTAATTGAACGGGAAAAAGATATGCAAAGATTATTTTCCCTAAACATGTGAATGGAATTGAAAAGGGTTTCTATGTCGATTTAATGCAATTAATTCTACGTCAAAGTGGAATTTTAGCATGTGGGTTCATTTTAGTAAAATAAAATAAACGACAAAAATCGACAAAAGAAACAATCAAACCGTTAGTAACGATGTAACGAGTAATAAATTGAATAAAGATATAGATGTGATGAATGCATGATTTTGGAAAGAATAGTAGGTCACGTGATGGATTAACACGTGTTGACCGAGGTCAAGGAAAAATATATCGAGATCTAAAAAAAAATGTTTTGTCTAAAAAAAATGATGTTCGAAGAATAATAATAAAAAAAGAGCGAAATTGTTTTCTTCGGAAAATTGATGATTTTATTAAATCGCGTACAAATATTGCGTAATTTGCACTCGACTTAATATTTTCGATATTCGTCGTATTCAATATTCGATTATGAAATCGATATTAAATACTTGGAATAATTTATACTCGATTTTGATTTTGATGCTCGTTATATCCCATATCCGATTATGGAATCGATATGGAATACTAGAGTGAAAAAATAAAGAAAATAATATAAGTCGTTTTAAATTAACTAGCACAATATAAATTTTCTCCGCGTTTATTAATGTCGTAATTAATCCAATTGAATTAGAGGACATCTATATTAGCATCAACGAAAATCGTGTTAATTAATTTATTTGACTAAATCATTAGATTCGACATCCAATTATGGAATTGGTATCGAATCTAATAGATCGATATTTTAATTAAAAAAAACTCGACTTGATTCCCTCCGCATCCCGACATCATAATTAATTCTTGCGAATTGTTTGATGTCGGATCCGCATCAACGGGTTTCGACCCTTATTAAATATAATGCTTGTTTTTGAAAAATAATGTAAATATACGACTAATGATAATGATGCAAACAAAATAAAAAAAGTATTGTTTAAGTTAACTAATCTCAATAATCAAATAATCGGGGTATTGGAACAAGCGACCGTCAACGCTGTGTGCAGTACACTTGTATATTCGTGTTTCCTTATTCCGATACCCCTCTTATTCGACACAAATCGATAAGTATTTTAATGTTTTGTATTAGTATTATCGATATTATGATGCAATAAAGAAAAAAAATAAAGAAATAAAAAAAGTAAGAAAAAGCGAAGAAGATGACGAGAGGAAGAGAAGAAGGAGAGAACGGGGTTTTGACACCCTCAACCTACATGTTCTTGTCTCGGATCGATCTCGTAACCGTGGCTTTAACACAAGAGTCTTCGAGGTTTTATGGAGGTTAAGTTATGGTGGCTCGGGATTGATTCCTAAAACTAGGTTTAGGGTTTTTTTGCTAGTGTAGAATTGCTAGGGTTTGATTAGGGTTTGTAATAGATGTTGTATATGTGTGTAGGGTTGCTCTAGGTTTTTTTTTCAATGTGTGAAAGTGTGTTGCATGGGGGTGTTTATATAGGCATGGTCATGCACTTTGGTGTCTAGGGTTTTGCCTTGACGGACTTGACCTGATGGCCCGTATGAAGATGGAATGTTGGTTTTGCTTCTTGAGTTGGACTTTTGATGTTGTGAATGGTTGTTTTGTATGTCTCGGAAACGACCTTGACCAGGGTTGACCCAATCGCAAAAAGTCGGTTTTAATTCCGGTGTCGGTTTTGGCCCAAATTAGTCTTGTTTGGCTCGGAACGGTCCGCTGGGCCTGGATTCGAGGTTGATTTTGTTAGATTTGTACTCTGTAAGTGTCTTAGCCAGCGATTAATGGATTTGAGCCCGTATCCGAGCGCATAGAAGCACGTTAGCGTCCGATCATCATCGGGTGTTTTTTGGAAACTGCCATAGACACCTGGCAGTCAAAATGCGGGTGTCTACACCTAGCCATGAACTAGTCCTTACTCCTCGGAAGTTAAATGCGGCTAATGCTAAGCCCTTCTTGTCGATAACTCAAAAGATTAATAATATTCTGTAACTTAGCTTGCCCTATAAGAGAAAGTGTCCCTTTTAATATGTAAGGAATTCCACAGATGCAATCAATAAATCATAGATGTAGTGGATATTGGAGTATGCCAAAGCTAATTATAGTACTGTTATGATATGATACTGTCTGTATCTGTTTATTTGATTCACTTTAACTTTCCTGTATGCATGTGCACGTGCGTGCCTGTTCCTGTTGGTCTCCTCGCACTCTCACAGTGTTATGGTTGCTTGTTTTGCAGAGCATTTCAGTTGGTAGGAATGTAGGATGCCTCAGGTAAATTCTCTAATGTTTCTGTTACAGTCCTTCACGCTTCAAGCAGCTTAAATGAATTTCATAAGAAAGTTTCGTGTGTCGCTTCTGAATTGTGATGTCAAATAGTATGTTGTTAATGAACCAGAAAGGCTGATTATGAAATCTTCACAATGTGATGTCGAATATGTGTGCTTTCTACAGTTGCAGATTTGGAGAAAGATGCAAGGGCTCAGCCTCCAGTGCAGGAGTTGTTTGAAGATGGGTCAGTTAGTCAGTTTCCAGAGGGGGATAACATTCAATGTTTCACGAATGGTGACGATAAAGCAGATTTTAATGGGTCCGTCGACTTGAATGAAGAAGATGAAATTCATGAGAAGCAGGGTAATTTCCTCAACCTGAACATGCTTAAAACATGGTTCGTGCAATATCCTGGATCTATTTACATGGATCTGTCTTCTTAATCGTTGCAGACTTCTAGTAATCTAGTTTGTTTAGCACTAGTGTATTATCTGATTTTAAAAGCTGAAGTGTCTACCAAAATTTTTTTTACATGCAAACTGCTGGACGTGTTTCTAATTTTGTTATATGAATCATTGAATCCCGATACCTTCATATTAGAAGTTGTTACCTACCTTGCCTCATTCAGGTAAGTGAGACTTTTGGTGGACTTCTAATTCATGCACGAGTCCAAAGAACGTCATGATGATATCCTAGGCACTGGAATTTTTTGTAGTGAACTAAACGACATCCATAGGTCTGTTAAACTCTATAGATTAAAAAGTTTTCTACTTCTTTGTTATTGCCTACTCCGCTTTTATTATAATTGGAGCAGTCAGCATATAAGATCAGAAAACAATTAGTAAAGTAAATGTAAATTAAACTACCTGTATAGTCTTGATGCTTGGTTTCTGAAGTTGTTCAAATTCGTTATCAAATGCAATTTCTTCTTCCATTGATAATTGGGTGTGTTTTATTCCATATCAGTAATTTAAAATAAACCCAAAGTCACTTAGATTGCGAATTTATGAATAAGCAAATTTCTAGTCGTGTGCTCATCCTATGGTTTGAACTTACATGGCCTTTTCGAATAAATGTACTTTTTAGAGCAAATCTAGTAAATATCGTGTGAGACGGTCTTAGGCCCTGTTTGGTAACTGGCGGATTAATATTGGCATAAGCAGGTTGCAAAAGCGGATTATAATTAGCAGATTTTATTAGCATGTTTGACTAACATATATGATTAACAGATTTTGTTACTGGTGTTTGGTAATCAGCAGTTTCAAATTAGTAGAATGTTAAATTTTCAGTAAAATGACTATTATGGATATGAATTAAAAATAAAGATTGGATAAAATATATTTTGAAGGGTAAGAAAGCCATTTTTGTATACATTCTCAATACGCCAATTGAATATGCTAGGGTGAGCAGCATATTGTAAAACAGTAGATTGCGTCCAAATCTACTGTTTCAATATGCCGCTTACCAAACACCCAAAATAGCATATTGATTGGTCAAACATGCTAAAAGCCCTCAATATGCCAAAAAATGGCATATCCGTCGTTTACCAAACACCCCCTTACACCCTCTCATTCTTAGCTTTAACAATAATTGAATTGTCTTTAATTGTACGTGACTATACCATATTAGTGTATTGGACTAGTATCTATCACAATGTGAAACTGCCTTCCAATGCCCTAATTTGTGTTGTGTGAATTAGTTGACCTTAATTAAGGCTAAGAGTTGGAAAAGGTATTCGGATGAATCAGGGATGAGGAAATATATTTGATGTCATTAGTTAAGAAAATACTGATCATTTAATTAATTGTTTCTGGGTAGATTTTCCTAATTAGGAGACCGTGTTACACTATTAAATAATCCTAATTAATTTCTGCAACATTTATTTTATGTTTCGTTGTTTCAATAATTATTGTGAGATGATGTTAGACCGTAAAACGATATTTTTGTATAAAAATCACTTATTTATTAAAAATAAAGAATGTTCTTTCTATGAAGATGGACCATTTTCATGTTTAAAACCGTCTTATTTATACAATTTGTATCAAGGTAATCAATTTCCAGTAATTAAACCATAAATTCTTGTGAATGTATCTGTGTTCTAACGGAAATTAATGCTTTTGCCTGAAATCAGCGGAACGTATGACATACCTCCATTCAATCTTTTCATCCAATTTTACATTTGACTTTCACTGTCTCTAAGATGCTACTTTGATTTCATTTATTCCATTTTTGTACATTAATCTGATACTATACTATTTTAACCAAAACGTTCAGGTGATAAGACTCGGTCAATGTTTCAATATCCTAATAACATTAAATAACTACCGAGTATCTTACAATTCATTTTGCTATAAATGAACACAAATTTTATATCTTCAAAATATTCATTGAAATTCATGATTAAAATCACAGCTGAAAAAATGTTTATTCATCACAAGTTGTCGATCTTAGTGATTTTATGTTCATTTTTAATTACTCATGGAGTAAAAGACATCCAATCATCAATGGAAGAAGAAATAGCCTTTGATAAGGAATTTCAGCAACTTCAAAAACCAAGCATCAAAACTATACAGGTAGCCAAGTACAGTAGCTAGTTGTTATTTCCTCTAATTAGCTAATATTCTTGGTTTACTAATATAAAGTACATTAGTTTCTTTTTAAAAAAAATTTAAGTGTTTGACTCTCTATTTTATAAAAATATGCTTTGAACAAAAAATAAGATTCGTCGTGAAAGTTGCTTTCATTTGAATTTACATTTCATACTGTTTATTAATAAATTTTGAGAGATATTTAAAAAGAAATTGAGTGTCTTGAATACTGAAATGTTCGTATAAAATAATGGAGAGAGGAGTAATTTTAACCTCAATATACAAAAAAAAAGTAAGGAAAATACACTAATATTAATATAAATATGTATCTTTGGGCCACGATGGAAAAGAAAAATTAATAAGAAAATAGGCTTTACATACACTCAAATGTGACTTATAATCATTTCATCAGAAAATCAATTGGTAACAAACCAGTGCTAAGCAGGCTCCTTTCAAAATAAACTAAGATGATTGTTGGATGCATGATACTAAATTAATTTATGATTGTTATGTAATTTGTCATGATATTAATCAAAATTAATTTTACGCGTCTAATATTGTGGATGATTTTTTTTTCTCTCGTGGTATTTGTTTATTACAATAAAATGATATACGGAGTAATAATGAATACATTTCTTGTACTACAATAATGATTAATGATATAATTCTTATTCTGTGCAGAATATGGTTGGAGATAAATACGACTGCATAGATTTTTATATGCAGCCAGCGTTTGACCATCCTTTGCTCAAAAACCACACATTTCACCCTGAGGTTTGTGAAAACTACTACCTTTGTCTTTTCATCTAAAATAAATCTCATTTTTTTAGTTTTACATTAATCACAAAAATTTCAGAGAAACGGTTTTTCAATTGAGTTATTGATAGATCTTTCACGTGATAATGAGTAGGACTATACAAAATCCGGGTCGGACCGGAAAAATGGACCGGACCGAACCGGAATAGTACGGTCTGGACTCGGAATATTCCAAACCGGGCCGGTCCACTGGTCATGAAAATTACTGATTCCGGGTTTCGGTCCGGACCGGGTCAGACCCGGATTTTTCCGGTCCAGACCCGGAAACCCGGAATTGTATTTTTTCTTATGGACTTCTCCAATTTCTCGGCCCATCTTCTTCTGCATTCAGCCATTCACTCAGTCATCACACTCATCCGTTCATCACTCATTCCCCTTTCCCTTTTCCCCTAACCCTAAGTCCTCCACTCCCTAACCCTAATCCTACGTCGGCCGCCGCTGCTCGTACTTCCCTCCGACAGTTCGTGTTCTCATGATTCATGATTTCAGATTAAGTATCTATGATTCATGATTTTGTTTTCTGATTTATGATTTATCATCTTGACCATTATCATACCATGCTTAGGTTAGTTTCTTATGATTTCGATTCATCAGTGTCGAGTTTTCAATTCTTTTGGTATAAATTGAAGTATCGAAGAATTCGAAGTGTCGTGCCATACATGACAGTTTCGGTGAATTTCGTTTTTTTTGTTCTTGATCAGCTCGTTAATTTTCAAACCGGTCCGGTCCGGGTCGGACCCGATATTTTTTCGGGCCGGACCAGGGTCAGTATTTTGGTTTCCGGTCCGGGTCCAGGGTCAAGGAATTTGGTGATTCCGGATCCGGGTCGGACCGGTTGCACATCCCTGCGTGGGGATGTCAATTTCACCCGAATCCGTTCAAAATCCATCCACCCGAATAAAATTAATGGATGAAAACCCGAGCTAAATGGATTTTAAGCGGATGACGGATGAATCGGGTGATGGATCGGGTCGGATTCGGGTGGAGATTTTTCACCCGTCACCCGATCCGTCCACCCGATCCGTTCACCCGTTTATAGATTTTTAAAAAAAATTATATGAATATATAAAAAAAATAATTAATTTCACTCTATTTTTATACTCATTATCCTTTTTTTTTTCTTAAAACCCTAAGAAAATATTTTCCGTAATCACTTTGGCGGCCACCATTTTAGATTTTCTTTCCCGTCTTAATTTCCGACCATAAAAAAATCCCAAAAAACTTTACGCATCTTATAATTTGTATATTTTTTGTTGTATTTTTAAAAATATTTTTCATCCGCTAAGCACCCGATCCACCCGAATCACCCGCGGATGACGGATGGATTGGATCCGGGTGGTGGGTTAATCGGGTGACGGATGGATCGGGTGGAGTATGCGGATTCGGGTGAGGCTCCACCCGACCCGAAACCGACCCGTTGACATCCCTATCCCTGCGTGGAGACAATTATGTAAACTCCATTTCTTATGTTGTCTCTGTCTCCCACTAATTTAGTGGGAGTGGTCTCTCGATAGACCTACTCTACATTAATTATAAAAGTTTACGGAATGTCATTTTGAAATTATTTCTCGGGAATTAAGTTGGTAGCAAATAATCTCCTATATAAAACATGTATTTGCGCGGAACAAAAGCTAGTTGTGAGTATTAATCTTATCATGCTTATATTTCAAAACTTTGTTTGTTTGGACTTATGTAGATGAGGCCGGTCTTGACACCCAATGAAGAAATAATATATTGTAAACCCAAAGTTATCGATTCAATGAAGTTGAAAGATGGAGGTTGTCCTAAGGGTACTGTTCCTATCAGAAGAACAAGCAAAGATGATTATATTCGTATTAAGAGATTTACAAGTGAGTACGCCAAATATAACTCTAAGGGACCGACTCCAGGAACTCATGTAAGTTTCTTATTAACGTTGTTTTTGACGTGTGCCCTTGCGCCACATGATAATAAGTTATACGAGTATTTATTAATTAAAAGATTTAAGTAGACATTGATTAAGTATGGTAAATATGGGTTAAGATTTTAATTTATCGCAATCTATTCTTGTTAATCTTTCTCTCGAACTAACATGTGTCCTTAGGGATACACATTAGAAAAACCGATTAACTGAATAAAATTTTAAACAAAATGTGATGAAATGTGTTTGCTTACTTTATTCACGTAATGACTTGCATTATTTATAGTCTCTACAATGAGATTATACAAAGTGTAAACATAATACTCCGTACATGCTATCCTAGAGTTTAGGTAAATAAGTAACTGAAATTACGATCATATAGTATGTTTTTGGTATAAAGAAAATTTCACTTAATTGCAGATGAGAATCAAACTCTTGACCTTTTGACCAGTGTAGGGAAATTCTAACCACGTGTGCTAAACCTTTTTCTCACGTTAATGTATTATGTGGGGCATCGCACGGATTTTCAAGCCATTCATTCTAATATATTTCTAACCGATGTTGTAGGTTGCAATTCTCCAGACAAATTCTGATCCACAGAGAATAAAATATCATGGTGTTAGTGGAGATTTAAATATATATAATCATTCCATACAAGAACCTCAATATTCGTCAGGGGAATTTATCATTCGAAATGGAGCAGATCAAATTAAAATTGGATGGACAGTAAGTGTTTATTCTAAGATTAGTAATTCATTTGTTTTATATGGTTTATAGTTTATACTCCTATAATATAATTATACGGAGTATGTAAGTAGAAGATTTTGGTATTATTCTAATAATACCCGTTTTCTTTCCTCCAAAAAAATATTAACACTCGTTTCTAATATGTAGGTCAATCCGAAGTTAAATAAAGATAATAGGCCACATCTTTTTCAGTATCTCGATGTAAGTTTGCAAATTCTCTCTTTAATTAATTGATTAATTCCCCTTTGATTATTTATTCATTTTGTAGATTCACCTTTTATTAGAATAATAATAATAATTTTATTTTGGAGTATTCAAAATTTAGCCTTTCTAATATTGCTCGAAAAGGTTATACTCCGTACTATGTATTTACTTATTTATTATTCGAATGATTATATTATTAATATATATAGGCCGGTGGATCACATTGTTTCAATACTTTATGTCCCGGATTTGTGCAAACTAGTAAAATCATAGCAGTCGATGCTGCCATTAGCAGGGGCGGACCCAGGCGTAGGCATGTTGGGCTATAGCCCGACATGTTCTGCCAAATAATATGAAGTGCAATTCATAACAGGTAGTACAGTGTAGCGCAGTTGGTTGTTGCAATGACCTTTTGTTGGAAGCGCCTGGGTTCGAGTCTTGCTATGACCATTTCCCACTCTATTTTTTTGCTGCCTTTTGCTTATTCTTGCTAGGAGCTTTTCTTTTTTCAGTTTCATTAATCAAAAAAATGAAGTTTTCTTATATTTCAACGTCCATCCTAGAAAATTACTTTATACAAAAAACAATTTTAATATTTTATATTAAAGAAAAATATATTTGAGTCGCGTTATTTGGTACTCCGTATGCTATAATAATCATTAATACTTACTTTGTTGTTTAATATTTGTCCCATTTTCTCAATATATGTTAAGAGATTTAATTAAATTAGGACAAACATTAAAACCAGAGGGTGTATGATCTGAAATACTCGTAGTTGATTGAAAAAAAATAAAAGCGCAATAAGTTACACACTTACACTTATTTTCTTCACAAATTTCTATGTGAGACCTCTCAGATAGAATGATTGTGAAACTTCTCAGATAGAATGATGTTATTCATTACTAACATCCTTCTATGTGTTCCCTCAAAAAAACATCCTTCTATGGAAGAGGTCTCACAATAATCGTATTACGAGACCGTCTCACATTAGACCTATATTTTATATTCATAATCATTTGATATAATCTTTAACTACAACTGTTTAGATTATAATTTTGTGTCGACCAACTAGTATAGTATTTGATAACGATAATAATAACAATCAATATTCACCCGAATACTGGGTCGCAGGAACCGACATGTTTTAACCGTTCACAAATTTAGCCCAACATACATTTCATTCCTGGGTCCGCCCCTGGCCATTAGTAATAGTTCAGTAAGGGGAGGAGTTCAATGCTCTCTTCCATTCCTTGTTTTTCAGGTATAGCACACATTACTTCATGTATCATGAGTTTTATTTTGTACCTTCTATAATCAAGTTTAACACAAATTTTTGTATGAGATGGTCTCATAGTAAGTTTATTGTGAGACCTCTCATATTATTTTTATTATTTTTTATTTTCTATTAGTGCGTCTCACGATAAGTTTACGTTCCAGTTTAATTGATTAATGATAGGAAAAGGCTTGTAATTTACTTCCAAATTGATTCATTTACCATCGCCTTAAAGTAGAGTTGAATCTAAAAAGAGTTGGGGTTACGAATTAAAAGTGATCGAATTAATCCACTATCAATGTAAAATGTTGTTGTATGCCTTTTATTATTTACCATTGTACGGACTACGGAGTAGTTTTGTAGTGAGTAAACATATAGTATATATAAAGTACTCCCTCCATCTCGTTCATTTGTGTTTGTCTTTGATTTAACAGTAGGTCTCCTTAAGACGGATTATCCACCTTACATGTATAACGGGTGAAATAACCATCTACTTGCATTGATAAGACAAAATTTTTACTCCTCCCTAAGCCTTTTCTTTGTCTTTATCCTAAGTACTTGACCCGTCATACGTTTATGACGGATATACCCGTCTAATTAACTCGTTTAAATAAGCAAATAAATTGAAGGTCGAAGATTGGAAATTTATTCTTATGTACTACTACTACTAACATATTTTGAATTTTGATTGGATGATCCAAGGACGCAAAAACAGGGAACTGGTGGCTTCAAGTATGTGGCAGAAATATCGGATTTTGGCCTAAACAAATATTCTCGTCAATGTCGACTGCAGCAAGCTACATTGGAGTTGGTGGTGAAGTATATGGGCCTCCCGATCGTCCTCTTCCTCCAATGGGAAACGGATTTTATCCAGTTAACGATATGTTTCAGAGTGCATATTGTCTGCATTTAGTGGTTATAGACGAGAATCATAGGTCGGTAAATCCTCAATATACGGAGACATTTAGTGACGATTGGCATTATGGTATTTATGATGTTGGGATCTCAGGAAATAATGGGCGAGTCATCTATTATGGTGGTACGACATTATGGTAATGATATATTGATATGTTGTAATGCCTACTTCGGGACACTGGACTTGGCAATTGCGAGCCCAACCAATCTCCCGAAACTTTTAAATAAATGGCATGTGGTTATAGTGTAAACCTATTTCACAAATTTTGTGGGGAGGATTTTTTTTTTTCGCCATCATACATAAAACCTTCCTTACCCGCTACGCATAATCGATGAGGCCAATTTATGCGCAGCCGAATTAAGGATTCGTGGGATAAACCTAATTGAAAAACAATGGAAGAAAGCCGTTTCATCAACGATCTCCTCAATGATGTCCTTAATGCCATGATGAGGTTCCTCCGCTCCAAGGACTTGATTAATGAGAATTAGACAATCAGTCTGAATAGTTAAATGAAGCAGTCCACTCCTTGCAGCCCATCTAACTGCTTTTAAAAAAGCAATCGCTTCAGCTTGTAGGGCAGCTTCCGTCCAAAAGACGTCCCTTCCACTCCTGTTCCTTCCATTTCCGTTTTTAATGATGAGCCACCCAGCAGTCGCTTCTCCAGAAATTTTCCATCCTGCATCTACGCTGATAACTGTTGTAGTACATCTACAGTGATTATGAGTTTGCTCAATGATCCAGAATTCTTTAGATTCTTTAATCCTCTTCCTAAGTTCTTCCTTTTCCGTCATTCCTTCTCTTGAGGTAATAGCTTTCTCCTTGTCCCTTCTCTTCTTAGTGTCTTCCTATAAGCAGGTGATCATCTTCATCGTTTCTGTATGTCTCATTAAAAGTCCGTTAATATTATTACTACAATTCTCGAAAATGATACTATTTCTGAAAATCCAGATATTATAGATGATATTTATGAATTGGAACAGATCATTCCAATCATCATCTTTCTCAAAAAGCCTCCTGGAAGTCTCTAAAAGCCAGTCTATGAAGTTCATGGAATCACCATCTCGAACAATATCGCCGAACTTAGTCGACATCCAGAGTTGCCTGCTGATGTAACAATCCCTAAAAAGATGATCAAGTGTCTCTAGGTAGCCATTCCTACCTATATCTCCAGGAGAGCAAAGGACACAATGATGTGGCCCCTGAAACTGTCTCTTTTCCCTTTCCTCCCCAACCGACAATGCATTTGAAATAATCTTCCAGTACAAGATTTTCCATTTTGCAGGGCCTGGAAGTTTCCAAAGGATTTTTCTACAGAACTTCGACGCTTCTGAAAGATCATCGTCATCCAGGCCATAATTCTTTTTGATCAATTCAAGATACCCACTTTTAACACTGTAATCACCGTTACTAGTCCTAGTCCAATAACACTGGTTTCCCCTTGCTTTACTCGATAAAGGGATAGCCATAATCTTTTCACCCCACCCTTTAGGGAAAAAATCTTTGATTTTCTCATCATCCCATCTTCTATCATTAGTGATAAAATCTTCAATAATCCCCTCCCCTAGCGTCACTTGCAAGTTCTCCAGATTGATTCCAGTTTTTATGACCGGGACTCCCCCATTGACCCATTTATCTTGAAATATATTAATCTTCGGTCCCTTATTATCTACTTCTCTACCTATCTTCCATCCAAGACCTGCCTCAAGCACTTCTCTACCTTCAAGAATTCCCTTCCAAGCCCTAGATTTATTTCCTTTAGTTTTAGTCTCCCAAAATTCTTGAGAATTCCTTATATATCCATATTTACTAGTAAAAACCTTACTTAGCAAACTATCCCTGTTCTTTATTATTTTCCATGCGTTCTTGGCCAACAACGCCTGATTGGTGAAACTCGTATTCCTGATTCCCAATCCCCCCGCGAACTTAGGCCTGCTAATATACTTGATCGATCTCCAGTGAACGGTTCGTCCCTCTTTATTTCCGGCCCACCAAAAATGAGCTAACAAAGCATTCACTTTCTTAGCCACACTTATCGGTATTTTGAATACCGATAGAAGATAACTTGAAAGATTAGCAAGCACAGACTGAATCAGAGTTAACCTTCCTGCTTGAGAAAGAAGAGAACCCTTCCACGACCCAATTCGCGAGTAGACCTGTTCAAAAATTCTTCCTGCAAGGTTTTTGCTTCCTGTATCACTAATGTCGGGAATACCCAGATATTTCCCCAATTTCGCACATGGCTTAATCTGGAACCTCTTAAGGCAGTCTTGGATCACTGTTAACTTACAATTAGGGCTAAAAACCATTGTCGATTTTTCCCTATTTATCCTTTGTCCTGACAACTCACAGAACTTATCGAGTAAAGTCTTAAAGCTTTTTAAGTTTTCCTTTTTACCTTCGAGAAAAAAAAGAGAATCATCAGCGAAAAAAAGGTGAGAAATACTCGGAGCCTTCCTTGCCACTTTGATCCCAATAATCTCCTTATCTTCTCCCCCTACAACAAGGTGTCTTGACAGAACTTCAGAGCAGATAACAAACAGATAGGGGGATAGAGGATCCCCTTGTCGTAATCCACACGAAGGCTTGAAGAATTCAAGAGGAACACCATTAACCAGAATGCTGTAAGAAACAGTAGTAACACAATTCATAATAAGCTTAACGAAGTTCCTCGGAAATCCCATTCCCTCTAGCGCACTTCTCAAAAAATTCCAATCAATTCTATCATAAGCCTTGCTCATATCAGCTTTGAACGCTATCTCTCCCACCTTCCCGGACTTATGATTATTCAGTTTATGCAGGCATTCGTCCGCAATAAGAATGTTGTCCTGTATGGACCTCTTCGGTACAAAGGCATTATGGAATTCTCCTATAATTTTAGGCATCACAGTCTTCATTCTATTGGCAATACATTTCGTAATGATTTTCATAATAACATTACAAAGACTAATGGCCCTATATTGCTCCACCTTCTCCGGACAATTCAACTTCGGGATCAACGTAATGAAAGTTTTATTCATTTCTTTTAAAACAAACCCTGAATTCAAGCACGCACACACCCCTTCAATGACATCATCCTTAATGAAAGCCCAACATTTCTTGTAAAATTCAGGTGGAATCCCGTCCGGCCCAGGAGACTTAAAATCCCCCAACTGAAACACCGCTGTTCTAACCTCTTTAGGGGTAAAGTTCTTTTCTAATAAACTCTTTTTCTCCTCTTTAATACTACCTCTCAAGACCTCAAAGAAACCTTTGTTCCGGCGATCATATTCTTCATATTCCATCGCAAAAGTCCCCACTCTGAAAAGATTCCTATAATAGTCCCTAAATGCCTCTCCTATGTCTTCCACATTTTGAGTCCAATTTCCATCTTCTTTTTTTAAACTGTAGATAAAGTTTCTACTTCTTCGACCTTTCACACAATTAAAAAAATATTTCGTACACACATCCTCTTCCGCCGCCCATTTGACTTTGGCACGCTGTTTCCAATAGAACGCAGCTGCTTTCGCAAATTCCTTAAGATCCCCGTGGATTTTCTCATACTGATTATCATCCCTTCCCTCAAACTTTTTTTCTAACTCCACCGAAAGATCATAATCAAAATCATCCCAATTTTTATTCCATTCTTTTTTTTTTATCTAGAGCCCAGCACATCAGATGTTTTTTCGCTTGCTCTAACTTCCTCATAAGCACAAATCCTTTTGACCCCTTAACATCAACCTTCCAGTAATTTCTGATTATCTCAGTCCCTTCTTCTACGTTAAGACTCCACGCCTCCACCTTGTAAGGTCTTCTTCTCTTGTCAAGAGCCATGTTACTATTAAAAATAATCGGGGCGTGATCAGATAGCTGGATAGGAAGGTGAGTTACGCCTGAATCAGGATAGGTCAGAAGCCAGTTATTCGAAACATACGCTTTATCTATCCTTTCAAAAACCAAGTCAGCTCCTTTCCTATTGTTGCACCAAGTAAATCTCGGCCCCTTATAAGGCAAATCTATGAGGTCATGTGTGAGGAGGATTTTGAAAATGTGGCTAAATAAAAAGAGATGGGAGAGAGTTTTTTTTTTTTTTTTGTGCCTAAATTGTTAACAGTTCAAGATAGTTGAAAAGTATATGGTAAAGTTATGATCATTATCCTAAAATAATTTGCATAATTTGAAGTCTGAACATTCTAAAATTTCTTGCTATAATGAACCACACACAAGTCTATAATGTTGATGACGATTTATTGTCGAATAATGTTAATGACGATGCATATGAATATGCGTATATGTAAAAATATATTTTACTAGAAAATACTCGTATATGGGTTGAATTACAAAAGCATGCATGATAATAGCTTTACACTTATGCCACGGAAGGAGCACACTGCCAACTATAGCATTTGCACTCTTGACAGAAGGAAATGCCCACATGATCAACTCACCAATGCACATGATCCAACCTAGGATAGCCCATCTATTTGTCAAGCACTCAAGCCCATATTTCTAGGTTTTCCAACCATTCATGTTATACATATATATACCTCACTATTGTAAAGAGTAGCTCACGAATTTCATTTTGACGGCAATACAAAAACCTGATGTTCTTACATCATTACCAGATTCAACATTCATTACATTCATCAATCAAATCACATACCAAAGTTAACATGGTATCAGAGCGGCTTATAATAGTTACATCATCTACTATGTAGATTATCTTTACTTACCACATCTTCTCTATAAATCTATTTTTCGCTATATCTTATTTCTCTCATTTTTTTTTCCTCTGTCTTTCATCATATAAGTTAACATGGCTGGCAAAGATGGTGATGAAAACTCATCTGACTCAACAAACACAAACAATCCTCTTTATGTGTATCCTGCTGATAATACGGCTCAATCTTTAGTCTCAAGTCCTTTTGATGGAAAAGGATATGGAGCCTGGAAGAGATCTATGTTGATTGCATTATCTGCTAAAAACAAAATCGGTTTCATCAATGGGGATCTTCCTAGGCCTAAGGAGGGAGATTCTAAACTTAGGCTATGGGAGAGATGCAATGACATGGTTATCTCTTGGTTACTGAGTTCTGTTTCTGGGGAAATAAAGGGAAGTCTTCTTTACACAGAAACTGCACAAGAAATCTGGAAGGAATTGGAAGAGATGTACCAACAGTACAATGGGGCACAATTATACCAAGCACAAGACACTCTCAATCAAATCGGTCAAGGTACTGATGGTATCTCCACTTATTTCACCAAGTTAAAAAGGTCATAGGAAGAACTCAAGAATATATGGTCTATGCCAAAATGTAAGTGCGGATGTAAGTGTGATGCATACAAGACCATAATCAAACATGAGGAAGACCAAAAGGTTGTCAAGTTTCTAATGGGGCTGAATGATACTTACAAAACTGTCAGGGGACAGATCTTGATGATGGATCCTATTCCAAGCCTAAATGGGGCATATTCATTGTTAATTCAGGAGGAGAAGCAAAGGGAGATATCTAATCAGAACCAACTCAACCTCGAAGCATCTGCTCTTGCTGCCAAGGCATGGAATGTGCACCACAAACAGTCCAGAGGAGGATATCAACACTACAACAACAGTGGAAATGGCCACCAAGAAGGTTTCAACAGAAACTTCAACAATGACACAACTGTAACATACCGAAAGAACAACTATTTCTGCACTCACTGCATTGTAGAGGGTCACAGTAATGAGCGATGCTATTTTCTCCACCCTGAACTCAGAGTCAACAGGAGGCCGGGACAACCCAATGGCAGAGGAGGAGGAAGAAGATCTGCCAATTCCAATCAACCAACAAGAGGAGGACATCAATCACAAGGATGTAATGTGGCAATTCAACAAGGCAGCGAAGTTGTGGACATTTCTCCCAACCAAGAATACGAACAAATCATGAAGGATCTTAATCAATATAATCTTAATTCTTCCAATATCAGTGCCATGATGGCAGGTAACAATTCTAACCTCACTTCTGAGTTTGAACGACAAGAGTGGATAATTGACAGTGGTGCATCTAACCATATGACACCACACTTACATTTGTTTAGTAGTTATTATAAAATGAACAAGCCATGTTGGATTACTATTCCTAATGGAGATAGAGCTGATGTCGTCAATGTTGGGACTGTTAAACTCTCACCTAATGTCACTTTAAATAATGTTTTACATGTTCCAGACTTCCATTTCAATCTTTTGTCCACTAGTCAACTAAGCAAACAACTTTCATCTCCCATCATTTTCACTCCTAACCATTGTCTCCTTCAGGTTCCATCCATGAACAATTTTACGGTTCTTGGTAGAGAAAGGAGGGGACTATATTTTGCTGATTTCAAGCCCATACACAATTCCAAAGATGAAGCCATTCACTCTCAACCTCATACTTTTGCAGCCGCTACAAATGTCAAGTCCAATCTTAATAGATGGCATTGTAGACTAGGGCACATTCCTTTTGCAAATTTGAAGTATTTACATGTAATAGACCAATGCAAACAACAAAGTTCATCTGTTTGTCAGATTTGTCCAAAAGCAAAATTTCACAAATTACCATTTCCTGACAGCTACTCTAATGCTAAATCCATTTTTGATCTCATACACGTTGATTTATGGGGTCCTTATCACATTGCTACACATTTAGGCTATAAATTTTTTCTCACCATAGTAGACGATTATTCTAGAGTAACATGGACTTACTTAATTGCACATAAAAGTAATGCCTTACCTATGCTTAAAAGTTTCATTACATACATCGAAAATCAATTCCAAAAACATGTTAAGATTATAAGAAGTGATAATGGGTCCGAGTTTAGCGAAGTCCAAGCATTGACATTCTATCAGTCTAAAGGGATTCTCCACCAAACGTCTTGTGTGGATACTCCACAACAAAATGGTGTAGTTGAGAGGAAACACAAACATTTGCTTGAAGTTGCAAGGAGCTTATTTTTTCAGGGAAATGTTCCAAAAGAATATTGGGGTGAATGTATTCTCACAGCTACCCATTTGATTAACAGAATGCCCTCTAGGATTTTAAAATACAAATCACCGCTAGAGTTGCTATTTGGGAAAGTACCTTCATATAACCACCTAAGATGTTTTGGTTGTTTATGCTTTGTTGCCACTCTAAAGAGACAAAGAGACAAGTTTCAACCTAGGGCCAGTCCTTGTGTTTTCTTAGGCTATCCCAATGGAAAGAAAGCCTACATAGTAATGGACCTTGAGACTCATAAAGTGTTCCATAGCAGGGATGTTGTGTTCCATGAGGATATATATCCATTTCATACCACAAATCTATCCAAATTTTTTGACAAAGAGTTATTGCCTTGTCCTCCACAAAGTGTACCTAATCCAATTTTTTATGAAGAGTCCACAGGAGAAACTAATTCTACAATATCCCACCATGAGTATGACACTTCAAATGCCCAAAATTTTGACACGTCCAACAATGACCAAAGTTTTGAAAACACATCAGAGAGCAACAAAAATCCACAAAACCCGTCCACGGATGAGGGATCTCGTAGAATTAGGAAAATCCCATCATACTTACAAGATTATGAAGTTGATTTGCCATCTTCTAGCCAATTAAACCAAACATCCGGTTATGCCAATTCCCATCACTGGTGCAATCTCGTTAGTTACCACAATCTGCCCAATTCTGCTCATCTTAACATCCAAAACATCGCATCTTACACTGAACCAAATACATACCAAGAGGCTAGTATCGATCCAAATTGGCAAATCGCTATGAAGAAGGAAATACAAGCACTTCAAGATAACTCTACATGGGAATTAACTGATCTTCCGAAAGGGAAGAAAGCTATATCTTCCAAATGGGTATATAAAGTAAAGTTAAACTCAGATGGGTCTTTGGAGAGATATAAGGCCAGATTAGTAGTACGTGGGTGTTGCCAAAGGGCTAGAATAGACTTTCAAGAGACATTCTCTCCCGTGGTGAAAATGACCACAATTCGTGCATTAATTTGTGTTGCAAGTCATCATAGATGGAACATCTACCAAATGGATGTCAATAACGCCTTTCTCCATGGAGATATAACTGAGGAGGTGTACACGAAAGTACCTGAGGGAATTCCAAATCCTAAGTCTCAAGTTTGCAAATTGAAGAAATCATTATATGGGTTGAAGCAAGCTTCTAGGCAATGGTTCTCAAAACTCTGTACTTTTCTCAATGGTTTACAGTTTACTCAATAAAAAAATGATTACTCCATGGTCATCAAGCGAGATAAAATCGACACAACAATTCTAGCTGTGTATGTGGACGATATAATCGTCACGGGATCAAATGACAAGTATATTGAGCATCTCAAGCAACAACTCAACTTAGCTTTTGGGATCAAAGATTTGGGTTTGTTACACTATTTTTTGGGAATTGAAGTGACCTATGTTCAAGAAGGGATAATACTCACTCAAAAGAAGTTTACAAACGAACTTCTAAGGGAAACAAACTTCCTCAATGTTAAGCCAACTGTGACTCCTCTTCCACTGCACTGCAAACTGAACTCTAAAGATGGCAGCCCCTATCCCGATCCAACTTATTATAGGATGGTTGTGAGAAAACTCAATTTTTTAACTCACACCAGGCCTGATTTGTCCTTTGCCGTACAGACACTAAGTCAATTTCTCCAAGCCCCAAAACAGTCCCATGTAGATGCTGCCCATCATGTTTTACAATATCTTACAGGAACTAATGGGCAAGGTATTTTGCTAAAAGGATCTTATCACATTATCCTTCAGGCCTTCACAGATTCAGATTGGGCTTCTTGCCCCATGACGAGACGATCTATAAGTGGTTGGATAGTTTTATTTGGCGGGTCTCCTTTAAGTTGGAAAAGCAAGAAACAGGGGACCGTATCCCGATCTTTAGCTGAGGCAGAATATCGTGCCATGTCTCAAGCCGCAGCTGAGGTGACTTGGGTCGTGAGGCTTCTTGAAGAAATGGGAATTTCACACCTCAAACCTGTCACACTTCATTGTGACAACAATAGTGCGATCCATATAGCTAAGAATCCCGTTTTTCATGAGAGGACTAAACACATCGAACTCGATTGCCACTTCACTAGAGACAAAGTTATGGAGGGTCTTCTTCAACTCCAGTACCTACCCACTAAATCACAACTTGCTGATGTTTTCACGAAGATCTTACTGTCTCATCATCATTGGAAGCTTTTGCACAACCTGGGTATGTTACCACATCCTCCAGTTTGGGGGTGGGGGGGTGTTGAATTACAAAAGCATGCATGATAATAGCTTTACACTTATGCCACGGAAGGAGCACACTGCCAACTATAGCATTTGCACTCTTGACAGAAGGAAATGCCCACATGATCAACTCACCAATGCACATGATCCAACCTAGGATAGCCCATCTATTTGTCAAGCACTCAAGCCCATATTTCTAGGTTTTCCAACCATTCATGTTATACATATATATACCTCACTATTGTAAAGAGTAGCTCACGAATTTCATTCTGACGGCAATACAAAAACCTGATGTTCTTACATCATTACCAGATTCAACATTCATTACATTCATCAATCAAATCACATACCAAAGTTAACAATATGGTTTTCAAATTAATTAATTTAGTGGCGTGTACCATAAAATTGTAGTCATCCAATTATTCCGATTAATTACTTGTACTAAATATCAAATTATAATCCCTAGTGATCACTTGTCAACATATTTAAATACAATCTACTGAGTACAAATTTTAAATTAAAGTATAAAACCACGATTTTAAAGTAAAATAAGATGGTGAACAAAACTACAACGGCACATCATTTATAGAGAGAAACTAATTCGATTATTTTTATTCATTTGTCGAAACATGGAGGGAGTACATCACAATATATTTAGACATAACTAGTACGAGTACTAGCTAGGGGGCGGCTCTAGGGCGGTTAGTCTAATTGATACACGGAGAGGGGGCGGCGCTTGGGGTATATCAGGTTCGGTCGACGATCTCCTACAACATTTGCGTATGTGATGTACAATTATAAAAAATATAATTAAAATGATTATTGTAACTATATAACATCCTATAGTTACACCGATACTAAGTTTTGGAAAAGTAAATTGTGGACCTTCTTCAGGCTGAGCATGTGTCGATATAGTTAGTAACCTGAAAAAAATTAAAAAATTAAAAGGTTAATAATTTTATGTAATTGAAACAAAACGTTGTACTTTTGAAAGAATATACGAAGTAATTTTTTTTACGTGGTAATTAGGGCTATTTTTTTAGTAGCAATCGATTTTATGCCTTTAATTAAAGATAAAATTTAATCCTTTTTTCACTTAAATATCACTAAACAGTCATTTTAATTTATTACGAGTATTATACAACTTACTCCAACATTGTAAATTTTATTTTCATCTTTGTTTATTTTAGTACTTCATGTACAAAGTAATTATTTATCTAAGAGCAATTTTACGTCCAAAATAAGTGGATGATTAGGAACACCCCAATACAAAAACCAATTGGTTCCGTCATTACCGTCAAACTAGCTATATGTTGCTATGCTTGCCCTGCAATGACCCGGCCCAATACACATAAAATTTGACACATACATTCCATATATATGGACCAAAATCCGATGCCTTACCGCTTGGCCACGTCCCACGTGTCTATAAGAAACTAAATGAATACAATAGTTAAAAAAATAATAAATTGTCTAAGTTAAAAAAAATACTCCGTAATAAACTTGTTCTTACATTTTACCATATAGTATGCCTTAAAAATTTACCAAAAAAATGAAAGCAAAAGTAATATAGTACTCCCTCCTATCCAATCCATTGTACCCATTTGACTTTTTGCGGTCTACGAGGTGACACTTTGACTGTATTTTTCTCCATTTGTATAATATATTTTTTGTTGACAATAATTTTTTGTGAAACTTCACTTTATAATAAATATAAATATGTTTGTGTTATATTTAAATTATTTTTATTTGAATTTTTATTGTCAAGTTCAAAATTTAACAAGTTTGCCTAAAAATAGTACATGGGTACAATGGATTGGATAGGAGATAGTAGTACTTACCAAAAGAGAAAAGAAAATAGTACGAGTATAAGCCTCATTGAATCTTCTTGATTTTGGTAATGAATGATGCAGAGCCGGACGAACGATTTTGGTTAGAGAGGACACAATTTTTTTAACTCTAAAAATGACGTAAATTCGATGATACAAGGCAACGCCTTATATAGGCATGACTCTACAATTTTTATTTAATTTTTTTTTGGGTGCAAATGAGGGGCATGACTCAATACAATTCTAACTAACTATAACTACCTCTATAACTACTATAAGCATGTGTTTGGTTAGTACTCTGTACACTTTCACCTCGGTCATTTGTTTTCCTTTCATTAAAATATTTTTCATAAATAATATAAAAATACAACAAATTATCGAGACGGAAGGAGTATTATATTGTGCTCCTGCGATATATAAAATCATTATCGTTATTCGGTAATAATTATTTATTGATACATACTGTATTCATTATATTAAAAAAACAAAATAGATATGTTGATATTTCATCATTCATTACATATAATTTAAAAGTTACTCCCTCCGTTTCATTTCATTCTTTACGTTTGATTTTTCACACTTGTCAATTCACGTTTTCTTTTGTCCATATCTTTAATCACATGTTTCTAAAAATTATAAAATTTTGATATTTATAACGCACTCGATTAGACAATTTAAACAAGATTTCACGTAACTATATTTTATCTTATACTCCGTATGTTAGAAGTTATATCGACAATTCTCTTCACTTATGAATAGTGCCCAAAAACCAAATGCAAAGAACCTAGTGAAACGGAGGAAGTACTTCGTATAAGACTTTAAAATCACACTCTGATTCCGACAATCTGACACTAGAATTTTAACAAAGAAGAAGAGAACTACACGAGATGGAGTTTCTGTAAATAAAAAAAAATATGAAGCTATTCTCTTTTTGTATATGCCTAATGATCAAGTATTACGTCAAATAACCTCCTGCGCAAATGCATGCTTAATTACAGGGCAAAAAACCGAATGTTTAGAAAAGTTTACACTCCACGAAGTTTTTAACCGGTACGGTGTTGTACACGGGTAAACAGGGAAACGTATAAACACACACTTGATCGATCATTCATACGAACCGTAAACTCAATTTAGATTTAGATAAGTGTATACTCCATACTCCCGACTCATCATATAGTTAAACCAAGTTCACCTTTCTTTGTAACTATACCCCGACTACACCAAATGAAATACTCCCTCCGTTCCAATGAATTGGTTGCCTTCGATTTTGGCACCAAGGGGAAAAGATCCAATTAGAACGTGACATGTGGAGTCAAGGATCAAATTACATATAAAAAACATTCCTAAAATAGAAAGGCAAACAATTCATTGAGACGCCCCAATATGGAATAGGCAAACAATTCATTGGAACGGAGGGAGGAGTGATTTAACTCAAATCAAATCACCAACATAGAGTTCATTTGGCTCGGTAGGATATTTTTTTTGAAATAATTTCTGAGAAGGTCGGGTTGGGTTAGGGCTCGGAAATCTTACCGCATTAAATCAATCCACTTAACCAATCACGCCAACTACAATAGAGAACGAAAAGTAGTTTATTACTCCGTATTTCATTCGTTTCACTCAACTGTGCGCTGCCTCTTAATTAAAATAATACGTGTATTTTGCACTACTCCATATTAAAAGTTAATCCATTATCACAAATTAACTTCCCACTAGACAAATGAACCACAAAAGTTTACTAAAATTCAATTAAAAACGTACCTAATTCGTGTTGCATAATTTTTTTTACACAATTTCTTGTATGAGACGGTTTCACGATAAGTTTATCGTGAGACCTCTCACATATAAGATGGTTAGTTTTATTATTATTATTATATTCCTATTAAGTTATCGTGAGACAGTCTCACATAAAACTAACTGTTTTTTTATATAATTTTGCTAAATTAGACTCCGAATATGGCTTTCGTTGTGAATTTTTGATGACAAATCATGCAATTTTGCCTTGGGTTAACATTAGTGCATATGAAAGTCATTTTTTTTTCAACGGAACGCACAAGTCCTTAACTGCTAGACTAGCACATCTTCGATTGTAAAAATCAATTTCAAAAGTAGTTCATAAAGTTAAAACACTGGACACCACGTAAAAAAAAACGTAAAGGATATCATGTCAAATACAAATGTAAAGGATACCACGCCAAGAAAAAGACGTAGAGGATACCACATCATTTTTTCAAAAAAAACATTTTACTGTTTTACTCCGTACAAATTTACAAATAGAACTACGGAGTAGTTTAATGTTTGACCAGCTAGGTTGCACGGACACTCCTCCAAACTGTCGTGTCGTGTCGAACACTCGTGTCGAACACTGACACACGTCGGACACACGACAATACGTCTCGGACACCTGAAAAACCGTGTCTGGTTTTTTTGATTTATTTAGAGACGTGTCGGACACGTTTCATGTTATTTTGAGACGTGTCGGCCGCGACTCATACTATTTAGAGACTCATCGGACACACTTATCATTGTTTATGAATTTGTGGACTTTAATAAAACAATAATATTATACGGAGTATGTTTATAGGGGTTACTTGATACTATAAACGTTCTACTTAAGACTAATTAATTAATTAATTATTATATTACGGTAGTATAACTGTTTGAGCTTTTTAAGATTTGATTTTAAATATGATTTTATAAGACTTTAATTTTTGTTTTGTTATTTTACGATAATTGCGGTAGTTTAAGTAACCAAACCTATATTTTAGGCATAAAAATTTTCAATTTTTTTTGTTTAAATATGTATATTGATTTTTTTCTACCGTGTCCGTGTCCTATAAATTTTCGAACGCCGTGTCCCGTGTCCGATACGTCTCCGTGTCGGTGTCTGTGCAACCTAGTTGACCAGCCCCGTTGAATCTCTTCCACCTCAGAAATCAACATCCTCAACGTCTTCCGTATGTACTTCTTCTTCCCCCAATTCTGTTAACCCTAATTTTTTCAATTCTATTTTATTGCATTTTCCCACACTTGCTGATTAGCTGTATTTTTATCAATCATGAATTCCATTTAATTTTACCCTAATCCTCTGCAAATTTTGCTGCTAAATCACGTTTCTGCTTCCTGAATTGCTCAACTTTAGACTACGATCAAGCTTTAAATGATTGTAAGTTTTGTGCCAAATTGCAAGTAACTGCGTGTTTAATTTGATGGAGCCTGCCATTATTTGTTCTGTAATTGGCGTGTTTGATTGAAATTGATTGAATTTTATCTCTATGAGGGCAGCAGAAGTTTTAAACCAATGTTACTGTATTTAGTTCTGTATTTGGTGTGTTTTGTGTATGTTTCTCGATTAGTTCGCATATCGGATTCAAGCAGAGTTCATTTGGCTTGGTAGGATAGTTTTTTGAAATAATTCTGAGAAGGGTTGTGTTGAAATGTTGAATGATGAAAGAAGGCGATTCCTGATTCGGGGATGGCGGTTCAAGTAGGGTTTGGTTGGTGGTAGAGTTTGACATTCAATTCTATCGTGTTCTACTTGAGGAAAGGGTACAGTTGGGGTTGAATTGAGGGGCGAATATGTTAGTTAAGGTTCAGATAGAATGCTAGCTGGTTATTTTTCTTACGAGTGCACGTCATGAACCTTCAAATTGAGAGTTTTAATCATGATGGTAGTCATCAACTGGTGATACATTATAAAGTAGACGATACTTTGTTTGTTTTCAATGTCAATATATGTGATCCTGTACATAATCGTTCAGATATATGTCAATATAGTGATCCTGTTGCTAAGCCCTTCTCGTTGATTACTCAAAATTAATAATATTTTGTAACTTAGACTGCCCTATAAGAGAAAGTGTCCTTTCTAATATGTAAGGAATTCCGCAGATGCAATCGATAAATCATAGAGTAGATGTAGAATGTAGATGTAGTGAATATTGGAGCTAAATATATTACTGTTATGGTACTATCTATATCTGTTTACGGAGCATTTATTCACTTTAATTTTCCTGTATGCATGCGAATGTGCGTGTCTCTTCCTGTTGGTCACCTCGCACTCACAGTGTTCTGGTTGTTTGTTTTGCAGAGAATTTTAGTTGGTAGAATTTCAGTCCTTCACGCTTCAAGCAACTTAAATTGAACTTCATAAGAAAGTTTTGTGTGTCGCTTCTGAATTGTGATGTCAAATATGTTGCTAATGAACTGGCAAGGCTGATGATGAAATCTTCGCAATGGAGGAGTTAGGACTGCCCAAGGAAGAAAATCAACGTGCGCTTTTTACAGTTGGAGATTTGGAGAAAGATCCAAGTGCTCAGCCTCCAGTGCAGGAGTTGTTTGAAGCTGGGTCAGTTAGTCAGTTTCGAGAGGTGGATAGTTTTCAATGTTGCAGGAATGTTGACGATAAAGCAGATATTAATGGGCCCATCGACTTGAATGAAGAAGATGGAATTCATGAGAAGCTGAACATGCTTAAAGGTTTGTGCAATATCCTGGATCTGTCTTCTTAATCGTTGTAGACTTCTAGTAATCTAGTCTGTTTAGCACTAGCGTATTAACTGATTTTAAAAGCTGAAGTGTCTACCAAAAAATTTCTTTGCATGCAAACTGCTAGACGTGTTTCTAATTATTTTATATGGATCATTGAATCCCGATAAACCTTCATATTAGAGCAAGTTGTTGCCTACCTTGCCTCCTTTAGGTAAGTGAGAATTTTGGTGGATCTCTAATTCATTCACGAGTCCAAATAACGCCATGATAATATCCTAGGCACTGGAATTTTTTGTAGGTAACTAAACGACATCTATAGGTTTGCTAAACTCTATAGATTATAAGTTTTCTACTTCTTTGTTTATTGCTTGCTCTGTTTTTTTTTAATAATTGCAGCAGTCAAAATATAAGATCAGAAAACAACTAGGAAAGTAAACGTAAATTAAACTACCTATATAGTCAGAAAACAACTAGGTTTCTGAAGTTGTTCAAATTCGTTATTAAATGCGATATCTTCTTCCATTGATGATTGGGTGTGTTTTATTCCAAATCAGTAATTTAAAATGAACCCAAAGTCACTATGATTACCAATTTCTGAATAAACATATATTTTGCTGTGTTATTCAATGGTTTGAGCTTACCTGACCTTTCTGAATGAATATACTTTTTTTATAGCGAATTTAGTAAATATCGTGTGAGACGGTCTTGCATTGTCTCATTCATTTACAATTATTGAATTGTCTTTAATTGTACATAACTATACCGTATTACAGTAGTATATAATAGTATGACAATGTGAACCTCTTCTAATGCCATAATTTGTGTTGTGGGAATTAGTTGACCTTAATTAGAGCTAAGAGTTGGAAAAGCCGAAAAGGTATGAATTAGTGATGAGGAAATATATTTGATGTCATTGGTAAAAAAACATACTGATCATTTAATGCAGCTTTGTACTCTATACATTTGTATTACTCCGTAATTAGTTGTTCCTGGGTAGATTTTCCTAAATACGAGTATGTTTTTACATAAATGGAGACTGTGTTATACTATTAAATAATCCTAATTAATTTGTGCAACCATTTTTTATGTTACGTTGTTTCAATAATTATTGTGAGATGATGTCACACCGTGAAACGATATTTTTATACTCTATAAAAAGTCACTTATGTATTAATAATAAACATTGTTCTTTTCATGAAAACGGACCATTTCACGTTTAAACCCGTCTTATGTAAGGAGTATGCAATTTGTATCGAGGTAAACGATTTCCAGTAATTAAACCATAAATTCTTGTGAATGTATCCATGCTCCAAGGGAAATTAACGTTTTTGCCTGAAATTAGCGGAATGTATGACATAACTCCATTCAATCTTTTCAATCCAATTTTACATTTTACTTTCAGTGTCTCTAAGTACTATTTTAACCAAAACATTAACGTTGTTTGGGTGTCAAACAATCGAAGGCCTCCCGCCGGATATGGCCGACGATCCTCCTCTCCCCTCTTGGTATGCCCTGAACTCCGGACCTGCACAGGGAGCAAACAAGGACCTCGGAGGGATTCCGAGGTTGCCTCTCCGACGCTCAAGTCAGTTGTGTGGATTGAGGGGTAGAGGTCAGATTATGGAGGATATTACTTAGCTTTTTAGAGAGGTGATATGTCGTGTGTGTGTGTCATCCCCTTTGAGGTGGATGTCTTCCGGGTATTTATAGGATTCGGGGCATGGAGGTCGGCCGGCGGACCCTAAGCCAGATCGAAGACCTTCCTCCGGCTGGAGGGGGCCGGTGGGCCTTAGCTCGCGGGGTGACGATCAGTCATGATGCCGCCGGCTACCGACCATGCCTGTGGTGCCGACCCCCGTCAATTGCCCCTCATTGGATGTCCGCCCAGGGTCACCGTGGGCCGCTTTCAGTGAATAGTTCCTGGGCGAGGTGCTGCAGGGTCGATCTCGCTTTGCGCGCAATCCGTTCGCCTTCCCTACTAGTCTAGGTTGTGTGTAGAGGTAATGATGGCTTTTGGTTTCCCTAGGTTGCTTTGGTAGTTGAATGCATTTAATGGTGTGCATGCATGGCTTTGCTCCCCTATATAAGATCCTCCTTTTTTGCCATTTTTGGCATCAATTTTCTATCCCTATTCAAGTAATCCACTTTAACTTACTCATGTCGTCCTCTTCTGGCAGCAATTCCCCATCCTCCGCCGTGGTGCATCCGAGTAGCCCTGTCCGGCGCAGGAAATGCTCCCCCTCCCCTGAGACTTCGAATAATAAGTATGGGCGCTGGATTTCTCGAGGGCCTCTGTACCGCCCACCGGCGCCTGTTGAAGCTGCCCCTCCTGCTCCCCCTCCTACTGCGGGGCCTGCCGGGCGTTCTCCTAGTGGCGGTAGTGGCCGTCGTCGCCGGCGTGCTAGGGTGCACTTTGGCGTCTCAGAGACGGACATTGATCCGGATTGTCCATCATCGGCTGACCCCTCCGGCTCCTCTTTTTCGAGCAGCCGCTCGTCTGGGCCGTCATGGATGGGCGGTCCCCTCTGTCCTAGTGATTCGTCGGACGAGATGGCGGAGGGTTTTGACATCCCTCGTGGGATTCACGCTCCCCCTCCTTTTCCTGCCTCCTCCTATTCTCCTGCTATCTCGGCTTCCTCCCTTCCTGACGAGGACACCGAGGGGGAGGATATGGAGTGAGGTTTCTTGGGCGGTATGGGTCTGGAAGGTACCTCGTTTTGCCGGTTGAGGTTAGTAGGTGGGAAAGGCGGTATACTCGGCGGCGTGGCTATGTTAGCGGTCTCCGGCTTTTGTCTTGTTGCTCTTCCTTGTTTTTAGGTAGTCTTTTATCGGTCGGTTTGTGTAATTTTGGGGGTTACCGACCCTTCTTTTTGTCGATGTTGTATTATCCGGATGTCGGTTCCCTTATCCTGTGTATGATAAGGTGTTCGGATGTATGCTGACTTTGTTTACTGAATGTGAATTCTCGTGCTTTGTGCCCCGAGTCACGCTTTTCCACTTGCCTGTTCCTTTTTCTTGTGTTGTCTTTTCGTATTCTGCATTTTTGTGTTGCATTGAATGCCACTTGCTCTTTGTCAGTTAATTCGGTGGGTGGCCCTAGGAGGCCTCCTTCATATAAATAGGGGCTCCCCCCCTCATTTGCCCCTTATTTGCAATTTCAACCTATCACTAAGTGCAAAGCAAACTACTCATTTTTCTTTCGTTTCTGACCTAGTCGCCGTCTCCTGCCGCGGGAGCTCTATTTTTGCCGGCTCCTCTAGGTTAGTTTTCTGTCTCTTGTCTTTTGTTTATTCCTTTGCTCTCGCATCATGTCCACCCGTTCCCGGCAAGTTCGCTTTGGGGTAGGGGGCGATGAGGGGATGTCGGAGCGTGACGGGACCCAGGGTAGTGGGTCCGTTGAAGGGGTCGGCGATGCCTCGTCCGGGGAGTCTGTAGAAGAGGTGGGGCCCGTTTATGCGGAGCCCCTCCGGGCTTTGCGCATTTCTGCCGGTGGGACTTTGACTCTTGCGAGGGGTGGTGGAGGGTTGCCGTCATACGGCGCTTTTGGGGGAGATGTTGTTGTTGGCAGCTCTATGGTCTTGCGCCGCCGTCTTCAAAAAGGGGGTCCTTGTTTGGGGGAGTCTTCAGAGGCGGGGGCGTCTTCTCCCCGTCGTTCGGCCTCTGTTTCTGGGCCGGTGGAGCCGGACACGGAGGGTGTTGACAGCAACCGTCGTCCTCTCCTTCATGCCAATACTTTACTCGATGAGGGTTGGCGTCAGAAGGTCCTTGATGTCGGTGGTCTTGATGCTGCCAAAGAACTCTATCCTCTCGGGGAGGGTTACGAATACTTATTGCCGAACCCGGGCCAGTCCATTTGTTCTCCTCCAGAGGGATACGTGGGAGTATCTGTGGAATCCTTGAAGTTCGGCCTCCGTTTTCCCCTTGATCCCTTTGTGGAGGCGGTGTTTTGTCGTATGAGGTTGGCGTTGGGTCAGCTGACTCCCCAATCCTTTCGTGCCATCATTTCATTCTGCTGGGTGTGCCGGTTTAGGAAGTGGAGGCCTTTGGTGGAGGCGTTTAGGTTCATGGTGCGTCTTAAGGCGTCGTCGTCTTCTTACTGGGCCCTTGGCCGGCGAGGCAAGTATGTCACTTCTTATCCTATTCTTTCGAATTGTCACAAGTGGAAAGGTGCTTTCCTGTATGTGCGTTCGGATAAGCCCTGGGCTGTCCCCCGATTTTTCCAGTCGGATGTTCGTGTTAATCTGGAGAGTGATAAGGAGATGGGGGGTTGTTTGGACTTGAGGGAATCCGGCTTGGGGCAGTCGGATAGGGTTGTTGTCGGCGCCTTTCCTCCCGTTATGAAGTGGTTTGGCAAGGAGAGGGTGGTCGTTCCTTCAATATGGCTACCTCACTACGATCTGATTACGAGGAACGATTTTCTGGAACGGGTGGGCATGAGCGTCCCTGTTGTCGGCCCAGGTATCTGGCGACCTACTTATTCACTTGTTTTGTCCACCTTTCTTGATAGTTCTCAGGCCCTCAACCCTTTGCCCATTTTCCTGCCTAATTGTGTAGATAACAGGTCGGCGGTTACTTGGACGCCTGAGGAGATCGACTCACTAGGGTTGGATCCTTCCCTCCGCCCTCTTACTACTACGCCGCCGCCTCCCTCGTTGGACCGGTTAACCATTATGACCTATCAGAAGTCGAGGCTTTCTAGGCTGAGGAGGGCGGCGCCGGCGTTCGGTGGAGCCCCTCCTCCTAAGAGGCAGGCCTTGGGCCCCTCTTCTGCTGACCCTGAGGGAGCCTTGAGTGTGGCCGGCGTGCGGGTTGATGTTGGGGATTCCGAGGTTGTCACTTCCCCAAGGACTACGGGTTCGCCGGCAGTCACTATCGCGGCTCTTCCTGAACAGGGGGTGGTTGCTGAACCATCCTCCGGATTCGGGGAGGCGGCCGCCTGTCTGGAAGCTTCTCAGGACCGGGAAACTATGCGCGATGTTGCCGCCGCCGTGGATGCGCCTCTCCCTTCCTTGTCTGATCTTTCCTTTTACAGGATGTTGGAGGGAGACGTTTCGCCCGTTGACCGGATTCAAACTCTTGCCCAGTTGGATACCGTTTATCGTGGCCTGGGGGAGGATTTGTCTAGAGTTGTCCAGGCCAGTATCAAGATCAAGAAAGCGGCGGAGGAGGGCGCGAAGTTGATGTCTCGCCTGCAGAAGGCAGAGTTGAAGCTGGAATCGGAGAAGCAGCTAAGGTCGGCGGCTGAGACGAAGCTAGAATCGGAGAAGCGGCTAAGGCTGGAAGCTGAGGAAAAAGAGGTGACCGGTCGCGAGGAATTGGAAGCTCTCCGGGGGGTTCATTCCTCCTGTGAGTCAAAGCTGGCAGCCGCTGAGCAGGAGTTGGAGAAGAAGTCTGGGGAGATCGCCAACTTGGCGAAGGAAGGGGACGCAGCTTTTCTTGAGGGAATGAAGACCGTTGTTGACTTGACGTCAAAAGCCCTTCTTGAGTACGATCCGGGTTTCGACTTCGATCGGTACAATCCGATATATCAGCGTCTTCAAGCGAAGGAGGAAGAACGTGAGGGTGGGGCGCCGGTGGCGGAGTCTCCTACCTCTCCTAAATAGGAACTCGGGCCGTCGTCCTCCTGTGCCTCATGTACCCTCAGGGAGGGAGAGGAGGGGGCGGCAGAGGAGCCGGCAGATACTGCTAACTCATCTGCCCCCTCTTGAGGCTTTTTGTGGATCTCCTCGCACCTACCCTTTTGAGGTTCAGGCATAGGCTTGCCCTCCATGCTTCCTTGTTTCTCCTTTTTGTTGTTTGTAGGTGGCGCTTGATCCTTTGGGGACGGCTGCCGATTTTTAAACAATCGTAGCCTTATTTTGACTCCTTATTGTAACAAACGCCTGGCGCTTCTGACGCCTATGTATTTTGGATTGCTCATTTGTGCTTTGTCTTTTATGTTTTCTATTTCATTCTTGGATTGCTAATTTGCCTGTTTACCCTTATGCCGGCTTATGTCTCCCACTTTGGAGGTTTGCCCTCCATGCTTTATCCTCTGCATTCCTTATGCCCCCACACTTTGGGTGGGGGAGATTTGGTCAGTAGGCCGGCTGTGGTCAGGCCACGGTCGGTTCCCGACTTATGCCCCCACACTTTGGGTGGGGGAGATTTAGTCGGTAGGCCGGCTGTGGTCAGGCCACGGTCGGTTCCCGACTTATGCCCCCACACTTTGGGTGGGGGAGATTTGGTCGGTAGGCCGGCTGTGGTCAGGCCACGGTCGGTTCCCGACTTATGCCCCCACACTTTGGGTGGGGGAGATTTGGTCGGTAGGCCGGCTGTGGTCAGGCCACGGTCGGTTCCCGACTTATGCCCCCACACTTTGGGTGGGGGAGATTTGGTCGGTAGGCCGGCTGTGGTCAGGCCACAGTCGGTTCCCGACTTATGCCCCCACACTTTGGGTGGGGGAGATTTGGTCGGTAGGTCGGCTGTGGTCAGGCCACAGTCGGTTCCCGACTTATGCCCCCACACTTTATTTGGGTGGGGGAGATTTGGTCGGTAGGCCGGCTGTGGTCAGGCCACAGTCGGTTCCCGACTTATGCCCCCACACTTTGGGTGGGGGAGATTTGGTCGGTAGGCCGGCTGTGGTCAGGCCACAGTCGGTTCCCGACTTATGCCCCCACACTTTGGGTGGGGGAGATTTGGTCGGTAGGCCGGCTGTGGTCAGGCCACAGTCGGTTCCCGACTTATGCCCCCACACTTTGGGTGGTGGAGATTTGGTCGGTAGGCCGGCTGTGGTCAGGCCACAGTCGGTTCCCGACTTTTGGTGGGGGGTCCATTCTTGATGATAGGCGAATAGGGGCTCCCCCCCCCCCCCTTATTGCCCCCTGCTTGCTGGTCAAGAACATAGTGAACGGGGAGCAAGTAGATTTAGCAAACAGAGCCTTCCTTATTAAAAATTTTTACAAGTTTCTGGTGGCAGGTTCGCCGACAGGTCCGATGGTACCCTGCCGAGGTTCAGTACAATGTTTCGTCTACTAGTTCAGACGTAGTACCTCCTGACGGTGTCGGCGTTCCAGTGTGACGGTAAGTCCCGTCCCTCTCCGTCTTTCAGCTTGTGTGTACTTGGTCCTAGGACCTTAGTGACCTCATATGGTCCTTCCCAGTTGGCGCTAAGTTTTCCGTGTTCGTTTGCCTTGCCGATTGCCGCGGATTTCCTCAGGACTAGGTCACCCACCTGGAACATTCGGTGGTTTACCCTCCGGTTATAGGCCTTTCTCATGCGCTGTTGATATGCCACCAGGTTTACGCGTGCCTCCTCTCTGGTTTCCTCTACCAGATCCAGGGCTTCCTCCATGGCCGCCTCATTCCTGTCGCTCTCATAATATTTGCTACGGGCGGAGGGAATGCGCGCTTCTATGGGGAGGAGGGCTTCTGCCCCATATACTAGGCCGAACGGCGAGTGTCCTGTTGCCGCTTTCTACGTCGTTCTTAGAGACCAGAGGACACTTGGTAACTCATCTGCCCATCTTCCTTTGAGGTCTTCCAGCATCTTTCTCAGTCCGTTGAGGATTTGCTTCTTGGCCGCCTCGGCTTGGCCGTTGGTCTGCGGATGGCAGACGGCTGAGTATGCCACGGCAGTCCCAAATCCCCTTAGCCATTCTCTTAGTGGAGGGTTATCGAATTGCCGGCCATGATCAAAGACCAGTACCTTGGGTACGCCGAATCGGGTTATGACGTTTCGCCATATCACTTTGCGCACGGCCGGTTTTATGATATTAGGAACGGCTTCTGCTTCTATCCATTTTGAGAAGTAATCCACTGCCACTATTACGAACTTCCTGTTCCCGGTTGCTGCAGGGAAGGGTCCTATTATATCCATCCCCCATTGAGCGAAGGGGATAGGGCTCAGGATGGGCTGTAGATCCCTGGCCGGCGCGTGGATCACCGGTGAGTGGATTTGGCAATTTCTACATTTTTTAGTCAGTTCCCGGGCGTCATGTATGGCGGTTGGCCAGTAGTAGCCCGCTCTGACCGCTTTATGTGCCAGGTTTCTGCCCCCTATATGGTGTCCGCACATCCCCGAGTGGATGTCGTCCAGTACTTCTGCCGCCTCTTCTGGTTTTAGGCATCTTAGTATCGGAGCAGCGGTTCCTCTCTTGTAGAGCTGTCCGTCCAATATCATGTATCTTGAGGCTGTTGTCGGCATTCGTTTAGCTGTGGCGGGGTCTCTTGGTAGTTGTTTGCTCAGGATATACTCGATGATGGGTGTCCGCCAGTCGTCATCGCTTTCGCGTTCTATGTTGAGGATGTCGTCTTGACCGTCCTTGGTCGCTGCGATGCTTTTTTCTTGTCGGACGTCTACCCAGATCGAGCGCCTAATATCCTGTAAGCTCGAGCTTGCGAGTTTTGACAATGCGTCTGCCCGGTTATTCTGTGACCTGGGCACTTGCTTTATCTCGTATGATTGGAGTTGGGATAGCTCTTCTTTTACTTTCTTTAGGTAGAGCGCCATCGAGGGCTCTCTGGCTTCATACTCTCCGTTGATCTGGTTTACCACCAGTTGTGAGTCAGTTGATAGTACGATTCGTTTGGCTCCGGCTGCTCGGGCCAGGTGGATGCCAGCTAAGACAGCCTCGTATTCGGCTTCATTGTTTGATGCCTGAAAAGCGAACCTTAGTGCGTGTTCGAATTCCTCGCCGTCGGGGCTTGTTAAGACGACACCGGCTCCGGAGCCGTTGCTGGTGGACGAACCATCAGTGAAGGCCTCCCATGCCTCTGATGGTGGGTCGTCATCTTCCGAGTGGGAACATTCGGCTATGAAGTCCGCCAGTGCTTGGGCTTTTATCGCCGTCCTCGACTGGTAGGTAATCCCTAGGCCGCTCAGTTCCACGGCCTATTTTAGCATTCTTCCCGACTTTTCGAATTTCTCCAGCGCCTTTTCGAGAGGCATGTTCGTGAGGACGGTTACCGGGTGTGCATCGAAGTAGGGGCGTAACTTTCGGGCGGCCACGACTATGGCGTATGCCGCCTTCTCCACCATGGGATAATTTTTCTCTGCTGGGCCCAGCGCGTGACTGATGAAATACACCGGCTGTTGGGCCTTCTCCTCTTCTCTGAGGATGACGTCACTGATTGTGACATTGGTGACAGCTATGTAGACGTTCAACTTTTCGCCCTCGATTGGTCGCGCCAGTGTCGGTAGGGTTTTTAAGTGTTCTTTCAAGTTAGCGAACGCCGTCTTCTGCTCCCCCCCCCCCCACTTGAAGTGCTTGTTGCCTTTGAGGACTCCGAAGAAAGGGGTGGATTTATCTGCCGCCCATGAGATGAAACGGGCGAGGGCGGCCATTCTTTCCGTGAGCCTCTGTATATCTTTGATAGTTCTTGGCTCCGGTAGGTCCTGAATGGCCTGGACCTTTTCCAGGTTGGCGTCTATTCCTCTGGCGCTTACTAGGAAGCCTAAGAACTTTCCGGATCTTACTCCAAATGTACACTTCTGAGGGTTCAGCTTCATCTTGTATTTCCTTAGCGATTGGAATGTTTCTTTTAGGTCGCCAAGATGCTCGTCGTCTGTTTTGCTTTTTACGATCGCATCGTCCACGTATATCTCCATGTTTCTGCCTCTCTGACCTTTGAAGATTTTGTCTACCAGTCTTTGGTAGGTGGCACCCGCGTTTTTTAGTCCGAAAGGCATCATTTTATATATGAATGTCCCGGCGCTGGTAATGAATGCGCACTTGACCCTGTCTGGTTCCCACAAGAAGACTTGATGGTATCCGGAGAAGGCATCCAGAAAACTTAGCTTGGTATGTCCGCTGGTGGCGTCTACTAGTTGGTCGATCCTTGGGAGAGGGTAACAGTCTTTTGGGCATGCTTTGTTCAGGTTGGTGAAGTCGACACACATTCGCCAGGCGCCCGATGACTTCTTTACCATCACCACGTTTGCCAGCCACTCGGGGTAGTTGCAGGTTTCTATAAAGCCGGCTTTTATCAATTTGTCGACCTCACACCGGATGGCGTCGTCCTTTTCTGCCGACATGCTTCTCTTTTTCTGCTTCACTGGTCGGAAAGCAGGATCGACGTTTAGCCTGTGTACTGTCACCTCCGGGTCTACCCCCGTCATTTCATCAGCTGAGTATGCGAACACGTCGGTGTTAGCTTTTAGGAGGCTGACGAGGCGTTCTTGGTAGCTTGGATCTAGGCCGGTTCCTATGAGGACGGACCGGCCCGGCTCTAGGTCTATCGCCATGCTCTCTCCGCCTGGCTCTATGCGCTCGGAGTCGGGATCGTTCGTCCCTTTTATCTTGAGGGTTTTGGAGGCCGGTTGTCCTTGCTCGGTGTCGGGGGCCGCTTTTCTCTTTCCCTTCATTTCTTCTTGGGATCGCTTGCGGGCTACCGAGTTACAACTTTTGGCAGAGTCCTGGTCTCCGTGCAGCTTTCCCTCGGTGTTCCTGTTAGTGACGTATGCCAGCGTCAGGGCGCGTATGGATACCAAGGCGTGTATTCCGTCCAGGGTTATCCGGCCTATTAACGCATTGTAGGCGGATTTGGCGTTGACCACTACGAATTGGGCCGTGGTCATCTTTGCGTCGTCTCCTTCCCCGAACGTGACCGGTAGGTCGATAGTTCCCATGGGAACGACTCCGGTCCCAGAAAATCCGTACAGGGCGCCGGCCATTGGGTTGAGATGCAGTTTGTCGAAACCCATTTGCTCGAACGCCTCTTTGTACAGCAGGTTAGTGTAGGCGCCCGTGTCTATCATGCACCTTTTGACTGTGTGGTCGCCTATCTTGATGGCCAATATCAGGGGGGTCACTATGGGGGTAAGTTACTCGCTTATAGTCTTCTGCCGTGACGTTGAGAGTTGGGACGGCTTTTTCCCTAGATTCGTTGGTGTAGTGTATATGACGGGCTAGCTCTCTTAAGTGGTTTTTAATCTGCCTCCTGCTGGCTCCGGCTTCCTGCCCCCTTTCACCCACCGTATTTATGACGTTGTGTTCTTTTCCCTTATCGGCCCTTTCCCTGGGATTGCTAGTAACCGTACCTCGGCCGTAATTGTTGCCGGTGTTGTTATTAACGGCGATGCGCTGGCCTCTGGCTTCATATGCCGCCAACGAGCCGCGACGTATGAGGTCTTCAATTTCGTCTTTCAGATTCCGACACTCCTCTGTCGTGTGCCCTGTCTGGTCGTGAAAAGCGCAGTATTTCTTCGGATCTGCGTGCGCTCCGGGTCTGATGGGTCGTGGGACTCCCCACTTTTTGTTGTTCTTCTCTATCTCGTAGATTTCTGCCCGGGGTCGGGTCAGCGCGGTGTAACGGTCGAATCTTTTCCTGCGACCTCCCTCCGACCTTTTTTCCCCGCGGCTCCTGTTCGGTACTCTTTGGGGTTCCTTTTGACCTGTCGGGCTCCGAGTTCTTTCTAAAGGCGGACGTCGGACCCTTGGTGGTGAGGGGTCTTCACGCCGCGCTTTGTAGTCTTCCTCGTTCATATATCCTTCCGCGATTCGCCGGGCTTCGACCAGCGAGGTAAGTCTCTCTCTGAGTAAGTGGCTCTTGAGAGGTCCTTCTGTCATCGTATGGGTCAAGGCGCAGGCGGCCGTTGACGCATCGATTGTCCGTATTTGTTGACACTCCAAGTCGAATCTCCTAACATACTCCCTGATGGTCTTTTTTGGTCCTTGTTTCATGGTCATCAGATCTACCGTTACGATCTGCCTGCGCCGACTCCCGGCATACTGGTCTATGAAGGCCGTCCTGAGGCCTCTGAAACTTCGAACGGATCCTCGGGGCAAACCCCGGAACCACGATTGGGCGTAGCCGGTGAGAGTGGTGGGGAACACCCGGCACCACACCGCGTCGTCGAGCTCGTACATGGCCATGTAACTCTCGTATGTCGCCAAGTGGTCCTCCGGGTCGGTGGTTCCGTCGAACTGGATGTTGGGCACCTTCACCCTGGGCATGGGGTGCTCCGTAATCTCTGGGTGAAATGGCGATACTGTCGGCCGTCCTCTCTTCGGCGCTTTCATGCCGGGCGCTGTTAGTTTAGATTCGCCCTCCCCTTCCTCTTGGGAGGTAGGCGTGTCTCTACCGGGTTGGCACGTCACGAACGTTTCTCGCCCGGGGGAATTTTCCCGGGGCGTGGATCTGTTTTCCCAGGCAACGTTGCTTGTCAGCCGGGTGAATACCGAGCCTCGTTCTTCGGGGTTGGCGTACCTACTTCCGCGTTCCCTAGGACCCAGCCGGTCTTGGACGGTCTTCGCAGGCCTCCCATCCCTTTCTCTCTGGCCCAGGCGGTGATGAACCGTCCTCTGGGGGCTGTGACTTTTCCTGGCCTTTCGGGTGCCGGGACCCAGCCGGTTATGTATGGTTGGGGTATGACTTCGGCTTCTTTCGCGGTGTCTACTGCCTGTGGAAGACTCGCTGTCCTTTCTTCTGATGCCGATTAGTGCGGGTGTGCCCGAGTCCGTCCTTCGGCGGGACAGTGAGGGTTCCGTGGATCGTCGGCGATGGTGTAGCCTTAGCCTGATATGTTCATCATCCAGGCGCCTGCTCTTCTCCAGGTATCGCTGTTTCCTTTCTTCCAGCGTCATCTTTCCCGGCAGTTCGGGGAAGAGTTCTCTTGGGGAAACATCGGTTCTTTGGAAGATCCCGGCGACAGGCCTGGGGGTTTCTTTCGCACGCCGTGCGGTCGGGGTCGACGGGGTTGCCGCCCCTAGGAGGGCAGCGAGGAAAAGCTGAGTAGCGGACAGCTGCTCGGGGGTGAAGGCGTTCAAGGAAACGATTGCAGGGGGCACCGTTGCTGGCGTGGACGTTGAGGCCAGGTGGCCTTTGCCCCTGTCCTTGTCTCGGGCTTGGCCCTCCGGTGGGGAGGCTCTCAAGACCTCGAGCTCGGCTTCCGTCTCAATAGGGGTGTCCGCGGTGTCGCGAGTTGCCATTATGATGTTTTGACGATTTTTCTTTCTTAGAGCAGGGAGCTTTTTTGTTCAAGCATATCCCCACAGACGACGCCAAATTATTTGGGTGTCAAACAATCGAAGGCCTCCCGCCGGATATGGTCGGGGATCCTCTTCTCCCCTCTTGGTATGCCCTGAACTCCGGACCTGCACAGGGAGCAAACAAGGACCTCGGAGGGATTCCGAGGTTGCCTCTCCGACGCTCAAGTCAGTTGTGTGGATTGAGGGGTAGAGGTCAGATTATGGAGGATATTACTTAGCTTTTTAGAGAGGTGATATGTCGTGTGTGTGTGTCATCCCCTTTGAGGTGGATGTCTTCCGGGTATTTATAGGATTCGGGGCATGGAGGTCGGCCGGCGGACCCTAAGCCAGATCGAAGACCTTCCTCCGGCTGGAGGGGGCCGGTGGGCCTTAGCTCGCGGGGTGACGATCAGTCATGATGCCGCCGGCTACCGACCATGCCTGTGGTGTCGACCCCCGTCAAACGTGATGTCATATTTCAATACCCTAATAACATTAAATAACTATCTTACAATCCATTTTGCTATAAATGAACACACATTTTATATCTTCAAAATATTCATTGAAATTCATGATTAAAAACACAGCTGAAAAAATGTTTATTCATCACAAGTTGTCGATCTTAGTGATTTTATGTTCATTTTTAATTGCTCATGGAGTAGAAGACATCCAATCATCAAAGGAAGAAGAAATTGCCTTTGATAAGAAATTTCAGCAACTTCAAAAACCAAGCATCAAGACTATACAGGTAGCCAAGTAGTAGGAGCTAGTTGTTATTTCCTCTAATTAGCTAATACTTCTTGGTTTACTAATATAAAGTACAGTAGTTTTTTTCAAAAAAAAAGTGTTGACTCTCTATTTTATAAAAATATGCTTTGAAAAAAAATAAGAAAATTATATCATTAGATTCGTCATGAAAATTGTTTTCATATGAATTCACATTTCATACTATTTAATATTTATTCGAAAATTTTGAGATATTTAAAAAGAAATTGAGTGTCTTGAAAACTGAAATGCTCGTATAAAATTTTGGAGAGAGGAGTAATTCTAACCTCAATATACAAAAAAAAAATGTAAGGAAAATACACAAATATTAATATAAATATGTATCTTTGGGCCACATTTGAACAAAAAATAGGAGTAATAATAAGAAAATAGGCTTTACATATATTCAAATGAGATTTCTAATCATTTTCATCATAAAACAATGGGTAACAAACCAGTGCTAAGTAAGCTCCTTTCAAAATAAACTAAGATGATTGTTGGACATGATACTAAATTAATTTATGATTATTATGTAATTTTTCATGATATAAATCAAATTTAATTTTACTCATTTAACATTGTTGATGATTTTTTTTCTCATGGTATTTGTTTATTACAATAATGATTATTTATACTCCGTAATTCTTATTATGTGCAGAATATGTTTGGAGATATATACGACTGCGTAGATTTTTATATGCAGCCGACGTTTGACCATCCTTTGCTAAAAAAACCACACATTTCACCCTGAGGTTTGTGAAAAACTACTACCTTTGTCTTTTCGTCTAAAAAATTCTCATTTTTTAGTTTACATTAATCACAAAAATTTCAGAGAGGTGGTTTTTCAGTTGCGTTATTGACAGATCTCTCACGTGATAATGAGTGGAGAAATTATGTAAAGTTTATTTCTTATGTTGTGTCTCTGTCTCCCACTAATTTAGTGGGAGTAGTCTCTCGATAGACCTACTCTACATTAATTATAAAAATTAATTGATACGGAGTGTCATTCTGAAATTATTTCTCGGGAATTAAGTTGGTAGCGCATAATCTCCTATATAAAACTTGTGAGTATTAATCATGTCATGCTTATATTTCAAAACTTTGTTGTTTGGACTTATATAGATGACACCGGTCTTCACACCCAATGAAGAACTAATATATTGTAAACCCAAAGTTATCGATTCAATGAAGTTGAAAGATGGAGGTTGTCCTAAGGGTACTGTTTACTATCAGAAGAACAAGCAAAGATGATTATATTCGTATTAAGAGATTTACAAGTGAGTACGCTAAATACAACTCTAAGGGACCGACTCAAGGAACTCATGTAAGTTTCTTATTAACGTTGTTTGTAACAAATGTTATTGTAGTACTAAAAAATGATCACTAAAAAACCTAAATTGGTCAACTTTTAACATAAATTACACTATAATTGAATCGGTTGTGCACTATCGTAGCTAACAAAATCCATTTTTAACGTTAATGACAGTTATAAAACACTGTCTCTTCTAAGTTTTACGTGATATATTTCTGATCCATGTTGTAGGTTGCAATCCTCCAGACAAATTCTGATCCACAGGGAACAAAATATCATGGTGTTGGTGGAGATTTGAATGTATATAATCTTTCAATCGATGAATCTCAATATTCATCGGGAGAGTTTATTGTTCGAAATGAAGCAAATCAAATTAAAGTTGGATGGACCGTAAGTGTTTATTCTAAGATTAATAATTCATTTGTTTTATATAGTTTATACGGAGTAGTTTATATTTTATTATGCAAGTAGATGATTTTGGGTTTTTCTGATAATAATACTCGTTTTCTTTCCTCCAAAAAATATTAATACTCGTTTCTAATATATAGATCAATTCGAAGTTAAATAAAGATAAAAGGCCCCATATTTTTCAGTATCTCGATGTAAGTTTACCATTTCTTTCCCTTTAATTAATTTCCCTTTGATTATTTATTCATTTTGTAGATCTATTTTTATTAGAATACTAATAGTTTTATTTTTATTTATAAGAGTTTTCGAAATTTGAATTTTCTGATAGCTTTCGAAAAATTTATGCTATATTTATTTATTGATGTATAGGCCGGTGGATCACATTGTTTCAATGCTTTATGTCCCGGTTTTGTGCATACTAGTAAAATCGTAGCAGTCGATCCTGTCATTATAGGTACATCAGTAAGAGGAGGAGTTCAACGTTCTCTTCCATTCCTTGTTTTCCAGGTACGTTCAGCTGTAATGTAAAGTTTTCGAGCTAAATCACGTAAATATTTTGCTCAAAAACTTACAACTCAGCCCAAAAACTTGTATAAGCTCGTAAAGTATACATACAAGGTCAACACTCAACTACTTTTAAAATATTGATGTAAATTATTGTTGTTTTGATGGGAGGGATTTGTCGTGAATCCCACCGATCAAATAAAACCGGCAAAACCTAACTAGGGTAGCTAGGGTAAGTCGGGTCGAATCCACGGGGACGGTAATGTATAGCCCAGACTAGGTCGGCCCAAATACGAGACTAAGTCAATGAGCTAAGCTAGAGAATGATAGAGGGGGAGAGAGCTAGACTAAGACTAAGGAGAACAACTAAGGGAAACGGGCTAGAATTAGGTCGGGGTCAAAGGGGTAACGGAATGGTCAAGGAGGAGTTAGAGTGAAGGAGGTAGTAGGGTAATCTTGGTAATCTAACTTAGACTCACCTAGAGGTTCCTCATGGAACCCATCCGGCGACACACACGACAAAGGAAGGCAAGAAAAACAAGCATTTCAACCTACTTAGTCATTCAAGCATTCCAACAAACATGTAATATGCATCACTCAAGAAGAAACCCAAATCTTCCACCAACATCTCCAACAAACCCTTAATCATCCAATTAACACCCTAATCACCCTACTAACCCTAGCAAGAACACTACTCTAACATATCTAAACTAAAACTAACACTAACAAGATAAATCAACACAAACAACAAAACATCCATAATGAAACTAGTGAAAACAATGAAATATGAACAATAAAATAAACAAAGATTAAAACTTGGATGAACAAACAAGATTAAGAGTAAAGAAAAGAAGATTATACCATACTAGAAGATGAAAAGAAGAAGGAAACTTGCATAAATGGAAGAACCCAAAACAAACATCCAAGGTTGTCAAGCTTGAATGGAGATCTTGAAGAATTCCCTTAATACAAGACTAATTACTAAGATTAACGATAAACTAAAGACTAATCTACACTAATCTAATCTAATCTATGCTAAAACTAGGCTAGGGTTTGTGGGTAATGAAGAACATAAGCTAAAGATGGTGTCTTAATACAAGAGGGCGGGTATTTATAGGGTTACAAATGGAAGGAAGAAGAAAGAAAAGGGACGCGGCTGAGACTGGGTGGTCCCGACCGGGACGGGTCATCCCGACCGGGACGGACCCACCATCCCGACCAGGACGGGTTGGTCCCGACCGGGACGGACCCACAGTAGCATCTCCAATCGTGCACTTCATCCCCGACGGGATGAGGTGCATACCCGTCGGGGATGGGTCTTGTAGGCCTCCAATATGACCCTTTTGGTTCCTCCTTGCCTCACATGGACTTCTCATCGATTCTTGGGACTCGGGATCGGGTCTCGGAGGCTCGGGATTGGGTCCCAAGGTCTCGGGGTCGATTCCAAAGCATCGAGTCATCGTTCCTTTATCTCGTTGGCTCCAAAATGTGTATGTATCGAGTCGGAATCGCTCCAACTCTTCGAAATCGGTCTCGGGAACCTGTAACGAACTAAAGGAAGCATAAGAAGCCCCTAAACCGCTCCCACGGAGCGATTCTACAAGGAAAATGGGACCAAAACACTACAAAATAGGCACTACAAACCACACTTATCAACTCCCCCACACTTAACCCTTACTCGCCCTCGAGTAAGCACATACTAACTACTATACTAGCCGAATGGGTATTAGCGCACCCTACGCCCTTTCAACTCACGCGAGTGCACTTAGAGGAAAAGTGCACTCCGCAAGGCAAGTCGGGTCTTGCGACAAAACTGTGGATGCAACCGGACACAAGACACAAAAACAAACAAACACACAAACGAACACACAAAAGGTTGCACCCAAAAGAAAAGAAATACCGCTTCCCTCAAACAAGCGGTGAAAGAAACACCGGTTTAGGACTCGAGGCAAGCGACAACGTTCCCAAGCTAGCAATACAAACCGAGGTGGACTAAACCCTAATAGTATGACGACAAAGCAATAAAAACGTTGGTAACTTACCTCGGTTCCTCCTAACCTTCTAAGAACGTACTACGGGACGATCGGCGGAGTGGGAAGTGAAGAACCACGGTGTTAGTCGACACTGTAGGTAAGTGAGACCCCGCCCCCTTTAGCGTGAGCCAAGAGGGTCGTCCCGTGTCCAAAACCGCCTAACTAGTCCAAGTAAAAAAGTGGAAGTAATTGCAAATTGAGGGAAGACTGACTAATGCCGCTATCATCCTTCCTCGGGACTCGGTCCTTTGGTCGGCTCTTCACGGCAAAAGTCGGAAAAAGGCTTATTTTGAGGGGTAGGGGTTATTTTTGTGTGACAGTTTTCTTTTGGCATTTTCTCTTTCTTTTGCATTTTTGCTTTGTTTTGCCATGCCATTCTTTTTCTTCTTTTCTATTTTCTTTTTGGCTTTTGTGCCTTTTCTTTTTCTTCATCCTTTTCTTTCTTTCATTTTCTTTCTTTTTCTTTCCTTTGCCCTTTTTTTGGCAAGATTTGGTTTTTTGGCGTTTCTTTGTATGACAAGAAAGAGAGGAATCAACAATTTGCAATTTTATTGTGTGGAAATGTGTGGGAGGTAGGTAAATGGGTGAGTCGGGAGCGCGCTTTCCCTTCAAACCCACAAAAAGTGGAGAACTTGGACTAATTAAACAATCCCAAACACGGTCACCTAGGGGACGGGACTCGGTAACCAAGGCCTTTTCACACCGTGGGTGGTCATAATGGTCAAAATGCAAATCCCGTAGTAAATCCCTAGTAAGCTAGGTGGACTCAAGGTAAAGGACCAACGAAATCATTGATTTAGGGTCATTCTACTAGATTAAAGTCCAAGACTCGGTTTACACAACTAGGAAGGGAAAAATAGACGCTCACACACTAGCCTCTAAACCGGGTTTTCGAAAACCATTTACACACAAGACACACAACAAAACACAAAACAAAGACTCAACGAAAATGAAAGAAAAAGGAAACAAAAGTAACAAAACAAGAACAACACAAAACAAACACATAGAAAACACAAACACCACCCCTATCTTCCAAATGAGCAACCAAATCAACCTCGAGCATTACAAAGCTCCTCCCGAGCACACCACATCACATTCTCCTCCAAACTCCGCGAGAGATAAAGAAGAAAAAGGGATAAGATGTTACCGGTAGTCTTGAAAGCTCTCCAAAGCTAGCGCTGGTTTAAGCAACCTATAAGGAAAAGGGGGCAAACACACACAACAAAACAAAAACACGATACAACGACATAAAAGGAAAACACACAAAAGAAAGTTTTTTTGATTTTTGTGAATTTTTTTTCAAATTTTTAGGATTTTTTAAAGATTTTTTTCGAAAAATTACAAAAATAAAGCTAACTATGCTAGAATACCACTCCCCCACACTTAAGTCGAGCCATGTCCTCATGCTCGACCGTAGTGCATGGGAGCACAAAAGAAACTACGAAAGTAAAGCTAGAAATCAAAAAGAAAAGCGGAGAAAAGGGTAGAAGGTGTCCGGCCGGGGTGTAGTCAAGTCACCATGGGCCGAGACAAGAAAAAGATATGGAAGGGGGAAGAAAAATAAGAAGAAGGAAATAAAAGGAGATGGGAGGGGAGGACTAGGTGTAATCAAGTCACCTAGCCCGGATTCCGCCTAAATCCGACTAAATCCTCAAAGAGAAAGAGTGAAAAACTTGTAAAATTTGGATTTTGAAAAATGACTCTCGATGTAGTCACATCATCGAGAATCGGGAGCAACCAAAACCAAGGCCTCGAAGGCCACCATGACTAAGGGGAAGGGGAGAAACAAGGGGAAAACAAGCAATAAAACGGAAAAGAGAGGATAGTTGCCGTACCGTACGGTTAGCAACTCACTCGCTCCATCGTCTCATAAATCAATATAGGTACTTGCTTGTTGTCGTCATTGTCATCCTTCTTCAAGCTTGAAAAAACCACATGGCTAAGGTAGTAATGGTGTGAGGGGGTAGAAATTGATGTGTATACCCGTCTAAAGTAGATAAAAGATGAAGTGAGGATATGAAAATGAAGTATGTGGGTGGTATGATATGAGAAAGGAAGGTAGGGAGGTTGGGCGGGGGTATATAATGGTTGGGTGGGCTTGAATGTCGAAGAAGAGGCACCAAAAAGGAGTAGGGGATCATCCCGGTCGGGATGGGTGGTCCCGGTCGAGATGACATACCCGTCCCGATCGAGATGACATACCCGTCCCGATCGAGATGACATACCCGTCCCGGTCGGGAAGCCTCCTTCCCGATCGGGATGACACTCCAGTGAACTCGATTTTTGGCACCCTCATCCCGATCGGGACGGCCCCATCCCGGTCGGGACGACACACCCTTCCCAGCCGGGAAGGGTCTTCATGATTCCCATGACCCCAAAAACCGATTCCCCTGCTCACGATCCAAGCTCTATCACTAACCACTCCTTTCTAGGAGTCACCTTCACTTCACCTATCACAATAAACTCAAAGTACACATCAAATTCACTCCCTCACATCGCTCATCAAAATACCAAATCAATTACAAGAATCCCACAAAAACAAACAAAATCAAGAGAAAATAAAACACACAAATACAAGCACAAGTATTCTAAAGAGGAGAAAGGGGGAATATACAACATGACGGTTCTTTAGAAACTCCGTCAAACCTAGGATGGTGGACTCTCCTTCAACCGTAGCCCTCAAGGGCATGAAGGAGCAAGTCGAACGCGCTACCGACATCATAGTGGAGGCCCAAGAAGCGCTCGAGCTTTGCCAACCTCCACGGCCTCCAAGGTGGAGGCAAGAAGTAGGATTTCCAAGACCCAAAATCATCATTCGTGTCATATCCGGGGTCTATCCATCCTATGAGCTTCACCGGCCTCTTCCTCCCTAGGCATCGCCTCCAATCATTAGCAAGCTTCATCTCCAAGAAACAAGGCACAAAAAACGGTTTTGGCCTTGCTTCCTCGTTGCACACCCCCACACTTTCCTCAAGTTGTGGTTCCCCATCTTCATCACTAGGCCCCACATCATCTTGGAGGAGAGGATCGAAACTTCTACCGGCGGTTTCAATCTCTTCCAAGTCATCTCTCGGTGTACTAGCAAGGGGCTCTTGACGCGTGGTCACATTCTCGCACAAGGGCAACTCGAGGCTAACAATTTCACCCAACATCCTCACAAATTCCACCAAACCATCCAACTCACCATCCTCCTCCAATTCCTCACCAATGTTGCCTTCACCAAGGGTCATCTCCTCATTCGTCTCTTTTTGGGTAGACGATTGAGGTTCTTCAAAGCAAATCTCTCTATCAAAGGGAACAACGTTGGCGGCTTCATGGTTAGGTTGCTCCTCTTTCTCAAGTGGGCACCCTTCATCTAGTTGCGATGTTCGGGATAAATACATTACGGTTTGAACCGCTATTGCATTTAATCGAGCATCCCTCGCCTCGTTTTCCCTTCGAATTTGGGCCCATAATTCATCTTGTTCTTTTTGCAATTTAAGGGCCGTTTCTTGGAGGCTCCTTTGCATTTGAAGAAGCGATTGAAACTCCTCCATGTCGGGCAATTGGTGATCATTGGGGTCTTGTAAAGCTCCATGATAATCTTGATAATCTTGATGATAATCTTGATAATCTTGATTAAACACGGTGTCTTGATGATGCCCAAGGGGTGGGGCATCATATTGTTGGTAGCAAGGTTGGGGTGGTTAGTAGTATTGTGGGTCATGGGGTTCATATTGTGGTTGGGGTGGAGGGTAATATGGTGGGTTTTGGGGGTATTGGCTTCTACAAGGTGAATCTTGATTGAACATGGTGGGTTCGCATTGATAACTCGAGTAATAGTCACCATGATCGTAGGATTGGTAATCGTTCACTTGTTGGTAGCCATTTCCGTATTCTTGAAGATCATACCCGTCTTGATTACCCCAAGAAGCTTGATAGTGGTAGGGGACGTCATGTCATACCCTTGGTTCATGGAAGAAGAGGAGTAGCTCATATCGGCTCCCGAGTGTGTGGAGTTTAGATCAAACCCCATGCTTGCTCGAAAATCGTAGTCCATACCCGGTTGGAAACCACTCATCCTAGCAACCGTCCGTTAAAGCGGCTCTTAATCGCAAGAAGAAGATAGTCACCACCTCTAAGCATAAACTGTAGACTAGGAACAAACGTGAGAAGTCTAGTGCTTTTTGGGCACTAGACAAGAGAGAAATAAACCACACACACACAAGAAGCAAGGTAACCAAAAAGAAAAAGAAAAAGAAAAACACAAAGACAAAGTCAAGTAACTAGGAAAACGAAGTCTAAACTAGCACCATCCCCGGCAACGGCGCCAATTTGATGGGAGGGATTTGTCGTGAATCCCACCGATCAAATAAAACCGGCAAAACCTAACTAGGGTAGCTAGGGTAAGTCGGGTCGAATCCACGGGGACGGTAATGTATAGCCCAGACTAGGTCGGCCCAAATACGAGACTAAGTCAATGAGCTAAGCTAGAGAATGATAGAGGGGGAGAGAGCTAGACTAAGACTAAGGAGAACAACTAAGGGAAACGGGCTAGGATTAGGTCGGGGTCAAAGGGGTAACGGAATGGTCAAGGAGGAGTTAGAGTGAAGGAGGTAGTAGGGTAATCTTGGTAATCTAACTTAGACTCACCTAGAGGTTCCTCATGGAACCCATCCGGCGACACACACGACAAAGGAAGGCAAGAAAAACAAGCATTCCAACCTACTTAGTCATTCAAGCATTCCAACAAACATGTAATATGCATCACTCAAGAAGAAACCCAAATCTTCCACCAACATCTCCAACAAACCCTTAATCATCCAATTAACACCCTAATCACCCTACTAACCCTAGCAAGAACACTACTCTAACATATCTAAACTAAAACTAACACTAACAAGATAAATCAACACAAACAACAAAACATCCATAATGAAACTAGTGAAAACAATGAAATATGAACAATAAAATGAACAAAGATTAAAACTTGGATGAACAAACAAGATTAAGAGTAAAGAAAAGAAGATTATACCATACTAGAAGATGAAAAGAAGAAGGAAACTTGCATAAATGGAAGAACCCAAAACAAACATCCAAGGTTGTCAAGCTTGAATGGAGATCTTGAAGAATTCTCTTAATACAAGACTAATTACTAAGATTAACGATAAACTAAAGACTAATCTACACTAATCTAATCTAATCTATGCTAAAACTAGGCTAGGGTTTGTGGGTAATGAAGAACATAAGCTAAAGATGGTGTCTTAATACAAGAGGGGGGGTATTTATAGGGTTACAAATGGAAGGAAGGACGCGGCTGAGACTGGGTGGTCCCGACCGGGACGGACCCACCATCCCGACCGGGACGGGTTGGTCCCGACCGGGACGGACCCACAGTAGCATCTCCAATCGTGCACTTCATCCCCGACGGGATGAGGTGCATACCCGTCGGGGATGGGTCTTGTAGGCCTCCAATATGACCCTTCTGGTTCCTCCTTGCCTCACATGGACTTCTCATCGATTCTCGGGACTCGGGATCGGGTCTCGGAGGCTCGGGATTGGGTCCCAAGGTCTCGGGGTCGATTCCAAAGCATCGAGTCATCGTTCCTTTATCTCGTTGGCTCCAAAATGTGTATGTATCGAGTCGGAATCGCTCCAACTCTTCCAAATCGGTCTCGGGAACCTGTAACGAACTAAAGGAAGCATAAGAAGCCCCTAAACCGCTCCCAAGGAGCGATTCTACAAGGAAAATGGGACCAAAACACTACAAAATAGGCACTACAAACCACACTTATCATGTGTACTCGTACCTTTTACTCCGTATTATTTACTCGGGAAAGTAGTGATTTAACCCCTCTACTTTACTCAATTGTGAAATCAAACTCCTTAACTTTTGATCGGAGCAATTAGATCCCTTAAATTTGCCAATACGTGAAATTAAACCCCTTAACTTTGCCAATACGTGAAATTAAACCCCTTAACTTTGCCAATACGTGAAATTAAAACCCTTTTTATTTATTTTTCGATCAATTGCTCAGCTTCTCATCAATTTCTCATACTAGAATACGAATACGTACATTACGGTAGAATACGAATACGTACATTAAAGTAGAATACAAATACGTGCATTACGGGATAAAATATTTTATCGAACTACTAGGGATATACGAATACTTACATCACGAATACGAATAGTATTTTTTTTGTACTAGTCTGTACTTGGGAATATGCAATTCTATATGTATAAATATTATATTGGTGTATTTTGAGATAAAATATTTATTGATAGTAATGAGATATTGACATGAAATTGACGAGAATTTGAGCAATTGATCGAAAATTAAATAAAAAGGGTTTAATTTCACGTATTGGCAAAGTTAAGGGGTTTAATTTCACATATTGGCAAAGTTGAGAGGTCTAATTGCTCCAATCAAGAGTTAAGGGGTTTGATTTCACAATTGAGCAAAGTAGAGGGGCTCAATCACTACTTTCCCGGCGAGCAAACATATGCTCCATACAAATTCTATGACAAAAAGAAACGAGTGATATAACTGATATTCGATCTTAGTTGTAATCTAATTAACCCGTTTAAATAAGTGAATTGTTTTAGTTCAAGTAATTTTAAGGTTTATGATCGGAGATTTATTCCTGTGTACTAACATATTTTGAAATTTGAATGGATGATCCAAATAAGGACGCAAAAACGGGCCACTGGTGGCTTCAAGTATGTGGAAGAAATGTCGGATTTTGGCCTAAACAAATATTCTCGTCAATGTCGGCTGCAGCAAGCTACATTGGAGTTGGTGGTGAAGTATATGGGCCTCCCGAGCGTCCTCTTCCTCCAATGGGAAACGGATTTTATCCAGTTAACGATATGTTTCAGAGTACATATTGTCTGCATTTAGTGGTTATAGACGAGAATCATAGGTCGGTAAATCCTCAATATACGGAGACATATAGCGACGATTGGCATTATGGTATTTATGATGTTGGAATCTCAGGAAATAATGGGCGAGTGATCTACTATGGCGGTACAACACTATGGTAATGATACTATGTTGTAATTAGCCCTAATGATAATAATAATAATAATAATAGTGATTTTCTTTCATAATTAAAGCAAGATGGTATGTTTGTGTTAGATTAAACGATCTCAATCAAAATCTTACAGTGATGGTTGAAGCCTTAACTATTACGGAGTATATTTATATTTTACGGAATTACTTTTTTGTTACTCAATCATCCTTAAAATTTTCAAATTTTTTCAATATTACCCTTTCTCTATTCTAAAAGACTTTCATTGTTTTTATTCTATTCTAAACAATTTTTTCATTAAAATTATTCACTTACCTACGACACCAAACAAAATGGAAACAATCAAGCCACAATCGCCGCAAACAATCCAAAACTGAGATTTGGAAACCAAAAAATTAGAAGCTACAAACAAATGGAAACAATCAGCAGAAACCCCCCAGACCCAGCAAAAAATCGAAAAGGGGCAAAATTAGGAACAACCAAACTTAAAAAAAATCCCCCTAAACTGATTACAAAGGAAGAAACAAACCCGCAGAAACCCCCCAGACTCAGCAAAAATTGAAAATGGACAAAACTAGGAACAACCAAACCTACAAAGGAAGAAACAAACCCGCAGAAACCCCCCAGACCCAGCAGAAATCGAAAAGAGGCATAAATCAGGAACAACCGAACCTAAAAAAAATCCCCCTAAACTGATCACAAAGGAAGCGGACTCACCAGAAATCAAAAGAAACGCAGAAGAGGAACGTAGGAGAGAAAGGAGGAAGAAGAGCCGCAGGAGCGAGGAACGCAGGAAGAAGGAACAGACAAGGAAAAAGCAGGGGAGGAAGAGCCGAAGACGCAGCAGAGGAGGAAGAAGCAGGGGAGAGGGAGGCAGAGCATTACGCGAGATGCACAGGAAGTTAATGTACTACTGTAGCAATTGTTTCATAATTTCCATACTTCTTACATTTAAGAGGTTTATAGATTATAGATATAGATTCTAAACAATTTTTTTATTAAATTTTTTCACTTAAATCTCATCCATCCTATAAATCGATCGATCATTATTTGCGAATTCACTATGGATCATAGTTCGATAATCAATATTTTATCATATAGGAATTTTAATTAAATAAGGATTAATTAGTGTTAATTAATTATTTAGGGTTCTTGTATAATCGCAAATGAAGACTTTTTCGAAAAAAAATCCTAATTGGTGCAATTGATTTGAAATTCATTGCAAATTAGTATTTTTCCGAATTGAAGAACCCTAATTGGTTCAATTGATTTCAAATTCATTGCAAATTAGGACTTTTCATAAGAATCCTAATTGGTACAATTGATTTCAATTTTTTTAACCTCGGTTTCTAATCCTATCAGCGCAAATGAAGACTTTTTCGAAGAACCCTAATTAGTGCAATTGAATTCGAAATTTCTGACCTTAATTTGTACTTGAATCATCGCAAATTAGGACTTTTTCAAAGATGTGATACAATTGAGTTGTGGATTTTTTTTTTCTCTCTAGAAACTTAATTAGATGGTGAGGGGAAGGCTAGTGTAGTAATTTTGAAATATGATTGAGTGAAATTGAAGTGTGAAAAAAGTACCACCAATATTTTATTATGTCTCTGACTCAAATGTCCATCAACCGGTCTAATCTATATCTATATATTATATTAAAAGGAGAACAAAACATTCTTTATCCTCAATTTCCCCAAATCTCAAAGCTAAAGCAAGCCACGTGTCACGATACTATTGGATGAAAGATGAAAATGTATGAAGTGGAAGATGAAAATGAGGAAGAAGTTATGAAGGGAGTTATGAAGTGGAAGATGAAAAGGAAGGAGTTATGAAGTGGAAGATGAAAAGGAAGGAGTCATGAAGAAGATGAAAAGGTATGAAGTGGAAAATGAAAAGGAGGAAGAAGTTATGGAGGGAGTTATGAAGTGGAAGATGAAAAGAAATGAGTAATGAAGTGGAAGATGAAAAGGAGGGAGTTATGAAAAGGAAGGAGTTACGGTTGAAAGCTTTAACACTTATAATTCACCACCTATATCAATGGGTGTTTTCCTTCCCATTACACCATAAAAATACTGCACATGAACCACGACCCCGATCTCACATACACTAAATTAGTCACATATTATTATTATTATTTGCGTTGCCAAACCACCCTACAGGGACCAAGAACCCGTTTCAATAAGAGTTCTCGATGCTGAGATCGCAGGAGATATGGTCACTTCAACCATAGCCGAGTTTCTACAAGCAGATGTCGATGATCAGGTAATGTCAACAGACATCACAAGCCTACTGCTATGATATACCATTGAACATTTCCGATTAAATGAAACAATTGGAACAGAATGAGGTATACAAATGCCACGGAACGATAACATAAGTAAGATCAGATGTTGACTGGCGGTATTAGTCTTGCACATCATGCCCCGCTGGAATCGACGAGAACGGAAAGTGTCGCCAATGTAACCAACCAATACCCTACCCCAAACAAAGGTAAGAAAAAATTCAAACATTATAACTCACCATATAGTATATTAAGCCTATCTACTGCTCCTAAACAATATCACAAATACGTTAATACCCACAACACAGGTATAGATTAATCACTACAATAGCGGACAAAACAACATACGCAACTTTGGTGATTTTTGGGAGAGAAGCTGAGAAGATAATCGGAAGACCAATCGAAGCACTGCTAACCCAATATGAGAAGGTACGCACAAAAAATAACACACCACCTATTCGAAGAAATTTTAACCGTTTTGTCCTAACAAGAGACAAAAAACAGGATGGGGGAAAGGAGAAAGTGTTTGACATACTCCAACTATGTGTCGGGAGAGAATACACCATGAAAGTCAAGATTGGGATTACCAAATACAACTCCGAACGGGAACTAAAGTGTCAAAAGGTAGTACCGACGCCAAAGGACCCTCCAACTCCAATCACAGTGCGAAGGGACAACAAAAAAACAGAGGTAACAACAACAATTCTTATCAAAGAACACCAGCATCTTTTTACACACAAGGCAATATACCCAAACAAGTCCAATGTTTTCGCAGGATCAACCAATACAGGACGACTTAGAAAGTCAACCTACAACAGAGTCTGGCCCTCCGGTGAACACCTCAGCTAAGAATGTGAAAAGAAAGATAGACAAGGAGTAAGTTAATTATTATTACGTACATCAACTACAAGCAATTTTTTACTTATGTTTTAGTAACAAAACTTACACACCAAAAATGCCTTACAGCTTTGAAGCGATGGGGAAAGAAGCATCCGTAGCGAAAAAAATAATTGAGAAAAAAAGGTCAAAAGTTGAAAAGACAAAATAGACCCCGACAGAGAAAAACACAGAACCACCAAAGCATGACTTAAGAACATTACATATTGCAATTATTCTATAGTCTACGAATTATTTTAAAGTCTGTTTCTACCTTAGACTGGATCATATCTACTTCTACCGGTCTTTATATTTACATGTCATATGTCTTTTAGTAGCTTTGATGATACGATCTTCGCAACCTCTGTGCTATTCACGATTACGACACCCTCTACAATTAAACGCCGCGACCACCACAAGAAAATTTGACAAGTAAAATAGTAATCCCGTGTGGTGCACGGGCATGACGACTAGTTAAGATTAATACAGAGTAGTGTATTAGAAGGAAATACAAAGGCAATTGTTAAGTGCACTAAAAAACTAACCCCAAGGAGAAATGTAGCTACTACAAGAAAGATTCCAAGTCCTGAAACAGGATCACTACACCAAAACTTAAAGAAATATGTTGAAAAGAGTCCCAAAACAGTGAGTGTTCCCTTTCACTCATCTTTAAATGCAGCAACTTCTAAAAACCTCAATAAGCCACTTTCTCAACACTCTCAAAATAGCAGCCAAGCTAGACATGTTTTTCCAAGAAACTCACCCAAATTCACTTCAAATCAGACTAATCCTGAGACCCATGAAATAAACCTCTTATGACTTCATTGATTGGAGAATCAGTTATTTTTGTGACACATATGAGGAGAATGCTGATTTATCATGTCTAAATGCTAGTAAAGTTCTTGATCATTCTAATGAGAGTGAGGGAGAGGATCATGGGTACGAGTGTGATCCCAATGAGGATTTAATTGCTGATGAGGAGGAAATTTTTAGGGAATTAGGGTTGACTGATGGGAATTTGATTCCAATTGAGGAGTTAGACGAGCTGGAAGAAAACTTCAGTGAGCAAGAAATGAACTTAGATGATCACTCTAGTGATAAGAAGCTAAAGCAAGCAAAGGGGAAAGTAAGAGAGTGGAATGCAAATGCCCTTAAAATTGCAAAGCAACTGCAAATAGAAGTTGCTTTTACTTTATTGCCTAAGCAGAAAGGGGAACCTACAAGAGATATAATTGTTGAAAATGATGGATTTGTGAGTGAATATGATAAGAGTGGAGATAAAGTTGACACACCAGGGGAAAGTGATGATGAACATGTACCTGGTAAGAGGAAAAAATCTACAGTCCCTATAGTTAATGAAAGTTCAGATTTTTTGAAGCTTAAATAGTGTGTATAAATCAAATTTCCTACTAGAGAAGTTTTTAGGGAATGTATTACTAGGTATGCAGTAGCTCAAGGTAGAAATCTCACATTTCTTATTAGTGATAAAGCTAAAGGTAGAAGACTTGGAGTGAGGTGCAAGTCTGGCTGTCCATTCAAATGTTATGGTAGTTAGGATAACAAGAAAGCCTGCTTCATGATTAAGACGGTTATACCCACACACACATGTCAGAGGACCATGGAGAGTAACAGACAACTTAAGTCTAGTTGGTTAGCACAACAGTTCCTGGAGGTATTTATAGCAAGACCTCATTAGCCTGCTTCTGAAATTATAGAGACAGTTAGAAGGGCTTACAAAGTGATAATTAAGAAGGGATTTGCTTATAAGATCAAGTATTATGCCCATAGACTTCTACATGGTTCAATAAAGGAACATTATAGCAAAATCGGGAGCTATATGGAAGCACTTGTACAGAGTAATCCAAGTAGTTTATTCACTTTGACCACAAATCCTAATGTGGTAGCTTTTGTACCTATTTTCCAGAGATTTTTTATTTGCTTTGATGCCCTCAAACAAGGTTGGTTACAAGGGTGTAGGAAGGTAATGTGTTGATGCTTGTTTTTTTGAAAACGTTCTTAGGTGGGCAGTTAATCAGTGCAATTGGGAGGGATGGAAACGAGCAAATGTTTCCACTGGCTTGGGCTGTTGTTAAGGGTGAGAACAATGACAGCTATGGATGGTTTTTTCAACAACTAAAGATATTAAGGGAAGAAAATAGAGATGGGTGGACAATTATTTCGGATGAGCATCAGGTACGTTCACTAACCTTATAATACTTTGTTTTTTGTTGGTTTTGTTGGTTATGCGTGATGTTCAGTTCAAGTTTGTTATGGCATATGTCATGAGTTATAACTTGTCATTATGTTATAATTAGGACAAAAGACTAGTGTATATGCTGAATTAGCTAAACACACGTGCGACAATCTCTTGTTAGCTAGAGTGAATGTAATGTCTCTTACCGTCACTAATAACCTTCTGAGTGTAATGGATTTTTATTTTCTCATTTTGATCCGATTTTACGTCCTTCAGTTTTTGCTGCGTAATATTGCTCTCATTATATGATTATATGCTACAATTGAAGTTTTATCGTGTCTAATTGTAGAGCATAATTACAATGGTGGCTAAGGAGTTTCCAAAGGCTGAGCACAGACGTTGTGCAAGACATATCTTCGCAAACTGGCAGAAATAGAATAAGGGTGAAGAGATGAAGCTAATGTTCTGGAGTTGTGCTAAAGCTTATAATACAACCGATTTCAATGAAGCACTTGATGCATTAAGGGAGGCAGACCCTAGAGCAGCTGACGCTTTTTTAGCCTGTAACCCCAGTCTATTTTGTAGGGCTTTCATAAGCACACTCACAAAGAATGATGTGATTGTTAACAACAAGGCTGAGACATTTAATGCCTACATAATAAATGCTAGATCAAAGCATGTGATCTATATTCTTGAAGACATAAGGACGGCCTTAATGTAGAGGGTGGTGATGAAAAAAAAAGGGACATGGAGAAGATAACAAGCATATTATGTCCTAAAATTCAAGAACGGCTAGAAAATGAGAAGGATCAAGCTACATATTGCACAGCTTTACCCTCTAGTGATACTGTTTACGAAGTGACATATGGGATTGATGATGTTAGAGTAGATTTAGAAGCAAGAACATGCACATGTAGAAAATGGGATTTAACCAGTATCCCTTGTTGTCATACAGTGGCTGCAATTTTTGACATTCATGGACAAGCTGAAGACTATGTATATGCCTTGTATAAGAGGGAAGCTTATCTTAGGTCATATAGCTCTTCAATGAGTCCATGTGTAGGGGAAAGACATTGGCCTAAAATTGAGAAGCCATTGAGTCCGCCACCAATTAAGGTAGGTCCCGGAAGACCTAGAAAGAAAAGAAGAGTAGAAACCCGCATTTTGCCTGCTAGTGTCTATAGCAGTTCCCGACAAAACACCCGATGATGATCGGATGCAAACGTGACTTAATATACTCGAATATGCACTCGGAATCAACAATATCCGACGTGAACATTTAGCGGAGTACAAATCTCTCAAAACCGACCTCAAATTCAGGCCCAGTGGGCCATTTCCAATAAAATGAGACTAATTTGGGCCAAAACCGACACCAAAAATAAAAACCATCTTTTAGCGACCGGGTCAAAACCCGGTCAAAGACGAACCCGACACATAAAGTCAACCAGGTGAGCTTCTAGAAGATTGCGCTCAATCCCCTTTTCAAATTTTCAAAAAAGTCAACCCATTCCTAATTTGGCTCACACGCCTGATCCACTCGATCGAGTGGATTGACCTCACTCGATCGAGTGGAGCCACAACAAGCCCAACAGACCCCTTTTTCAGGGCACTCGATCGAGTGCGCTAGGGCCACTCGATCGAGTGACCCTAGGTCGAGGGGTGTACTCTATAAATACCCCTCCAACCCTTCACAAAAAATCAGTTTTGTCACATGCAAAAACCTTACATTTTCTACCCCAACTCACACATCCTCTCTACACTACAACCCTAAGCAACCCTAAGCAAAAACCGAGTCCTTATCCCTCGAAAAACCGATAAATTACCTCCACACAAACACACACACCATAACTCAACTTGCATCCTCGATACTCCTGCGCTCCCGTCGCTATTTACGAGTCCGTTCCGAGGCCATTTTAAGCATGTTGTTCGGGCCAAAAATTTGCACCTTCGGAGTACCACGTAGCAAAATACGAGTGGACGGTCAAAAGGTCAAAAGTCAAAAGTCAACAACATAAGGGTTCACGGTTCACGGATGCCAGTCAAAGTCAAGGATCACAAGACGAAAGTCAAAATTGGTCAAACGTCATCAAGTCGAGTAAACCCGGAATAATACGTAAAGATGGGCCGAGCCGAGCATAAGAAGGAATAAGGCTACAGGCCATACAATCAAACCAGCCCAGTAGGCAAAGTAAACCCTAGCCCATACGAAAGAGGAAGCAACAGTCATTAGCACAAATGAGGAAGTCTTCCTAAAAACTAGGAGAGAAAGAAGGAACTAAGAGTAACTGTAGTAACAGCAGTCAACTCAATCAAGGAGAATTAAAGGCCAAGATCCCCCACTAATGAGGAAGATAACAGCCGAGCAATTAAGGGAGAATTAAAGGGGGAAGATTCTAAGGAGGAAAGGCAACGGAGGGGAGCACTATAAAGAGGAAGGCAGACAAAGAAAGAAACCATCCAAGGACACCCATTCCAAGCTCACATACCCACAATCAGACAAAATTATAATTGGAGAAAAGTTGCTTGTATTTGTATTCTCTTCTTCATCTCTTCTAGTTCATAGTATAATTTTTGGTGGGATTTCGACTCCCCCCGCGGTTTTTCCCACATCGGGTTTCCTCGTCACCAAACTTTGTGTGTTGTTATTTTCTTTCATTGTTCCTCGTTCTCTATTTGTGTATCGATTTCACCAACCCGTAGTTATAGGACGATCGTTTTGACCCGCAACTTAAATCGTAGACCCGGTATATTTTTTACCAAAACAATTTGGCGCCCACCGTGGGGCAAAGTGATCATTTCCTATAAGCCAAATCCCACAGTGAAGCAATTCCGTATCGCCATGTCCGGATCCGATCGAAGTTCCTCCAGCAGTCAGGGAGTATCAGCTCAGCCCATTGGAGGAGGGTCATCCTCAGGATCAGCAGAGCCGGTTTTCACACCCCTCACCCTGGGAATTCCCACCAGCCAAGCGGTGAAACCCACGTTGTCGGTGTCCAGGCCCCCTCCGACGCCTAAAACCTCTGGGGTCACCAGCTCCTCCAAGGCCAAGAAGGAAAGCGTACCAACCAGAGCCTCGACTCCAGGAGGATTCGTAGGAGAAGCTTCCAGTGGAGCGGGGTCACCAGACCTGATGCAGAGTATGCTCCAGGGAATCAATGCTCTGCGCCAAGCAGTAGAAACCCTGCAGAAGGACAACCAAGATATCAAGGCTCGGATCTCGGCAGCAGACAAGACTCCAGTTGCACCGCTCCAGATGTCACCAGAGATGCTGCCTCTGATGCCTAGGGGAGAACCCAGCACCCGTAGAGAATCAGCAGCTGGTAGGAAGACCACCAGAGAAGTCCCTTCAGAATTGGTCACCAGGCTGGAGCTAGGGCTGGCTCCACCAGACCCAATCATTGAACCCCAGGGGTTGGGTTACCTGACCTACGGCCCCACACCTGGCACCCCTGTCCACCAGGTGCCAGGATGGAAATTTGTAACTCCACCAGGGATGACCACCTTATCCAACCATCAGCCCTCTGGAGGAATGTGGACAACGCCTACCCTCAACCAGCAGGCGTCAGAGTGGCAGCCCAGATTCATGACAGCAGCAGCACCTTTACCTCCTCCTCCTAACAGTCAACATCCTGGGGAACCTTATGCAGGGAGTACTCCTTTCAACTTTTCTCCTCCTGTCTCTAACCCTCTTGCAGAAACATTCAGCACAGCAGATCAGCAATGCCAGGAACTAAAGGAATTGAGGGACCTGATCAACAAGATTCCTGGAATGCCACGCCCCCTGGAGAGAGCAGCTAGGGACAGCTACGCAGATTCACCCTTCATCGACGATCTAGCCTGTGTTGCTGTACCCAAGGGCTTCATGCCACCAGCCATGACGCTTTATGATGGCACTACAGACCCCCTAGATCACATCAACCAGTACAAACAGAAGATGATGGTGGTGACCGCTATGGGGCCCCCGAAGGAAGCCTGCATGTGCAAGGGGTTTGGCTCCACTCTGTCAGGAGCAGCCCTCCATTGGTTCGTTGTTCTGCCTAACTGAAGCATCACCTTCTTCGCTGACCTGGTCAATGCCTTCAACCAGCAGTTCGCCAGCAGCAGGAAACCAGAAAAGCAGACCAGTGATTTGTATCGGCTAGTGCAGAAGTTCGAAGAATCTACACGTGACTTTCTCAACAGATTCAACAAGGAGAAAGTAACCATCCCCAGATGTGATGTGCCCACCGCTATAGAAGCCTTCCGCCAAGGGCTCCACCAGGATTCAGACCTCTATAAAGACCTCAAAAAGTACCCATGTGCCACATTCGAGGATGTGCAGACCAAGGCGATGGCAGCCATCAGGCTAGAAGAAGATTCAGGCCCCAGAAGGGCTGCGTATGGTTATGTCACCAGAAAGGCGCCAGCAGAAAAGAGGGGTGAAAGATCAAAGCCCTATGACAGGAACGTGAGCAAGGTTTCTAAGGAGAAAGATTGGAAGGACAATCCAGGATTGCCACCTAAAGTAAGTGAGTATGGGTTCTCTACCAACCTTGATGGGGTGCTCAAGGCTCTGAGGGAGTTAGGGCGCAGAGTCAGGTGGCCCAGGAGACAGGAGTACACCAATGACCGAAGAGACGCCAGCAAGAAGTGCGAATTCCATGACGATATCGGACACCATACCGATGAGTGTGTCCAGCTCAGGAGAGAGGTTAAGTTCCAGTATGATCAGAGGAATCTGGATCACCTCATGTCCAGAAACTCTAGCAGAATAAATGCAGCAGATCAGGTATTGCCTTCTCCACCTCCAATATGTACCAGAATTGTCAATGTGATAACAGAAGGATCGGAATTATGCGGGCTGACCTACTCAGCAACCAAGAGACATGCTTCTCAGACCAGAGGGGACAGACCAGAGCACTCCTGCAGAATCAGTTGCAAGGATCTTCCAGCTGTCACCTTTGACGAAACTGATGCAGAAGCTACTCCAGAGAGGCACCATGACGCATTAATAATTACTCTCTCCATAGGGAATTGTACCGTGAAGAAGATTTTGGTGGACACTGGGAGTTCGGTCAACCTCATCATGTTGGAAACTCTCCAGAACATGGGATTTAGCGAGAAGGATCTAATGAGGAAGGCGGTTCCCTTGGTAGGTTTTAGTGGTGAGACCAAGCATTCTCTGGGAGAGATAACCATTCCTACCTATGCCGGAGGAGTGAACAAGCAAGTACGGTACCTAGTCATTGATGGACCCTCCACCTACAACGTGATTCTAGGAAGGCCTTGGATCCATGAGATGAAGGCAATCACCTCCACCTACCACCAGTGCCTGAAGTTCCCTACACCCTGGGGAGTGCAGAAGATCAACGGAGACCAAGGAGAGGCCAGGGATTGCTACAGGGTAGCCCTTAAGAAGACGGCGAGCCCCCCAGCATAGCAATTACAGAGCCTTCAGCTGTCTCTGCAGGAGTACGCAGAGCCATCTCAGGCGGAGTTGGATGAAGTCAACTTGGACAAGCAACATCCAGAGCGAAAAGTGTTAATCGGATCAGAATGCACAGGTAATATCCGCCAAAACCTCATTGAATTATTAAAAGCTAACATGGATTGTTTTGCTTGGTCGCATGATGATATGGTAGGTATAGATCCGAGCGTTATCACTCACAGGCTAAGCGTGGACCCAAGCTACAAACCAGTCCAGCAGAAGAGAAGGAAGTTTTCTCCAGAGAGAAATCAAGTCATAAATCAGGAGGTGGACAGTCTGTTGGCTGCTGGAAAAATCAGGGAGGTGAAGTACCCGGAGTGGTTGTCTAACGTAGTGGTGGTTCCAAAGAAGAATGGCAAGTGGAGGGTATGCGTCGATTTCACCGACTTGAACAAAGCATGCCCGAAAGATCCATTCCCCCACCACATATAGATGCCATGGTAGATGCTACAGCAGGCCACGAGATGCTAACCTTTCTTGATGCATGGAGTGGGTACAACCAGATCAAGATGCATCCAGCAGACCAGGAGAAGACAGCCTTCAGGTCTGAGAGAGGTATATATTGTTACAATGTAATGCCTTTTGGTCTGAAGAATGCAGGTTCCACCTACCAGAGACTAGTCAATAAGATGTTCAAAAGACAGATTGGTGACACTATGGAGGTATATATTGACGACATGGTCATCAAGTCAAACAAGCTTCGGACTTGGAGGATACCTTCAACACCCTGAGGGAATACAAGATGAAGTTAAATCCTTCAAAGTGCACATTTGGAGTGTCATGTGGGAAGTTTCTGGGGTATATGGTGACCCAGAGGGGAATTGAAGCTAGCACAGAGCAGATCAAGGCCATCCTCCGGCTGGAATCCCCACAGAAGCCAAGAGACGTGCAAAGGCTGACTGGAAGAATTGCTGCTCTGAGCAGATTTATCTCCAGGTCTTCAGATAGATGTCGACTGTTCTATGATATCCTGAAGAAGGCCCAAAGGTTTGATTGGACAGCAGAGCACGAGAAGGCGTTCAGCGACCTGAAGCACTACCTCAGCACTCCACCTCTGCTGTCAAAACCAGAACCTGGAGAACCACTCTTCCTGTATTTATCAGTAACCGAGGTAGCAGTCAGCGCGGTATTAGTACGTGAGCATGAAGGAGCACAATGCCCAGTATATTATGTTAGTAAGTCTCTGCTTCCTGCAGAGACCAGGTACACATCCCTTGAGAAACTCGTACTTGCACTTGTTACAGCGTCTTATAAACTTCGACCTTATTTTGAATCACATGCTATTTCCGTAATAACAAATTATCCACTAAAAACTATTATGAGAAAACCTGAGTTATCAGGGAGAATGGCCAAGTGGTCTATACACTTGAGCGGCTTCGACCTGAAATTTGCCCCCAGAACAGCGATAAAGTCCCAAGCGTTAGCAGACTTTGTATCCGACTTCAGCCCAGCACTGCAGACCCAGGCAGAGAAAGACATCATCCTCCTTGAGGAGGACAAAGGCGAACAGGTGTGGAAGCTAAATGTAGATGGCGCCTCCAACATGCGAGGATCTGGAGCAGGATTAGTTCTGAAGTCTCCTCAGGGGGATCTCATAGTCCAAGCAGTACGGTGCGAGTTCCGAACAACAAACAATGAGGCAGAATATGAAGCTCTAATCTTGGGTCTCCGGCTGGCTCTAGACCTCAAAATCAAGCGCCTAGAGGCTTACAGCAATTCCCAGCTAGTAATCAATCACATGAATGGTTCGTATACAGCTAAGGACTCCAAGATGGTGTCTTACCTTGAAGTAGCAAAGGAGCTCTCCCTTAGGTTTGTAGCCTTCTCAATCAACCAAGTCCCTAGGGACCAGAACGTGGAAGCGGACGCCCTAGCCACCCTGGGGGCAACTTTCAAACCAGATGTAGTTTCCACCATACCCATTGTCCATGTACTAGAGCCAGCAGTTTGGACAGGCACACAGGAACACCAGATGCTGAGGCAGGAGGACAATTCACCAGACCAGGGATTGCAGTGGTGTGGACATGACATAGGTCCACCCCGACGCGGCGAAGCGTGGGTTTTGGGGAGGCGATAGAATTTCCATATGAGATGGATCGAATAGAATTTTAAATCGAAGTAGGAGTCGCCACCGAATTTTATGGTTATTCGGAACCATTCGAACCCAATCTATGTCGTAGTGGGCCATACTTAAAGCCTGGCCCATTTCCCATGTCAGAGTTTATCGGGCTCGTCCCTTAGCATATCGATATCGATGCCGACTGAAACGGTTAATCGTATATTGAATGACTCTCGTTGCCAATGGATTCGGGCATCCGGAAACCATGGTTCTGAGTAAGGGGTGAGGGTACGTGTTGGGAAGTTCGTCGAGAACACCCAACCCCGCCCGCACTTAGCGGCCTTTACTAAGATATCGTTCGGTTTTGTGTACACGCGTTAGTTCGACGATGAAATGATATGCAGAGATTATTTTCCTAAGACATGTGAGGAAAAAATAAAATGGGTTGCTAAGTCGTTTAATGCATGTTAAACTAATAACGTCAAAGTTATTTTAGCATGTGAGGTTCGTTTTAGTCTAATAAAACGATAAAAAGAAAATATGAGAATAATTTGCTACAAACACGAGAAAACGAGTTAGTAACGATGAAATAATAATATATGAAATTGAAATCCAGAAAATAAGAATTAATCGAAATCTAACAAAATATCGTTTGAAACGTTGTTTTGTATAAAAAACGATGTTCGAGAAAGAATAAAAAAAACGAAAAAGACGCGTTTGGGCCGAGAGCCGCGCGACTCGCCCGAGACTCATGCGGGTCGCGTGGCGGCCTGATTTCGACAACGGTTTTCGGAAAATTTTGATTAAATCGCGTACGAATATCGCATAACTCGTACTCGACTTAATATTCTCGATATTCGTTATATTCGATAGTTGATTATCAAATATTTGGAATAGTTTTGGAAAAGATGTAAATTTAGAAATCGTTTCGTAAAATAATAAAAAAAACGAACGAAAACTTAAAAAAATAGAATCGGGTCAGACTCGGGCGCGAGTCGCCTGGACCGGGCGCGACTCGCACGCGAGTCTGTCCGTTTTTTATTTTTTGTCGAAAATCGTTATAAATCGCGTACAAATATGGATTAATTTATACCCGGTTTATATTTTCGATATTCGTCGTATTCGATATTCGATTATGAAATCGATATCGAATATTCGGAATGACTTTAGAAAAGGTTTTGAAAAAAGTTTGTTTTTGAACGAAAAGATGTAAAAAAGATTTTGAACGAAAAGTTGTAAAAAGATGTAACGATTTCGTCGAAAACTTAATATAATTCTTTTCGATACGATATTCGATTATATAGAATCGATATCATATTTTAAGAATATTCGATATAGGAAAATAGTTTTTAGTAGTATCGATATTAGAAAATAAAAGAAGGACCGACACAAGACCCATAAAAACGAGAAGAAGAGAAGAGAAAAGAGAAGAGTCGGGTTTGATTTACACCCTCAACCTACATGCTTTGTGTTCTCGGTATAAGGCTCGTCAGACGGTGGCTTAGACACGGGAGCGTCGGGATGATGTGGGTGAGTTAAGGTGTCGGTTTGGAGTGTATGTGTGACGTGAGGACTCGGCCGGTTCGGACAGGATCGGCTTCGTCGGTTTTGGAATTATTTCAGGATTACGTCGGGATTTTGGATGTTGCTTTCTAGCTGACTTTCTCGGTATTTTTGATGTGCTTTTTCGGTCTGATTTTGCGTGTCTTCTTTTCTGTCTTGGATGTTGAAGGGAGGGTCCTATTTATAGGAACCGAGGTGATCTTACTTGTGTGACAAGAAACACCGGTTTGGATAGGAAATACGAGAGTTCGTGAAGGAATAAACTTCTCGTTTCTTAGAGAAGAAGCCAAAAACTTGGCTGGCTGGGGTGATATCTCGGCTGTTTCAGCCGAGTATCTGAGCTCGGGTGGTATTTTGTTTCGGTTTCCGGATAGAATTCCTACTTGAGATCGAATTCTATCCTTGAACAGATTTGTTTAATATTTGTGAAGGCTGATTTTTTTGGTGTTTGAGTCCGAATCAACCGTGTAGTGTCACGGCCAGCTCGTGTGACTCGGGAAAAAATATCTTTGACCGGGTTTGACTCGGTCGCTAAAAGACGATTTTACCCCTGGTGACGGTTTCGACCCAAATTAGTGTTATTTGACTCGAAACGACCCACTGGGCCTGGATTTGAGGTCCGTTTTGTGAGATTTGTACTCCTTAAAATGTCTAAACCAAATGTCCATGATTACAAGCCCATATCCGAGTCTATCAAAGCACGTTTACGTCCTATCATCATCGGGTGTTTGGCGGGAACTACTATAGACACCTAGCGGTCAAAATGTGGGTGTCTACAGAGCCCCCACTCTGACTGAGGCTTGGACAAGGCAAAAGTCAGAGTAGCTACCAGGTCAATGAAGGATTAAAACCTGGCAGCCTTCCGATCGGGTCGTTTAGGGTCCATTAGACCTGCGTAAAGGGCTCGCCAGCCATGGAATAGGAATCATACCTGAATTGATGCTGATAATGTCGCGGAAGCTTGCCTAGGAAGCTACGGGTATATCCGTTTGCAGATACATCCTGTCTTAGAATTGCGCGGAAGCTTGCATGAGCTTTTCCACTGGGGAACTTAGAATTTTTGGGAGTCTTGAGTGTACCTGTATGCTGACATAATTTGTATGTAACATTTAGGCGAAACACTGACTCGTGCTGGGGAAAAAGACGATTTTGAAAAAAAATAAAAATAAAAAAAAATAAAAAGCTGAATTTTTTTTTGAAAAGTTTGGAAATAAGGATGCTTGGGATGATTTTGATTCCTAATCGGATTCTGACACAGATATTGGGAATTTCCTTGTACGCCTAGGTGAAGGAGAAAAATTAGTAAAATCCTATTCCTGTGATGACTAGGAAGAGGGATATTCTCTATTATAAATAGAGAGCTTTGGCTCCTTTATTTTTCATATTCCCACCCAAATCCTTTCTTTTATCTCAAAATCCCTTAGACTTTTTAGGATAAAATAAAAGAAACTATTCTTGCGATGGGTATTGACCATTTGACCGCAATGCTTCATGCGTGGGCCTTTGATCCGGTGGAACGTTATTTGGTGGTTCCTTTCAAGGCTGACGGGGTTAGCTAGGAGAGACAAAGCCCGTTACCTGGTGATTTTGTCTTTGGACTGGACTGTCCATATTTATCCGGATCGTATCTTAAGACAGTTCGGTTCGTTTCAGGAGATCCCTGAGACTGAGGCTATAATTAGCGTTTCGATCCAATTGACGGACGCTATGTGTGACACGTGGCTACAGCGCTGGTTCACCCGTGTCATATGGACTATACCTCGCCCTTGTCAAACCACTTGGGTTTCTGAATCATATCGAAAATGGACTTCTGAAGAATCCCAGGAGGCCCGTAAAGCTTTGAAAACCGAAGAAGCTCTTGATTTGGCCCGCCGAGAATCGGCCAAAAATAATAGGCGGTTCTTCGAGGAGACTCCCATTACCTTTGCTGAATCTGAGTTGGATTCCAAGTCAAAATCTAAGACTCAGACTAATGAGACTGGTGCTAGTGATTTGGAGGGAAGACTCGGACCGAGGACGGCGGTCCGAGATAGGCTAGGCCCGCGTGATAACGAGGTGACCGGGGAGTCGAGTTTGAAGAAACGAGCCCGGGCTAAGGAGGTTCCCTTGGTGATTAGGGAGCGTTCACCCCCACCTCGACGCCGATGGACCGAAAAGGAGGCCAAAGGCAAAGGAAAGGGAAAAATGCCTTAGTTTTTTTATTATTTAAGTATTAGTATTATTTTTTTTGTGATGTTTTTTTTTTGATTGATTTTTTTTTTGTAATTTTATTATTATCTATTTTTTGAAATAAAGAAAGGTTTATTAAAGAACCGTTCCTGTTTTTTCGATTGCAGTGGTTGTGCCCTTTTGAGGGGCTGCCTACGTATCCATAATAAATGGAATCAAACCAAACGTAGTTCAGGCTAAATTAATTTGCAATTTCGAAGTACATCAAGACTATTGGTTCAAGATGTTTGAAACAGTAAAATGAATAATTCTAGCTTTTGACTTGTCTTTAAAAGTTTGAAAATAAACTTTTGCAAATGACATTGAGAAAGGTGGGTTAAGGGTAATAGCGCTTCAGCTGGTGCAGGTTAGTTGGGTTGACAAACTCGTTCCCGTCTAGATCTGTTAGCACTACCGCTCCACCTGATAGAATCTTCTTTACCAGATATGGCCCAGCCCAGTTAGGTTTGAATTTTCCTCTTGGGTCCACCGGTAATAAGGCTCGAACTGATTTGAGGACCAGATCTCCTTCTTTAATGTTTTGGGGCCTCACCCTTTTGTTAAAAGCCCGTTGGATTCTCTTTTGATAGATTTGAATATTATTGAGGGCACGAGATCGTCGTTCATCTAAAAGGACTAGCGAGTCATATCGTGCTCGAACCCAATCAGCTTCAGGTACTTGGCTTTCAAGTAGGATTCTGAGTGATGGTACTTCTAACTCAACAGGTTGGACTGCTTCCATGCCGTATGTAAGGTAATACGGTGTTGCCCCGGTCGCAGTACGAATCGAGGTTCGATATCCCCAAAGAGCAAATGGTATTTTGTCGGGCCAGTCTCGATAATTATCAGCCATCTTTTTTAGTATGGTGACAATTGTTTTATTGGCCGCTTCTACCGCTCCATTGGTCTGGGGTCGGTAAGGTGAAGATGTATGCCTTTGAATTTTGTATTTGGTCAGCAAGGCTGTTGTTTCGGCTTGAAAATGGGTCCCGTGGTCACTAATGAATTCGTGTGGGATCCCATACCGGCATATTATCTTATTTTGAATGAACTTGGTAACATGGCTAGCGTTGAGAATACGGTAGGATTCAGCTTCGACCCACTTGGTGAAATAGTCGATTGCTACCAAAATGAAGCAGTGTCCTCCGGTTCCCGAGGGGTTTATCTTTCCAATTATGTCGATTCCCCATGTTGAAAATGGCCATGGTGATGTCATGGTGTATAGCAAGGATGGTGGCATATGTTGTACATTGGCAAAAATTTGACAATTGTGGCAATGTCTAACATATTGTTGACAATCGGTTTCCATGCTATTCCAGTAGTAACCGAGCCTCATGATCTTCCGGACCAGCATCTGGGCATTCATGTGTGGACCGCATTCGCCATCATGGACTTCAGCCATAACTTTTTCGGCGTTGGTTTTGTCAACACATCGGAGGAGAGCCCCCTGTGCTGTCTTTTTGTAGAGTTGCCCATCGTCAATGCGGATGAACTGGGTTGCCAGTCTTCGCAGGGCCTTTTTGGCTCGGTTGTCAGCTCCGGGTGGATATTCCCCGGTTGCTAGGTATGTCAGTACAGCTTGATACCACGGCTCGGGATCGGGTATCTCGACTTCCTCGATGTCGTGGATGTATGCTGGCTCGGATCGTCTTTCGACACAGATCGGCATACTGGTCATATGATCGGGAATGTTTAGCAAAGATGCCAGTTTTGAGAGTGCATCTGCGAACTGGTTCTCTTCCCTAGGTAGGTATATATATTCTACCTTGTGGAATTGCTTCTCGAGATCCCGTACTCGTGCTTGGTAGGCCACGAGATTAGCATTTCGAGTTTTCCATTTTTGAAGCGCTTGATTAATGACCAGGGATGAATCACCGTGTACTCGGAGGTTTGTGACCCCTAAGTCGGCGGCGGCTTGTAGCCCGTGGATACATGCTTCATACTCAGCGGCGTTGTTAGTGACGTCAAAGTCTAGTTTGATGGATACGGGAGTATGTTCCCCTTTTGGTGAGATTAGGAGGATCCCGACTCCAAATCCTCGAAAATTGGATGCCCCGTCAAAGTATAAGTCCCATGCTTCGGTATCAGTGTGGAAAATGTCTTCGTCTGGGAAGGACCAAGTGTCGATGTGTCCTTCCTCGGTTATGGGACTGTCAGCGAGAAATTTGGCTACTACTCGTCCTTTAATGGCTTTCAGTGGTACAATTTTTAGGTCGAATTCTGCCAACATCAGGGTCCATCTTGATATCCTGCCGTTGAGGATGGGTTTCTCGAAGAGGTATTTGATTGGATCCATTCTGGATAATACCTGTACCTCGTAGCTGAGCATGTAATGCCGGAGCTTCTTAGTGGCCCAGACCAAGGCTAAACATGTCTTTTCGAGCATGGTGTACTTACACTCGTACTCTAAAAACTTCTTGCTGATGTAGTATATGGCTCGTTCTTCGGAATTGACCGTTTGAGCTAACATAGCCCCCATGGTTGTCTCTGTCGTAGTTAGGTATAGCGACAAAGGCAAGCCGTGCTGAGGTGGCATTAAGACCGGTGGTGAGGCCAAAATTTCCTTGATTCTATCAAAGGCTGCTTGACATTTGTCATCCCATAGTAACCGTTCTCCTATTTTCAGCTTCTTGAAGATCGGTTCGCACACCATGGTTAGCTTTGAGATGAATCTGCTAATGTATTGGACTTTTCCGAGAAACCCTCTTATCTCTTTTTCGGTTTTAGGGGGCTGCATCTCGGTGATGGCCTTGATTTTGGCTGGATCGACTTCTATACCTCGTTGGCTGACGATGTGACCCAGTAATTTGCCAGATGTTACTCCGAAACTGCATTTCTGAGGGTTTAGCCTCATGTTGTACTTGCGTAATCGGGTAAAGAACTTTCTCAGGGCGGTGATGTGACCGTCCCTGTCTTTGGATTTGACGATCATGTCGTCCACATAGACTTCCACTTCCTTATGCATCTTGTCATGCAATAGAGTCGTGGCGGTTCGTTGGTAGGTGGCCCCGGCATTGATGAGACCAAATGGCATAACTGTATAGCAATAAGTACCCCAAGGTGTGATGAAGGTGGTCTTGTCCATATCTTCTTCTGCTATTTTTATCTGATTGTACCCTGCATACCCGTCCATAAATGATAGAAGAGCATGATCTGCTGTGTTGTCCACCAGTATATCGATGTGTGGCAACGGGAAATCGTCTTTCGGGCTTGCTTTGTTAAGATCCCGAAAGTCTACACAGACTCGAACCTTACCATCCTTTTTAGGGACTGGTACTATGTTTGCAACCCAATCTGGATACTCGGAGACTCGTATAAACCCAGCTTTGAATTGTTTGTCGACTTCCTCCTTGACCTTGAGGGACCATTCGGGCCTCATGCGTCGGAGTTTTTGTTTAACCGGCTTGAACCCTTCCTTGATCGGTATATGGTGCTCGGCTATTTCGCGATCAATCCCCGGCATGTCCTTGTAGGACCATGCGAAGACGTCTTTGAATTCCTGAAGGAGAACTATGAATTGTTGTTTCTCCTCGGGATCTAAGGATAGTCCTATCTTAAGCATCTGAGGCTCTAAGGTTGTTCCCACGTTGATGGATTCGGTGTCTTCGATTACCGGATTGCGGGATTCCCTTTGCTCTAGTTGCTCGATCAGATGTGGGGGTAAAGATACCTGTTCGTCGGGCTTCTCAATGTCATTGCACATAAAATTTTTGAAATTTTGAAAATGAGACAAGTCGTAAGCAGAACGGTTGTTATTATTGATCATGAATTGAGAAAAGAGCTCGAAAAGAGCTGCCATCTGATCACTAGTCAGTGGCGGGATAGGTAGGGTGCCTGGGACAGACCCCGAGGCACCAGGAATGGCTAAAGGAAGAGGGGGAGTTACAGGACTGACCCTAGCACCAAACTCACTAGACTCAATCTTAGACTCTGACTCGGACTCTGACTCAGACTCAGACTCAGATTCTGGCATCTCTCCTTCTCCCGTGATCAGCTTGTAAGTTTTTCCTTGACTGTCAGTCCATTTGACAGTCTTCCTCCAAGCTCTGGTTCCGGACCCGACCTCCGAGATTAGCTTGGACGGATCAAAGGTGCGACTGCGGAGTATGAGGCTGACTAGCTCTTCCTTCGGCGTTGGAACTGCGAGTTCTTCTCCAAAAAGTAACCCTAGCGCGGGCTCGGCATTCTTAGCATCTTCGGATTGGATGAGAGCGAAGATGTCGTCTGGTATGTAGTTGCAGTCCTGGGCCAAGTGGGCCCCAGGGCGTGTGGGCCGATATAGGCCGGTCTGAGCAGTCTCGAATACTGGAGTGACGAAGGTGACCTTACTGGTTTCAGTTTGGCCCATGTTTTCTGGAGTTAGGGTGTAGCCCAAACCCGTTTGAGTCCTCCCATTGTCCAGAACTTCGAGAATTTTTCCTGCGGGGAGATCGGGCCTTGAGGTAACCCCTGGTAGAAAGCCCAGATTCTGTAACATTCGGTCTAGGGGGACGGTGAAATAAGGACGGAAGAGATGATCTTATTCGATGGCCCCTATGAAATCGAATCCCCATAGATCGGTGCGGCCCGAGGTGTTGCAATTAGCCACAGTCATAGGTGTGGCTTCTATAGTGATGACGGTGTCACGCAAAGGCAGCTTGAATTTCCGATGCAAAGTGGAGGACACGGCCCTGGTTGCATGGATCCAAGGTCTTCCTAAAAGAAGGTTGAAGGAAGAAGTCACGTCAATCACTTGAAATTCCAGCTCTTTCTCTATCGGGCCCGTTATGATAGTGAGTTTCGTGGCCCCGGCTACTGACTTTGGACTCCCGTCAAAAGCCTGAATGGTTTGAGCTGTTGGAATATAGTCGGCCTCGGTGATGCCGAGGGCTTTGGCGGTCCTTAAGGGAAGGACGTTGACTGCTGACCCGTCGTCAATTAGGGTCATGGGTAGGTACTTTCCACGGCAGATAACTGTGATGTAGAGGGCCATGTTGTGGGCCGGCCCGAATGGTGGTAGATCAGCGTTGGAGAAGGTGATCAGTGGGCCTTCCTCTATGGATCCGCCTTTTAGGTGGGGTAGGACTGTGGCTACCATTTCGGCTGGAGTAGCCATAGAGTCGATTTTGACCTGATCGAGGGCCTTAGTGAGTGCCTCTCGATGTTCTTGGGAGCTAACTAGGAGTTGCCATATAGAGAGGTCAACTCGAGTTTTGCTTAGCTGCTTCACAAGAGCCTTTTCAGGAGTTGGTTCTTCCGGAGCGGACTCTACTTTAAGTGGTTCAGCAATGATGAGGGCTTGACTAGTGGCTAAGGCTTTGGACTTAACCTTCTGAATCTCCTCAGGTGTGATGGGGACAGCTTCCCCTTTGGTGAGGTAGACATCATCTTCGTCATCGCACCAGATCCCGTTTATTTGTGGGATAAATGGAGAAGTGAGGCGTGAACAATCCATTACTTCTCCGGAAAAGATGGCGTGAGTGGCCAATGGGTTGTCTTTGTTGTTGGGCTTACCCCCGGGTAAAGGGATTTTCCCGCTTTCAATGAGATCTTGGATAAGGTGCTTGAGTTTCCAACATTTCTCGGTATCATGCCCTTTACCACGATGATAGTGACAGTAAGCCTGAAGGTTGTAGGCCTTAGAGCGACGTTCGACCGGGATATCAGGTGTTGGGCCTATCGGAGTGATCAGGCCTTTTGATGATAGTCTTTGAAGGGCGTTTTCATAGGTAGTACCTATGTCAGTGAATACCCGGGGAGTGGTAGTCTTCTGAGATGAGGTATCAAGTGCGTTTACCTCGTCGAAAATGCTACGAGTGGCAGCAGTAGTAGCGGGCTTGCTCGTTGATGAACTAGCCCCTTGGTATCCCTTAGTGGAGGCCTTAGTGAGGCTTTCCAATCTTAGATCATCCTCGATTCTTGTTCCCATTTCAGTTAGGACCGCGAAGCTAGGTATGATGGCGTATCGGAGATGGACCCGGTAAGCTGGAAGTAGGTTCTTGACAAAGGCTTCAACCAGCACCTTTTCACTGGGCTTATCGACCATTTTGACGCTTTCAGCCCTCCAGCGTTGAAGGTATTTTGTGAATCCCTCCTTAGGTTCCTGGGCCATTACTTCCAGGGTGCGCATGGTGGTCTGGATTTCCGTATTGTCGGCGTAATTCCGAGCGAATTCCGTTGCCACGTCGTCCCAAGTTTTGTATTTCTTGGGGTCGAGTCGGTAGTACCAGGCCCTTGGGTGCTTCTCGAGAGAAGAAGCGAATAGGTGCTTGAACATGTTGGACTTAACCCCTTTAAGGGCCATGAACTCCTTGAAAGCCCGGATATGGTGGACTGGATCTTCAGTACCCTCGAACATCGGCAAACCCGTCAGATTGAGGTTGGTGGGTAGTTCATCGGTCAGTGGGGTATAAATCCTAGCATTCTCCGTATGGATGGAGCTTTGGGTTGTCAAGTGGACCTGTTCTTGCAGTTTGAGGACTGCACTGGCCAATGCGGCTAGAGACCCGTCATCGTCGATCGAAGCACTGGGGGTTCCCTGTTCTACGGCACTAACCCGAGTAATGATGGCGATCTGGTCTTCCCGCATTTTCCTTAGTTGGTCTTGGATTTGGGCCAACGAGGTGGTCAATTCATCTATGGCCTTTTGCGTCATGGCTCGAGTGTGGGGTGACCTGTCTGTAAGGGCACCGCGTAATCAGTATCTGACCCAGATCTTAGAATCAAAAGTATATCCCGAGCGAGAAAAAACTAGACTAGAAAGAAGACCGGAGACTGACTTCTAAATGGATGACGCGTGAGTGGTGGGCCTTCCTTAGGATTCGGCAGAGTGGGCCTAGTCCTGTTCGAAGGAAGGTCTACGTGAGAAATCCCCAGACTTTAGACTCGAGTGTGTAAACGGGCTTCCCTTTGTAGGAGTTAGTCCTACGAAGGTGGGCCGTGCCTTGACAAGTAAGGCGGACTGGGATGGGGTGGAAACCCGTGATATAAGATCGACGGAGTTTCGACGCTATAGAAATTAACTTATGACAAGACCCGACACTGCTAAATACGGGAAGTCCTAAGAAGAAGAGGATTTTGAAAAGGGAATTTGAATTTGAAAACCGAGCAAAGTCGGATTGGAAAGCCCGATTTTTTTTTGAAAACCGAGAAAAGGGTATCGGGCCGAGATTTCGGGCTTTTTTTTTTTGAAAAGGTTTGGACAGCATACCGGCTAAAAATAGGCTATTTTGAGTCAAAATCATAAGTCCTAAATTCGGCAGCTTTCCGGGTTTTGAAAAAGAGTAAGTTTTTGAAAAAATGACGGTTTTTTGAAAAAAAAAAAGACCAAAAAGGATCAAGTAGCATGTAGTCATAGAATCAGTATAACGACGCCATGTATGCTCTTAGTCTAAGTCTCGGTCGGTCTGAGAGGGTCTATACCAACAACGATCGCTTTCTCGTACTGAGGACGGACTCCCTAAGCCGAGTAGGTCTTAGGACATGCCGCAAAGTCTAAACGAGTTCCGCCATCGAAGTCTTTAGTGCATCCAAGTGGGAATGCACCGTGGTATAGTGGGACGTTGGTCACAAGTAACCGGCCCGGGATAGAACGGGGTTATGCATGAGCCATTGAACTAAAACGTGTACATTACTAATCGAACGATTTCTTTTCGAGTCTCACCCTGAGGATGCCGATGGTAAGTGACACATCAGTTAATCCCCAGCGGAGTCGCCAAATTGTGGACATGACATAGGTCCACCCCGACGCGGCGAAGCGCGGGTTTTGGGGAGGCGATAGAATTTCCATATGAGATGGATCGAATAGAATTTTAAATCGAAGTAGGAGTCGCCACCGAATTTTATGGTTATTCGGAACCATTCGAACCCACTCTATGTCGTAGTGGGCCATACTTAAAGCCTGGCCCATTTCCGATGTCAGAGTTTATCGGGCTCGTCCCTTAGCATATTGATATCGATGCCGACTGAAACGGTTAATCGTATATTGAATGACTCTCGTTGCCAATGGATTCGGGCATCCGGAAACCATGGTTCTGAGTAAGGGGTGAGGGTACGTGTTGGGAAGTTCGTCGAGAACACCCAACCCCGCCCGCACTTAGCGGCCTTTACTAAGATATCGTTCGGTTTTGTGTACACGCGTTAGTTCGACGATGAAATGATATGCAGAGATTATTTTCCTAAGACATGTGAGGAAAAAATAAAATGGGTTGCTAAGTCGTTTAATGCATGTTAAACTAATAACGTCAAAGTTATTTTAGCATGTGAGGTTCGTTTTAGTCTAATAAAACGATAAAAAGAAAATATGAGAATAATTTGCTACAAACACGAGAAAACGAGTTAGTAACGATGAAATAATAATATATGAAATTGAAATCGAGAAAATAAGATTTAATCGAAATCTAAAAAAATATCGTTTGAAACGTTGTTTTGTATAAAAAACGATGTTCGAGAAAGAATAAAAAAAACGAAAAGACGCGTTTGGGCCGAGAGCCGCGCGACTCGCCCGAGACTCATGCGGGTCGCGTGGCGGCCTGATTTCGACAATGGTTTTCGGAAAATTTTGATTAAATCGCGTACGAATATCGCATAACTCGTACTCGACTTAATATTCTCGATATTCGTTATATTCGATAGTTGATTATCAAATATTTGGAATAGTTTTGGAAAAGATGTAAATTTAGAAATCGTTTCGTAAAATAATAAAAAAAACGAACGAAAACTTAAAAAAATAGAATCGGGTCAGACTCGGGCGCGAGTCGCCTGGACCGGGCGCGACTCGCACGCGAGTCTGTCCGTTTTTTATTTTTTGTCGAAAATCGTTATAAATCGCGTACAAATATGGATTAATTTATACCCGGTTTATATTTTCGATATTCGTCGTATTCGATATTCGATTATGAAATCGATATCGAATATTCGGAATGACTTTAGAAAAGGTTTTGAAAAAAGTTTGTTTTTGAACGAAAAGATGTAAAAAAGATTTTGAACGAAAAGTTGTAAAAAGATGTAACGATTTCGTCGAAAACTTAATATAATTCTTTTCGATACGATATTCGATTATATAGAATCGATATCATATTTTAAGAATATTCGATATAGGAAAATAGTTTTTAGTAGTATCGATATTAGAAAATAAAAGAAGGACCGACACAAGACCCATAAAAATGAGAAGAAGAGAAGAGAAAAGAGAAGAGTCGGGTTTGATTTACACCCTCAACCTACATGCTTTGTGTTCTCGGTATAAGGCTCGTCAGACGGTGGCTTAGACACGGGAGCGTCGGGATGATGTGGGTGAGTTAAGGTGTCGGTTTGGAGTGTATGTGTGACGTGAGGACTCGGCCGGTTCGGACAGGATCGGCTTCGTCGGTTATGGAATTATTTCAGGATTACGTCGGGATTTTGGATGTTGCTTTCTAGCTGACTTTCTCGGTATTTTTGATGTGCTTTTTCGGTCTGATTTTGCGTGTCTTCTTTTCTGTCTTGGATGTTGAAGGGAGGGTCCTATTTATAGGAACCGAGGTGATCTTACTTGTGTGACAAGAAACACCGGTTTGGATAGGAAATACGAGAGTTCGTGAAGGAATAAACTTCTCGTTTCTTAGAGAAGAAGCCAAAAACTTGGCTGGCTGGGGTGATATCTCGGCTGTTTCAGCCGAGTATCTGAGCTCGGGTGGTATTTTGTTTCGGTTTCCGGATAGAATTCCTACTTGAGATCGAATTCTATCCTTGAACAGATTTGTTTAATATTTGTGAAGGCTGATTTTTTTGGTGTTTGAGTCCGAATCAACCGTGTAGTGTCACGGCCAGCTCGTGTGACTCGGGAAAAAATATCTTTGACCGGGTTTGACTCGGTCGCTAAAAGACGATTTTACCCCTGGTGACGGTTTCGACCCAAATTAGTGTTATTTGACTCGAAACGACCCACTGGGCTTGGATTTGAGGCCCGTTTTGTGAGATTTGTACTCCTTAAAATGTCTAAACCAAATGTCCATGATTACAAGCCCATATCCGAGTCTATCAAAGCACGTTTACGTCCTATCATCATCGGGTGTTTGGCGGGAACTACTATAGACACCTAGCGGTCAAAATGTGGGTGTCTACAAGTGGCTGCAGGAGGCAGGAGTCTGCAGCACCTCAGCAGAACAAGAAAGAATCCCAGACTGGAGAAAACCATACCAAGAATGGCTGCAAAACGATATCCTGCCAGCAGACAAGAAGGAAGCCCGGAGTTTTAGGATGAAAGCGTCCAGGTACACCCTCATTGATGGTGTCAAGTTCAAAAGATCAGCCGCCGGACCATACTTGAGGTGCCTAAGTCAGCAGGAGGCAGAGGTGGTTATGCATGACCTCCACAGTGGTGAGTGTGGAAATCATGCAGGGGGCAAGAGTGTTTCCAACAAAGCACTCCGCCAAGGATACTACTGGCCGACAATGCGCAAGGACGCGAGGGAATATGTTAGGAAATATGACGCCTGCCAGAGACATGCGCCGGTCAATCACCAGCCAGCAGAGCCGTTGCACCCAGTAATTTCTCCCTGGCCCTTCATGAAGTGGGGGATGGATATTGTTGGCAAGTTACCAAGAGCCCCAGGAAACAAAGTTTTTATGTTGGCCATGACAGACTATTTCTCCAAGTGGATAGAAGCAGAAGCGTTCCCTCAGGTGACTGAGAAGCAGGTTATATCCTTCATTAAACGTAACGTTATCTGCAGGTTTGGCATTCCTTCAGAAATCATCTGCGACAACGGATCCCAGTTCATTGGCAACAAAATGGAGGCTTACTGTGCCAGGTAGAACATCACACTAAGTAAGTCTACCCCCAGAAATCCTCAATCTAATGGTCAGGCGGAGTCTAGCAACAAAATTGTGATAGACAACCTGAAGAGAAGGCTGGAGGAGGCAGGGGGCAGATGGGCAGAGGAACTCCCCTTGGTGCTGTGGTCTGACAGAACTACACCCAAGGTGACTACAGGACAAACACCTTTCAGTTTGGTCTTTGGTGCTGAGGCGGTCATCCCTTCAGAAGTGAGGGTGCCTACTCATAGATACGGATGTATAACCAAAGACAGAAACCAGGTAGAGATGGCAAGCAGCTTGGATACTATAGATGAGCTCAGAACCGATGCTCAAATAAGGATGGCTTCCTACAGACAAACAGTCACCAGAAGTTACAACAAGAATGTCAGAGTCAGAATCCTGCAGGAAGGAGACCTAGTCCTCAGAAAAGTCTTCCAGAACACCAGGAACCAACGAGCAGGAAAATTCGCCTACAATTGGGAAGGGCCCTACCAAATAGAGAAAGTAGTTGGGAACGGAGCCTACCGACTTATGACCATGGAGGGGAAGATCATCCAAAAACCATGGAACATCGTACACCTAAAGAAATACTTCTTCTGAGTGGGCCACAGCCGCCAGCAATCTGGGCCACTGCCGCCAGAAACATGGGCTACAGCCGCCAGAAACGTGGCATCTATTCTGCCAGGTGCACCTCCACCAGAACCCAGGTTTAATCTTTTCAAACCTCGCAAACACGTATTTAAATTTTTCTATCATTCTTTTGTTTTCCTTTTTTTTTCTTTTAGCAAAATTCAAATTTTTTCCCGCATATTTAAATCAGATAAAATTTTGATTTCCTTTTTACGTGTGTCGTCAAAATTCAATTTTCTTTGGCATTAAGGTTTGATTTTCTTATTGCGTACATTTTCGAAATTTAATTTTCTCTCTCCATATATTTTCGAAATTCGATTTTTTGCTTCCACATATGTCTTCAAATATTGTGTTCCCTATCTTTGCCAAAATTTTGTCAATTTTATCAAACTGAGTGCTGGTGACTAATCTGGTGGAGTGTACGATTTCTACAGAGGGCGTGCGTCTGTGACTAAGTGCCTACAACCGGGACATTACAGTCTCCTGCGCCACTTAGCACCCACGCAAAGCGTAGCACCTCCGACTGAGTGGGCGAACTAAACCCCAGGCCACCATTATATCAAAGGTCGACCATACAAACATAAGGCATGCAAACAACAGAAGGTAGTTAGACAAAACTACAACAAACGATTACAATCAAACGCAAACAATCACGATCCAAAGCAAGCAATTATGATTTTCTGTTAAGGCACGAAGTGCCACAAAAAACGAACACACTTCGCTCCCCTGAGCAAAGGCGAAGTCATTACAGAATTTTTTGCAAACACTAACAAATCAGAAGTTCATGCCATGCAGGATTCACAAGCCGAAAACAAAGTACAACAAAGGAGGAGTAACATCACTCCAGCAGAACTTGGTCCACAGCCTGGACATTCTCCTCTGGTGGAGGCGGAACTGTAGCAGATTCTCCTGCAGAAACCTGGGTCTCTGATGAACAGCAACAGAATCTCCCCCAGGGTCATCAACGACATCCTGCTGGTCCACGCTCTCTTGCCCATCAGCCTCCTGATCAGCAATGGGAAATCAACGGACTCCTTCAGATCCTCCGCCTCCACATCAGAAAGAGCATCCAGGTCAGGCGCCACAGGAAATTCCTCATCCAATCACTTCTTCTCTACAACCAGATTCCTTCGCCAACAATATGCGAACCAAGTCCAACTCCTTCAGAGAACCTTCTTCTAGCACAGACCTGGGACTAGAAAGTAGCATATGATCCAGAAAAATCATATCCTCTGCAGACTTACCGAAGCCTTCAGGAAATTTGAGCACCGCTCCAGCAGAAACATCATCAACGGATCTGGGGGCAGAATAAGAGGTAGACTTAGGAAGGTCTGCCACCAGAGGTCCACTTTCTGCAGAAGTAATTTCTGAGAGAGGGGACGGATTACGCTTTCTCCTAGAACCAGCAAGGCCAGCAGAAGCAGAACCAACTGCCTACAACTGAAGAAAACGAAAATTCCCACCTAAAAGAGAATTTAGTCGGAAATTTGGGGGCATTTGTTCGGGCCAAAAATTTGCACCTTCGGAGTACCACATAGCAAAATACGAGTGGACGGTCAAAAGGTCAGAAGTCAAAAGTCAACAACATAAGGGTTCACGGTTCACGGATGCCAGTCAAAGTCAAGGATCACAAGACGAAAGTCAAAATTGGTCAAACGTCATCAAGTCAAGTAAACCCGGAATAATGCGTAAAGATGGGCCGAGCCGAGCATAAGAAGGAATAAGGCTACATGCCATACAATCAAACCAGCCCAGTAGGCAAAGTAAACCCTAGCCCATACGAAAGAGGAAGCAACAGTCATTAGCACAAATGAGGAAGTCTTCCTAAAAACTAGGAGAGAAAGAAGGAACTAAGAGTAACTGTAGTAACAGCAGTCAACTCAATCAAGGAGAATTAAAGGCCAAGATCCCCCACTAATGAGGAAGATAACAGCCGAGCAATTAAGGGAGAATTAAAGGGGGAAGATTCTAAGGAGGAAAGGCAACGGAGGGGAGCACTATAAAGAGGAAGGCAGACAAAGAAAGAAACCATCCAGGGACACCCATTCCAAGCTCACATACCCACAATCAGTCAAAATTATAATTGGAGAAAAGTTGCTTGTATTTGTATTCTCTTCTTCATCTCTTCTAGTTCATAGTATAATTTTTGGTGGGATTCCGACTCCCCCCGCGGTTTTTCTCACATCGGGTTTCCTCGTCACCAAACTTTGTGTGTCGTTATTTTCTTTCATTGTTCCTCGTTCTCTATTTGTGTATCGATTTCACCAACCCGTAGTTATAGGACGATCGCTTTGACCCGCAACTTAAATCGTAGACCCGGTATATTTTTTACCAAAACACATGTATGTTGAGGGTGTCATCAACCCCTTTTCTCTTCCTCTCTATCTCGGCATACATATATATTGTACTATATATTTTTTATTGTTATTAACAAACTAACACTAACTTTTTATCGCATTTTCATCATTATCGCATTTCGATTTTCATTCTTCTTTTTTATCGTCATTATACCGCGCATATATATATATAATAATAAAATTTCGGATCGAACTCGTTTGACTACGATAACCGCTTCAAGTCCGTTTAATCCCTTTACGAGCCGCGACGGAGGTGGCACCCTTTCGAGGAGCGCCGCCCCATGCACTCAAGGGCGTAACGTGATCGTGGTCATTCGTGGTTGAACGCGTCCGACTCCATTTCCGAGATTAGTACGGAACCCATTGACACGAAAACTGACATCACATAATCCGAAAGGATTAGTTTCGATGTCGTGACGCGGAGGGAGACAATTTCGTCACTAATAAAAAATTTCAATCCAATAACAACACTTTTTATAAAATTCTGATGCCGGTCTTATAATCGTATAGTACACGATTATAATACCGCAAACCGAGTTGAGTTTAAATCACGCAATGTTGGACCTTAGAATTCATGCTTTAGGGGTTTTGATTATATCAATAATTTAATTGTTCTAAGTAACGTGATTATCATGAAAGATCAGGGTGCTTAATACAGGAGTAGGAGGAGCAGAAGCTTAAAGAACACGCCCGGACTTAAAGTACAAAGATGGACGAAGGCATAGGATCATACATGTAAAGAGAATGAAGAAATTGCATGACAAGGATAGTATAACCTTGAATAAGGTTATACTAACCGTAGTAAATAACCACACACGATTGGCCAAGATCTAAATCTAGAATATTTTTTTATCTCGAAAATATATTTGAATGATTGAATGAAGAAAGGTCGTATAAGGAAATTATCTATCAAGAGAATAATAGTTTTCAAAATAAATGATTCTCAAAAATATCTTGATCTCTCAAGGATATTAGATAATCATTAACAAAGGAAACTAATATATATTATCTTGATTGATTGATTCTCACCTACCATATCTTCATTATGTGAGGAAGTACATCAATTAAGGTGATCTCCTTTCCCTTGTTAAAGAGAATGAGTTCACCTATAAATACCATGCTCTTCCTCAATCAAAAGCACGACTTTCAAAACACATTTTCTTCCTTTGCAAAATTAAGTCACGTTTTTAAAAAAAAAGGGTTTTTTGCAAATACTTTTCGGGTTAAGTCTTGGCTATATAAATCGTGCTTAAATTGTTTACACTTGAAGTCATATAGTTTCATCATTCTCTCTAGACAATTGAAGTGTATTCATAGCTAGAGAAATTTTGTAAACTTAAGATAGTATAGACACACGAGTCGAGTAGTGGTTACTCAATCGAACGACATACATCGTTCACACCTTGAACGCTTTACATCGTTCAAACACCGAGGGCTTCACATCCCTCACACCGAAGGCTTAACATCCTTCATCGTCGTGGGCTTAACATTCCACACATCGAGTGCTTAACATCACTCACACCATCACGATTAGAGTTAATCGTGATTGTCTTATTTGTAAGGTAATCCGGAGTAGGTACACTTATAAATAAAGACACCGATGGACGTAGGCTTTTCAATTGGGCCGAACCACGTTAAAATTGCTCGTGTTATTTACTTTATGTTTTATTAAGGTTTGCTATTTCTTATACTTATACTCTTTAGTAGTAAGTATAGTAGCAAGCACTTTTATACTTCTTTTATTTAGCCACTCCACTAACGTAATATTACACTATATCTTTCCTAATAAGATTTTGGTGTAATATATAATTTAGATTTTTAAAAGTACCACAATACTCTATTCACCCCCCCTCTAGAGTATTTCCGAGTATCGCTAGACTCTACAATTGGTATCAGAGCGGGTTCTCTTGATTGATTCACATCAAAAGAGTAGATCCTAAACTAGCGATTCTAAATTAATCCATTTCGATCAAATGGATTCCAAAAACTCTAAGTTTCCCACATTTGATGGTGTAGACTACGGTTTATGGAAAAACAAAATGATGCACTATATAAAAGGAACAGATTTTGAATGCTGGAAAATTATAGTCAAGGGTCCTATTGTCATCCAATCTGTTGATGTTCTAGGGAACATCACCATAAAGGATGAAGAGGACTATGATGAGAACGATTATAAAAAGGCCGAAAAGAATTCTCGAGCAATGTCATTATTGCAACGAGGAATTTCGTCCAAAGAATATAATCGACTCACTTCTTGTGTTTCCGCAAAAGAAATCTGGGACAGCTTAGAACTTGCTTACGAGGGGACTACCCAAGTAAAAAAGTTCAGGATTGATTTATTAACACAACAATATGAATTGTTTAAAATGGATAAAGATGAAAGCATCGTTGAAATGTCCGCAAGATTCACCAACATCACTAATGAACTAAGAAATCTTGGTAAAAAATTCGATACTGAGGATCTGGTCAGAAAAATCTTAAGAAGCCTCACTGACAAATGGCAACCAAAAGTTACCGCTATTGAGGAATCAAAAGATCTCACATCGCTTAGTTATCAAGAGTTGTTAGGTAACCTCATGGCTCATGAGCTCTCTTTAAATCAACGTCAAAATGAATCATCTAAGAGTAGAGGGATAGCATTAAAAAGTTCCATTAGTGATGATGAGGAAACTATGAGTGATGACATAGCCCTTTTTGTCAAACGCTTTCGAAAGAATTTTAAATTTGGACCGAAAAACTCATTTAGAGAAAGAGGTAACAACTCCAATACTAAACAAAACAGTAAAGGATGCTTTAAGTGTGGAGAGACCGGACATCTAATCAAAGATTGTCCGACATGGAAAAATATCAAATCTAAAGGAGAAAGAGAACGATCAAAGTTCCAACACAAACAAGCCATGCTTTCTTCGTGTGGATGGGGAGAGCTGGACTCAGACGAAGAAGAAGAATCTGAAGATGAAGACGAGGCAAACTTTTGCCTAAGTGCCCAACACGGCAACACAACTAAGTCTAAGACACGGACGCAAAAAGACATGTGCCTGATGGCAAAAACGCGTGGATCAAGTTCTGACTCTGATGAGGAAAGCAATGAGGTAAGTTTTACAATGTTTAAGAAAAGACTTAGGAAACTTACCAAAGAGGAACTTCTTTTACATTTTGATGAGATATTAGAAACATGTGAGCAACAAAAGGAAGAAATAAATGAGTTACTAAAACAAATAAATGAGATAGCCTTTGAAAATATCACTCTGAAAAGATGTGAAAATACTCGAACAAATAAAAAGGAATCCTCTGAAATATCAAAAAAGGTAGATGTATCAGACGATTCAACAACCTGTTCAAGTATAAACATCAACAAAGAGGAAGTAAGAAGCGACACCAATTATGAAAAAATTAATGCTAGTGTTAAGAAACTGAATGAAGAAAATACGGAATTAAAACGAACTATATCCATACTAAACAATGAAATCAATGTTGATAAAACAAATCATGATAAAATAAAGAATTCTCTGACTACAAAAATCATAGAATTGATAAAAGAAAAGGGTATAATGCAAGAAAAATTGGATAAACGTGTCTCAAGAATTTTGGAAGGAAAAGAGACTAAGGAAAAGGAAACTAGTAAGAGAAAATATGCCAAAAGAAAGTGGAAAAAGAAATCTGAAAATAAAACCAATAAACACTGTGACAGACCCAAAAAAATATGGGTGCGTAAAGATTCTTTGCCTAATGAAAAAGGACCCAAATCCATTTGGGTACCTAAGAAACAAAAATGACTATCGCAGGTTCACAGATGGTACTTAGACAGTGGGTGCTCAAGACACATGACGGGCGATAAGAAGAAGTTTCTGTCATTAAAGGATTATGACGGAGGCAGTGTAACATTCGGAGATAATAAGAAAGGGAGGATAATTGGTATTGGAAAAGTCGGTATATCGGATTCACATTGTATTGAGAACGTATTGCTTGTAAAAGGACTAAGGCATAGTCTCTTAAGCATATCTCAATTATGTGACCGAGGAAACAAGGTGGTGTTTCATAATAATAAATGCCGAATTATTCAAGAAGGTTCCTCAAATGTCATCCTGGAAGGGGAACGATCAAACAATGTTTACATAGCCGACATCAAAACCCTACCCGACAATGCCGTCACCTGCATGAGTGTTACCATCGCTGATCCATTACTTTGGCATAAAAGATTTGGACACATAAGTCCTTTTAGTCTTAACAAACTTAGATCTCTGGATCTTGTTGAAGGATTACCTTCCATAACCTTTGACACTACCAAGGCTTGTGGTACCTGCATACGATGTAAACATGTGAGATCTTCATTCAAGCCAAAAAGATTCGTAAGCACTACCAAGCCTCTAGAACTTATTCATATGGATCTTTGCGGACCCATGAGAATAAGAAGTAGAGGAGGTAGCCGGTACGTATTTGTCCTTGTAGATGATTTCTCTAGATTTGTTTGGCCAGTCTTCCTTAGCTCGAAAGATCAAACATTTGATGAATTCGAATGCCTAATGAAGCTAGTCCAAAACAAGTATAGCTGCAATCTTGTGTCTATAAGAACAGATCATGGAACCGAATTCGACAACGAATCCTTCATAAGTTTTTGTAGAGAACATGGAGTAGGGCATAACTTCTCTGCTTCACGAACTCCACAACAAAATGGAGTAGTTGAACGAATGAATCGAACGCTTGAAGAAATGGCTCGTACCATGTTGCTATGCAGCGGTTTGCCCAGAAATTTCTGGGCCGAGGCAGTGAATACAGCTTGCTATATTCACAATCGAGCGATGATCAGACCAGTGTTAAAGAAAACACCCTATGAACTTCTAAGAGGAAGGAAACCTAAAATTTCCCATCTCAGATGTTTTGGAAGTAAATGCTTTGTTCACAACAATGGGAAAAATAATCTAGGTAAATTTGATCCTCGAAGTGATGAGGCTGTTTTCTTAGGATACTCAGATCATAGCAAGGCTTACAAGGTTTATAACAAAAGAACGTTACGTGTTGAAGAAAGTGTCCATGTAATTTTTGATGAAACTAATTCCATAAGTCAGAACGACATTGAAGAAGAAGACGACAACGATCCAGATTTTTGGCTCACTAGAAAGGATGCACCTGAACTTCATGAAGAGGAAAAAGATATAGAAGGATCCAATGCTGAATCTAGTGAAAAACATATTAGTGTTGATCCAAACATATCACTAGTAAATGAAGAACCAAGTAAAAGTTCTTCAGAAACTAAAGATAAGTTGGCAGCAACATTAGTTCCAAATATCACTAAAGATGATGTAACCTCGGATATAAATTCAGGGGGAACAAAGGATGATCTTTCTAAAGATAATGAAACCTTGGATTATATAACCCCCAGCATAAGTTCAGGGGGAATCAAAGACAATCTTTCTAAGGTTGATGTAACCACATGCACTAGTTCAGGGGGAACTACGGAAAAGGATAATATAACCTCTGGTAACAACTCAGAAGAACAATCAAAGAGAAGCAATAACGTTCCCACAAATCTCAAGAAATGGAAACATCAGAGCTCACATACTACAGACGCAATTCTGAGTGATTATCACAAGGGAATCCAAACTAGAAGATCCTTAAGAAATTATTGTGTTCTAAATTCCTTTCTATCTACAATTGAACCTAAAAATATTAAAGAAGCGCTTAACGACTCCGACTGGATCGTAGCCATGCAAGAAGAATTGGGGCAGTTCGAACGAAACAAAGTGTGGCATCTGGTTCCTAGACCATTAGATAGAAAAGTGATAGGGACCCGTTGGGTGTTCAGAAACAAGCTGGATGATTCTGGAACCATTGTTAGAAACAAAGCAAGGTTGGTTGTACAAGGATACAATCAACAAGAAGGAATTGATTTTGACGAAACCTTTGCTCCAGTGGCAAGATTATAGGCCATTCGGCTACTAATTGCATACGCCGCACACAAAGGGTTCAAATTGTTTCAAATGGACGTTAAAACAGCTTTTCTGAACGGTTACCTAAAGGAAGAAGTCTTCGTAGAACAACCCCCAGGATTTGAAAGTATGGAGCTGCCGAGCCATGTTTTTAAACTAGACAAGGCACTCTACGGGTTAAAACAAGCACCTAGAGCCTGGTATGATAGACTATCTCAGTTTCTTCTTCTAAATGAATTCAAGAGAGGGTCCGTTGATAAAACGCTCTTCACGAAAAATGTCGAGAAAGACACGTTAATTATTCAAATTTACGTGGACGACATTATTTTTGGCTCAACAAATGAAAAGCTTTGCAAATATTTCTCAAACCTAATGCAATCAGAATTCGAGATGAGTATGATGGGTGAGCTAGGCTTCTTCCTGGGTCTACAAATTAAGCAGTCAAAAAGAGAAGTAACCGTACATCAACAAAACTATGTAAGGGAACTTCTTAAAAGATACGGAATGGATAAAGCAAAACTTGCTCCTACACCTATGGCTATAACAACCAAGCTTGATAAAGACGAAGGAGGTAAGTCCGTGGACAATACACATTATCGAGGCATGATCTGATCTCTGCTCTATTTAACTGCCAGTCGACCCGACATCATGCACAGTGTATGTGTTTGTGCCCGGTTTCAGTCTGATCCTAAAGAGTCTCATCTTATAGCTGTCAAGCGTATCTTGCGCTATCTAATCGGTACTCAAAATCTTCAATTGATTTATCCTATGCATGATAATTTTGATCTAAAAGGTTATTCAGATGCAGATCACGCTGGATGCTACATTGATAGAAAAAGCACTTCAGGAACGGTAACATTTCTAGGATCTTGTATTATATCATGGGGCTCTAAAAAACAAGCAACGGTAGCACTTTCATCCACTGAAAGTGAATATGTTGCGGCATCTTTGGTATGTACTCAATTACTTTGGCTACGACAGCAATTAAGGGATTATGGTGTGAATATTAAATCCGTACCTATTTTTTGTGATAATATTAGTACCATCGCCATCTCTAAAAATCCTGCCCATCATTCTCGTACCAAACACATTGACATCCGACATCATTTCTTAAGAGACCATGTAGAAAAGGGAAATATCGTACTTGAATTTTGCCTGTCTGACTTACAAAAGGCTGACATTCTTACAAAACCTCTACCCAGGGAACGGTTTGAAGAATTACGGTTAGAACTTGGTTTGATAAGTGATAACTAAAGGAGTTGTTAGTTGATTTGTTTGTTGTCCTGTTTGATTGACGAAGATTGGGGTGATGTTAGTCTGTGTTTATATTACCTAGAATCATGTACAGGTTCGTATTTTTATGCATGTTTCTCAAAAATTCGTGTTGGGTTCACCATCGGCTTGATACTCCGGACATTATCATATATGCCATATGACATGTAATTTTACCTCCAAATATTCATTTGAGAACTTGAATATTCTAAGTAATTCCAATTTGGAATTATTCCTCAGTAAAATTATATTTCATATATTGTCTATGGTATATCTCTTCTTTACAATTTAAAGTTTCCATAAAGTTGGTCTGTATAATCATACAAAATCTCTCCACTTGTTCTATCTTGATCAAGTAAATCTTCTTAAAATCTTTCCTCCATATAAGAACGATTCTTCCCATAAGACTTCATTATTACCCTCTTTTATTACCCTACCCGCCGCCTCTCTCCTCTATCATAAATACTTTTCACCCACCTCTTTTACCTCAAGCCTCCGGTTTTCTCTTCTTTTTCTCTCCACATAATTTTTCTTACCATGGCACCTAATAAAAATTCCTCCTTCACTCCTCACAAAAAGAACCTTCGCTCGTCAACTAGAGACATGACTCTCGAGTTCCGTGATGCCGAAACAGAGGAGCAAGATGAAGTGGAAATAATTGAGGATCTGACTGCAGTTGGTAAGAGAAAGAGGACCAAGAAAGGGAAAGAAGATGATGGCGACGAAAAGGGAGTCATGCATGGGAAAGAGTTCATCCTGAGGGAGCTCGACAGTGTCCGCTTGAACAGAATAGAGAATGATCAGGTAAAAAGGGCTCTTAATTACTCCTTTGTTTCGGGTCGTCAATATTTGTCTGCATGGTTTGATGAAAATCCTTGTGTGTCACAACTACGTGACTTGCTTGCATTACAAGAATGGGAAAAGCTACTGGATTTAGGTCATGATGTCTATCCAGTTCAAATTGCTCAGTTTTGGGGCACTTTGAAAATAGATAATCAAGTCCTGTGTGCAAACTTTGGGGATAAGTATATTAAAATCTCAATGGAGGATTTTGGGGATATTTTGGGGATACCGTGTGAAGGAGAGGAAATCGTTGCATGGGCCGGTTGGAGGAATTATAGCTCCGAACAAATTGTGACCATTAAGAAATCTCTTGACCCTAAGGCTACTGAGGTCTCAATTATGTCTGGTGCCTGTCTCAGTCCAATTACCAAGCTTGTTTTTAACACTTCGTATTCATCTCTATTACCTAGAAAATCAGGAACAAACAAGTTGCATATTCATGAAATCATCTTGATCCACCATATTCTCAATCGCACCAAAGTCAATCTACCCTTCCTGGTTTTTAGTCACATGGAGCACGTCTTATCTGAAATAAGATCGTCTCAGATAAACGGGTCTATTTGTATTCCCTATGGAATGTGGCTGTCAAAAGTGTTGAAATTTAGAGGAGTCATAAGCAAGTCTGCCCCTTTTGAAACTCCTTGTGACATCATGACAACGGCCTATTTAAGGCAAATGTCCATTCTGGATGACGGAGGAAATCTTAAAGTAAAGGGTGAGTGCTCATCTAAGGGGAAGGAAGTAATGAAGGTGGATGATGTTCCTGCGATCCTGAATGATGATATTGTTGGAAAACTGAATGAGATTGCAATGCTGGTCTCTAACCAGCCTCCTCCAGTTGTGGTTAATACATCCTTGGATGTGCTTGCACGACTAGAAATGAAGGTGGATAATCTAACCACATTACTGGCCTCTTCTCGTGATGAGTTCAGTGCAGGCATGGCCCAGTTGGAAAAACACATGGCACATATAAGGGCTCGTGTTCAGGTAATGGTGACTGATATTACGGCCTTCAAAAAGGCAGGTCATGAGATTGGGGAAGGAATTAATAAGGCGGTAAATGAAGTGAAGTTTGCAAACAGCTCTCTGTTCAAGAGGCATGATGCGGTGATGGCAAGACTGCGCCAGGTCTTTGAGGAAAATACAACAGCCGTGTATCTTCTGCGAAAGCATGGCGGATAGAGAGTCATGTTCCTTAGCCTTAAAAAGACCGTAACTCACCCTCCTAAATAATAGCTCTTAGTATAGCTGTAGGGTATCTATGTCTTATGGATTTGTCTTTCTCTATCTTTTGTCCGGATAATATTTTCGGTTCGTGGGTGTACGCTTAACACTTATCCTTTTGTTTACTTGCATGATCTATGCTTAACTGTTATGTTTTCTTTATGGTGTTCTCCAGCTGATCGACCCTTTTCGATGATGTCAAGAGGGGGAAGAAATAAGCCTTCTATGACTCCTTATGTTTTTGTGCATCTAACTCATGTTTTGCCAAGGATTCCTGTCTACCTCTTGGGTTTGGTTAAGTATACCATCACGTCACTTAGAAACCCTTTAGGAAAGCTTGACATAATCAAAAAGGGGGAAATTGTTGGACCTTAGAATTCATGCTTTAGGGGTTTTGATTATATCAATAATTTAATTGTTCTAAGTAACGTGATTATCATGAAAGATCAGGGTGCTTAATACAGGAGTAGGAGGAGCAGAAGCTTAAAGAACACGCCCGGACTTAAAGTACAAAGATGGACGAAGGCATAGGATCATACATGTAAAGAGAATGAAGAAATTGCATGACAAGGATAGTATAACCTTGAATAAGGTTATACTAACCGTAGTAAATAACCACACACGATTGGCCAAGATCTAAATCTAGAATATTTTTTTATCTCGAAAATATATTTGAACGATTGAATGAAGAAAGGTCGTATAAGGAAATTATCTATCAAGAGAATAATAGTTTTCAAAATAAATGATTCTCAAAAATATCTTGATCTCTCAAGGATATTAGATAATCATTAACAAAGGAAACTAATATATATTATCTTGATTGATTGATTCTCACCTACCATATCTTCATTATGTGAGGAAGTACATCAATTAAGGTGATCTCCTTTCCCTTGTTAAAGAGAATGAGTTCACCTATAAATACCATGCTCTTCCTCAATCAAAAGCACGACTTTCAAAACACATTTTCTTCCTTTGCAAAATTAAGTCACGTTTTTAAAAAAAAGGGTTTTTTGCAAATACTTTTCGGGTTAAGTCTTGGCTATATAAATCGTGCTTAAATTGTTTACACTTGAAGTCATATAGTTTCATCATTCTCTCTAGACAATTGAAGTGTATTCATAGCTAGAGAAATTTTGTAAACTTAAGATAGTATAGACACACGAGTCGAGTAGTGGTTACTCAATCGAACGACATACATCGTTCACACCTTGAACGCTTTACATCGTTCAAACACCGAGGGCTTCACATCCCTCACACCGAAGGCTTAACATCCTTCATCGTCGTGGGCTTAACATTCCACACATCGAGTGCTTAACATCACTCACACCATCACGATTAGAGTTAATCGTGATTGTCTTATTTGTAAGGTAATCCGGAGTAGGTACACTTATAAATAAAGACACCGGTGGACGTAGGCTTTTCAATTGGGCCGAACCACGTTAAAATTGCTCGTGTTATTTACTTTATGTTTTATTAAGGTTTGCTATTTCTTATACTTATACTCTTTAGTAGTAAGTATAGTAGCAAGCACTTTTATACTTCTTTTATTTAGCCACTTCACTAACGTAATATTACACTATATCTTTCCTAATAAGATTTTGGTTTAATATATAATTTAGATTTTTAAAAGTACCACAATACTCTATTCACCCCCCCCCCCCCCCCCCCCCCCTCTAGAGTATTTCCGAGTATCGCTAGACTCTACACGCAATATTTTTACGTAACTCGGTCGATCGTCGATTTTGCATAAATAAAATTTCGAAACCATCACATTTTCGAAGTGAGCAGTAGCTCATATAGGGGACACTCGATCGAGTGCCATAGGCTACTTGATAACACGCAAATTTGGACCGTTTTACCCCCTATTTTTACTCGTACTTGACTCGATTTTGTGTGCTTTAACATCAATATAACTCATTTTTGACTATATTTCATATTTTCTAGTTTGAATTTGGTTTTTTTGTATTTATCGTCTTTTTCGTAGAATTTTGTACTGCTTTTGTGTGTTTTTGTCTTTTAGGTACGTGTTCGTGAATAAAGGGGCAAATTGAAGCTAGAGGAGCAAGTCAAGAGATCGAGTGAAACCTAAGTCAAACCCGACTCACTCAACCCATAACCCATCTCACCCTTATACTCCACAACTCACTTAACCCACATCTTCCATACAACCAAACCCAAATCATAACCCACAAACCAACCCATTCACCTAAACCAACCCAATTACCCAAATCAACCCAACTTCATAATTCAAACTAACCCATACCCTAGTCAAGGTCAAACCGACTTTGACCTTGACCCTTGACCCAAACTCAAACCTCCCTCCATTGAACCACCACCATCATCACCACCCTTGACCCATCTTCAACCTTACTCCACTAACCACCATAGCCAACCACCACAACTTCCTACTCACCCCACACCACCGGCCGACCTCGCCTGAGCTCCGGCAGCGCCGGCGAACACCACCCACAACCACGCTCCATCCACCACCGAACCAACTCCCTCCATCGACCACCACGACCCACGTCCTTCACCTCTAACCACCATCAAACACCACCCAACCTCCATTTCCGGCGAGCCCCACACCGAGCACCTCCACCTCCGCCTCGGCTGCCCGGATCCGACCGACGCGACAGCAGCAGCAGTCACCACCGACGGCGAGCACACCACCAGCAGCGCCGGCGAGCACGACCGGTATCGACAACAGCAACAACACGGCAGCCTCCCTCCGTTTTCCGGCGAGTATCACCGGCGTCGATACCAACTTCGGTGTCGACCCGGTTCGCCCCAGATCCGGAGTTCGAGAATAGAAACCGACATTTGAATGAGACTTAGAAAGTTTGAATTGAAATATTTGGGCCAAGTGGTGATGGGTGGGGTGAGATTTAACTTGGTTCGAGATTATAATCAAAATGGAACGAGTGAAGGTGATGTGTCGGGTGATTTTTCACTCTATGAAGCGACCGAGCGAAGACGGGAAAGGCCAAATAACCAAATTGGTAAAAAAAAGTGGGGGTGGATGACAAATTGGTAAAAAAACTTTCAAACATGACAAATTAGTAAAAAAAAATTGAAGTTGGTGACAAATACACCAAAAAAATACTCCGTAGTTATTAAGATTTTTACTTCGTATTTCGCATCAAGATTTTATTTCGAGTCGTCGGAAATTTTATTTCACGTTGTCGGGTTTCTAGGTGAATTACCGAAAATACGTATTATTTTATCCACCAACTCGAAAAACCAAAAAAGTGTAGCTAGCTAATTAATTGTTATGCAAACTAATTGAGTTGAGAAAACTAATATCGATTTGACTAAAAAAATTATCGTTGAGGTTACAAAGTAATAATAAACTCGATACCTTATATTGGTGGAATATTGTCGTATCTAGAATTTTTAAGATTCTTTCGTAAGTAGGATTTTTATATATAATAGCCCCATTCAATTTTTAATGAAATCGATGAAAAAAATTTAAGGATGTAAATGGTTTAAAACAATTAATTCATTGTATTTTTTAAATGAAATCAAACTTTCTTTGGAGTGTAATCGGTTTTATTTTTTGTCGGTATTTATTAGTTCGTAGCATTAGCCATTAGCAATTAGCGATGACTATTTTTAAGTGAAATCGATATTTTTTTCCCACATTTGATGAATTTACTTTGTACTCCATAACGATTAATTAATGGTACCTTTTTCAATTTTTTTCGATAAGGTAAGAACAATAAATATTTTAGGTAGTTCACATTAAATCTCGACAACGCAAAGTAAAAATTCCGTCAATGAATATTAGTGCTCGAAAACATATACCAAGCTTTTTTGGTGTATTTGTCACAAATTTGAAGTTTTTTTACCTATTTGTCATGTTTGAAAGTTTTTTTACCAATTTGTCATCTACCCCTCTTTTTTTTTACCAATCTGGCTATTTGGCCAGACGGGAAAACCGCGGGGCAAAGTTTTGCCCGGTGGTGAATTATGCAAAACTGAATGGGCGAAATTTCACCGAATGGGAATCATAGGGTGAAATGAAAGATATGGGTATTGAAGTATTGGACTGCCACTGTTGGGCCTAGGGTTTACTTAGAGTTTTGAGACCCCTATTTTCTCTCCTCTATATATACGTAACTCCTCATCATTTGAGGGAGGAGGCATAATTCCACGACACCACCCCAACACTACCTAAGCTAATAGATTAGTAGTAGATTAATATGCGAAAATTACACATTACAACCTTATAAAATTCCGTTTTTTTTAATTACAACCTTATAATTTTTTTTTTTCCAATTACTACCTAATAAAGCACTTTTCCTTAGCGATTGCTACCTTTAATGAATTCCGGTGGGTTAGTCAACTATTTTCCGACCTAAATTAGATTATGCCTAATTATGTGACCATTTTGCCCTTGACTCTATATACTCTTTCCCTAACCTTTATCTCTCTTACAACTCTTAAAAATTCATCCTCTCAATTGCTTCACTTTTCAATTCAATTTTGGCAGTCTTCAATTTTTTCATCCTCTCTCTATCGTTTCTACCTCTTCTTAATTTTCGCCATTAGTGACTGCAGTTTATTGTTGTGTACGAACAAGGTATGTAACCCTAATTCACGATTCTGTACTTTGCAAAACTTCTGGTAACCTAGAAATTAGGGCTTGGGGAAATGTAGGGTTTATCCTTAATTCCCTTTATTATTCGTCCAAGTGTTGCATTTTTTTTCCCTAATTCATGTGTGAATGAATACATTGACTGACGCATTTGCGTGAATTAAGCTAGCTCGTTGTTCATGAACCATTGTTGCTTAGAATTGACTGAATATGTAGGTAGAACGCTGGAAATTGGTGTTTGGTTGATGATTGGCACATTTGATTTTGTATACATTTTGGGTTTTCTTCTTGCAAGGAAAATGAATCCGGGCTCAAGTCGCAGCTATCGACGGTCGTCATATTCTACATCTGAACGTAGCTCATCATATAATTCCGAATTGAGGGTTTGTCGTTGTGGGTTTTCTCCTGTTGTTCGCACTTCATGGACGGAAAAAAATCCAGGTAGGAGGTTTGAGAGCTGTAAATTTTCCAATCGAAACAACAATCGTGATGGAAGCAACTATTTCAAATGGCTCGATGAGAATCAAACCACTTGGCAAGCACAGGTTATGAATGATCTTCTCAAGGAAAGGGAGTTATTGTATTGTAAAGTAGAAAATTTAGAGCACAAAATTGAAAGGCTTGAAGACGAAAGGAAAGAATTGCTTGTTGCGATTGAGAAAGCTAAGGTCGGGGTGTTGAGCAAGTTAGAGAATAGGGATATGTATAATAGTCCGATTTTAAGAGGCACCACAGTAGCCGTATATGTAATGGTATTCGTCTTCATGTTGTTTGTATACAAAGTTCTTCAGTAGGTAGTTTTGTAACTCTTCATATGACATCTTAGTTGGAATGTAATGACAATTTCTTTCTTTAAGTAATCACTTTCTGTTTGTCAACATTATTGAGTAACGTTTGCTTCTTCTTCACACTCCTTGTCAAGCTTATTGAACATTTATCATCGTCATTATAGACGAAAATTTCAGCAACTTGCAAGCATCAAATTTGCACATTTAGAGCCAATTTCACTTAGTAGCTTTAAAGCAAGCTCAATTCGTCAAAATACAATCCAAAGTACTTGTTCTCCAAATATTACAACTTCCCAAAGTCAGACTTACAAACTGTCAGTACTTGCAGTAGCATTTCAGTACATTACAGACATAAAACAACTTCTCAAACTGATGCTTAAATTAAATAGGTCCATTACAGATTGCTAGTAGTGTATTAAAGACATTAAAGACATTACAGACACATTAAAAATCCCACAGTGCAGATGTGCTTGCTTGTGACAGTAACTCTGTGAAGGAAGTGGCTTGCGTTTGTGTCGCACTTGCAGTTGGAGCCTGCTGAGTAGATGTTGGTGATGCTGCTGTAGTAGGCTGATTTGTCGTAGCGTCAACATTTTCAGCTCTGTTTTGCCTTTGTTCTCTCCTCTGAATTGCCCAGGCTGTTTGGAGAGGAGGTCTTCCACCTGGACGCCTTTCCGTGTTTGGAGGAGCTTGAGGGTTCTTACAAGTTCTCTTGTAATGACCTAACTGTCCACATCTGCTGCACTTGTTCTGTTTTTTCTGCCTCTTCACTCTACTGCCACGACCTTCATCAGCCTCCCTTCTTCTCTTCTTCTTGGAAGGCCTGCCAGTCATCTTCCTCATTGGAGGAGGGAGTGGTTGAGGTAAGCTCGAGTCCTCCCATTCATTAGAACCTGGCATGGGGGAGATGGCAGGATTGTAGGCTAGCATGTACCTGTCCTTAGTGTAGGCAAGGTCAACAAAATCAAATGGGTTTTGCCTTTGGAAAAGGATACAAGCCACTGCATGAGGACATGGTATGCCACTTAATTCCCAATGATAACAACTACAAGTTCTTTCATCCAGTTTAACCACCCAAGTCTGTCCTCTTTGCTCAACCTCAAACCTATCAACTCTACTTCTTCCAACATTACAAAACCTAGCATCTTTCTCTGCCCAAATGAGGTATCTTTTAACATATGGCATATAATCCTCATCCCACTTCTCTGCAGCCTCTCTTTTTTCACAATTTCTGTTCATAACGTACCTTCTTATCCACTCCAACATGGTCAGAATAGGTTTGTCTCTTACATCCTTCAACACAGAGTTAAAAGTCTCACACAAGTTGTTTAGGAGTAGATTACACTTACTAGAAGTTTTGAATGCATGCCTACACCAATGTTTAGGAGGGATTGCATTTAGGTACGACCAAGCCTCGGTTGAGATGCACTTCATCCCATTCATTTCATTGGTAAACTGAGTCTGAAATGACAAGTGCAAACAACAACAAAAACCAAAAAATGTTAGTTGACAGTACATTATAGAAGCAAAAGTTAATTGAAATGGACTGAATTTACCTTAGTTATGGATGTAGCAGCTCTCCAGAAACTGTCTTTATAGAGTTGCCCACTAAAGCTCTTCTTGAAGTTGGCCCATATGTGTCTGACACAGTACCTCACCTCCGCTTCTGGGGCCACAGTTTTAAGGGCCTCAACCAGTCCCTTCTGCCTGTCTGACATGAAGGTCAGACCTTTACCCTCAACCTTGTCTAAGTCATTGCATAGTAGTTCTAAAAACCAAGTCCAGATTTCTGTATTTTCCACTTCCACTATTGCCCATGCCACAGGAAATATGGTGTTGTTTCCATCCATTGCAACAGCTGCAAGACACATTCCAGAGTAAGGGCCTTTCAGATGACACCCATCCACACCTATAAAAGGCGTACATCCTCTTAGAAACCCCTCCTTACAAGGCTGGAGGCACGTGTACAGCCTCTTAAAAATTACTGGTGGCCTCTCTATATTGTCACACATCACCATGACAGTAGATCCTTCATTGTACTTCCTCAATGCTGCAGCATAATCCCATACCCTTGCATATTGGTCTTTACCATTACCATAAATGATAAGTTTGGCTCTACATCTTGCAAGCCAACAAGTCATGTAGGTAACATGAACCCCTAAATCCCTCATCACATGTTCCTTGAATGACTTCAGCTTCCAGTCCATGTTAGCCCTCCAAAATTCTATGTACTTCTCTGCCAAATACTCAGACCTCACTTTCCTATTGTAACTAGTCATCTTACAAGTGTGTTTAAGGTTTAATGACTTGATTTGGAATGTCTCTTCCCCCTTAAGCTTGGCAGCATACAATCTGAAGGGACATGGGTTTTTAACACCACAAATGCATGGCCCAAAATTTGACCTTTTCTTATTCCACACAGTTGCACTTATACCTACAGAATGTTGTCACTCTTTTACTACCATTGTGTTGGTAGTAGAAGTCGGAACCATTCTCCACACAATGATAAATAAGTGCCTTTCTAAGAATCTTATTACTCTCAAATTTTAAAGCTAACTTCAGAACAATCTTACCACCAAAGTCCTTCTGTGTGTTGAAAGTTGGCCCAGTGTCAACTTTGAAGACTTCTTAGCTCATCAGAATCATCTTCCCTTTCTTCAATACTCCCAACTTCTAAGTCATCCACCCCCCAAAGTTTTGTTTTTGACCCTTGGCCCTTCTCCACTTCTAAGAAACTCTCTACCCTTTCTAGAAGTTCATCATCTTCAGCCCTACCCTCACCAAAAGACCCCTCAAACAGCTCCTCGCTTTGTCCACCAGTCACAATGTCTTCCTCAACCCAGTCTGGGTCACTCGAAGCATCACTGTCTTCTGCTTCAGAGTCAGTGAAATCATCTTCGTCGTCCTCATCATCTTCACTTACCAGATCTGCCACAACCTTCTCTTTTTCTTTGTTTTTTGAGACCTCACCAGCTGCTTCCTTCTCTTTTTGTTTCTTTTTTGAGACCTCACTAGCTGCTCCCTTCTCTTTTTCTTTCTTTTTTGAGACCTCACCAGCTGCTCCCTTTCTTACTTCTTCAACTGGGTTGTTCCTCCCTTTGTAGCCTACTGTCCTCCTCCCCTTAACAGCTGTTGTTTTTTTTCTCCTAGGAACCCTGTCTTCCTCCTCACCAGTTTCCTTTTCTCCCACCACAGAGTCACTGAAAGCTTCAAATATTGTCACCTTCTTTGAACCACCTAAACCACTATCTTCCACATCATTTGAACCACCTAATTTCCCACTCTCTTTACCTCTACCAATATCCACCAAAGAAATCAGAACCTCAGCAACTTCAGGATCCCTTTCAAGCCCCCCCAGATCCTTCTTCTAAGACACCCTCACCAGTAACTATCCCTTCCCCATCTGAGTCAGCAAACTCAAGCAACCTTTTTGACCTTCTGGTTAACAGTTTCTCAGGTCTTGTCAATGAATTAGATGGAGGTAAAGGGTTCTGGGGTGTTAGTTTTGGTGGTAGATTAGTGGTTGAGTGAGATGGAATTGAAGAAGAGGTAGGTTCACAGGTGGGTAGGGTGTTATTATACCTAGGGTTTCTCCTCAAAGAGCCCCCACTAGTCAAACTTTGGGGAATCTTTTCCTTACTTTTTGTCCTACTATCACTTTTAGGATAAGAAGGAATCTCCATCCCATATCTTTTGTACAATTCTGCATTAAGGTTAGGATGAGCTCTCAAATTGGGTTTCTTCTCAAATGGGCTAGGAGATGTAGATGGGCTGATGTGATGTGTGTTCATGTCCACATTTGGTCTTTTGGTTCTAGGTAGAGATGAGCAACTAATTAATGAAGGTGTACTTGGTTCAACCAGATACACAGAAACTGTCTCCATTCTACATCTTGTCCTCAATAAAGATACAATATCTACCTCAGAAACTAGTAAAGTTTTGCCAATAGTCAAACTCCTACCATGCCTCATATACCAGATTTCATACTCCTTACCTTCCATTATACCATCAGCTATACTTTTCAAGAGCTGGACATTGAAACTAGTACTAGAAATACCACAATTGAGATGTAAAGCCCCCCTTCATACGTTGTCCTACCTTTCTTGTAGACAAAACTGCCACCAAACATCATCCGCAAGTTAACCGTGAATGGTTGAGTATCCATATCTACAAAAAAAAATGAATAGCAAAAGCAACATCAGCAGACATTAGGCTAAACAAAATCAACAACAAATTGGAGAAACCCTAAAAATTGAAATTATCTAATCGACAACCACATTTGGCTCTCAACATGCTAACGAACTACAATAACACTATAACTACACTTAATTCATATTAGAAAGACTAAAATTAAATGCAAATCTGGGTTTCGTGTGAAGAATCGATTCAAAACCCTAAATTAACGAAAAACCCCTAAACTAACAAAAAAACCCTAAATTAACACAGGATTTGAGGCTACTTACTTGCAGATATGTCATTCCCTTCAATTGCGCCAGAATTTGGTGTAGATTTTGGATTCATTTAGAAAATTAATTAGGGTTTGGTGGATGATGATTGAAGAGGAAAGGTACGGATGAGTGAGTAGTGTAAGAGGTGAGTAAAAGGGGTTAAAGGAGTAAAAAGAAAAGTTTAACTTTAAGGGTATTTTCGTCACTTAACAACTTCGCTAAAGGAAAATAGTTGACTAACCCACCGGAATTCATTAAAGGTAGCAATCGCTAAGGAAAAGTGCTTTATTAGGTAGTAATTGAAAAAAAAAATTATAAGGTTGTAATTAAAAAAAACGGAATTTTATAAGGTTGTAATGTGTAATTTTCGCGATTAATATTAATTGATTACTATTAGTTTTTTAGTAGATTAATTAGTAGGGAGATTTTTGGAGGGTGACAATCCAAAAATCTCCACTTATTATTAGATCTAATTAATTAGTGTAAAGACTCCGTCTTTTTTATATTCAAGTTTTTATTGAAGATTCTTGGAGATTTTCAAGGGGTTAGTGACAGATCCATTGTCATCTTCATCAAGTTTCTCCTTATTATTATTATTATTATCGTTTTCCTCCATAGTCGGTATATTTCTCTTCCTCTCCCTAATCTCTAGTTAGATTTAATTTCGTTCTAGATTTAATCTCTCGTCTAGATTTAATTTAATTATTGTTTTCTTTAGATTTAATTGTTATGCTTGTTTAGTTGATTTCTCCTTAATTATCGTTTTATTAGTTTCCATTATGCATTGTGAGTAGATTTCTTGTTAGGGGTTTAGGGAGGAAGATCTTGGGTAATTTGAATTGAAGGATGTTGGTGGGTTGTTTGCTTGTTGATTTATCAAGTTTGAGTTTTTGTGTCTTTGTTGACTTAGACCGGCCGGCTAGATCGACCTTGATTCACTTTTATCAATATGGGGAAACTTGGGGTAGGAGTTACCTTGACTTGAGACTTACCATTTTTCGTTGCGAAAGCGGGATCTAGATAAGTTGGGTGAAGGAACCGAAAGGTGGCATTCTCCCTTTATCGACTTTGTGACTAAAACTCGATTCCGAGACTCTTAGACCCCAATTTCCGATTTCCGACTCCCCCTAACACCTTTTCCTTATTAGATTATCTTTTCGTAGTTTATAGCTTTTAGTGTAGACCTAATCCAAAAACCCCAAAAATAGACTCCAAACACTTTTTGACCTTGACTTGACTGACCTTACCTAGCCCGTCCCTGAGGATCGATCCCGACTTGCCGCTACTACGTAGTAGTTAGTTGGAGTTTATAAATACTGTTTGATCGTGTTAGATAGGCGACAATCTGACGTGCATCACTACTCGATCGAGTAGCACCCCAAAAACCGTGCAGTAGGCCCTTCAAAGGTTCACTCGATCGAGTCCTTGCTATGACTCGGTCGAGTGGGTCCCTTTGTTCAAGAGGTTCAAGCATCGTTCGAGCCTCGTCATTTTTTTTACGACCTTGGTCGTCGCGTGCAAAGTCAATCACGTGATCCCTTTTTCAAAACTCGTGCATCTCATTCTATTTTCACTTTCCTTACGACTTTGATTAATGTCTTTCACGATTAGTTTTGTGTTGACGACTCCTTAGTCGTATCCGACACATGACTAATCTAGACGCCAATTTTTCGATGCGATAAGTCGGGACAAGGCATTGAGATCCGGGATCAAGCTAGCACCACGTTTAGGTCCCATACGCGAGCGCGTGTTAAAATCTTCGTCCTCCGTTTAATGCACAATATAATGTGTATTTAATCGAAGTTCGTCCATTTATTCAACTCACGGTCTAGCTTATATTTACTATATACGGGTCCGTTTATAGTTAGTATTCGTCGCTTTTAATTCAATCATTCTATTATTTGTTCGTTATCTTTGTTTTGGCCGGGTTGTATTTCCGCCCGTGTATATTGTATTTATTACGAGTTTTGTTTATTTTTCGATGTTTATCGTTTTATAAATGAACCTCGCATGCTAAATAATTCGACCCTAATTTTGATGCATTAAAATGACGTAACTCACATATAATTCGCATGCTTAGCCGAAACGTTGTTTGCATATCATTTAGTCATTTTACTAGCGCGCGTACACGAACACGAACGATGTCTTAGTAGAGGCCGCTAAGTGCGAGCGGAGTTGGGTGTTCTTAGTGGGCTTCCCAACACGTACCCTCACCCCTTACTCAGAACCTCGGTTTCCGGATGTCCGAAACCGTTGGCGCACGAGAGTCATTCAATACACGGTAACCGGTAGTGACGGTATCGGTATCGCAATGCAAAGGGACGAGCCCCATAAAAATCAAAAGAGGGGGAAGTGGTGCAAGGCCACAGGTAAGTTGTTTCTAATTATTAAAGTTTTCACCTTTCTAAATCCGTATACTAAAGTTGGATATAATTCATGATCTAATAAAATCACCAATGCGTTTATGTTACTTGCAGGTGCCACAAGGATTTGGAGTTCTTTTTGACGACCAAGGAAATGCTAACGGCCCAGTTAGGGAGACTAACGGCCTACCATCAGCCACTTTTCAGCATCCTAACAGCAGCCTACCATTAGATGTTTGATAACAGCAAAATTTAAGTTATTTTGATTTTTGAAGCAATCTTGATCAAAAAGGCTTGAGACAATCAAGAAGGTCGTCTCATTAATCTACTCAGATATTGTATTGTTTAACATCTCTTACTAAGTGACATTATATGATGTTTAATGTATTTGCAGCATTATGCCTATTGTAAGACTTAGTTTCATGTATATAGAACATTCCTCAATCGTTCTCCGTTCATCTATTTGGAACTTCGCTCGAATTTATAATGTGGTTCGCTCGTATGTATATTGAAGTTTTCCTAAATTCTTCTATTTGATACGTTGTTCAATTATATGGTAGGAAACGAATCATAAACCCGAACTTGATCTGAAACTCAAATTTAAGACCCGAGTTTTATCCATGTTCGGATTGACTAGGCCGAACCCGAACGATCCAGACCGGTAAGAAATGAATCAATATTCCTATAAAGTTGAAAATAACAAACACAAAAATGATCTGAACCCAAAAGATCTGACTCGACCCGAAAAATTACCCGATCCGAAGTCGACCCAACCTGACCTCGACTCAGTTGACCTGTCTGTCATGTCTGCGATTCAATCATCCAAATCAAACAACATTCGATCCATGATTGTATTGCATAAAGCTGAATTTTACCATTTCGAATATTTCTGAATTGGATGAATATGCGTAAACAAATTTGTTCTCGATTAGAAATAAATCAATTGTAATAAAATATTAGGAAATTCCAAGAAGAAAATACTGTAATAGAATTAAAAGATACTGTACTCCGTATTAACGGAATAATTGTATTAAATTGAAAAAAGAAATGAGGGATGTGTAGAAAAATAATGGGGCCCATAAGAGCAACTCAAATAGTTTACTAAAAGGACTTGCTTGCAATTATTATAAATTGTCAAGCAAGTTGCTTACTATTGGAGCACTATAAAAATACCATGCTTGAAAGCAATTGTAGCTGGGTAAAGCTACCAGCTTTAAATTAGGTGGCTTGATTTTCATTGGATGATAGAAATATTGTGGGACCCTAGAAACTACAAAACCTTGTTGCTCACCATTGGATTATTATGTAGGTACAAAACATTGTAGCTTGAAAAATTGACATGACAATGTAGACTACAAAGGTTATTGGACTTGCTCTAATTCACCAATGCAAAGGGAAGTTAACCGGCAATTATGGGTATCAAAAAAGGGGAGTGCAAAAGCATAGAAATGACCCACAAAGTTTAGTTTTTTATGGGTTAAAAGGAGGTTGAGAGTAATATGGGAAGGATCACAATAATTTGTGTTATTTTTGTTAAATTTTCCTAAACTATACTCTTTAAATCTTAACTTAAGATGACTTATTAATTAGCAGTTGTTACTTCTACCTGTTGTAGATTTTTAGTAGATGGGAAGAATAATGGACCTAGCTAGGCCTCAGAGTATAAGACCGCACAATTTCAAAAATCCGTTGTGCATAGTTACTTTCTCGTTAACCAATCGCTCACATTTAAATAGCTATGGTCACGTCTTCAATATACTTAGGCTCGAGGGTTAATTTCATGGTTGCAGTATTCAATACTTCGTATTAAGTAGGAGGGGAAGTTTAAGATGTTACTCCGTACTTTGTACTAATTCTGTATCACCATTACTCCATACATCTTGATTTAAGCAAATTGGTAACATACCACAATAGGGTTATTTTTCATCTGTTTTATTTGTTTGTCTTTCCAACTTTGCTTCACAATTAATATAAAACAAACAAATGAATAAAACCCAAGCAGTAGTATTCATGTACATAACTTATGCCTGTCATGGCAGGCAACACGACTACAAACATATCAACTAACCAAAATGATTATCGTTTAAACGTAAATGACGCAGTTTACATGGAATGACCTCGCGATTTTTAGGAGCTAAAAAAATTACTACAATACTAGAAATTAAAGTTTAACAAAAACCAGAAGCCAATATGCAAAACTGATTCATTAGTTCTAGTAGCTGTACTTACATTTTTGTCCTCGTAACATCGTAGAATTATCAATATTGCTTGCTGCCTATCTCAAGAACTACAAAATAAACAGAGAAAACCCAGAAAAAAAAACAGGGCAGCTAACAAACATCAAGAACTGCTGCGACTAAGAAGACCTCGTTATGATTACAAGAGCAAAACCCTCCATGATTGGACGACTTACACCCACACTCGTCCCACTTCTTCAACCTCTGTTGTCTCCTTCTCTTCCTCATCTCTTCCTTCGAAACCATCTTTGTTAACTCCGGAACCACCAACTTGATTTCCACCTCCAAAGCCGGAGGCTTCAGACACCATTCCTCATCACACTCTGTCTCATCATTTCTCGTCATAAAAACCCGTCTCTGAATCTCCATGTTTGGTGCCTCCAAAACATTCTTCCAGGGGATCTCTGTTCGCGCCACCAGTTTAGAGCTGCTCGTTTTTCCTAAGAAATTAGGCTTCGTGCTTCTCCATCTTATTTCAAACACGATTTTTTCGTCTTTGAGGTCGGAGATTGAAGTCTCAGCTCCATTGCACTCCAAGGAAAACTTTTCATCCCATAGAAAATAACTATCATCTTTCTTGGAAGAAATTATTTCTCTGGTGTTGAGTTGAATTCTTTTGTTTTTCCCAACGGAAAGATAGCATCGCGTAAACAGAGCGCCTTGTCGCTTTGTTGCGATGTTTTTCGCTCCCAGGATGCTTAATTCACATTTAACAGAGGAGGATTCAGCCATGATGTTTATGATGAATTTATGGAGAGAATATATGTTTATGACTTATCTTGGTGTTTTGGTGTGTTTGCTATAAGCCTATAATGATATGCAGCATATGTATATATAGCAGAGTAAAGGTGCTTTGTTATACACTTGTGTCTTTTAGTTGCACTCTTTTTTTTAACAATTTTTCTAATGTGGGTCACTAATACAATTAACATCTTAATTAAAGCAAAATTCAAGATGATATTGCCTAAGTATAGTAAATATAAATTAACATTTTAATTTCTCATGATAATATCAATATAAATTTTGCTTTAATTATGATGTTAATGTGAGTCAAGCCAGTCAATTACAGGATTATACAACCAGTTGTACATAGCTCTATGTACAACTGGTTTTAAGATTTTGAGCTTTATCACAAAGATTTCGAGCTTTGCTGTAAACTTTCTGAGCTTTAATGTAAAGTTGTCGATTTAAATTACATAAATGTTTAAGCTCAAAAACTTACAACTCAGCTCATGAACTTTTATAAGCTCAATAAATATACACAATAGCTCAAAAACTTTGCCTTAATTGTACAATACTATTGTACAACCAGGTGTATAATACTATTAGTGGACGGAAAATAGGATTATACACCTGGTTGTACAATAGCATTGTACACTAGGTGTATATTTATTGAGCTTATAAAAATTTCTGAGCAGAGTTGGAAGTTTTTGAGCTAAAATATTTATGTGAATTAAATCGACAACTTTATATTAAAACTCAGAAAATTTACCGCAGAACTCGAAATCTTTGTAATAAAGCTCAAAATCTTCTAATTGTTAGTGGACACCCTTTAGAAAAATCGTTTTTTTTATTTATCCTTAGTACAAGACAATCTTGTGGCGGGTATACTAGATATCAACCATTGTGCTGTTGTGTTCATTAATTTTAAATTAGATTCTGAGCATGATTAGTGTTGAGTGGATTATGATTTACTTGGAATGTGTAGACATGGGAAGTATGGGAAGTGATACTTTATGACATTATTGAAGTTCAGTTACCGCTTCTAAATTATGAAGAGCTCAAGTATAGAAATGACCCCTTGGAGTAAGTTGCCTTTCTTGATCACCCATTGACTCAAGTTGACTCGCAAAATGTTGATTTGTGGGAATTGGGGCTCGTGGGAGTTGGACTGAATCCACCTCACACAGTTACACATAAAGGGATGACAACGGGTCCAGGATTCTGCTCAGATCCTCCGGGTCTTATCTTAACGGGCCGGATACGGGTTCTAATTTTTTGGACCCTGTGGATACGGGTCGGGTATGGGTCCTTCAAAAATATTTCGGGTCCGGGCCCTAAAAGTTAGACCCGGACCCGACCCTTGGACCCGTATAAAAAATAAAAAATATATGTATTCCCATATTTGTGTAATGCAACAAAGTAAGAATAAGCAAAAGAAAGGGCATTGATTTGCAAAAAAAACTTATATTTGAGATAGAAATATGTCATTGAAGCTACCGTAAGTTAACTTTGTAGGTTTACTTGTATAGGGAGTGTTATTTAGTTTCTTTGCAAGATGCAACCCAAAGCCATGAACTCACAGCGGCCTTAAGGTCTTTAAAGTTTGGAGTGAGCGATTTTAATTTGACTTTTTAAATGTCGGGTTATCGTACATATTATACATATTAAATTGTCGTGCATAAGACCCGTGACGGACCCGGACCCTACCCGTACCCGTAAGGGTCTAAAATTTCCGGACCCTTAAGGGTCCGGGTCGGGTCCGGGTCCAACTTGTAAAACACGGGTCCGGCCGTCCGGGTCCGGGTCTTGGTCTTGTCGGACCCGACCCATACCCTACCCGTTGCCATCCCTAGTCACACATGCTAAATGGATTAATCTGATTGCGTTTAGGCTGGGTCATTTAATTTTTTTGTATCAATTTCTGGTGACCTGTTATGACCATTCAGGGTTTGGATCAATCGGGGATACAAGATGGAATAATCTTATGATTCTATAGATATTTAGTTTTCGATATTAGATAAAGTCATAATACAATATTATTTTCTACGGTTTATTTAAATGATAAACGTATAATGTATTCCCTCATTATGATATAACGATATCTCGACATATCTCCAAATATACCAACAGAGTCACTTTGAACTAGTCATTATTGTGGCAGTGTTAGAACACTGAACACTTTTATTAAACTCCTTACTAATTTGACTAATGTAGAATATTTTTAAAAATGATTTGTTTTGTTATGAAATATTCTAGCTAGAATCAAAAAAATTCTTAAGGAAACTCTTACCCAGTTGAGTTTACCACCTACATGATATATATTCACCATTTATTCATTCGTTTCAGTTATTTGTTACTTCCTGCGATTTTTAATTATCTTCCCCTTTGATTTTTGGGTGAAAAATAAGGTTGTGGGGATGTGTTGCAAGAGAAAAAGGATAAGAGAGAAATATAAGAGAAATTTTAGACCACATGTTAATGACCTAAAATAGAAATAGAAAAGAAATGATGTTTCGGTCCAATAAAAAAACAAGAAAGATAAATAAAAATCGGAGAGAGTATTTTTTAATTAAAATAATCTTCGTAAATAATACAAATGCAGGTGTGAATTAAATGGAATGATGGATAGTGGGAGGTAGAAATAGAGGGAGGAGCCGCCCACTATTCAGATTCTAAAATAACTATCGGATCTTCTCGGCATCATTTACTATTAAGTGTTTGATTAGTGGGTGTTAGCCCTGTTAGGGTGATTATTAAGATTATAAAATGGGTGGAATAGCCTGAAGATTAGACCAAGAGTTGTTAAATAATGAGATTAATCAATTTTATATGATTATAATGACAATAAGACTTTGCTTTCCAACTCAAATTCCATACTTTCATCTATACCTCATTTCTTTACTTATTTTGTTGATTATTACGATACTTATCTGAATCTTGGGGATTTGATCGACTTTCTTTCGACCCAACAAGTCTTCCTTGTCACGGGCATATCCATCACAAGCTTGTAATAGGTCAAATAATGACAGGTCGACGCTTGCGACGAATATGTCCGTCACACACACCTTTTGTAGGCGTAGATTTCAGTAGCCTCACTTTATAAACTTCCATAATACTATAAGGAGTTAAAGTCGGGTGAAGTTTTATACTGGTCTGAAAGCGAAAATATTGTAAATGCTTTATATACTACTCCGTAAATTTTTACAAACAAGACGGTAGAGTCAATACTAATTTCAATCTAGCGAAGTTTGAGTTGAAAAAGCTGAGTTTTGTTATCACGGTAGTAGGAGAAGTAGGGAGAGAAGAAGGTAAGATCTTATCTAGAAACATAAACAGAAGTTGTGTCGCGACAAGAACGTCACTGTCCCAAAGTTGATTTATGCACAACAAACCGTAACTCCAGTGTAGGTGGAGAACGAGTGAATACAGTCAAGAACGTTTGCCAAAAATTAAACCGAGAATAGAGAGAAGGAAGCTAGATATCTGAGAATGTATGTTTTTTTTGTGTCGGAAGTGAAGGAAAGGGCAGATTATATAGTGGAGCAAGTGATCCCAAAGCCCGGCCTGGCATGGCCCGGCTCGGCGCTCGCGTGCGTGTGTGGTGCACGTAGTCTCCACTTGTACACATCTAGTAAGACATTTTAGTAGGTCATATATAAACAAGTCAATGAAGCATTAAATGTTCCATGTGTGATAGTTAATACCAAAGATGTACTTCTTTTGAAGCATTTAACTCTAACAATCCCCCACATGATTCAAAAGAAGAAAAAGAAGGAGAAATTATTGGCAAACGGAGATTTAGTGTTTAGATGTTCAGTGTCTTGTGGACTTTAACTGACACCCAGTGCATACAAAAACCTAGAACCATCATTTAGAGGTGGATCGAAGCCTTTAACCTCCTAATGATTTTGGTAGAAGGTTAGTTGCGCACTTACCATACTCAAATCAGGGCTAGTATTTGCACCATCCATGAACTCATCATGAACGCCAACTGTGCATCGTACGTATTTTTACTTGAACTTCCCAAGTGCTCTCCAAATGAATCCTGGTAATTCATGAATGCCTCTAGAGTTCCTAAAGCTTAAGGATCTCTTGGGGTTTAGAGCAATAATCCTCACATTCACATAGGTAAATTCATCAGGTTTGACTGTCACAAACCATCCGTTTAGGACTATGAATTTATTAAGAGCCGAGGCTCAACCTTAAAACACAAGACAGTAAATCTCAAAAAAAAACATATGTCACGTAAACAAGTTACAAAAGGAAATGGTTGTGACATTATAACTCGAGTTCTATGTGACTTCGTTTGACCGCATTTGACCTTAACTGAGCTAAGTTGGGTATCAATCACAGTTTACTCCTTTACAGGCTTTAAACCCATTTCCTGTGCTGTCTCCAGCACCATCTTTCTACCAAGACTTTTGGTGAAAGGATCCACTATGTTCCTCTTGGATCTTACAAATTCAATTGAAATCACATTTTCTCTGATCAGATTCCTCACTATTTCATGCCTTAGGTGTATGTGTCTCATTTTCCCATTGTATGTTTGACTGTGAGCTACCCCAATTGCAGCTTGATTGTCACAATGCATGGAGACCGATGGAGTCGGCTTCCCCCACAATGGAATGTCGGCTAGCAGACTCCTAAGCTACTCTGCTTTCTGTCTTGCCAATTCTAAAGCAATAAATACAGATTCCATTGTCGATTTGACAATGCAAGTTTGTTTAGACGATTTCCATGAAATAGCACCACTAGCAAGTGTAAACACATAACCACTAGTAGATAAAATATCAGGAGAATCGGCCATCCAATTTGCATCAGCATAACCTTCTAGAACAGCAGGTGTCCAATCAAAATGTAAACCCCAATCAATAGTACCCCTTAAGTATCTCAACAAACGAATAAGGGCCGTCCAATGGTCTTGTCCAGGGTTGTGAGTGTACCTACTTAGCCTGCTTACTGCGTAGGCAATATCAGGTCTGGTATAATTCATGAGGTACATGACACTACCTATAATTTTGGCATATTCCTCTTGACCCACACTGTTTCCGAGGTTTTTAGCCAAATGTATACTAGAGTCATAGGGTGAGGACACGGGTGGACTATCAAACTGATTGAACTTTCTCAGAATTTTTTCTGTGTAGTGAGATTGACTCAAACATAATCCTGTTTTAGTTCTAGTAATTTTCACCCTAAGAAGGACATTGGCCTCCCCTAAGTCTTTCATATCAAAACACGAATTTAGAAAATTCTTGGTAGCGTTTACCACATGCATGTTGGTTCCAAATATGAGCATATCATCCACATACAAACATATTATCACACAACCAGAATCATCATATTTAGAATACACACATGCATCAGAATCGTTTACCGTGAAACCATTAGATCTGATAGTTTTGTCAAATTTGTCATACCATTGCTTTAGTGCCTGTTTCAGACCGTACAAGGACCTGATGAGCCTGCATACCTTGTTCTCTTGACCAGGAGCCAAAAAATCTTCTGGTTGTTTCATGTAGATCTCTTCATCTAGATCGTCATTTAGAAATGCAGTCTTTACATCCATCTGATGAATGACTAAATCATGTATAGAGGCAAGTGCAATTAGAGCTCTAATGGTAAACACTTTAGTAACAGGTGAGTAAGTATCAAAGAAATCCAAACCTTTCGTTTGACGATTACCACATACAACAAGTCTGGCGTAAATTTATTAACTGAGCCATCAAGTTTGAGTTTCTTTTTAAACATCCACTTATTACTTAGGGGTTTACAACCCCTAGATAAATCTGTTAACACCCAAGTGTTGTTATTCATAATAGACTCTATTTCACTATTAATGGCTTGAAACCAAAAAGTGGAATCAATGGAACTCATAGCCTCTTTATAAGTTCTAGGATCTGATTCGAGCATAAAAACATTTACGCCAAAATTTGATGCGTGTCGTTTTCGCAGTCAAAATTAAATTTATAAACACTACTAACTCTACGGTAGATAGGGTAAGTAGATCCCACAGAGACTGACGTTATTATCTAAGATGATTTATTATTTAATAGTAATAATATATATAAGGGGGGTTTTGTTGGTTTTGAAAATAATAATAATAATAATAAAGTAAAAAACATAATAATAAATAAATAAAATTAATCATAACAATATTCGAGACATGCAATATATTATATAGTCGGGTTAATCATCGATTCAATTAATTAGACTCAAATAGATCGGTAACCAGTTAATCCCATGAACGCACGCAAATTACCAGTTTTATCGTTTTGACTCGTTAAACCCCGTGAACGCACGCAAGTTTAATCCTAACCAAATTTATCAAATTAACCATGAACGCACGAATTAACTTAACAAATTCAGTTGCATTAAGAACATCAATCAATTGAATTATATAAAACCAGAACGCTGCAATTAAATATAACTCAATTATCATACAAAATTCTAGCACTCAAATTAGACCAGAACGCTGCAACCTAATTTAAAACACTATTAATTTAACAATCGACTCATGTAAATAATCTAGGTGATCAAGCTAAATTAATAAACATGAAAACAACAGTCAAATCGTGAATTTCATACAAATATCAAAGTACTAATTAAATATTAAAACAATAACATAATCTCATAACTCATTGACAATAATCAATACATTACATGTTCGAATAACTGAAAGATTAAACTAAGTAACTAATTAAACGATAAATAAACTAAATAAGATAGATAGATACAACCGTTAGATAAATTAGGAGTTGAATTGATCGCGTCCCGCATTACAATCCGGTTGAATTTGTACCGGCCTTGGCCATGAAGGTCAAGGCCTTCGCCCTATTCCTACGTACTCCTTTACGTGTGCTCCTCCTTGTTCTCCTCTTTTTTTTGTTCTCAAGCCCTAATGCCTTCTTTTATAGTGTTGAATTTGGTCTTAGTGAATTTATTTCTTTCCTTAATTAATTGATCTGCTCTTCCAATTCAACATCTTCTTCTTTCCTTTTTACACCCGATTTTCTTTTCTTATTTTTCCATAATGGGCTAATGGTTTCAAACTTGATTTCGACCCCATTAGATGATGGAATTAGACCTGTAAACATACATACGATTTTAGTAGTCTTTTCCATGTATCCATATTAAATAATTAAAATATATATTAAATACCCAATTTAGCACCAAAAAATAATATAAGGCCGATAGTATGTCAAGTTACTAAAGTTATAACGTTTAGCTCAAATAATACAAAGACGACATAGAAAATATAATATTAAAGGGGTAAAAATACGCATAAATATCGACTTATCAAACATACTCATCAACTAGACTCGTTTCGGCAAGAAAAACGGTCACAAAATCTGGACCAAAATTGGTTTCGGTCCTGGAGCGTTTGCTCCTTCGAGGCTCCTCGGGAACTACTGCAGGAGGAGAAGAACGTGTTGTAACAACAGGTGCCAAAGAGTTAGTTTTCATAGGAAAAATATGCTCAAAAAATTATGCATCTCTAGATTCCTTTATGGCCCCAAAACCGGACGAATCTTTAAGAATGAAGCGATAAGCGGCACTATTCATGGCATGCCCAATAAAAATACCGTTTACGGTTTTTGGTCCAATTTTGTTCCTTTGGAAAGTTGGAATCCCGATCTTCGCCAGACACCCCCACACTTTGAGATATTAGAGGTTGAGCTTGTATCCTTTCCACAGTTCATAAGGAGTCTTACCTGTTTTCTTATGAGGTACACGATTCAGAACATGACATGCATAAAGAACTGCTTCACCCCACATATTAGAAGGCATTCCAGAACTCAACAACATTGCATTCATCATATTCTTAAGAGATCGGTTTTTGCGTTCGGCAACACCGTTTTGTTGGGGTGATGATAAGTGTGTTTTGTAGTGCTATTTTACTTGTGTTTGGTCCCGGTTTCTCTTGTGAGATTGCTCTTTGGAGCAGTTTCTAGGCTACTTACGCTTCTTCTAGTTTGTATTAGGTTCCTAAGACCAATCACGGAGAATTGGAACGATTCTGACTCGTTTCCGACACATTTGGAGCCAACGAAGAGACTCAATCCCGAGCCCTTGGGACCCATTCCTGAGGCCTCTAGACTCGATCTCGAGCACTGAGAATCGATGAGAAGCCTATGAAGAGCAAGTAGGGACCTAAGAGATCATATTTGAGGCCTACAAGACCCATCCCGGTCGGGATGAGGGCCATCACGATCGGGATGAAGAGTGCAAGCAAGACAGACCTACTGGAGCCTCTTTCTGACCGAGAAGAAGGCCTTCCCAGCCGGGATGGGTCCCTTCCAGACCGGGATCATCCCTTCCCGGCCGGGATGGGCCCAGCACAGCCCCGTGTTCTTCTTTTCTTCTCCTTTGCTCGTGAACCCTTATAAATGCCCTCCCTATGTATTGTTTAAGCACCATACACTATCTTATGAAACCCTAGGCATACTTTAGACTAATTTACCTTAGATTAGTGTAGATTAGCTTAATCTTAGTTTAATCTTTCCTTAATCTTAGTTTAATCCTTGTATTATTGGAATTCTTGAAGATCTCTACCAAGATTGACAACCTTGGTAGATGTATTTGGGTTTTCAATTTTATGCAAGTTTTCATTCTTCCATTCATCTTCTAGTTTGGTATAATCTCTTTTCTCCCTTCTCTTTATCTTTTATTGTTATTAAAGTTTCATTCTTTATCTTTTGTTCATTGTTCCTTGTTAGTTCTCCTTCATGAATGTGATTGTTCTTGTGTTGGATTCTCATGTTTGTATTGGTTTTTCATTAGATATGTGTGAGTATCTCTTGCTAGGATTATTAGGGGAATTGGGTGTCTTAATGGGTGATTAAGGGTGTGTGTAGATTGTTGGTGGAAGTTTGGGTTGCTTCCTAATTGTATGCATGGACCATGTTTGATGAAATGCTTGAATGACTTGTAGTTGCAAATGCTTGTTTTTCTTGCCTTCCTTCTTGTGGCCTTGTATGTTACTAGGATGGGTTCTTGCGCGAGAGCGAGGAACCTCTAGGTCGGTTTAAGTAGCGAGAGCCCGGACTATACCTAGATAGCTCGACTACCCCTTCATTCTTGTTTTCCATTGATCATCCCATCACCCTTGAACCCGACCTAATCCTAGTTCTTTTCCTATTTGTTTTCCTCTTCTTCTTAGCTATTATTCCTTTAGTTAGTTGAATCCTTTAGCCTTAGTTGTCGTACCTAGTTCGTCCCTAGTCATAGTTTATTCCCTTCTTATCGTTCTAGCTTAGTTTAGCCTTGAGACCTAGTCAAGTCCTTAGGAGAAACTTAGTCAAAACCCTCTTTACTGTCCTCGTGGACTCGACCCGACTTACCCTATCTACCAAGTTAGGATTAGTTGGATATTATTTGATCGGTAGGACCCACGGCAAGTCCACCCATCAATTTGGCGCCGTTGCCGGGGACGGTGCTAGTTTAGACTTTGTTTACCTATTTACTTGACTTTGTCTTTGTGTTTGTATTTTTCTTTGTTTTTCTTTGCTTCTTGTGGGTGTGAAGTTTATTTCCTTCTTGTCTAGTGCCCAAAAAGCGCTAGACTTCTCACGTTTGCTCCTAGTCCACAGTTTTTGCCTAAAGGTGGTGACCATCCTCTTCCATATAACTCAGAGCCGCTTTAACGAACGGTTGCTAGATTGAGAGGTTTCCAACCGGGTACAAGCCAAGATTTCAAGCAAAACCTGAGGTTTGATCTAAACTCCCCATCCATAGAAGCCACCATGAGCTACTCCTCTCCCTCTATGAATCAAGAACATGACATGATGTCTCCCTACTATTATCAAGCTTCATCGGGTAATCAAGAAACCCGTGTAGGTATGAGCTTCAAGGATATGGAAACGGCTTCCATCAAGTGAGTGCTTATCAACCTTGTGATCGTGGTGGTTATTACTCAAATTACCATCATGAACCCACCATGCCTCATCATATTTCTCCTTATGGAAGCCAATTTCCCTAAAACCCACCATATTACCAACCACCTCAACTTCACTACCAACAATATGATGCCCCACCCCTTGGGCATCATCAAGATTTTCAAGGAGCTTTACAAGACCCCAATGACCAAATGCCCAACTTGGAGTTATTTCAATCGATTCTTCAATTTCAAAAGAGCCAACAAGAAATGGCCATCCAAATGCAAAAAGATCAAGGTGAATTCATGGCCCAATATTGAAGGGAAAATGAGGCAATGGATGCTCGATTAAATGCGTTATCGGTTAAAACCGTAATATTTTTAACCCGAACGTCACAACTCGACGAAGGGTGCTCACTTGAGCAAGGGGAGCAACCCAATCATGAAGCCGCCGATGAGACTTGCTATGAAGAACCTCAATTGTCTACCCAAGACGAGACGAATGAGGAAATGACCCTTGATGAAGGCATTGTTGGCGAAAAATTGGAGGAGGTTAGTGAGTTGAATGAGGTGGTACAAGTTGTGAAGTCATTGGGTGAAAATGATGAGCCCAAGTTGCCCTTGTGTGAAAATGTGGAAGAACATCATGAGCCTCTTCCAAGTGAGCGAAGCAATGGTTTGGAAGAGATTGAAACCGCCGGAAGAAGTTTCAACTCTCCCCTCCAAGATGATGTGAGGCCAAATGATGTTTGGAGACTTGAAGATGGGGAACCACAACTTGAGGAAGATATGAGGATATACAACAAGAAAGTAGGGCCAAAACCGTTTTTTGTACCTCATGTTAAGTATATGAAGCTTGCTTGTGTTTGGAGGCGATGCTTAGGGAGGAAGAGGTCGATAAAGCTTGTTGGATGGAAAGACCCCGTAGACCACAGGAAAGATGACATTGGGTCTTTAGGTGACTACTTCTTGCTTCCGACTTGGAGTCTTTGGAGGATAGCTTGGCTCGGGCACTCTTTGATCCTTCATTACGATGTGGCTCGAGCATTTGACTTGCTCCTCCGATCCCTTGATGGCTATGGCTAGGAATGAAGAGTCCACCATCCTAGGTTTGACGGAGTTCCTCAAGAACCGTCATGTTGTATATTCCCCTTTCCCTCTTCTTTTGAGTTTTTATGATTGTAATTGTGTTATTTGTGAATTTGTATCTAGTATTTGTGTGTTTTGTGGAATTCTTGTCATTTGGTATTTTTGATGAGCGATGTGAGGGAGGGATCTTTGATGGATGTTTTGAGCTTATTTGATAGGTGTGAAGTGAAGATGAAGTTTTGAGAAGAGTAGTTGATGATAAAAGCTTGGTGGAGGAAGTCGGTTTATGAGCTTAGTGCAAGCTCTTGGGGACGGGATTTCTATCCCGTGCTTGGTAATGTTCTTAGGGTGGAAGGTTTTGGTGAATGAAGGATTTAAGGCACAAGATAAAGGCTCTAAGGCACGAGAAGCAAGCCGTCACGACCGGGAAGCAAGCCTTCCCGCCCGGGATGGGCTGCGCTGAAAAGGATGCCCTCTGTTGACTCATCCCGCCCGAGATTGACTTGTCCCCGCCTAGGATGATCTCTTCCCGACCGGGATGGGGCCGTCTCGGCCGGGAAGGAACCATGCAAGCCTCATTCGCTTTCCTTTCTTCATTTAAGCCCCACCCCACCTCTTTATACCTCCTCCCAACCTCCCTACTCACCCTTGCCACTATCATTTCACCCTTACACTTCATATTTACACCTTCATCTCATCTTCTCTTCACTATACACCGAGTTTCCCCTCAAATCCCACCCTCATTACTCCAATACATGCCCGATACTCGTACTTGGAGCTACATCTAGGAAGAAGAGGAACATCTATGATGAAGACAAGCAAAGTGCCGATAATGACCATTGAGACAATGGAGATTATTGAGTTGCTAACCTTTGGTAAGGCGACTCTCATTTCTTTTCCGTCTTTTATTTGCTTAGTCTTCCCTTATTCCCCCTTCCTTTTACCTTTTGGTATCGTGGTGGCCCTCGGGGCCTTGGTTGTTTTTTTCTCCCAATTTTCGATGGTGTGACTACATCGAGAGTCATTTCAAAAATCCAAATTTAAAGTCTTTCCACCTTTTATTTATTTTCATTTTCTTTTGGTAGAATTTAGTCGGATTTAGGCGGAATCCGGGCTAGGTGACTTGATAACACCTAGCCCTCCCCTCCCATTTCATTTTATTTTCTTCTTTTTATTTCTTCCCCCATCCATATCTTTTCTTGTCTCGGCCCTTGGTGAATTGATTACACCCTGGCCGGTCACATTCTACCCTTTCTTCATTTTCATTTTCGATTTTTAGCTTTATTTTTTATTTTTTTCTCTTCTTTTTAGTGTCTCCACACACTACCGATCGAGCATGAGAACATTGCTCGGTTTAAGTGCGGGGGAGCGATATATTAGTCTAGTTTAGTTTATTTCGTAGTTTTTTCGAAAAAAATCTTTAAAACCCCTAAAAATTTGAAAAATTTCATAAAAAAATCAAAAAGATTTTCTTTTGTGTCTTTTTCTTTTGTGTCCTTGTGTCGTATATTTGTTGTGTTTTGTGTGTTTTGCCTCCTTTTCTCCTTGTAGGTCGCTTGATCGCCGTGAGTTTCGAAAGGCTCAAGACACCCGGTAATACCCCTTCAATTCTTTCTTCTTTTTCCCTTTTTTGTGGAGTTTGGAGGAGATTTGTGATGGTGTGCTCGGGTGGAGCTTTGTGAATTTTGTGGTGGATGTAGTGACTTGTTTGGAAGTTTCGGTGTGGTGTTTGTTTTCTTTATGTGCTTGTTCTCTTTTCTCTTGTTTTGTTTTGTTTTGTTGTGTTTGTCTCTTTTCCTTTCGTTTTGTTGTGTCTTTGTGTTGTCTTGTTTAGTTGTGTCTAGTGTGTAAAGAGGTTTTCGAAAACCCGGTTTTGAGGCTAGTGCGCAAGTGTTTACTTTCCCTTTCTAGTAATATGAATCGAGTCTTGGACATTAGTCTAGTAGAAAGACTTTAAATCAGTAGTTTCGTTGGTTTCTTACCTTGAGTCCACCTAATCTACTTGGGATTTACTGCGGGATTTGCATTTTGACCACTTTGTCCACCCACGGAGTGAATAGGCCTTGGTTGCCGAGTCTCGTCCCTTAGGTGACCGTGTTCGGAATTGCTTTGCTTAGTCCAAGTTTCCCCCTTTTTGTGGGTTTGAAGGGAAATCGCGACCCCCGACTTACCCATTTCCCTACCTCCTACACATTTCCACAAATAAGTTGCAAATTGTCTAAGTTATTACTTGGTTGCAAGAAATGCCTACAAAACAAAACATATCAAAAAGGCAAGCCAAGTCAAAAGAAGAAAAAGAAAAAGAAAGAAATAAAAGAAAGAAGAAAAAGAAAAGGCACAACAAATAAAAAAGAAAATACAAAAGAAGAAAAAGAAATGGCATGGCAACTCAAAAGCCGAATGCAAAAGAAAAATGCCAAAAGAAAACCATCACACAAAAAGATTCTCATTCTCTAAAAAATAAGTCTTTTTCCGATCGCTACCGTGAAGAGCCTACCAAAGGACCGAGTCCCTAGGAAGGATGATAGCGGTAATGATCGGTCTTCCCTCATTTTGCAACCATATCCCCTTTTTACTTGGACTAGTTGGGCGATTTTTGAGCATGGGACGACCCTCTTGGCTCATCGCTAAAGGGGGCAGGGTTTCACTTACCTACAGTGTCGACTAACTCCGTGGTTCATCCTTTTTCCATCGCGCCTATCGTTTCGTGGTACGTTCTTAGAAGGTTAGGAGGAACTAGGTAAGTTACCAACGTTTTTATTGCTTTGTTGTCATACTATTAGGGTTTAGTTCATATCGGTTTGTATTATTAGTTTGGGAACGTCGTCACTTTCCTTGAGTCCTTAACCGGTGCTTCTTTCACCGCTTTATAGAGGGAAGCGGTATTTATTTCTTCTTGGGTGCAACCGATTGCTTGTTTGTTTGTGTGTTTGTTTGTTTTTGTGTTTTTGTGTCCGGTTGCATCCACAGTTTTGTCGCAAGACCTCACTTGCCTTCCGGAGAGCACTTTTCCTCTAAGTGTCCTCGCGTGAGTTGAAAGGGCGTAGGGTGCGCTAATACCCACTCGGTTAGTAGTCTATTTTCTTTTAGTTTTTTAGTTAGTTTGTGCTTACTAGAGGGCGAGTAAGGGTTAAGTGTGGGGGAGTTGATAAGTGTGTTTTGTAGTGCTATTTTACTTGTGTTTGGTCCTGGTTTCTCTTATGAGATCGCTCTTTGGAGCGGTTTCTAGGCTACTTACGCTTCTTCTAGTTTGTATTAGGTTCCTAAGACCAATCATGGAGAATTGGAACGATTCCGACTCGTTTCCGACACATTTGGCGCCAACGAAGAGAAGCGACGATCACTCTGTAGCTTAGACTCGATCTCGAGCCCTTGGGACCCATTCCCAAGGCCTGTAGACTCGATCCCGAGCACCGAGAATCGATGAGAAGCCTATATGAAGAGCAAATAGGGACCTAAGAGATCATATTTGAGGCCTACAAGACCCATCCCGGCCGGGATTAGGGCCATCACGACCGGGATGAAGAGTGCAAGCAAGACGGAGCTACTGGAGTCTCTTCCCGACCGAGAAGAAAGCCTTCCCGGCCGGGATGGGCCCAGCACAGCCCCGTGTTCTTCTTTTCTTCTCCTTTGCTCGTGAACCCTTATAAATACCCTCCCTTTATATTGTTTAAGCACCATACACTATCTTATGAAACCCTAGGCATACTTTAGACTACTTTAGCTTAGATTAGTGTAGATTAGCTTAATATTAGTTTAATCTTTCCTTAATCTTAGTTTAATCCTTGTATTATTGGAATTCTTGAAGATCTCTACCAAGATTGACAACCTTGGTAGATGTATTTGGGTTTTCAATTTTATGCAAGTTTTCATTCTTCCATTCATCTTCTAGTTTGGTATAATCTCTTTTCTCCCTTCTCTTTATCTTTTATTGTTATTAAAGTTTCATTCTTTATCTTTTGTTCATTGTTCCTTGTTAGTTCTCCTTCATGAATGTGATTGTTCTTGTGTTGGATTTTCATGTTTGTGTTGGTTTTTCATTAAATATGTGTGAGTAGTCTCTTGCTAGGGTTAGTAGGGGAATTGGGTGTCTTAATGGGTGATTAAGAGTGTGTGTAGTGATGGCGGGGATTTGTCGCGGGATCCCCACCGATCAAATAATTAACCGGTTATTCCTACGGTAGATAGGGCAAGTCGGGTCGAATCCACGGGGACGGTAAGAGGCGTCTAGACCAAGGTCGCCCAAATACTAGACTAAGTCAACGAGCTAAGCTAGAGAATGATAAGAGGGAGAGAAGGCTAGACTAAGACTAAAGTACCGGAGAAACAAACAAGGAAAACGGGCTAGGATTAGGTCGGGGTCAAAGGGGTAACGGAATGGTCAAGGAAGAGCTAGAGCGAAGGAGGTAGTAGGGTGATCTAGGTTGGTCCGGGCGCTCGCAACTTAGACCGACCTAGAGGTTCCACATGGAACCCATCTCGGCGACACACATGACAAACGGGGTTCTAGCGCGCTATGGTGGCCTAGGTCAGATCCGGGCTCTCGCTACTTAGACCGACCTAGGGGTCATCCTCACCGGGCTGTCGCAACTTAATGAGGGAACCGAACCCACAACAAACTAACACCCACGAAAGAAAGGCAAGAAAAAACAAGCATTCTAACCTACTTAGTCATTCAAGCATTCCAACAAACATGTGATATGCATCAAACCAAGAGGAAACCCAAATCTTCCACCACATCTCCAACAAACCCTTAATCACCCAATTAACACCCTAATCACCCTACTAACCCTAGCAAGAACACTACTCTAACATAATCAAACTACAACTAACAAGAACAAGAAGAATCAAAACAAGAATCAAAACATCCATAATGAAACTAGCGAAAAAGATGAACTAAGAACAATAAGACAATCAAAGATGCAAACTTGGATGAATTAAACAAGATAAAGAGTAAAAAGGAAGAGAAGATTGTACCAAACTAGTGAAGAGGAAAGACTGAAACTTGCATTAATGAAGAAAACCCAAAACAAACCACCAAGGTTGTCAATCTTGGATGGATCTTGAAGAATTCCCTTAATACAAGTACTAAACTAAGATTAACTACTAATTACCGACTAATCTACACTAATCTAAACTAATCTAACCTAAAATAGTCTAGGGTTTAGTGGGAAGTGAAGAACATAAGCTTAACAAAACAAGGGAAGGGTATATATAGGGTTACAAGTGGAAGGAAGATGAAAGAAAAGATGCGGAACAGGGACTGGGACTTTCCCGATCGGGAATGGGAAATCCCGATCGGGAAACTTCCACTTTCCCGATCGGGAATATGCCAACCCGATCGGGAATGCTCCACAGTGTGTGCGTCTTCTGTGCACCTCATCCCGATCGGGTTTGAGGCCTTCCCGATCGGGATGGGTCTTGTAGGCTTCCAATATGAACTTTTTGTTCCCTCCTTGCTTCTCATGGGCTTCCCATCGATTCTCGGGACTCGGGATCGGGTCTCGAAGGCTCGGGATTGGGTCCCAAGGTCTCGGGGTCGATTCCAAGGCATCGAATCATCGTTCCTTTACTCCGTTGGCTCCAAAATGTGTATGTATAGAGTCGGAATCGCTCCAACTCTTCCAAATCGGTCTCGGGAACCTGAAACGAACTAAAGGAAGCATAAGAAGCCCCTAAACCGCTCCCAATGAGCGATTCTACAAGGAAAATGGGACCAAAGCACTACAAAATAGGCACTACAAACCACACTTATCAACTCCCCCACACTTAACCCTTACTCGCCCTCGAGTAAGCACATACTAACTACTATACTAGCCGAATGGGTATTAGCGCACCCTACGCCCTTTCAACTCACGCGATAACACTTAGAGGACAAGTGCTATCCGCAAGGCAAGTGGGGTCTTGCGACAAAACTGTGGATGCAACCGGACACAAAACATATAAACAACAAACACACAAACAAACACACAAAAGGTTGCACCCAAAAGAAAAGAAATGTCGCTTCCCTCAAACAAGCGGTGAAAGAAGCACCGGTTTAGGACTCAAGGCAAGTGTCAATGTTCCCAAGCTAGCAATACAAACCAAGATGGACTAAACCCTAATAGTATGACGACAAAGCAACAAAAACGTTGGTAACTTACCTCGGTTCCTCCTAACCTTCTAAGAACGTACTACCGGACGATCGGCGGGATGGAAAAAGGATGAAACATGGTGTTAGTCGACACTGTAGGTAAGTGAGGCCCCGCCCCCTTTAGCAAAGAGCCAAGAGGGTCGTCCCATGTCCAAAACCGCCTAACTAGTCCAAGTAAAAAGGTGGAAATAATTGCAAAAAGAGGGAAGACCGACTAATGCCGCTATCATCCTTCCTAGGGACTCGGTCCTTTGGTAGGCTCTTCACGGCAAAAGTCGGAAAAAGGCTTATTTTGAGAGGTAGGGGTTATTTTTGTGAATCGGGTTTTCTTTTGGCATTTTCTCTTTTCTTTTGTATTTTTGCCTTGTTTTGCCATGTCATTCTTTTTCTTCTTTTCTATTTTCTTTTTTTTGGCTTTTGTGCCTTTTCTTTTTCTTCATTCTTTTCTTTCTTTCATTTTCTTTCATTTTCTTTTCTTTGCCCTTTTGGCTTGATTTGGCTTTTTGGCATTTCATTGTGTAACAAGAAAGAGAGAATTCACAAATTGCAATTTATTGTGTGGATATGTGTAGGAGGTAGGGTAATGGATGAGTCGGGACGGCGCCTTCCCTTCAAACCCACAAAAAGGTGGAGAACTTGGACTAATCAAACGATCCTAGACACGGTCACCTAAGGGACGAGACTCGGTAACCAAGGCCTTTTCACACCGTGGGTGGTCAAAATGGTCAAAGGTGCAAATCCCGTAGTAAATCCCTAGTAAGCTAGGTGGACTCAAGGTAAAGGACCAACGAAATCATTGATTTAGGGTCATTCTACTAGATTAAAGTCCAAGACTCGATTTACACTACTAGGAAGGGAAAGTACACACTCACACACTAGCCTCTCAACCGGGTTTTCAAAAACCATTTACACACAAGACACACAACAAAACACGAAACAAAGACTCAACGAAAACGAAAGAAAAAGAAACAAAAGCAACAAAAGAAGAAGAACACAAAACAAACACCTAGAGAACACAAACACCACCCCTATCTTCCAAATGAGCAACCAAATCAACATCAAACTTTACAAAACTCCTCCCGAGCACACCACATCACATTCTCCTCCAAATTCCTCAAGAGACAAAGAAGGAAAAAGGGATAGAAGATGTTACCGGACATCTTGAAAGCTTTCCAAAGCCATCGGTGGTTTAAGCAACCTATAAGGAAAAGGGGGGCAAACACACACAACAAAAAAAATATACGAGACAATGACACAAAGGAAAACACACAAAAGGAAAATCTTTTTGATTTTTGTGAAAAAATTTCAAATTTTTATGGTTTTTAAAGATTTTTCGAAAAACTACAAAAACAAAACTAACTATGATAGAATATCGCTCCCCCACACTTAAGCCGAGCAATGTCCTCATGCTCGACCGTAGTGCATGGGAGCACAAAAGAAAAGAAACTACGAAAATAAAGCTAAAAATCAAAAAGTGAAGAAAAGGGTAGAAAGTGTCCGGCCGGGGTGTAGTCAAGTCACCATGGGCCGAGACAAGAAAAGATATGGATGAGGGAAGAAAATAAAAGGAAGGAAATAAAAGGAAATGGGAGGGGAGGGCTAGGTGTAATCAAGTCACCTAGCCCGGATTCCGCCTAAATCCGACTAAATCCTCAAAAAGAAAGAGTGAAAAACTTGTGAAATTTGGATTTTGAAAAGGACTCTCGATGTAATCACATCATCGAGAGTCGGGAGCAACCAAAACCAAGGCCTCGAAGGCCACCATGACATCAAGACACAAAAGTGTACAAGGGGAAGGGAATAAACACAAAAGAAAACAAGCTATAAAAGACAGGAAAGAAAGGATAGTTGTCGTACCAATAGGTTAGCAACTCACTCGCTCCATCGTCTCATAGATCAATATAGGCACAAAACTTGTCTTCGTCATTGCTATTCCTCTTCATTCTCAATCAAACCGCATGGTGAGGTAGTAATGGTGTGAGGGGGTGGAAATTCGATGTGAAATTCGGTGTAAAGGGAAGAGAAATGAGGTGAGGGTATGTAAATGGAGTGTAATGGTCATATGACATGAGCAAGGATGGGTAGGGAGGTTGGGTGGGGGAATACAATGGTTGGGTGGGCCCAAATGTCGAAGAAGAGGCCAAAAGAGGAGAAAGGGGACCATCCCGGTCGAGATGGATGGTCCCGGTCGGGAAGACACACTCGTCCCGGTCGGGAAGCCACCTTCCCGGTCGGGACGACACTCCAGCAAGCTCCAATTTTTGCACCTTCATCCCGATCGGGACGGCTCTTCCCGGTCGGGATGGCATATCCTTCCCGGTCGAGAAGCTCCCTTCCCGCTCGGGATGGGTCTTCTTGACCTCCAAAACCCCAAAAGCTTCACCGAAGCTTCAAAAACCGACTTCCATACTCACGAACCAAGCTCTATCATTAACCATTCCTCTCTAGGAATCATCTTCACTTCACACCTATGACAATAAGCTCAAATACAACATCAAATTCTCTCCCTCACAACGCTCATCAACAATCCAAATGACAAGAATTTCACAAAACTAACAATCCTAGAAACCAAGGTACCAAACAAACATATATACACACACAAAAGAAAAAAGAACAAGAAAAAGAGATATATACAATAAGGTACTCTCACCAACTACACCTCCATAGCCATCAAGAGCTCGAAGGAGTAAGTCAAATGCCCTAGCAACATCTTCATTTAAGCTCACATGGCCAAGCCTAGCCACTTTCAAAAGCTTCCAAGTCGGAGGGAAGAAGCGATCATCTTCATTAAGCTCGGGGTTCTCGTGATCTTCCGGGTCTTCGGAACCAACATAGCTACGACTCTTATGACCATCCGGTAGGTATAGTGGTCTAGAGTCGTGCTCGGTGTTATGATGTGGGAGATCACACCCTAGGGGTGTCGCTTCTTCTACGGGGTCGAGAGTGGAACTCTTTTCCACCGCCCGACAAGGATCCTCTTCACCAACCGTCTCACAAGACAAGGGACTAGACATCGAGTGCGGTAGAGGAGGAGAAGGAATCAAGTTTTCTTCATTGGAGGCTTTAGGATCCTCAAATTTCCCATACAAAGCAAGTTCCAAGGCATCTACTTCTTTTTCCCAAGTATTGCGCTCCTTTTCACTCACCTTGTCTATATGGCCTAGAGGAGGTATGTCTTCACTTGGCTTTGGATTGTCATCCGGTTTATCACGAAGAAAATCGAACAAATCCAATTTGATAGCCAAAACATCGGCTCCCCAAGAGTTATCTTGAGAATCATGTTCACTCCCCTCCTCATTGTTGGCCCTTGAAGCTTCAACTTCCTCTATTCTCTCCCTATCTTCACCACCCAAGCAACACTCAACAATGGTCTCTTGACCGACCCTCTCTTCTTCATTTGTAGCTTCAAGGTTGGGTTGACTTTCTTGTGGAGACACCCGACCTTCTTGCCCAAATGAACCTTCCTCAACATGTTGTGGAGCTCGAGTGGCCGACATCGTGATATGGGCCATGAGTGCATTGATGCGAGCATCTTGCACCTCTATTCGGGCCTCGAGCTCCTCCCTAACCCCTATTATTTGAGTCACCATCGCTTGTTGAGTCTTTTGCAATAGATCTATCGAATCATGTTGACTCTTAAGCAATTGATGCATCATTTGAAAAGTCTCAAAGTTGGGATCTTGTGGTCGTAGGTTATGTGAGGGTGTTTGGTAGTTGTTAGGATGTTGGAATGATCCTTGACAAATTTCTTGGTAACCGTATGGAGGGCGTTCATAAGAATGTTGATGAGGTTGAAATGGTTGGTGAAATTTCGGGACTTGGCCTTTTGTCCCAAAGTTGTCCCGTGATGATTGATGGTAGCTTGGACGAGCCATGTCAATAACGTTGCTTTGGTACCTAGGATGAGCTAGAAGCACTTGAGCAAACGTTAGTATCCTAGTGCTTTTGAGGCACTAGGAAGGGAGAGTAACACACAAGAAGAAAAACGGAGATACACAAGGAGAAGAGAACACAAAAATCAAGAACAAAGTCCAAAACTAAGCAAACAAAAGTCTAAACTACGCCGTCCCCGGCAACGGCGCCAATTTGATGGGAGGGATTTGTCGTGAATCCCGCCACCAAATAAAAACCAACTAACCTAACTAGGGTAGCTAGGGCAAGTCGGGTCGAATCCACAGGGACGGAAGGTCGGACTAAGGTATGCTACGGTCTAGGACTATGTTCGAGACGAGCTAATCTAAGGAGGGGGAGACTAGGACTAAGCTAGGTCTAAAGCAAGAAAACAATCAAAGGAAACGGGCTAGGATTAGGTCGGGGTCAAAGGGGTAACGGAATGGTCAAGGAGGAGTTAGAGTGAAGGAGGTAGTAGGGTAATCTAGGTAATCTAACTTAGACTCACCTAGAGGTTCCACATGGAACCCATTTCGGCGACACACATGACAAACGGGGTTCTAGCACGCTATGGTGGCCTAGGTCGAATCCGGGCGGTCGCAACTTAGACCGACCTAGGGATCATCCTCACCGGGCTCTCGCTACTTAGTGAGGGAACCGAACCCACAAGCAAACTATCACCCACAAGAGAAAAGCAAGAAAAAACAAGCATTCGCAACTACATGTCATTCAAGCATTCCAACAAACATGTGATATGCATCAACCAAGAGGAAACCCAAATCTTCCACCAACATCTCCAACAAACCCTTAATCACCCAATTAACACCCTAATCACCTTACTAACCCTAGCAAGATACTACTCTAACATATCCATATTAAAACTAACACTAAGAAGAGGAATCCATTCAAACAACCAAACTAGCATAATGAAACTAACAAGAACTATGAACTATGAGCAATCCATTCAACAAAGATTCAAACTTTAATGAGAAAAACAAGGATTAAGAGAAAGGAAAAGAAGATTATACCATACTTGAAGATGAAAAGAAGAAGGAAACTTGCATAAATGGAAGAACCCAAAACAAACATCCAAGGTTGTCAAGCTTGGTGGAGATCTTGAAGAACTCCCAAATTACAAGCATTAATCTATGATTAACGATAAACTAAAGACTAATCTACACTAATCTAATCTAATCTATGCTAAAACTAGGCTAGGGTTTGTGGGTAATGTCTAACATAAGCTTAACAAAACAAGGGAAGGGTATATATAGGGTTACAAGTGGAAGGAAGATGAAAGAAAAGATGCGGAACAGCGACTGGGACTTTCCCGATCGGGAATGGGAAATCCCGATCGGGAAACTTCCACTTTCCCGATCGGGAATATGTGATCCCGATCGGGAAGGCTTCACAGTGAGCGCGTCCTTTGTGCACCTCATCCCGATCGGGTTTGAGGCCTTCCCGATCGGGATGGGTCTTGTAGGCCTCCCTTAAGAGCTTTTTGGTCCCTCCTTGCCTCTCATGGGTTTCTCGTCGATTCTCGGGACTCGGGATTGGGTCCCAGGGTCTCGGGGTCGATTCCAAGGCATCGAGTCATCGTTCCTTTACCTCGTTGGCTCCAAAAAGTGTATGTATTGAGTCGGAATCGCTCCAACTCTTCGTGATTGGTCCCGGGAACCTGAAACGAGCTAGAGGAAGCATAAGTAGCCCATAAATCGCTCCCAGGGAGCGATTCTACAAGGAAAATGGGACCAAAACACAGTAAAATAAGCACTACAAACTACACTTATCATGTAGATTGTTGGTGGAAGTTTGGGTTGCTTCCTAATTGTATGCATAGACCATGTTTGATGAAATGCTTGAATGACTTGTAGTTGCAAATGCTTGTTTTTCTTGCCTTCCTTCTTGTGGCCTTGTATGTTACTAGGATGGGTTCTTGCGCGAGAGCGAGGAACCTCTAGGTCGGTTTAAGTAGCGAGAGCCCGGACTATACCTAGATAGCTCGACTACCCCTTCATTCTTGCTTTCCATTGATCATCCCATCACCCTTGAACCCGACCTAATCCTAGTTCTTTTCCTATTTGTTTTCCTCTTCTTCTTAGCTATTATTCCTTTAGTTAGTTGAATCCTTTAGCCTTAGTTGTCGTACCTAGTTCGTCCCTAGTCATAGTTTATTCCCTTCTTATCGTTCTAGCTTAGTTTAGCCTTGAGACCTAGTCAAGTCCTTAGGAGAAACTTAGTCAAAACCCTCTTTACTGTCCCCGTGGACTCGACCCGACTTACCCTATCTACCAAGTTAGGATTAGTTGGATATTATTTGATCGGTAGGACCCACGGCAAGTCCACCCATCAGGTGAATAGGGGGCAGCCCTTTCATGTATAATCCCATGGGTCTTACAAAAGTCACGAAGTGGATTACCGTCATATTCACCTCCCCGGTCAGATCTTACTCATTTTATTTTAAGGTCTAATTGATTTTCAACCTCGGCTTTAAAATCTATGAACTTTTCTTCAGCCTCGTCCTTGGTTGTTACTCCCTCCGTTTCAATGATTTCTTCCACCTTAAAAGTGGCACATTTCTTAAGAAAAACAATAAAATAAGTAAAAGTAGAGAGAGAAACCTAAGTGGGCCACCTAGGTAAGAGATAAGTGTGATAGAAAAAAAGGAAAATGGAAGAAATCAAAGAAATGGTTGAAAAAGGAAATGGTGAAGATATCAATGAAACAGAGAGAGTAATAAATAGACCCTAGTCTATCGAGAAAAATCATCCACAAATGTGATATAGTAATGTTTCCCACCCCTACTTGTGGTGTTCTTAAAGTCAGCTAAGTCCGAGTGAATCAGCTCAAGAAGCGTAGTAGAACGTTCCACACATTTATTAAAGGGTGTTTTAGCATGCTTAGCTTCGACACATATTTCACATTTATCAAAATTTGTGTCGCTAAAGTCAGAAATAAGATCATGCTTTTTCATATTTTTAATGGAGGTCACATTCACATGTCCTAATCTAGCATGCCATAAAGAAACAGACTCAGCAATATAAACAGAAGCGGACGGATTCTTATTAATAGTTTCTATGTCTAATACAAATAATCCACCATTACAAAAGCCTTTACCAACAAAATTTTCATTTCTAGTGAGCACAAGTTTATCTGATTCAAAGGTTAGTTTGATACCTGCTTTGTTTAATAAAGCTCCAGAAATAAGATTTCTTCGAATATCAGGAACATGTAGCACGTTATTCAGTTCAAGAGTCTTACCGGAAGTGAGCTTCAAAATGACTTTCCCTTTACCAAGTACTTTCACGGTGCTAGAATTCCCCATAAATACGCATTCCCCACTCGTTACTTGAGAGTAGTCCATGAAAATATCTCGATTGGAGCAAATGTGCCTTGTAGCGCCAGTATCAACAACCCATTCGGAAAAATTGCTTACTAGATTAACTTCTGATACAACAGCAGCAATAATATCGTCATCTTGTTCAGTAAGATTAACATGCGATTTATTGGGTTCCTTTTACCAACCGGAGAAAATCCATCGGGACAAAATCTAGCCGAATGACCCGGTTTCCCACATGTGAAACAGGTTCCCTTAAATTCCCGCTTACCTTCACCTTTAGATTCCCCTTTGCTATCCCGTTTGAAGGTATTCTGGTTTATAGTCCCATGAACTTGATTAGATGACTTGTTACCCCGTTTTTTACTCTTGTAATGATTTTTAGACTCGGTCAGGTTAGCCATGGAAGAAGAGTGTTCGACTTGCTTACCTAGAGTCTGAATCCGGTTTTGCTCCTCAATTTGTATATGAGACACTAGTTCTAAAAGCGCAAAATCCTTTTGTTTGTGTTTCATATTACGAACATAATTTTTCCAAGAAACTGGAAGTTTATCTAACAAACAATTAGCCTGAAAAATCTCACAAATTTTCATACCTTCTGCCATTACCTCTGCACATAGATTTTCGTATTCATGAACTTGATCTAAATTGGGTTTCTCGTCGACCAACTTGAAATTTAACCAACGACTGCAAACATACTTTTTCGTTCCATAATCATCCGTACCATACTTGGTTTTGAGAGCATCCCGAATTTCAGTAGTCTTTATAAACTTATTGTAAATCAAGTACAGGTAACATTATCCGTTTCAAAATCTCTACCCGAATTTACTGGAGCCTCAAATTTAGTAAGTGCATAAACGACCCCCAATTGAGTTAGAAAAAATTACATTTTATCCGACCACATACGATAATTTTTTCCGTCAAAAAGTTCTAATCTGGACATGTCGCTCATATATAGGGAAACAAGAGCAAGTGTTCCCAAAGCCCAATCTCCACTTATACACATCTAGTAAGACATTTTAGTAGATCATATATAAACAAGTTGATCCGAATGAAGAAGCAACAAACCAAGAGTTCAATGAAATCACACTAGCTCCAAATGGTCCTAGTCCAACCCCCTTAGCCCCTCCTTCAAGTCTAGTAGTGTGCCTTCTTCAAATGCTGAACTAGCTCGTGCAAGCACCTACTTGGACCGAATAAAGAGCAAGAACATACATTGCTCTAATCTGATTTACAAGTCAAATAATCAAGACCATATGGATACATTAACTTGGGTTCAAACTCATGCAAACAAGGGCTGTGCACCGGAGTTAGTAGGCTGATTGTGTTCCCATTGATGCATTGTATCTTAGTGTCTAAGTTCTTTTCCTTTGCTTTGTTTGTATCACCCTCTTTAAGGGGCTTGACCATTCTGGTTGGGGACGTTTGTAGGCTATATATAGCCATCCATTTGATGAATAAAATGATTCAACTTGCATAAAACAAACCTGAGTGAAGCTTTGCGTTTCCTTTTTCGTCTTTGTAGTTCACAAGACAAAGTACTAGAGTTAGTCGCATTACAAGCTCTATACTCGTTATTTCAATCGAGTGTTTGAATTAGCACCCGCTTTGTTGAGGTATAGGTCTATCTCACTAAGCATATTATCCTTGGTTACATTTTATCATCCTTACAACAACTATTACAATCTGATTTTTGTTGCTTGTTGTTTGTTTTTCTCAAAGTACCATCAACCTCCAAATAACTTGTTCAAAGTTCATTTTAACTCACATCATTAGTGGTATCAGAGCTTTGGTCTTCCTAAGATGTAAAGCATGGCAGGAGGAGTGAACTTTGACGACCCTAACTTTTTGGAACACCTAAAGAAAGCATTGGAGAACTACCAGCCCATGAATTCTCGTTTCCAAGCAAGAAGAGAGCCGGTGGACAGAATCAAAGTGAACGAACTCCCCGAGTTCATTGGAGGTACTGATCCTGAAGTCTATTTGGAATGGGAAAGAAACATTGAGAAGCTTTTTGACTTCAAAGACTTGGAGGACGAGGAGAGGTGCAAGTATGCAATTCTGAAGCTAAGCAAAGGGGCTTCTCTTTGGTATGAAGGGCTGAAAATACAACGCACCAGGGATGGAAAGGGTAAGATTTCTTCTTGGGAATCCTTGAAACGAAAGCTACGCAAGAGGTATGTTCCAACTACGCATAAGTTATCCTTATACAAAAAGATTGCTAATCTCGTACAAGGAAGGATGAGTGTTAGCGAGTACATTGAGGAGTTTGAGAACTTGGTATTAAGGGGGAAAGTAGAGGAAAACAAAGAGATAAAAATGGCTAGGTTCTTACGTGGGTTAAATCGTAGTATTGCTAATACAGTTGATTTATGTATATACTCTGATTTTGATACTTTGTGTGGGTTATGTTTAAAAATTGAGGCACAAGGGAAGGCAAAACATGAGGGTGAGTCTAGTAAGGGTCATACTTGGCCGCGAACTGATGAAGGTAATAGGTTCAATTCTACTAATACTAATCAACCCCTCACCATTAAGAATAACCCAGCAACCCCACTTCAATCTACTACTAAAACACCCACCGAAACTAGTTTATCCAAAGTACGTTGTTTCAAGTGTCAAGGGTTTGGTCACTACAAAAACGCTTGTCCTAATAAGAGAGTTGTGACCTTAAGAGAAGTGATCACTGTTAGGGATGAAATATGGGAAGAGGAACAACGTATAGGGGCTGTTTTCAATGTTAACGAGGAAGAGGAAGAGGAAGATATTGAGGCTTATGAACCCCCAACTTATGATACACTCTTAGTACTACGTACTCTACATGCTAACCCTATTCAAGACGATACTGAACAAAGAGACCAACTATTCCATACTAAGTGTCAAGTTAACAACAAATGGTGTAGTTTAATAATTGATGGAGGTAGTTGTACCAACGTTGCCTCAGCTGAAATGGTAACCAAACTAAGTCTAGCTACTACTAATCACCCTAACCCTTATGCACTACATTGGTTAGATAACGGGAACAAAGTGAGGGTCACTAAACAAGTAAGGGTTGGTTTGACCATGGGTTCCTATGTTGATGAGGTCTTAAGTGATGTTATTCCTATGGATGCTTGTCACATACTATTGGGTCGTCCTTGGCAGTTTGATAAGGATGTAGTTCACCATGGGAGAAAGAATGAGTATGAATTGAGAGATAAGGGAAAGAAAATTGTGCTAAAACCTATGACACCTCAAGATGTGTGTACCATGTTAGCTAATCGAGTTAAGAAACCCAACCTCTCCATATTTGCTAGTAAAAATGTGGTAGAACATGCCATAGAAAAGGGAGAGTGTGTCGTTGTCATGGTTACTAAAGAGGAACCAGTTAGGGTTGATAATGGGTTTGGAGGGAAACGATTTAAGGAGTTGCTAAAGGAACCGGGTGTTGTCATTTCTAATGAATTACCAGCTGGTTTGACACCTAGTAGAGATCATGAGTCCTTAAAGTACATCAATGGCTCGCAAAAGCTAAGTCCAAGACATACCAAATGGGTGGAACTCTCGCAACCCTTTCATTTCTCTTCCAGATATAAGGATGGTAAGAGCAATGTCGTGGCTGATGCTTTATCTTGTCACTACACACACTTATCCACCCTAAATGTAAGATCGCTTGGATTTGAGACTTTGAAGGATTACTACTCTGTGGATGCTGATTTTGGTGAAGTATTCACCAAGTACAAGGCTGTTGCTCTTAGTACTTTTAATGAGTTTGTTTTGCAGGAAGATTTTCTTTTTAAAGGGAACCATCTTTGTGTTCCTAAACATCCTATTTCAGAGTTTCTAGTTAGAGAAGCTCATGGAGGAAGGCCAGCTGAACATTTTGACGTGATCAGGACCTTAGAGGTGTTAAAAGAACTCTTCTGGCTAAAGATACGAGGGAGTATTCAAAACATTGTGGGCAAATGCGTAACAAGTCATTTCTCAAAGAGTCCTTTCAAACCAAGAGAGTACTTGCCATTCTCCAAAATGGCTCACTTCAGTATTTGTTACATAACTGATGATGCTAGCAAAAGGCCTGACTTTTACTTTCGAGGAGTGGTACGCTACATGGGATTCCCAAGCCCATTGTTTCTGATCAAGATTCCATGTTCCTTAGCTACTTGTGGAACACATTATGGAGAAAGCTCCATGAACAGATTCGGGAAAGGATCAAGGAAGTAAATGAATCCTACAAAAGAAGGTCCAACAAAAATAGGAAACCAAGACTCTTCAAAGAGGGTGACTTGGTTTGGGTTCACTTAAGAAAGGAGAGGTTTCCAAGCAAGAGAAAGAACAAATTGATGCCACGAGCAGAAGGTCCATACAAGATCATATCAAAGGTAAACGACAATGCCTACAAGGTGGAGTTACCGGATGATTATGGAGTTCATGCCACGTTCAATGTGGGAGACCTTTCTCCTTATCTTGATGATGACGGCATTTCAGAATTGAGGACAATTCCTTTTCAAGGGGGAGGAGATGATCCGAATGAAGAAGCAACAAACCAAGAGTTCAATGAAATCACACTAGCTCCAAATGGTCCTAGTCCAACCCCCTTAGCCCCTCCTTCAAGTCTAGTAGTGTGCCTTCTTCAAATGCTGAACTAGCTCGTGCAAGCACCTACTTGAACCGAATAAAGAGCAAGAACATACATTGCTCTAATCTGATTTACAAGTCAAATAATCAAGACCATATGGATACATTAACTTGGGTTCACACTCATGCAAACAAGGGCTGTGCACCGGAGTTAGTAGGCTGATTGTGTTCCCATTGATGCATTGTATCTTAGTGTCTAAGTTCTTTTCCTTTGCTTTGTTTGTATCACCCTCTTTAAGGGGCTTGACCATTCTGGTTGGGGACGTTTGTAGGCTATATATAGCCATCCATTTGATGAATAAAATCATTCAACTTGCATAAAACAAACCTGAGTGAAGCTTTGCGTTTCCTTTTTCGTCTTTGTAGTTCACAAGACAAAGTACTAGAGTTAGTCGCGTTACAAGCTCTATACTCGCTATTTCAATCGAGTGTTTGAATTAGCACCCGCTTTGTTGAGGTATAGGTCTATCTCACTAAGCATACTATCCTTGGTTACATTTTATCATCCTTACAACAACTATTACAATCTGATTTTTGTTGCTTGTTGTTCTTTTTCTCAAAGTACCATCAACCTCCAAATAACTTGTTCAAAGTTCATTTTAACTCACATCACAAGTCAATGAAGCATTAAATGTTCCATGTGGGATAGTTAATACCAAAGATGTGCTTCTTTTGAAGCATTTAACTCTAACAAGTTTGAGTCGGGTTGTTGGCCTTGGTTGAGATCAGACATGTCAATTTCGCAAATGGTTTTGGTCAGAGTCATAATCTAGTTATTTAACCATTAAATGAGTTGGACGAGTTGAATCCAATTTAGACTATTCGAGTTATGCTAGAAAATAGGATAGATAATACACGAATTAGGTCTAATGATTCCACCCTACTTGAACGGATGATGATCCATAAATCCATAACTCAGTACGACGTGTGTTGACTGTTGAGTTGTTGATGGTAAAAATATGAGTTATCAAGTAGAAAATCTCAAAAAAAAAATTGAAGTCCAGAAATTTAGAAAACTCATATGTAAATATATTAGTGTTCTCTTTTGAGATAATTTCGGAAAAACTTAAAAATGGATATACAAAATTGAGGAATTATTCCTCGTAACCTACTCTAATACTTAAAACAAAAATTAAGAAGATGCAAAATCAGCAGCAGCAGCAGCAGCTAGCAAACATCAAGAACTGCGGCTACTAAAAAGAGCTCATCATGATTACAAGCGCAGAAGCCTCCATGATTAGACGACTTACACCCACACTCGTCCCACTTCTTCAACCTCTGCTGCCTCCTTCTCCTCCTCATCTCCTCCTTCGAAACCGTCTTTGTTAACTCCGGAACCACCACCTTGATTTCCACCTCCAAAGCCGGAGGCTTCAAACACCACTCCTCATCACACTCTGTTTCCCCACTTCTCGTCATAAAAACCCGTCTCTGAATCTCCATGTTCGGTGCCTCCAAAACATTCTTCCAGGGGATCTCTGCGCGCGCCACGAGTTTAGAGCTGCTACTCTTTCCTAAGAAATTAGGCTTCGTGCTTCTCCATCTCACTTCCAACACGATTTTTTCGTCGGAGATTGAAGTCTCAGCTCCATTGCACTCCAAGGAAAAGTTTTCATCCCACAGAACATAACTATCATCTTTCTTGGATGACACTATTTCTCTGGTATCAAGTTGGATTCTTTTGTTTTTCCCAACAGAAAGATAGCATCTTGTAAACAGAGCGCCTTGTCGCTTTGTTGCGACGTTCTTCGCTCCAAGGATACTTATTTCACATTTAACAGAGGATTCAGCCATGATCAACGTTTATGATGAGTTTGTTGAGAGATCGAATACAATAAGTTTTGATGATGAAAGGAGAGTATGTATGTTTGGTGTGTTAGTTTGTTCCTTAGTTTTTGAGAAATGATGTAAATATATAGGGGAATAAAGTTGCTTTTTTTGTAACATTAGTTTAGTGACAAGGAGGTAACATAGTCTGGAGTGTGGAGTCTGGAGTGGGAAGATAGATGAGACAAAGGAGTGGCAACTGCAACTAGATTTTCATAGGATTTCATCATTTAAGAGTTTGGGAGTAGGGAAACGATACTTAATTGTAGTTGTCTCTTCTTTATTACAAGGAGCTCTAATATTAAAACGACCCTTTGTGTAAGTTGACAATGCTTTTCTCATCAGCTGATGACTCTAATTTCTTTGTATACGTTGGAGTGATTCAGTAGGAGGGCATCCACTCAAATAAAGGCTCTCAACTCTCAAATTGCTAATAGCATTAGGGTGTAAACATAGTCTAAGGGGTAAGCTTCGAATGATGAATGTCACAATCACTTCGTCGTTGAAAAGTGCATTAAACTAGGGGCGAAATAAGAAAAAGAAGTTAGAGCGAGTAAATAAACGATTTTAGAGGTTGGTAGATTTTAAAACGTGGCATTTGGTCACGATCACGTTGCCTCTAATACAATGTTAGATGAACAAACTCATCCAAACTTTAATTAAATAAAATAAGATGATGTTTATTTTATTTTATTTATGTGTCTGTTAATCATCAAAAGTGTCCATTTCGGTGAATTGGATATTGTTTTCTTTTTTTAATGGTTTGGGTTACTTTTGGGTGAGTTAATTGAAACACCCTCATTGATTGAAGATCTAGATGTCCTATTTATAAGTTTTGCTTAAAAGAATTTGAAGTACTACATTAATTGGAATTGAAAATGTATGATTTTTTTAGTTCGATTGATTTTGTAATTGATGTTTGAACTTGCATGATTTTGTAGCTCAATTAATGGAAATTGCAATTAGAATTTTGCCGATTTGTTTTACGCGAATTTATCATAGCAACAACACACCACAGTTACACTGGACTCGGACCGGATCCGACAAGTCTAGTTCTAATAATTTGTTTTAGCCCTTTTTTCTTGACAAAATCCTAGTTGTGCAATTGGATTAGGCGTCAAGAAGATAGTCATAATATGCAGAATTAAAATGAATGTATAGTGGAAGGTAGCTCTGTCTAAGCAATCCAATGGGTAGCCGCCCGCGTGACACAAATGTGGAATCTAAAATCACCCACTGGATCGGATCTTCTTCACACCACTAATTAATCAAGTAATTAAGAAACCAAGTGCTTAATTTCTGGGTGTAGGCAGGCAGGGTGATGAAGAGATGTTAATTAATGAGTTTTATCGAATTGAGATAACTTTAGTGACAATGTGAGTTTGCTTTACAACACAAAGTGCACATTTCTTCGTCTCTCTTAATATTACTTTTAGTTTTCAAAATTGATTCATACTTATCTGAATCTAGAGGATCTCATCCATTTTCTTACCATTCGTAGATGTAGTTTTCATACTTCTTGTCTTAAAGGGATCACTTTGAACTTTTAACACTTTCTTTTTTCATTTTTTTAAACTTAGAATAGATGCTACACAAGTGGGCACCTTGTTTGGAATTTATTATTGCAACTTTTTTCAGACATGTTTGTGGTTCTCCAATTTTGCAATTCAATATTAATGGTGGACAGCCCTTTTTTTATTTTAAAATAAATAAACAATTAAACGATATCAAAAAGCCTTTAATACGGAGTAGAGTACATAATTCTGGTCTTAAACTTAGTTTCAAAATCTTATGAATATATGATCACAAATTTGGTCAATTTAGTTCATATTTTATGAGTCTAATTTAGTTCAAATCTTATATTCTTAGCTCAATTTAGTTAAAAAAGAACGGGATCTAGCACGTTCTCAATAATTATAACACTAGTTTTTCCTCGACATACTAGCCAAACTAATGTGGTTCATCCAAACCCAATATGGACAAATAAAAACCACTTTTAATCCTATAATCAACGAAAACATTTTTAACCAGATATGAACTATTACATGACCTGCTATTCGAATCAACTCGTTCCTATAATAGCCGCAACACAACTAAGAGTTAGTCATTCTAACCCGATACTCGAACAATATTATGACTCAAAACTATCAAACCGATTCCAATTCCACCTGCTAACTAACACGAGTTAAAAAGACTCAACCCAAACCCGAGACAACTCGATTTGAACCCAACTTGACCTACCCGATTACCACCTCAATTCCAAACGAAATTGGACTATAAACCAATTGTCCAAGGAAAGCCGAAGACAAGCCCACGTGAATAATTGAAGACTCCATATAACTGAAGGCCCAATTTTTAAGAAACACACTGAACAAGTTTCAGTGCTGAATTTGAGAACTGGCTGCCAGCCCGCTTTTCTTCCTCATATCCCGCCTGCTTCGCCTTTTCTTTTCTTCCTAACCCATCTTCATTTAACTTTCGACCTACTTCATAACGACTTTAGACTCACATACTGACAAAAATCTCAAAATCTATTTTTGAATTTTTCTGTTCATCGCACACGCTAAGAATTCTTCTACGGGCTTTGCACACTATTTTTTGCCTCATTTTATTAAAATACTCCTCACAAATATTGTGTAATGAGACAAAAAACAGTGTCCGAAATGAGTATTATAGTCTGTACTTTCCTAGCGGAATGAGATTACAATCGTACGGTGGTAAAACAATGGTATCGTACGGTGGTCAGGTGGTGTCATGGGCTAGGTTGCACAGACACTCCTTCAAACCAACGTGTCGTGTCGGACACCGACACACGACAATACGTGTCGGACACCTGTAAAACTGTGTCCGATTTTTTTAATTTATTTGGATACGTATCGGACACGGTTCGTCATATTTGGAGACGTGTCCGACCCGGTTCGTAATATTTAGAGAGTCGTCGGACATACTTAACGTTGTTTTATTGTGTTCCAAATTTAATAAATGACAATATTGTAGGTTTATGGTGGTTACTTATGCTATAAATACTTATTATAAAGACTAAATAACTAACTACTAATTATGGAGTATATTATAGTGGTACTGTGGACATGACGTAGGTCCACCCCGACGCGGCCACGCGCGGGTTTGGGTAGGCGAATGAATCTCGTGGTGAGATTGTTCTCGGGTTCGAAATTTAAGTCAAAATGGAGTCGCCACCGAATTTTGTGGTTATTCGGAACCATACGAGCCCACTCTATGTCGTCATGAGCTATACACAAAGTAAGCCCACTTCGATTTCAGAGTTCATTGGGCTCGTCCCTTTGCATTGCGATACCGATACCATCTACACCGGTATCGTGTAAAGAATGACTCTCGTGCGCCAAGGGTTTCGGACATCCGGAAACCAAAGGTTCTGAGTAAGGGGTGAGGGTACGTGTTGGGAAGCCCACTAAGGACACCCAACCCCGCCCGCACATGGCGGCCTCTACTAAGACATCGTTCGTGTTCGTGATACGCGCGCTAGTAAAATAATGAAATGATATGCAAACAGCGTTTTTTAACTAAACATGCGAGTTTTACGTTAACTACGTCATTTAATGCATCTTGATTCACGTCAAAGTGATTTAGCATGTGATGTTCATTTAAGGCAATAAATGGCAAACATCAAGAATAGAAAACTCGTAAATAAATTACAAATTACACGGGCGGAATACAACCCGGAATTCACAATACAACGAGCAATAAAATAGAATAATTGAATTAAATAGCAAATGTTAACTAGAAACGGACCCGTATATAATAAATATAAACTAGACCGTAAGTTGTGCAAATGGACGAACTTTAATTAATTACGCATTATATTGCATATTAATCAAAGGACGGAGGTTCGAGACCTAGGTGTGGTGCTAACCCGATCTCGAACCTCGATGCCTTGTCCCGACTTATCATCTCGAAAAATGGAGTCTAAATTAATTATATGACGGATACGACTAAAGAGTCGTCGACATAAAATTAATAGCGCGAGACCGTCGATCAAAATCGTTTTAGGTGTCGTGATATGCATGAGTTTTGAAAATAGGATAGTCACGTGATAGTCTTTACACGTGATGACTAATGTCGATAAAAGGACGAGGCTTGAAAGTGTGTGTCAAGGCCCTCGGTTTTCTGGGTTACAGGACCCACTCGGTCGAGTCATAGTCTGACTCGGTCGAGTGTGTCCTCAAAAAAGTTTCTGCCCAGTGATATGGACGCTACTCGATCGAGTGGCCTATGCACTCGGTCGAGTAGCCCCTGTACGAGTATCAACTCGTTCATTTTTGGGGTTGAAAACGACGGTCGGTCGAGTTAAATACAAATATCGCATGATTTGAATTTAACTCGACCTCCGGTGCTATAATCGTGTATATGTACGATTATAATACCGTTGTCGGTATTTTATGAAAACGTTTACGTTAGAAAATTTGAATTAATGACGGAATTGCATCCCTCTACGTCACGACATCGAAACTAACCCTTTCGGGTTATGTGATGTCGGTTTTCGTGTCAACGGGTTCCGCACTAATTAAAATGGGATTGAATACGTTCAACTACAATTAGTCGCGATCACGTCACGCCCTTGAGTACATTGGGGCGGGGCTCCTCGAAAGGGCTCCACCCCCGTCGTTGCTCGTAAAGGGATTAGACGGACTTTAGGTGACAATTATAGTCAAACGCATCCGAAACCGAGATTTAAATACTAGTATGTATATATACACGGTATAATGATGTTAGATGTTAGAATACGGAATTAAAGTGTTAGTATACAAAATGAAAGTTAGTGTTAGAATACATAAATAAAATGTTAGTATGCACAAAATTAAAGGTTAGTGTTAGTAATAATAATAATAATAATAATAATAATAATATATACATATATAATCGAAAAAGAGAAAGGAGATGTCGGGATTGAATTACACCCTCAACCTACATGCTTAATGGCCTCGGAAACGAACTCGTAGTAGCGGCGTGTGCGCGGGAGTGTCGAGATATGTAGGGTGAGTTAGGGTGTGTTTGGTTAGGGAGATGATGCTCTCGGGTCTTTGGTGAGTTTTGATCTCGAGTTTTGAATGTGTATGTGTTGATTGTGTATAAATGAATGTGTATGAATGTGGAAGATTGAAAGGTGGTAATGTGTAGACCAAGAATGCATGGGAAAAGCCTCTTTGAAATGAATGGGGTTAAGGGGGTATTTATAGGAGAAACCCCACGACCTAGGGTCACTCGATCGAGTGCCCTAGTGCACTCGGTCGAGTGCCTTCAGAAATGAATCTGGTCCGGTTTTTGACGCTCCACTCGACCGAGTGGGTCAATCCACTCGATCGAGTGGATCAAGCAAATCGAGCTATTTTAGGAAGAAATTGATATTGTTGTTTTGATTGATTTTATTTGAATTTAGACTTGGCGCCAGCTTCTAGAAGATGCACTTAGGCTGGTTTTTGTGACGGGTTCGTCTTTGACCGGGTTTTGACCCGGTCGCCAAAAGACGGGATTTATTTTTGGTGTCGGTTTTGGCCCAAATTAGTCTCATTTTGCTCGGAACGACCCACTGGGCCTGGATTTGAGGTCTGTTTTGAGAGATTTGCACTCCGCTAAATGCCCACGTCGGATACTATTGATTTCGAGTCCGTATTCGAGCATATTAAGTCACGTTTACGTCCGATCATCATCGGGTGTTTTGTCGGGAACTGCTATAGACACTAGCAGGCAAAATGCGGGTGTCTAAAGAGCCCCCACTCTGACTGAGGCTTGGACAAGGCGAAAGTCAGAGTAGCTACCAGGCCAATCGAGGATTACGACCTGGCAGCCTTCCGGTCGGGTCGTTTATAGTCTAGTAGACTTGCGTGAAGGGCTCGCCAGCCATAAGCAGAGGGTCATACCTGTCCTGATGATGATAGCTCCGCGGGGAGTCAGACTTGTTGCATAAGTCCTAGGCGTGCCTATATGTGGGCCCATCCTGTACCATTTCGGGGAAAATGCCGCCTCGGGCGTTCCGCTGGGGAAATATGTGAGCTGTACGTGCTTGCTTTTGAAGCCCTGAGTCGTACCTGACCTGATGATGATGCTCCTTGGGGAGTAAAACTTGCCTTTCGGGGCGTAGGTGTACCCGTATGCCGACACATCACGTCTTGGATGTAGCATACCGGGGAAAAGTTGACTCCGTTGGGGAATTTAAATAGTTTCGCGGGGACTTGCTTCTGAAGTCTGGAGTGTACCTGTATGCTGACACATAACAACTTGTATGTAACATATAGGCAAAACACTGACTCGTGTTGGGGAGTAAAGTAGCTGCGCGGGGACTTGCTTCTGAAGTCTTGGGTGTACCCGTATGCTGACACATGACAACTTGCATGTAGCATTGCAGGAGAAACACTGCCTTTGATGTTCCGTTGGGAAGCACTAGTCTGGTACCTGAAATGTTAGATACATAGGCAGAAATAGCAGGCATAGTATATAGCAAGATAGCACATAGGAAATGCAGTTAGCATCTATAGACTAGTTTGCGCTGAGGGAAAATGATTTTTGCTTCGTTTTGAAATCGAAGTCCCGAAAGCAACTCACGTGCTAGGAGATAGGTTTTCAAAATTGAAAGGGGTAGAAAAGAAATTTGCAGTTTAAATAGACTGAAATCTGACCTTGTCGAAAAGGATTTTGTCAAATGGCTAAGTTTTGCAAACTTTGAAGTGAAAATTTGAGGAGGGAGGTACCGACAGACTCGACTCTGGACGTGACAGGACGACGAGTTGACAGACACGACTTGGCATCTCGAAGGGGTTGGATTGTGACTCGGTAGGGGGGTGGGCCACCTAAGATGACAAGACTCTTAAGTTGCGCTATTCCGTAGCCTAGGCGAGTGGCAACACGGTCGAACATCGGAATGGGAAGGTGATGGCAGGGATTTGTCGTGGAATCCCGACCGTCAAATAAATAACCGGCTAATCCTAACTGGGTAGATAGGGCAAGTCGGGTCGAATCCACGGGGACGGTAAGAGGCGTCTAGACTAGGTCGGCCCAAATACTAGACTAAGTCAACGAGCTAAACTATAGAATGATAGAAGGGGAGAGAGCTAGACTATGACTAGGAAGAACAACAAGAGCACAAACAAGGAAAACGGGCTAGGATTAGGTCGGGGTCAAAGGGGTAACGGAATGGTCAAGGGAGAGCTAGAGTGAAGGAGGTAGTAGGGTAATCTAGGTCGGTCCGGGCGGTCGCAACTTAAACCGACCTAGAGGTTCCTCATGGAACCCATATTGGCGACACACATGACAAAAGGGGTTCTAGCATGTTATGGCCTAGATCGCATCCGGGCGGTCGCAACTTAGACTAACCTAGGGGTCGCCCTCACCGGGCTCTCGCAACTTAATGAGGGAACCGAACCCATAACAACTAGCACCCACAAGGGAAAGGCAAGAAAAACAAGCAATCTAACTTACTTAGTCAATCAAGCAATTCATCAAACATGTCATATGCATCAACCAAGAGGAAACCCAAAATCTTCCACCCACATCTCCAACAAACCCTTAATCATCCAACTAACACCCTAATCACCCTACTAACCCTAGCAAGAACACTACCCTAACATATCTAAACTAAAACTAACACTAACAAGATGAATCAACCCAAACATCAAAACATCCATAATGAAACTAGTGAAAACAATGAAATATGAACAATAAAATGAACAAAGATTAAAACTTGGATGAACAAACAAGGATTAAGAGTAAAAGGAGAAGAAGATTATACCAAACTAGTGAAGGAAAGATTGAAACTTGCATTAATGAAGAAAACCCAATACAAACATCCAAGGTTGTCAAGCTTGGTGAAGATCTTGAAGAATTCCCTTAATACAAGTACTAAACTACGATTAACCACTAATTACCGACTAATCTACACTAATCTAACCTAATCTAACCTAAAGTAGTCTAGGGTTTAGTGAGAGGTGAAGAACATCCACTAAAAGTGTGTCTTAATACAAGAGGAGGGGTATTTATAGGGTTACAAATGGAAGGGAGAAGAAAGAAAAGTGACGCGCAGGAATTTGGGTGGTCCCGACCGGGACGGGTCATCCCGACCGGGATGGACCCACCATCCCGACCGGGACGGGTTGGTCCCGACCGGGATGGCCTTGCAGTGGCTCCCTCAAACTCGCACTTCATCCCCGACGGGATGAGGTGCATACCCGTCGGGGATGGGTCTTGTAGGCCTCCAATATGACCCTTTTGGCTCCTCCTTGCTTCATATGAACTTCTCATCAATTCTCGGGACTCGGGATCGGGTCTCGGGACTCGGGATTGGGTCCCAAGGTCTCGGGGTCGATTCCGAAGCATCGAGTCATCGTTCCTCCGATTCGTTGGCTCCGAAAAGTGTATGTATTGAGTCGGAATCGCTCCAACTCTTCATGAATGGTCTCGGGAACCTGAAACGAACTAGAGGAAGCATAAGTAGCCCATAAATCGCTCCCAAGGAGCGATTCCACAAGGAAAATGGGACCAAAACCCTACAAAATAGGCACTACAAACCACACTTATCAGAAGGATGTGCTATAGAGTGGCTGCAGTAGTCTGTAACGAGACTGTAACGACATGACTTAGTAGTAGCAATGTTATAGTCTGGTGCTCTTTTGGATCTTTGGTTTTGGGGTATAGTCCCAAAATGGGTATAACTTCGAGTCCTGACAGATTCTTGTCTTCGACAGAGCCGAGTACTAGGACACACTACAGAAAGGAGGCTAGTTTTTGAAAGTATTTTGGATTTTGTGAGTGGAAGGAGAACTTCTGCCTAGGAGAAGCCCCCAGGATGACAAAGCTAGCTCTTGAGAACATGACGGTGTCGTGACCGGAATGATAGTGCCTTTTTAATGTGTGTCAATGTGAGTGGTTGTGCCTCTGTTGAAAGGCTGCCTACGTATTTACGTGTAGTGAAATCAAACCAAGCCGTAGTTCAGTGGATTGGAAGATATATTATGGTGCCTAGTTTATTAGGGCTTTGTGTGTAACTAGCCATAGCGATGGTGTAGGCTAGGTGAATTCCCAATGATGTCTTGATCAAAGGGCTAGAACAGTTAGGATGTTGATCCCGTGACTGTGAGCGTTCTCCGGGGTAGCCCCCAGAGGTGGTGTGAACTATTTGGGCATGTTCTATGCCGACCGCAGGTTGAGTCCCGTGTTTGGGGCTGGTAACTGGTTTGGATGTTTTTGGATATGTGGAGCTAGGTCGTAAAGGGCTTTGATGATTCGAAATCTGGAGCTCGATTTTGTGGAGCTAAGGCTTCGAGGGTAAGGTATTGCAATGTGGTAGGAAAGGGGGAAGTCGAGTAAAAATGACTCGAACTTCAATCGGGGTAGGTTCGATAATGCGGGATCTGATTTCCATGTTTGGCCCTAATGGTTAGGGTGTATCCTATGGAGCTCGAATCCTCAAAATTCTGGGCTGTCTCTTAGCCTAGGTCTCGAGAAGGTCTTGAGGGTTGTAATGTGGGAAGGCTAGATGTGGTGTTAGCTGACCAGCTTGATTATCTCTCCCCTATTGGATGGTATGGGCATCGATAATTTTTTGAATTGATCGTACCCCGGTCAAGGAGCTTTCACTTGAGTTGAACGTTGACCACGGTCATGGGTATTTGAATTTTTTGTTTTTTTGTTTTTTTGGGTTGACCTCTTAGCCCCGGTCGTGGGATCCTTCGCTTGAGTTGACTGTGTCCCGGTCAAGGGATTGATCGTATCTGGTCGAGGGATGTTGAGAGTTCTTTTTTGGTCATGGCCAGCTCTTTTGTTTCGGCCTTTTGCTTTTTTCTTTGGACTTCTGTTTTTTGTCCAGTTTTTTTTTCACGGCTATCCCTCCCTTTGATGTTGTGGGTGGATATGGGGGTGGGCCCATCGGTTGGATTAGGCTTGTGGAGCTAAACCTTTGTAAGGTGTAAGCCTAGTTGGTGAGTGCAACTCGCGGTGGAGTACTCTATGGTAAGCATGGTGATTTGGATCTCGGTATTGTCATCATAATTCTGAGCAGGCTAAGTGGGAGCATCGTCCCGAGTTGGGTATTTTTGGCATCAAGTCTATAGAGTCACGATGCCTCTTTTTTGCTTCTGGTCAGACTAACGCCTAAGGTAGGGATTGATCAGTCTTATTGGAGGGGTGTTTATTGTGGGAAATGGGCTTGCCTCCCGTCTTGAACCCAAACTAGGAGACTACCTAGATTTGTCATAGGATTCGATGCTGCTCCTACTAGGGGTAGTTATGTGGCTTTCTATACCAGACATGGAACAGGTAAAGGAAAACACGGGTCTCAGTTCCTGCAGTCATTATAGATGTGCCTATAATAGTCACGTGCATGTGCTCACAGTGTATGATGGTGTTCATCATGTTCTCGGAAACACATAAGGAAAGCATATATGAGAGATAGAAAAGCTAATTTTATTGAATTTTGAAAAGAGGACAGAATACAGTTGACTCTGACTCTGACTTTGAAATGAGGATGTAGGATATCCTAGACTCGGACTCAGACTTAGACTCGAATCGGATCCGGACTTCCGGATGCTCGGTTGGTTGTTTCTTTTTGGTAAGGTCCTTGATTAGAGGAAACGACAGGTGCCACGACTCGCCTAAACTCGACTCTACGCGAATGGAAGAGAGGGAGTCAAACTAGACATGGCCCGGGGTGACGGGTCGACAAAGACTCTTGGACCGGGATACTCGAACGTCGACCTAGACGAGGTAACAACCCTGGCTTAGACTCGACGATGAGACTCAAGCTGCACGAGGGTAAGTCCGAAAATGGGGCGATCGTGTTTGACTGCGTCACGTGTTTGGTCCAACCGTGGCGACCTAAACCTTTAGGAGACTCGGGTGTTCGTAGCATAGATACGACTCGAAGAAGACATCATAAGGACGCCGGTGTATTATGAACGTAAGGTACCCCTTAAGGTGACTGTGGTCGCATGCTCGGGTGGAGGACAGCCCCCAAGTGAGACCAAGGACTCTTGTAGGACTCAGATGGTGTGACATCTAAGTGACTCAAAAGCGGGGTACGTGAGACAACACGTGTAAGACATGACCCTTAGAGCAACCGTGACTGATCGCTCTGCTGAAGGGTAGCCCCCGAGTGAGATTGAAGGTTTTGCTAAGACTCGAGTGTCGGGCGAGTGATCCTTAGATGTAAGGATCACGAACCTTTAGCTACAGGGCTATGCCTTGTAAAAGGTTGACTCGGCCTCGAGAAAAGGCAGACGGGAAAGGGAGGAAACTTGCGATGTAGGATCGGCAGAGTTTCGACGCTAGAGACCCTTGACTTGACTCGAATAAGGGTGGCCCTGTGATTAGGGTAGACCCTTAAGTTAAAGGACTTGAATTGGGATGACTCGACTAACGGATTGAAAGACGGGCAAAATTTCCCTAGGAAAGGTCGTGGGGACCGTCCTGTCGGAGGGAAAGATCGCGTGTGACTTCCTAGTTAGGACTCGAGTGTTTAGACGAACCTTCCATTTACGAGTGTATGACTCGTGTTGGTCGGTTATGCCTTTAGGAAAAGGCGGACTAGGATGGGGAAGAAACCCGTGATGTAGGATCGACGGAGTTTCGACGCTAAAGACCTTCGACGTATTACGAAAAGACCCGACACACGAATCACGGTAGGTCCTATAATAAGGAAGGATTTTGAAAAATGATTGAATTTTGAAAATTGAGAGGATGGTCCTGAAATTGGTAGTGGGCCAATAGGACCGGGCACTTTGAAAGGTTAGAATGGTTGCGAGTAAATTCGCGTTTTGAAAATTGAGGAGGCGATCCCGTCTTTTGAAATTGGCAGCATGCCGACAGGGCCGAGTTTTTTTTTTTTGATAAGTTGAATATTTGGAATTTTGAAAATTTGAATATCGAAAAATAAGTTTCCGAAAATTTGAAAATCATAAATGAGATCCCGAAGATTTGAAAATCGAAGACGGCATCTCGGAGATTCGAAAATCGAGAATGGAATCTCGAAGACTTGAAAATCGAGGTGGAGATTTGAAGATTTGAAAATCGAAATGGAATTTGAAAATTCGAAAATCGAATGGTGGATCGGAAATTCGAATTTTGAAATGGACAGCATGCCGGCTAGAAAATAGGCTATTTTGAGTCAAATCGTAAGTCTAAATTTCGGCAGCATTCCGAATTTTGAAAATTGGATATTTTGAAAAGACGGGTCCCGAAACGGGCAGTATTTCGGGTTTTTCAAAATTTGGTATTTTTGGAAAGATGCATTTTTGAAATGATGGTTTTTGAAAAATGACACGGAAACCAAGTAGCACGTAGTCAAACAAGCATTATAACGACGCTTATGTATGCTTTATACTAAGTCTCGGTCGGTCAAAGTAGGGTCTATACCAACAACGATCGCATTCTCACGAAACGGGACGGACTTCCTAGCCGATTTGGAACTAGGACCTGCCGTAAAACCCTGGTGAGTTCCGCCATCGAAGTCTTTAGCGCACCCATGTAGGAATGCACCGTGGTATAGTGGGACGTCGGTCACAAGTAACCGGCCCGGGCAAAATTTGGGTTATGCATGAACCATTAAACTAATGCGCGCACACTAATATTCGAACGATTTCTCTTCGAGTCTCACCCTAGGAACCCCGATGACATGTGGTACATCAGGTATCCCCAGCGGAGTCGCCAAATTGTGGACATGACGTAGGTCCACCCCGACGCGGCCACGCGCGGGTTTGGGTAGGCGAATGAATCTCGTGGTGAGATTGTTCTCGGGTTCGAAATTTAAGTCAAAATGGAGTCGCCACCGAATTTTGTGGTTATTCGGAACCATACGAGCCCACTCTATGTCGTCATGAGCTATACACAAAGTAAGCCCACTTCGATTTCAGAGTTCATTGGGCTCGTCCCTTTGCATTGCGATACCGATACCATCTACACCGGTATCGTGTAAAGAATGACTCTCGTGCGCCAAGGGTTTCGGACATCCGGAAACCAAAGGTTCTGAGTAAGGGGTGAGGGTACGTGTTGGGAAGCCCACTAAGGACACCCAACCCCGCCCGCACATGGCGGCCTCTACTAAGACATCGTTCGTGTTCGTGATACGCGCGCTAGTAAAATAATGAAATGATATGCAAACAGCGTTTTTTAACTAAACATGCGAGTTTTACGTTAACTACGTCATTTAATGCATCTTGATTCACGTCAAAGTGATTTAGCATGTGATGTTCATTTAAGGCAATAAATGGCAAACATCAAGAATAGAAAACTCGTAAATAAATTACAAATTACACGGGCGGAATACAACCCGGAATTCACAATACAACGAGCAATAAAATAGAATAATTGAATTAAATAGCAAATGTTAACTAGAAACGGACCCGTATATAATAAATATAAACTAGACCGTAAGTTGTGCAAATGGACGAACTTTAATTAATTACGCATTATATTGCATATTAATCAAAGGACGGAGGTTCGAGACCTAGGTGTGGTGCTAACCCGATCTCGAACCTCGATGCCTTGTCCCGACTTATCATCTCGAAAAATGGAGTCTAAATTAATTATATGACGGATACGACTAAAGAGTCGTCGACATAAAATTAATAGCGCGAGACCGTCGATCAAAATCGTTTTAGGTGTCGTGATATGCATGAGTTTTGAAAATAGGATAGTCACGTGATAGTCTTTACACGTGATGACTAATGTCGATAAAAGGACGAGGCTTGAAAGTGTGTGTCAAGGCCCTCGGTTTTCTGGGTTACAGGACCCACTCGGTCGAGTCATAGTCTGACTCGGTCGAGTGTGTCCTCAAAAAAGTTTCTGCCCAGTGATATGGACGCTACTCGATCGAGTGGCCTATGCACTCGGTCGAGTAGCCCCTGTACGAGTATCAACTCGTTCATTTTTGGGGTTGAAAACGACGGTCGGTCGAGTTAAATACAAATATCGCATGATTTGAATTTAACTCGACCTCCGGTGCTATAATCGTGTATATGTACGATTATAATACCGTTGTCGGGATTTTATGAAAACGTTTACGTTAGAAAATTTGAATTAATGACGGAATTGCATCCCTCTACGTCACGACATCGAAACTAACCCTTTCGGGTTATGTGATGTCGGTTTTCGTGTCAACGGGTTCCGCACTAATTAAAATGGGATTGAATACGTTCAACTACAATTAGTCGCGATCACGTCACGCCCTTGAGTACATTGGGGCGGGGCTCCTCGAAAGGGCTCCACCCCCGTCGTTGCTCGTAAAGGGATTAGACGGACTTTAGGTGACAATTATAGTCAAACGCATCCGAAACCGAGATTTAAATACTAGTATGTATATATACACGGTATAATGATGTTAGATGTTAGAATACGGAATTAAAGTGTTAGTATACAAAATGAAAGTTAGTGTTAGAATACATAAATAAAATGTTAGTATGCACAAAATTAAAGGTTAGTGTTAGTAATAATAATAATAATAATAATAATAATAATAATAATAATAATATATACATATATAATCGAAAAAGAGAAAGGAGATGTCGGGATTGAATTACACCCTCAACCTACATGCTTAATGGCCTCGGAAACGAACTCGTAGTAGCGGCGTGTGCGCGGGAGTGTCGAGATATGTAGGGTGAGTTAGGGTGTGTTTGGTTAGGGAGATGATGCTCTCGGGTCTTTGGTGAGTTTTGATCTCGAGTTTTGAATGTGTATGTGTTGATTGTGTATAAATGAATGTGTATGAATGTGGAAGATTGAAAGGTGGTAATGTGTAGACCAAGAATGCATGGGAAAAGCCTCTTTGAAATGAATGAGGTTAAGGGGGTATTTATAGGAGAAACCCCACGACCTAGGGTCACTCGATCGAGTGCCCTAGTGCACTCGGTCGAGTGCCTTCAGAAATGAATCTGGTCCGGTTTTTGACGCTCCACTCGACCGAGTGGGTCAATCCACTCGATCGAGTGGATCAAGCAAATCGAGCTATTTTAGGAAGGAATTGATATTGTTGTTTTGATTGATTTTATTTGAATTTAGACTTGGCGCCAGCTTCTAGAAGATGCACTTAGGCTGGTTTTTGTGACGGGTTCGTCTTTGACCGGGTTTTGACCCGGTCGCCAAAAGACGGGATTTATTTTTGGTGTCGGTTTTGGCCCAAATTAGTCTCATTTTGCTCGGAACGACCCACTGGGCCTGGATTTGAGGTCTGTTTTGAGAGATTTGCACTCCGCTAAATGCCCACGTCGGATACTATTGATTTCGAGTCCGTATTCGAGCATATTAAGTCACGTTTACGTCCGATCATCATCGGGTGTTTTGTCGGGAACTGCTATAGACACTAGCAGGCAAAATGCGGGTGTCTACAGCCACTCTACAGGTACAATTCTTTGAATTTTTAAGATTTGCTTTTTAACTTCAATTTATCCGACTTTAATTTTTGTTTTATTATTTTATGATAATTGTGACAGTGTAAGTAACCAAACATATATATTAGGTATAAAAATCTTCAAATTCTCTTTGTTTAAATATGTATATTGATTTTTTTCCTGCCGTGTCCATGTCCTACAAAATTTCAAATGTCATGTCACGTGTCCGATACGTACCCGTGTCCCGTATCCGTATCCGTATCGGTGCAACCTAGCTATGGCAAGGGTATTAGAGATAGTCAGATTGGGATGAGAGAAAGAGCATGCAAGAGCAGCAGTCCAATAAAGGCCGACTGTTTTTTAGCCAAAGGTATACAGAATTACAGATGGAATAAAGTGCGGTGAATAGATGAATCCAAAAGAGGGAGTAAATTTAAATAATCTACTCCAACGTTGCACGATATATACTCTATCACAAATAAATGACGGGCCAAATAGATACCAAACAGGGGATAAGACAAAAGTGAGGATGGTGGAACCTAGATAAATAATTGTCTTTATCCCCTCAACTTGACCCGTCTTAAGCTTGCGACGGATATATCCTATCCGTCGCAAGAGAGACCAACTAATACTCTAGTTAGTGCAGTACATGGACATTTAATCAAAATTGAAGCTAATAAAAATCAAAGAATACAATTTCTCTTTTTGGTTTTGAGTGAATTTTTCATTTGATTCATTAATTTTCTATTGTTCAAAAAATTGTCACAAATTACTTGCCGTATATCCATGAAAAAACGAGGGACAAATCATCAGCGAACAGTCAATAAGACCCACAAAACTAAGCTCTATACATACTAGTAGAAATAAAGGAGGAGAAAATGACTACTCTCATAATAGAGACACTTTTGTTGAATAAACAGTTAGTCCGTACTTCATTTCATACTAGTAATTGAAAACTAAACCATATTTTGGGGCTTTTAATTATCGATGAACCAATTGATCCATTATTTATGCAGACATTCACATTTACACTAAATAAAAACAAAACAAGACACTTTAGGCATGTGATTACACTTTACGAACTCCTTTCATCTTCTGCATTCTCCAGTAACTCATTATAATTATAATCTATGATAAATATATCGAAAGTAAAATGAATAATTTTTGAGTAAAAAAAATGAAGAGTAGATCTAGCTAGTTTTGCCTTGTTCACTTCCCTCCACAAGATAAGCCTTCTTCCTCCGCTCGGCACCGACAAACACACAAATCACGAGAAAACACGTGGCATAAATCCCGTGAATCTTCCAATTCGTCTTAGGCGGCTGACGTAACACCACCCTATGAAACACCGTCATATAATAATGTAACCCGACCGCAAACCCGACAAACGTTTGGGCCAAACCCAAGAACCTCTGGCCCAATTCAGTCTCAGTGGAGAACACTAACACAAGGTACATTATCAACAACAGAAGGTATAAGACATATGCTAGAGTCTGCAAGACTTGGAGCCACACGTAGGTTGACTGTGACGTGGCGTAGAAGAATCTGAGTGGTTCTAATCCTGTGACCAGTGAGGAGAAACAGAGGATTGAGAAGTAGATGGAGAGGTAGATTTGGACGAATATGATGAGTTTTTGGAGGGAGAAGTAGGATTTGATTCGGTTGAAAAGGAGGGAGACTAGTAGAAATGGGACGATGATGAAGATGCAGGAGATAGCAGTGGCTAGTGATGCTGCGTATCTGTTGCCTACGTAGGGTTTGAACCCTTTTGTGAATTCTTTGTTGTATTTTGTGAGGTACACTTTTGATGAGGTTGAGATTCGGCGTAAATCTGGGATGAATGATTGATGGAATTTTGTGGGTAGATCTCTGAATTCTGATACCAAATCCTCGTCCTCCTCATTGTTATCCTGGTACGCCCAGGATAATGGCGAAGACGGGGCTTTTCCCTTCTGATCCTGACTTTTTGGTTTATCACTTGATTTGACGGTGGGAGATTTGGTTTTGTTTTTGGCGGCGGAGTTGGATTTGAGTAGATCTAAGGGTTTAGAGGTGGAATTAAGCTTCTTATTAGTAGTATTATTAACAAGCTTGAGTTTAGTGGTAGTGGAAGAAGTATTATTATTATTAACACCTTTTGATGTGGGTTTGATTACTTTGGTTTTGTTTTTTGATGAAATTGATGATGATGATGATGATGATGATAAAGTTGGCTTAATAATAGTATTGGTTTGCTCTGAATTCGATGATTTCTTTTTCTTGGATTCATCATTATTACCATCATCCAACTTCTTCTTCTTCGTAGGAGTTGCTGATTCACCCTCATTACTAGATACTGTTTTCTTATTATCAGACGAAGAAGAAGAAGTTGGAGATTTTTTCTTTGAGGGTGAATCAATTTGATCAGAAGTAGAAACTTTCTTTTTTCTTGGAACTAATTCTCCAAGAAAATCGTCACCGACATCATTATCTACATTGTTTTTATTGCCAAGTAAATTCCTTCTACCAAGAAAGATATGATGAGGTTGCAGTGAATGTGAGTGAGAGTGAGAGTGAGGGTGTGAAGCCAAAAGGGTGGAGGCAAAGAAGGAGAAGAGAAGTAAGAAATGAGGAAGTGGAGCCATGAAAAAGCTTGTTAGTATTATGGTAGTGAGATCTATAGAGAGTATGAGTGACAGACTAGGAAAAAAGGGTGTGAACTGAAGGAGAGGAGTGGGAATAATGAGGACTCTGAAGTTCACTTAAAAGAAGGGGGTAATGGTGATAAAAGGGAAAGAGGCAAAGATTTTAATGCAGAAAATGGCAGGGGAAGATGGAAATGGGGTCACACACTCACAATCTCACACATGGTCCACGGGACTTTGACATTGTGGCATGTGGGAAGTGGGAACATAGTAGTACTAACACTCACATTTCACTTTTTGTGCTCTTGCCGGTGCCTAGAGCACACACCTCGTTGGGTTGCGTCGTGCCTTGATATCATAGCGAGCGGCACGGATAGTTAGTCCATGTCGTGATTTTCTTCTTAGCATTTTGTGATTTGGTGTTTTTTTTACGTGTTTAAAAGTAAAATTATTGTATTCGTGTTATTAGTTACTCTTCTTTGTGACGAAATTATTTCTTATTACGGATTGGCTAATAATCATTTAGCTGGACAATGACAAAACATTGACATTCTCCGGTGTTGTGTTATAGGAGTACTCCTTTATTTTGCATTTTTAATTATGTTGTACGGTAGGTCCTAAGATTTGTAATACGTGTTCACTCAATTAGTCAAATTTTGGTATCATTTTTTACTTGCTCCCTCTATTCATATCTACAGGATACATTTTTTTTTTCATATTTATCGAGACGTATTTTACTCCATTAATATCCTTCATTTGACCGTCTCATATAGTGGTTATTTAAATGTTGTAATATAGCTTAGGTAAACTGTTAAATTTGTGGATTTTGAAGGGCCAAATGAAATGGGAAACTCACACTTTTGTCTATCATATTATGTATTTCTAAGAATTCAATGTAACTTGGAAAACTCAGATTGTTCTATAGGAAATGTCCCAGGAAATAAAAACGCAACTTAAATTAGTAGTCATCACTTATAAACATGGAGATTTCAATTAATTATTGGGCTATTGTTACAATGGGTAAGTCCTATCATATTAGATTGTCCTATATAATCTGACAATGTAATTAGAAGTTTTTATATTATGAATTCTTTTATTATACTAATACTCCGTAGTTTTCATTTTTAAGTTACTTTTAATAAATGTTCAATACTTGTCCAAACTCCAAGTATAAGTGTCATATCCGCTATTTAATCGTATTTCCGTATCCCTTAATTTGAACACTTCTCGTGTCCGACACAAGAATTCTCACATAAAAGTTAGTAAATGAGTAATCTTCCCTTAGAAGATGTTACTAAATTAATAATGTCCTGTTACGTGAAAGGTCTCACAATAATTGAATTGTGCGACCGTCCATATGAGAAGTTGTGACGGACAAAAACATGTAAATTTTCCAAAGAATGGAAGATTTACCAGGAAAATACAGGACGAGCAACGCTCATTTTCCTAAATCTGACACAGCCCCATTGTGTGGAAGAAGAGTGGTTTTATCATTTTCCTGAAAACGTCGAACATGATCATCCGACTCTGAGAATCGAAGTTTGAAATCTTCTCCTTCTCTTGTGGGAGAATAAGATTCTTCATCTTCCATCAACTCCATTTCCGACTCAATCAAACTTTGCATCCTAGCCCGTTCTCGGTCTCTAGGATAGGTGCAATAGAGGAAGGAGTAGATGGAGGTGCAAACTACCATTGGGATTCCAATTGCAGTGTAAAGCGCCTTGGCTAGCGACACAGCATTCTCTCTGTCTGCCTCAACTATGGCACTGTCTGATGATCCTTTAGCTGCTGGTTTATACCCATACACATTCTGAGCAAGTATTCCTACTATTGGAGGCGCAAATGAGGCCAGTATTGACTCGAATGACCTATCCAATGCATATATGCTTGTTCGATGTTTCTCAGGGACTATTTCTGCAAATATCGGACTGCCAAACCATATCAGAGGTCAGTAACATTATTCATAATCACATTAGGGTTCATCGTTAATCTAGCAATACTTCTATTTTCAATGTCAAAAAGAAGTGAATCATGATGAAAACGTACTTGTTGGTGGCGGAAGAATTCCAAGATATGATCAGTCCCATAATAGCAAAGACTAAGCCGTGCAAGACAGCGGTGGAAGGATCATCAGGCAATCCTAATAACAAAATTGCTGCTAATGGAATCGCAGAACCAGCACTAATCTGTGACAAGATGATCCGTCCACCATTAGGAAAACGGGTTGAAAGAAAATCGCCCATTTTCCCACCAAACAAACCTCCAACCGAAGTAGCAATTGTAAAAACGGTCAGAAGAGCCGCAGTTTTCTCATGGGAGAACCCAATGAGTTCCAACCACATGGGGGTAAAAGACATTGCAGACCAAGGAAACGAACCCGACACACCTTGAGCCACAATTATCTGAAAAGATGGGATTTTAATAACTGATTTCGCTTCCTTTAACACCTCCTTTACGTCTTCCAAAAAGGGTGCCTTTGGACTCGTTTCTTTAGGCTTGCCATTTTCATCAGCATAGTGCGGATCATTGGCATAGAAACGTACCAAAATGCCGACTATGACACTGATTATTCCGACCAAATGGAAGGCGATTCTCCACCCATCTATTCCCATTATGGTCTTGGTGGCTATTAAAACCGCGCAAATGTTGCCTATAATGGAACCCATGCTTCCAGTGAGGTGCAACCACCCAAAGGCCGTTCCTCGGTTGTGATCATCCGTTGAGTCTGCAATTAGCGACTGCACGGCCGGGGATACAATCGCTAGGCCTATACCGTTCAATGCTCTTGACACCGCCACCTAAATATAATTAATAGTGTCAAATACCTAATTGTATGACTGATAAACGTTCCTTCGTATCATATATGCAGGCGATCTAATTTTGACTTTCCTTTGAAAGAAAGTCAAAATGTTATCAAACCTCAGTTGCTAAGCTATTGGTCTACAATAAAAGTCAACGCAAGCAATTAAGATCAAATCATGAACAAACTAAAGCGGCAACACAACACAAATCCAGTTGAAATAAGCTTTACTTTGATAATTCACCAAAAAAAAAAAAAAAAAAAGCTTTACTTTGATAACACTGTGTAGGATAGATAACCGTTCGTCTCTCTTGGACAAGTATATTCGTCACAGAAGTTATAACAGATTAAATATCACCCACATGGTATCCATGCGAGTGATATTTGACCCGTGACAAGTTTGGGACGGATAATGCCGGTGATAAACCAGAACTTGTGGATAAAGTAAGGGGGGTGGGAACCTGGAAAAAGGTGTTGGAAAAGGCGACAAGGAAGGTGGCAGCAGACCAAAGAAAAGCACCAAGGGCAATGACATGGGTGCGGTCATGGCGGAGGGCAAGGTAGGCAGCGAGCGGGTAGCAGGCGGACTGAACCACTGATCTGAAAAGGGTGAGGGAACCCAAACCAGTAGGGTCAGTGTGAAGGGCTGCACCCACTTCTTTGTACACACCTGGAAGTAAGGACTCATCTGCTCTTTCCATGATTCCAGCCAAGTTAACCAGAACCAATGTTAAGGTTTCTGGTTTCATTTTTGGATCTTCTGTCAGATCTTCTCTCTGCTCTGCTCTGCTCTGTCATTTTGTGTGAATAGTTATGAAGTGTGGGAGAAAGGTCGTCGGTCATTGGTCATCGGTCATTGGTCAACTACTGGATGCTTGATTTGGACACTTATTTGCCAATTGCCGTATACCACCACTACTTGTTAACGGTCGACCCATTTCTTTACAAAGTTGACATTAATTACCTAAATACTCTATAACTACTTTGTCCTTCTTATGCCTTGTTCTCTTTTAACTTAGCGTATATTCAGACACATTCGGTTCAGTTTAGTTCAGTTCAGTTAAGACACATACAGTTCAGTTCAACTAAGTTCAGTTCAGACACATTCAGTTCAGTTTTGTTACGTTCAGTGCAGACACATTAATAATTATTATTATTATTTATTTATTTTTATTAAATGAAATAATTTTATTGATGAATCAAAACGCAATTTACAAAAAATTGGTGGACAATCGAGATACAATCTGGGTCCCGTCCCTTAGCTGTAGCAAAGCTAAGTATAATAAAAAATAAAAGGAGCGGTGCATGCTCCAGCATCTTACGCAATCGAAAATTTTTGAATCCTCTTGAGCAAGCCGATGACATGCGCCTCCAATTCCCCAGCGAAGAAAAGGAAAAAGGCAAGGACCCGGTAAGATCCACACAAACGTCACGCCCCATGTCCCCACGAACAAAGAAGAAAATCCGCGTACGCAAGGATTTGTCATGATCATCAATCAAACCAATATCGACCTCCTTACCCGCCGAGGCCTCGGACGGAAACAGATATCCAAAATAGTGTCGCGAACGAGGCTATGCTAAGGTTTAATACCGACAACCCCCGCACATAACACGACATGATCCCCTGTGGACATGACATAGGTTCACCCCGACGTGGCCACGCGCGGGTTTGGGGAGGCGAATGAATCTCCTGGTAAGATCAGATTGATCTCGGGTCGAAATTTAAATCTATTTAGGAGTCGCCACCGAATTTTGTGGGAATTCGGACCCGTTCGAACCCACTCTACATTTAGGCGAATCGTGCACAAAGCACGGTCCACTTTCAATGCTAGAGTTTAGGGATTCGTACCTTTGCATTACGATACCAACGCCGAGTTATCGGGAATCCTGTATTGAATAACTCTCGTATGCCAACGGTTTCGGATATCCGGAAACCATGGTTCTGAGTAAGGGGTGAGAGTACGTGTTGGGAAGCCCACAAAGGACACCCAACCCCGCCCGCTCTTAGCGACCTCTACTTAGATATCGTTCGTTTTTCGTGTACACGTGATACTTTGACGGTTGAATGTTATGCAAACAACTTTTTTGACTAAACATGTGAAATATGTTGATCTACATTGTTTAATGCATCTTTGAATAAAGTCGAAGTTGTTTAGCATGTGAGGTTCGTTTTAGTACAATAAAACATACAACGAAAATAAAGGCGCAAAAGTGAAAATAATTGAGTTAGTAACGATAATAACGGATTGTAAAAAGATTAGATGACATAAGACGATGTGATGCATGGTTTTGAAAAGAGTGAATCACCTGATGGACTTGACACGTGATGACCGAAGTCGTTAAAAAACTTTTATCGAGACCTCAAATATGTTGAAGGCTCACGGTTTTGACGTGACAGAGGTCACTCGATCGAGTCATGGGAGAGACTCGATCGAGTGCCTCTCTAAAAAGTCCCCTGCCTCGATTTTGGGGTGCCACTCGACCGAGTGGGCTAGGCACTCGGTCGAGTGCCCCCGGTGCGAACAACAGTTCGCTTCGGACAACGTCGGTCTCGAATTTGCTTTAGTCTTAAATCGATAATTCAATAAGCCGCCTAAAAATATTGTATAATTTATACTCGACTTAATTTTCGATACTCGTCATATTCGATATTTGATTACGGAACCAATATCCAATATTCAGAGTGAATTTTAGAAAAGACGTTATAAGTCGTTTTAAATTGAACTAGGACGAAATAATTCCCTCCGCGTTATAGTCTCGTAATTAATGTTTTCGGACTAGGTGACAATTATTTCGGCATCAACGGGTTCATGCCAGCTCGATTTATTGACTAATTCTTTTAGACATAATATTCGACTACAGAGTCGATATTGCATCTTAAGATTAAACGTTTTATTAGTTTGATTAGAGCGAAAGTCGATTCCCTCCGCGTCACGACATCGTAATTAATCCTTGCGGATTATGTGATGTTCGATCTACATCAACAGGTTTCGTTCTAACCTTAAAAAACGAGATCTAGTACACCTAACGATTAATATCCGCGATCGCACTGGGCCCTTGAGTGTTTAGGGCGGCGCTCCTCGAAAAGGTGTCACCTATGTTACGACTCGTAAAGGGATTAGGAGGATCTTAGAACAATATTTGTCTTTAGGTATACTCGATATGAAATTGTTTTGAATTTGATTATGACGATGACGAAAAAAATGGAAAAAATAGAAAAAAAAAGGACAAAAAAGACGAGGAGGAGAAGAGAGAAAGAAGAGAATCGGGATTTGAATTAACTGGAGAGTTATGGTGTATATAATTGGGAAGGATTTCACGAGTTTTGCTCTCGGGTTTCCTAAAGGATTTTCTAGAGGAAAGATCGGGATTGTAAAAGTACAAGATTGCTGAAATTTGTACGTGAAAAGTTGCTGAAAAATTGATGAAGGGGGTGGGGTATTTGTAAGAAAAGTACCCGGTTTTGGATAGATTTTAGGAAAGAAATCTTATCCTAAATTGAAGAGGTTTAATAGCTTAGGTTCTCTTCGTAGCTGATATTTTTGTGGTTTTTGACTTCGAGTTGGACTTGCATGGCTGTTTTTTTATGTCTCGGAAATGACTTTGACCGGGGTTTGACCCGGTCGCCAAAAGACGGTTTTATTTTCGGTGTCGGTTTTGACCCAAATTAGTCTTATTTGATTGGAAATGACTCACTGGGCCTGAATTTGAGGTCGGTTTGATAAGATTCTTACTCCGCTAAAAGCTCACGCCAAATACTATTGATTCTAAGTCCAAAGTCGAGCGTATTAAGTCATGTTTAGTCCGATCATCATTGGGTGTTTTGTTGAAAACTGCTATAGACACTAGCAGGAAAGATGCGGGTGTCTACATCCCCATATATAAATATTGTCGCCAAAAAACTGAGAGCAGGCAAAACACGGCCCAGGCACGGAAAACAAAGGAACGCCCAACCGATAGCTAAGTACACATCGGTACGTCCAACCGTTCATGGTCTGACCCAACCCAGAAATAGGGACAGCGCGGAGCCACTCATCCATAATGCAACCTAACGGGGGGTCAATGAGAAATCTGATTCTGCAGTAGCCACAACCCTCTTGAAATATATATCCGCCAAAGAATTAATAATAATAATAAGGGTGTGGACATGACATAGGTCCACCCCGACGCGGCCACGCGCGGGTTTTGGGGAGGCGAATGAATCTCCATGAGATGGTCAAATGGAAATTTAAATCGAAGTCGGAGTCGCCACCGAATTTTATGGTTATTCGGAACCGTTCGAGCCCACTCTATGTCGTAGTGGGCCGTGTACAAAATACGGCCCATTTCCGATGTCAGAGTTTATTGGGCTCGTCCCTTTTGCATGTCGATATAGATGCCGACTAAAGCGGTTAATCGTATATTGAATGACTCTCGTTGCCAATGGTTTCGGACATCCGGAAACCACGGTTCTGAGTAAGGGGTGAGGGTACGTGTTGGGAAGTTCACTGAGAACACCCAACCCCGCCTGCACTTAGCGACCTTTACTAACCCGAGTGACGATAGCGATCTGATCTTCCCTCATTTGCCTCAGTTAGGTCTGGATTTGGGCCAACGTGGAGTTCAACTCATCTATGGCTTTTTGCGTCATGGTTCGAGTGAAGGGTGGCCTGTCTGTAAGAGCACTACGTAATTAGCAACTTAACCCGAATCCTAAGTAAAGTACATCCCGAGCAAGGGAAAAGAAAAGAAGACTAAAAAAAAGGCGGTAAATGACTCGGAAAAGACACATAGACGGGTGACTTGTGAAGAGGTGGGCCTTCCTCAGGATCCAACGCTGTGGGTTGGGCCCTGTCCGAAGGAAGGTTCACGTGAGACATTCCCAGACTTTTAGACTCGATTGTGTAAATGGGCCGACCTTTGTAGGAGTATGTCCTACGTAGGTGGGCCTTGCCTTAGTTAGGTAAGGCGGACTAGGATGGGGGGGAAACCCGTGATGTAAGATCGACGGAGTTTCGACGCTAGAGACTCCAACGACTTATGACGCGACCCGACACTGCTAAATACGGGAAGTCTAAGAAGAGGAAGTTTTGAAATATGAATTTTGAAAGGCCCGAAATGAATCGGGTGGAGAAATCCGGCCCTTTTTCGGAAAAAGAAAAACGAGTGGGCCGGACGTCGGGTTTTGAAAGTTTCGAAAATATTTTCGAGTTTTGAATTGGGCATAATACCGGCTAGAAAAAGGCTATTTTGAGTAAAATCATAAGTCCTAAGTTCGGTATATGACCCGGGTTTTGAAATTGGATATTTTGAAAAAGGATGCAAATTTTGAAAAAATGACGGTTTTGAAAAAGATGTGGATCAAGTAGCACGTAGTCATGGAAACAGTATAACGACGCCATGTATGCTCTTAATCTAAGTCTCGGTCAGTCTGTAAGGGTCTATACCAGTGTACATAGCCTATCAAGAATCGGGGCGGACTCCCTAACTCGAGTTGAGATTAGGACATGCCGTAAAACCCATATGAATCGGCTAATGGACACCTTTGACATAACCAGTTTGGACTATATCAACGGTATAGTGGGACGTCGGTCGCGAGTACCGGCCCGGGAAAGTGGGGTTTATGCATGAACCGTAAAACTAAAACGCGCATTGTACTAGTCAAACGATTTCTATTCGAGTCTCACCCTGAGGACACTGAAGGTTATTAACTCATCAGAAAATCCCCAGCGGAGTCGCCAAATTGTGGACATGACATAGGTCCACCCCGACGCGGCCACGCGCGGGTTTTGGGGAGGCGAATGAATCTCCATGAGATGGTCAAATGGAAATTTAAATCGAAGTCGGAGTCGCCACCGAATTTTATGGTTATTCGGAACCGTTTGAGCCCACTCTATGTCGTAGTGGGCCGTGTACAAAATACGGCCCATTTCCGATGTCAGAGTTTATTGGGCTCGTCCCTTTTGCATGTCGATATAGATGCCGACTAAAGCGGTTAATCGTATATTGAATGACTCTCGTTGCCAATGGTTTCGGACATCCGGAAACCACGGTTCTGAGTAAGGGGTGAGGGTACGTGTTGGGAAGTTCACTAAGAACACCCAACCCCGCCCGCACATTAGCGGCCTCTACTAGGATATCGAATGACGTTTTAATGCGCGCGTTAGTAATACGATGAATGATATGCAAACATTGTTTTCCTAAGCATGTGAGGAATTGAATGGGTTGCTAAGTGGTTTAATGCATGCAAAATTAATTGATGTCAAAGTCAAATTTAACATGTGAGATTCGTTTTAGTATAATAAAACAAATAAAAAAAAGGATGAATTTGCTACAAAACAAACAAACGAGTTAGTATCGGTTTGTGAATAATAATAGCAAAATAAAATAGCGAGATTGAGAGAATATCGCAATCTGAAAAATATCGTTGAAAAGACGCTGTTTTGTATAAAAAAACGAAGCTCGAAAAATAATAAACAAACGAAAAGGGCGCGGCACGACAGCCGGCCGCGCGACTCGCCCGGGACGCCGGCGGGTCGCATGGTGGCCTGTTTCGGGTCCGGTTTTCGAAAATTCGAAGTTCGTATTAAATCGCGTATGAATATTGTATGATTCGTACTCGACTTAATATTTTCGATATTCGTTATATTCGATAATTGACTACGAAATCAATATCGAATACTTAGAATAGTTTTAGAAAAGATATTAATTTTAGAAATCGATCGAAGAATAAATAATAAAACGAACGAAAACGTAGAAAAAAGAAGTCCCGGATTCCAGGCCTGCGCGCGAGTCGCCTGGGCATGGCGCGACTCGCGTGCGGGTCTGTCCGTCTTTATTTTTGTTCGAAAATTGTTATTTTGAACGAAAAGTAAAAGAAAAGAATTTTGACAAAAAAGATGTAACGATTTCTGATATCGTCGAAATCTTAATATAATTCTTTTTGATACGATATTCGATTATGGAAAAATCGATATCGTATGTTTAAGAATATTCGTTATGAAAATAGTCTTTCGTTAATAACGATATTAGAAAAATAATAAAAAACGACTCTAGACCCGTAATAAAAAAACGGACGAAGAAAAGAGAAGGAGAGAAAGGAAGAAATCGGGTTTTGTTGCACCCTCAACCTACATGCTCTTGTTGACTCGGATCGGGACTCGTCTGAATGTGGCTAGGCACGGGAGCGTCGAGTTTTGGTTCGGCTAAGGTGAAGGTTCGGACGGGTGAAGGCTCGGGTATGGGAACCGGTTTTCCTTCGGGTTTGTGACGTAATATCGGTCTAACGATGCTAAATAATTATTGCTGAAAAATCGTGTGTGTATGTGTATAGTTTCGGTAAATTATTGATGGTTAATTGGTGTTGATAATTGATGTCTTTGATTGATGGATGCAAGGGGCTATTTATAGGAAATTCCCGACCTTGACTTAGGAGAGTTTGACTACCGCTTAGGATAGGAAACGAGAGAATTTGAGGGAAATAAGAATTCCGCTTTCTTGTGGAGGAAGAAAGGCAAACCGGTGGATTTGCTCTTGTTTTGGGCTGTTTCGGCCGAGTGTTTTACACTCGGTCGGATGCTCGAATCGATTTTTGAATAGGACTCCTGTTTGAGCTAGAATTACCGCTTGAGTAAGAAGCTGAGGAGAACGAGAATTCCGTTTTCTTGTAAGAGAAGAAAAGAGGAAAAACCGGCTGGTTTGGGTACTTGGCCGAGTGTTTCAACTCGGTTGGGTGTTTGAGTCGGTTCTCGGATAGGATTCCTACTCGGGATCGAATTCTACCTTAAACGAAATTGTTTATTATTTTGTGAATGGCTGGTTTTTGTAGAGTTGGAGTGTGAACCAACCGTGTGAGCTGTCACGGTGGACTCACGGGTTTCGAGAAATGTCTTTGACCGGGTTTTGACTCGGTCGCTAAAAGACGGTTTTACCCCTGGTGTCGGATTCGACCCAAATTAGTGTTATTTGACTCGAAACGACCCACTGGGCCTGAATTTGAGGTTGGTCTGGTGAGATTTGTACTCCTAAAAATGCCTAGGCCCAATATCCATCATTTCGAGCCCATTTCCGAGTACGTTAAAGCACGTTAGCGTCCGATCATCATCGGGTGTTTGTCGGAAACTACTATAGACACCTGGCGGTCAAAATGTGGGTGTCTACAAAGGGAAATTTGATACTTTATACCTTCAATAACATTGTTTTTCAAACTTTATACCTCACATAATTTTTTTTTCAAAACTTATACCTACTTATTCTATTAATCACATAATCAATACCTAATCTTATTTTCCGTCAAAGAGTTAACGGAAACCGTCACCCAAAATATTTTATTTAATTTCTCTTCCAGTTATACCCCTCCCCCCATTAAATCATTTAGAAGTCATTGCTTCCACCCACCCTCATAATTATCCCATCTTCATCGTTGCCATCTTCAGGTAACTCTATCTCTTCAAAAAAAAAATTCATCTTCTTGTTTTGTCTATAAATTATAAAATTACTGCATCAATTTTTATCTACATAGTGTTTCAACCATTATTGATTTTCCTTTTTTGATTGTAAATTTGTTTTATTACAAATTTCAATCAAAAAATTAGGGTTTTCCAGATTATAATTTTCTAGGTTTCAATTAAAATTGTTTGTAGAATATGCGAATATACATCATCGATTTAGTTTTAAATGTTCCGTTTTTGTAAAATATGCATTCATTAAGAAGTTGTAGCTAGTTGGATATATACTTATTCACCTAGACATGGCGGAGTATTTGCTTTTCCTTACTCTGTATATTGCCATTTTTGCATGTTTAATGTTGTTGAATTTTTTGCTGTTACTTTTAGTTTGATTTTTTTTGTTTGGTGAATTAGTTTTTGTACAGAAGCTAGTCTATCAAAATTGCATACCAGCATGGTTTAGTGATTGTTATTAGTTAGTTTTAACTCACAACTCACTCAAATATGGTACTTAGTTACTCACACTGTCTCCGAATTTTGGTTTAGCTACTCAATTCACTCAAATATCGCCTCAAAGCTTTGGTCAACATTTTGTGTAATCTCGGCTATAACAGTACTGGCTAAGTAAAGAAACCTAAGTTAGTGGGTTGCAGAAATGTCTTCCAATAGTGGTGCAAGTTCGTCTCGGGTGCATGGAAGGTGTGATTGCGGAGTCCCTTTGGTTCTATTTACTTCATGGACAGACAACAACCCAGGTCGGCGTTTTTGGCGGTGCAAATTTTATAATATGTTATCCGGTGTTCAAGGGTGTCGATATTTTAGATGGTATGACGAAAACCAAAGCAATTGGCAGAAAGATGTTATCAAGACTTTGGTATTGGAAAAGAAAATATTACAACTCGATAAAAACAAGATGATCATTGAGAAGACGCATATGGAGGAAAAAATATAATACTTAGAACAAGAAAATGAATTTCTGAAGGACAAAGTGATGATGCTAGAAAAAAGAAGTGGATCTGTTTTAGTCAATGAGAATGCATCGATAAAGATCTCTTATGTTATTTTACTTGCTTGTAGTATTGTGTTAATTTTAGCTATGCTAATTAATGTTTAGTATTTGTCATAAGTATTCCGAATTATAGTGTTAGTGTATGTGAATGGCTATGTTTAATTGGAATTGTCATCCTTGTAAACTCAATTTATGAGCAATTTTGTAAACGACAAATTTAAATACGGATCGACTTTTCTTTGGTTGAAACTCAATGTCTTATAGTCTTTCAATTAGCCACATTTGCACTTCAAACAATTTACAGCAGCTATACAAATTAATGCTCTCCATATATGAAGAGCATGTCATACTCGAGTGTGCTACACAAACAAATGTACTCCGTACATGGAGAGCATGTCGTAATAACGAGTGTATGTGGCACAAAAAGGACAAATCATTTCATTCCAATGTTAGCAACCGACTCACCATGAGCAATTTGTCCCACCAACCAACATTTACTTACATACGGAGTATATAATAACCTTACATATTTAAACGAGGGCCAAAAAAAATTTCACCCACCTCGAATATTGTTGACATAATAACCAAAAAATTTCTCCAACCAACTACCAACAAAATACATGGTCAATTGAAAACGGCATCGACACTTGCTTGACTTTCAAGCAACTCATTATGTTGGCCACGAATGAAAGCGGCATCCCTTTCATTTTTTTCCTTTCTTTTTTCTTTCTTCTCTCGTGTCTTCTTAGACCATTCCGAGTTGCTCTTTGCTCTTGCTACTCTTTTGTGATTAACGGGTGCTTTTTCTTTAGGGATAGTTGGGTTCTTGCATGTTTTGGTGTTATGCCCAAGTTGGCCACAATTTCCACAAGCTCGTTGCCTTCTTTGACGCTTCGATTGGTTGCTTGTTCCTTCACCTGCCTCTAACCGTCTTTTTTTGTGGCTAGGCCTTCCGGGCATCTTCTTGTATGGTGGTGGTAGGGGTTCAACAAGCTCAACTTTATCCCAATGTTTTGGCCCATGCATAGGAGATATGAAATGCCCATATGCTCTTGCATATGTCTCTCTTGAGTATAGATCATCCACATAGTTTCTAGGGTTTCCTCTTTGCCTTAGTATGGAAGCTACTGCATGTTGACATGGGAGCCCAGTTAAGTCCCAACGGTAGCAACTACACTTTCTTTCTCTCAAGTTTAATGCCGCTTGTTCATTCCTATATGTCACCTCATAAAAATCTGGTTGGGAGTCATAGATGGTACAAAACCTGGGATTTGTATCATGAACAATGAATGCATTATACTTAATTTTAGCGCAATAACCTCAACAAATCAATTAAAAACAAAACACAAACCTGGACTCGTCCTCCGCCCATTTCAAGTATTTGTCAACGTAGGGCATATGTCTTCCCTCCCATTTTTTTAACCCCTCTCTTTTCTCGTAATGTTTCTTCATGACATATCTTCGCATCCACTCCATCTGTGTCAATATGGGTGATGCGAGAATTTGTCGTCGATCCTACACCAATTAAACCAACTATCCTAACTAGTAGCTAGGGGTAAGTCGGGTCGGTCCACGAAGACGGTAGAGAAAAGACTAGAGTATGCTTAGATTTAAGACAAAGTCACAAGAAACAATGAGGGAAGATATTTTCTTTTAAGTTTGGATAAGACTAGAGAATAAGTTAAACAAAACTAAATGATTCTAATAGGAATGAACTAAAGCAAACCACTATAACACTATCTAAAATGGAGATGAAATCAAATAGGTAAAGGAGTAGGGTTAGATCGAGTTCATAGACGTAATAGGCTAAGGGAAAACGAGGATCAAAGTGTCATCTAGTCACTAAGGCAAGCTCGTGCTCTCGCAACTAAACGAACCCAACGATTCATGCAATTGAACACCCAAAACATGAAAAGTTCATCACAAGTCAAGCAAACATCAAGGGAGAAACAACAAGTAGAGTAGTATGACCACTACCACCCTATCAAGCAATTTATCAAACACCCAACATGCAAAACTAGTGACAAGCAACAAAGACTCAACTTTTAACCATGCTTAACCTTAATCACCCATAATTAACGTCTAATCCCCCTACTAACCCCACAAAAAGTCTACTCACTCATGATTAAACTAATACTAACATAACCAAAGGAAAATAACACAAAAGCTAAAACATTCATTATGCAAGATAAACAAGATAAATAATATTCAAGAGATAAAGATTGAAACTTTAATGAATAACTAAGAGTAAAAGGAAAGAGATTAAGGAAATTATACCAACACCAATATGAAATGGAAAGATTGAAACTTTGAATAAACTTCAACCCAAAGAGATACTCAATGTTGTCAAGATTGAAATATCAATTACAAGCCTTCAAGAATCCAAAGTAGAAACTAAGATTAATACTAAATTAATGCTAAGTAGGAAGTAATTAAGGAAGGTTTGAACTAGGATTAGTCTAAGAGGCACTATTTCTCTCTAGGGTTTTGTGTCCTTCAAAATGATTACAAGAGGGGTATATATAGTGTTCCACAAGTGAGAGAAGTGAAAGAAAGGAGCGGACTAGGAGCTGAGTCCTTCCCGACCGGGAAGGAATGGTCCCGATCGGGAAGAAACGATGGTCCCGACCGGGATGACACTAACCCGACCGGGATGGCACGATGGTCCCGACCGGGATGACACGAACCCGACCGGGACGGCACTGCAGTAGCTTCCTCCAAAGTGCACTTCATCCCCGACGGGATGAGGTGCATACCCGTCGGGGATGAGTCTTGTAGGCCTCCAAGTTGACCCTTTTGGTTCCTCCTTGCCTCTCATGGACTTCTCATCGATTCTCGGGACTCGGGATCGGGTCTCGGAGGCTCGGGATTGGGTCCCAAGGTCTCGGGGTCGATTCCAAAGCATCGAGTCATCGTTCCTTTATCTCGTTGGCTCCAAAATGTGTGTGTATCGAGTCGGAATCGCTCCAACTCTTCCAAATCGGTCTCGGGAACCTGAAACGAACTAAAGGAAGCATAAGAAGCCCCTAAACCGCTCCCAAGGAGCGATTCTACAAGGAAAATGTGACCAAAATACTATAAAATAGGCACTACAAACCACACTTATCAACTCCCCCACACTTAACCCTTACTCGCCCTCGAGTAAGCACGAACTAACTAACTAACTAACTAGAAAAAGAACTACTATCCGAGTGGGTATTAGCGCACCCTACGCCCTTTCAACTCACGCCGAAGTGTTTATGAGGTAAAACACTCCTCGCAAGACAAGTGAGGTCTTGTGACAAAAATGATGGATACGCCTCGCACACGAAACAAATAAGCACTTGAACAAACGAAAAGAGACGTATCCAAGCTAAGAAAAACACCGAGTTCCTCATCAAAACGGTGGGAAGACTCCGGTTATGAATTCAGGGCAAGTGAAACATTCTCAAGTTAGCTACACAAGAAGGAAGGGACACAAATTCTAATAGTATGACGGCTAAGCAACAATTAAATTGACAACTTGTCTAAGTCCTTCTAATCTACTAAGGGAAATTTACACCAAGACGATAAATGGAGTGGAAAAAGGATGAACCCCGGAGTGAGTCGACACTGTAGGTAAGTGTGATTTCATTCCCCAAGCAAAGCCTAGAGGGTCGTCCCAAACTCAAAGTAACCAACTAGTCCAAACAAAAAAGGGAAAAATGCTAAGCAAAGAGGGAGACAATCGAATAGTCGCCGCTATCTTCCTTCCTCGGGACTCGGTCCGTTGGTAGGCCCTTCACGGCGACGCATCAACAAAAGGCTAGGTGAAAAGAAGGATAATCGAATAGTCACCGCTATCTTCCTTCCTCGGGACTCGGTCCGTTGGTAGGCCCTTCACGGTGACACATCGACAAGGGAAAAGGTTTATTGTTTTTGTTTTGTTTTTGGGAATGTTTTTGAGGTTTATTCTTTGACTTTGGACTAACACACTTTCTTTCGTTCTTGATCTTCTTCTCCTCCCCTTAAGTCAATCAATTGGGGGCAAATTTTTGGGCATTTTCCTTCATTTTTTTTTGTACCAATTCTTTCTCGATTGGCTTGCCCGTGACAACGTCTAAATGCAACTTGCCAATTACAATATGCAAAGCTTATTAAACGGAAATGGAGGAATGGTAGGAAAGTAGGTAAGTTAGGTGTGCACCCCTTCCTAACCCACAAAAAAGGTGAAAAATTTGGACTAGAAAGCGGTTACTTGAATAAGGTCACCTAAGGAAATGAAACCCGGACACCAAGGCCTAACACTCCGGGGGTGGCCAAGGTGGTCAAGTGCAAATCTCGGTGTAAACACTTAGTAGAAAAGATGGACTCAAGGCAAAAGGTCAATATAATTATTGTTTAAAGGTCATTCTACTAGAATAAAATCCACAAATCCAAAAAGTGACGCTAACTAGAGAATAAGAGGCACTTGCACACAAATCACATAACCGGGTTTTCGAAAAAGAAACACTCTACCTACACCTAACACAAACTATACAAGACGAAGACAAGAGAGAAAGAAAACACAAAAAGAAGAAAAGAAAAGTAAGAGTAAACATACACAACAATTAACAAACACCACCCCTTACATTCCAAACAAGTTGCTTATGTAACCCAAACTTCACAAAGCTCCACCCGAGCCACAATCAACACAAACACAATCTCCAAACTCCGTGACGGAAATAGGAAAAAAGGAAAGGAATGATATTACCGAGCTTTTGTAGAGCCTTCCGAAATTGATGGTCGTCGAGCAACCTACAAGGAAAAGGGGAGGCAAAACGCACACAAACAACAAATATACACAACACAAACAAAATAAAACACAAAAGAAAATATTTTTGGAATTTTTTTTTATTTTTCAAATTTTTAGGGATTTTTTGAATTTTTAGAAAGAAATCAAGAAAAATGAAAAAGAACTATAACTCCCCCACACTTAAATCGAGCAATGTCCCCATGCTCGATCGACAGTGTGTGGAAGACACAAAAGAAAAGAAATAAAAATAAGGTGAAAAAGACTAAAGATGAAGAAAATATAGAGGGTTTCGGGCCTAGGTGTAATCACGTCACCTAGACCCGAGTCAAGAGAAGATATGGAAGGGGGAAAGGTAAAAAGAAACAAAAAATTGAAATGGGAGGGGAGGACTAGGTGTAATCACGTCACCTAGCCCGGATTCCGCCCGATTTCCACTTAAGCCTACCAATTATCCTAAAAAAGAAAAATAAAATAAAGAAAAAAAAAAGTAAAAAGAAATAAAAATTAAGTTAACTAACAAATTATCGTTTGGATTTTGAAGTAACTCTTGACGTAATCAAGTCGTCAAGAGTCACCGGGAGCAATTTCTCAAAAGGGCCCCGAGGGCCACCAAATCACATAAATGAGGGGATGCATAATGGACGAGCAACAAAAAACGGAAAAGAACGTTAGTCGCCTTAACAAGTGGTTAGCAACCGACATATCTCCATCGTTCAATAGTCAATAGTCATCGGGCTCGTCGTCATCCTCCTCCTCACTTCCATCACCGTCATCATCATCATCATTATCTTCTTCTTCTTCTTGTTCACCGGCTCCATAATCACCCTCCCCCTATTCACATCCCAAGCGTCCTCCTCCTCGAACTCCTCATCGTTATTACCGTGGCCTTGGAAGTATTCCGGTCTATACCACGATGGGAGGTTCCCTTGCGGGTTTATATACACTTGTTGAGCTAGGAGGTGGTACCCGGGGTATTGGGCGTAGTAGTCATCCCTCCTATGCTCATATTGCCCAAGATGTAGGGCATTAAGCATAGCGGCCATAGAAAGGTCGGCCGGGGGCGAAGGGTAGACAAAGGGAGTGTAAGGTGCATACGGAGGGACGTTAATGAATGACGGGGGGGTGGGATAGTAGTGATGGGGTAGTGTAGCTTGTTGTTGTTGTTGTTGTTGATGGGGTTGTTGTTGTTGTTGTTGGGGTTGTTGTTGTTGGGGTTCCGTAGTGGACGGTTGGGTACGTGAGGAGGAGGCACCGGGGTCACTTCCAACAAAGGGGATTAAGAAGTTAGGCTCTTGGACCGGGGTGGTGGATCGCTCCAAAGGCGCAAGGATCGGGAGTGTGTTACATGGTAGGAAGAAATGTGCCCGACCCGCCGTGTTCCATTGGTACTTTTTATGCACCTTGTCGTACGCAATCCATCTATGGTATCGAGCCAAACGGTCCTCATCTATTCTTGTGTCCCCCGGTACGGGGATCAAGTCCTCCTCCCGAAATTCCGCACTAACCCTCTTAGCTAAATGAGTAATAAGTCCCCCAATGACAATTTCTTTCATATGTTTCCCTCCCTTACTAACCTTTTCGAAATGCTTAGCTAGAGCAAGGACAATGTCGGGGGTGAATCGACGTTGACGTTTTATATTCAAGTATGCCCCAATAATGGTCAATTCTTGTTGGGTTAAGGTACCCGTTTCGCACCTCCCGAATAAGGTACCCGCCACTAATCGGTGCCATAGACGAAGGACCGGGTGATGGACTAGACGATTTGACAAGTGCCTAAAGTCCACGAGTGTAAGACCCGTGATACTACGCCAGACATCCGCCACATTAAATTCGTCAGGAATGCTACTATTAGTAGTGGAGGGAAGGCCAAAAATCTCACCGAATCGGGGGAGGGTGCGCATATAGGATGTGTTGTTGATCCTAAAATATACCCTAGGTGGTAAGCCATGCAAATCGAGGCGAAAGCTACTAAGGAACTCTAATGTGAGTTGCCTATAAGTGAGCTCATGCATGTCAAAGAGCGTTTCCATCCCCACCCCAACAAAAAATTGCCTACTTTGCTCAAGCAACCCAAGCTTCCTAAGAATTGATTTGCACAAAAAATGAGTTGGTTCAAGGTTCTTACCAAGGAGATTTGAGAATTTCTCCTTTTGCAGTTCCGACTCAAAAACAAGGTTGGGAAAATCCGGGTGACATTCAATTTCTGGCTCTCCGGCCTCGGCCCCGACCTCGGTCCTAGAACTCGACGCACTCTTTCGTTTTCTGCTAACTACCGATTGCCCTCTCTTTTTTGGAGCCATTGTTGAAGAAGTTTGATGCTAAACAACCAAATCGATTTTCACCCAAAAATAGTTTCTAGAACCCACAAAAATACCAACAAGAAGCTTAGTGTTGATGTAATAAGCCTCCAAAACCCACCCAAAGAAGCTCAGTCAAGTTAGGAAAGATAACCCCAAATTTCGGATTTGGGGTAAATGTGGTATGAAAAACTTGATTTTTTTAGTTTTTGGGGGTTTTAATGGTAAAAAATGGGTCTAGGATAGTTATTAATGTGATGGAAACTGATTTTGAAGTGTTTTGAGAGTGATTTGATGAATTTTGGTGGAGGAAATGAGGGTTTATGGTGATTTAGGGTTAGGTTGAATAATGGGGTTTTGAGTTTGGTGAGAGGTTGAAGATGAAGTTGAGTAATATGTAGTATGTAAGGGTTGGGTTGAGTATGGGAGTTATAAGGAGGGTGGGATGGGGCGGGTTGGGCCTTGGAATAACTCTTCGTCCCGATCGGGAAGAACATATCCCGTCCGGGTTGGCTCCTCTGTCCCGACCGGGATGAACTCGTCCCGATCGGGATGGCTTGACAGTAGAGGTTACAAATGACACCTTCGTCCCGACCGGGAAGTCATGATCCCGACCGGGATGGCTCCTCCGTCCCGACCGGGATGAACTCGTCCCGACCGGGATGGCTTGATAGTAGATGCTCTAAATGACCCTTTCGTCCCGACCGGGATGGGATGATCCCGACCGGGTTGGCTCCTCCGTCCCGACCGGGATGAACTAGTCCCGACCGGGATGGCTTCACAGTATACCCTCCAAATTGACACTTCGTCCCGACCGGGACGGGACGATCCCGACCGGGTTGGATCCTCCGTCCCGACCGGGATTATCTCGTCCCGATCGGGATGGTTTTACAGAGGGGGCTCTAAATTGTCACTTCATCCCGACCGGGATGGGATGATCCCGACCGGGTTGACCCCTACGTCCCGACCGGGATGAACCTGTCCCGAACGGGATGCTCCAAGAACATGACCTTAGCATTTTGCCTTCATAAATAACCCCTCGGGATCCGGAATCCCATTCCCAAAAGCTTGTTCTCAGCTCAAAAACGATCACCTAGCCCCCGTCTTCCAAAAAAAATCCCAACGAGTAGGAGAAATAGAAAACCGGGCTGGAAAGCTTGATTCATCGCTTCAAGTAGTCGCCTCCAAATACTCAACACACTAACTCAACAATCATAAATCTCCCTACACAATTCCACAAACTCATGAAAACTCTCTCCCTCACCACACTCATAAGAAGATTACCAAAAACAATTTTTACGCACACCAAATCTAAGGGAAAAACAAGAAACACGAAATAATTCACGAGAAATAAAAAGAAGGGAAAAGATATTTACAACATGGCGGTTCTTGAGGAAAACCGCCAAACCGAGTTTGTTGGATTGGTTATGAGGGGATTGGTTGGAGGTGAAGTACCTCCACCAAATCCTTGGTTGCACTCTCGTTGTAGAGTTTGATCCTTTGACCGTTTGCCCGGAACGGTTCACCCTTTTCATCGCTCAACTCGAAGTCTCCATACCGTCCGACTTCCGTGATGGTGAACGGTCCGTACCAACGTGAGCGGAGCTTCCCGGGGAATAGCTTAAGCCTTGAGTTGAATAATAGCACCTTGTCACCCACTTGAAACGACCTCTTGTTTATCCTCTTGTCATGCCATAATTTAGTGCGTTCTTTGTAGATCCACGCACTTTCATAGGCGTGTAGTCGGAATTCTTCTAATTCATGTAATTGAAGCAATCGCTTCTCACCGACTAAAGTAGGATCGAGGTTGAGTTCTTTTATAGCCCAAAAAGCTTTGAACTCCATTTCGACCGGAAGGTGGCACGCTTTCCCGTAGACAAGCCTATATGGCGATGTGCCAATAGGTGTCTTGAACGCCGTCCGGTATGCCCATAGCGTGTCGTCGAGCTTCATGCTCCAATCCTTCCGGTTCCTTGTGACGACTTTCTCAAGGATAACTTTGATTTCCCGGTTCGAGATTTCTACTTGGCCGCTTGATTGAGGGTGATAAGCCAAGCCGGTCCTATAATGTACGCCATATTTCAACAAGATAGCATCAAGGCGTTTTTCATGGAAGTGGGTTCCTCCATCGCTTATAATGGCACGAGGAACTCCGAACCGGGGGAATATCACCTTCTTTAGGAGATTCATTACAACCTTAGCGTCATTTGTGGGTGTGGCAACGGCTTCCACCCACTTCGAAACATAGTCCACGGCTACTAGGATGTAGCGATTTCCCTTTGACGATGGAAATGGGCCTTGGTAATCTATCCCCCATACGTCAAATAATTCAAGCTCCAAAATCCCTCTTTGCGGCATCTCATGCCTCCACGATATGTTCCCGGTCCTTTGGCACGCGTCACATTGGGAAACAAATTCCTTTGCATTTTGAAACATCGTTGGCCAATAGAACCCGGATTGTAGTATTTTTGCGACCGTCCTTGAGGCACCGTGATGTCCGCCGTATGGGGACGAATGACAAGCTTCCATTATACCCTTTTGTTCCCATTGAGGGACACACTTCCTATATAAGCCATCGGCACATGCTTTGAATAGTTGCGGGTCATCCCAAAAGTATTGCTTGACCTCGTAGAAGAACCTCTTCTTTTGTTGGTAATTCAAATCCGGGGGAAGAACACCTCCCACAATATAGTTTGCATAGTCGGCGAACCAAGGGGGTTGGTCCGACGATGTAGTGCAAACAATCATTATAGCATCGTCCGGGAATGAATCATCGATGTGAGATTTCTCGAGGTCTTCAACTCGAAGGCGTGATAGGTGATCCGCTACTACGTTCTCGGCTCCCTTCTTATCACGAATCTCTAAGTCGAATTCTTGGAGAAGAAGAATCCAACGGAGTAATCGTGGCTTCGAGTCCTTCTTGGCTAGTAGATATTTCAAAGCGGAATGATCGGTGAAGACTATCACCGTAGAGCCGAGAAGATATGATCTAAACTTGGTGAGGGCGTACACAATAGCCAATAGCTCTTTCTCGGTCGTAGCATACCGAGCTTCAGTGTTGTCTAGGGTTTTGCTAGCATAATATATGGCATGTAAGGCTTTCCCGTCCCTTTGACCTAACACGGCCCCTACCGCATAGTCACTAGCATCGCACATCACCTCGAACGGCTTGGACCAATCCGGTGATTTGATAACGGGAGCGGTGATCAAGTCCTCCTTTAACCTAGCAAAAGCCTCATTCCACGCATTAGTCCATATAAATGGGGCATCCTTCAAGAGGAGTTCGGTGAGAGGCTTGGCCAATTTTGAAAAGTCTTTTATAAATCGGCGGTAGAATCCCGCATGGCCTAAGAAACTCCGAACTCCCTTGACATTCGTAGGCGGGGGCAAATGCTCGATGAGTTGAACTTTTGCCCCGTCTACTTGAATGCCCCGATCTTTGATCAAGTGACCTAACACAATGCCCTCATTTACCATGAAATGGCATTTTTCCCAATTCAACACCAAGTTCACTTCTTCACATTTAGCTAACACTTCAGACAAATTTACCAAACATGACTCAAAGTTCTTACCATAAACACTAAAATCATCCATGAAAACCTCAACAATAGACTCGATATAGTCCGAAAAGATGCCCATCATACACCTTTGGAAGGTGGCCGGGGCATTACACAAGCCAAAAGGCATGCGTCTATATGCAAAGGTTCCATAAGGACAAGTGAATGTGGTCTTAGGTTGGTCATCCGGGTGAATCGGGATTTGGAAAAATCCCGAAAAACCGTCAAGGAAGCAAAAGTGAGTGTGGGAAGCCAACCTCTCTAACATTTGGTCAATGAATGGGATAGGGAAGTGATCTTTCTTGGTGGCATTATTGAGTTTCCTATAGTCAATGCACATTCGATGACCGGTGACACACCTAGTGGGCACTAGTTCATCTCTTTCATTCTTTATGACCGTGATTCCACCCTTCTTGGGAACCACTTGAATAGGACTAACCCAATTTGAGTTTGATATGGGATATATGATCCCGGCATCAAGGAGTTTCATGATTTCCTTCTTTACGACCTCTTGCATGTTAGGATTAAGCCTTCTTTGTCCTTGGACACTAGGCTTAAAATCGTCTTCTAAATGTATCCTATGCATGCAAAAATCGGGACTAATCCCTTGTATGTCATCAAGACTATAGCCAATGGTGCTCTTATATTTCCGCAAAACCTCAAGCAACGCATCCAATTGGTTAGACTCGAGTTTGGAATTAACTATGACCGGACAAGACTTTTTATCGTCTAGATAGGCATAAGATAAATTAGGGGGAAGGGGTTTAAGATCTAAAGATTGTACCTCAACCGAGTAGATTCCACAAAGTGTAGCTTGATCTTCGACCCGGTTCTCCCCATCTAGAGCTTCTTCAAGTACATCCAAGTCTTCGTCCCATAGTCCACCTTTAGCTCTTTCAAGTCCCATGGTTAGGAGAGCTTCAAGAGGATCTTTCACTAATAATGTCTCGGTGGCATCCTCAACGACTTCATCAAGTACATCGATTACACAACAAGAGTCATTGATATTTGGAGTCTTCATTGTGCTATGGAGGTCAAAAGAGATCTTCTCATCTCCAATCTCCAAAGTCAATCTTCCATTCTTCACATCTATAAGGGCACCCGCCGTATGGAGAAACGGGCGTCCAAGGATGATTGGAATGTTGGCATCCTCGGCCATGTCAAGCACTATGAAATCAACCGAAACAAAGAACTTGCCTATACGAACCGGCACATCCTCTAATATGCCAAGGGGTCGCTTGATTGATCGATCCGCCATTTGGAGTGTGATAGTTGTGCATTTAAGCTCATTCATGCCTACCTTCTCACAAATGGAGTAAGGTATAACACTCACACTCGCTCCCAAATCACAAAGGGCTCTCTCGATGTGTACATTCCCAATCTTACACGGGATGGAGAAGCTTCCCGGATCCTTAAGCTTAGGTGGGGATGGTTGTAGGTACATGTCGCTCAATCCCCCCGTAAAAGCAATAGTTTCGGGCTCTCCCAACGATCTCTTCCTAGATAGGATCTCCTTCATAAACCGAGCATAGGTAGGCACTTGAGTAATCAATTCGGTAAAAGGAATAGTCACTTCTAGGTTCTTCACGAGTTCAAGAAACTTGTCAAATTGCTTGTCCGTCTTGGACTTGGCTTGTCTTGAGGGAAAAGGTAATTGAACCTTAGTAGCTTCCCTCACTTCTTTGGACTTCAATTTCTCACCATGGGTTTCTTTTGACCTTGAGGAAGAAGTTCCTTTAGATTTGGTTTTGTCATGTGGGATGAAAGTAGACGAGGTTCTTTGCGAAGAAAGAACATTACCACCCTCGTCAATGTCTTCAACAATCACTTCTTCCCCTAAATCCGGGTTAGGGACTTCTTCATCACAATAATCCTCTAGAGGTTGATCAACCTCTTCAAGTATAGGCTCCTCCCTTTGTTTTCCTCCATAATCATCTTCCTTAGGCATCATAGGTGGCTCATAGCTAGAACCACTCCTCAAGGTGATAGCATTAGCGGTAGCTTGGTTCGGTGTCGTGCCTTGAGGGGGCAATTGCCCTTTTTGCCTTGAAGAATTACCCGAGGCCACTTGAGACAATTGAGTTTCCAACATCTTTACATGAGTGTCTCTAGCCTTGTTATCTCTTTGGATTTGAGCATAGAATTCTTGTTGATTTCTTTGCATTTCCATTTGATTGCGTTGTACCTCTTGATTGCTTCTTTGCATGTCCAACATTGTCTTTTGCATATCAAAATCGGGTGTTGGAGCTTGTTGAGTATGGGGAACATTCGCAATAGTTAGAGGAAAACCATAATCATAAGTAGGAGATTTACTCCTAGGCTTGGCATCTTGTTGTTGGTTTTGGAAGTTTCCTTGAGCTTGAAAGTTACCTTGATTTTGACCTTGAAAATTCCCTTGATTTTGGTAACCTTGAAAATTTCCTTGATTTTGGTACCCTTGGTTGTTGCTTTGAAAGCCTTGGGAGTTAGGGTTTCCATGGAAACCACCTTGGTGAGCTTGATAATTAAAATTACCTTGATTGTTGAAGCTTTGTTGATTGTTATAGCCACCTTGGTTTTGATAGGCGTTTGGTTGTTGAAAGTTGTTGAAAGGCCTTTGATTGCCTTGGTAGCCTTGGTTGCCTTGGTAGCCTTGATTGCTTTGGTAGCCTTGAGAGTTAGGGTTTCCTTGGAAACCACCTTGGTTGCCCCTAAAAGGGGGAGCAACATATGTTTGTCGGCCTTGTTGTTGGCCTTGTTGTTGGCCTTGTTGAGCACCTTGGAAGACTTGAGGGTTTTGGACATTTTGAGTCTTGTAAGATAGAAGAGGGTGCTTGTGAGTGTTGGCATTGTAGTAATTGGAGAATGGTGTCCCTTGCTTATATGCTTGAAAAGCATTGACTTGTTCCACATTGCTCAAACACTCATAAGACTCATGCCCGAAGATTCCACAATTTTCGCACATACCATGATTTGATGGATTAAATGAAGAGTCCATGGCATTGACTTGTTTCATGGTTGGTTGGGTGGAAGAACTTGTGCCTTGAAATAAGTTGGCTTGCCCTTGAAGCTTTTTGTCTATAGCATCCATATGAGTCTTCAATTGAGCACCCAAATCGGCACTAAGTTGAGTAATAGCATCAATGTCATGCCTTCCCCCTCTATTTACCTTCCTAGGTCTAGAATATTGGGAGTTATGCACCGCCATCTCCTCTATCCTTGACCAAGTTTGGTCATCATCCACTTCGGTAAAACGGCCATTCGAACCCATATTAAGTATGTCCCTCGAATCTTCAAACAAACCATTCCAAAATTGTTGGACGAGAAACCACTCCGACAATCCATGATGAGGGCAAGAGCGAATTAAAGCCTTGAATCTTTCCCACGACTCATAAAGCCCCTCATCGTCGCGTTGTTGAAACCCCGTGATTGAAGCCCTTAGTTGGTTGGTCTTTTCCGGTGGATAGAATTTTTGATAGAAGGCTAATGCTAGCTTCTTCCAAGTATTTATTCCTAGAGCCGCCTTGTTGAGTTCCTTATACCATTGCTTTGCTTTACCAATCAAGGAGAAGGGGAAGAGGACCCATCGAATTTGGTCTTGGGTGATTCCCGCTTGCGAAATGGCATCGCAATAGTCGGAAAAAGCCTCCATATGTTGGTGTGGATCCTCGGTAGGTAACCCACTAAATTGGTTCCGCTCAACCAATTGGATGAATGCCGTCTTGGCTATAAAGTTCCCGGTATAAGTACCCGGCATAGTGGCGGGACCGGGCAAGACATCCTCCGTAAATGTCGAGTGTGAAGAGAACTTAGGCATGATGTGTCGGATTGGTGATGTGGGTGTGGAACTTGGAATAGAAGAGGTTGGAGATGTAGGTGGTGAAGTGGATGGAGAGTATGCCGGTGATGTAGAATGAGATGCGCTAGAATTGTGGGTGCCGAAGAAGTTTGAAAATCCTTCGTCGGTAGCTCCTCCCGGTGGGGAATTTAGATCAATCTCCACGCTTTGCTCGGAATCTTCGCTCGTGCCCGGTTGGGAACCTCTCGATCTAACAACTGTCCTTTTTCGAAGGTTTCGGAAAAACCTTTCCGGATCTAAGTTGAAGAGAAGAGGATGGTTTCCGCCTCTAGGCATAAACTGTGGACTAGGAAACAAACGTGAGAAGTCTAGTGCTTTGTGGGCACTAGACAAGAAAGAAATAAACTCTACACAACGAAGAAGCAAGGAGAGATGGATGAAACACAAGATGGAACACAATTTATATTGACGAAAACACGAGATGGTAACTCAATCTAGAAACTAAGCAAACAAAGTCTAAACAAACACCGTCCCCGGCAACGGCGCCAAATTGATGCGAGAATTTGTCGTCGATCCTACACCAATTAAACAAACTATCCTACCTAGTAGCTAGGGGTAAGTCGGGTCGGTCCACGAAGACGGTAGAGAAAAGACTAGAGTATGCTTAGATTTAAGACAAAGTCACAAGAAACAATGAGGGAAGATATTTTCTTTTAAGTTTGGATAAGACTAGAGAATAAGTTAAACAAAACTAAATGATTCTAATAGGAATGAACTAAAGCAAACCACTATAACACTATCTAAAATGGAGATGAAATCAAATAGGTAAAGGAGTAGGGTTAGATCGAGTTCATAGACGTAATAGGCTAAGGGAAAACGAGGATCAAAGTGTCATCTAGTCACTAAGGCAAGCTCGTGCTCTCGCAACTAAACGAACCCAACGATTCATGCAATTGAACACCCAAAACATGAAAAGTTCATCACAAGTCAAGCAAACATCAAGGGAGAAACAACAAGTAGAGTAGTATGGCCACTACCACCCTATCAAGCAATTTATCAAACACCCAACATGCAAAACTAGTGACAAGCAACAAAGACTCAACTTTTAACCATGCTTAACCTTAATCACCCATAATTAACGTCTAATCCCCCTACTAACCCCACAAAAAGTCTACTCACTCATGATTAAACTAATACTAACATAACCAAAGGAAAATAACACAAAAGCTAAAACATTCATTATGCAAGATAAACAAGATAAATAATATTCAAGAGATAAAGATTGAAACTTTAATGAATAACTAAGAGTAAAAGGAAAGAGATTAAGGAAATTATACCAACACCAATATGAAATGGAAAGATTGAAACTTTGAATAAACTTCAACCCAAAGAGATACTCAATGTTGTCAAGATTGAAATATCAATTACAAGCCTTCAAGAATCCAAAGTAGAAACTAAGATTAACACTAAATTAATGCTAAGTAGGAAGTAATTAAGGAAGGTTTGAACTAGGATTAGTCTAAGAGGCACTATTTCTCTCTAGGGTTTTGTGTCCTTCAAAATGATTACAAGAGGGGTATATATAGTGTTCCACAAGTGAGAGAAGTGAAAGAAAGGAGCGGACTAGGAGCTGAGTCCTTCCCGACCGGGAAGGAATGGTCCCGATCGGAAAGAAACGATGGTCCCGACCGGGATGACACTAACCCGACCGGGATGGCACGATGGTCCCGACCGGGATGACACGAACCCGACCGGGACGGCACTGCAGTAGCTTCCTCCAAAGTGCACTTCATCCCCGACGGGATGAGGTGCATACCCGTCGGGGATGAGTCTTGTAGGCCTCCAAGTTGACCCTTTTGGTTCCTCCTTGCCTCTCATGGACTTCTCATCGATTCTCGGGACTCGGGATCGGGTCTCGGAGGCTCGGGATTGGGTCCCAAGGTCTCGGGGTCGATTCCAAAGCATCGAGTCATCGTTCCTTTATCTCGTTGGCTCCAAAATGTGTGTGTATCGAGTCGGAATCGCTCCAACTCTTCCAAATCGGTCTCGGGAACCTGAAACGAACTAAAGGAAGCATAAGAAGCCCCTAAACCGCTCCCAAGGAGCGATTCTACAAGGAAAATGTGACCAAAATACTATAAAATAGGCACTACAAACCACACTTATCAATGGGCTTGTCTCTAGCTTCCTTTATTGCTGCGTTGAAGCTCTCGCACATGTTGTTCAGTAACGTGTTTGATTTCTAGTTGGTTGTGAATGCGTGCCTTGACCAACTTTTTGCGGGAATGGCAGCCAAATATGCATGTGCATCAGGACTGAGAAACTTGATACCTTCCATTTCTGCCTTAAACTCGTTACTCGTGGTGCACCTAGCAGCATTCCAGAATGAGTCCTTGAAGACTTGACCAGTAAATTGAAGCTTAAAGTTCGCCCAAATATGCCTCACATAGAACCTTAGTTCAGCCTTTGGAGTCACCTCAGGAAATGCTTCCAACAATCCCTAAAAAAGTAAGAACAAATACGTTACTTGAAATACCTCGAATAGAATAATCATAAATGAACAAAAAAACACGACATTTATCCATTTTACAGGAATACCTTCTGCCTATCTGACATGAAAGTCAAGCCATCGCCTTTATCCTTTCCCAAATCTTCGGTAAGCAATTTCAGAAACCAACCCCATGTTGCTCTGTTCTCTACCTCAACTACAGCCCATGCAATTGGGTAAATGTTGTTGTTTCCATCTTTGCCAACTGCTGCCAAACAAATACCAGAAAAAGCTCCCTTCAAGTGACACCCATCAACACCAACTAGGGGCCTACATCCTACTAGAAAGCCATCCCTCACTGCCTTAAAGCACATGTACATTCTTTGAAAAATAGGGGGAGGTCTCTCAATGTTGCTCACTTGAACAATAGCAGTGGAGCCCGGGTTATACTTTCTAATTGCAGCCACGTAGTCCCACACCCTAGAATACTCATCAGCACAATCACCATAAATCACCAATTTAGTCCTTGCCCTAGCTAGCCAACAAATGCCATAATTAACATATACACCCAAATCTCTATACACATGTCTTTGGAAGACCTTTAACTTCCAAGTCGGATTTTCTCGCCAATCTTCTAAATACCTTTCTGAAAGGTACTCAGATGTCACCTTCCTAGTCTGACCACGAAACTCACACGTATGCTTTAAGACCAATGTAGTAATTTCCCAATATTCATCACTATTCTTTTTCGTGGCATAAATAGTAAAAGGACACCAAGATGATTGAGGACACTTACAACCAACGATTTTGCTTCTCTTCTTATTCAACGCACATTTGCACCTACAAACACAATAAAGTCTCACTCTATCACAACCACTATGTAGATAGTAGAAGTCATACCTGTTTTCAATTGCATGGTGCACAAATGCTTTTCTCATAACCTTTGCGTTTGGAAATCGCAAACCAAGATTCAACTTTATGCCCCTCCTAAAATCAATGTCGGGATTGAAAACGACATCACCCTCCCCATCACTATCACTACCATGTAAACTTCTCAACTCCTCAGAAAAATAACCGTCACCGTCACCATCAAAAACACCTTGTCCTTCCTTGAACAACTTTTCTTCCTTGAACAACTCCTCCTCTTCCTTGAACAACTCCTCCTCCTCTAACTCTTCCTCTCCAATTGTAAACTTAACATCTAATTCCTCATCTGAACTCTCCTCACTCACTTCAAAATCATCCTCCCAATTGTCTTCTAAATGATTCTTCTCCTTTTTTTGTGTTTCCCTTCTCTTTCCCCCTTTTTTTTTTGCACTTTTCTATTATTTTCTCTTCTATTACCCTTCTGGCTCCCAACACCAACCTTTTCACTTGCTTTGAGAGTTGGTAGATCATTCCCCTCCACTTTACCAGAAAAACTATCAAATATTACACCTCCATCCACAGTTTGCCTCACATTATTCTCACCCTTATCCCCACTAGAATCAGCTAGCGAACCTACTTTTCCTTTTTCAGTCCTCCTAAATTGTAACTTTGAAATTCTTTGTGAGGGTTCTTTATAATGTGTATAATCTATGGCAAGAGGACATTCTGCCGTACCCACAACACTTTTAGCACCTAATTTCCTAGGGCTTCTTCTTAATGAGGTACATGTAGTAGGGTTCGTAGTTATGGTTATCGGACTTCTTGTCACATGGATATCATTAATGGGCTTTTCAATGGGGGACGTAGTCATTGCTAGTGCTCCATTATTTTTCATTTGTTTCATCACAGATAGTGTGACATACAAGTCCACACCACCATCCTTATCCCTAGACTTTATTACTTCCAAAACATCCCGCTCTTTCATCAATATAGTCCTACCATCAAGTAAATTTTTACCCACTGGTCTATACCATACAAAAGGGACCATTTCTGGTTTTGCCATAGCATCAACAACTCTCATAATCATGTTAAAAGTTAAATCATTTGATGATATACCTGACAATACTCTCATCTGGCCCCCTACATACTCAACCTTGCCATTAACTAGCTGAAAATCTCCACCATACCAAATCTTCACACAAAGTACAATTGATTTTTCAACCTTGTGATTCTCCATTTCACTTAATCTATCCAAATGAAAGAGATGAATCAGAAAAAACAGAAGGAATATATAATTTATCATTTATATACAGTTAATGCTTTATTTAAAGAGTAACACAAATTGAGTTAAACAACTCGTCACTTTCAGCAGGAAACAAAATTAGGGTTAAATAATGACAAAAGAGATTTGTAAAGACAAGCAACATCAAATTACGACTGAAATTGATACAAAATGGGTTATACACTCCGATTAATCGAAATTGCAAAAGAAATTGGTGAAGTGGGATTTTTTTGCAGTCAATCACGACTGAATTGAAATTATGATAGACAATCACGACTGAATCGAAATTACAACTCAATCAAATTACGACTGAAAGACAAGCAACATCAAATTAATCGAAATTGCAGTCGATTGATCACGAAACTGAAAAAAAAAAAAAAAAAAAAAAATCGAACCTGGAGGAAGAAACTCAATCGAAAATTAGGTTTGAATCACGAAATTGGTGTAGGGAGTAGAAGATTTGGGTTGAATTCATTAGATCTTGATAGTTGAATTTAGGTTTACTTAGGGTAGCAATTTTCTGGGTGAATTTGGTATGTAAAAACGTAAAGTTAATGTCAAAGTAAATTTTGGGAAATGAAAGTGAATGAGGGGTGAATAGAAGGGTAAATTAGACATTTGTGACGGTTTCCGTTAACTCTTTGACGGAAAATAAGATTAGGTATTGATTATGTGATTAATAGAATAAGTAGGTATAAGTTTTGAAAAAAAATTATGTGAGGTATAAAGTTTGAAAAACAATATCATTGAAGGTATAAAGTATCAATTTTCCCTAATAATAATAATAATAATAATAATAATAATAATAATAATAATTATTATTATTATTATTATTATTATTATTATTATTATGGTTATTATTGTTACTACGAGTATTAATTATTACTAGTATTAATTTTTATTAATTACTTTTTATTATTATTATTGTTATTATTATTATTATTATTATTATTATTATTTATCATTAATAATAATATTTATCATTATTATTATTGTTATTATTAATAATAATAATTATTTTTATTTTTATTAATTACTCCGTACTTATTAATATTAATATTATTGATGGGGGATAAATCCCCCAGACATGTAGACCGACTTAGACAGACGTGTAGGTCCGACCTCGGGCATAGAGGCCGTCCTTAGGCACCGGACCCCGATCCCGGCTCGACCGATCCACGGTCTGGCCGGACCCCGCGTAGACCGAACTCTGGGTCGGTCGGCCCCCGCGCCGGCCAAACCTCGGGTCGGTCGGACCCTTGTACCGGCCAGATCCCGTGTCGATCGGATCCTCGTATCGGCTGACCGTCCTTACGAGTCGCCACTAGTCAACCCGAAATAGACTCCTCATGGCATCACCTAGATGATGTCATCGGACGACATCACTACGACGATGTCACCACCTCTCCTCTTCTCTATAAATACCCCATTTTGGTAGAGAGGAAGAAGAGGCCAATTGATTACTACTCCCTCCACCATCTCGATCTTAACTATGATACGATTTATACATAAACATACACAATATACTGACTTGGGCGTCGGAGGCTCCGCCCCGGGGGCAACCCCTTGGGGTCGGAGTTCACCTTGCAGGAACGCCGACGACTCGCATCCGGATCCCGAAAAGAGTTGAACCGCTGCTCAAGCCGGGAACCATGTTTGTACCCCAAACAATTAGCGCCGTCTGTGGGGAACTTGAACAAAAAAGTTGCTCACTCTCAAAAATATCTATTTTTTCGGATCTAGTATTCCATCTTGAAGAACGATCCACAAAAAATCAAACCCAAAAGCTAAAAAATCAACCACTACCGAGACAATTTTTTCCAAATATAATTTCCCGTCTAGGCACTAGACAAAGATCTAGATGTCAAATTGATTATTATAAATAAAGTGGAGTGTAAGAATAACCATTGAGTCTTGCATCTACTGTATTTTATTATTAGAAATGTGTGTTTGAGGGAAAGAAACGAATCAATTTCCATGGGGTTGCCAAACTTTCAAGCTCATTTGCACACAAAAATTAGGCAGAGAAACAACACAGAGATAAAATTAATTTAAAGAAAAGAAATACTCATACGAATTACAAAAATCCACAGCCGCATATACGTTACGATCAATTGCTCACAAATTTATCCACAAAAAAATCAATCTCCTAAGAATCAAATCTTTGGTCTAGTATTCCATCTTGAAGAACGACCCACAAAAAGTAGAAAACCTTACGAATCTGGTCATACGTTCACATATGAGCCGGAGTAAGAAAAGAATGTCTACGGCAAGTTCCGAGTCGCCGTCAAGCATATAATAAATGAAGAAGGAGTGCTCCATTACAGAAGGAAAAAACCCGCTCTCCTTAATTCAATAAATGGACAATGCAAGAGTATACAAATGGAAATAAAGAAAATAAAAATCAACTGCCGACTGTTATTAACTCAAGCCAAAGCAGTATTTACTAAAGAGGAAGAAGAAGAACAACAAACCAAGGTCAAGAAGTGAAGACCCACGTTAACACGACGAGGGTGGAGACGAGCAATACAAACGTTAATACGTCAAACCCGTATAAATACCAAGTGTAAACTCCATTTCAGCGAGAGATAGCTGACACCGCTGCCTAGTATATATCGTATCGAAAATTCACCAGGCCGATCTTTGGTTGACCTGGCGGAAGGCGTCGGCCCGCAAAGACGGTCATTACAAGACAACCAAAGGCCACCGCCAAGCACTAGTTCGACCGACGAGCTAGCTGTCAACCTCCGGCAGCAGAGCCGGCCCTCGAATTATCACCCAAGTGTCATCCCGACGCGCCGTCAACAGATCACTCACGATCAAAGTCGAATCACCAACTTATCAACAACCTGGCCGCCGTCCCGGGGTTTCTCGCTAAGGCGAGAAGTGACACAATGGTGCCGGCCGCCGGAGCAAGCATCTGCTAAACAGAAGTCGGCCACTATCTTTGACGGCCATCGAGCCAACCGACCGAGCCGGCTCAAACCCGACGTCGGACATCTCAACCCCGGCGGCGGCTAAGTTTCCGATAGACGGGTCGGTCTCCGAGCAAAGTAGAACTCAGCCATCTGGGCTTCGAATCAACCAACGAGATATTACAATAAAGGAGACCGACCAAAATAATACAGAAGGTGGCCGGCTACAAAATGTTTCATAGTAGAAAGCCGGGACTAAAGCAATTATTATGGAAGATTTATCTTAGGTAAAGGAGAAAAGCAGCTTTATGGAATTGGAGCAAGTGGGTGGAGCAGTATGTGACTATGTGTTGTTAGCTATCGTGCATTCATTCATTTATAAATTGCCTTCAATGCAAGTGGCCAAAAGAGAAGACTCTTGGAGGATTGATGGTATACGTTTATACGTTACGATCCTAAAGGAACGAGAACGGCGGTACTCACAAATTACCCACAAAAATCAACCTCCTTAAAATTCAATTTTTCGGGGACTAGGATTCCGTTTTGAAGAACGATCCACAAAAAAATATAAAGTACTAAACCAAAACTTCCAAAGAAAATCCTAATGTCGAAAAGGAATTAGAAGTTAGAAGATAAATATTCATTTCTTACAAAGTTAGAGAAGAAAGTCACTGGATACTAGGACCCATGGTGACGGTGGAATAAAGGTATTGGCATTATGGCCCACCTCAATATCTTATACCCAATTCTCTAACAAAGTCAAATGATACGTGCAAGGGCCCAAAAGTACAAGGGACATTATCAAGCCCAAGTGTATCCAATCCCTCCGTATTTAGGAAAAAGTCCAATTCTAAGTTGGAGTCACCCAACATCGGAGTGTTAGAGCCGGCTAATACCCCAGGTTGGCGGATACAAGAGGAAGAGGGCCCCCCCATCAACGGCCCCAAAGGTCTTCTCCACCCTGCCGACACTACGAACCAACAATTCGGACGAGTTGCCTATAAGTGAGCTCATGCATGTCAAAGAGCGTTTCCATCCCCACCCCAACAAAAAATTCCCTACTCTGCTCAAGCAAACCAAGCTTTCTAAGAATTGATTTGCACAGAAAACGAGTTGGTTCAAGGTTCTTACCAAGGAGCTTGGAGAATTGCTCCTTTTGCAGTTCCGACTCAAAAACAAGGTTGGGAAAATCCGGGTGACATGCAATTTCTGGCTCTCCGGCCTCGACCCCGACCTCGGTCCTAGAACTCGACGCACTCTTTCTTTTTCTGCTAACTACCGACTGCCCTCTCTTCTTTGGAGCCATTGTTGAAGAAGCTTGATGCTAAACAACCAAATCGACTTTCACCCAAAAATAATTTCTAGAACCCACAAAAATACCAACAAGAAGCTTAGTATTGATGTAATAAGCCTCCAAAACCCACCCAATGAAGCTCAGTCAAGTTTGGAAAGATAACCCCAAATTTCGGATTTGGGGAAAATGTGGTATGAAAAACTTGATTTTTTTAGTTTTTGGGGGTTTTAATGGTAAAAAATAGGTCTAGGATAGTTATTAATGTGATGGAAACTGATTTTGAAGTGTTTTGAGAGTGATTTGATGAATTTTGGGGGAGGAAATGAGGGTTTATGTTGATTTGGGGTTAGGTTGAATATGGGGTTTTGAGTTTGGAGAGAGGTTGAAGATGAAGTTGAGTAGTAGGTAGGTATGTAAGGGTTGGGTTGAATATGTGAGTTATAAGGAGGGTGGGTTGGGGCGGGTTGGGCCTCGGAATACGATGGGCATGGCTAACTTCGTCCCGAACGGGAAGAGTAGATCCCGTCCGGGTTGGCTCCGCCGTCCCGATCGGGATGACCTCGTCCCGAACGGGATGACGTCACAGTAGATATACTAAACGACCCCTTCATCCCGAACGGGAAGCTTCGATCCCGTCCGGGTTGGCTCCGCCTTCCCGATCGGGATGAAGTCGTCCCGAACGGGATGGCGTCACAGTAGACGCTCTAAATTGCCACTTCGTCCCGAACGGGATGGGATGATCCCGTCCGGGTTGGCTCCGCCGTCCCGATCGGGATGACCTCGTCCCGAACGGGATGGCGTCACAGTAGATATACTAAATGGCCCCTTCATCCCGAACGGGATGTGTCGATCCCGTCCGGGATGACTTCACTATCCCGAACGGGATGACCCTGTCCCGAACGGGATGATCCAAGAACATGACCTTAGCATTTTCCTTCATACATAACCCCTCGGGATCCGGAATCCCGTTCCCAAAAGCTTGTTCTCAGCTCAAAACGACCACCTAGCCCCCGTCTTCCAAAAAAAATCCCAACGAGTCGGAACTTGTAGGAGAAATAGAAAACCGGGCTAGAAATCTTGATGCTAATCTTGAGAGACACGTGTAGAGCTTCTCTTGATTTGCAAGGAATTACCTAAGCAACAAAACTTCACCAAAGCTCCAAAAGTCAGTAGAAAGATCGCTCCAATGATCGCTTCAAGTAGTCGCCTCTAAATACTCAACATACTAACTCAACAATCATAAATCTCCCTACACAATTCCACAAACTCATGAAAACCTCTCCCTCACATCACTCACAAACAATAATCCAACGATAATAGTAACACACACAAAACCTAGAGAATCAAGAAATGCAAAATAAATCACAAAAATTAAAAGAAGAAAGGAAAGGATATTTACAACATGACGATTCTTGAGGAACTCCGTCAAACCGAGCTTGTTTGGTTGGTGATGAGGGGATAGGTTGGACGTAAAGAACCTCCACCGACCCCATGGTTGCACTCTCGTTGTAAAGCTTAATTCTTTGACCGTTTACCCGGAACGGTTCACCCTTTTCATCGCTCAACTCGAAGTCTCCATACCGTCCGACTTCCGTGATGGTGAACGGTCCGTACCAACGTGAGCGGAGCTTCTCGGGAAATAGCTTAAGCCTTGAATTGAATAGTAGCACCTTGTCACCCACTAGAAATGATCTCTTCTTAATCCTCTTGTCATACCATATTTTCGTGCGTTCTTTGTAGATTCGTGCACTTTCATAGGCGTGTAGTCGGAATTCTTCTAACTCATGCACTTGAAGCAACCGCTTCTCGCCGACTAAAGTAGGATCGAAGTTGAGTTCCTTTATGGCCCAAAAAGCCTTGAACTCCATCTCGACCGGAAGGTGACACGCTTTCCCGTAGACGAGCCTATACGGCGATGTGCCTATAGGCGTCTTGAACGCCGTCCGGTATGCCCATAGCGTGTCGTCGAGCTTCATGCTCCAATCCTTCCGGTTCCTTGTGACGACTTTCTCAAGGATAGCTTTGATTTCCCGGTTCGAGATTTCTACTTGGCCGCTTGATTGAGGATGATAAGCCAAGCCGGTCCTATAATGTACGCCATATTTCAACAAGATAGCATCAAGGCGTTTTTCATGGAAGTGGGTTCCTCCATCGCTTATAATGGCACGAGGAACCCCGAACCGGGGAAATATCACCTTCTTTAGGAGATTCATTACAACCCTAGCGTCATTTGTGGGTGTGGCAACGGCTTCCACCCACTTCGAAACATAGTCCACGGCTACTAGGATGTAGCGATTTCCCTTTGACGATGGAAATGGGCCTTGGTAATCTATCCCCCATACGTCAAATAATTCAAGCTCCAAAATCCCTGTTTGCGGCATCTCATGCTTCCACGATATGTTCCCGGTCCTTTGGCACGCGTCACATTGGGAAACAAATTCCTTTGCATTTTGAAACATCGTTGGCCAATAGAACCCGGAATGTAGTATTTTTGCGACCGTCCTTGAGGCACCGTGATGTCCGCCGTATGGGGACGAGTGACAAGCTTCCATTATACTCTTTTGTTCCCATTGAGGGACACACTTCCTATATAAGCCATCGGCACATGCTTTGAATAGTTGCGGGTCATCCCAAAAGTATTGCTTGACCTCGTAGAAGAACCTCTTCTTTTGTTGGTAATTCAAATCCGGGGGAAGAACACCTCCCACAATATAGTTTGCATAGTCGGCGAACCAAGGAGGTTGGTCCGACGATGTAGTGCAAACAATCATTATAGCATCGTCCGGGAATGAATCATCGATGCGAGATTTCTCGAGGTCTTCAACTCGAAGGCGTGATAGGTGATCCGCTACTACGTTCTCGGCTCCCTTCTTATCACGAATCTCTAGGTCGAATTCTTGGAGAAGAAGAATCCAACGGAGTAATCGTGGCTTCGAGTCCTTCTTGGCTAGTAGATATTTCAAAGCGGAATGATCGGTGAAGACTATCACCGTAGAGCCGAGAAGATATGATCTAAACTTGGTGAGGGCGTACACAATAGCCAATAGCTCTTTCTCGGTCGTAGCATACCGAGCTTCGGTGTTGTCGAGGGTTTTGCTAGCATAATATATGGCATGTAAGGCTTTCCCGTCCCTTTGACCTAACACGGCCCCTACCGCATAGTCACTAGCATCGCACATCACCTCGAACGGCTTGGACCAATCCGGCGATTTGATAACGGGAGCGGTGATCAAGGCCTCCTTTAACCTAGCAAAAGCCTCATTGCACGCATTAGTCCATACAAATGGGGCATCCTTCAAGAGGAGTTCGGTGAGAGGCTTGGCCAATTTTGAAAAGTCTTTTATAAATCGGCGGTAGAATCCCGCATGGCCTAAGAAACTCCGAACTCCCTTGACATTCGTAGGCGGGGGCAAATGCTCAATGACTTGAACTTTTGCCCCGTCTACTTGAATGCCCCGATCTTTGATCAAGTGACCTAATACAATGCCCTCATTTACCATGAAATGGCATTTTTCCCAATTCAACACCAAGTTCACTTCTTCACATTTAGCTAACACTTTAGACAAATTTACCAAACATGACTCAAAGTCTTTACCATAAACACTAAAATCATCCATGAAAACCTCAACAATAGACTCGATATAGTCCGAAAAGACGCCCACCATACACCTTTGGAAGGTGGCCGGGGCATTACACAAGCCAAAAGGCATGCGTCTATATGCAAAGGTTCCATAAGGACAAGTGAATGTGGTCTTAGGTTGGTCATCCGGGTGAATCGGGATTTGGAAAAATCCCGAAAAACCGTCAAGGAAGCAAAAGTGAGTGTGGGAAGCCAACCTCTCTAACATTTGGTCAATGAATGGGATTGGGAAGTGATCTTTCTTTGTAGCATTATTGAGTTTCCTATAGTCAATGCACATCCTATGACCGGTAACACACCTAGTGGGCACTAGTTCATCTCTTTCATTCTTTATGACCGTGATTCCACCATTCTTGGGAACCACTTGAATAGGACTAACCCAATTTGAGTTTGATATGGGATATATGATCCCGGCATCAAGGAGTTTCATGATTTCTTTCTTTACGACCTCTTGCATATTAGGATTCAACCTCCTTTGTCCTTGGACACTAGGTTTAAAATCTTCTTCTAAGTGAATCCTACGCATGCAAAAGTCGGGACTAATCCCTTGTATGTCATCAAGACCATAACCAATGGTGCTCTTATATTTCCTCAAAACCTCAAGCAACGCATCCAATTGGTCAGACTCGAGTTTGGAATTAACTATGACCGGACAAGACTTTTTATCGTCTAGATAGGCATAAGATAAATTAGGGGGAAGGGGTTTAAGGTCAAGAGATTGTACCTCAACCAAGTAGATTCCACAAAGTGTAGCTTGATCTTCGACCCGTTTCTCCCCATCTAAAGCCTCTTCAAGTACATCCAAGTCTTCATCCCATAGTCCATCTTTAGCTTTCTCAAGCTCCATTGTTAGGAGAGCTTCAAGAGGGTCTTTCACAAAAAATGTCTCGGTGGTATCCTCAACAATTTCGTCGAGTACATCGATTACACAACAAGAATCTTTGATACTCGGAGTCTTCATTGTGCTATGGAGGTCAAAAGAGATCTTCTCATCTCCAATCTCCAAGGTCAATCTTCCATTCTTCACATCTATAAGGGCACCCGCCGTATGAAGAAACGGGCGTCCAAGGATGATTGGAATGTTGGCGTCCTCGGCCATATCAAGCACTGTGAAATCAACCGGAACAAAGAACTTGCCTATACGAACCGGCACATCCTCTAATATGCCAAGGGGGCGCTTGATTGATCGATCCGCCATTTGGAGTGTGATGGTTGTGCATTTAAGCTCATTCATGTCTACCTTCTCACAAATGGAGTAAGGTATAACACTCACACTCGCTCCCAAATCACAAAGGGCTCTCTCGATGTGTACATTCCCAATCTTACACGGGATGGAGAAGCTTCCCGGATCCTTAAGTTTAGGTGGGGATGGTTGTAGGTACATGTCGCTCAATCCCCCCGTAAAAGCAATAGTTTCGGGCTCTCCCAACGATCTCTTCCTAGATAGGATCTCCTTCATAAACCGAGCATAGGTAGGCACTTGAGTAATCAATTCGGTAAAAGGAATAGTCACTTCTAGGTTCTTCACGAGTTCAAGAAACTTGTCGAATTGCTTGTCCGTCTTGGACTTGGCTTGTCTTGAGGGAAAAGGTAATTGAACCTTAGTAGCTTCCCTCACTTCTTTGGACTTCAATTTCTCACCATGAGTTTCTTTTGACTTTGAGGAAGACCCCTTTGTCTTGGGTTTCTCATAAGGAACGAAAGTAGATGAGGTCTTTTGTGAAGAAAGAACGTTGTCACCCTCATCTACATCTTCAACAAGTACCTCTTCCCCTAATTCCGGATTAGGGACTTCTTCATCACAAGAATCCTCTAGAAGTTGGTCAACCTCTTCAAGTATAGGCTCCTCCCTTTGTTTTCCTCCATAGTCATCTTCCTTAGGCATCATAGGTGGCTCATAGCTAGAACCACTCCTCGAGGTGATAGCATTAGCGGTAGCTTGGTTCGGTGTCGTGCCTTGAGGAGGCAATTGCCCTTTTTGCCTTGAAGAACTACCCGAGGCCACTTGAGACAATTAAGTTTCCAACATCTTCACATGAGTGTCTCTAGCCTTGTTATCTCTTTGGATTTGAGCATAGAATTCTTGTTGATTTCTTTGCATTTCCAATTGATTGCGTTGTACCTCTTGATTGCTTCTTTGCATGTCCAACATTGTCTTTTGCATATCAAAATCGGGTGTTGGAGCTTGTTGAGTGTGGGGAACATTCGCAATTGTTAGAGGAAAACCATAATCATAGGTAGGAGATTTACTCCTAGGCTTGGCATCTTGTTGTTGGTTTTGGAAGTTTCCTTGAGCTTGAAAGTTACCTTGATTTTGACCTTGAAATTCCCTTGATTTTGGTAACCTTGAAAATTTCCTTGATTTTGGTACCCTTGGTTGTTGCTTTGAAAGCCTTGGGAGTTAGGGTTTCCTTGGAAACCACCTTGGTGAGCTTGATAATTAAAATTATCTTGATTGTTGAAGCTTTGTTGATTGTTATAGGCACCTTGGTTTTGATAGGCGTTTGGTTGTTGAAAGTTGTTGAAAGGCCTTTGATTGCCTTGGTAGCCTTGGTTTCCTTGGTAACCTTGATTGCTTTGGTAGCCTTGTTTTCCTTGGTTGCCCCTAAAAGGGGGAGCAACATATGTTTGTCGGCCTTGTTGTTGGCCTTGTTGTTGGCCTTGTTGAGCACCTTGGAAGACTTGAGGGTTTTGGACATTTTGAGTCTTGTAAGATAGAAGATGGTGCTTGTGAGTGTTGCCATTGTAGTAATTGGAGAATGGTGTCCCTTGCTTATATGCTTGAAAAGCATTGACTTGTTCCACATTACTCAAACACTCATAAGACTCATGCCCGAAGATTCCACAATTTTCGCACATACCATGATTTGATGGATTAAATGAAGAATCCATGGCATTGACTTGTTGCATGGTTGGTTGGGTGGAAGAACTTGTGCCTTGAAATAAGTTGGCTTGCCCTTGAAGCTTTTTGTCTATAGCATCCATATGAGTCTTCAATTGAGCACCCAAATCGGCACTAAGTTGAGTAATAGCATCAATGTCGTGCCTTCCCCCTCTATTCACCTTCCTAGGTCTAGAATATTGGGAGTTATGCACCGCCATCTCCTCTATCCTTGACCAAGTTTGGTCATCATCCACTTCGGTAAAACGGCCATTCGAACCCATATTAAGTATGCCCCTCGAATCTTCAAACAAACCATTCCAAAATTGTTGAACAAGAAACCACTCCGACAATCCATGATGAGGACAAGAGCGAATTAAAGCCTTGAATCTTTCCCACGACTCACAAAGCCCCTCATCGTCACGTTGTTGAAACCCCGTGATTGAAGCCCTTAGTTGGTTGGTCTTTTCCGGTGGATAGAATTTTTGATAGAAGGCTAATGCTAGCTTCTTCCAAGTATCTATTCCTAGAGACGCCTTGTTGAGCTCCTTATACCATTGCTTTGCTTTACCAATCAAGGAGAAGGGGAAGAGGACCCATCGAATTTGGTCTTGGGTGATTCCCGCTTGCGAAATGGCATCGCAATAGTCGGAAAAAGCCTCCATATGTTGGTGTGGATCCTCGGTAGGTAACCCGCTAAATTGGCTCCGCTCAACCAATTGGATGAATGCCGTCTTGGCTATAAAGTTCCCGGTATAAGTACCCGGTACAGTGGCGGGACCGGGCAAGACATCCTCCGTGAATGTCGAGTGTGAAGAGAACTTAGGCATGATGCGACGGATTGGTGATGTGGGTGTGGAACTTGGAATAGAAGAGGTTGGAGATGTAGGAGGTGAAGTGGACGGAGAGTATGCCGGTGATGTAGAATAAGATGCTCTAGAATTGTGGGTGCCGAAGAAGTTTGAAAATCCTTCGTCGGTAGCTCCTCCCGGTGGGGAATTTAGATCAATCTCTACGCTTTGCTCGGAATCTTCGCTCGTGCCCGGTTGGGAACCTCCCGATCTAACAACTCTCCTTTTTCGAAGGTTTCGGAAAAACCTTTCCGGATCTGAGTTGAAGAGAAGATGATGGTTTCCGCCTCTAGGCATAAACTGTGGACTAGGAAACAAACGTGAGAAGTCTAGTGCTTTGTGGGCACTAGACAAGAAAGAAATAAACTCTACACAATATGGATGAAACACAATTTATATGGACGAAACACAAGATGGTAACTCAATCTAGAAACTAAGCAAACAAAGTCTAAACAAACACCGTCCCCGGCAACGGCGCCAAATTGATGCGTAGATTTGTCGTCGATCCTACACCAATTAAACCAACTATCCTAACTAGTAGCTAGGGGCAAGTCGGGTCGGTCCACGAAGACGGTAGAGACAAGACTAGAGTATGCTTAGGTTTAAGACAGAGTCACAAGAAACAATGAGGGAAGATATTTTCTTTTGAGTTTGGATAAGACTAGAAACTAAGTTAAACAAAACTAAATGATTCGAATAGGAATGAACTAAAGCAAACAAGTATAACAATATCTAAAATGGAGATGAAATCAAATAGGTAAAGGAGTAGGGTTAGATCGAGTTCATAGACGTAATAGGCTAAGGGAAAACGAGGATCAAAGTGTCATCTAATCACTAAGGCAAGCTCGTGCTCTCGCAACTAAACGAACCCAACGATTCATGCAATTGAACACCCAAAACATGAAAAGTTCACCACAAGTCAAGCAAACATCAAGAGAGAAGTAACAAGTAGAGTAGTATGGCCACTACCACCCTAACAAGCAATTTATCAAACACCCAACATGCAAAACTAGTGACAAGCAATAAAGACTCAACTTTTAACCATGCTTAACCTTAATCACCCATAATTAACGTCTAATCCCCCTACTAACCCCACAAAAAGTCTACTCACTCATGACTAAAATAATACTAACATAACCAAAGGAAAATAACACAAAAGCTAAAACATTCATTATGCAAGATAAACAAGATAAACAATATTCAAGAGATAAAGATTGAAACTTTAATGAATAACTAAGAATGAAAGGAAAAAGATTAAGGAAATTATACCAAAACAAATATGAAATGGAAAGATTGAAACTTTGAATAAACTTCAGCCCAAAGAGATATTCAATGTTGTCAAGATTGAAATATCAATTACAAGTCTTCAAGAATCCAAAGTAGAAACTAAGATTAACACTAAATTAATGCTAAATGAGAAGTGATTAAGGAAAGTTTTAACTAGGATTAGTCTAAGAGGCAAGGTTTTCTCTCTAGGGTTTTTGTCTCTTTAAAATGATTACAAGAGGGGTATATATAGTGTTCCACAAGTGAGAGAAGTGAAAGAAAGGAGCGGACTAGGAGCTGAGTCCTTCCCGACCGGGAAGGAATGGTCCCGATCGGGAAGAAACGATGGTCCCGACCGGGATGACACTAACCCGATCGGGACGGCTTCACAAAGGGGGCTGTTTTGCTCCATCCTTCCCGAACGGGAAGGGCTCGTCCCGTCCGGGAATCTTCCTCTCTCCCGACCGGGAAGGTATGGTCCCGATCGGGATGGGTCCTGTTTTGCTCTTCCTTGGCTTCTTATCGATGCTCGGTGCTCCGGATACCATTAAGTGGGCCCTAGGGGACTCGGGATCGAGTCTAAGCCACCGAGTCATCGCCGCTTCTCTTCTTTGGCTCCATATGCATCGGAAATGAGTTGAAATAGTTCCGTTTCTTCAAGATAGCTCTAGGAACCTAAAACAAGCTAGAAGAAGCGTAAGTAGCCTCGAAAACCGCTCCAAGGAGCGATTTCATAAGAGAAATCGGGACTAAACACAAGAAATAATCAATACAAAACACACTTATCAACTACTACACAAGATTCTAGCAATTAAGATTAGACCAGAACGCTGCAACCTAACCAAAATTACTATTAATTCAACGACCGATTCATAAATACAATTAAGTTGGCCAAACAAAATTAATAAACACGAATCAGACAGTCAAATAACGAATCTTATATAAATATCTAACAAACTAATTAATCAGTCAAAACGATATCATAATCTCATAAACCCTAACATCAATAGTCAATTACATACTCCAATTAAAAATTACTCTAAACTAAACATAATAACAGTAAAAATAAGATAAAGATTAGAAAAACTCATAAAAATTGGAACAAAATTTGATTAGACGGAGTCAAGTCCGCGTTGTCTCCGTCTTCTGTCGTGCTCCGTGGTCTTGTGCGTCCTCCCTCCTGTTCTTCCTCTCTCCTCCCTTTTTTTCCTTTTCTTTCCTCTTCTTATGCGTGTCTGCTGCTGGTTCTTCCACTTTTTATATATATTTTTTTTTCTTTTTTTTCCTTATTAAATTATTCTTTCCTTTTTCTTTATATTATTCATATGATTTTTTTCTAAACCCTCCCTTTTATTTTCCTTGTTTTCTTTTTCTTGTTTCCTAACCCATCTTTCGTAGTAATGGGCTTCGACCCATATGTTTGGTAAAATCTGCTGGTCTGCTGTCTTGTAACTCGATTTAGACCTAGTAAATGACGGAATTTGATGTTTCTCTCTTCTATAAACTTGTAGGTCTCGAACTTAGCTTTCCAACGCATCCTGAATCACTTGATTCCGATATCGTATGAGTGAGATATCGTCGTCTTAAGATAGACCTATATCATATAAACAGGAATATATGTATTATTTGACTTTCCAATTAAATGGGTTATTCTAAATTATTAAAAATAGACAATAAAACCTATTTTAGCATATAAATAATATTAACGTATATATTAACCCGTTAAGTCATAAAAATAGCTTATTAGCTCAAATAATATGAAAAAATAATAATATTAAAGGGGTAAAAATATGTATAAATATCGATTTATCAATTCCTGAAGATTTTTATTATTATTCCATTGATTCTTTACGGAAGAAACCTAGCCCGATTATTTCCCGTCTTCAGCCGAGTTGTTACGAGGTGAACCTGTTAGGGTCATCACGACGCTCACGTGGAGGAGGCACCCGAGTTGTTACGAGGTGAACCCGTTAGGGTCATCACGACGCTCACGTGGAGGAGGCACCCGAGTTGTTACGAGGTGAACCCGTTCGGGTCATCACGACGCTCACATGGAGGAGGCACCCGAGTTGTTACGAGGTGAACCCTTTAGGGTCATCACGACGCTCACGTGGAGGCACCCGAGTTGTTACGAGGTGAACCCATTCGGGTCATCACGACGCTCGTGTGGAGGAAGCCACAGAGGGAGCACGCGGAGATGAGGAGCCACGAAGGGATCACTCGGAGCTGAGGAGCCACGGAGGGAGCACTCGGAGCTGAGGAGCCACGGAGGGAGCACTCGGAGCTGAGGAGCCATGGAGGGAGCACTCAGAGCTGAGGAGCCACTGAGGGATCACTCGGAGCTGAAGAGCCACGGAGGGATCACTCGGAGCTGAGGTGAACCCGTTCGGGTCATCACGACGCTCCTACGAAGGAAGCCTTTCTCGATGACTGGTGTGGACTGCTTTGAAGATACTCCAAGTTGCATCACTTCGTCCTACTTGAGTTGTTATGAGGGGACCCGTTTGGGCCATCATGACTTTCTAGTAGAGAAGCTCCGCTTGATGAAGAATTTTATGAAGCGTCGTTCAGTGAAGTTTGTTTGATGATGATTTTTTTTCTCTTTAGTCATTCACAGTTTACGCTCTTGCGGGTCTGGAGCAATTTTATTTTTAATTTGGAGGGGCGGCTGCACTCAAGCTACATGTTCACTCGAGCTGCCTACGTACTCGCAAAACATGGATGTTTTACAAGATCAAGCCAACGTAGTTCATGGAATAAATTTTTGTGGGTTTTCTTTTGTTTTTGTGGGTTTTTTTTTCTTTTTCTTTTTTGTGTGTGTTTTTTTTTGGTTTTTTTTTTGTTTGTGTTTTTTTTTGTGAGTGCAGTTTAACCTCTTGCTTAGGAGTTTTCCTTGCAGTTTATCCTCTTGCTTAGGAGTTTTTCTTGCAGTTTATCCTCTTGCTTAGGAGTTTTCCTTGCAGCCTCTTACTTAGAAGAGTGCTTGCAGTTTATCCTCTTGCTTAGGAGGGTTTGCAGTTTAGCCTCTTGCTTAGGAGGGCTTGCAGTTTAGCCTCTTGCTTAGGAGGGTGCTTGCAGTTTATCCTCTTGCTTAGGAGAGTTTGCAGTTTAGCCTCTTGCTTAGGAGGGCGCTTGTTTTTCAAAAGGTAGAAGATATTTCGCCATCGTCCACCCTCACATTGTCGCTTGATGGAGATGAGATGTTTTCAACCATTTCACTTTCATGAGATTTTGAAGATTTTTGTTGATTTGTGAGAACTACAACCCGCCTTTTTGCTTTCAGGGGTTGCACTTGAGTGATGTCTACGATCTCCACACGCTTCATGCTGGAAGGGGTGAGATTTCTGATATTACTGCTCATTTTCATTTGCTTGACATCCTCATCTGAGGGAGACACATTACTTGTCCTTGTGGATGTCCCTAGGCGACTAAAGACTCCACTTTTAGGTGGATCTAAACGCTTGAGCATTGATGTTTCTCCACTTGAAGTTGATGGATTGACGACGAAATTATTGCCCCCTTCACATGTACCTAGCCGATTGAAGACGGACAGACGATTCTTTGGAGCAAGTTGATGTCTTTCTTTAGTCGCAGCCCTTCCCAACCGATGGAACACCGAAGAACGTGATCTCTTTGTGGGTGGGCGTATCCTATCGAAGACTGATAATTTTGATGGACGCGCATTACTTTCACTTCCATTTTCTTTGTTTCCCAGGACGGAGATCGCGTTGACACTGACGTGGTTAACAGTGTTTACAGGGAAGAGATTTCTTTCTTTTCGAGGATACGTTCTGTTTCTCCTTCCTTGTTTTCTTTGATGACAGAGATGCTGTGATTTGAGCTTCTTTTGCCCCCTTGATTTCTTGTGCATTGTCGTCTCCCAGGTTGCAGTTGTTTGATTGGTTGCTACTGCTTCTTCAAGATCCAGAACGATTTTTCCTTCTTTAACAAGTTGCATAATCTTTTCTTTAAAAGTTATGCATTTCTCAAGAGGATGACTAATCAACCTATGATAGCGACAGTAATTCTGATTATTCGCCATGTTAGCCTCTTCAGGTTGTTTTGAGTCCGGTAGCTGTATCACGTTCTTTTTGAGGAGGTCATCCAACATATTTGACAGGTCAGAATCATCAAACGGATACTTTTTGCCTAACATCTCTTTTAAAGTAGATCCACTCTTATTGTTGTTTGATCTTGGATTTCTTGATGTCTTCGCAGGTATATTGCTGACGTTGACGACCATGGACTCCTTAGATGTCGTGTTGATGCCTTCACTAATCTCCTTACGTTCTTGTCTTTGGAAACGTGTTGCCTTATTTTGCTTGTGGCTGTTGATTGTGATTTCCATGTTATGAGCTCGCGTTGCTAACTCCTGGAAGCTTTTTGGTTTGATCCCATTCAAGATGTAAAGGAGATCCCAGTTTCCCGTTGATGCACATTTCGACCGCTGAAGTTTCATTCAAACGCTCCTTGCATTCAAGACTGAGGGCACGCCAACGGTTGATGTAGTCAATCACGGGCTCATCATCCCACTGAGAAGTGTTTGTCAGCTCGCTCATGCTAACGATGCGCCTGGTGCTGTAAAACCTGTTCAGGAATTCGTCTTCCATACGGGTCCAGCTGTCGATTGATTCGGCTTCCAAATCCGTGTACCAGTCAAAAGCGGTTCCCTTGAGAGAGCGCACGAACTGTTTGACTAGGCGATCACCATCGGTTCCAGCGTTGTTGCATGTCTCCACAAAGTGCGCGATGTGCTGCTTCGGGTTCCCCTTCCCATCGAACTGTTGCAACTTGGGGGGTTGATATCCGGAAGGCATACGCAGGCCATCAATTCTTTTTGTGTAAGGCTTGATATATCTTCCAGTGGAGGGGCCTTCACCGAGTTGGACCTTGATTGCGTCAGCTATCAGACTCTGCAACTGCTCCGCGGAGTAAGTACCGGTCTTGTTCTTTGAAGGCTTCTCACCATTCTTTTTCTCGTTTGGAGGCTTCTCACCATCCTTTTTCTCGTCGTCTTCATCCTTTTCGGTGTCGCTTTCGTGAACGGTGTCCTTGTCGGTGTCACTATGCTCACTGGAGTTTTTCTTCTCTCGGAGCTCGATCACTTCTTTTTGAAGATCCTCGATCTTCTTGTTCTTCTCTTCATTCTCCTCTTGCATTTTTTCAACAAGTTTGGTCAGATTCAAGACTTGGTCTTCAATACTGGAACCACTAGCCATCATTGTCGAAGCGCTGATAGGAGTGGCGCCTTCCTTCTTCCTTGGCGACACCTTAGGCTTGCGCGGGGAGGCGATGTTGCTCTTGGAGACTTCATCCTTGCGGGAAGGAGAAGAGGCCGCAATTATGGCTTTGGCGGCAGCAGCAATTGATGCAGCGGAGATCTTGCGCGGCCTGGTAGGAACGTGGGCGGCGCGTAGGCTGGCGGCAGCGGCGTCAAGGGCAGCCTTCTTCGCCTTTGCTCTGGTGACCATGCCAGCGGATTGCATAACAACTCCAGGAGATTGTTGGGGAGCGTCAACGTAGGTCTTCTTGGGGGTGTTGAAAGTGTTACTTTGGTTGGTAGACATCTTCTTGCAAAGTTGTCTTGGTTGCTTCAGCGGTAGAGATGAGAGGTAGAGATTTTCACGTCGGGTTCACCAAAATTTGTAACCACAAATTTTGTATCGCAGCTAACTGAAATACAAAACAAGAAAACAAATAAATTTTATTAATAATTTATCAAAAGTTAGTGTACAACCTCTAATGTATCCTCTGATTCTAACGCCGTTTAGGGAACACGTTATGCAGTACACGTGAGGGACGCGTGCGTAGCTGACTTGTACTGCCTTGCGTGCGTGTAATTTGATATTCTCGAGAGGGTCGCTTGGACTTGAATCTCCCTTGAATGTTTGAATTTGTCTTGGATCTGCTGACGGCTTGCGACGGATTTGATGGAGAGTTTGTAGCGACTTCTTGTCTTTTTCTCTCTGGATACTTTGCTTCAGAATTTTCCAATTCCCTTCAAATGAATGAGAAGGACTCTATTTATAGAGTTTTGATTCTCCTTGGTGGACTTTGTAGTCACAGGCCCATTTATGGGCTTATGAGTGACATTGGCCCAATTTGTCTTCTTTTCGGGTTTAATGATCTAAATAAGTCAATTTGTAATCCGGATCGACCCATATTTCATTTACTCGGGACAAAATAATTAAATTGAGTTAAAATTTCGTATTAACTCAAATTAATTAATTAATTTAATTTATTCGGCACTTTAATAAATTTTTAGTGCCTACAGTTGATACTAAAAATCGTCACATAGTTTCATAAAACAAAACACGACGATTTTTAAACGTGGAGAGAACCAAACATCGTTTTTTTAATTTTATAAAACGATTTGCAAAATTCTTCCTTTTCTTACAAAAATTCCGAATATTCGATATCGATTTCATAATCGAATACGACGAATATCGAAAATATAAGTCGAGTATAAATTAATTCATATTCATACGCGATTCACAATTATCGAAAAGCCAAAAAACCGAGACAGGCACCCGCGCGAGTCGCGCCCCCACCCGGGCGAGTCGCGCGGGCTGCTGTAAACCGCGGCATATTTTTTCGTTTTATCCGATTTTTCAGCATCGTTTTTTTAACACAAAACAGTGGTTTTCTCGGTATATTTTCAGATTTCGACAAATATTTTCAACCTCGGACAACACGTGTTTTCATCATGTGTCACAAAACTTTTTGAAATTATGCATGCATCTTTTATTCAATTTATCGATCGTTACTAACCCGTTTGTTCTTGTCTTTAGCGATTTCTTTTTTCTTTTGTTTTATTATACTAAAACGAACCTCGCATGCTAAAATACAACTTTGACGTTAATTTTTAGATGCATTAAAACGACCTAGCAAACATAATTCACATGTTTAGTCCAAAAATTCTCTTTGCATATCATTCAATCGTCGAACTAACGCGCGTACATAAAAATCGAACGATATCTTAGTAAAGACCGCTATGTGCGGGCGGGGTTGGGTGTTCTTAGTGAACTTACCAACACGCACTAGTAGAAAATTACCCTTTGGAACCGGTTGTAAACTACCCTTTGGAACCTTTTTTCAAAGGTTCTACTGCCACAGATTCCTTAGGTCCGGAGCTTTGGAACCGGTTGTAAGAAGGTTCCATAGATGCCCTTTGGAACCGGTTGTTGTTGGAACCGGTTCCAAAGGGTATACCAATGGAACCTATTGTAATTACAACCGGTTCCAAAGGGTGTACCATTGAAACCTATTGTAATTACAACCGGTTCCAAAGGGTGTACCATTGAAACCTGTTATTATTCACAACCGGTTCCAAAAGTATATCATTGGAACCTGTTGTGATTCACAACCGGTTCCAAAGGGTGTTACATTGGAACCTGTTGCAATTCACAACCGGTTCCAAAGGGTGTTTCATTGGAACCTGTTGCAATTCACAACCGGTTCCAAAGGTTTACCATTGGAACCTATTGTAATGCCAACAGGCTCCAAAGGGTACCTCATTGAAACCTATGATAATTTAGACGCGGTTCCAAAGGCATGTCATTTTATCATTTATTTATATTTTGAAACCGGTGACAAATGTTACTGATTTTAATTACAAGCTTGAATTTTCGTATCTATGAGAATGGTATATAAAAAACAAATCAAAGCACGCCAATTATATTATTTGTCGAAAATTGGGCAGCACCTCCCTACAATTTGATTAAACCAAAATCAAAATCATATCACTGCAATGTTTAAATAGCACAACCAAATCCATAACCAATCCACACCTCTAACTACTTAAGAAACATCTCCAGTAGAACGCCCCACGTCTAGCTATCAACATGACTACAATATCTAACCACAAAAGTTAACAAAGTCACAAACGTACTACATACATCATCAACTCTATGCACTTCTGAGACCAATATTCACGAACTTGGTTCATATCTTCCGTCGTCATTTTTGATTTTGAAACACACTAACAAATAAAAAGAATAGTAACGATGGATTAGCGGTTACACTCATAATTACTTTATAACAGAAAAACTATGATTAAGTAAAAAAAAACCTGAATTAAGCTTTCTTGACTCTTAGAGTAAAATACGGTGATGTCGTACATCCACTTCATGACATAGTATCCACATTCAAAGGCTACAGATTGTTGAGGACACTGAAATTGTATGAACAAAAAAAAGTGTTATAAATAATTATTCACCAAGATTTTTGTTTCATCAATTGCGCTATAAACATTGCTTTAATTTAGTCATCTCCGACACAAAATTTGTACAGAAAACAAAAGACAACAATCAGATAGCTATAATGGAGTAAATATTTATAAGATCTCAAAATCATTAACCTGATTTCATCAACTATTTCAATCAACACTTTAAGTTCAAATTAAATGGCAAGTACTAACCCATGTAAGAAAATGAAATAATTAAACAAGTTAAAGCTCCTAACTACTTCCAATTTAGCTCCTAACTACTTCCAATTTAGCTTTTAACTTTGAGTGCAAAATACTCTCAGGAGCCTTGTTTTTACTTGTGAAATTTCAAATGTAAGAAGTCAAAGTATTTTGGAGACGTTTGCTATTTTTAGCAAATCACCCATCCAATTCAAGCCGGAAGTTGAGGTTCTTGAGAAGATCCCTGGTTGATTTTACTTCCAAGAACTGCTTCGCTTCCATTGAATTGAATTAGAGTCATCTGTCATTAAGACTCATGCTCAAAATCACCTATAGAGACGAAACAAAGGGTACTATTATAGTACTATATTACTATCTACATCCACTGCTGGAGTAAGAAACACAAGTTAAGGGGAGGGAAAACATACTATATGTTGATCGTAGACTCACCTAAAGGATCTTCCGGATTTATAGTAATCCTGACCGTAGACTGCTATGTATAGAGTATAGACGCAACTTGCGGCTTGCTCCTGAAACTTGCACTTGATTTCAACAATTATGATCCTAGCATTTACATAGGAGCATCTTGAATGGAGTATTTTTGAGCTAAATAGCGGCCTGTATTAGCCTGATATACAAACCAAAACACAGCCTGATATTTGTTTGTGTTTGGTGTCACTAACCATAGACTGGACTAGTAGCATTTCTCCTCAATTTTCACAAACTTTTTACTTAATTACGGTTTCCAACTCACAAAAATCACGAAATTGGGTTTCAAACTATATAATTATAAGAATGAGTGAAAACCGGTAAAATATCATAAAAATCCACAAAACCGGCATTATAAACATGAAAAGGGACACAAAATGAGCCAAATGACACGGTACAAGACACGCTTATCAAAAGCACCTTTTCCTCTATATCGAGTTGGTGTTTACGATTTACAAAGAAGGTAATTACATTTACAAGACCTATTAGGGTCGACATTCTACTAGTGAGATTAAGGTGAGACCACAATGGAGGTTTCATGAAACAACAAAGTGAGATTAACACAAATTGAGAAATAAACAATGAAAAATACCTGCACCGTTGTCCGTGTAGCTGGTGACGGCCTCAGCTCTGAGTGATGACAATGCAGAAGTTTGTGGCATTCCAACTAACATGAATTAACTTGGCCTGATGGTTAACCCTTCCTTGCGTTCCTACTAATAAGAGAGGCCAAGGGAGTGATCAGATGAGAAAGACTTTATGAGTGGTCAGATGAATTCTTTCTATCAATGTATGGTTATGAGGAGTCGAGGAGATGTGATTTTATTACTGTATGAGTTAAAAGAGAGAAGAAAAAAGAGCATACAGGATCTTAAGGTTTTGAAGCTTAGTAAGCTCTCTGGGTATTCTTCCAGTCAGCTTGTTGTTGTTGAGGCGTCTGCATATCAATATATATATATATATTTTAGGCTTTTTTCGAGCAATCTCATTGGTCCGTTCCATCATACCTCAAATTAGGAAAGTATCATAAATAATCAAAAAATCAATTCGAGAATCTTTTAATTATTATAATATATATTTAATTTATTATATTAATGTGATATGTTACAATTCTGACGTGAAAACCTTTAGAGTTCATTTTTTTAAAACATTATCGTAAAATAAATTATAAAAATGAAATAATTAGATTCGTGTTAAAAAATGCTTTCATTAGAGTATAAATTTCATATCATTTGTTTCACATTATGTGATAAATTTATAACACATAACAGTTTTAAAATTATCCCACATCGACAAATTACAATATGATAATGAAATTCTATATTATAAATAAAGAGTAATAATTCGTTCTTCGATATCTACCAAAAGTCTTTTGAATCTCAAAAAGAATTTCTAAGACTATAAACTTAAGTAATTATCTTACATCAAGATGATGAAATTTTATATTATAAACAAGAGTAATCATTCGTTTTAAATATCGACCAAGATCGAAAAATTATGATGGGGTGATGGAATTCTATATTATAAATATGAGTAATAATTTGGTTTTAAATATCTACTAAAAAACTTTTGATATATAAGACTGCAAATTTAAAATCATCCCATATTTACAAAATTATAGTGAGTTGATGAAATTCTATATTATTATCAATAAGACGATGAAATTTTATTATATAAATAAAAGTAGTCATTTCTCCAAATTATGATGAGGTGATTAAATTCTATATTATAAATAAGATTAATCATTCGTCCTAAAAAAAGTTTTTAACAAGATGATAGAATTCTATGTAATCTTTCGTTCTTAGATATTAACCAACCATCTTTTGAGACGAAAAAAAGTTTTAGGACTAAGACTATATAGTTAAAGTATAATTATCTCGCATCGAAAAATGAAGATGGATTGATGGAATTCTATATATTATAAATAAGTGTAATCATTTGTCTATAAATAAAAGTTCTTAATTAGACTATATCTAAACTTAAATAAATTTAAGTAAAATTATCCCACATCGAAAAATTATAACAAGGTGAATTTTTATTATTATATAAATAAGAGTAATCATTCATCCAAAATATATAATGAGATAATCCATATGTTTATACTAAAAGTGGAATATTTTAAATGCTTAAATACAACCCTATGGGTTAAATACCGACAAAAAAACTTTTGAATTTTAAAAAAGCTTTTAATATACATGACTACAAACTTAAAATCATTCCACATTGAAAATTGTGATGAAATTCTATACTTCGTATTATAATCAAGAGTTAAAAAGAGCTTAAACTATAAGCTTAAGTAAATTATCTCACATCGAAAAAAAAATTGACGAGCTGGTGGAAGACTATAAACTTAAATAAATCATCCCACATCGAAAAGTTATGATAAGTTGATGAATTCTATATTATAAATAAGACAAATCATTCGTTCTTAAATATCAATAAAAAACATTTAACTCTGTTAATAAGACTACAAAGTCAAATAAAAATAATCTGATGAAACTTGCTTTATAGTATAAATACGACTAATCATTCGTTCTTAAATATCAATAAAAAAATTTATGTCTTAATCTCTTAATAAGACTACAAACTTAACTAAAATAATCTCACATCGAAAAATTATAATAAGGTGAAACTTAAGTAAAATTATTCCACATCCGAAAAATTATAAAGTTTTATCAAACAAAAATCTTTTGAGTCTTAAAAATGTTCTTGAGACTATACACAAAAGACTAATTATAATTTTTTCCTTAGGCATCAACCAACTTGAGTAATTCTCCCACATTGAAAAATAATGATGAGGTTATGAATTTCTACTAAATAAGAGTAATCATTGTTTATAAATATCAACCAATAATATTTTGAGTTTAGAAAAGTTTTAATAAGACTACAAAATTAAAATTATCCCATATTGAAACAGTTAAAATAAGGTACGGTGATGATTCTATATTATAAATAAGGCTACAAATTTTACTTAAATTATCTCACATCGATAAATTATAATATGGTTATGGTTCTATATTATCAATAAGACTAATTATTTGTTCATATCAATCAAAATCTTTTGAGTCTTCAAAAAACTCTTAAGACCATAATAAGACGATGAAATTCTATGATGATGAAATTCTATATTATAAACAATACTAATCATTCATCCTTAGATGTCAATTAAAAAACTTTTAGTCTAAAAAAAAGCTATTAATAAAACTACAAATAAAGTTAAATTAAAATTATCACATATCGAAAAACTTTTAGTCTTAAAAAAAGCTATTAATAAAACTACAAATAAAGTTAAATTAAAATTATCACATATCGAAAAATTATAATGAGGTGATATAATTCTACGTAATCTTACTTTCTTAGATACTCTGTATTAAACCAACAATCTTTTGAACTTAAAAAAATGTATAATTAAAGTATATAGTTAATGTATAATTATCCCGCATCGAAATTACGATGGTGTGATGAAATTCTATGTATTATAAATAAGAGTAATCATGCATTCATCTATAAATAAAAGTTCTTAATTAAACTATATTATCTAAACTTAAATAAACTTAATTAAAAGTATCCCACATCGAAAAATTATAATAAAAGATTATCAAATTCGATTATATAAATAAAGAGTAATCGTCTATCATCTAACATAGATATAAAAACAAACTCTTTTAAGTCTTCAAAATAGCTCTTAAAATTATAAACTTAATTAAAAAAATTATTCGTATGTATTCTTTTGAGTTTTAGAATAAGCTCTTAAGACTATAAACTTAGTTGAAATTAAGTTTGATGCGATTATCTTATTTATTATAATGATATAGATTGATCAAGTTTCTTATTTAACGAATATACATCATCAATGTAATTAAGCCAATTAACCCGAAGCCAACTAACCCGTGCAACGCACGGGCTTTAATCTAGTATATATATATATAAGAAGCATCATCATATCATTAATTAATAGTAGAAGCAAAGCTAAGGTTGGGGTAGAGGTGTTAAAGAAGAAACGAGAGAGGAATGCTGACAAGAACTTAAGATTGGAGAGGTTGGAGAAGGATGAAGGAATGAATATTAGGCCATTGAGACTGTTGCGAAATAGATTTAAGCTAAAAATGCTCTTTAGCCCACCTAACTCCTCCGGTACCCACAAAATTGTTGCCGTACAGTTCTCCATCCGGCCTTGGAATCAGCAGGATGATTTGGAGGGTTTCTACTGTCAGTAGCTGTGTGCACAACTCTGGCTTGTGTCTCCTGTTGGTTGATAAGTACTCGAGTCATTCCCTTTAAAATAGGCATGGCTCACCCATTGTACCCACAATTTGTCAGTTTTCTCATATATCCATCTTGCTAATTTACCCACTCCACAGGTGAATGTTTTTCAGACCCAGAACACCTTCCCTCTTATGCACACACACCTTTTCCCAAGCCACTAGAGGTAACCTAGTGTATACTGTTCTCCCTTCCCATAGAAAATTCCTACAAATGGAATCAATTCTATTGATGATCCCTTTTGGGAGAGAACAAAAATCATGGCTCAATAATTATGCAGATTAGAAGTTTGGGGGCTAAAAAACTGCCCTATGCAGGGAGGCTGAACTAGATGTTGCATCAGAACTTTGGGGGGCAAAAAACATGGCATTTGTGTTCTTAGACGTTGCTAGATATGTATGTTGAGAAACTCATATCATCAGGTCTGGCTGAAACCAGCATCACACAAATGAACCCAGGTCTGAGAAGTGTAAGATAATATACATAAACCTGTGTACAGCCCAATGCAATTATAAGAATGCATCTTCAGTGTATCTAAATAAAAAAAAAGTCTAAAATGTAGATAGCCCACCCATAAACTAGCCAAAACAGATATTATAGATCCTTCTACAAGTTTCATTAGTCTAGTTATGGTCCAAGTCTCAAACATCCGTAAGCCCATGATATTAAAAAGAGGAAACATATCATCGAGCCTTTGGAAGGTCACCAGCTCCCACCATGATGTAAGCACCATTATTTTCCAATATGCAAAGGACTTCATAAAAACAACGGACGTGCTCATGATGGCCAATATCTGACTTATATGGCAGATAATTGAATGATAAGACCAACCATGGGCCCATCTATAACCAACTATCAATGCCACGCCTAGAACATTACAACACTCTTGTTGGGCTTTACTACCTTGTGTCTGAAATACGACACTCGAATGTGTGTAACAAAGGTCATAGTACACGACCATTTGCATAATTGCAATCCATATCACAATTGAATATTACTGCCCTAAAGATGAGCATAATACTATGGCAAATCCTTGATGCAGATCTAGTCTCAACCCATGGAACACACCCTCTTCTTGCAAAACAAAGGGGTGCAGTCCCTTGGTGTCAGTGCAACCAAGAAAACCAATTATGACAATGTTAAACAACTCCGCCACGCATGACTCCAAGACTCTACATCTAAACCTTGCTTGTGAAATACCATGCATACTGGATGAAATTATGTGATGCAAGCAAAAGGATTACACAAAACGGCGATCATCAATAATCAGACATTTCAGAAAGTGAATACCTTATTGCCGTTCTTAAAACAAACAGCCCAGTAAGCAAACACTTGATCAAAATCACTACCCATACAGCTTGCAGGGCGTGGATTGTCATTTGATCTTCAAAGGTCACATCTCAGTTTGCATTTGTATCAATCAAGCTGCGGATAATATTCATTCTGGTAATAAACAAAATAAAAAATTGGCACTTAAAAATCATAACATAGAATGATTGAGAACACTCAAAAAATAGATTGTACTGTGAATCAATTAAGAATCAAACTGACCAAGAATAATTAGCTGGTTGGATCTCTTGGAATAACCCCCTGGCTTCAGCAAGTGTATTACCTTGGCAAACATCTCTCACCCATACATTTTGAAATGCATGTACTGGAATATGTTCCTTCGTAAGAATCTTCTCTAAGTCGTTGACAGAATTGGAATCCATTACATGACCAGTTATACTCTGAAAAGATATGGATTTTGGTCACTACGATAAATTTCATAAAATGACAGCATCCAAATGTGAGAAACGCTACAAATGCAGCCATCAGATTTAGAGCAGATGGAAGATGGATCCTTAGTCCTGACACTCTCGGGCTTAGTCAGACGATACTTTGATAGGGGGTGATGCTCTATTGACAAATGATCCCATCTCATAGCACTTACATTCATAAACATTTTTCTAGTCGTTTAATGGATTTGAGAAACATTGTTCTAAATGTCACTATGAGGCCCCAAATTCAGAACTACGTTGAGATGCAATTGAAAGTATGCTTTCATTTCGAATGGTACTTATGAGCAAGAGACAAGACTCTGATATACAGTATCGACTTAAACAGTAGGACTAAACTCAAAAGGGGCTAAATTTCATATGGGAACAGTTTGGACTTCCAGGAATGGATAATGCATCACACCTCTTATCTATTTGATCGAGTTGATAATCGTGTGTCGGACAGTCACATCAAATCAATCAAGAACAGAAATAACAGATTCGTAAATTGAGGGTAATCGAACAATTTCGATTGATTTCAGCTAAAACTTCGAGAATGAGACGGGAATATGAAAGGAGTGAGAGCAGAGGCAAGAGGCAACAAACGATAATGGATATCATTAGTAACGAACATCGAATAGCCTCAGTAAACGACAAATACGCGAACTAATAGTAGCTAGAAGCCACTGATTTACGACCCACAAAAATAGCGCAATGATAACAGTAGTAGAGGCAACAGTAACATGTAACAACATTAACAACAACGAACCAGCAGGCACATAGACAGCAGCGAACGTAGCAACATTTCGAATAGCAGCGGTAGGACAAACAACAACAACAACAACAACACCAACACCGGTAACTCGTACAACAACGAAATACAAAGGAGGAGGGAGTAGAGAACAATCATGAACGAAAAAGATAGGAAGAGACCAAGCAGCAAACAGAAACTAATAGATCAGATCATGAAATCAATACAAATCATGAAGCACATAAAGTCAATCAAAATGAAATCAGAAATGAACCTCGCGCAATTTTACCAGAATTAAGTGTTAGTTCGTGAATTTACCAAGGAATTTACGTCCGATTAGGGTTCGTCGTTCTTCAATTTGTCTGGGTTTTTCGTGTCGTCTGGATTCTTCGCGGGTAGGGTTCGTCGAGTTCTCCTTCGTGTCTTCTTCTTCTTCCTTTGATAGTGCGTCTTCATCTTCTACTTCGTGTATGTTGCCCGATTAGGGTTCTTCTGTGTCTGGGTTTTTTCGTTTCTCTGGGTAGTTCTTCGTGTCTGTTCTTCGTGGTAAGTTTTTTTGTTGTTGTTGTGATGCTGGTAGCTTATTATTAGGGATCTATATGTTGTGTTTTCAATTGTGTTAACTGGGTTCAATTTATTTTTTTCTATTATTTTTTTTTTTTTTTTTGTAGAACTTAGGATTCTATGTTTTATGATTTTTAATTTAGAAGTATTTGCAACCCTTTGTTAGGAAAATAGGTTTCATTGATGGAGAAGTTTTTAATAAGATTCAAAAATTTTAACATATACCTTTGGCACCTCTTTTTAGTTAACAACCGGTTTCATTGGTAAGGTCTTTGGAACCGGTTAAACCTACAAAAGGTGCCAAAGTATTTTAATATGGCCTAAAACTTTTAGACACTACCTTTGGAACCTCTTTTAGTGAACAACCGGTTCCATTGATAAGGTCTTTGGAACCGGTTCAATTTACAACAGGTGCCAATCATTTTTTTGGTCATCTAAGGAACCTCTTGTTCTTACAACCGGTTCCTTTTGATAGGTTCCAATGGCATTAATTCTACTAGTGACGTACCCTCATCCCTTACTCAGAACCATGGTTTCCGGATGTTCGAATCCATTGGTAACGAGAGTCATTCAATATACGATTACCGATAATGTCGGTATCGGTATCAAATGCTAAGAGACGAACCCAATAAACTCTGACATCGGAAATGGGCCATATTTTGTACATGCCCCACCACAACATAGAGTGGGTTCGAACGGGCCAGAACTCCCACAAAGTTCGGTGGCGACTCCTACTTCGATTTAAATTTCAATCCGAGATCCATCTCACATGAGATTCATTCGCCTCCCCAAACCCGTGCGTGGCCGCGTCGGGGTGGACCTATGTCATGTCCACACTTAGACCTACAACAAGAGTCACAAGCCTCATCGGATACCCAATTCAAATTGCAACCAACTAAACTATTAAAATGTGGAAAAATACTTTTAGAAGGATGCCCAAGTCTTCTGTGCCAAAGACGGCTCTCTGGCCTTAGAAGCGACAACGTCCTGCAACCTCATTCTTCTTAGTCTCGTAGTAATAAACCCCTTGTCGTTGCTCACCCCGTCCAATAGCTACCCTCGTAGTCTGGTCCTGCATTACACAATAATCAGAATAGAAAGTTATTACGCAATTGTTCTCATGAATTAATTGTTGGATGGAAATTAAATCGCAAGTAAGGGTAGGAACATAAAGCACGTCTTTCAATACGAAGTCGTTGGTCAACTTCACTTCTCCATGGACCGACGCTTCTACTTCTCGTCCGTCTGGCAATCCGACAGTGAAAATTTTCTCGACCCGAGAATTTTTCAAGATCTCACGCTTTCCTGTCATATGATGTGAGGCTCCACTATCTATTAACCAATGAACACTATCAATTATTCACGTACCTGTCAGCTTATCATTACCCTTTGGGCTAGCCCCTAGTAAGCTACGAATACAACTAATCTCTTCCTTTGTATAGGACACGTTTTTATGTCCGGATTGACTCGTCGTTGCGTGTGCGGCGTAATTGTCGTGGCCCCTTCCTTTGCCTGCCATGGTGAACGTTCTTTTTTTTATTATTATTGATACAGATCGCTTAATTAAGCTCTGATACCATGATAAAATAAGAAAATAAGAAAATTTGGGAAGGGCTTTCCTTATTGATAATTAACATCATACAAGTCTTCTTATATACTGAGAATTACAATCTCCTAGTATCTTTTTATAAACTAGTAACTGTCATAAACTTCTACTCTATAATTTTATCTAGAGTAAATAACTAGAATATAATAATATCTTTTCATAATAATATACAGAATATACTCGGGATATTCTTACAACTCTCCTCCATTTTCTTCTCATTTTGAGCACCATTACCCCTTAACATATTATTCCATTCCAAGCAAGCCCTAAAAGGACAATAACGAGGGACACAAATTAGTATTTAAAAATAAAAAAGTATCTTCGAAAATGACATATGGTGTAAATATACTATTAGAATAAGGGTAGTTTGGTCCAAAATATAGACTAAAAAGAAAATGGATCAATTGGATTTGAACGGTCCAAAAAGGAATACGTACCCTTTAGATTTGAACGGAGGTATCTCCTCTTTTTTTGCGATAAAATATGCATGTAAATAATCCTAACAAACCGGTCATTAAGTTATGAGTATGTTTGAGACTGAGGTCTCGTTTGTTTCATCCGGGAACTAACTTTCGGTAGGAAGTTGTAATTCCCATGAACTTACTTCCTGCATCAACTTCCCGTGAATTTACAAATATTTGTCTGGTTACCATCCTGGAATTCACACTTCACATGAATTGAATTATCATATCTTGTTTGGTTGCACTCATCATATTCCCATGATTTTGTTTATAAAGACTATAATGCTCTTTATTAATCAAGGATATAAAATATATGAAATAACTTTTATTTCAAGAACTTATGAAATAGTTGAAATTATCTTTCCCATGATATGCAGTCGTGACAAAATTACGCCATCAACATAAAAAAGAACATTATTTTGAAAAAAAATGTTTCTAAGTTACATATCATCATTTTTCAGGGAAAAAACATTGTTACAAAAACATTGCCATCATTTTTATGACCCTGTAATAAATATCATGATTATAAAGATGGAGAGTTGTTCCGGAAAAAAGCACTGTTAAAAAAAAGAAAACATTACCATCATTTTTATGACTCTGTAATAAATAACACGATTATAAAGATAGAGAGTTGAGTGAGAAATATGATGAGTGTATAAAGATAAAAAATCATTGGCATGAGTCGGATGTGGGAAGTGCTAGAAATAATGCAAAGTGAAATTGTTGATCATTCTTGCATAGTAAAAGCATCTCCCATTAATAGCATATTAAACCTAATTTATTAATATGGTTATGAATGTCATTATATTTAGAATAATGATAATTCATTTTCCATCATAAAGTGACTTTGGATACTTGTTGAGGTTAATCTCATATGACACTTATTATATAAGTATGAGAATGATAAGACATAGGAGGACATACATCAAATGTCATCATCCAAATCTCTTTGATAAATTCTGAGTATACCCTCGAGTTTCAACTCCTAATGGTTGAGTACACAACCTTTTTAGGAGTGTTGTGTGACCTTGGGGAACGACGCCCATTCCGACTTGTACTGTAGTCGGGGCGATTTCGTTTCTCATTCAGTGGCCTTCATACCACGACACAACAACGTATATTCTCTAGTTATATATTGCCCCTATAGTGACCCTATATTTCCAACAGGAAGTGCAACTCATGGTGGATGTTTGAGTTCCTTCACTTTCTTTCACTTTTGGGTAACCAAACAACTTCCACAAACTGTATTTCATGAGAATATTCCACTTCCTGAGAGGTGAAAGAGTAACCAAACGAGGCATGAGTTAAAATCAGTTTAGTTATAATCAAATTGACCTTAATTTCATTGATTTCAAACGGTTTCGTTTATGTTAACTTTTACTGATTTGTGCTATGTTGAGTCGAGTGTGATTCCAATTGCGTCAATACTGCCAAGTTAATCGGTTATTCAAATTTAGATATAATTTGATTATAGTAAATTCGGTTCGATCAAGATTGAATCGGGTTTCAAAAATGATTGGGATCAATCAAATTGAGTGTTGAATCGGTTTTTCATTCTGCTTGTCTGGTGTACCCCTATAACTGATGCACCTTACCAAGCGTAAAGGGACATCTACACTTGGGTGGAATAAACATGCAAGTTCTTACAAAACAGATAAAACAAGTTCAGACCAGACAACTATAATAAGTAGTCTATAATCTTGCTCATTCTTGGTCTATACACTACTAGGTCAAACCTGATGTAATAGTTGAGGTTATCAACATACATACATATCCACGTACGCAACTTATTTCAGCCAAACTTTACATGAGAAGTTGTATGTATAGCCTCAACGGTACTCATCCGCTAATGCTTCCCAGTTTATCATCTTCGACTAGCTTGCTGCATGCATATCCCTGTAAATCTAGAATCTTAAAACCATAGTGACTAGCTACTACGTATTTAACCTAGTTTCTCAAAAATGAGTTTTTGTTTCTTAGACTTAATTTGGCTATTATTAAGTCCTCTACAATGTTCTAATAGAACAAGTGCAAAACATAAACCCCACAAACAAGCGAGGTTAAATTCTAAATAAATTAGTGACAGAAGGAGTAACCCATTAATTTATAAACTGGTCTAGCTAGTCATTCTAATTCTACCAATTTGGTAGAATGAGCTTTTAAGAAACAATTTTAAGATTTTGAATAATTATGTGTCAGACCAACATGCACAACAATGTAATGCAATACTCCATATAAAGATGAAATGTTAGACAGGTGCAAACTAGTGTGTTACTGGTACCAAATTAATTAGCATCAATATATGAAGAATATAAATAGAGATGCAATGAGGACCTAAGGTATGGAACAAGTTGTACAGATATGAAAGATCACGTACAAACGTGAACGTGCTCTCATCACACACTCCACTTCAAACATAATGATGACAATGGAACTAATAATGCGGACTATCTATCAACACTCCATAGTCGTCAGAAAAAAGCAGGGAGGAGTAGTATTCTATTACTGTACATACATACCGCCACATAAATAACACAACACAGTACGTACGTACGTAGTGCATACATACAAATTACAAACTAGATAATTATCCCTCAACTACTCCCTCCATATCATTACTTCCCATTTGCAGTTCTTTAATTTAATCTTCATGGTCATACTCATCCGTTCATATTCCAATATATTATTCCTCACGTATATTCATGAAATGAAACAATCATTTACAAACGGAGGAAGTATAACACATGCGAGGCCGACTATGACCACGTTTTCTCACGGAATATCCATACTTGGAAACGTTAACATCTACGGAGTATTTTCTATGTTAGGTATAACACCATGCTGAACCCAACAATACAATGCACATCTACTACACCAGACCAGCAGACCATTACCAATTTACCATACCTCTACACCTAGTAGGGCGTAAATCACTGCCTAGCTATCTGCTATAAAAACAAATATTCGTACGTACTAAAGCCTCTACTAATTACAAAATCATCATTTATAATTAATTTAATCAGACGAACAAATCCAAGTATCCACCATACCTTCACTTCGACTAGTAGTAGTAGCAGCATCTCTATGGTTTTCACTACTACTCCCTCCCTCGCCCACCGAGCCACGACGGGGAGGAAGAAGGCCAGTGGCAGTGCAAGTAGTAGCAGCAGCAGCAGGAGTAATAACATGGCCTAACGCAAACTGGCTCATCAACGATGACCCAGTAGCGTTAGGCCCGAGACCTGCTGTACTAACACCAGGCTGATGTGAATTATTAATGAAACTTTGGGGATTAAGGTTACTATTTATAGAAAGATGATTGCTAGGGACAATCTTTTGAGGAAAGGGTCTGAGAAGATAGGGAGTAGGTGTGTGTGTGTGGTGAGTACCAAAAAGATCAAGGCGGGTCCGACCCGAAAAGGGAGGAGCGGGTATGCCGGTAAACTCCTGAACCATTTGCCTGAAGTTGTTGGTATCAGTAGTGAGTACAGTTGTTGGCGCCCTCCTTGAGGCCCTAGACCGTTTCTTCGGGTTTCGCATCGCCCCACCCGCTCCCATTTGATCAGACACCCTGGCACCCGTGCCCGACTGCTGACCGTGACCCTGACCGTTGTTGTTTGAGCCAAGCCCAGTGGCTGGGCCCGTAGTTGTAGTTGTAGTTGTAGTCGTTGTCGCGGTAGTGCAAATTGGTGAATAAATAGATGTACTAGATGGCCACACCAGACCCAAATCATTATCATTGGTACGATCACCACTATTATTATTATTATTATTATTATTATTATTATTATTATGGTAAATCATAAAGTGGTTAGTGTCGAAATTGTTGGGAAGTGGATCGAAATTATTGAAAGTGGATGAAGCAGTGTTGAGAGAGTAAAGTTGAAACGACGCCGTATTGTCGAAGCTGCTGGTGGTGACTGAAGTTGGGTTGAAGAAAACAGCGCCGTTATCGCCACCGCCGCCGCCATGAGACTCAAACTCTTGGTCATTTCCGCCGGCGGTGCTCGAGGATTGAATACTCGCACTATTCCCAGAATCCATGTCCCCTGAAATTCCACAAATAAAACAAAGCAAAATTAAAAAAAATAATGAGAAAATATAGAGACAAGTAAAAAGAAAAGGAGAAAGGTATGAGAAAGTTACCCATGGAACTTTTAACGAAAGATGTGCGAAAAGACGATCTGGGGGTGATCGGAAAAAGGTTGAGGTTGGGGGAATTGTTTTCGATCAAAAGAAGACTTTTTAGGGAAGAGGGAACAAAAAAGGGTGGTTGTAAAAAGGCGGAAGATGGGTAGAGGCCCCCTTTAAAGTGTAATTATAAGCCTTTCATACGGAATTATGAATCAAATATATGAGGTGTATACTTTTAAAAATGGTGGTGTATGAATTGGATTTGGAGTAGTGAAGGGAGTATATAAAATATGCTGCTTTTTTTGGGGGGAGTAGAGCAGTAGAGGTTACTGTTGCTGCCTTTATCCTGTACGTACTAGCGCCATTAACGGTGGGCTCAATTAGGGATTTCGTATTCAGAAAGAAACAGAAGATGAAGATGATTATGATGATTATTTTATTTTAAATAGAAGAAAGAAAGAAAGAAAGCTAAGTTAAGGGATTTTTTTAAGAGGATATAATAGACGGGTAATGTGTTTGTCTATCTTTTTGTCGATTCCCTTTCTAAAATTACGGTTTTAATTTGTGTGTAACAAGACACGGAGTACTATGCCGGAAAAAAATAAGTGACATTTTAAATAAATTAGGTTTTTTTTTTAGGGAGAAATGTTGCGTGTATATTATATAATATCAAGCTCCGACAGTTCGAGGACCGTTTGTGGGAAGCTAGAAACAAACACAATCTGGTCACCCATGGTAGTACACAGTCTAGCTAACCAATGGGCGACGGTATTACCGCCACGTTTCGTGTGCACACAACGAGTAAAGCTAAAACGATCAAAGAAAGACATAATCTCCGCAATGCAATTTCCAATGGGACTTCGCCACACGCTTTTGTGCTGCAACTTATGGATGACACCGAGGCAATCGCTCTCCAAAATGATATCTTGGTACCCTCCCGCGTTTGCTTGATGGACACCAAAGCAAGCTGCTTTGGCCTCGACAATTTCAGGTGGCCATCTCACCTTCACCCGTCTGCACCCAGCTCTAATGACTCGCCCGTCCTCATCACGTATCACAAAGCCGAGACCTACCTCATCATTACCAAACAAAGCAGCATCTACATTCACCTTCACCCGCCCTGCACTCGGCCTCTGCCACCGATCACTACCCACCTGCTGCAACATACCCCCAGTATTACAATGCACCTACAACATATAACCAGCATACTCCGACACAAAGTTCGTCAAACCAAGCTTGATCGTCAATGGGGGTTTCGGTTCATCATCAAAGACCCTCGAGTTGCGATAGGACCACGCCGTCCAAGCCAGAGACAGAAACAGAGTTTTACCTTCAGTCTCGAGTCGTTCCAAAATCCACTCAAACGCCTCCGTACAACTCGTCATGGGAGCATTAACAATAAGATCCCCAAACTCCGTGCCCTGCCAAAAGATATTTGTTTCAGGGCAATGGAACACCACGTGAGTCGTCGTTTCCACCTCCGTTCCACACAGAACACACAAAGAGCCATCAAGATAATGTCGGGAAAAAAGATGATCCCTGGTCGGAAGAACTCCGGAGCACGCCCTCCACACGAAGTGAGAGAGTTTAGGTGGAATACGCAACCCCCAAATGGTTCTCCAAACCTGATTCATCCCAGTCGAGCTACCCGTCGCACCACTCTCAGGAGGACATCCATTCCCAATCTGTACGCCGACCTTACCGTAAACACCCCATCTTTATTCGGCCACCAGAAAATTGTGTCGATCGGGTCGTTTGAACAGATTGGCAGCTCTAACACACTCAGAGCATCACCCTCAGTAAGAAACTCACTTAGTTTTTTGATGTCCCATTCGCCCCTGTCATGATCGATAAGGTCGGCCACCCTCATGCTAGCATCAGCTTCAATATTAACAGTAGGAATCCGAGTTGCCCCTTTACCCGGAAGCCAAGCATCAGTCCAGACATTGATATTTGTTCCGTTTTCTACCCACCACTTGAGTCCTTCGAGCAAAAGAGCCTTTGCTCCCCAAATGCTCCGCCAATAGTAGCTAGGGTCAGCCTCGTCTAGCATCAAGAACCGAATCATTCTTAAAGTACCCCGCCTTCAAAATCCGGGCAACCAGTGAAGTAGGATTTGTATAGAGACGCCACACCTGTTTGGCCAAAAGAGTCTGATTGAAGACTCGTAGGTCCCGAAACCCGAGTCCTCCCTTCCCCTTTGAGGGCACAACTTCTCCCACGTCATCCAATGAATTTTTTTCCTGGTATCTGTGGAACCCCACCAGAAACGGGCCATGGTTTGATGTAGCTCGGAAATAATACCTTCTGGTAGCGCAAAGACGCTCATCATATAAGTTGGGATCGCTTGAGCAACCGCCTTGATTAACACTTCTTTTTCGGGCTTGGAAAGGAGTTTCTTCTTCCAACCGTTGGTTTTCTTCCATATTCGATCCTTTAAGCTCATAAAGACGGCTTTTTTTGGACCGTCCTATAATCGTGGGTAAGCCCAAATATTTTTCGTGGCGGTCGACCTCACGTACCCCCATTATCTCCCCAATATCTTTCCTAATATTTGTAGCCACCTTCTTACTATATACCACCTCCGTTTTGGAATAATTTATCTTCTGTCCCGAAACTCCTTCATATTGGGTAATAATATTAGCTATCGTCGAGCATTCATCCACGGTGGCCCTAGCAAAAAGAACACTATCATCAGCAAAGAAATGGTGAGAAATAACGGGCGCCCCCAGACATATTCTCATCCCATGAATCCTCCGTTCCCTCACAACATTTTTAATCAGGTAGGAGAACGCATCAATACATAGCAGAAAAAGATACGGAGATATAGGATCTCCCTGTCTCAGCCCTCGAGTTGAGATAACTCTACCTGAGAGCGTCCCATTAATCATAAAGGAATGCTTCACCGTAGAGATACAACCCATAATTCTCCGTATCCAGCCTTCCGCAAAACCCAAAGCCCCCATCATACCCTCCAGGAACTCCCACTCTACCTTGTCATATGCCTTACTCATATCCAGCTTAAGAGCTATGTTCCCGTCTCGACCTTCCCCGCCCCTCTTCATCGCGTGAAAGACCTCGAAAGCAATCAGAGCATTATCCGTGATATGTCGGCCCGGTATTATCGGGTACCGTATATCGAATACGAGTATCATATAGTGCTAATAAAGACACAATATTTGTCATTTTATAGGCAACTTGGCATATGATTTTTGGTATATATATTTTACTCGTCTTATGATTTACCATTAATATTATCATCACAATGCCCAAATAATATACGGAGTACTCCATACATGGTTTAATAAAGCAAACCTAGGGTCTAGCAAATTGTTTATCTTTATCTAACCCAAATGAATACTCCATTATTTAGTTTGTCACAAGTTTATGACGGATATTTTCGTCACTCATGAATTTGCCGTAATTTTGAGTAGACATGACAACGGGTCAACTGGGATAGTGTGGACATGACATAGGTCCACCCCGATGCGGCCACGCGCGAGCGCGCGGGTTTGGGTAGGCGAATGAATCTCATGTGAGATGGATCTCGGTTGAAATTTAAATCGAATTGGAGTCACCACCGAACTTTGTGGGAGTTCGGGCCCATTCGAACGCACTCTATATTTTGGGTGGACCGTGCACAAAGTACGGCCACTTCGATACTAGAGCTTGTGAGCTTCGTCCCTTTGCATTACGATACCGATGCCGACATTATCGGGTACCGTATATCGAATGACTCTCGTGCGCCAACGGTTTCGGACATCCGGAAACCGAGGTTCTGAGTAAGGGGTGAAGATACGTGTTGAGAAGCCCACGAAGGACACCCAACCCCGCCCGCACTTTAGCGGTCTCTACTAAGATATCATTCGGTTTTAAAATACGCGCGCTAGTAATCCGGTAGAATGTTATGCAAACAGCGTTTTTTTACTAAACATGTGAATTATGTTCAACTACGTCATTTAATGCATCTAAACTAACGTCAAAGTTGTTTTAGCATGCGAGGTTCGTTTTAGTACAATAAAACAAACAACGAAAATAAAAGCGCGAAAGAAGATTACAAATACACGTGCGGAATACAACCCGGAAAATACAATACAACGAGCGCGAAAATCGAAATAATCGAAGTAGTAACGATATAGCGATGCAATGCATGATGCATAATTTTGAAAAGAAGGGACACGTGATTGCCTTTACACGTGACGACCGAAGTCATAAAAATATTTGATGATGCTTACACGCTATATGAAACCCGCGCTCTATGCGTAAAGGGGATCACTCGATCGAGTCATAGGTAGGACAGACCCTCTGCACGTTTTTTGGGGTGCCACTCTATCGAGTGGGTTATGGCACTCGATCGGGTGCCCCTTGTACGGACTGCTGTCCATTTCGAAATGGCGCAGATTTCGACATTGATTTTAATTTTTAAGTTGATAATCTTACTAAGTCACGTAAAAATATAATATGATTTGTACTCGACTCAGTTTTTGATGTTCGTAGCATGTATGATATTATTACGAGATCGATTATCGGGAATTTGGAAAAAGATGTTGTAAACCATTTTAAATTGAGTTAGGACGAATTAATTCCCTCCGTGTCGTAATGTCGTAATCAGTCCTTTCGTACCATGTGACAATTATTTCGGTATCAACGGGTTTGTGCTAGTACGGTTTATTGATCAATTCTTTTAGACATGATATTCGACTACGGAGTCGACATCGGATCTTAAGAATAAACGTTTTTATTTGTTTGATTAGAGCGAAAGTCGATTCCCTCCGCGTCACGACATCGTTAATAATCCTTGCGGATTATGTGATGTTCGATTTGCATCAACAGGTTTCGTTCTAACCTTAAAAAACGAGATCGAGTACACCTAACGACAAATATCCGCAATCGCATTGGGCCCTTGAGTGTTTAGGGCGGCGCTCCTCGAAAGGGTGTCACCTCTGTTACGACTCGTAAAGGGATTAAAAGGATCTTAGAATGGGATTTGTCTTTAGATATACTCGATTCGAGATCGTTTTGTAAATTGATGTATGCGCGATGTTTTAACGTTAATACGATAATAGTTATATTAATAACGATATTAGAAACGAAAGAAGAAGAAAAATAAAATAAAAAAACGACGACAAGGACGACGAAGAAGACGACGGAGAGACGGAGAGAATAGAAGAGAGAAAAAGGAGAAACCGGGATTGAATTTTGCACCCTTAACCTACACTTTGTCTTCTCGGAATATGGTTCGTCTAGTTGTGGCTTGGGCACGGAAGCTTCGAGATGATATAGGTGAGTTATGGTGGTTTAGGTGTGGAGGGAAGATTGCAAAGGTTGTGAATGAGATGGGTGAAAAAAAAGGTTGTGAATTGTGTTGAGAAGGTGGGGTATTTATAAGAAAAGTACTCGGTTTATGATAGAAAAAGGTCACTCGATCGAGTGGTGCGTGTGCACTCGATCGAGTGCCCGGTCTGACGCCGGTTCGGCCGGTTTTGCGAACCTACTCGACCGAGTGGGTTGAACCACTCGATCGAGTGGGTCTGGGTGGATGATAAGGTTTTAGGGATAAAGTTTTATCTCTAATTTGAAGAGGTTTAGTAGCTTGGGTTCTCTTCTAGAAGCGACGCGGCTGATATTTTTGTGTCGGTTTTGTCTTTGACCGGGTTTTGACCCGGTCGCCAAAAGACGGTTTTATTTCCGGTGTCGGTTTTGACCCAAATTAGTCTTATTAGATTGGAAACGACCCAATAGACCTGAATTTGAGGTTGGTTTTGTGAGATTTGTACTCCGTAAAAAGCCCAAACCAAATACTAACGATTTTGAGCCATATTCGAGTACGTTAAAGCAGGTTTGCGTCCGATCATCATCGATTGTTTGTTGGAGACCGCTATAGACACTTGCAGCCAAATGCGGGTGTCTACAATTTCTATTTCTCAATTTTGTGCTGCTACTTCGATGAAGCCTCTTTCTCCTGATCGCCTTCAGTTGCTACTCTCCAAAATTGGACTTGCTCCTAGAAACAGTGGAAAAAAAGGAAACATGTTATACATGTCCTCCAAAATTCTAGCAATTCCATGATTGTGATCTGCGGTTCCATTGATTTGGAGGAGAAGTTGGAGGCAATCCGAAAAGAGACTGAGATGGAGGATTTCGGTCTCTGTTGCTCATTCAAGGGCAGCATAGACTCCCAGGATTTCTGTCTGCAGAGCCGTATAGTCCAATTTTTCCTTCCCTTTGTGTAAATTTCTTTGCCTCGAGTATCATAACCATGAAGCCATAGGCTCCACTAAAGTCACTGCGCCATGATGCATCAGCCATCAGTCTTAATACAGTAATAGGAGAATAATGTCGTTTTGCCGCCAATGATGAGTATGAGACAACTATCTTTGATTCGGTCAATTTCTTGCATTCTATCATGTGCTATTTGTGATTATTGGGACTATTGAAAGTTGGTAGTACTCCCTACAATCACTATTTATTGTCCCGTTTTCTTCATTTGGTAGGTTATTATTTTTTGCCTCATTTCTTCAATTTTCTTTTATATTACTTTTTTTTACCATATTATCCTTGTTTGTATACTACGGAGTATATTTTATTTACCTAAAATGTCACTGGATTAAAATTTCCATCATATTCACACATCAATTAATTAATTAATTAATTAATACCTTTATAGTACTCTTTTCTTAGAGCATCATTTACAATGAAGAGAAAACTCTCCATTGGAATGGATGGAGAGAAATTGATATCTTTACCATGGAGATGTCCTCCATCTTGGTGGAGAGAATGGTTTGTCTCCTTCAGCATGGAGAATGCAATGGAGAGAAAGGTGGGTCAAAATTTGTACTACTTGGTGGGCCATGATTTTTTTCATTTCAAAGCAACGACTCTTTTGATAAAAATTGTACTGATTTAACCTATTTTGCTTTAATCTTACGCCAATTTTATCCGGTAGAAATAATCATAGAAAGTGGAAAAATACGTAAAAAGTAAACAAAAACAAATTGTTTTTTATTTATTTCACAATGCACTAAATTTAATTAATCATCTAATTATAATATAACCAAGAATGTTAATTATAATACGGTAAAAGATAATTGAGAATAAGTGAGGTAAATAGATAAAAATGAGTTGTGTAAGGTGTGAGTCCCATAATGGAGAGATTGATGGAGAAAAAATATATCCATTGTAATTGAGGTTTTTTTGGTGGAGAAAAAAAGATGGAGAATAGTGATGGAGAAAAAGTATGGAGAAAAACTCATCCATTGTAAAACATGCTCTTAACAATAATTAACAGGCCCGTTGAACAGCATGTGCAAACTGTTCCTGGAACAGGGGCCCAGAAAGTTTGGGGCCCAAATTGCATAGTTATGAGTTAAAAAATATATATTGGCGTCCACTTTTTTCCTAGCCTTCTAGGGATTAAATTTAGAGAAAAGAGAGGGTGACCCATCTTCTTCTTGTTCCAGCTTTAATGCAGTTCTTGAAACAGTAAATGACAAGTTCCCAAAATAATTGTAATCCCTAGAAGAATTTATGTTTACAAATTCCCATTGATTTATAACAAATATTATTTTCTCATTTTTCAATTCATTTGTAAAAATTTAAATTTCTCGGGATAAAAACTCTTGCCTTGTTTTGATGCAAAAATGATGGCAAAAAATATTTATCAGTACAGACTACTTTTCTACTGTGAATCTGCGTTGGACTCCTCATTATCGATCAAGTGAGTTTTTTATTTATTTATTTATTTATTTATGGCATCATCTCATCCTTACACAATGAGTGAATGATAATGGAATACAAATTTGAAATTCCTAATTTGATCACAAAGCTTTTACTATTGCACAATTGAAATTGATTGATTATTTGATCAAATTTCTTTCTATCATTTAATTTTGCTGTTGAATTTTTGTTGAAAGATTTCTATATTTCTTCTTTCATGTGAAAAATTTAAATGATTTGATCGTATAATTTTTATAATTTTTCTTTGTATTTGGGGCCTCGTCTCAAAATTGGAACAGGGCCACTCAAATCCATTAGACGGGCCTGATAATTAAGGTGAGGGAGTATCATTTTTGGAATCATTGAAACCCTCTATATAATACTCCCTCCGTCCCAATGATAAATTAAGTTTACTTTATCCACAAAGATAAGTTAGTGAGAAAGAATTTATTGCGGAATACTTTGTAATTTATTAAAAAGTAAAAAGTAGAGGAGTTTATCACTGATTACCCTCTTATATGTTACTCATTTTTCAAATTACCCCAAAAAATGATTTCCGTTAAAATTACCCCGTGAAGTTGTAAAAAAATCCTCTCCCCTCACTAACACGCTCTCTCCTCTCCTTAACCCTCTTTTACTCACTCTAACTCACTCAACCCTACCAAATTCCCCCAATTTCCCAGAACCCTAACCCTAATTTTGAAGATCCACCCCAAATCGACCCAGAATCGACCCCCAAATTCTACTTTGCTCGGACCACCATGGCGTTGCCCAGCTCGTACCGGCGCACCTGCCTACCCTGCTCTGCCCATTTCTCCGGCGAAGCTTCACCTCCGGCGTCGACTCATCTCTGACCATTGAATTGATGTCGGTTCTGGTGTTGGGTCCATTGATGTCCAGAACCGGGCATCTCGACGGGCCGACATCGCCCCCCCCCCCAATGGACCCAACACCAGAACCGACATTAATTCAATGGTCAGAGATTAGTCGACGCCGGAGGTGAAGCTTCGCCGGAGAAATGGGCAGAGCAGGGTAGGCAGGTGCGCCGGTCCGAGCTGGGCAACGCCATGGTGGTCCGAGCAGAGTAGAATTTGGGGGTCGATTCTGGGTCGATTTGGGGTGGATCTTCAAAATTAGGGTTAGGGTTCTGGGAAATTGGGGGAATTTGGGGGAATTTGGTAGGGTTGAGTGAGTTAGAGTGAGTAAAAGAGGGTTAAGGAGAGGAGAGAGGGTGTTAGTGAGGGGAGAGGCAAAATGGGAAGAAAAAGGACATAACTCACCGGAAAGAGGAGAAAAGGACCCCTGGGGTAAAATCTAATTTTTTTACAACTTCACAGGGGTAATTTTAACGGAAACCATTTTTGGGGATAATTTGAAAAATGGGTAACATATAAGGGGTAATTAGTGATAAACTCAAAGTAGAGTGTGAAACTTACCCAAAAAATGTGAATTATTGACGGACGTACAAAAGTGAAAAATTCAGGTTACTGCATAAAAAAACTCATTTTTGTTTCTGTGTTCTTTCTTTTTCTTTTTCCGTGTTCATTTGCCTGAAAATGGATCCTCTCCATTACTTTTTCTCTCCACTAGCTTCCATTACTTCTAATACAACAATATAATATCATTAATCATACTCCATCTCATCAAAACCGATCACCGTTGGATCGTTTTGAAACAAATCTAAATCACCCAAAAGCAATGAAAAGTAAGGGAGAGAAGGGAGTAATGGAGAGGAAATTAACTCCATTTGCCTTGGTTCTTTTCTCCGATTTCCCTCCCTAAATAAACTCCTCAAACCTCCATTGTTTTCTTTAGTTTGTCCTTTGTTTGGTTGCTAATTTAATCATCCGTAGTTCAACTCCCATGATCATAAGGTAAGGTTTTAGTGCATTTACATCTTTAGTTTACTCATATCTTGTGCTAAAATTCATGTTTGAACCCTTAACTCCAAATTGGGGTTTTTAATTATTGATTTTCTTGCATGCTTTGAGTAAGTGTACACTTATTTGCGCTGCTCTATATTGTTATGATTTGAGTAGTAGAAGATGCTTTGTGCTTGAAGTTCATGAATTATGCGTACCCTTGAGAAAGATGATGGTTTTTGTGCTTGTAAATTGCTTAGTTCGTGCTTGAAAACCTGATATTGTGCTAGTATTATTGCTTCTACTTGATACGTGGCTTTGATTTTCAGATTTTCAAGCATGACAGAGTGGAAGTCGAGTCTTCGGACACGGAACCCGAACCTCAATGCTATCCAAAGTCGGAATCAACCCCACTGAATGGCGACGCTACTGTGACAACTCCACAAAGACCGTCTAGATGTTGAATTTATATTTTCTAGTAACAGAATCGAGGTGTCTACGGTAGCAATAGCAAGATTAGAAGTATCAGTAATGCTCTTGACAATGATGTAAGTGGGATAGATGACCGCGAGAGTGGTGATATAGTAATGAAGAGAGAGTGGCAATGTAAAGAGTGATTGGAGTGGGAGGAGATCATTCGAATATGTCAGAATTAGTTTTCTTACGACTTGTCCCATATTGTGTTCCTTTCGACAAGACGAGGAAGAAGAAAATAATAAGGCAATGACATTGTTATCAAGGCAGCATTTAGACTCAGAAATAATATGAAAGATGGTAGAAACATACGGGGTATAAGATATCGTATGACTAAACAGAAGTTTATCAGAGGATGTGAGTAAAAGGAAAAGGACCAATTTAAGAGATAGTGACCGAGAGGAGTCGTCTTACACACAAAATTACTCACGTCTTATCGTTTACATCGTACAGTAAGTGCAGGAAAGGGAAGGGTGTTCAGATCATTAGTTATATGGTGGATAACTCCACTATCAAGAAACCAATCAAGTAGGGGAAGGGTTGGATGCAGAGGTTTAAAGATCGGGGAGGGGGTTGTATATTCAGGAAAACGCGTTTGGGTTGACGGTAAATTTTTAGATAGTTATCCGGCTTGTGGCATCACTGACAACACCTCTTAAAGCGTGTGGCTGGCGGGTTAGTGGATTGGGAGAAGGCCAGTGGTGCTGCTGTAGCGAGGAGATTATGTAGCGTAGTTGTGGGTAGTTTGGTGAGTGGCGAGCAAGGCAGAAATTGAGTGAGTATACAATCCCATGACGTGTCACAGATATAACACTAGTTTTTGAAACAGGTGTTACTTTCTGAAAACAGCGGGCCAACTCAAAGACAGAAAAATAGCTATCAAGAAGAGCTAGGAAAAGAAGTGGAGGCAGGCAGGCAGATAAGAGTAGTTGGTGGTGAAAGCGTTTGGATTGAGGACTTGGTACAAGTCAACCAAACAGTTGACCTGAGATGTATGGATTGACTTGACTGACTGACTGATTATAGAGGCAAACAAAGAAATTATTGGCGATTAATATTGGGTGCATCATTGCATCAAAAACCGAAGATGTTTAGCCTAGCTTAGTAGTTGCGATTAGATACTATGGACGAAATGTCCCAAGTTCGAATCTTATTGGGTGCATCTAACAGTAGTCGGTGCATGTGGAGAAGAATCATTTGTTTCCCAGCTTAGTACAGTAGAATGTGGACTTTATGCACTACAGTACAGTATAGTACTACTGTTACATAACATGAAAAACATGATCATAATATTGAAGCCAATTCATGTTATCATCAGCCAATTTCCAAATTGATTGGAATGGTTATAGGGACAATCAAAGTTGTATTGGATTAAATACCAATAATGGGAATACTTGTGAATTGAGAACAGCCTAGCCAAGTTGCCATTATTTCAAGTATTTTAACACCTTTAATATATTCTCTAAATCAGAATTTTTTTTCAAAAAATCATTCACACGAATATCTCCCTTAGTTTTGCCTTTCTTTTGTGCTGTGCTGTGTATTTTCTTTTGCTTCTTATTCCTGCCTACCCGAGTTAGGGAGTTTCGTGTACGCAAACTTTTCTGCTCCCCGGTAATGGAAACGCAAAGAGACGTGTGTTGAGGTGACTCGGGCTGAAAGTAACGTCAACTGACACGGAATACCGGACATAGAATAACTCAGTTGATGAAGATTACAGCGAGTAATGCAAATATGTGACTTTAGTTTCATTCAGTAGACTCACTACTATTGCTATTGCATTCTAACTTCCGCCAATGAAAAAAGTAAGGGGTACCACATTTACTCAATAACAAGAAGGTGATGAGGTACGAACACACACAAACACCTTACAATTTACAAACACAAGGCACGCTGATTTTTCAGATCGACATATCACATATACTCCCTCCGAGTTCCTAATTAGAAGCAGTCACAGACAGCAGATTCCCGTGTCTCAGTCTCACAATTAACCCGATAAGCAAGCAGGGGAAAAAGATAAAAATTGCCCCAAAAATATGGACAGCAGTGTAAAAAAACGCCGTTGCCGGGGATCGAACCCGGGTCACTCGCGTGACAGGCGGGAATACTTACCACTATACTACAACGACTTGGTGTGCATTAGTGCTAGTTCAATACTATAATACATAACTAACATATTAAATCATTTCCATTTTTGAAACGACCACAGACCACTAAATGAGAAGGTTGGACTAGTAGGGTCGTAAACGAGCCGAGCCGAGCTGAGTACGAGCTTGACCTTGCTCGACTCGTGCTCGTTAAGCAAAAATCGAATTCGAGTCATCTCGAGCTTACCCGAACTTGAACAAATTGAGCTCGAAACCAAGCTCGCAAGCTAAAATGCGAGTTCGAGTCAAGTTTGAGTCTAACTCGAACCTATATATAATTATCAAAATTTACATTTTTTTTTGCAACGATGTGTTTAATAAATTGCGATCCAAAAAACATATAGTACAAACGTATTAGGCAAATCAATAAGCACATTTTGTATGGTGAAAAAACTATGTAACTATTATTAATATTTTTTTTAATAAATAAGAACAAAATATTAACTAATCACGTCAAATCGAGTTGCTCGCGAGCTTTTCGAGCCGGGCCACGCCTTGCTCATCTCGACTCGTTAAGTTGTCAAGTCGAGTCCAAGCTTGAGTCAAGCTCGCACGAGCCGAGCTTTGGCTGAACTTTGATCGAGTCGAGCTCAAGCAGCTTGCGAGTTATGTCGTCTCAATGTCTCGTTAACACCCAAGGTAGGAGACAGAGTCAAGGTAGGCAATCCTTCAGTCAAGCAGCGACATCAATCACCCCTTCCTCAAGAAACAATAGCAGCTATTAATGGCGGAAATTCTAAACTCAACCGTTTGCATACTGAATCCTCCATAACCTAACCTAGCTCTGTGCTTTCCTCATTCTTAACATCAATTAAATTCAATACTGGAGTATACATTTAGGTTACGATTATGTATCGGACTGCTTTTCACTCGCTTACACTTCTGCGTAATACTCGAACCGCCATTTCAATTGAACGGTTTGTTCTTCAATTCTTCAATTTTTATCCTTTTTTGGTTCAGTCTCTTGCTTAAATTGATGCTGTTTTGGTTGCTGTATAGAATGCGTGATTGTTCGATTTTGGATTTACATTATTGTATGAGAATCACTGAAAGTGCTAATTTCTAGATATGTGCTCAGTAATTCGTTATTGCCGCCATAGGGTTTAGATAGGTTTCGAGATTGATTGATTGATTTACTAGTTGCTGAAATCCGGCCTTGTGTAATTCTGCATTACACATTTGAAATTTGAATTGGGTTGATGAGTTAATTTGGTGATTTAGAGATAGAAGTCGCACCAATACGGCGTCAATTCATTATTTCGAGGGTTTCATGCGCTTTCAACTAGCTTATGGCCAAAATTTCCGCGAGCTTATCCGACCAAAGTAGCTTATTTGACCAAAATTTCAGGCAGCTTAGTTTTTGTTGAGGTGTTTGGCAAGTACTTTATGGGTGCTTTTCACCTATTTAGCCAAACACTGATTTCAGCTAGCTCTAACAGCTTTCAGCTAGAGTATGTTAGAGAGTAAAACTTCGTGATAAATGATGGCGATGTAGGTAGGTGACTAGTTGTTGTCGAGAGGATATAGAGGTCTTGAAGCATGTTTTTATACCACATTTGTTAGCAAGCATGCTTAAATAAGTAGAGCGTTCAATACTAATGGAGTAGAATTTATTTATATGCAATTATGCATATTCTGATCGATAAATGGTTGATAGAACAACATTCACTATTTGTATAATGCTATATGGAAATTTGGCGATGAAGTTCTTTCTGTAACTGATTCTCTGGTGTGGAAACAGTAATGACTAATAATGTGTGCCACCACAAAGTTTAGAAATACATTTGTGTCTTTCATCACTTCATAGCCCTTATCGCAGAATTAATTCGGTAAGTAATAGGCTATCATGGACGGTTATTGACGTTAAATAACGTTGTTCTAAGGTCACCTTTATGACATCGTTACGAGCTGCATCTTATATAGAGAATAGCAGAATGAAGATGCACGGTCTAAACATTTATTGAATATTTTTCTTTCTAGGAATTTATATACTACTCTTTAGTAGACTGTAGACATGAGGATTTAGATTACCTGACTTTATGAGAAGATAATCTCCTTCCAAGGAGGAAGTATATTTGCAATAGGTTTTGTGCCGTTCTGTTTCAAAATTCATCTTCTTCAGGCTTCATTTACAGTGAATTACAGATCATATTCACCAAGATATCTTTGCCCTTTAATGTGAATCTGATTCTTCTGCATCACTTAACTAGTTGATTGGTTTGGTACCTTATTTATTTGCATTATGATTTTCAAAGTTTGAAGGAATGTAAACGGTGCGTGAGCTTGCTGAACTTTTACTAATTGTATTCTTAGCCTGACTTTTGAAGCATGCCTCAATACATCATGGTTTAAGAACGTGTTTATCAAATGCTTCTACCTTTCTTTTTCAAGCATGTAAAAATATTTTATTTTCCTGTTTCTATAGGCTTGGTCCATCAATGAGATGCCAGTTCCGTGGTTACTGCAAATCAGCTGGGTACAAAAACAAGAGAACAAAGGTTCAAGAGTTAATCTCAGAGACAACAGCTACTTCGGGTTCTAGTTCGCGTTCGTTTTTACCATTTGCTGTTGTATGTCTCTGAGACTCCCTGACTTGATAGAACCCTATTCTTCTCAGTTATGTTATGATGTTCCTAATTCTGTTTCTGCGCTATTAAATATCAGCCTGCTGTAATACTGGGTTTTGTTGGAGTGGCTTGTTTTGCTCGCTACAACGATGAGAGAAGAGCAATTAAAAAAGGTTATCTGATCCATTATCCAGTAGCTTATTTTGGAGAATACTTTTATCTTTTCCATGATGTTTATTGTTTTGTTTTATGCTTCGGCTTTAATAACTTCGGTTCATAAATTTCTGTAGAAATCTTCCTCAAAGTGGTTCGAGTTGACTAATTAGTGTTGTTCAATTATTTTTATCCTAAGCAGCCTGAATTTCTGCTGAAAATGGGCAGACCCTGGAGGTCTATGTTTATATTTTTTCAGTAGAGTCAGCTTCTCCCAATCAAACTATCACTTCATCTTTTGATAAAGCGTTATCACATGTATGAACTGTATGGTTTTGAGGCTTTGCTTCTTTAATCATTTTTAGCTTATGATGAGTATATTAGTTTCTGTCAAGGCTCTGTTTCTTTCAGTTGTAGTTATAGGTGATTTGTACACTATGATGAATATAATTATGTTTAAGTCCACCTCCATAGATGGCAAGATCCTCTGATTAAGATCGACAAGCAAAAGACGGTATCAATCATTTAATTGTTATGAAGAGCTACTATCTATCCTGGTACAAATATTTCCTCCATTTTCAAGCTGAGGCTATATATTTTAGGAGCTATAGACGAGCTATAGCCATGTTTCTAATCCTGTCATGCATTATTATGCTCAGTGGAGCCGGCTATGATGGATGAGTTGTTTCTTGAATCGTATGTTATTCTCTCTTGATCAGGTGTAGGTGTAAAGGAAAGAATCACTGTGAAAGGACCGATAATTGGTGGGCCGTTTACTTTGATTAATACAAAACACCAAACAGTTACTGAAAAAGATTTCTTTGGAAATTGGGTGCTCTTGTACTTTGGTTATACTTCATCACCTGATGTAGGGCCTGCTGAAGTGCAAAAAATGGCGAAGGCCATTAGCATAATAGGTTCGATTCTTTCCCTGCTGTTTACCTGTAAATTTGTTTATATATTATTTGCTCTGATAAACCAGAAATCTTCTTTTGTTTGTCACAAGAGTCACAACAGAATGTTGGACTTCTGCCCATCTTTGTGACAATTGACCCACAGCGTGATACACCTTCACAGTTGGATGCTTATCTTAGAGGTGGATTTTTTCTCTCTTTTTTCCATCAACTTCTTCCACCCATTTGTTGTTTATTTTGGTTTAAAGTTGGAATACAGCTTACAGTTTTACATATGTTACATTGCTGCAGAATTTGATCCCAGAATTGTGGGATTAACTGGGCCTGTAAATTCTGTAAAGCAAATGGCACAAGAGTATCGTGTCTTTTTCAAAAGGGTTGAGGAGGATGGGAATGACTACCTTGTTGAGACTTCTCATTACATGTAAGTTTTCTTGCCTCTATTTTTATTGAGATTTTCTACATGGTACTCCTGCACTTTTATAATCACACATGGTACCCCTTACTTTTAGTGTATTATGTCTATGTACCTTAATGACATTTTTAGTCTTTTTTTACTTCATTTTTCCGTTAATTGTGTTGCTTATACAAAAAAAGGAGGTTTAAGATTAACATAAACAACCAATTAAGCATATTTAAAGTAACACAACTAACGGAATGAAGAAGTCAAAAAAGACGGAAAACGTCATTAAGGGTATAGAGGCATAATACCCTAAAAGTCAGGGGTACCATAGGTGATTATAAAAGTACATGGTACCATATAGAAAAGCTAAAAATATGGGGTACCATGTAGAAAATCTCATTTTTATATTATTGTGAACATCTCACTGGAATCATCAAATTCTCATAAGTCGTAACAAAATGTCTAGGTACTTGATTAACCCAAACATGGAAATAGTAAGATGTTTTGGGACGGAATATGGTGCCGAGGAGCTGTCTGAGGCAATACTTAAAGAGCTGAAGAGTAGTGTGCTGTAACATGGATTTTTCAGAGTAAGACACAAGAGGCATTTACTGTTCAGTAGTTGATTAGCAGTTACAGACTTACAGTCAATATGGTGATCCACCACTACAAACTTGATCGACTTTTTCAGACCTGTCACTTTTTCAGAGCATGATTCAAATTGAGACGTCGTTGGACGTATTTTACCGTGTAGTGAAGACATGTATACTAGTAAATGACTCTTTAAAGGAGGAATGAACATCTATTTTCTGATTTTTTTTTTGTTCAGAATGACTGTATATAGACAAAATTTGCATGTATGAAGCTCTGAGCATGTGACCATTTTAGCAATCCAAGGCTAATTTTAGCCATTTTCCGTAATGATGTTCTCCATAGTTTTGACCTGAGCGATGAGCAAAACAAAGCAACAGCTCGGTCTGAACTCTGAAGTATAATATATTTCTCGTGATCTTTCGAATACTTGGTTATACAATTGTAGCATGTTTGCCTTATGGTTTCGTTGAACAAACTAATACTACTACTAGTACTAGTTGACAGTTTTTGAATGCACACAGCTTACGATGACTATCTGTGTCTGTACGACTGCTGTACACTAAACTACCCTAGTTACCGATATGCTCATTTATGTACTCCCTCCGATTTTTATTAATTAAAAATCAAAGGGAGTAATTATTTTAGGTTTTAGATTCAAATCACTTTCCCCGAAATCATATGACATTTTTTATAGTCTCTCTAGAATTAGACGATTGATTGATGGTCCAGAATCATAGTATTAAATTCTAAGTATTGTGGCTTAGGAGTTGAAATGTCAATATAATTGGGATGAAATCAAGATTATGAAGGGCAATCTGCCAAGTGGTTAGGTACTAACTAATGATCGTTTTCATCCTTAGCTTTGACCTTTGTCATTTTAACTTAGTATAAGACTTGTGCCAACAACTTAGTATAAGACTTGTGCCAACGCGTCTGGGGTTGGTTTGTCTTTGTTTCAACATCGGAAACGAGTTGAGTTACATTAAACCAACGTATTCCATATATGTTTTATATCTCGCGTGTTTGCCGTTTGGTGAATGAAATTATTTTCAAGTTTACAAACGTGATTTATAGACTCCAGACTCCAACCATTTACCTTTGTACATTTTTTACGGACTATTTTTTCCTACTCGTATTATCTTACTACTCCGTAGTCGTATTACGCAGGAGAATACCATGTAGCGTGTTCTTCCGATGGAATCATACCAAAAGGATGTGATTTCACACTTTGAAGCTCAAATATTTTCTTTATTAGGGTTGTCAAAAACGAAAAAAATAACCGCAAGTGTTTATTTAAATATTACTACTCCATACTCCGTATATTAATTCAACAACTCACAATTTTTTTTCAACCTTTTCATCTAATATTAATATTAATACTAATAACATACGGAGTAATTAATTTTATGTTCAACACTAAGAACTTACTAATATTTTAATTATTAATTAATTTTATACACTTATTTTCTTAAAAAACCATATAATTGCATGTATTCTATATAGTACTACCTCCGATTATTTGGAATCGCTACATTTTTAAGATTTGTGAGAGATATTTTAATCAAAATATGTGTTCTAAAGAATCGGAGGGAGTACTATTTAAAGAGGAATAGTTTGAATATCCCGTGCATTTCCATCTCGAGTCCCATTATTGTTTTTACTTAATTAAAAAAATTGTCAAAACTTTTGTAGAATACAGAAATAAGAGAGTAGGTGCATGCATGAAACTTACCCTGTTGGCAGTTGGGACTGCGACTCAAGGGGGCTGCGACCCTTAACCCTTTGTTTAATGAAAACGAGTATCATGAGATCATGACCATCAGCCCTACATTTTAAGGGAGGGTTGGTTGGTTGATTACTTTGTTTTCTTTTGATCCCTTCACATTTGTTGAATACATGAAACTATAAAAGGGGGTGTATCTATGTTGCATATTCTGTGGACTAAGTATTAGTATACATAAAGATGAGCATTGTTTCATCTTCTGCTAAGAAACCTGCTGGATGTGGTCTTCTGAATGCTGTTTTCGGAACAAAAAAGCATAGACTACCTCGAAGATCCACGTCCAGTGGGTCCCTCCGAGCTAGCCGTAGGGGGTCCGCTATAACTCCCATCAAAATCCCTACTGCCGGCAAAAAGAGACCCCAACCTTCTAAATCTCGCCATATCCACATCCACGGTCCCTTAAAACAAAATCATGTCCAAGTCCAAAGTCGAGAACAAAATACAAGTAAGACAGCTCCTAATAAGGAAACAGTAGTTGCAATGGGAATTTCAGGGGAGTTGGAGATGCTGATGGCTGAGCGCCAAAGCTATCGAAAAGGAGTGGATAATCATAATCTTATCCGTGTTTCATCCGGGAATGTCATGGTTTATGGCAATTTAGGCAACTTAAGCCAGCCTGCAGGACCCACAAAACCTGTCTTAAAAACCAGGGTAGGCAACATTACTGTAAATAAGAAGCCTCAGCAAAATGGGGGTTCCACGTCGCTATGTCGTGCATTGTCTTGTAGGATGGACCCTGAGGAACTGAAGATGAAGGGAAATGCGGATTATAAGAATGGAAGGTTTGCAGAAGCATTGGCATTGTATGAACAGGCTATTGATTTGAATCAGACCCAACCTTGTTACAGGAGTAATAAGAGTGCTGCTTTGACTGCACTTGGTCGTCTCGTTGAGGCTGTTTTCGAGTGCAGGGAAGCCATTGCTATTGATCCTCACTATTCTAGGGCTCATCTTCGTTTGGCTAATCTTTATCTCAGGTACCATTATTAATTTACTAAATGTTGGTGTGAAACTGTCTTGTAGTATAAGAGAGTTTTTGAGTAGGAAACGAGTTGACATGGCTTTTATCTGTTAGACTAGGAGAAGGAGAAAAGGCGGTGTATCATTTCAGAAAAGCAGGGGGGCTAGAAGGTGAACCAGATGCCACAAGCAGCAATGCAAAAGCTGTTTTACGCCACTTGAAGAAATGTGATGATGCAAAGAGGCTCAAGGATTGGAACACAGTGCTCACAGAATCAGGCAATGCTATAGCAGCTGGTGCAGATTCCGCACCAATGGTTAGCTAGTCCATTTCGTCTTTGAAACCATTTTTTTTCAATTATTCCCCGACTTTATAAATTCATGATGGGTTTTTGTTTATTGACATGCACAATAAAGATAATTGCACTGCAAGCAGAGGCATATTTGAAACTCCACCGCCATCACGATGCTGATGTAACAATAACAAATGGTCTGAAGCTCGACATTGATCAATATACAAAGTTCTTTGGTCCAGCTCGGACTGCTAATCTGTTGCTGATCAAGGCTCAAGTTGACATGGCTGCCGGCAGGTTTGCCTTGCTTTGTTCATCATTATGCACTACAGATTTACAGTGGCCGAGTGGCTAGCTCTGAAGATCGACTAATACAGTATGAGTGAATGTGGGGTTTGCAGGTTTGATGATGCAATGAAAGCAGTACAGCAAGCAGACAGATTAGACCCATCAAATAAGGATTTAAGTGTCGTAAGACGAAGGGCTAAAGCAGTTTCAGGAGCTCGATCCCGTGGGAATGACCTCTTCAAAGATGGAAGATTCGCAGAGGCTTGTGTGGCTTATGGCCAAGGCCTCGAGAATGAACCCTACAACTCCATCTTACTCTGTAACCGTGCTGCATGCCAGACCAAACTCGGCCACTTTGAAAAAGCAGTCGAGGACTGTACTGCTGCCCTCAAAATACGACCTTCATATTCCAAGGCTCGACTAAGAAGAGCGGAATGTTATGCCAAGGTATTCTTTACCCCGATATGTTACATGTAGGAGCCATTAAAGCACAATGTGATTAACATTACTGTTGTTTGATTGTTTTCTTAGTTGCAAAAATGGGGAGCTGCTGCGAAAGATTATGAAATTGTGTTACAAGAGTCGTTAGGAGACGAGGATGTGGGGAAGGCGTTGTTTGAGGCACAAGTGAACCATAAGAAGCAGCATGGACAAGAAATAATAGTACAGTAAATAGTTATCTTCCAAAATATTTACGTTGAAATAATAGTACAGTAAATAATGTAAATTATTTAATTTTCAAAATAGTTATCTTTTACTATGAGGAAGAGTTTCCTTTTGATAGACTTTGTATAATTTTTATCTTTTGTACCCTTGAACTCCATTTACGATTTTTTTCCGAGAAATTCAGTATTCATGAACATACATACGGAGTAGTAAGAAAGGTCGAAAGTACATAGCAAAAACCTTTATTATTACTAACAACAAAATACGGAGTACAAGTACAAACGATTTCATTCATTGTATCAATCTCGTGGCAAAACAGATCTGAATCCACACTCGATCACCAAGCCATCTCATAAAAGAAATACACCAAAAGAACATTAATTCGGATTTGGGCTCTAACCAAGGCATGCATTTTTCAAGAGGACAAAATAGACCTCAAATTAGTGGGTCCTTTATAACGGCAATAGTCCTTTTCTGCAGTGAGCTCATAGGGTGATACATCATTGGCCAACCACTGCTCAAAATCAAACGTCTGTTTGGTGCATGCGGTGTGTGGTCCGGTGGTGGTGATCTCAATGTTGTCGAGGTACCAACCGCTGTACGAGCCCTTTCCATCGGAAGTGACCTTGAGTGCGCAAACTGGGCCACGGAGGCATGGACCTCTGCCGCTGAAGAGGTCCAAATTGCCACGCTCGTAGTAGTCGTGACCTTTTCCCATGAGCCCACCCCATCTCTCCAGATCAGTCACCCTGATACCGTCTCCTTGTTTGTTCCATAGCTCTAGGTCGATTCTCGAGTCTGTGCCCGCTTTAAGGATCGACCCGGTTTTCACGTAGAAAGTGTACACGCATCTGTATTCATCGTCCTGCATGCGTGTCCCAAATACAATTCAAATCCAAAGTCATACATGATTTGTACAATTGTTATTTGAGTGCTGAACTAAGACTTGGTAAACGAGTCAACTGGGCCAGGTTCGGATTGGATAGTTCCGGTTGCTTCATTTTCTTGGTTTTTTGAATCGGGTTGAGATGAGTCATTTCGGATTTGGGTCAATTTCGGGATATAGGTTCATATATATACAACAATAAACATTGGACGTCAAATGTAATAAGGTCGGGTCAATTCGGGTTGTGACTTGTGGGTCATACTCGAGTCTTCAATGTGGGTGTTAAGTCGGATACAGGTCTAGTTATTTAGTTTTATTGGGTCTAAATACGAGGACATAAATTATTTCAACACGAGACTTAGCGTTGATAGTTATTTCATCTCAATCATTAAGTTAAAGCATGATAATATTAGTTGTAATTAATTACTCCATAATGAGTAGTGGACTTACAGATCGAGCGATGAATACAAGGGAGAAGAGGATGATAGCATTCAGAAAATACCGGCTGCTCTCCATTGTGGTTGACCTCTAAACTCTCTCTTTTGTGATTGCTTTTGGATAATTACAAGGTTTGGAGATGGGACTTTTAAACTGAATTCCATGAGACCAAGCCATAACTCCTTGTAATAATATATGCATTTTCTAATAGAAATGCGCTGTCAATCGTCCAAAAAATAAACAATCAAGATCAGCTCAGTTAGTGGTATTAGACTATTAGAATTAGAATTATGATCTGATCTTTACTACTCTGCCTCGGATCGTATTCATTCAAAAATCATGGAAACTGTCTGTCATACGACTCATTCTTAATCTCACTAAACTCTAGTACATTATGTATTGGATTATTCGCAAATTCACTCTCTATTATTCCGTATAAATAATATTTTGCAAAATACTCCCTTTAACTTGACGATGAATATCTTGATCTAATGGTTAAGACGAAGGTATTCTGGGCAATAGGTCACAAGTTCAATCCCTTGTCGCCTCAATTGTAGGGAGACTAATTGCACTTTTCGTTGAAAAAAAAAACTAAACGTATGTGAGACGGTCTCATAAGAGACTTTAGTCCTATTAACCCAAGCTTGTACCATATCATTCCCTTCTTTTTATCGAAGATATCTTAGCCTAGTGGTTAAGGCTAGGTGCTCTGGGACAATAAGTCTCAAATTCGAATCTCCTTCTCCTATATTATAATGCGACTAAGTGCCCTGCTTTTTCCATATCATCTCTTGTAGTAACATTTCTTTTGAGTTAGATCTTCCTACATTATCCAAATCAAAATAGATCCAACCAACCAACAACCATTTTACATTTAGCTAATCGACGCGATATAGCCCAACTCAATTAGAGACCAACCCAACCTCAAACCGACCCACTACAATAATTGAAGAGGGTGGTAAACAAAACCCAACTATACCTTAACTTTGCTACTTATCATTTCTCTTAAGGCTGCTCAAAGCTCAGTCCCAAAGGCCTTAGGCGCCCTTAGCAACATGGAGTTCAAAGAACTAAGAGAAACGTGAAAGGCCAAGAACTTTGGTCTTTGTCCCTCAATCCTTTCTCCTTCAAATAGCATGGACGAAGCGAATATGATAAGAAACACTAAAATCTTACAAACACCAAACTCATATCTCCAACATGCCCATGGCTGGTTTTGATACAGCACTAAAAACCTTTATTATTACTAACAAAATACAGAGTACAAAGTACAAACGATTTCATTGTATCAATCTCGTGGCAAAACAGATTTCAATCCACACTCGATAACCAAGCCATCTCATAAAAGAAATACACCCAAAAAGAACTTTCGCATTTGGGCTCTAACCAAGCCATGCATTTTTCAAGACGACAAAATAGACCTCAAATTAGTAGGAGTAGGTCCTTTATAACGGCAATAGTCCTTTTCCGCAGTGAGCTCATAATTGCCCAACCACTGCTCAAAATCAAACGACTGTTTGGTGCACGCAGTGTGTGATCCGGTGGTGGTGACCTCAATGTTGTCGAGGTACCAATCGCTGTACGAGCCCTTTCCATCGGAAGTGACCTTGAGTGCGCAAACTGGGCCACGGAGGCATGGACCTCTGCCGCTGAAGAGGTCCAAATTGCCACGCTCGTAGTAGTCGTGACCGTTTCCCATGAGCCCACCCCATCTCTCCAGATCAGTCACCCTGATACCGTCTCCTTGTTTGTTCCATAGCTCTAGGTCGATTCTCGAGTCTGTGCCCGCTTTGAGAACCGACCCGGTTTTCACGTAGAAAGTGTACACGCATCTGTATTCATCGTCCTGCATGCGGGTCCCAAATACAATTAATTTCCGAAGTCATACTACATGAGTTGTTATTTAATTTGAGTGCATAACTAAGACTTGGTAAACGAGTTAACTGGGTCAGGTTCAGATTGAATAGTTTCGGATTTGGGTCAATTTTGGGATGCCGGTTCATATATATACAACAATAAACATTCGACGTCAGATGTAATAAGGTTGGGTCAATGCGGGGTGTGAGTCATACTCGAGTCTTCAATCGAATAATCCAATGGACAACGACGACCCATAGCTTTTAACCACTCCAACGTGAACCACATAGCTAATACGTACAATATTACTCATCCAATAACTTGGGTTGTCGGGTCGGGATGAGTCATTTTGAATTTGGGTCATTTTCGAATTTGCGTCATTTTTGGGGTCTAATTTGGATCATTTTCAAGTTTGTTATCATCAAAGTTTATCAGGTATCACTGTATCAGTCATCGGGTCATATATACAACCATAAACATTCGGCGCCAAGTCTAATTAGATCAGGTCAATTCAGGTTGAGTCATACTCGAGTCTTCAATATGGGTGTCAAGTCGGATACAGGTCGAGTTAGTTTTATTGGGTTTAAATACGAGGCCATAAATCATTTCAACACGAGACTTTCATCCCAATCATTAAATTAAAGCATGATAGTATTGTTAGAAAAATACTCCACAGTACTTGTAATTAATTATAATGAGTAGTGGACTTACAGATCGAGCGATGAATACAAGGGAGAAGAGGATGATAGCATTCAGAAAATACCGGCTGCTCTCCATTGTGGTTGACCTCTAAACTCTCTCTTTTGTGATTTCTTTTGGATAATTACAAGGTTTGGAGATGGGACTTTTAAACTGAATTTCATGAGACCAAGCCTTAACTCCTTGTAATAATATATGCATTTTCTAATAGAAATGCGCTGTCAATCGTCCAAAAAATAAACAATCAAGATCAGCTCAGTTAGTGGTATTAGACTATTAGAATTATGATCTGATCTTTACTCCTCTGCTTCGGATCGTATTCATTCAAAAATCATGCAAACTGTCTGTCATACGACTCATTCTTAATCTCACTAAACTCTACTGCATTATGTATTGGATTATTTGCGAACCACTCTCTATTTTTCCGTATAAACAATATTTTGCAAAATACTCCCTTTAATTTGACGATGGATGTCTTGGTCTAATGGTTCTGGGCGTATGTGAAGCGGTCTCATAAGAGACTTTAGTCCTACTAACCCAAACTTGTACTCCTACTAACCCAAACTTGTACCATATCATTCCCTGCTTTTTCCATATCATCTCTTGTAAGTTGTAACATTTCTTTTGAGTTAGATCTTCCTACATTATCCAAATCAAAAAAGATCCAACCAACCAACAACCATTTTACATTTAGCTAATCGACTTCGACCTGCAAATGAGGCTATATCTGATGAAGTATTTGAGACTAACCCAACCTCAGACCGACTTGCTACAATTATAGAAGAGGGTGGTAAACAAAGCCAACTCGAACCCAACTCATATCTCCAACATGGACGAAGCAAATAATTCTAAGAAACACTAAAATCGTGCAAACACCAAACTCATATCTCCAACATGCCCATGGCTGGTTTTGATACAGCACAAAACCTTAAGGTGGCTGCAACTTGTAAACTTACATGAGTGTCATTCCATGTTGTACACCTTAACGCAACTGTAATAACTATGATGTATGCAACTATGCATACAACGGTCTTAGACAAGAGTAACTAACATGTGGAAGTTACAACAGTCTGCAGTTATATTACAGTGAAAGAATACAGACACTACAAAGTCGCTTATGACGACGCGGAGACATGAGGGATGAAGCATGTGGATGCAAAAACAGTAGCAGAAGGAAACTCAACTCAGCTGCCTAGTTTATCAGACGATTCGGAAGCTTCGGATGAACATTGTTGCATATCTGGTGGCATTACATTCATCATCTCTAAGTTCATCTTGTACTCATCTTTTATATCCTTTAACGCGGCCAAATTAGTTTGCTGCATGGATGTTGAATTTGTCAACACATATACAATTAACAGCCATGTAATGACTAGCATCATATCAATCATTTAAAATAAAGTTAAAAAAAACGCAACTTTTCACTATGGCAGAACAAACAAAAATTTGTTTTCAGGGGCTACAAAAAGCCAATACGCCGTAACAAACAAACGTCGAATTTGTTGTTTTATAAGTACGAAAATAGGATCAAATGCACATTGGTTGAATATTTCCAAGAGTCCAAATATCCAAACCTACAAGTTTACATACGCCAATGGTAGCATGCTAAGTGATAGGCTTCAGAAATGGAAACTTACAAGTCGGCTGCTTTCAGCGGCAAAATTGTTCCCCATGTTATGAAAGAGTGAATTCCACAAAGCTGTTAGATTAGTCGCCAAGTTCGGAGGCGCACTAGAGCTCGCTTGGGCTACACCCATGGCAGTGTCCACTAAGTACCCTCGAGCCAAAATGCTTGCTTCTTTCTGACTCTTAGTCAATGCTGAAAAAAAAAGATTACATTGGCGTTATGATCTATGGAGAATCATATTGTAATTCACTAAAGTAATCAAAGCTTTATCATTCGACGAGGGACAAATGAAGCAAGGAGCTTACTTGATATCCGGCCTTTGAGATCCTGGCACTGCAGATCAGACCATATATAACCAGCTGCTCACGATCATAAAATACAAAATACATCAAGATACTAATTATCTGCTTCGTGGAAAACAAAGTGAAAATTTTACTTTAAAGCTGCTGAATTTCACGTACCTTTTGTGCAAAATGAGCATGAACAATTCTTAAGCAAGTCCATGTTAGCAGCCGAACTATTGGAACCATCACCCTTGAGTAAGGTGCACCTTTCGAGTCCAAATGATCGCACCTCTTGGGACTCTGTAAATCTCGACATCTCAGGTGATTCTGACCTGCTGGATGTCATATACTCGCCACCAAAACTCTTACCACTGTCACTTCCGACCTGAGTACCTAAATCTTCTGGACTGCAATCATTATCTCCTTCATAAGACAGGCCTCTCGCTTCCTCACCTTGACACTCCTTTCCAACTTCCTCACAATTCTTTTCGGGACATTCACTCAAAAAGTCACCGCCTTTGACCCCTTCATCCACGACGACAACATCAGACAAATGTCGTTTATCACCCAGATCTATACTATCCAAAGTGGATACAAAACCCTCCTTAACCTCAACAACAGCATTTCGAGCACCAGCGGACCCCACATCGCTCGAACTAGGTTGCAAGCGATAAGTTTTTCCTCCTTTTAACGGAGACATCCGAACCTCTTTAGGTTCAACTTTAGGACATTTTGGCAACCTACCACTCTCCTTCTCGAATCTCTCCACCACAATAGAAACCTGCTTCCAGAAATGAGAATCATCGTCGGAATTCTCGGGCGAAGCCCTTTTGCTCCCACTCAGTGGTTTGGATGTCGTCCGGCTACGATTAACTAACGGAAACCCTCTATTCCCTACTTGATTTGTTACATCACCTAATGCGGTACGACCTTCGCCGTCACTACTCAACTTACGAGATTTATTCTCACCCATGATTCAAAACCCTAATATCAGCAATCACCCCCAATAATTATACTACACAATCAGAAATCACCAAGCTACGAACTTGATCTTACAGATTTGAAACCCTAATCACAGATAAACGTACGCGAATCATAAAAACAAAAACGAAACCAAATGAAATCAAATGCGAAATGTTTTACAGCTGAAGAAAACAATTGGATACGAATGTATGAGAGATTAGGGTACCGAGTGCAGCTGACCTTGAGTGATTAAGAAAATGAAATTCGACCCAGAATCGGAATAATCGAGGAGAAATTAGGTTGAATGGGGGAATTTATATAAAAGGGGTTTGGATTTGAGGTGAAGTGAAAGTTGTGTGGAGAAGTAGGGATTCGGGGGATAAATTGGGGGGAAATTTGAGAAGGGGGAAATTTTGATTTATTGGGCGCGGGATGCCGGGAAAGTGTTATTTTGCGGTGGTCATTTGTGTTTTTTTTGTCTTTTTTCTTTTTGCGTGAACCGGGCAATCGGCCCTATACCACTCGTATCAAATACTCGTATAGTCCTATGGACCAATACAACAATTTATACAACTACACAAGCATAATTGCAAGATATTCTACTTTTTTTAATTTTTTTTTGAGAGAAAGTATTCCGCAATTCTTATAGTTTATTTCAATTCGATTTCAATAGGTTTGTAAGTGAGTTCATTTCAGATTTGATTAAAAAAATTGAGTTTGTTGTCTGATTTTAATATGTACGAGTACTCTTTAATAATTTCAAAATTAATATTTGAGATGTAATTTGAGGAATCTAGGCAAAGACGAAAAGTTTGATATCAAGATTTTCATTGTGATAACAAGATGATGAGGAGATGTTAAAACCCTAATAAGTTATCGTTGGATGAAAGTTTAGTGCATCTCTCTCGGTTTCCTTTTTCCTTGATTTGCTAGAATTTATGAAAGTTTTGTACTGAGTTGTACTTTGTACTCGTATTAGATAACCAAGTTTTTTCCCTCTTGAGACGTTATATGAACACTGAGTTTGCATTGGTGTGAGAATGAGATACGAATGAAGTATATATAGTTACTCGTATATAGTTTGCATGTACGAGTAATAATGTATAGACACTTGTTACTTTGCATGTAAAAGTATGGACACGTGTCGTGTTGCATGCACTAAGTTTGGACACTTGTTTTGCATGTATAAATGATCACACATTTATAATTTGAGTAGTTAGGGTTCGAAAATTAAGGTGATTCGAAACGAGACTAAAAATTGGCGCTCTTTCTCTATAAAGTGCTCGGAATACTTTCATTAGTATTATTATTATTATCTAACCAATATGTTATTGCATATGAATTTATGTCAATTTCAAATAAATTCAAAGTTCTCCCATAAATTAGATATTTAAACAAAAAAAGGCAATTAAAAAATGCTAGTTGCATGCATATATATCAATGTATACAAAACTTGTAAGATAATTAAATTTCAACAAACAAAGTTTAATTTCGTGATAATGTTATTTAAAATGACTTATAATATACTAACAAATTAAATCAACAAATTAAATGTCACTTACTAAATAAAGTAGTCAACAGATGAAAATGAATATCAAAGAATTGTGAATATATATGAAAGTAAGAAACAAAGAGAGAGATATATATAAGGAAGAATTATATTATTTGAAGATTTTATGGCTATAATTTCAAATTTTTGTTCTTTTTTTTAATTGTAAAGTGGAAATATTTATTTGTAACTTGTAAGATCAGAGAGGTCAATTTTGGTGTATATGTGTGTTGTGAATAGAAGTTTAGGTGATAACGAGGCGAAATTTCGTACGAACATGAAGTAATATTACCAAGTAATCAATCTATGCATAAAAGAATGTAACAACCTCGATTTCCAATAAAAGAAATTTTGTAAGTAATAAATTAGATAAGTAGGAGTAATAATTATGGCCAAAGGCAGCAGAAGCACGCACGCACCTAACCATCCAAAACAATTTGGGTAATAGGATTATATAAGACCACTCCCAAGCAAGGTCAGGTCATGATTCTCTTGGATCATGTTAAACATCAATTAAGTAACAAATTAAGAGCAATAACAATAGAAAAACTTTGCATAAAGTTCTTATTGTCACATCATATTTTTCCAACACCAAGATTTAAGAACTTTTATCTACAATAGATAATTTTTTTTTTGTTTGGAAAATGGACAAAATTTAAAGGCATCTTACATTATTCTATGTCATGACCAATTGATTATTGGTCACACTTCTCTATGCTTACAAACTAAATTCTTATTTTAGAACATAGTTCTTAAAATTAAGGACAAACTTTATACTTTAATGGAAGAACTTCATAAATAAAGTTCTTGTTGACAAACTCCGAGAATAAAAACCATTATATTGTTGCACTTGCTCTAACACGACCTTTCAAAAGAAAATCAAGTGGTGATCTTTTTTGCTCTTCTATGACCTCTTCCTTGATCCCTATGTGTCCAATCTTAATTGGTTGGACAAAAAAGAAGGAAAAAGTGAAAAGTTGTTGCACCATAAAGTATTGTATTTGTAATGATTGAAATGTTAGAAAGTAGAAAGTAATTGGATTGGTGACCTGGGTGGCGAGTCTGGTGACCTTCTACGTGAGAAAGAGAAAATAAGTCAAGATAAATAAAGTGAAATTAAGAGTAAAAATGAGTGGTGACCCGATTATCTCGACCCTTGCTTGGAGATGGTCTAAGGGTTCCAAGCTTAAAACTTGAATTTCAATCAATAGCTTCTCTCTTCTTTAGAACTTTCTCTCTCTTCCCGAGAGTTCCTTCCCCCTCTCTCCTTTTGTCATTCTTACCCTATTTTTTGTTAAACCCTGAAACATCTTTTTTTTTTTTTTTTTTTTTTATTGTGCCTATTATCCATTTTCGACTCCAAATCCTTCTGAAAAAATCTAAGTTTTTTTTTCTTTTGAAAATGTTGCCTCGTTTTTCTAACATACTAAATTTTATCCTTTTTTTTTGAACACCCAAACCGGGTTTTAGTGAACTTTATTAAGATCGGCCTTAGCCATAATGTCGAAAGACGGAGGTAAAACACCCTCCCAAAAATACATATTAGGAATCGAAGTAAACTCAAAATGAGCAACCATATGGGCGAAACAATTGAAGTCTCTTTTCACGAAACTCCATTTCACTTCCACAAAAGTGGGAACTTTTCTGCGGATTGCATCACAATAAGCATATACTTCACTTCTCCCAACAGCATTTGAATTCATAATGTCGAAAATCTGCTTGCAGTCAGTCTCTATTTCAACCCGTTGATAACCGTGTCGATTTGCATCGCGGATGGCTTCAAGGACAGCAATCGCCTCTGCCTCCTGCACCTCTAAGACCTCCTGCATACGCGTCGCCTTCACCCACAGAACCCTTCCTGCTTCATCCCGACAGACCACGCCCGTTCCCGTACCCCATCCCTCCTTGACCCCTGCATCACAATTTAACTTGACCCAACCTTCCCGTGGTTTCTTCCAGCCCTTCTGCAAGTTCAGCATCAGCGAACGCCCCCCATCAGTCTCTCCGTCGAGTGAATCCTTACGTCTCTCACCCCACTCGCTCTCCATCCCCTCAACCCTCCTAACCACCTCATCACCACTAAGTCTCTTACCCTCAAAAACAAGTTTGTTTCGGGTTTCCCAAATTGACCAACAAGTTAGCATAAACCGCTCTCTCTCCTCCATTGAAAACTCCCTCCAAAGGTCCCTCACCCACTCATGCCCAACCTCCTTCTTTGTCTCCAACCCAAACCCATCCCAAATCCCTCCCAACCACCCACACTCCTTAACAAGATGGAGACAAGTCTCCACCTCACAAGCACATAATGGATAAGAGGAATCAAACAAAGGAATACGAGTAGCGAGATTACCCTTAGTCGGGAGGGCTTCATTACATAGCTGCCAAAAGAAAATTTTCACTCGAGGCAACACATTCGCCTTCCATATACGACTCCATAACCATTTCTCATTCACCATCGAGGATGATGCTTCATCCATCCAATCCCCCATTAGCATTTTGTAGGCTGATCGAACCGTGTATACTCCATTTTTTTCGAGGTCCCAGCACCACAAATCACATTCACCACGCTGATCAATTACCCTGTTGGTTATAGCATCCCGATCTATGGGTAACAAAAGTTCAGAAATTCTTTCCGCGTCCCACCCGCGACCGCTCGGGTGAAGTAACTCTGCAACCCTCATATGACTGTCCTCCTCTCGACACCTAGTCACGACCCTCCTACTCACCCCTCCCTTGACCCAAGGATCACCCCATACTCGAGTTCCCAATCCATCACCAATTCGCAACCGCGAGCCCCTTAGCACCACCTCTCTCGCCTGCCAAATCCCACGCCAAGTATAGCTCGGGTTTCGGCCAAGCTCCGCGTCGATGAGAGGCTTATCAGCATAGTACTTAGCCTTCATTATCCTCCCTACAAGACCATCTGGGTTAGTCATTAAACGCCAAACTTGCTTCCCCAGGAGAGCCATGTTGAATTGATGGTAATTTTTGAAACCCAATCCACCCAGGCACTTTGGTTTACATAAATTCTTCCATGCAACCCACGGAATTTTCCGCTTTCCATTCTCCGATCCCCACCAAAATCTCGAGACCATTGATCGTAGCTCGTCACAAAAGTTATTGGGTATCATGAAGACACTCATAGTATAAGTAGAGATTGATTGGGCTACCGCCTTTATCAACACTTCTCTACCCGCCTTCGAAAGAAGCATCCCTCTCCAACCTTGTAACTTCTTACTCAAACGGTCACGAATATGCCGCGTGATAATCTGCTTCGATTGGCTCACACAAGTAGGCAAACCTAAATAATACCCCGGATTATCCACCACTCGGACCCCTAGTACAGCCGACAATTCTTCCTTCAAACCCGACCTCGTTCCCCGGCTAAAGGAAACCGTTGTTTTCTCGAAATTCACCACCTGTCCCGACGCCATTTCGTAGTCTCTCAGGACTTCTCGGATCCGTGTTGCCTCCCTAACCTTTGCCTTAAAAAAGAAAATATTGTCATCAGCGAACAATAAATGGGTTACCGAAGGGGCATCTCTCGCAATCCTAATGCCATGTATAGCCCTCCTCTCAGCTGCTTGCCTCATAAGATTTGAAAGGACCTCTGCACATAAAATAAACAGATAGGGCGATAGTGGGTCACCTTGTCTAATACCCCGTCCCGGCGAAAAGGAATCCGATGGCTGTCCGTTAATTAAAACCGAATAAGACAGCGTCGAGATACATAACATAACTCTATTCACCCAACCCACATCAAAACCCATCCTTATCAGGACTCTCTCAAGGAAGGCCCATTCTACACGATCATAGGCCTTAGACATGTCAAGTTTTAGTGCCATATGACCACCACCACTCCTAGCATTTTTCATATGATGAAACATTTCAAACGCTACCAGGACATTATCCGATATTTGGCGACCCGGAGTAAAAGCACTCTGGTTCTTAGATACCACCTCACCCAAGAAAATTTTTAAACGATTTGCCAAAACCTTGGAAATCAGCTTATAAATAACATTGCACAGACTAATTGGTCGAAATTCACCCATCTTCCTCAAATTTTTAACCTTCGGAATGAGCACAATATATGTCTTGTTACAATCTCTCGGCATATGCCCTCCTCGAAGAACTCCCAACACCATATCCATGACCCGTTTCCCAACTATATGCCAATAGGTTTGATAAAACAGTCCATTCATCCCATCCGGTCTCGGCGCTTTCAAAGGGTGCATTTGATCCAGGGCTCGAACTACCTCGTCCTCGGTATATTTAGCACGGAGCAAAGAATTCATCCTCGGAGTAACTCTCTGCTCAATCCCATCCAATACACCCTCAAAGTCCCATGGCCTACCAGAAGTAAAAAGGTTCTGGAAATAATTGCATGCTATTTTTTCAATGTCTTTCTGTCCATCCCATATTTCCCTCTCATCATCTTCCATCATCGTAATCCTGTTACGTTTCCTTCTCTGACCTGCCTTTCGGTGAAAAAATTTTGTGTTCCGATCTCCTTCTTTCAACCACAAGGCTCGCGATCGTTGTCTCCAGTAAGTTTCCTCCTGTCGAGCCAAACGCGCAATATCCTTAACAAGTTGCCTCCTCTCCAACACATTTCTTTGACTCCTGTTCCCACCCTCAAGAATATCAAGACGTCTTCTTTTTCTCTTTATATCCCGCATGAGTTTGCCAATACTGAGACCCTTCCAAGCTAACAACTCTTCACTGCACCTCGTCAACCCGCGACAAATATCATCATCTCCTACCTCCCACGCTCCCTTATTAATAGCCTCTTCGCAACCGTTTTCCTCTACCCAAACTTGCTCAAAGCGAAATAATTTCTTCCTCCTATGTTCATTTGTTGTCCTTCCATCCACCATAAGTGTAATAGGTACGTGGTCGGACCACTCTCGGGTTAGGTGAAGAACTCTAGCTCGAGGGAACATATCCAACCACATGTCGTTTCCAAGAGCCCTATCCAGTCTGCATTGTCTATTAGCATCCTCCATTTGCCCATTATCATAAGTGAAGTCATGCCCATCGAACTGGATATCCCTGAGACCGCAAACATCCACAGCCTCCCTGAAATTATTCATCTGCCACTGAGCCCTTGTTCCACCCTTCATCTCTGTCGCAAAAAGTATTTCATTGAAATCCCCTTTACAAACCCACGACATATTTTCCTCCTCGCCTAGAAATTTAAGTAGTTGCCAAGACAAGTGTCTGTCATTCACACTTGGCCACCCATAAAAACCCGTCAAGCGCCACCAGCCATGAGTCGAGTCAACCTCTTAGTCCATATGATGTAACGAAGCTGACCTGAGTCGAACCTGTATATCCCTTCTCCACAATAATGCTAAACCACCTGATCTTCCTGCACTATCTACCGCTCTAAACTCATAGTTATCTAGGTGTGGACATGACGTAGGTCCACCCCGACGCGGCCACGCGCGGGTTTGGGTAGGCGAATGAATCTCGTGGTGAGATTGTTCTCGGGTTTGAAATTTAAGTCAAAATGGAGTCGTCCCCGAATTTTGTGGTTATTCGGAACCATTCGAGCCCACTCTATGTCGTCATGGGCTATACACAAAGTACAGCCCACTTCTATTTCAGAGTTTATTGGGCCCGTCCCTTTGCATTGCGATACCGATACCATCTACACCGGTATCGTGTAAAGAATGACTCTCGTGCGCCAACGGTTTCGGGCATCCGGAAACCAAGGTTCTGAGTAAGGGGTGAGGGTACGTGTTGGGAAGCCCACTTAGGACACCCAACCCCGCCCGCACAATGGCGGCCTCTACTAAGACATCGTTCGTGTTCGTGTGCGCGCACTAGTAAAACGACTAAATGATATGCAAACAACGTTTTCGGCTAAGCATGCGAATTAAATGTGAGCTACGTCATTTTAATGCATCTTGATTCACGTCAAAGTGATTTAGCATGCGATGTTCATTTAAATAAATAAATGGCAAACATCAAATAATAGAAAACTCGTAAATAAATTACAAATTACATGGGCGGAACACAACCCGAAATTCACAATACAACGAGCAATAAAATAGAATAATTGAATAGGAAACGGTAGACGTTAACTAGAAACGGACCCGCATATAATAAATATAAACTAGACCGTAAGTTGTGCAAATGGACGAACTTCGATTAAATACACATTATATTGTGTATTAAACGGAGGACGGAGATATGGAACCTAGACGTGGTGCTAGCCCGATCCCGAATCTCGATGCCTTGTCCCGACTTATCACATCGAGGAATAGAGTCTAAATTAATCATGTGTCGGATACGACTAAAGAGTCGTCGACACAAGATTAATAGTGCGAGACCGTCGATCAAAGTCGTTTTAAGTGATAAGATATGCATGAGTTTTGAAAAATAGGATCACGTGATTGACTAAAAGTCGTAAAAAAATGACGAGGCTCAAATGATGATCAAAGCGCTCGGTTTATTTTGAACAAATGGACCCACTCGATCGAGTCATGGCAAGGACTCGATCGAGTGAACCCTTAGAGGAGCTACTGCCCGATTTTTGTAGTGCTACTCGATCGAGTGGCCTTGTGCACTCGATCGAGTGCCCTCTGTACGGGTGTTTAATTTGTGTTTTAAAACGACCCATTTTATAGCTTTTATATTTTTGAATCGAGATGCAATTACGCTAAATATAAATATTGTCCAATTTATATTAGTTTAAATCTCGATGGCTCGTCATACTCGACATTCGGTTATAGAACCGACATCTAGTATTTAGAGCGAATTTGCAAAATCGAGTTTGATCGGGCTAGAACAAATATCGATTCCCTCCGCGTCATAATGTCGTAATCAATCCTTTCGGATCGTGTGACAATTAATTCGGCGTCAATGGGTTTCGTCCTAATCCGATTTGTCGATGATTCTTTAGAATAATATTTTGAAAGAAATGTGGTCGGACATATTTAACGACGAATCTCCACGATCTATTACGCCCTTAAGTGTTTAGGGCGGCGCACCTCGAAGGGCGCCACCTCCAATACGACTTGTAAAGGGATTAAATAGACTTTAGGAGGAATTCGTAATTAAACATATTCGACCCAAAAATTCGACCGTCGTTGCAAACTTAAGTCCTCGGCATTTTAATATCGTAATTTGGCCTTAAGGCCTACGATCATTAATTTAGCCTCAACGGACGTTGCTCGGATCGTTTTGAAAATAGTTTTGTTAAATAATTATACGCGGTATTAATATTATAACAAAATGTAAATGACGATAATTAAATGTTAGAAGTTAGAATACGATAAGTAAATGTTAGATGTTAGTTGACATAAAATAAAATGTTAGATTGCGATAAATAAAATGTTAGTAGCAAAATTAAAATGTTAGTAACTAAATTAAAAATGTTAGTATTAGTGTTAGTAATAATAATAATAATAATAATAATAATAATAATAATAATAATAATAGTGTATATATATATATAATCAAAAAAGAGAAAGGAGAAAGGATGTCGGGATTTGAATTACACCTTCAACCTACATGCTTAATTGGTCTCGGAAACGGACTCGTAATAGCGACGGGAGCGCGGGAGTGTCGAGATATGTAGGGTGAGTTATGGTGTGTGTCTTTGACGAGTTTTGATCTCGAGAATTTGAATGTGTATGTGTGTATGTAGATGATGGATGATTGAATGTTTGAAGGTGTGTTTGATGGTTGATGTATGTAAAGTTGTAATGTGATTAGGGTAAAAAGTTGTGTGAAGGTGGTAAAAAGGTAGAAAAAAGTGTTGTGTAATGTGTTGGGGTGATGGGGTATTTATAGGGAAATACCCCGGTTCAGGGTCACTCGATCGAGTGACGCGGGTGCACTCGACCGAGTGCCCGGTCTGGGTCTGGATCGGCCGGTTTATGGCCTTACTCGACCGAGTGGATGTGAGCCACTCGATCGAGTGGGTGTGAATGGAGGGAGTGTAAATAGGGCATGATTTGTTGCCTTTTTTGAATGAGATTTGTTTGTTGGACAAGCTTCTAGAAGCGAACTTGGCTGTTTTTTGTGTCGGATTCGTCTTTGACCGGGTTTTGACCCGGTCGCCAAAAGACGGTTTTATTTCCGGTGTCGGTTTTGACCCAAATTAGTCTCATTTTATTGGAAACGACCCACTGGGCCTGGATTTGAGGTCGGTTTTGAGAGATTTGCACTCCGCTAAATGCCCACGTCGGATACTATTGATTCCGAGTCCGTATTCGAGCGTATTAAGTCACGTTTACGTCCGATCATAATCGGGTGTTTTGTCGGGAACTGCTATAGACACTAGCAGGCAAAATGCGGGTGTCTACACTAGGCATCCAACTACAGTGCGAAACTCAATACTGCTAAACTTTATTTCGCACAAAAAAGTTATAGCAGGGGCCTCCCTCCTTATCAATCTACGGAGGCCGCCTACTGCATCGGGGTTGCCCAGCCCCCTGCAGTTAAGGCTCAAAAGATTCACAATGTCCGGCGGGACTGAGTCACCTCAACCTCCGCCTCGGGTGAACTGACACCCACGATCAATCTCGATTTTTTCTCCCCACCCATCTCCACATCCTTCCCCTCATCCCTCGCTCTTTTCTTTCCTAGCACGCCTACAACACCACCCTGGAATACTACATTCCCTCCCTTCTTCACCTCTCCCTCCTGCTTACTCTTTGTCACCCATTTCCCCCTTCGAACCCTTGCTCCATCATTTGTATTCTGTTTAATACCCTCCCCCTCCATGCGCCCCACCTCATTCTCATGTTTTTCCTCATCCCAAAACATCATGTCCGAAGTTTGGGTCACATCACTTTCCTGCCTACCTTTCGTACTCCTTACAACCATCGACCCACCACTCTCCAAACCACTCTCCTGTGGACGTAAAGAAACTGCTAGATTGTTTGCTGGTTGTTTAACCACAACTCGTTGCAGCCTCTCAATTAAATTTGTCACAACCTCCTCCTCTCTCACCTTGAGATCCTTTACAAATTCTTTTGTTAAATCCTGACCCGAGGTAACCTTAGGTGTAACTGACATTTTGGTCGGCCTCCATGGTGATGCCCGTAGTCCCTCTCCAAAACGAAGTATCCCATCCTCATATGGACCATCCTCACAGTCCTTTTCACCACGACCCAGAATCCCGCACCCATAACAAAAAATTGGTAATTTTTCGTGCTTCACTTGGAAGCTAAGTAATTTCCCACTTCTCATTACAATATCCACCTTATCCCTCAGTGGTTCCCTAACATCGTGAAGTATTCTCAATCTAATTGACCTCTCTATTGTTGGCATTGGTGCTATGTCAGGGTGTATAAGTCTACCCAACATGGCCCCAATATTTTCCAAATTTTCGACATTAGTCCTCCCTTTGATAAGTAAGTCGTAGACCCTTACCCACATGGGAACATGAAACAAGGGTGTCTCAGCCATCTTCCCTTCTCCTATCAAAATATTAAAGCACCAAATATATTTATCAAAATGCCATGGTTGGCCTTCGACAACCTTTGCCCTATCCTTCTCATACTCAAACCGAAAAATGAAAATGCATTCTTTAGGGTCAAGGACATTACCTACAATCGTCCCTTTTGTATTCCATAATTTGGTCATGGTATCAATAGCCGCGCGAACATCGATCGTTTTTGTTGTCCAAAGTTTTCCCACCAGTAAGCACTCTGCATTCTCCTTCTCTAGATGATCAACATCGCCTTCCCATGCAAAAACTCGTTGCTGTCCAATCCTCTCCTTCCCTTTCCTCGAGCCTTCCCCCTCGGAAGCCATAGCGGCTTCGTCGTCAAGTTAAAACTCGCTTCGTGATGAAATTAGTATAAGGCGAAAGTAGAACGTAAAACTTTCACCAAGTGTGTGTGAGTAACGTAAATCCCCTCCAAGTATGATTAAGTGATAAGATTAAATTAAAATAAGAAAAACAAACTTCCAATCAAGGAAGAAATCTCTGAAATCGAGAAGAAAACTAGGAAAATCTAGAAGAAACTCCCACAGGAACCCTAGAGGAGACAAATTTTATCCTTTTAGCTGGTAATGATTAGACTAATTTTCCTTGTATGTTTAATTCTATGGCATTCTCTTTGCAGATTTATCATTGTCCAATATCCGGTCTTTCTTTTCTGAACCTTTTTGCATGCTTCTTCTCTTACCGCTCATCATCCATTGACATCTCTTTCTTTTATTTACTTCATTTACTTTCATGCTCTTCTTTTTATGGCGTCGTTCAATGTAACTCTAACTCTTTTGATCAACAAACTTTTCATGAGGGTATTAACATTCCCCGAGTTCAAAATGATCACATCTTAATTGGTCATCCATGGGAGAGGCTGCATAACATTATCCTAGAGCAAAGCCTATTTTGTCCTTGAATCCTGACTTATTGGGCAATTCTAGGGCGTTACGGAATCATTGCATCCTAGACTATTTAGTTGACTACAAAAAAGGGAGTAAATTTGATAACATACATTCTTGAAGAACACTAGGCTTGTAGGGGACCTATCAAAGTGCACAAGATGGTTGATCTTTTTCTCTTTCATTGTCCGGATTCAGTGGACATGGACATTGATGAAGTTCTTGATAAGGGCCTGCTTCATTTTAATACGCTCTTATGGTCTTTACTGCATGGCCACCTGAGACGGTTCCCAAAACGGTGCGATTTCCTTAGGCAATGTTATGGATATGTGTGTGAGTTACCGACCTTTTGAGTATCTGAATATAGAGGTTGCTAATAGAGTGGGACAACTTAGCTTATCACATTGATATAATTTCCAGCCATTATTAGTACCTCTATATTAGGGTTAAGCAGATATGTTTGAGTAAACCACTTGTACCAGGTTTCTTCTTGGCATGTGATAATAATTACAACAAAATATTCAAATATTGTGTTCGATGTGGTTAAGTGGGTCACAAAACTCTGCATTGTAAGGAAAGAATTTCAAGTATTATTTCTAGCATCAACGCAGCTTTAAAGCGTGCAATGGACAAAGGATTTGTTGTCTTTGAAGAGGATAGTATTCACACTATGTACAATCTGGACTTTAAAGCTTTGCCCACTTCTACTAATCATCTTACTTCAGATATCAAGATGGGAAGAAACAGAAATAGAGTTGTCCCTACTGATTATTTTTCCCGAAAACCTCATGGACTTCGAACTTTGAGTAATTCTCGTGGAGGAAAAGTTTCTCCAGGTTTGAAATTTTTAGTTAGCTCGCAACCTTTTAGGGTTCTATTCTTTTCCATAATGGAAAAAATATTAACATCGTACCTTTGATCCTGCTACTGATAATGATACTAACATGCCTTTTGGAAACGGAGTTGGGATTATTCCCAATCAAGCCAATGATCGACCTTATCCATTTGGGGAAGGTTACAGTGACACAAATCAGGGCCCTTATGGGTATATTGTTGAAACTATGCGTACTCTTGCTACTGACCCATATGAAATTGGTGGAAGGGATATGGTTATATATAGAAATAGTGACTTACAGTATTATACACCAGACAATGTAAAATCGTATTCTCTCTGATTCTTTGGAATTGCAACACTTTTTAAGATTTGTGTGATTATTTTAATCAAATGTTGCAATTTCAAAGAACCGGAGAGAGTAACATGTTACAGTCTGATCATTATCGGACATTTGGCGGCGACTCAAATAAATACCCACACAAATCTGGATGTCTACGGTGTCCCATGTTGGCGACTACCATCAGTCGCCAAAACAAAGTAATTGAAGCCAAAACCATATGTAAAACTACCCAAGGGTCTCAGGTTCAAGCCCTTGCAATCGCGAACTTGTGGGAATTGTATGGCCCCGACCGCTGGTCGCCAATTCGCAATTCGCAATTGTGGGAATAAAAAAAACTACCTCATCAACGAACGACAACATAGATGGGCGACCGTTAGTCGATCGCAATTCGCAAAATTGGCAACTAAAGCAATCTGTGGTCGTCAATTTGACGACCGATTACAGCCCTTCGAAGACTGTTTGCATCTCTACATTAAGCCACTTTTGGTGATGTGATTCTTTAGTGTACTATTGCTATATAAATTGTTTCTATGGTTGTTGTTACATTTGTTATATATCATAAAACTGTTATTTTGTATTAAGTCTTAATACCCTAATTAAATACAAAGTACTATACATAATAAAGGGGTTAAAACTAAGAAGTTAGTAGTCGTAAAAACTATGACGATGAGGGGCAACATCATAACCTACTCTAGTACCGGTGCATGAGTAACCTTTCCTGAACTTTGATGTAATTTTAGTCCTTACTTCCACATCCACCGTGAACACTCCACACACTGGTCTATGATCCGAGAATCTGGACTCCGATCGAACGTATGATAGTTGTTCTATACCTTGCCCGTGCCATAATATCCTATCACACCTGCATTTTCAAAGCAACTTTTAAAAGCTTAAACGCATTGCTAAAATAGATACTCATAATTAGTGTTGAGCCACTTAAATTCCTACATACTACGAGTATATGTTTAGAGTAAATAACATGCATGTACGGTTTCATTTACCAGGCAGGAGTTCGTCGTTTCTTCTTGGATTTAGTTGTTTCTCCGGCATACATGTCTGAATTGTGACAATATTTGTATGTAGGCGCAAACACAATGCGACCTTCTTTCCACCCACCAAATACTCTGCCGCATTTCCTCTCTGTCGTCAACTGTTGAATAAAATTAATATTAGACCATCGCATTAATATCATCCAAAATAATAGCTTAAGTCCCTTCACGTAGTTTGAATTAGAGGAATTAAGGAGAAACCTGATCTTTCTCAAGGAGGGTATCCCAATCATTATCCTCTAACAAAATCCTTGCTTCATCGTACGGCAAAGACACTCGGTAATTAAGATCTCCGAACCAAAGGACTCGACTACATCAAATAAAGAAGATCAGAAAAATGTTAATTACTCACTAAACATGCATAATAATACATGTAAGTACTAAAAATTGTATGAAGACAAATTAAATTGATGAGTACAAGCATAGTACTCATGATCAATGATCCTTTCGGGTGCCTTTCGATCAGAGTTCTTGCATATCTTTGGAAATTGAGTGCCCTTTAGTATCTCGGCTACGTCTGCATTTCTTTTAAGTTCGTCTCCTTCCTTTTCCCCTGAGGCTAGATGCGAGCACACGAAGCATAAACTCGTTCTATGCAGTGTCAGGCTTATCGCTATGCATCCCTACACATATTTGGTCTATTTTACTTTTGGTCTATTTTACAAGTCAGGTCAAGTCATTTCGAAGAATGAATACATACATACATACCTTGTTTCCAAGGCAACCCATGATTCCGGTTCCCATGGAAGAAACGCGTACATGTCCAATGTAGGGAATCAACTCCTTTCGAACCCAAATGGAAAGAAAGAGGCCAACCATTTGTTTGCTAGAAACAAGGCGATATTCTGCTAGACCGGGGTAGGCGGCAGGAGTATCGGGTACAATAGCAAAAAACTCCTCAACACTGGTGTTATAACGATGTTGAAACGGGTTATCATGAATGCGTCTGGGTCTACGCACTTCAGGGATTAATGAATCTAGACAACAATTGCAGGTTTTGACGAGGCTACTGTCCACTCTAAGGTTCTTGCTTAGAACTTTGAGATTAGGCTTTTGGAAGAAGTTTGATTTGTTAGAGTCTTTTGAGGTTTTTGAGCTTGGGCTTGATTCACATGATGAGTATATTGACTCACGGTTTTGTCGGTTTAGGGCTAGGTTTATTAAGGCTAGCCATCTTGCCGCTGGCTCGTTGTCCTCTACCACTAGAACGTTGCCTGCGTTTAATGGCACTATTTCCTGAAACCTGATCACACAAACAATTGAATTGCCCATATATCATTCAATTTGAACGCTCTGATACCATGTTATGGAACCAACTCAACCAACCATGGTTGAAATCCGTATCTTTTGATATTAAAATCAAACATATGTCGAAAAGGAACATTTCAAATAATCCAGCTCGCAGAAAAAACAAAGTATGGAGTATCAAGCAAGTTAATCGTACCCTACAACATAGATGTCGGATGATCCCTCAACATGTAGGAAATCATCAAGGTTGAGTTCGTTTGTTGGCGTTCTCCCACCCACATTCCATGTTCCAACAAATACCCTACGATTAATTATTATGAAAGTTTAGTAAGTACTCTGTATATAACTAAGCAACTGTAATGTCATCAGACGTCCATTGAATCGAAAGAGCCGCAAACATATTCTTAGGGTTCGTTTGACAATCTTAATGATTTAAGAGGGCAACCAAACGACCCATTATCATTGTTTTGAAACACACAAATATGCCGTTTTCGTACTTAACCAATAAATGCTAGGAGTAATAAGGAGGAAAAGCTAACAAAAGTACCGATAATCTTGATACTCCATAATTGGTGAAACAGATGCTAAAGATGTAGATAAATCCAGCCCTTCAATACGAGAACTAGTTTGCCTTTCTGAACATTCACATGATAGAGATTAAGATAGCTTAGTGCCATAATTGAACAAATTCATATGGGACACATGTTAGAAAAATAGTTTTACTGATGATATATCCATAAATAATCATTTATCTAACTCATTTTTCGATCTTTTTCGTAATTTTGAGTAAAAAGTAGTTAATTAGTCCTTAAATTACCTGAAGAACTTTTACGAATATAAGGATCAGCGTCGTCAAAAAATGCTTTTCTTCTTTCTACAACTTTCTTGTCAAAACCTGTTTAATATTATCATTACTAAATCAATAATCCAATACGGTTATGTACATAATATAAGACATACGAGTAGTATTTAATTACACGTTGGCCTAACCTGATTCAGCAATGTTATCCTCTGATGCTCTGCCATGACGCTTGTTCGAGCTAAATATCTTTGGAATTATAGACTAAAGTCGAAAAATATTCAAAAAAAAAACATTAAATATCTTCGTTGAATTATATGAGAAACTTGTTTAAAATTTATAAGGGCGACATGATCCAATTAACCTTTTTCTTCTTCATACTTTTGACAGAATTTTCGCCACCATTACCATTACCGGGATTATTGTCGCTGCACGAGGAGGAGGTTGGAGAGGTGGAAGAGCTACCGGTTGGACTCTTTTTTGTCATTCTTCGTTTATATAACCTTTTTTTTTCTCAAATTAAATCAACAACGATGAAGATGAGCAACTTTTGACATTGATGATTCATCTGACCCCATTATCTAGGGTCGATATATTTATTACTCGTACTTCGTATTCTAATGAAGCCTTTGAAGGCCTAAAAATTCTTTGTAGAGATCAAAAGGGTAGTAATTAATGCATAAAAAGAGGGTATGTAGTTAGCGTAAGATCAATGTGAAATATCCAAATGAAATTGATTAAAAATTATTTCCAGAGATCTAAATTTTTGTTCAATTATAAAAATTAGTTATATGGGTTTTCATCTAATCTTAAATTTCTAAATTTTGTTGTTGTTAATTATGCGCTAAAATTTTCGTCTTTGTGCAAAGGAAAATCCAAAAGAGTAGATGTGAAAATGGGTGGTGATTTGAACAAAGTTTCCTGCCTAGGATTTCGGAAAGATGATCACGTACTACAAATGTAATTGGAACTCACTTAACCTCCCCTATTAAAATGCATACATTCTTTTTGTCGTTTACAAAACTCAAAACTAAAATGTCAAATTGTGGTATAAGACTATAAGACAATGTTAATGTATATGATAGGACTGACCCGTAAATCCGTAATAGTAATCACAAATTTTTGTATGAGATAATCTTACGATAAATTTATTGTGAGTTCTCTCACACATTGAGCAGTTGTATAATCCTATTTTTCCACATTGGGTAGTTACGTTTATTATTCTTTATTTGCCAGTAATGCATCTCACGATAAGTTTTCGTGAGACGGACTCATGATAAGTTTTCGTGAGACGGTTTCACAAGAGAATAACTAAAAATACTCCGTAATAACCTAGCAAACATTTAATAACTCTTTGTTTCAAAAAAAAAAATTAATAACTCTTTAATTTTAATGTGAGATAAGTGTCCTTTTAAGTTGGTTCACACTTTTTTGGACAGTCTTGTACTATAGACGATCCTATAGAAAGATTTATCGAATTTACATATTTGTACAAATGAATAATGTGTAATTTAACCTATAAAGAGTCTCCCCATTAAAATGTGCACTGATTTTGGGACTAGTAAATAGTACGAACTATTATTCCCTATTTTGTACTCCCTCCATTCAAATCCACTTTTCTCATTTCCTTTTGCACATTTGCCGAGACGCGTTTTACACTAGTGATATCCTTTTCGGACTTCATGGCCTCAAGCCATTTTTCAGAGTCTGGTCCCATCACTGCCTCTTTGTAGGTTTCAGGTTCATCATTTTCTATCAAGTATAAATCATGACGATACCTGGCCGGAGTTTGCCCAATGTTAGATCTTACAGATTTACGAGGGACAAAATCATTAGAAACAGGCGTAGGTTCTCCTTCAAGTGGTGGGATCGCAACATCTTGCACATTCCCCTCCTCATCCTCAACTTCCTCATTAGGAATTGTGGATGCCTGAATATCCCGAATTTCTTCAAGATCAACCTTACTCCCACTACTCCTTTTGGAAATGAACTCTTTTTCCAAGAAGACTCTATTCCGAGCAACAAACACTTTGTTCTCAGTAGGATTGTAGAAGTGATAGCCTCTAGTTTCCTTTGGATAACCAACAAAAATGCATTTGTCAGATTTAGGTCCTAGCTTTTCAGGAATCAATTTCCTAACATAAGCTTCACAACCCCAAATTTTCATGAAAGACAAACTAGGAACCTTTCCTGTCCACATCTCATGTGGTGTCTTTTCAACTGACTTAGATGGACACCTATTAAGTGTAAAAGCAGAAGTTTCGAGCGCATAGCCCCAGAAGTAAATAGTTAGGTCTGCATGACTCATCATAGATCGAACCATATCTAGTAAGGTTCGATTTCTCCTCTCAGACACATCATTCCATTGTGGTGTTCCAGGTGGAGTGAGTTGTGAAACAATTCCACAGCTCCTAAGATGATCATTGAAATCTTGACTCAAATATTCACCACCTCGATCCGATCGAAGGGCTTTGATTGTCTTGCCTAGTTGATTCTGTACTTCATTTTAGAATTCTTTGAACTTTTCAAATGATTCCGATTTGTGTCTCATCAGGTACACATAACCATATCTACTGAAATCATCAGTAAATGTAATGAAGTATGAAAATCCTCCCCTAGCTGTGGTACTCACTGGACCACATACATCTGAATGTATTAGTCCCAATAAGTCAGACGCCCTTTCATTGTATCCAGTGAAAGGCGTCTTAGTCATCTTGCCAAGTAAACAAGATTCGCATATATCATATGATTCATAATCAAAATAATCTAAAAGTCCATCCTTATGGAGCTTTTGTATGCGTTTCTCGTTTATATGACCCAAACGACAATGCCACAAGTAAGTAGGATTAGAATCCTTAGATTTCAACCGCTTTGCATTATTAATATTATATAGCTGCTTAGGTGAATCAAGAACATATAAGCCATCAAAAATGAATGCTTGACAATACACAATACCATTACGCGAAATGGAACAACATTTGTTCTTTATTGAAATATCGAAACCTTTCATGTCCAAACAAGAAACGGAAATAATATTCATGCTAATGGCAGGTACATGATAACAATTATCTAGTTCTAAAATTAAGCCACTTGGCAACTCTAAATGAAATATTCCTACAGCTAAAGCAGCAACTCTTGCTCCATTGCCTACGCGCAGGTCCACTTCACCTTTTGCCAGAGCCCTCACGTCTCTCAATCCCTGTACATTACAGCAAATATGAGAACCACATCCAGTATCAAATATCCATGATGTAGAGCAGCTAGTAGTAACATTTACTAATATAACATTAATACCTGTAGAGGTAGAAGCAACATTCTCATTCTTCTTATCTTCTAGGTATTTTGGACAGTTTCTCTTCCAATGCCCCTTTTCACTACAGTAGTGACAAAGATCCTCATCTGATTTCTTAGGCAAATTTTTAGACTTTGGCTTGGCTTTAGCAACATTTGCCTTAGCCGCCTTTCCTTTATTTTTGGACACGACTAGGGGTGCCACAGAAAACACGACTAGGTGTGGACATGACGTAGGTCCACCCCGACGCGGCCACGCGCGGGTTTGGGTAGGCGAATGAATCTCGTGGTGAGATTGTTCTCGGGTTCGAAATTTAAGTCAAAGTTGGAGTCGCCACCGAGCCCACTCTATGTCGTCATGGGCTATACACAAAGCAAGCCCACTTCGATTTCAGAGTTCATTGGGCTCGTCCCTTTGCATTGCGATACCGATACCATCTACACCGGTAATCGTGTAAAGAATGACTCTCGTTCGCCAAGGGTTTCGGACATCCAGAAACCAAAGGTTCTGAGTAAGGGGTGAGGGTACGTGTTGGGAAGCCCACTAAGGACACCCAACCCCGCCCGCACATGGCGGCCTCTACTAAGACATCGTTCGTGTTCGTGATACGCGCGCTAGTAAAATAATGAAATGATATGCAAACAGCGTTTTTAACTAAACATGCGAGTTTTGCGTTAACTACGTCATTTAATGCATCTTGAATGTGGTCGAAATAATTTAGCATGCGAGGTTCACTTATAAAAGCGTAAAAGCAAATAATAAACAAAGCTCGAAAGTAAATAAATAACGTACAAGTTACACGGGCGGAAATACAACCCGGAATTCACAATACAACATTACGTAAAGGAGTGAAATAAAAAATAATGCGATATAATTAAAGGGACGGACCCGTATGTAAACTAGACCGCGGAAATATGTAGGCGGACTAACCTCGATTAAATACGCATTATGTCGCATATTAAACGAAGGACGGGAACATGAGACTGCGGCATATTGCTAGCCTAATCTCGCGTCCCGTAGTCTTGTCCCGACTTATCACGTCAAAGTGGTCAAAGTCGTTCTACGTGTCGTGACATGTGTGACGTTTTGGAAAATGATGAAGGGTCGGTCAATGGTCTAAAGTTGATAAGGACGGGGCTCGGAATATGTGTCCAAGCCTTCGGGTTTTTGAGTTGCCAGACCCACTCGACCGAGTCATTGATTGACTCGACCGAGTGCGCCATTAACGTGGCTACTGCCCATATTTTGGGGGGTTACTCGATCGAGTGTCTTAGGGCACTCGGTCGAGTGCATTATTAATGGGGCTACTGCCCGGTTTTTGGGGTGCAACTCGATCGAGTGGCCTATGACACTCGGTCGAGTGCCCCCTGTACGAGCATTGATTTGCTCGGTTTTATGACTCGAAGTCGATGATCGGCCGAGTCAAACACAAATATCGCTTGATTTGTACTCGACTCGGCCTCCGGTACTATAATCGTATATGAATGATTATAATACCGTCACCGGAGGTTTTATGAAATCGTTTGCGTTAGATTACGAAACTTTGAATTAGTAACGAGATGCATCCCTCTACGTCACGACATCGAAACTAACCCTTTCGGGTTTTGTGATGTCGGTATTCGTGTCAACGGGTCTCGTACCAATCATGGAAATGGAGTTAAATATGTTCAACTACGACGAATCACGATCACGTCACGCCCTTGAGTACATTGGGGCGGGGCTCCTCGAAAGGGCTCCACCTCCGTCGTTGCTCGTAAAGGGATTAGACGGATCGAATGTGATTATCGTAGTTCAACATTTCAAAACCGACTTTTGATATTAATATTATATACGCGGTATTATTAGAGTTAGTAACGATATAAAAAAGGTGCAAAATTAGAAATGCGAAAAGATGAAAAAGTTAGTGTATGTGTACGTGTTACTACGATACAATAATATGAAAATGCGTGTAGAACGATACTTTAAAAGAGATTAAAAAAGGAGTTTGGAACACCCTCAACGTACATGCTAGTATGGACCTCGGAAACGGACTCGTGAACAGCGACAAAGCTTGGGAGTATCGAGGATGCACGCGAGTTACGGTGTGTATGGATATGTGTGTGTATACGTCGGTTTATCGAGGGACTAGAACTCGGTTTTTGATGTGTTTGACCTAAGGTTTCTAAGGTTTGTAAGGTGGGATGTAGGGTTGGTATATGACTGAAAATGTAGGGCAAAGAGGTGCTCCAAAAAGTCCTTCAAATGCATGGGAATGAGTCGGTATTTATAGGCATTTGCCACGACCTAAGGTGCACTCGATCGAGTGGCCCTAGTGCACTCGATCGAGTGCCTATTTGGGCGGGTCTGGTCCAGCGGAAGACGCTCCACTCGACCGAGTGGGCAATCCACTCGATCGAGTGGATCAACGTGGTTGAGATAAATAAGGCAAGAAAATCTTGCTTGTTTTGACTTGATTTTTGAATTTAATTTATGCGCCTAAATGAACCTGGCTGAGATATTGTGATGGTTTCGTCCTTGACCGGGTTTTGACCCGGTCGCCAAAAGACGGGAAATATTTTTGGTGTCGGTTTTGGCCCAAATTAGTCTTATTTGACTCGGAACGACCCACTGGGCCTGAATTTGAGGTCTGTTTTGTGGGATTTTTACTCCGCTAAAAGTCCATGTCGGCTATTATGAATTTCGTGTCCGAGTCCGAGTATACTAGTCACGTTGACGTCCAATCATCATCGGGTGTTTTTGGAGACTACCATAGACACGTGGCAGTCAAAATGCGGGTGTCTACAGAGCCCCCACTCTGACTGAGGCTTGGACAAGGCGAAAGTCAGAGTAGCTACCAAGCCCGTTAAGACCTGGTAGACTTCCGGTCGGGTCGTTTATAGTCCGGTAGACTCGCGTGAAGAGCTCGCCAGCCATAAGTAAAGGGTCATACCTGTCCTGATGATGATAGCTGTGCGGGGAGTCGGACTTGTAGCATAAGTCTTGGGCGTGACTGTATGTGGGCTCATCTCATACGATTTCGGAAAAATGCCGCCTCGGGCGTTCCGCTGGGGAAATGTGTGAGCTGTACGAGCTTGCTTTTGAAGCCTTGAGTCGTACTCGGGCTGATGATGATGCACCGTGGGGAGTAAAGCCTGCCTCTTTTGGGGAGTAGGTGTACCCGTATGCCGACACATCGCACTTCGGATGTAGCACACCGGGGAAAAGCTAACTCCGTTGGGGAAATCAAGTAGTTTTGCGGGGACTTGCCTTTTGAAGTCTGGGGTGTACCTGTATGCTGACACATAACAATTTGTACGTAACATGTAGGTAAAATGCTGACTCTCGCTGGGGAGAAAAAGATTGAAAATTTTTGGAAAGACAAAAATTTTGACGCGAAGAAATTTTTAGAAAATATTAGGAAAGCTCGGGACAGCTTGATTCCTATTCTGGGTTCAGGTTTGAAATCAGGCCTGCGCGCGCATAGGGCCCAGCTGGATGAGGAGGCAGCAGCAGTTAGGTTTCTGTTAGGTTTCTCCATTATAAATATAGGAGATTCCTACTTCAGTTTCTGCATCACAACTTAAATTCTCCTTCTCCTTTCTCAAAATCTTGTAGACTTTTAAGAAAGCTAAAAAAAGTTCCTATCATGGGCATCGATCACTTGACTGCCATGCTTCTCGCCTGGTCCCATTACTTTCGGGACGAGGAGAAGGTTAGGCTAACTCAAATGGGGATAGTCAATCTGTTCCCCTTCCAACGTCTAATAGTGGATTCGCACTTTCTGGATGCCTGTCTGTCGTTTTGGGACACCACCCATCACGTGTTTGCATTCCCGAGGGGCGAGATGTGCCCCTTGCCCGAGGAGATTACTGCTATTGGTGGTTGGAGCTTTACTGCCCAGCCAGCTATCCCTCCGTTTTACCCGGATCCAAGGAGGCGGTTGAGGGAATTTTTGGGTTTGTCTCATGCTGAGACAAATCGAATGGTGCAGGGGGATAACGTCTCCCTATTCGACCTAGCCGATAAGTTCATGAACCCTCGAGATGTAAGGGCTACCCCTGCTCATAGGCGTAGGGCATTTGCCTTTTGCATGCTGTATTGTTACGTATTCGAAGGGTTGATGGATCTTGACTCATGCATGGGTCAAATCAGGCTGATCGGAGTGGTTGACCAGATGGAGACTGGTCATAGCCCTGCTTGGCTAGCCACGGGGGAAATCATTATGGGGCTGGATGCTCGACGGCTTGACCCCACTCGGCGGCTGACGGGAAGCACCCGTATTCTTCAAGTATGTACCTTGATTTTTTTTTTTTTTTTTTTTGTTTCACGCGAATTTTCTGATCTTCGTAAGTCACTCGATCGAGTGGACCTGTCACTCGATCGAGTGACACTTATGTCGAGCTACTGCCTGTTTTTGACAGACATACTCGATCGAGTCAGATGTTGCACTCGATCGAGTGGCACTCGATCCTGACTACTGCTTGCTTTTGACAAGCTTACTCGATCGAGTCAGATTTTGTACTCGATCGAGTGGGCTGTAGCAAATTGCTCCGTTGCTTATGAAGTTTGTATATGCCTTTCAGATATGGTTGTCGGAACGACTGTCAATCATAGAGATTCCTCCGAGCATTTCCAGTTATCGGAGTAGTCAGATCAGCTCTAGGAGGCGGAAGATAAGCTCGAGTCACCAGATAAACCGAGCTTACTGGGATGAAGAATTGGCATTCCACGGGGGTCCTTTGATCAGGTGGACCGTTGCTTGGTGGTTTCTGTCGAAGCTAACTGGATTGGCCAAGAGGGACCAAGCCCGATATCTGACGATCTTGTCCCTAGACTGGACGGTTCATATTTACCCGGACCGCCTCCTAAGGCAGTTCGGTTCATCTCAGCGTATCCCTGAGAAGGAAGCCATCATTAGCGTCCCGCTCCAGTTGACGGACGCTATGTGCGACACTTGGTTGCAACGATGGTTCACTCGTCCCACATGGACGATACCTAGCCCTTGCCAATCCGCTTGGGTATCGCGGGCTTACCAAAAGTGGACTTCTGAAGAGTCCGGGGAGGCTCGCAAGGCCTTAAAAGTTGACGAGGCCATCGAATTGGTGCAGCGCGAGTCGGCGAAGGATAACAGAGAGCTCTTCGCCGGGGAAGACACTCCTGGAACTAAAGTCCGGGAAGAATCGGGTCATAAGTCACATACTAGGACTCGATCTAGAGAAGTCGGTTCTAGCAGTACTCAGGGGCAGACCGACTTGGAACGACGACTTGGGCCGAGGTTGGCAGTCCGGGACCGACTTGGTCCGCGTGACCGGCTCCCTGAACCGGTCAGGGCTCGACTTGGGCCCATTGATATGACAGGGGAGTCGGGCTCAAACACTCGGGCCCGAGCTAGAGAGGTTCCCTTAGTAATTCGGGAGCGCTCCCCTCCACGTCGTCGCCAGTGGACGACTAAGGATGCTAAGGACAAGGGGAAGGGCAAGATGCCCTAAATGCCGAGTCCTTAGATTTATTATTATTTAAGTATTATTATTATTTTTATTGTGTGCCCCTTTTTTTTGTTTTTGTTTTTTTTTATTCCTGCACTTTGTAATTTCCCGAGTTTATCGGGATATATTTTTTGAATTAATAAAAGAGATTTATTATTAAACCGCTCCTGTCTTTTCTTGATTGCATTGGTTGTACCCTTTTGAGGGGTTGCCTACGTATCCGCGATTAGCAGAATCAAACCAAACGTAGTTCAGGCTTAGGAAATTTGCAATCTCGAATTACACCAAGACTATTGGTTCAAGATGTTTATGACAGTAGAATAAGTAATTCTAGCTCATTGACTTGCTTTTTGTAAAAAAAGATGATTTTGATAAAATTTGCTAATGACATTGAGAAATGGCTAAGGGTAGTAGCGCTTCAGCTGGTCCAGGTTGGTTGGGTTGACAAACTCGTTCCCGTCCAGGTCTGTCAGCATCACTGCTCCCCCTGATAGGATTTTCTTCACCAGGTATGGCCCAGCCCAATTGGGTTTGAATTTTCCCCTTGGGTCAACCGGTAACAGAGCCCGAATAGACTTAAGGACTAGATCGCCCTCCTTGATGTGTCTGGGCCTTACTCTCTTGTTGAAGGCCCGTTGGATCCTCTTCTGGTAGATTTGGATATTATTGAGGGCACGAGACCGTCGTTCATCTAGTAGAACCAATGAGTCATATCGTGCTCGTACCCAGTCAGCTTCGGGTACTTGGCTTTCTAGCAGAATTCTGAGGGACGGTACCTCCAACTCGACGGGCTGGACAGCTTCCATCCCATAGGTTAGGTAATATGGCGTTGCCCCGGTTGCGGTGCGAATTGACGTCCGGTACCCCCATAGGGCAAAAGGTATTTTGTCGGGCCAATCCCGGTAATTATCGGCCATCTTTTTGAGTATGGTGACAACTGTTTTATTAGCCGCCTCCACTGCTCCATTCGTTTGGGGACGGTAAGGCGAGGACGTGTGCCTTTGAATTTTATATTTAGTCAGCAGGGCTGCGGTCTCGGCTTGAAAATGAGTCCCGTGATCACTGATAAATTCATGCGGGATTCCATACCGACATATTATCTTGTTTTGGATAAATTTGGCGACATGCTTAGCATTGAGAATGCGATATGATTCAGCTTCGACCCATTTGGTGAAGTAGTCGATAGCTACCAAAATGAAGCAATGCCCACCGGTACCCGAGGGATTTATTTTCCCGATTATGTCGATACCCCACGTTGAGAATGGCCAGGGTGACGTCATGATGACAATGTTTGACATATAACTGACAGTCGGCCTCCATTGTATTCCAGTAATAACCGAGCCTCATGATCTTTCGGACCAACATGTGGGCATTCATATGTGGGCCGTTTTCACCGTCATGTACTTCGGCCATAATCTTTTCAGCCTTGTATTTTTCAACACAAAGGAGAAGAGCCCCCTGTGCCGTCTTTTTATACAGTTGTCCGTCGTCGGTGCGGATGAACTGGGTGGCTAGCCTCCGTAAGGCTTTCTTGGCTCGACCTTCTGTCCCGGGAGGATATTCTTCGTTCGTTAGGTACGTTAACACGGCTTGGTACCACGGTTCGGGATCAGTTATCTCAATGTCTTCGATATCGTGAACATATGCCGGCTCGGACCATCTTTCGACGCAAATCGGCATACTGGTCACGTGGTCGGGAATATTTAACAGGGATGCCAATTTCGAAAGTGCATCCGCGAACTGATTCTCTTCCCGAGGTAGGTATATGTACTCTACCTTTTGGAATTGTTTCTCGAGATCCCTTACTCGTGCCTGGTAGGCCACGAGATTAGCATTTCGAGTTTTCCATTTTTGAAGTGCTTGGTTAATGACCAAGGATGAATCACCATGTACCCGGAGATTTGTGATCCCCAGATTGGCGGCGGCTTGTAGCCCGTAAATGCATGCTTCGTACTCTGCTGCATTATTAGTAACATCAAAGTCCAGTTTGATGGAGACGGGAGTATGTTCCCCTTTTGGTGAAATTAGGAGGATCCCGACTCCGAACCCTCGAAAATTAGATGCACCATCGAAGTATAAATCCCACGTTTCGGTATCGGTATGGAAAATATCTTCGTCTGGGAAGGACCAGGTGTCGGTGTGTCCTTCTTCGGTTACCGGGCTGTCAGCGAGGAATTCAGCTACCACCCGTCCCTTAATGGCCTTTAATGGCACAAATTTTAGGTCGAACTCTGCCAACATTAAGGTCCATCTAGAAATTCGGCCATTGAGGATTGGTTTTTCGAAGAGGTATTTGATTGGGTCCATTTTGGATAGCACATGGACCTCGTAACTGAGCATATAATGTCGGAGTTTCTTGGTGGCCCAGACTAGAGCCAAACACGTCTTTTCGAGCATGGTATATTTGCACTCATACTCTAAAAACTTTTTGCTGATGTAGTAAATGGCTCTTTCTTCGGAGTCAACTGTCTGAGCCAGCATAGCCCCCATGGCTGTCTCGGTCGTCGTTAGGTATAACGACAGAGGCAAACCGGGTTGAGGTGGCATTAAGACTGGCGGTGCAGACAGAATTTCTTTGATTTTGTCGAAAGCAGTTTGGCACTTGTCATCCCATAGCACCCGTTCTCCTACTTTCAGCTTCTTGAAAATCGGCTCACACACCATGGTTAACTTGGAAATGAACCGACTGATGTACTGGACTTTCCCGAGGAATCCCCTTATTTCTTTTTCGGTTTTAGGAGGTTGCATCTCGGTAATGGCTTTGATTTTAGCTGGGTCGACTTCGATACCTCGTTGGCTAACGATATGACCCAGTAATTTGCCCGACGTTACCCCAAAACTGCATTTCTGAGGGTTTAGCCTCATATTGTATTTGCGCAATCGGGTGAAGAATTTTCTTAGGGCGGTGATGTGACCGTCCCGTTCTTTGGATTTGACGATCATGTCGTCCACATAAACTTCTACCTCTTTATGCATCATGTCGTGTAATAAAGTGGTAGCAGTCCTTTGGTATGTGGCCCCAGCATTGATGAGACCGAATGGCATGACGGTGTAGCAGTAAGTACCCCAAGGTGTGGTGAAGGTGGTCTTACTCATATCCTCTTCCGCCATCTTGATTTGATTATATCCGGCATACCCGTCCATGAATGATAGAAGGGCATGATCGGCCGTGTTATCCACCAGTATATCGATGTGTGGTAACGGAAAATCATCCTTCGGGCTTGCTTTGTTAAGATCCCGAAAATCTACACATACCCGCACCTTACCGTCCTTTTTAGGAACCGGCACGATGTTTGCCACCCAGTCCGGATACTCGGACACTTGTATGAAGCCGGCTTTGAATTGTTTGTCGACTTCTTCTTTTACCTTAAGAGACCACTCGGGCCTCATCCGACGGAGCTTTTGTTTGACCGGTTTGCACCCGTCTTTGATTGGTATGTGGTGCTCGGCTATTTCCCGGTCTATCCCCGGCATGTCCTTGTAGGACCATGCGAAGACATCTTTGAACTCTTGGAGGAGGTTTATGAATTGTTGTTTCTCCTCGAGATCTAAGGATAACCCTATCTTAAGTGTCTGAGGCTCTAAGGTTGTTCCCACGTTTATGGACTCAGTCTCTTCGATTACCGGATTCCGGGATTCCCTTTGCTCTAGTTGCTCGATCAGATGCGGAGGTAAGGGTACCTGTTCGTCGGATTTCTCAATGTCATAGCATAAAACATTTTTGAAAGCAAGATTTAAAAGAGACAAGTCGTAAGCAGAACGGTTGTTATTATTGATTGAAAATTTGGAAAACAGCTCAAAGAGAGCAGCCATCTGATCATTGGTTAGTGGCGGAATTGGCAAGGCACTCGGGACAGACCCCGAAGTGCCAGCAGCAGGAATGATAGAAGGGAGAGGGGTTACAGGAGTGACTCTAGCACCGACTTCCCTAGACTCGACCTCAGACTCTGACTCAGACTCCGACTCAGACTCGGACTCAGACTCAGGCATGTCTCCCTCTCCGGTGACCAGCTTGTAGATCTTCCCCTGACTGTCAGTCCACTTGACAGTCTTCCTCCAGGCCCTTTTTCCCGTCTCGGAACCAACATCCGAGATCAGCTTGGTCGGGTCGAACCTGTTGCTGCGAAGAATCAGGTTGACCAGGTCTTCTTTTGGGGTCGGGGCTATGGTGTCTTCCCCGAAGAGCAGCCCCAGCGCGGGCTCAGCGTCATTGGCTTCATCAGACTGGATGAGGGCGAACACATCATCCGGGATGTAGTTGCAATCCCGGGCCAAGTGGGTCCCGAGGTGCGTAGCATTGGGTTGGTATAGCCCAACCTGGACAGCCCCGAATACGGGTGTGACAAAGTAGTCAGACAACCGTGGGCTGTAAGGGCTCAAGTAGATACCCTTCATGATGTTGCAGGCCTTTTCGATTCCTGCTCGGACAACGTTGTCCGGAGTGATGGCATAGCCAAGGCCGAAGTGAGAGTCTTCGTCCTTGAGAACCTCGATGATCTTCCCAGCTGGAAGGTCGGGTCGAGAGGTAGCCCCCGGAAGGTACCCTAGGTTTTGGAGCATTGTGTCAATGCTCGTGGTGAAGTAAGGCCTAAAGAGGTACTCTTCCTCGATCATCCCCACGAAATCGAACCCCCAGAGGTCCGTGCGGCCCGTGGCGTTACAGCTAGCCACGGTCATTGGGGTTGCCTCTAAGGTAATAACATTGTCGAGTAGAGGCATCTTGATCTTTCGGTGGAGGGTGGAGGACACGGCTTTTACCGCGTGAATCCACGGCCTTCCTAGGAGCAAGTTGAATGATGAAGTGACATCAATCACCTGGAATTCAAGCTCCTTTTCTATTGGGCCTGTGATGATGGTCAGTTTTATGGCCCCAGCTACCGACTTTGGGCTCCCATCAAAGGCTTGGATGGTTTGAGCAGTCGGGATATAGTCAGCCTCGGTAATGCCGAGGGCCTTGGCGGTCCTTAGAGGAAGGACATTCACAGCGGACCCGTCATCAACCAAGGTCATAGGAAGGTATTTTCCCCGACAAATTACCGTGATGTAAAGGGCCAGGTTGTGGGAGGTCCCGAATGGTGGTAGATCGGCTTCGGAAAATGTGATCATTGGGCCTCCTACTTTGGCCTTACCCTTTAGGTGGGGTAGGACCGTGGCTACCATTTCAGCGGGGGTAGCCAGAGAGTCGATCTTGACTTGATCGAGAGCCTTTGTAAGTGCTTCTCGGTGTTCTTGAGAGCTAACAAGGAGTTGCCATATAGTGAGGTCAACTCGGGTTCTCTTCAATTGCTTCACGACGGCCGTTTCAGCGGTCGGCTCTTCAGGGGCGACTTCCATCCCGAGTGGATCGGTGATGGTTGTCGGGATAGGAGTGTCCCTAGTGCTTGTGGCTAAATAGGGACGACCAAGGTTGTTGCTGGCTAAGACTCGAGTTTTGACTTCTCGAATCTGTTCAGGGGTGATGGGAACGGCTTCCCCTTTGGCGAGGTAGATATCTTCCTCGTCATCGAACCAGATCCCGTTCACTTGCGGGATAAAGGGGGAGATAAGGCGAGAGCTGTCGATCACCTCCCCGGCAAAGATGGCATGGGAGCTGAAAGGGTTCTCCTTGTTGCTGGGCTTATCTCCGGGTAGCGGGATTTTTCCGCTTTCAATTAAGTCCTGGATCAAGTGTTTCAACTTCCAACACCTCTCGGTATCGTGCCCATTGCCTCGGTGGTATTGGCAATAGGCCTGAGCATTGTAGTTCTTGGAGCGTCGCTCGACCGGAACTTCAGGAGTTGGGCCTATCGGTTGGATTAGGCCTTTTGAGGATAGCCTTTGTAAGGCATAAGTATAGGTAGTACCTATATCAGTGAAGACCCGAGGTGGGGTGTTCTTCTTGGACGGGGCATCTAGTAGATTAACCGCGTCGAAAATGCTGCGGGTTGCAGCTTGAGGCTTGGTTGTGGAGGAAGAAGCCCCTTGGTAACCCTTAGCAGCGGCCTTGGTGAGGCCTTCCAGTCTCAAGTCATCTTCGATCCTCATACCCATTTCAGTGAGGGTGGTGAAGTTGGGTATGACAGCATATCGGAGGTGAACCCGGTAGGATGGGAGGAGGTTCTTAACAAAGGCCTCCACTAGAGTCTTCTCACTGGGCTTGTCGACCAGTTTCACGCTCTCGGCCCTCCAGCGTTGAAGGTATTTAGTAAAACCTTCTTTCGGCTCTTGGGCCATAACCTCCAGAGATCGCATTGTGGTTTGGATCTCGGTGTTGTCAGCATAGTTCCGAGCGAACTCGGTGGCCACATCATCCCAGGTAGGGAACTTCTTCGGGTCTAGTCTGTAGTACCAAGCCCGTGGGTGCTTCTCGAGAGATGCGGCAAAAAGGTTTTTGAACATGGATGAGTCCACTCCCTTGATGGCCATGAATTCCTTGAAGGCCCGCACATGTAGTAACGGGTCCTCAGTTCCTTCGAACATGGGCAAACCTGTGAGGTTCAGGTTTGCGGGCAGCTTGTCATTCACCGTGGAGTACTCTCGGCTATTCTCCCGGTGGATATTGTTACTCCCAGTCAAATGGACTTGTTCTTCTAGCCGGCGCACTGCGCTGACCAGTTCAGTTATGGGCCCAGTAGTCCCGACATTAGGGGTCCCTTGCTCCACCGTAGCTAGGCGAGCAACGATGGCCACTTGGCCAGCCCTCATTTCGGTCAGTTGGGCCTCGATGTCGGTTTGCTTTGCGACCATGGCGTCCAAAGCGGTTTGCAGACTGTTCAAAGTAGCCATTCTTCGAGCGTGTCTGGTTGCCGGTGGCCTGTCTGTAAGAACACCGCGTAATCAGAAACCGAGCCCAGTCTTGGAACCAAAGGAAACAGCACATCCCGAGTGACCCAAAAAGAAAGGACTGAGCGGAAAAGACTCGAGAAAGACATCTAGACGGATGACCCGTGGGTGGTATAACTTCCTTAGGACTTCGGCTTTGTGGGCCTAGTCCCGTTCGAAGGAAGGTCCACGTGAGATTACTCCCCAGACTTTTGACTCGAGTGTATGGACGGACCCTCCTTTGTAGGGGTATGCCCTACGCGGGTTGGTCGTGCCTTGACAGATAAGGCGGACTTGGGAAAAGGAGGGAAACTCGTGATATAAGATCGACGGAGTTTCGACGCTATAAACCCTCTATGTACTATGCGAAGACCCGACACACGGATAGACGGTAGGTCCTATAATAAGGAAGGTTTATTTTAGGAAAGTTGAAAGTTGAAGTTTGAATGCAAAATGAACGAATTTCCGAAAGTTTTGAAAACCGAAAACGGAATTTCGAAAACCGAGATTAGAATTTTGAAAAGGAAAATTCCGAAAACCAAGGTGATGGGGGTGGAAATTCGAGAAAAACGGACAGCATGCCGACTACCAAAAAGGATATTTTGAGTCAAATCGTTGATCCTAAATTTCGGCGGCATTCCGAGTTTTGAAAATTGGGTATTTTGAAAAGGTGAGTCCCGAAATGGACAGCATTTCGGGTTTTTCGAACGGTGGGTACTTTTGGAAAGATGCAAATTTGAAATGACGGTTTTTGAAAAATGACACGGAAACCAAGTAGCATGTAGTCAAACAAGCATTATAACGACGCTTATGTATGCTTTACGCTAGGTCTCGGTCGGTCAAAATAGGGTCTATACCAACAACGATGGCTTTCTCATGTGATGGACGGACTCCCTAAGCCGAGTTGGTCTTAGGACATGCCGCAAAACCGAGACGAGTTCCACCATCGATGTCTTTAGCGCACCCATGTAGGAATGCACCGTGGTATAGTGGGACGTCGGTCACAAGTAACCGGCCCGGGCAAATTTGGGTTATGCATGAATCATTAAACTAATGCGCGCGCACTAATCTACGAACGATTTCTCTTCGAGTCTCACCCTAGGAACCCCGATGACATGTGGTACATCAGGTATCCCCAGCGGAGTCGCCAAATTGTGGACATGACGTAGGTCCACCCCGACGCGGCCACGCGCGGGTTTGGGTAGGCGAATGAATCTCGTGGTGAGATTGTTCTCGGGTTCGAAATTTAAGTCAAAGTTGGAGTCGCCACCGAATTTTGTGGTTATTCGGAACCATACGAGCCCACTCTATGTCGTCATGGGCTATACACAAAGCAAGCCCACTTCGATTTCAGAGTTCATTGGGCTCGTCCCTTTGCATTGCGATACCGATACCATCTACACCGGTAATCGTGTAAAGAATGACTCTCGTTCGCCAAGGGTTTCGGACATCCGGAAACCAAAGGTTCTGAGTAAGGGGTGAGGGTACGTGTTGGGAAGCCCACTAAGGACACCCAACCCCGCCCGCACATGGCGGCCTCTACTAAGACATCGTTCGTGTTCGTGATACGCGCGCTAGTAAAATAATGAAATGATATGCAAACAGCGTTTTTAACTAAACATGCGAGTTTTGCGTTAACTACGTCATTTAATGCATCTTGAATGTGGTCGAAATAATTTAGCATGCGAGGTTCACTTATAAAAGCGTAAAAGCAAATAATAAACAAAGCTCGAAAGTAAATAAATAACGTACAAGTTACACGGGCGGAAATACAACCCGGAATTCACAATACAACATTACGTAAAGGAGTGAAATAAAAAATAATGCGATATAATTAAAGGGACGGACCCGTATGTAAACTAGACCGCGGAAATATGTAGGCGGACTAACCTCGATTAAATACGCATTATGTCGCATATTAAACGAAGGACGGGAACATGAGACTGCGGCATATTGCTAGCCTAATCTCGCATCCCGTAGTCTTGTCCCGACTTATCACGTCAAAGTGGTCAAAGTCGTTCTACGTGTCGTGACATGTGTGACGTTTTGGAAAATGATGAAGGGTCGGTCAATGGTCTAAAGTTGATAAGGACGGGGCTCGGAATATGTGTCCAAGCCTTCGGGTTTTTGAGTTGCCAGACCCACTCGACCGAGTCATTGATTGACTCGACCGAGTGCGCCATTAACGTGGCTACTGCCCATATTTTGGGGGGTTACTCGATCGAGTGTCTTAGGGCACTCGGTCGAGTGCATTATTAATGGGGCTACTGCCCGGTTTTTGGGGTGCAACTCGATCGAGTGGCCTATGACACTCGGTCGAGTGCCCCCTGTACGAGCATTGATTTGCTCGGTTTTATGACTCGAAATCGATGATCGGCCGAGTCAAACACAAATATCGCTTGATTTGTACTCGACTCGGCCTCCGGTACTATAATCGTATATGAATGATTATAATACCGTCACCGGAGGTTTTATGAAATCGTTTGCGTTAGATTACGAAACTTTGAATTAGTAACGAGATGCATCCCTCTACGTCACGACATCGAAACTAACCCTTTCGGGTTTTGTGATGTCGGTATTCGTGTCAACGGGTCTCGTACCAATCATGGAAATGGAGTTAAATATGTTCAACTACGACGAATCACGATCACGTCACGCCCTTGAGTACATTGGGGCGGGGCTCCTCGAAAGGGCTCCACCTCCGTCGTTGCTCGTAAAGGGATTAGACGGATCGAATGTGATTATCGTAGTTCAACATTTCAAAACCGACTTTTGATATTAATATTATATACGCGGTATTATTAGAGTTAGTAACGATATAAAAAAGGTGCAAAATTAGAAATGCGAAAAGATGAAAAAGTTAGTGTATGTGTACGTGTTACTACGATACAATAATATGAAAATGCGTGTAGAACGATACTTTAAAAGAGATTAAAAAAGGAGTTTGGAACACCCTCAACGTACATGCTAGTATGGACCTCGGAAACGGACTCGTGAACAGCGACAAAGCTTGGGAGTATCGAGGATGCACGCGAGTTACGGTGTGTATGGATATGTGTGTGTATACGTCGGTTTATCGAGGGACTAGAACTCGGTTTTTGATGTGTTTGACCTAAGGTTTCTAAGGTTTGTAAGGTGGGATGTAGGGTTGGTATATGACTGAAAATGTAGGGCAAAGAGGTGCTCCAAAAAGTCCTTCAAATGCATGGGAATGAGTCGGTATTTATAGGCATTTGCCACGACCTAAGGTGCACTCGATCGAGTGGCCCTAGTGCACTCGATCGAGTGCCTATTTGGGCGGGTCTGGTCCAGCGGAAGACGCTCCACTCGACCGAGTGGGCAATCCACTCGATCGAGTGGATCAACGTGGTTGAGATAAATAAGGCAAGAAAATCTTGCTTGTTTTGACTTGATTTTTGAATTTGATTTATGCGCCTAAATGAACCTGGCTGAGATATTGTGACGGTTTCGTCCTTGACCGGGTTTTGACCCGGTCGCCAAAAGACGGGAAATATTTTTGGTGTCGGTTTTGGCCCAAATTAGTCTTATTTGACTCGGAACGACCCACTGGGCCTGAATTTGAGGTCTGTTTTGTGGGATTTTTACTCCGCTAAAAGTCCATGTCGGCTATTATGAATTTCGTGTCCGAGTCCGAGTATACTAGTCACGTTGACGTCCAATCATCATCGGGTGTTTTTGGAGACTACCATAGACACGTGGCAGTCAAAATGCGGGTGTCTACACTAGGATAACAGGGAAGGTAGAAAGACTCGACTACGGAACAAGATAGCAAAAGATAGAGAGCAGCAGCAGCATACACGGACAGCAACATAAAAGGAGCAGGAAAAGGACGGAAAGCAACACCGAAACGATAACAACGAAGAAAAGAACAGCCGCAGCGACGAAGTCCACAGCAACAGCAACAAAAGAGTGATAACAACACAAACAACTGTCGTAGAGATCAAACAGCGGCAAAACGCAGTAGCAGACGCATCAGGAACAAAAACGGCACGAAATCGATTAGCAAGGAAGAAATAAGAAGAGGAAAGAAAAACATAAGAGACGGAGAAACACCATCAGTAGAACGAGGTACGTAGCAGCAACACCAGATAGATCGAAGAAGAAAAAGGAAAGAAGAGGAGAACAGAAGCAAAAACGACATGGAATCGAGCGAAACAAGATGCGAATTAAGTGACAGCAGCAGCAAATAAAGCAACGAATCATCAGCACAACAACAGCCGACGAAAAATAAGAATTGAAACATCACAAAAACGACAGTAACATCAGATGCGACGCAAATCAGGGGACGAATGGAAACCAACCAATAAAATAGAATAGAACGGAGAGAAACTGAAGGACGAACGACAGGAGCAGTACCGTAACAGCAGCAGTCCGCAGCAGCGAATTGCAGCAGCAGCAGACCTGAGGAAAAGAAAAAGTGCGGACGAACGTTGGTAGAAAGTAGATCGACAGCGACGGGGCAAAACAGGGGAGGAGCGTGCCTCAGACTCACGATAATGGTGGTGGCGAGGTACTGTCTAACAGTACAAAAGGAAAAGAAATGGAGGAAGGAGGCTAATAGATGGGGATCAATGAAGAGGTTGACAGGGGAATGTATAGGGGAGATGAATGGGGTTACGTGAATGTGGGAAGAAGGCTGGTGGTTGAGAACAAAGAGGGAGGAAGTTAGAGTTTAACAAGTGGGTTATCAGTATCCTGGGACGGGATAAAGGTGTTCATCGATAAGTGGGTCGAATTTTAAGTCGGCCCAAGAAAGAAATCGAATTAAGATCGGGTTAGAAAAAAAAAGAAAAAAAGAAAGAAAGAGTAATCAAGCCGAATAAAATACTAACGAAATAAGATATTTTCCAGTGTTAGAATAAATATTTGGGACAGAAAGGATATTTGGAAAAATAAATAAGTAGAAATATTCGAGACAGACTCGAAGTTAAAGGAAAATAAATAAGTTAGTTCGAAAGGGAAAAATTGAGTGTACCTTGAGAATAAAATAAACCTTCGCGATAAAAATAAAGCTTCGTGAGAAAAGTAACAAATGTACGACGAAAATGAATTAAGTTGATTTCTCGAGGAAAATAATAAATGATTTAACGAGGCTTATGAAAACGAGTTCCGCTTTCAAATAATATAAATTCAAGTTTAAATCGAAAGAATTTAGAATTCAAATCGTCGAAACAGGAGTTCAATAAGAATTAAATTAGATGTATAAAATAAATCAAAACAAGAATAAAAATATATTTTAAATATAAGAAGAGTTTTCGAGACAAATGAAATTTTAGGAGTTTAAACGATTAAACGATAATTTCGTTTTATAAAACTTTTAAGAATTACGAGTTGAATCGGAAACAAAATAAAAATACGAACATAACTTTAATTTAATTTAATTTATAAAATCAGGGGTGTTACACCTTTGGCCCTTAGAATTTGGTGCTTCTAGATAAGAAACACTTCTAAGCTCTAAGAAATTAAACTTTAGAAATAAAAGCTCATTTTCGATAAATTAGGCCAAACATGGCCTAAGACTCTTATATTTGTAAAGCTAATATAACCTCCCTCTAGTCTTCTAATTTGATGTGCTTTTAATAACTTCGGTTTATGAATTTTAATATTCCCTTTGTTTCGGATACTACATGTAACATAGATGTTAGACTAAGTTTAACCACAGACTCACCTTTTTCTCTCAGACTCTGCCACCTCAGCTTTCCACTCATCTTTTATTCTTCAGACTCAGACTCATTACAAAATCACATTTTATCCACAGACTCATCTCAGACTCTCTCATCTCACATATATTATTTTATATTATTACTTTTATTTATCTCACCTCAACCTTTTACCTACCTTATTTTATTTTATTATTTTTTTATTTACCTCATCTCACCTCTACCTTTTACCTACCTTATTTTAATTTTTTATTTATCTCATCTCATTTCAACTTTTTACCTACCTTTTTTATTTACCTCAATATCTACGTTTATTTTATAACTCGAATAATTACAATTAATTAATTAACGGAATTGCTATTTCATACACGCTTTTTACTACGTTGTACACATTTTGTCACAAAAGTTTCCAACACTGCCCTTCTCAAACATACATTCCGTTCATCAAAATCCTCAATTCTTTTGCCCCAAACGTAACCAATTTTGAAAAAAATCATCAATTATAAATCTCAATTAGGGAATCAACAACAATAATTTCAATTTATTAGTTAAATATCATCTAATTTTATCTTTAATTTTATTAGTTATGGTTTTTTTCCTCATATATTTTAATTTTCTTGCGGTTAGGGTTTATCAATGGTGCATATTTTATCAATTGTTTTTTCATATATTTCATTAATCATGGTTTTTCTTGCAATTGGGCGGAGGATGGTGGTGGACTAGTGGTAGAGGAGACGCATAGGAGGAGGATGGTGATTGTAGAGGAGGCTGGCGTGGTGGTCACAGGAGGATCCTTCTCCGGCAAAGAATAGCGGCAACAAGGGAGTGGGGTAGGGCAAGGCGGCTGGTGAGGAGAGTAGGCAGGGGAAGGTGACCGACAAAAGGTTGATGGCCGACGTAGGGTTGTGGAAGGGGTTGCCGGCTCAAAGATGGTGGTGGTTGGCGAGGTTAAGGTGAGATTGAGGTGTTTGTGTGAGTTAGATTCGGACATTTGTTTCGTTTTTCTTTTCTTTTTCTCTAAAATTGAATGGATGGGTGGAAGAAGTGAGAGGGGTAAACCCGGAATATACGTGTACAACGAAGTAATTCGCGTGTATGATTTAGCACGTCCCAATTAACGGAATTGTTAAATAAATCTTGTGACATAAAAAAATAATTTTATTTCCAAGTGGTTATTATTAAAGGTGTCAATCGGACGGGTGGGTCGAGTTCGGGTTGGATTGTCGGTAGACCTGACAAAAAAGTCAATCGGGTCAGGTGAGTTTCGCGTTAACTTTGGACCAGACCATATCATTTTGGGTTTTGGGTTTATTATTTTCATCTTTTTTAATTAGAGATATCGACTCGTTTTTTATAATAATAGTCGGGTCAATTTCGGATTAACTCGAGTCAATTCAGGTTACGGGTTAAGCTCGGATCTTTAGTTTGAGTATCAAATCAAGTTCGGGTTGACTTATTTGGGTCGGGTCATTCAGGTCACGTACAATATTATTTATCATTTATCATACGAATTTGGTTTTTTCATCTATATACAACTATATCACTTAATACAAATTATTTTGACCATGTGCTTTAGGACAGAAGTAAATTGAGCTAAAATGGAGTGAGTTGAATTAAACTGAACTGAACTGAGTGGAACTGAAATAAATTAGCATGAAATAATAATAATAATAATAATAATAATAATAATAATAATAATAATAATAACAATAATAACAATAATAACAAATAATATTAATAAAAATAAAAATAAATAATAATGTTAATTATTATATCAAAAATATTAATTATTATTATTATATTAATTATAATTATAATAATAATAATAATAATAATAATAATAACAATAACAATAACAATAGTAGTAATAATAATTAATAATAATAAGTTTAATTATTAATAATATTATAATATTAATATTAATAATCCACATTAATATATATTTAATAGTAATAATATTAATAAAAATAATAATAAGAATAATATTAATTTTTATTATTATATTAATATTAATTATTATAAAAATGTCATTAATAATAATAATAATACAGTAATAATAATAATAATTAATATTATTAATAATAATTAGTAATAATAATAATAATTTATTTGAATTGAACTGGACTAAAATGAACGGAACTAAACTGAACTGAATGAACGAGTCTGAGGATGAGTCTTTGAAATCCAAGACTCAACTTCAGACTTATCTAAGTCTCAGACCGTCTCAACCACTTTAACCAGGTATGAGTCTCAGACTCAAAGAATCTGAGCCTCAGACATTTATTCAGACTCAACTTCAGACTCCCTTTAAACTTAAATCCGTCTGAGACTCAGACTCGTACCAACCACATTATCCAGGTATGACTCTCAGACTCAATAAATCTGAATCTCAGACTCGTACTCAGACTCATCCTCAGACCCCCCAATAAACGTAGCCTTAGTTAACGTTCTTAGATATGTAATTTATTGAATGAGTGACCTCAAAAAGTATGGAGTATTGAGTTATACACTGGCCCATCCCAGTGGGGGTAACCAAGCTCGGAAACTGGACCTTAAGGTTCCGGTTCAGCCCAATCAAGGTCCCCTTTTAAACGGTCTAGCTTCTGAGTTTGGATTTTAGGAATATCTGAATTCTGACTTTCTGAGTTTAGATACAGAGACATGGAGTAATGCATTCTGAATCTAGGCTTAACATTATATGGGTCGTGAATTCATTTGAAGAGGAGTGGACCGAATATCCAGTACTTGGGCTGGGTGCAAAGCCAGCCTAATATTTTGCTAGATTTGGATCAAATACTAAATCGACATGTGACCCTATATTTGTAAACTCACGTCGAGTCCAAATCAAGTTTTTTCGAGCCAACTTTACGAATCAAATCAAATAGCTTGACTGAGCTACAACCCTACCGAAGGGAGGAAAAAGGGAAAAAAAATACATCTCATAATCAATCATCGTTTATGAATGCTAAGTTTTGAAGGTGAGGCATGAATTAGCCAGCCATAACTTGGCAATCGGAAGAAATTATAGAGCTTGCAAGACGCCAGAAATATGCTTTTTGTCGCTCCATTGTCAACTTTAAGGCTCAAATATTGTGTGTGAAGCAATATAATGAAGCATAATCTCAAAGTTTGTTGGACTTGTTGAGATTGGAGGGATGATTTTTCAAACGAGGAAGACACAGCTTGATCATCCCTTTCGCTTTCACGCCTTCATCATTCTCGTCTTCTTCCATTGCTTTCGATGCTACTGCCTCTAGTCCCGCTTTAGCGCTCCTGAAAACACCCGATATATACACAACAGTAATTACTAAACCTTGCAACATAAATGCAACTGAGTCAAGTAAAGAAGTAGCAGTAGATACCTAAGCTCATTGTAGGAGGAGGACTTGGTGAATGTAGGAGGGTGTCCCTGCCCGTGACCATGACCGGACCCTGATTCAGAGCCGAATGACTGAGTATGGTGATGAGTCATAGTCTCAACAATGGTACCACTAAAGTATTCTTTCTCCTGAGACTGTAAATTCCCAAACCTTGGATTCTCAGATATATACCTCACCATCATCATATCTTCGTCGTCCTCATCATCACCATCATCAATCCTCTCCTTTTTCCTACACATTTCGACGTCATCTCCGTCTCTTTTACTCACAACATTACTCCTCATGCTCACTCCTCTAGTGCTCAACTGTTGTTTCAAGCAAGGAATCAAGTTATTCCTCATACTGAAGTTATTAGAGTTGTTCTTATTTCCCCCCCACTTGCTGTTTCCTTTGGGCTTGGCCCCTCCACACGCAATCAGCTGAAGGAGGACGGGGTTCCGACTCAAGGTAGTCGAATGTGGGTCCCCGTCTTCCTCAATCACCATACCCTCCCCAAATCGATTAGAGTCATAACTCGTGTTTGGCTTAACGGGTAGTTTTTCTTGTTGGGCTGGTTTGTCTGAGATGGTTGAAGACGAAGAGGGAAGCGAGTAGGACTCGTCCTGCTCTACTTGCATTGTTATTGTTTGGTTATCATCGATGTTATTTGGCTTCGAATAGCGTGCATTTGATGAGCTATTGCAGCTCACCCTTTTCTCCTCTTCTTCTGCTTCATACTGGTTGCTCTTAGCATTTTGCTCATAGTTTTGATCATCATGTTGTTCAACTTGATTAGTCGATAGTCGTCGAAAGCTATGTCTTTGATGGACTTTGCTACTCATCAATTCATTACTTTCTGATTTAGCATTGTTGTTGTTACTTTTGCTCTGTTTCCACCCTTTCTTCTCAAATTCTTCAAATCTAATTTCTGCCATATGTTATTCACACTAAAGTTAATAATCCTCCTTGTAGTACTAGTAATCCTCAAACTTAAGCTTAAACCTAATATCAACCCATTATAATTCTCTAATTAACCTTAATTGTGGAGCACAGGCCGGTACAAGTACTTCATCCCTTTTAAATTCTTTTTTCTCTAATTACAATTCGTTGGTCTGCCAATTAATATGTATGAGTAGTGTCTGTTGGTGAAGACATTCATTAGCATGTCATTAGTATAGCATTAGTGCATAACTTTACTATCTTCCCGTCATTAGTAAGATAGTAAAGTTATGCACTAATGCTATACTAATGACCAGGGCCGGTCCTGGTCGTTTCAAGGCCCTAGGCAAAATTATAGGTCGGAGCCCCTTAAAAAAAATCATAACCGTCATTTTCATTATTTTCATTGATCTTATCCTCATAATTTCACATGTCTAGCAATAAATTTGTTTATTGTGATTTTCTTAAATTCACAACATCGCAATTTCAGTAATACATTTCTAGCACAATAACACATAATAATTTAACAAATAACTCAAATCAAGTCATTAAATGACTTTTGAAGGCTTGTACTAATTTGTAGTTTACAAAATTTTAAATATAATGAATGTAATGACGGAGAAATATTGTAAATTCTATCATCCGTAAATATTACAGAGTACATTAGTTATCACTTAAATTGTGTAATAAAATAGTTTCTCGTGCAAATAAAAATTTCGGTCGTTTGTATAAATAATTGTTCGTAATAATGATCCTTACATTTTTGAAAATGTGCTTTAAAAAGTTAAGAAATTACATGTAATTTTGTAATTAAAATAATGCACAGAGTATGTATTAAGGTTAATATACTCCCTCCGAGTTTAAGATATGAGGGTGTGAAAATGTGTGGTGTAAAAATAAAGGAGGAAGAGAGAGAAATGAATGACTAAATATGAGTCACATATTTATGACTTAAATAAGAAAGATGAAAGAAATAATGACTCAGCCCAAAAGGGAAAGACGGAACATAAGTCAGACTCCCTCGGAGGGAGTAATTTTTTTTATAATGGAGTATAGTTCAAAATGGGTATTAACTTATTAAATACGAGTATATTTTTATTCTCGAAAATGAGACCGTGTATGAAAATTGGAAGGATAATTGGGTACAAAATAAATAAAATGTATGAGCTTGGTCTTAATCCCTAGACCTCTTGTGTGAAAGGTCCACATCTTAACCACTACACCAAAGATGAAAATTAGTAAAGCTTATAATCAAATACCTATTATATCTTCATTTTTTTCTGATTTTTGGGCCCCTTCTAGGCTTGGGCCCTGGGCCGTCGCCCCTCCAAACTAGGCCCAGGGCCGGCCCTGCTAATGACATGCTAATGAATGTCTTCACTAACATGTCCCCTCAGTCAAAACGGTAGTTTACGAACGTTTTGACTGGACCAACAGATAATTGTAGATGATGCTGAAGATGAACCTACATAAGTCATCCTAATGACGGGAAGATGTAAAGTTATGCACTAATGCTATACTAATGACATGCCAATGAATGTCTTCATTAACAGTGTCTTCCTTGTGACAAATTTGTGACGGGTCAAGTGTCAACTACGTGGCTAGATACACAAAACCAAACCAGAATGGGTAGGGAGTAGTAAAGATTCGATTTGGAAGAAAAAATGGTGCAGTGAGGGGTCCCTTATGTTACCATAGACCCCACATTCCCAGTAGAGATGGGAGAGTTAGAGGCATAACATGGCATGAGGCAGAAAAGTCCAATAATGTAGAATTAGACACATGAGAGGCCACTTTATTGTGTTATTAATAGGCTTGTATTGTTATGATAAGAAAAACAGAATGTAAGCAAATAAAAGCAAAGTATGTATAGAGTGATAAATGACTAACCAGCAGAAAAGTCTCTATCTTGCATTAGTTCAGATCCTTTAAGTACATATTCTGATCCTTCTGATGCATAGATGGCATCATTCTCCGTCAAGTCATTCCATACATATCCACTCTTGTAGCTCCTACATTCATATTTTATTTGATTACTGTCACTAATACGAGTATATTACATACGGAGTATGAGTATAAAGCAACACTAAACATAGGTCTTGATACAATAATTTTTACCATCATATCAGTCATTTAAAAACTTGCGGAGTCGGTATAAATGTATAATGCGACACTAAACATAGATCTTGAACTCTTGATGCAATAACTTTCACCATCGATCATTTAAAAGTCATTTGTATATTGATCTGAACGATACATATAAATAATCTTTTAAACTTACTACAGTAGCTTAGAAAGTTTTGAAGGTATAAAAAAGGAATGATGGTTTGACAGTCATAATCCCAAAATAAGTAATGTGAATGTTACATAAGTTGACTTTTAGTGATAGCGATCGGTTATAAGTAACTTAAATTCCTACGTACCTTTTACAGGACCAAGAATATTGACAGGGCATGGCTTTTCCTCTCAGTATTGCAAGCCTTTCTATGACATCTGTATGTCAATTTACAAACATAATACACTGTAACATTATATAATTACTTATCAAATTAAATATCACGTTACAATGTCCGAGTCTAGTGGTCAAGGCTTGTTATCGTGGATAATAGATCACAGATTTGAATCACTTTTCCCATATTATTGTAATGCGACTAAGTGCGTGTTTCATTGAACTAAAAATGACAGTCGTTGATACTGAAACTTGAGTTTGGTACCATCCAACTCGATGGCTTATCGTATCATTATTAATTTAACATAATTGATGTTGATGCATGCAGAGAAAATGGATTGCAACTAGGCATATACGAGTATATAAATAAGATGAAGGTAATGATGGATGATGAAAATTACCTCTAAGACGAAGGGGTTGGGTAGCTAAGTGGGAAACCTCAATGTAGTGTGGATGTTCAAGGTGACCATTTCGAGTGAGATAATACACTACTTGAACCTTGTTGAACATCTTCACTATTCTACTCTTCGGATGCTGCTGCTGCTGCTGCTGGTTGCGACCGCGATTACGATGATCACTACCATCGTCAAAACCGGTTTCAGAACTTAATTTTGGTTCTAATAATCTTTCACTTGCTCCTCCTCCTTTAAAACCCTCCATTATAACAGATACTACTGTATGGAGAAGTAGCAGTAGTACAGATGATAATAGTGGTGATGAGTAATTTATTATGATGGATTTATACTGTATGAATATTGAATAGGAGGGCGTTGTTACATGCATGTAGTAGTAGTAGTAAGTGAGTATACTATTTTAAACCAAGAAGAATTCTGACAATGTGAGTGTACGTATGTATAGGGACCTAACCCCGTCTTCCAACACAACACAAGTAAATGAAGAGATGTTGAAAATGAAGTATCAGTAACACCTCGTATACCGCATTTTCCTGGCTTCTATTGCCCACACTACTACTGCATATAATACTACCAAGTACTACTAGTATGTCTAGATGTTTTTAGAGGAGTAGAAGTCTATGGCAATTTGGTTTTTTCAGATGCTTGTGTTGTGTCATTGAATGGTTTGGGTCAGAGTAAAAAATGCTTATCCATTTGTCGGGAGTTTGGAGGATGGAAAGGGCTTTATTTTAGAAAGTCAATTATGTACAGTACCCAATATTAATCACAACGTACTTGACATCTCAATTCTCAAATGCATTCACGGCTCCCCTTCTATTCCCTCAGCTTTATTATGGAGGAACAAATTCACTATTTGTAACAAGTCAAGTAGTTTAAATAAGACAAAAGTATGACAGCAAGTGGGTAGCAAAAGCTTTGTAATTTATTTATCAAGTGGGTAATATTGACCCATTATAACCTTGTGACGAATATACCTCGAGTAATAGATATACACCGAGTATTAGATATATACCGAGTAATAGTTATGATTAAGAAAAATATTTTGTAAATACTTAGACAATAACAATGGTAGATGGTTCCTGCCATCTTTTTTTATTGTTATATTAACTTACTCTATTACTCGTACTAGTTTGAATATTTTTCCCTTTATTTGGGAAAAAAAAAGGAGAAAGTATTATATTAAAAAAAAAGATGAAGTGGATTGAAAAAAGTAAGAGAAAATGATACAGTATTATATTAAGGGCAATAGCAATGGGTTAAATAAGAAGTTTCATACATCTTAAGGAACTACTTACTCATTGTTCCACTAAATAAGGAGCTCCTTATATGAACTTGGTTTCTAAAACAAAGAACAATTATTATGCATAAGTTGATAATTGTGCATAATTGAATAAAATAATGAATAAAAGAACAATTAATCTCATTAATGAGTTTCATATGTAATATTGTAGATTGATGTGGCCATAGAAAAATATGGTACGAAGTATGAAACTTCTACCATATTTAGGGCAATAGCAATGATGCTAAATAAGAAGTTTCATATTGCTTAAGACTATGTTTATCCACAAACCCATCATTTTTCCTCAGACTCAGCCACCTCAGCTTTTCACTCACTTTTCATTCTTCAGACTCAAGACTCAGACTCACTACAAAAGTACACTTTATCTACAGACTCATCTCAGACTTTCTCCCCTCACCTACCTTATTTTATATTATTTTTTATTCATCTCACCTCAACTTTTTATCTATCTTATTTTATTTTTTTTATTTACATCATCTCACCTCAACTTTCTACCTAACTTATTTTATTTTTTTATTTACCTCAATATCTACATTTATTTTATAACTCGATTAATTACTCGAATAATTACAATTAAATAATTAATTGTTAAATAAATCTTGTGACATACGAATAAATTTATTTCTAAGTGGTCATTATTAAAAGTGGCAATCGGGCGGGTGGGTCGAGTTCGGATTGGGTTGTCGATAAACCTGGCAAACAAGTCAACCGGGTCGGGTTTAGGTTAAGTGAGTTTCGCTTTGACTTTGGGTCGGGCCAGATCATTTCGGGTTTGCTATTTTCATCTTTTTAAAGATATCGACTCATTTTTTATAATAATAGTCGAGTCAATTTCGGGTTTACTCGGGTCAATTGAGGTTACGAGTCCACCTAGAATCTTTAGTTTGGATATCAGATCGGGATCGAGTTGGCTTATTAAGGTTGGGTCATTTCAGGTCGAGTCAGTTTTGTCATGTCTAGTTGTCGGGTCTGGGTCGGATCGTTGGTTCGGGTCGGTTTGGTCATGTTCAGGTCGAACTAGGTTTTGTTTGGTTTGGTCGGGAATAACTATCAATTCATTATCCGTTTTAATTACTACGTGCAGTATTATTTATCATTTATTATACGAATTTGTTTTTTATCATATATACAACTATATCATTTAATATAAATTATTTTGATCATGTCCTTTTATAATGAAGTGAAATGAGCTAAAGTAAACTAAGTTGAACTGAACTGAACTGAGCTGAAACAAATTGAACTAAAGTAGCCTGAAATAAAGGAATAATAATAACAAGTTTCCTAGTTACAAAACAATTATTAATTATTATTGTAACAACAAATAATAATGTTAATTATTGTATCAAAAATATTAATTATTATAATTATTATATTAATTTTAATTTTAATAAAAATATTTTATAATAATAATAATATTTATAACAATAACAATAACAATAGTAATAATAGTAATAATAAATAATAATATTAATTATTAATAATATTATAATAATACTAATATTAATATTAATAATCAATATTAATATTTAATAGTAATAATATTAATAACAATAAAAACAATATTAATTTTTATTATTATATTAATATTATTTTTTATAAAAAAGTCATTAGTTTTAATATTTAACAAATAATAATAATAATAACAACTTATTTGAACTGAATTGAACTAAAATGAAAGGAACTGAACTGAACTGAACTGAACTGAACTGAATGAACGAGTCTGAGTATGAGTCTTTGAAATCCAAGACTCAACCTCAGACTTATCTGAGTCTCAGACCGTCTCAACCACTTTAACCAGGTATGAGTCTAAGACTCAAAGAATCTGAGACTCAGACTTTTGTTCAGACTCAATTTCAGACCTCCTTTAATCTTCTATCCGTCTGAGCCTCAGACTCGTACCAACCACATTATCCAGATATGAGTCTCAGACTCAACAAATCTGACTCTCAGACTCTTACTCAGACTCATACGCAGACTCCCTTTAAACTTAGCCTAAAGAGTTCCTTACCCATTGTTCCACAAAATAAGGAGCTCTTTATATGAACAATCCACCAATTAATTCTTTACATTATTTTTTTGGTAAAGTTTTTTTTACCATATAACCTCATTTCTTACATCTATTTACATAAAATGTCACTATTTTTTTACTTACAGTTTGGTGGACTCATAACACCATTTGATTTACCAATAATATGTCAAGAATTAAATGGATGAAAGAGAGTATATATAATTGAATAAGTTGATGTGGTCATGAAAAAATATGGTATGAAATCCCTACCATTGCTGCTCTAATTGAATGAGAAAAAATAAATTGTAAAAGTAGAAGAGAAGAATATTACTTCCTCTGGTTTCTTTTATCTTCCCGTTTGAATATTGAAGAACACAACGAACCTCCATTGTTGCACCTTGAGGAAGAAGAAAGCAGAAATGCAGGGGTAAATAGAATGATGTTTTTATGTATTATGATTTATGATATAGATAAATTACAGCCTAGTATCCTTTATATACAAGCTTAATCCTATACATGTGGTGGTGAGTATGACACGTCATCTGTTTAGTACCTACTTATGTAACAACCTTCAATAACCGACTAGCAACCTCCTTTCCATATCTTCATACTCCCTCTCAAGCTGAATTAGGAGGAACCGTAGGGACAACACATAATCCAAGCTTGCCAGCGAAGAATCTGTGTTGAGAAGCCCCCAAGGGTTTAGTCATAATATTTGCTATCTGCACACCAGTCCTGACGAACGAAGGTGTAAGAAACTGTGGACATGACATAGGTCCACCCCGACCCGGCCACGCGCGGGTTTGGGGAGGCGAATGAATTTCCATATGAGATGGATCGAATAGAATTTTAAATCGAAGTAGGAGTCGCCACCGAATTTTGTGGTTATTCGGAACCATTCGAACCCACTCTATGTCGTAGTGGGCCATATTTAAAACATGGCCCATTTCCGATGTCAGAGTTTATCGGGTTCGTCCCTTAGCATTTCGATACCGATGCCGACTTGCACGGTTAATCGTATATTGAATGACTCTCGTTGCCAATGGTTTCGGACATCCGGAAACCATGGTTCTGAGTAAGGGGTGAGGGTACGTGTTGGGAAGTTCATTGAGAACACCCAACCCCGCCCGCACTTAGCGGCCTTTACTAAGATATCGTTCGGTTTTGTGTACACGCGTTAGTTCGACGATTGAATGATATGCAGAGATTATTTTCCTAAGACATGTGAGGAAAAATAAATAAATGGGTTGCTAGGTCGTTTAATGCATGTTAAACTAATAACGTCAAAGTTATTTTAGCATGTGAATTCATTTTAGTCTAATAAAACAAACGATAAAAATAAATTGCTACAAAGAAGGAGCAAACAAGTTAGTAACGGTTGAATAAATTGAATAAAGATGTAAATAAATAATATGCATGATTTTTGAAAAGATTTATGTCACGTGATGGATTAGCACGCGTTGACCGAGGTCAAAAAAAAAGGTATTTATCGAAATATGTCGCGAAAGTCGCTTTTTATGTAAGACTCGAAGAGAATAAAAAAAATAGAAAAGCGAGGAAACGAAAAAAAGAGGACCCGGCCAACCAGGCCACCGCGCGAGTCGCCTGACAGGCGCGCGACTCGCGTGGCGGTCTGTTCGGTTTTTTTTGCTTTGTCGAAAATCGTTAATTTTTATAAATCGCGTACAAATATGGATTAATTTATACCCGATTCATATTTTCGATATTCGTCGTATTCGATATTCGATTATGAAATCGCTATCAAATAGTTAGAATGATTTTGGAAAAAGTAAAAAAAAACGTTTTGGAAAAAGAACAGAAATTGGACGAAAAATCGTGACAAAAAATCGTGACAAAAACAATTGTGACAAAAAATTGTGACAAAAAATCGTGACAAAAAAATTGTGACAAAAAATTGTGAAAGGGAGAAAAACGGGATTTGAAACACCCTCAACCTACATGCTTTGTTTTCTCGGGATAAGGCTCGTCGGAAAGTGGCTTAAACTTAGGAGCGTCGAGATGATGAGGATGAGTTTAGGGTGTCGGTTTAGGTGGGTGGTTTGGACGTTGGGTTTGGCCGGACGGTGGGACAGTTTCTCGGGGCTTCGAGGCTTCGGAAAGGTGTCGGGATTTGCTAGATATCGAGGTTGTATGAAAACCGTGTTATGAGGCTGTTTTTTCGGGGTTTATTGTTGGGTGTGATATGATGTTTTTCTGATGTTGTGATGTGTTTGATGGATGTCCATTATGTTGGACGGGAGGTCCTATTTATAGGGAGTTTCCGACCTTGGTTTAGGAGAGTTTGAATACCGCTTAGGATAGGAAACGTAGGAGTTTGAGGAGCATGAGAATTCCGCTTTCTTGGCCAAGAAGAAAGGAATTTCGGCTGATTTGAGGAGTGTTTGGCCGGGTATTTGGTACTCGGTCAATGTCTGAATCGGTTTCCGGATAGAATTCGTACTTGAGGTCGAATTCTACCTTTAACGGAATTGTTTAATGTTTTAATGAATCTGAATTTTTGTAGGAATTTGGGTTGGAATCAACCGTGTGAGTGTCACGGCTGACTCACATGTCTCGGGAAAATCTTTGACCGGGTTTTGACTCGGTCGCTAAAAGACGGTTTTACTCCTGGTGTCGGATTCGACCCAAATTAGTGTTATTTGACTCGAAACGACCCACTGGGCCTGGATTTGAGGTTGGTTTTGTAAGATTTGTACTCCTTAAAAAGTCTAAACCAAATGTCCATGATTACAAGCCCATATCCGAGTCTATCAAAGCACGTTTACGTCCAATCATCATCGGGTGTTTGGCGGGAACCACTATAGACACCTGGCGGTCAAAATGTGGGTGTCTACAGAGCCCCCACTCTGACTGAGGCTTGGACAAGGCAAAAGTCAGAGTAACTACCAGGTCAATCAAGGATTAAAACCTGGCAGACTTCCGATCGAGTCGTTTAGGGTCCATTAGACCTGCGTGAAGGGCTCGCCAGCCATAGAATAGAAATCATACCTGGGCTGATAATGTCGCGGGAGCTTGCCTAGGAAGCTATGGGTATACCTGTTTGCAGATATATTCTGTCTTAGAATTGCGCGAGAGCTTGCCTTGGAAGCTATGGGCATATTTGTTTGCAGATATATCCCGAAAGAAGTTGCTTGAGCTTTTCCACTGGGGAACTTAGAATTTCTGGGAGTCTTGGGTGTACCTGTCTGTTGATACATAACAAATTGCATGTAACATTTAGGCGAAACACTGACTCATGCTGGGGGAAGAAATGATTTTTGATTGATTTTTGGGAAAGAAAATGCTGAATTTTTTTTGAAAAGTTTGGAAATAAGGATGCTTGGGATGACTTTGATTCCTAATCAGATCCTGACATGGATTCCTGGAATTTCCTGGTTAGGCCTGTATGCCTAGGGGAAGTGATATAAAGCCTATTCCTGCGATGACTAGGAAAATGATTTTCTCAAATGGCTAAGTTTTGCAAATGAGAATTTGAAGAGAGAGATATACCGACAGACTCGACTCTGGACGCGAGAGGACGAGTTGACAGACACGACTTTGACTCTCTAATGGTTAGACCGTGACTCGGTAGGAGGTAGGCTACCTAAGATGACAAGACACTTAAGTTGCGCTATTCCGTAGCCTAGGCGAGTGGCAACACAGTCGAACATCGAAATGGGAACGATCTGCTATAGGGGAATTGCATTAGTCTGTAATGAGACTGTTTTAGCAGTAGCAATGCTGTAGTCTAGTGCTCCTTTTGAATTTTTGATTTAGGGGTACATTCCCAAAGTGGGTAGTGCTTCGAGTCCTGACAGATTCTCGTCTTTGACTGAGCCGAGTACTAGGACACACTATAGAAAGGTGGCTAGATTTTGAAAGTATTAGGATTATGTGAGTGGATGGAGAACTTATGTTTAGGAGAAGCCCCCAGAATGACAAAGCTAACTGTTAAGAACATGACAGTGTCGTGACCGGAATGATGGCGCTTTTTGAATGTGTGTCAATGTGAATGGTTGTGCCCTTGTTGAAAGGCTGCCTACGTATTCACGTGTAGTGAAATCAAACCAAGCCGTAGTTCAGTGGATTGAAAGATGTATAATGGTGCCTAGTTTACTAGGGCTTTGTGCGTAACTAGCCACAGCGATGGTGTAGGCTAGGTGCATTCCCAGTGATGTCTAGATCAAAGGGCTAGAATAGTTAGGATGTTGATCCTGTGACTGTGAGCGTTCTCCGGGATAGCCCCCAGAGGTGGTGTGAACTATTTGGGCATGTTCTATGCCGACTGCAAGTTGAGTTCCCGTGTTTGGGGCTGGTAACTGGTTTAAATGAGGAGAATTGGGATGGGATTTTAACGAGTTCTGCTCTCGGGGATTTTAACGAGTTCTGTTCTCGGGGATTTGATGAGTTTTGCTCTCGGGGATTTTAACGAGTTTTGCTCTCGGGGATTTTAACGAGTTTTGCTCTCGGGGGGGTTTGACGAGTTTTGCTCTCGGGGGGATTTGACGAGTTTTGCTCTCGGGTCTTTGTATGGTGATTGTGAATTTTGTTATGTAAAGAGGAAGTCGAGTAGAATGGTTCGAACTTTGATCGGGATAAGTTTTGATAATGCGAGATCTGATTTCCATGTCTGGCCCTAATGGTTAAGGAGGTATCCTATGGAGCTTGAATCCTCAAAATTTCGGGCTGTCTCTAGCCTAGGTCTCGAGAAGGTCTTTGAGGGTTGTAATGTGGGAAGGCTAGATGTGGTGTTATCTGACCAGCTTGATTGTTTCTCCCCTATTAATTGGATGGTATGGGTATTGATAATTTTTGAATTGACCGTTTCACGGTCATGGGTTTTTGAATTCTTTGGGTTGACCTCTTAGCCCCGGTCATGGGATTCTTCATTTGAGTTGACCGTGTCTGGTCGAGAGATGTTGATAATTCTTTTTTGATCATGGCCAGCTTTTTTGTTTTGGCCTTTTGCTTTTTTTTTCTCTTGGACTTTTGATTTTTTTTTGTCCAGCTTTTTTTTTTGTCGGTCAGACTAACACCTAAGGTAGGAACTGGCTAGTCTTATCGGATGGGTATTTATTGTGGGAAATGGGCTTGCCTCCCGTCTTGAACCCAAACTAGAAGACTACCCAAATTTGTCATAGGATTCCATATGCTCCTGCTACGGGTAGTTATGTGGCTTTCTATACCAGACATGGAATAGGTAAAAGGAAAACACGGGCTCGGTTTTCTGCAGTCATTATAGATGGGCCTATAATAGTCACGTGCGTGTGCTCACAGTGTATGATGGTGTTCATCATGTTCTCGGAAACACATAAGGAAGGTATGTATGAGAAATAGAAAAGCTGATTTTATTGAAATGTGAAAAGAGGACAGAACATCGCTGACTCTGACTTTGATTTGAAAATGAGGAAGAAATAGTACATCCTAGACTCGGACTCAGACTCGGACTCGGACTCGGACTTAAACCAAATCTAGACTCTTGGATGAGGCTGTCAGTAGTCTTCGGCTTCTAAGGACTCAAGTGGATGTCCAGTATTGATTGCCTTCGGTAGAGGCTTCCCCCAGATCTTCATTATGTCGAATATCGTCTTCAATCCTAATGCCCATTTCGGTAAGCACCGTAAAGTTTGAAATGCCGGCATACCTAAGATGGACGCGGTAGGGAGGTAGGAGGTTGTTGATGAACGCCTCCACTAGTGTCTTCTCGTTGGGCTTGTCTACCAACTTCACACTTTCGGCCCTCCACCTTTGAAGGTACTTGGTGAAACCTTCCTTGGGCTCTTGGGCCATGACCTCCAGGGTGCGCATTGTGGTCTGGATCTCGGTATTATCTGCATAATTCCGAGCAAACTCTGTTGCGACGTCGTCCCAAGTCTTGTACTTCTTAGAATCGAGCCTGTAATACCAGGCTTTTGGATGCTTCTCAAGGGAAGAAGCAAAGAGATGCCTGAACATGGATGACTTAACTCCCTTAACAGCCATGAATTCTTTGAAAGCCCGGATGTGGAGCACCGGGTCTTCAGTCCCATCAAACATTGGTAGGCCTGTCAAGTTGAGATTAGCGGGCAACTCATCGGTTAGAGGCGAATAAGCCCGAGCATTCTCCGTATGGATCGAGTTATTCATTGACAAATGGACCTGTTCTTGCAACTTGCGAACAGCGCTGACCAGTTCAGCTATGGGCCCGGCGGTTTCATTCCTGGCCTTAAGAGTCCTTTGCTCCACGGCACTCAAACGGGTGGCAATGGCGGTTTGCTCCCCTCTCATCGATGTGATCATGTTTTCGAGCTTGGTCAATGAGGTCTTCAATTCGTCTATGGCTTGTTGCGTCATGGCTCGAGTACAGTGTAGGGCGGCCTGTCTGTAAGAATACCGCGTAATCAGGAAAGTTGCTTCGGAACTCGAATACACCAAGGCATAGGAAATAGCGTGGGAGGAGAGACGACTCCAGTTTGACTCGGGTTAGACTCTCCTAAGACAAATGTGTAGGGTACGATTCTCGGAGTGACTGTGATTAATCGCTCCACGGAGAATAGCCCCCAAGTGAGACTATGGACTCAGATAGGACTCAGATGGTGTGACATCTAAGTGACTCGAAAGTGGGGTACGTGAGACACGTGTAAGACAAGACCCTTAGAGCAACCGTGATTGGTCACTCTACTGAAGGGTAGCCCCCGAGTGGGACTGAAGACTTTGTTAAGACTCGAGTGTCGGACGAGTGACCCTTAGATGTAAGGATCACGAACCTTTTGTTATAAGGCTATGCCTTGTAAATGGTTGACTCGGAAAAGACACCTAGACGGGTGACTCGTGGACGGTGGACTCTCCCTGGGTTTTGGCAAAGTGGGCCTAGTCCCGTTCGAAGAAAGATCCGTGTGTGAAATCCCCAGACTTTGGACTCGATTGTGTAAATGGGCTTCCCTTTGTAGGAGTTTGTCCTACGTAGGTGGACCGTGCCTTGACAAATAAGGCGAACTTGGGATGGGGTAGAAACTCGTGATGTAAGATCGACGGAGTTTCGACGCTATAGAATTTAACAACTTATGACAAGACCCGACACTGCTAAATACGGGAAGTCCTAAGAAGAAGAAAGTTTTGAAAAGGGAATTTGGATTTGAAAATCGAGCAAGGTCGGATTGGAAGGCCCGATTTTTTTGAAAAATCGAAAAAAAAGGTTATCGGGCCGAGATTTCGGGCTTTTGAAAAGGTTTGGACAGCATACCGGCTAAAAATAGGCTATTTTGAGTCAAAATCATAAGTCCTAAATTTGGTAGCTTTCCGGGTTTTGAAAAATAGATGGGTTTGAAAAGATGCGGGTTTTTGAAAATGACGGTTTTTGAAAAAGACCAAAGAAGATCAAGTAGCATGTAGTCACGGAAACAGTATAATGACGCCATGTATGCTCTTAGTCTAAGTCTCGGTCGGTCATATAGGGTCTATACCAACAACGATCGCATTCTCGCAAATCAGGACGGACCTCCTAAGCCGAGTTGGTCTTAGAATCTGCCGTAAAACCCATGCGAGTTCCGCCATCGAAGTCTTTAGTGCACCCAAGTAGAAATGCACCGTGGTATAGTGGGACGTCGGTCACAAGTAACCGGCCCGGGAAAGAATTGGGTTATGCATGAACCATTGAACTAAAACGTGTACATTACTAATCGAACGATTTCTTTTCGAGTCTCACCCTGAGGATGCCGATGGTAAGTGACACATCAGTTAATCCCCAGCGGAGTCGCCAAATTGTGGACATGACATAGGTCCACCCCGACGCGGCCACGCGCGGGTTTGGGGAGGCGAATGAATTTCCATATGAGATGGATCGAATAGAATTTTAAATCGAAGTAGGAGTCGCCACCGAATTTTGTGGTTATTCGGAACCATTCGAACCCACTCTATGTCGTAGTGGGCCATATTTAAAACATGGCCTATTTCCGATGTCAGAGTTTATCGGGTTCGTCCCTTAGCATTTCGATACCGATGCCGACTTGCGCGGTTAATCGTATATTGAATGACTCTCGTTGCCAATGGTTTCGGACATCCGGAAACCATGGTTCTGAGTAAGGGGTGAGGGTACGTGTTGGGAAGTTCATTGAGAACACCCAACCCCGCCCGCACTTAGCGGCCTTTACTAAGATATCGTTCGGTTTTGTGTACACGCGTTAGTTCGACGATTGAATGATATGCAGAGATTATTTTCCTAAGACATGTGAGGAAAAATAAATAAATGGGTTGCTAGGTCGTTTAATGCATGTTAAACTAATAACGTCAAAGTTATTTTAGCATGTGAATTCATTTTAGTCTAATAAAACAAACGATAAAAATAAATCGCTACAAAGAAGGAGCAAACAAGTTAGTAACGGTTGAATAAATTGAATAAAGATGTAAATAAATAATATGCATGATTTTTGAAAAGATTTATGTCACGTGATGGATTAGCACGCGTTGACCGAGGTCAAAAAAAAAGGTATTTATCGAAATATGTCGCGAAAGTCGCTTTTTATGTAAGACTCAAAGAGAATAAAAAAAAATAGAAAAGCGAGGAAACGAAAAAAAGAGGACCCGGCCAACCAGGCCACCGCGCGAGTCGCCTGACAGGCGCACGACTCACGTGGCGGTCTGTTCGGTTTTTTTTGCTTTGTCGAAAATCGTTAATTTTTATAAATCGCGTACAAATATGGATTAATTTATACCCGATTCATATTTTCGATATTCGTCGTATTCGATATTCGATTATGAAATCGCTATCAAATAGTTAGAATGATTTTGGAAAAAGTAAAAACGTTGTGAAAATTGTTTTGGAAAAAGAACAGAAATTGGACGAAAAATTGTGACAAAAAAAATTTGTGACAGAAAAAAAAATCGTGACAAAAAAAATTGTGACAAAAAATTGTGACAAAAAATCGTGACAAAAAAATTTTGACAAAAAATTGTGAAAGGGAGAAAAACGGGATTTGAAACACCCTCAACCTACATGCTTTGTTTTCTCGGGATAAGGCTCGTCGGAAAGTGGCTTAAACTTAGGAGCGTCGAGATGATGAGGATGAGTTTAGGGTGTCGGTTTAGGTGGGTGGTTTGGACGTCGGGTTTGGCCGGACGGTGGGACAGTTTCTCGGGGCTTTGAGGCTTCGGAAATGTGTCGGGATTTTCTAGATATCGAGGTTGTATGAAAACCGTGTTATGAGGCTTTTTTTTCGGGGTTTATTGTTGTGTGTGATATGATGTTTTTCTGATGTTGTGATGTGTTTGATGGATGTCCATTATGTTGGACGGGAGGTCCTATTTATAGGGAGTTTCCGACCTTGGTTTAGGAGAGTTTGAATACCGCTTAGGATAGGAAACGTAGGAGTTTGAGGAACATGAGAATTCCGCTTTCTTGGCCAAGAAGAAAGGAATTTCGGCTGATTTGAGGAGTGTTTGGCCGGGTATTTGGTACTCGGTCAATGTCTGAATCGGTTTCCGGATAGAATTCCTACTTGAGGTCGAATTCTACCTTTAACGGAATTGTTTAATGTTTTAATGAATCTGAATTTTTGTAGGAATTTGGGTTGGAATCAACCGTGTGAGTGTCACGGCTGACTCACATGTCTCGGGAAAATCTTTGACCGGGTTTTGACTCGGTCGCTAAAAGACGGTTTTACCCCTGGTGTCGGATTCGACCCAAATTAGTGTTATTTGACTCGAAACGACCCACTGGGCCTGGATTTGAGGTTGGTTTTGTAATATTTGTACTCCTTAAAAAGTCTAAACCAAATGTCCATGATTACAAGCCCATATCCGAGTCTATCAAAGCACGTTTACGTCCAATCGTCATCGGGTGTTTGGCGGGAACCACTATAGACACCTGGCGGTCAAAATGTGGGTGTCTACAGAAACCCTTCTAAATATTTCTCACGCACAAAGTGGCAATCGACGTTGAGATGCTTTGTGCATGCGTTCATGAAAGACAGGGTTCTGAGTGATATGGATTGCTGCTTTGTTATCGCATAAAAGTGGTTATTGCAACTGTAATGAAACTTGAAGGTCCTTTAGTAAAGCTACTAACCAAACAAGTTCAGCCGAGGTATACGACATACATCTGTATTCTGATTCTGCAGAGCTGCGACTGACGGTCTTTTGTTTCTTGGTCTTCCAAGATATAAGAGATGATCCAAGGAAGATAGCATATCCACTTACCGCTCTGCAACTAAGTGCACAAGTTGCATAATCTGCATCACTGTATGCAGTAATGCTAAGATCGCTTTCAGCAGAGTAGAATAACCCGGTATTTATCGACCCTTTGAGATATCGAACAACGTGTATAGCCGCTTGCATGTGTGGCTCCCTAGGTTGATGGATGAACTGGCTTAAATGCTGTACAGAGAATGACAAATCGGGCCTTGTGAGATTGAGGTATAACAGGCGCCCGATTAGTCTCCTATATTTTTCTGGATCCTCCAGCAACTCCCCAGTCTTAGTAGACAGCTTAAGCCCTTGCTGCAAAGGAAACTCAGCAGTATCACAGTTTAACATGTTCAGATCTGTGAGAATATCCATTATGTATTTCCTTTGATTAAGCAGAATCCCAGTTTCATTCCTGGCTACTTCAATTCCTAGAAAATACCTCATCAACCCGAGATCTTTAATGGTGAATTTTGAATGCAGACTTCGTTTGGTAAATTGTATGCCTTCATCATCATCTCCAGTCAACAAAATATCATCAACATATATCAAAGCAACCACAAACTTCTGTTGTTTGTTGCGAATAAAAAGAGAATAATCCTCCTTTGACTGTGTGAAACCAAGAGACTTGAGATACTTGGTTAACTCAAAGTTCCATTGTCGTGATGCTTGTTTTAGGCCATAAATGGACCTTTTGAGGCGACAAACAAGACCAGGTGCGGCCTTTGTATATCCATCTGGAGGTTGCATATACACCTCCTCATCAAGATAACCATGGAGGAATGCATTATTCACATCCAATTGGTGTAATGGCCAATTCCTGGCAGATGCAACTGCGATGAGACTCCTGACTGTGGTAAATTTAGCCACCGGAGAGAACGTATGTTTGTAATCTTTATTCTTTATCTGGTTGTATCTCTTTGCCACTAATCGGGCCTTGTATCTTTCAATTGACCCATCTGGGTTGTGCTTTATGTCCATTAGGTAAAGGGACAAGCTCCCAAGTATGATTCATCTCTAAAGGAGTAATCTCCTTGTCCATAGCTTGAACCCAACGGGGATTTAACTTGGCCTGATTATATGTATCTTGCTCAGAAACCTGAAGAACAGATGATAAAGAGGCCACATAATCTGCATCAAACTCCAAGAGATCATTAAGAACTTGAGAATGAAAAGAAACTGATTCTACTGCAGGAGAGTCCACAGGTCGAGACGGTTGCTGCAACAAGGGACAGTGGAAGTCATTGAGTTTAGTTGATATTTGCCTGACCCTGGAAGATCTCCTGAGAGGCGGAGAAGAGACTGGATATGGCTACTGTGAACTAGGCAGATCCTCTGCCACCTCTTCGGAGTCCATATTATGATCAGATATTAAGGAATCAGAAGACTGAGAGGTGCTGTTTGGTACTGTAACTGGAGAAGAATTTCGAGAAAAAATGGAATCATGAGAAGATTGTGGAGAACTGGGTATATTATTTGTGTCAGTAAAGGGAGCAGTACTTGTATTGCTTTTAACATTATGACTACTGTCATGCTTAGCAAGATCTGGAGTGAAATCTACCAGTCCATTAATTACTGGAACTGAATCAGACTGCACATCAGTATTATGCTTGAATGGGAATATTAGCTCTCTGAACACCAGATCTCTACTGACAAAATATTTCTTCTGTGAGAGATCATATAATTTGTAACCTTTCTCCCCATGAGGATACCCGATGAAAATACACTTTCTAGCTTTTGGAGCAAACTTATCTTTATGGGTAATCGGCATAGTGGAATAGCAAAGAGATCCAAAAACCCTTAATTCATCAAACTTGGGAGGTGTGTTGAATAAAATCTCATATGGAGACTTTCAATGAAGTATAGGAGCAGGCATTTTGTTGATGAGATAGGTAGCGGCTAATATGGAATCGCCCCAGAACTTTAGAGGAAGATATATGACCTAGCCTCGCATGTGCTAACTGTACATTACACCTGCTCATACCAGAGTTCGATATACTAGTATTACACTGATTATTTAAAAAACTGACAGTAGCATTATCCACACGATCAACTGAAAGCAGATAGAGTCCTCAAATCTTCCTCGCAGACCCTCTAATGACCTTACTTGAAAGGTCCTGGAAAAGGCATAAATCCTTAGAAAAATGTACTTGAAGATGAGAATGTTGTAAGAGACGACTTACAGACAATAAATTCTGTTTGAACTCGTCAATAATAAAGACATTCTGCAAGATTATGTGATCATTTAGCCTTATTTTTCCTGCCTTATAAGCATTTTTGACTGAACCATCGGGTAGACCTACTTTAATAGGTCTCTTCAAGGTAGAAATATCATGTAATATATCGGCATATGGCGTCGTATGATCTGACTCTCTTGTGTCTACTATCCACTGATGCATAGATGGATGTAAATGTTGATTATTTAGATATAAACAAGAAACAGTACCTGCCGACCTCATGGCATGCCCTTGATTGTCATTAAAAGATTTCAGAATCTTCTAATAGATTGTGTTGGTCATGTCATTGAGAAAACCCTGATCCATCTGCCCGACTCCAGAAGTTCCTGCAACATTGCCAGGCACATCAAACTCAAGAGGAATATCATCTCCATCTCCCTGATCAGGAAGAATGTCAACATTGTTAGCAGTCCTTCTGTAAACATTAGCTCCATTATGAAAATGCACATCAGATGGCCTTGTACCCCGACGGGAATTTGCTTTATTCTTGTTGAACTTACTCTTACTGTTGGGGTTAAAAAAACAGTATTCAAAGACGTGCCCCTTCTTGTTGCAATGTGAGCAGGTTTGCAACTTGTGGCAGTTTTGTACTTCATGTCCTTTCTTTTTGCAATGTGTGCAGAATTTCTCCTCATAATCCAATCTAGGTTTCTTTCCGCCTCCTGAATTAACAGCATATGCAGTGGTTTCGGCCAAGATATCCACTGCATCGCTTATTTGCTTCTGTTTTTCCACCTTTGGCAGGAGAGAAAAGGCCTTGTTGAGTGGTGGTAAAGGTTCCATAGTGAGAACATTAGTCTTTACTCCTTCAAAACTGGTGTTCAAACCCATCAGAAATTGTATGAGTTTGGTTCCTGACTCCCTTTCTAGGGTTCTCTTAAGCAATTTAAATGAACAAGAGTCCATAGCTCCACAAGTACATAATGGCATGGGATCGAGACTGTCAAGGGTCTCCCATGTCCTTTTGAGTCTGCTGTAATAATCCACCAGAGGTGCATTGGACTGAGTAGTATCGCTCAGTTCCTTTTTTAATTGATAAATTTCAACATTGTTAACTTGCCCATACCTCTCTATCAGTTCCTCCCACAAATCTTTAGCACTACGAGCATACTCAACGATCTCACGAATCTCTCTAACAAGGGAGTTTAGAATCCATTTTACTACCATGTAATCGCATCGGATCCACTGATGATATTTTTTATCCTCTTTACTAGGTTGCTTACAAGAACCATCAACAAAACCATCCTTATTTTTGGCTATTAAGGCAACATAAGCATCACGCTTCCAAGATATGAAACCAGTTCCATTAAATTGAGTTGAAACTAGCTGAAGCATAGGTTGATCAGATGAGGACAAATAAAGCGGATCATCAAAAACCGAGTAATTGTTCGCAGGAGAAGAGTTCTCAAATTCAGAATTTGTCATGATTAAAGCGAAGAACAGATAATCGAAGAGCAAGTAATTCCGTTAAATCAATCGTACTTAACACAAAAAATTGATTCAGAAATCAAACGAACTACGTTCAATCAAACACTGAATTGAATTCAGGAAGCAAAGAAATGTTCGAATTAAGTTGATTCAAGCAAAAAACAGAGAAGCGAAGAATCACTCGAAGATGCGAAACAATGGAGAAATCGAATGCGGAAGAAATGGTGAAGATTATACCACACTGATAATAGCAGACGAATGGAATAACCTCCACAAGAAATTGCAGATCAATCAACCTACTCTGATACCATGAAGAACACAACGAACCTCCATTGTTGCACCTTGAGGAAGAAGAAAGCAGAAACGCAGGGGTAAATAGAATGATGTTTTTATGTATTATGATATAGATAAATTACAGCCTAGTATCCTTTATATACAAGCTTAATCCTATACATGTGGTGGTGAGTATGACACGTCATCTGTTTAGTACCTACTTATGTAACAATTTTCAATAACCGACTAGCAACCTCCTTTCAATAACCGACTAGCAACCTCCTTTCCATATCTTCATAAATAATACACACTCATATATTGATCAAATGGGAAGATAAAAGAAAATCGGATTAAGTATATTAATTAATAAGGGATAACTGGTGTAATATAAATAAAGTAATGAGAGTAGGATGATAATGTTACGTGAAAAAAAAAGAATTTACTAAATGTAAATATGGAAAAAGAAACTCAACTCAATAAAAGAAGAGTGAAAATACTCAAACTCAAAGGGAGTACAATTTAAAGACGAATATGTAGCATGTGTGAGTGACCAACTTTACTTTTAAAATAAATGTACGTGTGAATTGTGAGAAGTACCTTAGACCATCCCCAAGCAAGGTCATGACCTTTGCTTGGATCACCATAATTGCAATTAAGAAAAAAATTAACATGACCTCTGGAGGGAATATGTCAATTTGTGACCTCTTTTGATATTCATGAGTCATGACCCAAATGGTGACTTTCTAGGTGACATCCTTTCATTGGTTGTGCACAATTAAAAGTATAACTCAAAATAAACAAAGAAAACTAAATGGAAATTATACACTAAATCAAGACTAGAAAAAATATGAGCATATAAAAAATGGCTATATTTTTTTTATTGTTGGTTAAATGAACACAATTTTAATATATTTTGACTCAAGATTTTTTCTTCTTCTCAAATACGAGTACTTTGTTATATTCATTACATTTTTATACTCTCTCCACTTCTTTTATATATCTTCCACATTAGTTTTAGGAGGAAAATTAAGAAGGGTGAAATATGTGGATAAAAAAGAAAGTGGAAAAAGAAAGTGGGGTCACAAATAAAAAAACCACAAAAGATTATTAAAAAAGAAAATGGAAGATAATTAAGAAGTTACCGAAATATGAAATGTGAAAAATTATAAAGAAGTGGAGGAAGTACAAGTGTACAAAATAAAGTCTATATAAAAAAATAAAGATCAATACTTGGTTTTTTTTCCATGCATTCAAATTTTATGTATTTTTTAATTTAAATAATTATTTTTAAAAAAATATTCATATCCGAATTAAAAATTAAAACACTTATCGTATTATTATTATTATTATTATTATTATTATTATTATTATTTTACTACTCCGTAATATGTTTACAAAATGACAAATATAATCAATATATATATATAAAGGAGGAAGTTTTCGAGGGATATGATTGGTCCGTTGCATCTAAACTTAATTTTGGAAAGCATCTTCAATAATAAAAAAATCAAGTAGTGAATCTTTTAATTATTATAATAATATATTTAATCTATCATATTAATGTGAAGTTTTGTAATTTTCATCTTAAAACCTTTAAATTTTGTTTAACAAAAAATTATCGTAAAAAAAATTATAAAAATGATATAATTGGAATCTAGGTAGAAAATGCTTTCATTTGAGTATAAATTTCATATAATTTGTTTCATATTATTTGCTCAAAAAATTGATGAATCTATTACATATAAAAATAACAAGGTTATCCCACATCGACAAATTATAATAAGCTGATGAAATTTCATATTATAAATAAGAGTAATCATCTATGCTTAGATATCCACCAAAAATCTTTTGAGTCTTGAAAAACTCTTAAGATTAAGATTATAAACTTTAACCAATTATTTCACATTGAAAAATTATGATGAGGCTATGAAGTTTTATACTATAAACAAGAGTAATCATTATTTTTAAATATCGACAATTTTTTTTTTTGAGTTTTAAAAAAACTATTAATAAGACCACAAACTTAAAATTGAAAAAATTAAAATAAGACGATGATTCTATATAATAAATCATAATAAAGAGTAATCATTCGTCCTCAAATATCAATAAAAAAACTTTTTAATCTTAAAAAAAGCTCTTAGTAAGATGGTACCCAATTTTTTTTGGATATGCTATAAAAAAACTATATATAATAAGATGTCACTAAAAAAATTCAGAAGACTATAAACTTATGTAAAATTTATCCCACATTGAAAGATTATATTAAGGGATTTTATACATGGAATCCCCATGTTTTTAGTTTTTCTATATGGTACCTCCCCACTTTTATAATCACACATGGTCCTCCTCACTTTTAGTGTATTATGTCCTCTATAAAAGTGCAAGGATATCATATAAAAAAGCTAAAAACATATAAACACCATGTAGAAAATCCCTTATAATAAAGTGGTGAAATTAAACCTAAGTATATTATCCCACATCGAAAATTTCTATTATAAATAAGAGTAGTCATTCGTCAAATTATGATATGATGAAATTCTATATTATAAACAAGATTTCATATTATTTTCTCGAAAAAAAAGTGATGAATCTATTATGCACTCCATAAAAGTAAGTAAAATTATCTCACCTCGAACAATTATAATAAGGTGATATAAACAATATATATTTAATATAAAAGAGACTTTTTCAAAGAATTTTAAGATTATAATGTTGAGGTGATGAAATTCTATATCACAAATAAAAGACATCTTTCATTTTTAGATATCAACCAAAAAAAATTTAGTCTTATAAGTTCATATAGTTATAAATTTAAATAAAATTATCCCACATCGAGAAATTATAATAAGGTGATGACATTCTACTATATAAATAAAAGTAATCGTTCATTTATAGATATCAACGAGAAATCTTTTGAATCTTAAAAAACACTCTTAAGACTATAATTAAATTCAAGTAAAATTATCCCACATCGAAAAATTATAAATTTTCATCTACAAATCTTTAAATTTCATTTAACAAAATGTTATCGTAAATAAAATTACAAAAATGAATTAATTAGATTCATGGTAAAAAAATGCTTTCATTAGAGTATAAATTTCATATTATATGTTTCATATTATTTGCTCGAAAAAGTGATGAATTTATTACATATAAAGATATTAAAGTTATTCCACACCGACAAATTATAATAAGGTGATTAAGTTCTATATTATAAATAATAGTAATCACACATCGACAAATTATAATAAGGTGATGAAATTATATATTATAAATAATACTCCAGTAATCATCCGTCCTTGGATGTCCACCATAATTATCTCACATCGAAAAATAATTATGGGATTATAAAAACTTTTGAGTCTTAAAAAAACTCTTTTATTATTATAATTATCATAATGTTGTCTCACATCATTTGTCCTTGGATATCAACTAAAAAAATTGAGTCTTAAAAATTGAGTCCGTAAGCTGATAGAAAAGAGCGCAATCATTTGTGTTTAGATACGGAGTATTAACCAAAAATCTGAGTTATTCTAATTTTTTTTTAAGATTATAAACCTAAGTAGAATTATCACATATCGAAAAATTATGAAAAGGTGATGAAATTCTATATCACAAATAATGAGAGGACATCATTCGTTTTTAGATATTAACAAAAAAAAATTATCTTATAAAAGCAACTATAAATTTAAGTAAAATTATCCCACATCGAGAAATTATAATAAGGTGATAAAATTCTACTATATAAATATGGAGTAAAAGCAATCATTCATCTTTAGATATCAATGAGAAATACTTTGAGTCCTAAAAGAACTTTTTAAGAATATAAACTTAAATAAAATTACCGCATATCGAAAAATTAAGATAAAGTGATGACATTCTACAACATCAATATTATATTCCTGTGAGGGTATAAACTGAAGTAAAAATTATCCCAAGCTTCGATATTACAAAAAAGTGATGAAATTTTATTACTCACTCCGTCTCTAAAAGATTGTCCCATTTCTCTATTATATGTGAGAAGTATTTTAATGAAACGAGACAATCTTAGTGGGACGAGGTAATATATAATAAAAGTAATCATCGTCTTTAGATATCAAACAGAAATCTCTTGAGTTCTAAAAGAATTCTTAAAATTATAAATTTAAGTGAAATTATCACAAAATGTAAAATTATGATGAGATATCATAAATAAGAGAAATAATTTGTTTTAGATAATCATTTGTCCTAAAGTAAAAATTTTAACATCGATTTTTTTTTTACAAAGTCATGAATTTCATAGATATAAATCAAACATCTTTTAAATTTTAGAAAGGTTCTTAAAACTATAAACATGTGTGAAATTCTACATCATCAGTAAGAGAAATTATTTGTTTTTAGATATTAATAAAAAAAAATCTCTTGAGTCTTATAATAGCTCTTAAGGCTATAGATTGAATTAAAATTATCCCACATCGAAAAATAATTGCATTAAGGTGATGAAATTCTATTATATAAATAAAAGTAATCATCGTCTTTAGGTATCAATCAAAAATCTTTTGAGTCCTAAAAAGAGTTCTTAAAATCATAAATTTAAGTTGAATTATCCCACATCGAATAATTATGATGAGCTGACTTAGAAAAATCTTTCAGTCTTGTAACAACTCTTAAAACTATAAATTGAAGTAAAATTATACCACATCTAGAAATTATAATAAGACGATATAATTCTATTATATAAATAAAAACCTGTCAATCAATAGTTCCACAAATTTATGCAATCGTCTAACCTGGTGTCATTACCATTTGCACTAAAAATAGGCCCGTGCATCGCACGGGCTTTCCAACTAGTTGATTTATAAATTGTTGATAGTAATAAAAAAACACTTTCGGTTCTTGTCATCGGCAATTTACTTAAAATCGTCGGCAATATTAGTGAATGTACCTTTGTCTCAACAAACAGAGCCTTGGCGTAGCCGTTCAAGTTCTACGGCTGTACCTGAGCGAAGACATCGAAGTTCTACGAATGTACTTGGGCGTAGCCGTAAAAGTTAAACGGTTGTACCTAGGTGTAGCCGTAGAAGTTGCACGACTGTACCTGGACATAGCCGTAGAAGTTCCACTGTTGTACCTGGGCGTAGCCGTTGAACTTCTGCGGCTGTACCAAGGTACAGTCACTAATATTTAACGTTTGACTTTCTTTTTCCGCGATAATCAACGAGACTAATTACATTCACGTACATAACAAGATAAATTAAAACTAACCTCGTCAACGACGTCGTCTTCCGAATTGTTTTTGGTATACTACAAATTTAAATCAAAAGGGAAAATTGTTTTCCACGTTCAACATTCCGAACAATTGTCAACGATAATGAAAAATTTGAAATATAAACGTTTCGATGTTGTTTCGAGGGTGATTACGTTAAATTCAAATAAAGTAGTGTTGTTTTCGTAATTTGTAATTTACTTAGTTATATAGTACTCGTACTTAGTTAATTTAATTAGTAATTAAACCAGGGGCGATTCGATCATTTACTATCAAATTTGCCAACGATGATGAGTAGTCTCCGACCTTTTCTAGATGGAAGGATCAGGGCCGGCCCATTGGGGGCTCAATTAGGTTCTTGGAACCGGGGCCCAAACAGATTAAGAGCCTCAATATATACTCCCTCCGTCCCAATGAATTGTTTGTCTTTCTATTTTAGGAATGTTTTTTATATGCAATTTGATCATTCTCATGAGTTTTGCTCTGCATGTCACTTCCTCATTGATTCCCTTAACCTTGGTGCCAAAAGGAAAGACAAACAATTCATTGGAACGGAGGGAGTATATTGTTAATACAAAATTAACATGGAGTGGTGTATTACTGTAGTGGTCTAGGTGGTTAAATTTGTTTTAGAGGTTGTGTGTTTGAGTCCCATTTTGCTCATTTTTTGATAAAATTTTTTTAGTTCTATTGTACAAGGGCCTCAATATTATTGTTAACATGGTCTCAAAATTTCATGGACCGGCCCTAGGAAGGATGTAATTTGGTCTGGATAAATAAGGTGTAATTAAGAATAAAAATGGATGGTAACCCGATTAAGTTAATCCTTATTTGGGGATGGTCTTACTAATTTGGTGTTTTTTAATCTGATATTCTGATGTTTATCACCTCTGTAGTTTGCACAACTTCCACCACTGTCATTTTATAGTTTTACACCCACAAACGAGTAAAAGGTACGACCTTCCCTGCATATTGACACCGACATGTATGGCAACTGGCAAATGATAACGGACCAAAACGCTGTTTATTATGCTCCAACCTCGACTTACGTGCTTTTTACAGTTTCGTGAAAATGTCAGTTTAACGATTTCACTCTTTAAACTAATACATGATCTTATAATATTCGGTTTTGAAAACTGACCAGCATCAGGTTCTATGGTGTAGTGGTTAGCACTCTGGACTTTGAATCCAGCGACCTGGGTTCGACTCCCGGTAGGACCTTTTTCTACACAAATAATTGCTTTTTTATTTTTGAAGCTTAAATATCTCACATAGTCACGTTAAAGCGTTACAAAACCCTTCTTCTTTTTTTAATGAGGAACCGCAGTCGTTATGTTTGGTGTGCTTTGGATAAAACGAGATCAGGTGTTGAGCAGGAAATTCTCCATTTTTGGTTAGCGGAGTATCATTCAGTTTTCCCCATTGATAGTACATTTTAAACAGAGTTGAATTAAGTGAAACGAAAGTGTGAGAGTTTATAAGAACAGTGGGATGATGAGACGTGACTGTGACTGGAGGTAAGGTACCAAAACTGGAAATGTCAGACATAGAGCTATTTAATTCCATTGCATTTCCCCTTTCCCTTTCCCTGCTATCTTACCCTTTCTAGCTATTTTTATACGTTACCCCGTCCTCTGCATCTGTTCTTTTGTTTTCACTGAATCCTACTTTCTCTTCGATTTTGGTTTAAGATTGGAGACATTAATTCCACACATCTGCACTACGTATGTGTATGCATGTGACGACAAGACACTCAAGACTCAGAGTTGGCAAATCACCAAAGCAAATACGGAAATGGGGTCGAGTTTGGGTTAGGTCGATGAGGCTCCATCGGCTGTTGACATCCTTTGGGGTTTGTCACACATTTCGAGTTGGTCGTGTCGGGCAATTTCACATCTTTGGTCGATTTATTAACTGTATACTCCGTATATCCATTAGCAATATGTATTTATTTCGACTTATTCAAAGTGACATTGGCAAGGTGTCATGGCCTCAGATTGTTCCGTTTTCCCTTTAATTTTCCCATTATAGGTGTTTAGCTTTCTGTTTTTCGTTAATTTTCTTTGTTTTATCTGCTGGTTTGTCTTGGTTTGTATTTTTGTAACTTTGTAAGTCGCTTCGGTTTATCAAATTTTTTTAGCAATATGTATCTTATTACAATTGTTCGGTTAATTTATTTTGTGATATTTGTTACGAGTTTTTTATGTCGGAAATCACCATTTATTTTGTGTGTTTTGTGAGCAACTATTTTTTATTTTATTTTTGGCATTTAACTACTTTTTATTTTCATTTTTTGTTAAACTACCTAAATCTAATTTCCGGTGGCCCGAAGTCAACTTTCCGATGTTGACTAACTTGAAGTTTTTTGTTTTGTGGAAAATTACCTTTTTTTTGTGGGCAACTACCTCATTTTTAAACAAACTTGTAATGCAAACATTAAAATTTCACATAAATAATCATATCAAATTAGTAGTAAAGTACATCTAAGGATATTTTGTTTTTCCATTAATTTAAACCTTACTTTAATGTTTTTTAAAAACAAAATAATATCTCCTATTAAGCTCTTAATCATTCATTCATGTTATTAATCACAATTGATCATAACACTTTTTGATTAATTATCTACCTTGTTAAAATAATAGGCTATCTACAAAAATTTACGTGTATCTGCAAATGTTTAGAAATTGGAAATATGTAATTATCTTAGTAAAATATCTCTCTACGCTATAGAAGTATTAGAATAGCAAAATGGATGAAAGACTTGTAATGTCGGTGTATGTGCTCTAACTTGTAAAGCATATATACGCATATTTATCTCACAATACACTCTGTATTGTCAATTGCAAAATAGGTATGGCTTTGCCTCATTCCCACTAAATATCCTTCATTTCATAAAGGTTCATAGATAATTGATTTTCTATCCATTTCAGTTGTCTTATTTGTAGCACTGTTGAGAAGATGAATTCATTTTTTGGAATTAAGAGATATTGGTAAAATGGTAACAGTGATTTACGACAATGTTAGTCTGAAATGTTTATGCTTTATTGAATTTTTGCAAGTTTTGTTTGAAAAAAAAGGATGCCGGCCACAAAAATAAAATAAAATAAAGGTTAGTTTCTAAAAAAATAAAAAGTTTCAGATTTAGTCAACGTTGGAAAGTTGACTTTGGGTCACCGAAAACTGAATTTAGTTAGTTATTAACAAAATTTAAGAATAAAAGGTAGTTGAATGTCAAAAATAAAATAAAAGATACTTACTCACAAAACACCTAAAATAAAAGGCAGTTTCTGTAAAAAAAAAAAAAATAATAAAAAAAATAAAAAAAATCACTTGGTACCTTACTACAAAAATCAAAATCAATTTGGGTTCTTTCTAGAAACTCATCAATTTGGGTTAGCAAAACGGGAAACTGGGAAAGTAGTGATTGAACCTTCTACTTTACTCAATTGTGAAATTAAATCTCTTGACTTTTGATTGGGGCATTAGACCCCTTAATTTTGTCCATACGTGAAATTAAATATTTTTTATTTATTTTTCAATTAATTGCTCAACTTCTCATACTAGAATACGAATACGTACATTACGCGATAAAATATTTTATCAAATTACTTGGGATATACGAATACGTACATCACGAATATGAATAATATTTTTTTTTACTACTTTGTACTTGGGAATATGTATTTCTATATGTATATGTATTATATTGGTATATTTTTGGATAAAATATTTATTAATAGTAATGAGATATTGACATGAAATTGACGAGAGATTGAGTAATTGATCGGAAAAAATAAAAAAGGGTTTAATTTTACATATTGGCAAAGTTAGGGATCTAATTGCTGCAATCAATAGTTAAGAGTTTGATTTCACAATTGAACAAAGTAAAGGATTTAATTAGTACTTATCAAAATAATTGTAGAAGTGTATATACCTACTCCATGTAATGTTTGCATTCAAGCAAGGGAAGAAATACAATAAAACGTCTTTCGTCATTTTCTTTGTGATTCAATAAAAACTTCATGGCATTAGACCCAGAATTTTGTTCCTAATTCTCTGTTTTTACCTTATTTATTTATTTATTTATTTTGGTGGCTTACTCTCGACATTGAAGAGGCTTGTTGTAATACGCCGTATGTAGTTTGAATTCCGAATCAGTTTTGGAAATCTAATGCATGCTTCGTAAGCGACCCGATTCGACCAAACCGATTTTACATTTTTATGAAATTTCATGACTAATCAACTCAATTATGTTTCCGCCTTGCTAATCAACTCATCAGAAATGCCTTTCACAAATTATTCCTTAATTACACAACTTAAGCTAAGCATTGAAAATTGGTTATAACCAACCAAGATCAGAAACTGAAAAATAAGCAGGGCAGCCGCAGCAACACTAAGACAAAGCAAAGAACGGGATGAGAGACGAGATCCTCCTGACGAAAGAGCATCGGAGTCTCACTTGTACTCGAGAATCATATTGTTTTCGGGAGCCAAGCCAACACAAGCCCTCATAATGTTCTCCAACATTGCCCTCTGCTTGGAGAGTGCATTCACCACTGGAGTCCCTGGTGGAACCTGTCATTTTCCCAACAATAATAATAATATAAACCCCCAAGTTAATACCCTACTTGATAATTACATACACTAAACACATAAAAAAACACCAAACCAAATCAACTAATTATTTATACCAATCTATGGCATTATTGCCATCTCAGTGTGTTACTACTAAAGTTGCCACTTGAGTATTGAACATGTCTCTATATGTTTTAACTTTCATGTACTTGTCTCATTCATGTTTTCTGTGGTCTAGCTTTTTCGGGTGGGATTCGAGCCCACACGATTTTTGGATGATAGGAGTACCAGTAACTGTCAAACTGAAACAATGGGGACAAACAGTCTCCTATCATCCTTACAAAGAATATCATCATCCAAGTCGGCCGACCTTAAAGCATCACCTCTATGTTAGTAACAATGGGAAGTCTCCCACCACAATAAAGACGAGTACTCGATTTTGCCCTTTTAATTGATCAAAAGACTTAAGATTTACGAGTACAAGATGGAAAGTCTTACAAGAGGGGCTTTGGTGAGGTAACTGAGAATGGTAGAAACCGGATGGAAAGAATGGAACTTGTCCTGCACAATTTACACCCACAAAAACATGAGACAGACTTCATTTTGATCACACCTGAACTAAAGGGCCGAGTAGAAAGATAAGAATGTGAATGACGGATTAGTGATTAGTGATTACCTCGTGTTCAGACTTAAGCTGGATGCGAGTGCTAAGCTCAGCGAGGAGGACTAAATCGAGGATGATGGGAGCCGCCAACAGTGAGTCCTCGCATGTGTTGTGCATCACTATGGTGTTCTGTCCACCCATGAATATCTCAGATGTGTACTCATCCATGGCTCTCTTGCTATCACCCACATAAGGCACGTACTACATCAAAAACCAGCTGTTAGTTTCTACCATCGTGAAGAAAAGGGTCGATCATATCCCATGTGTTAAGGAAATATGAATACCTTAATGACGACAACATGATCAGGGTGTTCACCAGGCTCAAAGAGGATGCCATTGCTCGCAACCATGTCATCGACGACATTACTCTTAGAGATCTCCTTAGACCTGAACGTCTGAGGTGCTGATAGGTTCATGCCGTCATTGTTACCCAAGTGGTTGTAGCTCACTATTGATGTTGGCTACAAATTTCACATTTCAATTAGAATGTTATAGATGTGTAAGATTAACACAAACTTTCACAAATTAAGCTATGTTTATAAGTTACCTTAATACCGGCCCCAACAAGGAAGTCGACCAGCACGGATTTGATCTTGGTTTGTCCACTCTTGAAGTCATCACCCCCAATCAAACTATTGTTCTTAATGGCAAGGTCAATTAGGCCAGGAACAAAAGTATTCTGAGGACTTCCATTGATGAAAGGAACACTCTCAAGAATGCAAGCCAATGCATACAATGTCGATGGAGAAATCTCGGACTCATCCCTGTCTACAGCTGCCAACAAGTTTTCTATGGTGTCATTCAGACCCACCACCACATTGCTATACCTCTCCGTGTTACCGGTCCACAACACCACCACTTTCTCCACCTTGTTCTTCTCCTTGAACTCCCTTCATTTTCAATATCATCCCGCAACATCAGTTTTACATTCTAATTAGTATGTATGTACTTCATCCCAATGGATAGAAAATGAGGTCGATAATTGAATAATACCTGATATCCTTGATTACTTGATCAACTTGTTCCTTTTTGGTGCCCTTAATGACATGATTGGCACGAGAATCCTGGTTAGCCGCGATGAAATCAGGGTCATAGATACCAGGCAGGGGAACCATAGTCTCCATGTAAGGCCTCAACTGCTTCTGCAGATCAATGTCCAAGACTCTAGCCCGGGTCATTGCGTCTGCTAAGTTCATGTTGTTTATGTCCCATCCCCCAAACACTATGTCATCAGGGCTAACCTGTTTCATTTTAACTATATTATATCATGTAATGCAACTTCAATGGAGCCAAAGTCCAACGAATTACGATCATAAGGAAATCTAAAGACATAAAAGAAGAGTGTACCATAGGAAGGAGGCTCTTAAAAGGAGCATAGATTTCTTCACCATTGAAAGAACCGACCCGAATGGAGGAAGCCTGAGTAAGGGATCCAAAATAGTTGGCCTGCTGAATCTTGTCCTTGGTCGCCCATGATATTCCCCTGCACCCATTTAACATCAACATCAACATCAACATCAACATGGCCATATCAAATTATTCAACCATTTTGATTTCAACAACTCAAATCACCGTACTTAACATAATCAAGAAAATAATGAAGAAACGTACTCGCGATTGGCAATGACGCCACCGGTTAGGGTACATCCGTTGTTGCCACCCCATCCTACTAGCATCACCCTGCGTACATCATACTAATATCACACATTCTTGCTGTTGTCGTCAAAAACTTCTTGACCGGTCAAATAAAGTACGCAAAATATCATTTACTATTCCGTAAATAGTGATACTTTGACACTGTAAGTCTGTAACGAATATACCAGAATACCTCTGGTTCACACATTCATATAGGTGAAATCATGTTTAGGGCTCGCTTGGGATAGGGTTAATTATTAAAGGGGTAATAAAACAAAAATGAACTAGAAATGGATGAACTTGTTGCTTGATTGTAACATTTTATAGTGTAAAAGAGATACGAGGGGGGAATAATTACCCCATTGGGTCGAAAGAGATTGGTATGCCACGCAGAATTTAGTCATTTACGTTCAATTATCTTCATCAGCCCAAATTAAATTATAGAGTTCCGTAAAGGAACGAGTATATATGGTATACGAAAAAGGAGAATAGGAAATACCCGAGTTTGGGGACATGGGTTTGGGTGCGGAACTCATATTTGACGGACTTGGGCTTGACTGTCCACTGGTAACCCGAACCCTTGCGGTTCTCGTGAACCAACTCGGTGGTCTGGTAGTTATAAACAGAGTGAATTTCATCATCTGTGTATTCTACGTTGGGGCTCTCCACCTTGAAGTTTTCTATGAACATTTTGTTTTTGTTTGTTTGTTTTGTCACCGGAAAAATTGGATCTTGAAAGAGTTTGTATAAGAAAACAAGAAAATGGAAAGCGTCAAGTTGCTATTCCGTTACATACACTTTCACACGTTTCTCTTTGAACGAACGAACAAACACTTGAGAGTTGAGAGCTTAAATGACTTGCCTCTTCTTCTGTTATTTATAGACTAACCCCTTCTACTTTTAGGGGCCTCCATTCTGAATGGGTCAGTTTGGATCCACTCATTTTTGGGCTCACTTAATTTATTTGGGTTATAGTACTATTTGTCGCCACTCATGATTAAATTTGGGTCGCTTTTGATCAAATTTAATTACGAGTATTTAAAATTAGTTTAAAACTCGTGCATATATGCACGATATATATAAGGATTTATTCTATATTGTATTATTTAAATATTTTCGATTTAAGTTTTATTATCTTTATCATCTCCTAATTAAATTTAGAAAATAATTTGAAATCGTAAAACGATTGATTAAAGACAATCAACATATAATTAATGGAAATATTACTCTTATCTTTTTTATCATATGTTATCATCACGATTCGAGTCACTCAATTTAGGACACCATGTATAAGAAGATTTCCTTACATGTAATCTATTTAGTTTAATCTTTTCCTTAATTTAAGTAATTTTTCATAGTGGAGGTTGAAGTTACTTAGGGGACGTTTGGTTGGTGAAGGGGTAAGGGATTGAAATCAACAAAGGGAATAGGAAGGAAAGGAAAAGGTTACCCTTTGATGTTGTTGGTTGTTTGTTTACGAAATGTAAGGGAATGAGAAATAAATCAATTTCCGACGTCTCACTTTTTACCAATTAAAAAGCTAACTTTTTCTTATTCATATTATTCATGTTGAGTATTCATAATATTATTATATTAATCAAATACTTGTTGAAAATAAAAAAGTTAATATATATATATATACAAGTTTACGAAGTACTCCGTATAATATTATGAAGTGTTTATGAACATTTTATTACTAAATGATATAAAAATAATAATTCATATAACTTTTTTTGAATTAATTTTTCAAACATGTTAAATAATAGCTTTTTAATTATTATTTCAAATATAATATATTAATGGTTCAGGTCTCAATCCAAAATTAGTAGGTTATTTCAGGTTCGGGTCACACGGGTCGCATGTCAAATATTTTAAGTCTCTAAAATAACTAGGTCGAGTTTACGATCGGGTCAAAATTTATTAGGTCTAGTATCTAACGGTGAGGAATTGAGGATGGTGATAGTGAGGTAATGAGGAATGGAAATCTAAACCCTGGGAGGGGTGGGGTAATGAAGATGGAGGAGTTTGGGGTTTTGGAGAGGAATGAAAGGGGAGAAAGGGAATGAAAAAATGGTAAAACAAACGACAACAAAGGGAATGAAACAAGTTGATTCCCTTTCCCTTTCCTGTAGACCCCAAACCAAACGGCCCCTTAGAGATTTACAATGGGTCTCAAGATTTACACTTTTTATTTACGGAGTATTATTTAGGTGACCCATTATCTAGTAGTGGTAACATTAGGCGGAAAAATGGATGAAGGAGGGGATGACATGTCAACATATTTCTCGTTCTTCCTATTCTATTTAGTGTATAGGGGACTATTAGTCTATTAGAGGTCGTTTGGTTGTCCTCTTAAATCATGGGAAGTAGAACTTTCCATGAATAGATAAATTGAGATACGGTTTGGTTGTCTACTTTTCGGAAATTGTCACTTCTCAGGAATTGCCACTTCCTCCGTAATGGGGAAGTTACTCACCAAACCCCCCTTAGTGTATAGAACATCCCGCATGAAATTATTTCTCACCTGGCAACCAAACAATATTTTTGTAATTCCCATGAAATACAAAGTCACGTGAATTTAAGTTCCCGGTAACTCAATCTTCCCATGGTGAACCAAACGAGCCTTAGTATTTAGCCATATAGGGGATGACAAATTCTTGTTGTAACGGGAATATCCGTCACAAACGTGTGATAGGTCAAAAAAATAAAACTTGGGTAAATAAAGACAAACTCATGGAGTCATGTGCTATTGTGCTACTTCCGAATCTTGTCTATTCTAATCAAGTGATATTATTTGATCTCTTTATCGGCTATTCTCTTGAACATGGATCGGCTGCCTCTTGAATTAGGTCGGCTGTCCTCTTGAAGAATTGGGTCGGCTGAGGCTTGATGGTTCGGCTGTAAATTAGCCAAGTCGGCTGTGTGAAGGCTGAATTGAAACTTTGGGCTGATTTGCCTAGCTGATGTTGGCCGAATTCATCCTTCATTCTTCAACAACTGATTCGGCCCATCAGCTTGCTTGCAATCCATTTGGGTTGATTAGCTTAAATTCCAAGTTTATGAGCTTTTCTTCGAGTATGTCATTGATAACTTTCATCCTTCGTTTATCACTAAGTCTCGTGCAATTCGGCTTAGAGTTCACTTCTTATTTGACTTTGTCGTATTTTGAGCTCTTTTGATTACTCTGTCTAAAATATCTGCAAAATATGAGACGGATATCCGAGTAACACAAATGAGAGAAAATAGCGTGAACCAACTCCTAAAATAGTAAAATGACACTTAAATGCGTGTAAAGAAGTGAAAAATCATATAAGAACGACACGCATCATTAATATGGTGCTAAGCGGAAATGAAAAAATAGGCTAATTTACCCCTCCCCCTATGTAACGTATTACACTACTCATTTACTCCTCTACCGGTAATTGTTTCTCCTCACACTCTTTTTACACCATAAAAATGATAAAATATCACTACAAACCATCAATCTCTTTGATTTACATTTTAATCTACTCCGTGATAATTTAGCTCCATCCCAAGGAAACCCTAATTAGGAACACTTAATATCTCTACTCGCATTTTTACGTTTCATCTTAATCTAGTAGAGTACTAGTAAAACATCCAATTTAGCAGCCCCATTAATATCTTAAATTCCTAATCGTCGGTTGATGGTTCCTTTGAGGCCGCGTTCCTAAAAGAAGTGGCTGTGGGCGTTCATATAAGAAATGATCAGAGAGTTGAGTTGACCAATGACCATTGGTTGTATAATTCTATCGCCGATTGAATTCACTTGTTAAATCCCATTTTATTAACGGGTTTGGACAATACAAATAGTCAAAGAGTTGAATACCGAGTATTTTACATTGGAAAAAAATGGCTTAGGTAAGGCCCTCGTATTTAATACTCCATGCTAGTCCAAGTATTTCTCTCACTTTTTTTTTTAGCTTAGTTGATTTTCTTCTCACTTTCTTTTTTTTGGATATAATTATAATCATTATTTATTTTTTTCCTCCCCACCTAAACTCAATGCCTTTTCACTTTATTCACAACCTTTTACACTTCATACCCAACTTTCTATTCTATCTCTATTACCTTAACTCCACCATTTATTATTATTTTACCTCATTGGTTTCCCCTGTAAAGTAACTCAATCCCCTAACATGGGTGATTGTCTCGTATTGCATTATATAGAAGGATTACAATATATTTACCTAACTATACATGATCTTGTGCCTATAATAGAGCCTACAATAATGGTAACAAATAACTGCAAGTTAGGCTAGAATATTGATGATATCTTTACAGAATCAGTATCTTATCTAATACGCCCCCTCAGTCGGAGCAGGAGGAGGCCGGATGCTTAGGCTGGCTCGAAACCGATTGAACAAGTGACTCGGTAGTCCTTTAGTAAATATGTCTGCGTATTGGTATTCTGTTGGGACGTGAAGGACGCGGATGTGACCTAGTTGGACCTTCTCGCGGACAAAGTGAATGTCAATCTCGATATGCTTAGTGCGTTGATGTTGGACTGGGTTCTCGGATAGATATACCGCAGAGATATTATCACAATACACCAATGTGGCGTGTCGGACTGGTACATGAAGTTCGAGCAGTAAATTTCGGAGCCAACTAGTTTCGGCGACCGCATTGGCAACTCCGCGATATTCAGCCTCGGTACTTGAGCGGGATATCGTATTTTGTCGCTTAGAGGACCATGATATCAGATTGTTTCCGAGAAATACACAATAACCCGATGTAGAGCGTCTCGTGTTAGGGCAACCTGCCCAATCTGCATCTGAGTAAGCTGTTAGAACATGAGAGCGGGATGCAGTGAGGGTGAGGCCGAGCTCGAGGGTACCTTTAATATAGCGGAGGATCCGTTTTAGGAAGTGAAGATGAGGTTCCCGAGGAGCGTGCATGAATAAACACACTTGTTGCACAGCGTAGGAAATATCGGGCCGGGTTATAGTGAGGTATTGTAGAGCTCCGGCAAGCTGGCGATAAAGGCCGAGATCAGATATGAGTGGGCCCGAAGATTCGCACAGTTTGGACGAGGTGTCGACTGGAGTGGTTGTCGGGTTGCAATTTGCCATCGAGGCGCGATCGAGAATCTCCGAGGCATATTTCGCCTGATTTAGAAACAGGGTATTGGCAGAGCGAGTCACATTGATCCCGAGAAAATGATGAAGAGAGCCAAGGTCTGTCATTGCAAATTCGGTGGACAAAGTAGAAATGATTTGCTGGAGTAATGACGGAGTCGAGCAAGTAAGGACAATATCGTCCACGTAGAGGAGAAGGTAAGCAGTGACCTGAGGAGTGCGGTAGATGAAGAGTGACGGGTCACAAATGCTGCTTTTGAACCCTTTTGAGATGATGAAGGAAGCAAAGCGGTGGTACCAGGCCCTCGGGGCCTGTTTGAGACCGTATAGTGACTTTCGGAGCCGACAAACATGTGTCGGCCGAGCCTTATCGACAAAACCCGGTGGTTGATGCATAAAAACCGTTTCGGCAAGATTTCCATGGAGAAACGCGTTTTTCACATCCAATTGATGAATCGGCCAAGACCGAGAGAGGGCAAGGCTGAGAACAGTACGTATTGTGGTGGGTTTGACCACCGGGCTAAATGCGTCATCACAATCAATTCCAACTTGTTGGGTTTTACCGTTGACGACAAGTCGAGCTTTATAACGTTGAAGGGAGCCGTCGGCGTGAAATTTGTGACGGAAAAGCCACATACATCGGATGACATTAGTGTCGGTGGGACGGGGAACAAGTTCCCAAGTATCGTTAACCTGCAAAGCACGAAATTCATCCTGCATATCTTTATTCCAATTCGGGTCGGCTAGGGCTTGGGTCGGGGATTTAGGGAGGGGGGGAGAGGTTTGATTTATGGGTGGTGGTTAAGGCGCGGGGTTTGAAAATACCATTCATGGCCCGCGTACGCATAGGGTGAGTAGGGACGATGGGGGTGAGGGATGGTGTGGCTGGGGTGCTGTTAGCAGGAGAAGGTGAGGATGTCAGGGGGGATGCAGGGGACACATTATTTGTGGTAGGTGATGGGGGGGCTGTTGGGTGATGGTGTTGTTGGTTCTGTAGTTGGAGTTTGGGTAGGTAAGGGAAGTAATGGGTCAAGGAACAGGGGGTTAATGTGGTCATAGTTCAAGATAGAATAGTCATGGGTCGGGTTATTATGGGCATATGGAAATTGGGTTTCGTCAAATGTTACATGTCGGGAAATAATGATCTTGCCGGTCGAGATTTCTAGACATCGGTAACCACGACAATGAGGGGGATAGCCGAGAAAGACACATTTTGTGGAGCGAGGAGAGAGTTTATGCGGGGCTTTGGCGGTGCGATTAGGATAACATACACAACCGAACACACGGAGATGATCAATAGTCGGTTCCTTGAGGAATAGAACAGAGGTGGGAGAACGGAAGCGGAGGATTTTTGTGGGTGTGACATTATGGAGTATGGTAGCGGTGTGGAGGGCGTCGACCCAAAATGTAGTGGGCATGGACGCGTGATGTAATAAGACGCGCATGATTTCGTTTAATCGACGAATCATGCGCTCGGATTTGCCGTTTTGAGGAGATGTTTGTGGGCAAGAGAAACGAAAGACGAGGCCGTTATTTTGGCCGAATGTGATGAGTTCAGTATTCTCAAACTCACGACCTAGATCACATTGGAAATTTTTGACCTTAATTTTGAAATGAGTGAGGACATAGTTATGAAAAGAAACAAATTTTGACGTAGCCTCGGACTTGTATCGTAGGGGATAAACCCAAACATATTGGCTAAAATTGTCGAGTAGAACTAAGTAGTATTTATAACCTGTAGTGCTTAGGACTGGTGAAGTCCAAAGATCACCATGAACAATGTCGAACGGGGCCAAAGTTGGTGTCGAAACATTAAGAAAAGGAAGCCGTCTATGATTACTAATTTGACAGGACGTACAGAGACTCGATTTATTAGAATTCGAACAAGAAATATTAAATTGACGCCTAACGATATCAAAGATGGCTGGGCTCGGATGACCAAGTCGGGCATGCCAGGAGGCAGACGTGAGTGCGGCAAGGGCGGGCTGAGGAGAGCGTGCTTGACTTGATGGGAGGACGGGGTACAGGTCGCCTGAACTATCACTCCTCAAGATCGTAGTCCCAGTCGGAATATCCTTTACAGAAAAACCAACGGGGTCAAACTCGACGGACACATTATTTTCCTTAGTAAATTGACGGACAGATATTAGGTTTTTAATAATGGTCGGGGCATAGAGGACATTACGGAGGTGAAGGGTACGGTCATTTGATGGGATTTGGGAAGACCCGGAGCCCTGAATTGGAAGACTATTGCCGTTGCCGACATAAACAGAATGAACAGTGCTTTGATTAAACGGAGCAGTTAACGTACCTGAGTCAGAGGTTAGATGGGTGGATGCGCCAGTGTCCATATACCACTGAGTGTCCGGTGGGCCCTGGATAGACATGGCATTGAAGGCACTGTTGAGATCAGTAGATTGGAGAGGATCAATTTCTGTGAGGTGAGCTTGAATTGCCTGATGACGGGAAGAAGAGGGACGAGTCTGCACAGGGGCAGATGCTCGTGGCTGATAACACTGAGTGTACGGGCTGCTCCAACCCGGCTGACTTGGGTAGGGGCAGGGTGGAGGCGTCCACTGATTGTACCATTGTGGTGGTTGGGGAGGTGGACCCCACTGAGACGGTGTTGTAGGCGCCAGACGATGGTCCGGGTTGCGGGGGTTGCGGTCGTTTCTGGACCGACGGTTTCCTCGAGGAGGACGAGAAGCAGGGGCGCTCGAGAGCGCGGCTGGTGCAGGTGGCGTGATGGCCGGGACTGTAAGGGCGGTTGGGGCGTCGTCCTCCGTGGAGGCGGCCTGACGGTGACGCTCAAGTTCTAACATGCTTCGAGCCGTTTCAAACGTCGGGAGCGTTTGATTGATATAAGAAGCGACCGTATTATATTCTTTTGGCAATCCACGAACAAGTTGGAGGACAAGGCGGCGGTCCGTGACCGCAGCGTCTACTTCCTTTAGTTGGCCAGCGAGGTCGCTAAGTCGCTGGCACTAGGCATCGAGTGATGCCATGGACCCGAGTTTGAGATTAAAAAACTCGTGTTCTAAGGTTGCAGCGCGGGCCCCTTTGTTGTTTTGAAAAATTTCTTTAACTCGGAGCCATGCTTCTCGAGCAGTAGAACCCTCTTTCATGACGCGGGGTAAAAGTTCATCGATTACGGTTCCGTAGATCCACTGAATCACGATGGAGTCGATCTCGGTCCATGCTGCAAGCTCGACATCGTCGGTCGGTTTGGGCGATCCGTCGATGTGCTTGAGTACTTTGTGACCCTTGGCATGTAACGTGAACAGTTGTGACCAGGTGGTGTACGGAACTTTGGTTCCATCCAACACTCGGATTCGTTGTTGAATATATGAGACGGTGTAGACGGGATGAAGTTTCGGGTGGGGTGGCGTTGCGTCATCTCCTGCCATTTTAGCGTGAGGCTAGGCGGATTTGATGCTTGCACGAACGTCGAGAATGGCTTCGACGGAGTTGTGGTTTCGAGGTAGGTTTCACCTAAAGCTCTGATACCATGTAAAGTAACTCAATCCCCTAACATGGGTGATTGTCTCGTATTGCATTATATAGAAGGATTACAATATATTTACCTAACTATACATGATCTTGTGCCTATAATAGAGCCTACAATAATGGTTACAAATAACTACAAGTTAGGCTAGAATATTGATGATATCTTTACAGAATCAGTATCTTATCTAATACCCAAAAAATTGGGGAGCAATACTTGAACTAGGAGGGAGTATTTAATACTTGAATAGTTGAACCATACCTCCAAAAGTTTTATCATTCACTTAAGTGGGGGCCGAGTAGCTCGTGAGTCGTCTGGTTTTGGACCCGTTAATTTTAGCCCGATTGAAGTCGCATTTGCAGGAATAGAGATGTGGAGGAAAGATGGCCACTCTAACTACCTACTTCCTTGGTTTACAGTTGTGGCAAACATGTGGCCACACCTTGATCATCAATAAATTAAATTGGCTCTTACTACGGAGTATTTTAATTGCAATCTTCTAGAAATATTGCATTGCATGCACATCGTACAAAACTCCAAACGTACAACTAGTAGGCTGCCTAGCTGGGGAAGTGGGGAACAGTCCCTACGTGAGCGAGCGACTTTGTACGTCTGTTACAAGAATATTTGTCATAAATTTATAACAGATCAAATAATATTCAATTATCTAAATAAAGACAAATCATCTGCTAAGTCACATTATTTGATCCGTCGTTATATCCGTCACAAGGGAAATTTACTATTTCAAATGAAAAACAGTTGAGATTTCATTTCCTCAACATTTCACGTGGCTACAAGCCTACAAAGCGATATGAAAGAAATTGTATCCACCACAGGATTGATGATGTATGAAATGCAGCTAGAGAAAGTTTGTTAATTAGATACGGAGTAGAAAATAGGGTAAATAAAGTGAAGTGAAGGAGTCGGTTCGTTCCATGGATGGATAATCATGATCTTAGAGTTGTATTTAAGAGATTAAAAGAGGAAATAAATGTGTACTTACATGAAATTCATCAGGAAAAAAGGCATTCATCTTGCTGATATTAGGGATTTAGGGCTTAGGCACAAATGAATAATGATGGTGTACGTAAGAATTAGGAAGATGGTAGTAACTTGAATTACTGTTGCATATCTTTCATCGTCAATCACAGATTTGACAAAAACACAATGTACACAGAAATCTCATGGATAAAATTTGTTGTAACGGAGCGTCCCGTTACCAACGGTTTGTTAATTACGCGAGAAGAACAAAACAAATAGCAAACAATAGTAAAACTGACACACAGATTTACGTGGTTCACCTGCAAAATCACTGGCTACGTCCACACCGACAAGGAGACCAAATTCACTATTGTGGAGATAATAGTACAACAGTAGACTGTAATACACGCGCTTAATAGCTCACAACTAAAGCCAAAAGTACTACCAATTCTACCAACCAGATAGTAATCTCAAACTGGAAAGAGACTACCCAGACTGAGTTGACCTGCGACGAACTCACCGACGAGACGAAGGACAAACGATCTTGCGGCCAACCAAGATCCAAACAAACTCCAACGGTCTCCAACGAAGACGAGATCAATAGAACCACCAAATAATAGGGACTCGGAGCAAACTGAGTTTTTCCCTCAAGAAAAAACACACAAATCAAATCATCTCTCTGTCCTAATTAACCTAGAAACTAGTTAGGTCTTTATATAGTATTATTCCACCTAAACTAGTTACCTAACCTAATTAGGAAACACGGTTCAATCTTTCCTAAAACCAAACAATCTTATGTTACCAAAACAAGAAGATCAACTTTAGGAAAGATATCAGCAACAAATCAATTCAAGGTCCAAAAGGACAATTGGTAGGCACTTATTTCCTAACAAAATTAATGATGAATTGAAGATTATTGTAGAAATGAATGAAGGTAATAACATGCCTTGCAGGGTCGTCTATTCTTGAAATGCGTTTCCCAAATTATAAGATCAACAACCTAACATAAAAAGTCCTAAAATGACTAACTAAAATGAACCCTAACGAAATCGAAACTAGGGTCAAGCATGTTTTGTTTGGTTCAACGAAGGTCACTTAGTCGCATTACAATATGAATAGGGAAGATGATTCGAACCTGTGATCTATTGTACATGGTATCTAGTGTTAACCACTGGATTAAAATATTTTCGATATTAGTATCAACATTTTACCAACATATTAAAAATTACTCCGTAATATATAGAATTGAGATAAGTTATAACTAATTCATTTAAACAATATGATTGAATAATCCGTCACAAGGAACGCACTGACCGATAAATAAAATTTACTCTATGTTTTTACACTAATATTCCAAGCCTCTCAGCCAACCTAACTCGTGGGCCATCTTTTACATGTTGGAAAGTGGAAAAAGGCAGTGACTAGGTTTTTTTTTTAGAAAAAAAAAAAGTACATTTGGAAACTATAAAACACCACCTGCTGATATATTTCGGCACCAACCCATCACTGAAGCAACTCACTTAAACCAAAAATAAATAAAAAGATGCCTCAAGAAGAGTCAATAATAACCGTGAGTGAGATGCAAGAGGATAAATCCGTGGAGCAAAAATTCGTTAGGGACGAAGATGACCGTCCTAAGGTCGCATACAACGAATTTAGCGACGACATTCCCGTGATTTCCCTCTCCGGCATTGACTCGGCCGACGAGAGGGACCACATTCGCCGCCAAGTCACAGAGGCCTGCGAGGAATACGGCATTTTCCAGGTGGTTGACCATGGTATCGACTCTGATATCATCTCAACCATGGCTCGTCAATGTTCCGAGTTTTTCAATTTGCCCGCTCCTGAGAAGCAGCGTTTCGCTGCTGCCGAGGGTAAACCTGGCAGCTTCTTCGTCTCTAGTCCCTTCAAGGTACCTACTTACCTACATTTCATATCTCAATTCTCCTCTCCCGTTTTATTCATTTGTTTGCTTTTATATACAATAATATTTTAATAAAAAACGAACGAAGTGAGACAGAGGGATTATATATAACTATAAGCTAGCTCCATTTCAGAAATCTAGAGAATTTTGATTAACAAATTATATGTCCATGCATGCATCATGATTCATGCATATGTGCATGCTACTCCGTCCGTTCCAATGAATTGTTTCTCTTTGATTTGGACATCAAGGGGAAGAGATCCAATGAAGGGTGACATGTGGAGCCAAACTCATGAGAATAGTCAAATTACATATAAAAAACATTTCTAAAATAAAAATGCAAACAATTCATTAATACGTCCAAATATGGAATAAACAAATAATTCATTGAGATGGAGGAAGTAGTACTTAGTAGAATACTACTAGTGTGAGAGTGATGTCACAAATACTGTTGATGTTGCTGTGACTATGTGAGACGGTGTTTTAAAAGATTTTGTGTGACATGCAAGAATGAAGAATCGTTGAAATGAAGTGAATTGTAATTATGTAGGGTGAGTTGGTGCAAAATTGGAGAGAAACGGTGACGCAGTGCACGTTCCCAATCAAGAGCGGAGACTACACGCTGTGGCCGGACAAGCCGGAGGGATGGAGAAGCGTGACCAAGGAGTACAGTGAAAAAATGATGGATCTTTCTCACAAACTCCTCGGGGTCCTGTCCGAGGCAATGGGTCTGGAGACGGAGGCCCTAAGCAATGCCTGCGTTACAATGGACCAACGGGTTATGATTAATTACTATCCCAAGTGCCCTCAACCGGACCTCACCCTCGGTCTCCCCCGCCACACCGACCCTGGCACCATCACCCTTCTCTACCAGGACCTCGTTGGTGGCCTCCAAGCCACTCGCGATGATGGTAAGACTTGGATTACTGTCCCGCCTATTCCCGGTGCTCTTGTCGTCAACCTTGGCGATCATGCCTTTGTAAGCTTCCCATTAATTATATTCTTAGCTCATTTATTTACCTTTATATTACTTACTCTGTCACTTTATAATCTTCTTGTTCCATTAAAATACTTCTCGAAAAATTAGGTAATTTTTAAGGGATGAAGATAATATTTATTAGAATATTTTAATTAATGATAAACGATAGAAAGTATTAAATCCGCTTATAATGTCTATTTAGGTAAAAAATATACTCCCTCCTTTTCACCATCTTTTTCTTGGTGCTTTTGGACACAACATTTTAGGAAAGGAGAATATGTGGTTGTGGTTGAGTGGAATAAAAGTTAGTTAATACTCCCTCCGGTTTTTTATGTTTGCCCCATTTTGATTTGTACATAAATTAAGAAATTGGAAAATTGTGTATGGAAAGTACAATGATGAAGAAATAAAGGTGGACTAATAGGTATAAATTAGTGATTAAAGTGTAAATATAATGGCAAAATAGGTAAACAATAGAAATTCATAGGGACAATATGGTAATATATATAAGACCAATATGGAAAGTGGAGAAATGGGGTAAACAATTAAAATTTGCCAAATAAGGAATACGGGGCAAACATAAAAACCGGAGAGAGTATTAATAATGTATTTTGTATCAAAAAGGAAAGAGGAAGATCTTAGAGAAATTATCCAAAAAAAAAAGAAAGGAAGAAGTTGTTAGTGAAAATGAGGGAGTAGATGAATGTTCTAACCGTTGGACGCAATGAATAACCCATAAATGAGTGTTAGTATAATGGGAATAAGATCCTCTCCATTACCTCCTCTCCATTACCCCTCTCCATTACTCACCAATGGACTAGATTTTATCTTGAAACGATCCAACGGTTCTCATATCAATGCTATAAGATGAGGAAAGAGGAAGAGAAATGATATTATAATGGATTGTGAGAGGTAATGGAGAGAAATCAATGGAGAGGATCCTAACTCAGTATAATGTGGACTTTTATTTACTCACAACTCACAACTCACAAGTTGTACACAGACTTTCATAGAGACGTTTCCACCGGACTCACAGTCACACTCACACATAATGACACAAAGCTATCAACCTTGTCTCAAACAAGTGGCATTGGCCTAGCCACTTTTTCACATTATTAGTCATACTTATTACTTTCCGATCACTATTTTTCGTTCTATTTCATAAATATTTGTGAGAAATATTCATAAATGATAATAATAATAATTTCTCATAAATTTGATTTTCTCTTAATAAAAAGTACTGAGTAGTTAATTATAATAAAATAAATAAATAAATAATAATAATAATAATAGTAGTAGACCGTATTTATTGTTTATACAGTTGGCAATCAAATCACATATGGGTCTAATCAAGACGGATCAATTATGTGCATGGTTGATGACCGGTGTAGGCCGTTTACGGGTCCCGTTAGGTTCTTAATGGTCAGGTACTCGGGTAGGTTATAAATGGCTAATAAGCCAGGTTCGTTTGGGTTATGTCAAAACGGGATCAAATATTTCCTATGTTCCACTCTTTTTTTACCGTTAATAGGTAATCCCTGTGGTTTACTCAGTTTTTAACCTTTAATAAAATGAGTCTCATGCACACAGTACATCATATAGTTAAACAAATGAACAAAGCGAGAAAGTAGAGTCAATTATGGCAATAGTGCCTCCTTTTGCATGCTTTACTAACACAAGTATTAATTAATGGAGTTTGTGTTTAATTGTTGTGTTTGAAGTACGCAAGCAACGGAAGGTTCACAAGTGCGGAACACCGGGCAGTGGTGAACTCAAACCAGAGCAGGTTGTCAATAGCGACATTCCAATATCCGACAGCGGAGGCAATGGTGTACCCCTTAGCAATAAGGGAAGGAGAGACAGCGGTGATGGAAGAGGCCATCACGTTTGCGGAGATGTATAGGAGGAAGATGAGCTCCGACATTGAGCGACCTAAGCATAAGAAGGTCGATGGTAAAATGGACAAGTCCAAGTTAGAGTCTAGGCCCATGGAAGAGATCTTTGTTTGAATAATTACATTAATTACGTCGTTGAGATCGAATCAGATCATGTATGTTGTTCTCTAATTAATTATTACCCGTAGCAATAATTAAATGAGACCAATTAATTAAGTACTGTAGTTATCTTATGAAAAATACTCCGCATGTACTTTGGATGTTCTTTTGGCTTGCCGTTTGTGTAATAATGTGATATGTCGGACTTAGAATTATGAATGCTGTGTTTGTGGTAATTGATTATTGATGAACGATGGATGAAGAAACTTGTAATAATAGTAGGAGTGCACTAGTCAGTAGCCACTAGTACGTACTTGGTGTCAGTTTCGTGTCCCTTGGTTATTTATGACTCGTAAACTATGTCAATTGTCAATTGCTTTCATCTTGTTTTTAGTCTTTCGCCATGGGACACAACACAAATGACAGGATTCTTAAACCAACCTAGCTTTAAGTGATGACAATTATTAGATGATGACTCAATCAATAATGTTATATTAATATTCGGTTAACAAACCGAGTTCGAGATATTGGGGCTACCAGGGTTCGAACTCGTGACCCCTGGCTCTGATACCATGTTAACAAATCAGCTCAACCAAAACCTTAAGGCGATGACTGAGGGCCGTTTATATTCTATTATATTCTTTTTATTATATCCCTCATTAATTTAGCGAGAGACCTAAATAAAAACAAAAAAATAAGTATGAGTCTCCATTATGTGAGAGGTCTCTCACGTTGACATTAATGAGAGACCGTTTTTCCTAATTAACTTTTGTAAAAAAGAATTATCAAAACGGTGAAAAGAAAGCAGAAGTTTTTTTCCAACCGTAAGAAAATCACCTTAGTTTGGGTGTACAATCCTAGCGATAACATGTGCGTGGTTGTTTAAAGATCGGGTTAAAAATTAACAGAAACACATCGAAAAGAAGAGAGGGTGTCTGCTTCTTATTTTGTGGGGGTCTGTCCTACCGACCTGATGCAAATTCCATACGATTTATAACGATTTTTATTTCAGAGCCTAACATTTCTGAAAAACGTGTATTATACACTTCAAATCGAGTTGTTCGGGAGGTCATATTGGCTCCCGCTTCAAAACAACCTATGTACATACCACGTGACTAGGGTGTCTTCAGGATGTTCCCCACCAGATTTCACGCTCAAGCGACAAGTATAAGTTGCTTTCACACGATAAATGATTTTTGAGGTAGGGGTGGTTTAACACACACCAGATCCCCCAATGTTCCCCATTGCTCATATTTTGTGGAGACATTTCTACCGATCCGATTCAAACTCCGTAAGTTTTTTTACGATTTTGATTTTTTCTGGAGACAAAAATAATCTCTGAAAAAATGTGTATTACCCACTTCAAATTGAGCTACTCGGGAGATCATATCGGGTCCTATTTCGAAACAACCTGATTTTCATACCACCATACTAGAGTGTTATCGAGATGTTACCTGTCTGAATTCACACCCAAGCGACAAATATAATTTGCTTTTGCACGATAAACTAGTATAACGTAGGGGTGGTTTAACACACACTGTAACCCCCAAACGTTTTCTGTTGCTCCTCATATTTTGTAGAGGCATTCATACCGACCCGATGCAAACTCTGTACGACTTTTTATCCATTTTTATTTCGGACTCCAAAATCTATGAAAAACGTGTATTATACATTTCAAATCGAGCTACTCGAGAGGTCATACTAAGTTCCAATTTGAAACAATCTGGTTTTCATACCACGTGATTAGGGTATCATCAGGATGTTCCCTGCACAATTTCACCCCCAAATGACAAGTATAAATTGCTTTTACACGATGAACTAGTTTAACGTAGGGGTGGTTTAGCACAACCCACAAACGTTCTCCGTTGCTCCGATCCTCGCGTTTTGTGTGGACATTCCTACCAAGCCGATATAAGCCACGTACAATTTTTAGCCATTTTTATTTCAGACCCAAAAATCTCTGAAAAACGTGTATTATACACAATAAATCGTGCTATTCGGAAAGTCATGTCGGACCCTATTTTGAACCAACCTGCAGATTTTAATACCATGAACAAACGACAAGTATAAATTTTCAGGTAGGGGTGGTTTAACACACACCATAAGCCCCAAGCGTTCTTCTTTGCTCCTCATATTTTGTGGGGTCAAATCTGTTGAGTCGATGCAAACTTCGTACAGTTTCCATCCATTTTTACTTTGAACCCAAAATTTCTGAAAAAGGTATATTATACACTTTAAATAATCGAGCTGTTCGGGAGGTCATATCGGGTCCCTTTTTGAAAGAACCTATTTTCCATACCACATGACTAGCTAGGGTGTCTTCCGGATGTGCACTGCCCGTTTTCTCGATCAAACGACTTGTATTAGTTTTTTTTTTTTCTTTTAAAATGTAATAATTGTATTAATCAATGGAATGTACAGAATACGTACATAGTTTCTTCCAAACTTAGAACACAATTTAGCAAACTCTTCTTAACTCAACTTATCAAACCACTTGAGAAACTCCATTTGAGCTGCTTCAGAAGTCATATTGAGTCCAGTTTCGAAACCACATGTTTTTTATACTACGTAACTAGGGTGTCAACATGATGTTTTCTGTCCGACTTAAATCCAAAACAACAAGTAAAAGTTGCTTTCACAGGATAAATGAGTTTTCTCGTAGGAGTGGTTTAAGACACACCATAACCCCCAAACGTTCTCCATTGCTCCTCATATTTTGTGTTAACATATCTCCCGACCCGAAAAAAAGACGCCGCACAATTTTCAAACATTCTTATTCCGGACCCCAAAATCACTGAGAAACGTGTATTATACATTATAAATTGACCTGCCGGTGGTTATATCAGGTCCCTATTCTAAAGAACCTATTTTTCATACCATGTGACAAGGGTGTCTTCCGGATGTGCCCTGCCCGATTTCTCGACCAAACGACAAGTATAATGTGGTTTTACATACACCGTAACCCCAAACATTCTCCGTTGCACCTCATATTTTGTGGGCATATTTCTACCGATCCAATGCAAATTATGTACAGTTTTTAGTCATTTTTATTTCAGACCCCCCAAAATCTCTGGAAAAACGTGTATTATACAATACAAATCGAGTTGCTCGATAGGTCATATCGAGTTCAACTTTGAAACCACCTGCTTTTCATATATACCACGTGTCTATGATGTCAACTGGACGTCTTCTACCTGATTTCAAGCCAAAATGACAAGTATAAGTTGCTTTTACACGATAAACGAGTTTTCTGGTAGGACCGTAGTAGTGGTTTAACACACACCGTAACCCAAAACGTTCTCCATTGCTCCTCATATTTTGTGTGGACATTTTGACCGACCCGGTAAAAAAAACCTTACAATTTTCAAAGTTTTTTATATCGAACCCCAAAAACCCTGAAAAACGTGTATTATACATTACAAATCGAGTTGTTCGGTGGTTATATCGGTCCATTTCCGAAACAACCTATTTTTAATACCACGTGACAAGGGTGTCTTCCGGATGTGTCCTGCCTGATTTCTCGACCAAACGACAAGTATTAGGTTCTTTTACACGATAAATGACTTTTAGGTAGTGGTGGTTTTACCCACGTTGTAACCCCCGAACATTCTCCGTTGCTCCTCATATTTTGTTGGGACATTCCTACCGACCCGATGCAAAATCCGTACGATTTTTAGTCCTTTTTATTTCGAACCTCAAAATATCTTTAAAACGCGTATTATACACTACAAATCGAGTTGCTCGAGAGGTCATATCGGTCCAGTTTTGAAACCACCTCATTTTCATACCACGTGAATAAGGTGTCATCAGAATGTTTTCTGCCTGATTTCAAGCCAAAACGACAAGTATAAGTTGCTTATACACGATAAACAAGTTTTCTGGTGGGGGTGGTTTAATACACATCGTAACCCCCAAACGTTTTTCATTGGTCCTCATAATTTGTGTGGACATTTCTACCGAATAGGTAAAAAACCCCGTCAATTTTCAGACATTTTTATTTCGGACCCCAAAATCACTGAAAAACATGTATTATAAATTACAAATCGAGCTGCTCGGTGGTTATACTGGGTCCCTTTTCAAAAGAACCTATTTTTCATACCACTTGGCAAGGGTGTCTCCTGGATGTGTCCTGCCTGATTTCTCAACCAAACGACTATTAGGCTTTTTTACGCGATAAATGACTTTTAAGTAGGGTTTGTAGTTTTACGCACACCGTAACCTCCAAACATTCTTCGTTGCTCCTCATATTTTGTGGGGACATTCCTACCGATCTGATGTAAACTTCATACAATTTTTAGTCATTTTTATTTCAGACCCCAAAATCTCTGAAAAATGTGTATTATACACTACAAATCGAGTTGCACAAGAGGTCATATCGGGTCCAGTTTTGAAACCACATGATTTTCATATCACGTGACTATGGTGTCAGCAAGATGTTTTTAAAGTTATCCACGTTTTTTCGATCTTTTCCGTTCCAAAATAAAATGATTCAATAATCGCGCTGAACAAACTCTATACCAAATACAATGCCTCGGTGTAATATGAGGGTCATTTTGATTTCATTCAAGTCATTTAAGAGCCATAAAGTTGTCCTTTGAGACTTGTCGAATGTGCCGAAACAAGTTCTATATTGCATTTTATATCGTGTCTAAGAGTTCTAATAATCATTATTAGGCATTTTATTCCTATCGACAAGTTTTCGTCAAAAAAAAATCACATTTAAGAACAACTTTTACCACTATCAAAATTGCTAAAAACGATCGATTATGAAGGTTATTATCCACATTTTTTCGACCATTTGGGTCTCAGAATAAAATGCATGGTTCCGTAATCGCGCTGAACAAAGTCCACACCATAATACCTCGGTGTAATATGAGGGTCATTTGGATTTCATTCGATTCTTTTAAGAAGCATAAAATTGTGTTTTGAGACTTGTAGAAATCCGTCGAAAAAAATTCTATATTGCATTTTATATCGTGTCTGAAATTTCTAATAATCATTATTAGTCCCTCTATTCCAATCGTCAAGTTTGGTCAAAAAAACTTACGTTAAAGAACCACTTTCACGCTATCAAAAATTGCTAAAAATGACCGATTTTGAAGGTTATTATCCACGTTTTTCCGGCCTTTTGGGTCTCAAATAAAATGGTTGCATAATCGCACTGAACAAACTTCACATCAAACACAATGCCTCGGTGTAGTATGAGGGTCATTTGGATTTCATTCGAGTTTTTTAAAGAGCCATAAAATTGTCTTTTAATACTTATCGGAATGCGTCGAAATAAAATCTATATTGCATTTTATATCGTGTATGAGCTTTCTTATAATCATTATTCGGCATTCTATTTCTATCAAAAATTATTCGCCAAAAAACATTTACGCTTTAGAACAACTTATACCGCTATCAAAAATAGCTAAAAACGACAATTTTTTAAGGTTTATTATCCACGTTTTTCGGCGTTTTGGGTCCCGAAATAAAAAGGTTCTATTATCGTGCTGAACAAACTCCACACCAAATACAATGTCTCGGTGTAATATGAGGGTCATTTTGATTTCATTCGAGTGTTTTAAGAGCCATAAAATTGTCTTTCGAGACTTGTCAGAATGCGTCGAAATAAATTCTATATGGTATTTTATATCGTGTCTGAGCTTTGTAATAATCATTATTAGGCATTCTATTACTATTTAAAAGTTTAAATCAAAAAACTTGCACGTTTTACAACTGTTACCGCTATCAAAAATACCTAAAAACAACAGATTTTGAAGGGTTTTTTTTTGGTAAAGGGTAAGTATATATTAATATGTGTGTAACCAATTTACAAAAAATGACTACATCAAATTATGTAAAGGGTAAGTATATATTAATATTAATATGTGGTAAAGGGTAAGTATATAGATTTTGAAGGTTATTATCTACGTTTTTTCGGCCTTCTGGGTCCCGAAATAAAATGATTCCATAATCGCGCTGAAAAAACTCCACACAGTCCACAGTAAATACAATGGCCTTGTGTAGTATGAGGGGCATTTGTATTTCAATCGAATCTTTTAATAAGAGCCATCAAATTGTCTTTTAAGACTTGTCGGAATGCGTTGAAACAAGTTTCATATTGCATTTTATACCGTGTCTCCGTGTCAGAACTTTCTAATAATCATTATTAGGCAGTCTATTTCTATCGAAAGTTTTAGTCAAAAAAACATTCATATTTTAGAACAACTTTCATCGCTACCAAAAAATTCGAAAAAGACAGATTTTGAAGGTTATAAACCACATTTTTTCGGCCTTTTAGGTCCCGAAATAAAATGGTTCCATAATCGCACTGTACAAATTCCACATCAAATATAATGCCTCGGTGTAGTATGAGGATCATTTGGATTTCATTCGAGCCTTTTAAGAGCCATAAACTTGTCTTTTGAGACTTGTCGGAAATCGTTGAAACAAGTTTTATATTGCATTTTATATTGTGTATGAGCTTTCTAATAACCATTATTAGACATTTTATAACTATTTAAAAGTTTAAATCATTAAACTTTCACGTTTTAGATCAGAACAACTTTCACTGCTATAAAAAATAACTAAAATCTACCGATTTTGAAGAATGTTATCCACGTTTTTTCGGTCTTTTGGGTCCCGAAATAAAATGGGTCCATAACCGCGCTAAACAAACTCCACACCAAATACAATGTCTCGGTGTAATATGAGAGTCATTTGGATTTGATTCGAGTCTTTTAAGTGTCCTAAAGTTGTCTTTTGAGACTTGTCGGAATGCGTCGAAACAAGTTCTATATTGCATTTTATATCGTGTCTGACCTTTCTAATAATCATTATTAGGTATTCTATTTCTATCGAAAATTGTTCGTCAAAAAACATTAACGTTTTAGAACAACTTTCACCGCTATCAAAAATAACTAAAAATGACATATTTTGAAGGTTATTATCCACGTTTTTCGGCCTTTTGGGTCCCGAAATAAAATGGTTCCATAATCGCGTTGAATAAACTCCACACCAAAGACAATGCATGCCTGGTGTAATATGAGGGTCATTTGATAGGATTTCATTCGAGTGTCTTAAGAGCCATAAAATTGTCTTTTGAGACTTGTCGGAATGCGTCGAAACAAGTTCTATATTGCATTTTATATCGTGTCTGAGCTTTTCTAATAATTATTATTATGAATTCTATTACTATCTAAAATTTGTCATCAAAAAACATTCACGTTAAAGAACCACTTTCACCGCTACCAAAAATTGCTAAAAACGACCGATTTTTAAGGTTATTATCCACGTTTTTCGCCCTTTTAAGTCCCAAAATAAAATGGTTCCATAATTGCGTTGAACAAACTCCAAACCAAATACAATGTCTCGGTGTAATATGAGAGTTATTTGGATTTCATTCGAGTATTTTAAGAGCCATAAAATTGTCTTTTGAAACTTGTCAGAATGCGTCGAAACAAGTTCTATATTGCATTTTTATAACGTGTCTGAGCTTTCTAATAATCATTAATAGGCTTCTATTACTATCGAAAAGTATTCGTCAAAAAACATTCACGTTTTAGAATTTTCACCGCAGTCAAACATTGCTGAAAATGACAATTTTTTACAGTATTTTTTGTTTTTTTGGCCTTTCGGGTCCCAAAATAAAATGATTTTCTAGTAGGAGTGGTCCACATATCGAGCCAAGTTTTGAAACCACCTGATTTTCATAACACGTGACTAAGTTGTCATCCAGTTGTTTTCTACCTGATTTCAAGCCAAAACGACAAGTATAAATTGTTTTTACATGATAAACAAGTTTTCTGTTAGGGGTGGTTTAACATTCACCGTAACCCCAAAACGTTCTTTATTGCTTCTCATATTTATGTGAACATTTTCACCGACTGGTGTATAAACTTGTACAATTTTCAGACATTTTTATTTCGGACCCCAAAGTCACTGAAAAACGTATATTATACATTACAAATCGAGTTTCTCGCTCGGTGATTATATCGGGTCCCTTTTCGAAAGAACCTATATTTCATATTACGTGACAAGGGTGTCTTCCGGATGTGCCCTGCCTTATTTCTCGACCAAACGACAAGTATAAGAAGCTTTTACACGATAAACAACTGTAGACACCCACATTTTGACCGCCAGGTGTCTATACCAGTTTCCGACAAACACCCGATGATGATCGGACGCAAACGTGCTTTAACGTACTCGGAAATGGGTTCGAAATCATGGATATTTGGCTTGGGCTTTTTACGGAGTACAAATTTCACAAAACCAACCTCAAATTCAGGCCCAGTGGGTCGTTTCGAGTCAAATAAGACTAATTTGGGTCGAATCCGACACCGGGGGTAAAACCGTCTTTTAGCGACCGAGTCAAAAACCCGGTCAGAGATATTTTCGAGACACGTGAGCAGGCCGTGTCACCTCACGAGTCCGGCCTAAAGTCAAATACTACAAAAAATCAGCTACACAAATATTAAACAATTCCGTTAAAGGTAGAATTCGATCTCAAGTAGAAATTCTATCCGAACACCGAATCAAACACTCGACCGAGCATCAAATACTCGGCCGAGCAGCCTGTTTTCCAGCCAATTTCGTGGCTTCTTTGCCAAGGAAATAGAATTCTCGTTCCTCTCGACTTCTTACGTTTCCTATCCAAACCGGTATTTCTTCTGGTCTAAGCAAGAGTACTTCTCCTAACCTTTTCTCTTATAATAAATAGGACCCTCACATACACAATATTGATACACATTCAACACATCAACTTTCTATCAATCAAATATACATAAACTCCTCACACAACTCACAAAAAATACACTTAGCATCGAGAAACCGATAGTGTAACCCGAGACTACAAAAAACCGGCCTTAGATCCGTCACCCTTCACGTCCAAACCAAAACCACCACAACTCACCGACATTAACCCGACACTCCCGTGCCTTAGCCACATTCCGACGAGCCCCGATCCGAGTTAACAAAGCATGTAGGTTGAGGGTGTAAAATCAAACCCGATTTCTCTCTTCTCTCTTCTCTTCTCTCGTCTTTCACTCGTCTTTTTCTCGTCCTAGCGTCATCTTCGGTCTTTTTTTTATTATGGGTCGTTCGTCGCATTTTTTTTATTTCTAATATCGATACCACAAAATTATTTTTATAAAACGAAACGTTCTTAAAATACGATATCGATTCTCTAATCGAATATCGTATCTAACAAGAACAAAATTAATTAATTCTCGTTGATGCTAAATAAATCGTCACATCTTTTTAAACAAAATTCGACGATTTTATACGCGGAGAGAATTAACATTCTTTTTCGTTCAAAATTCTTTTTTACTTTTTTCGTTCAAAACAAACTTTTTTTTTTCAAAGCCTTTTCTAAATTCATTCCGAGTATTCGATATCGATTTCATAATCGCATATCGGATACGACGAATATCGAAAACATAAATCGAGTATAAATTAATTCGTATTTGCACGCGATTTATTAAATTAGCAATTTTCGAACAAAAACGTGACCGGGACAGAGCCGCACGCGAGTCGCGCCCATCCCAGGCGACTCGCGCACGGTCCTGAAACCCGATTTTTTTTTAGTTTTTCGTTTGTTTTTTTATTCTACGAAACGACTTCTAAAATTTATATCTTTTCTAAAACTATTCCGAGTATTTGATATCGATTTCGTAGTCGACTATCAAATATAACGAATATCGAAAATATTAAGTCGAGTACGAATTATGCAATATTCGTACGCGGTTTAATAAAAACATCGAACTTTCAAAAACCGACCTCAAAACAGGCCGGGGCGCGAGTCGCGCGCACCCCGGGCGAGTCGCGGGCAACGCTGGAAACGCGATCCGTTTTCGTTCCTTTTTATTATTTTTTTCGAACATCGTTTTTTATACAAAACAGCGTCTTTTAACAAATATTTTTCAGACTTCGACTAATATTCTCTCGATCCTGCATATTCATCATATTTGCTATATTATTTCTTCACAAATCGATACTAACTCGTTTGTTCATCTTGTAGCAAATTCATTCTTTTTTATCGTTTGTTTTATTATGCTAAAACGAATCTCACATGCTAAATTCAACTTTGACGTTAATTTTTCATGCATTAAACCGACTTAGCAACCCATTCAATTATTCACATGCTTAGGAAAACAATGTTTGCATATCATTCATTGTTCAAATAACGCGCATATTCAAAAATCAAACGATATCCTAGTAGAGGCCGCTAATGTGCGGGCGGGGTTGGGTGTTCTTAGTGAACTTCCCAACACGTACCCTCACCCCTTACTCAGAACCGTGGTTTCTGGATGTCCGAAACCATTGGCAACGAGAGTCATTCAATATACGATAAACCGATCAAGTCGGCATCGGTATCGAACTGCAAAGGGACGAGCCCAATAAACTCTGACATCGGATATGGGCCGTATTTTGTATACGGCCCACTACGACATAGAGTGGGCTCGAACGGTTCCGAATAACCATAAAATTCGGTGGCGACTCCAACTTCGATTTAAATTTCAATTTGACCATCTCATATGGAGATTCATTCGCCTCCCCAAACCCGCGCGTGGCCGCGTCGGGGTGGACCTATGTCATGTCCACAACAACTTTTAGGTAGGGGTGGTTGTACATACACCGTAACCCCAAACATTCTCCGTTGCACCTTATATTTTGTGGGGACATTTCTATTGACCCAATGCAAACACTGTACAATTTTTAGTCATTTTATTTCAGGCCCCAAAATCTATGAAAAAACGTGTATTATGCATTACAAATCGAGTTGCTCGATAGGTCATATCGAGTTCAAGTTTAAAACCACCTGATTTTCATACCACGTGACTAAAGTGTCATTAGGATGTTTTCTGCCCGATTTCAAGCCAAAATGACAAGTATAAGTTCCTTTTGCATGATAAACGAGTTTTCTGGTAGGAGTGGTTTAACACACACCGTAACCCAAAACATTCTTCATTGCTCCTCATGTTTTGTGTGGACATTTTGACCGACCCGGTAAAAAAGAAACCTTACAATTTTCGAACATTTTTATATCGAACCCCAAAATCCCTGAAAAACATGTATTATACATTACAAATCGAGTTGTTCGGTGGTTATATCGGTCCCTTTCCGAAACAACCTATTTTTCGTACCACATGACAAGGGTGTCTTCAGGATGTGCCCTGCCTGATTTCTCGACCAAACGACAAGTATTAGGTTCTTTTACACGATTAATGACTTTTAGGTAGTGATGGTTTTACACACACCGTAACCCCCAAACATTCTCCGTTGCTCCTCATATTTTGTGGAGACATTCCTACTGACCCGATGGAAACTCCGTACAATTTTTAGTCATTTTTATTTCAGACCCAAAATCTCTATAAAACTGTGTATTATACACTACAAATCGAGCTGCTCAAGAAGTCATATCGGGTCCATTTTTGAAACCACTGGATTTTCATACCACGTGACTAAGGTGTCATCAGGATGTTTTCTACCCGATTTCAAGTCAAGACGACAAGAATTAGTTGTTTTTTCACAATAAAAAGATTTCTGGTAGAAGTTGTTTAACCCACAACATAACCCCAAATGTTCTCCACTGCTTTTCATATTTTGTGTGAACATTCCTACCAACCCGGATAAAAAAAGTACAATTTTCAGCCATTTTTTTTCGGACTCCAAAATCTCTGAAAAACGTGTTGTGGACATGACGTAGGTCCACCCCGACGCGGCCACGTGCGGGTTTGGGTAGGCGAATGAATCTCGTGGTGAGATTGTTCTCGGGTTCGAAATTTAAGTCAAAGTTGGAGTCGCCACCGAATTTATGGTAATTCGGAACCATTCGAGCCCACTCTATGTCGTCATGGGCTATACACAAAGTACGGCCCACTTCGATTTCAGAGTTTATGGGGCCCGTCCCTTTGCATTGCGATACCGATACCATCTACACCGGCATCGTGTAAAGAATGACTCTCGTGCGCCAACGGTTTCGGGCATCCGGAAACCGAGGTTCTGAGTAAGGGGTGAGGGTACGTGTTGGGAAGCCCACTAAGGACACCCAACCCCGCCCGCACATGGCGGCCTCTACTAAGACATCGTTCGTGTTCGTCTGCGCGCGCTAGTGAAACGACTAAATGATATGCAAACAACGTTTTCGGCTAAGCATGCGAATTAAATGTGAGCTACGTCATTTTAATGCATCTTGATTCACGTCAACGTGATTTAGCATGTGATGTTCATTTGAATAAATAAATGGCAAACATCAAATAATAGAAAACTCATAAATAAATTACAAATTACACGGGCGGAATACAATCCGGAATTCACAATACAACGAGCAATAAAATAGAATAATTGAATTATAAGCAGCAAATGTTATCTAGAAACGGACCCGTATATAATAAATATAAACTAGACCGTAAGTTGTGCAAACGGACGAACTTCGATTAAATACACATTATATTGTGTATTAAACGGAGGACGGAGATATGGAACCTAGACGTGGTGCTAGCCCGATCCCGAATCTCGATGCCTTGTCCCGACTTATCACATCGAGGAATAGAGTCTAAATTAATCATGTGTCGGATACGACTAAAGAGTCGTCGACACAAGATTAATAGTGCGAGACCGTCGATCAAAGTCGTTTTAAGTGATATGATATGCATGAGTTTTGAAAAATAAGATCACGTGATTGACTTTACACGTGTCGACTAAAAGTCGTAAAAAAAATGACGAGACTCAAATGATGATCAAAGCGCTCGGTTTTCCAGGCTACAGGGTCCACTCGATCGAGTCATGGCACGGACTCGGTCGAGTGTGCCCTTAGAGGAGCTACTGCCCGATTTTTGTAGTGCTACTCGATCGAGTGGGCTTGTGCACTCGATCGAGTGCCCTCTGTACGGCTGTTTAATTTGTGCTTTGAAACGACCCCTTTTGTAGCTTTTATGTTTTTGAATCGAGATGCCATTACGCTAAATATAAATATTGTCCAATTTATATTAGTTTAAATCTCGATGGCTCGTCATACTCGACATTCGGTTATAGAACCGACATCTAGTATTTAGAGCGAATTTGCAAAATCAAGTTTGATCGGGCTAGAACAAATATCGATTCCCTCCGCATCATAATGTCGTAATCAATCCTTTCGGATCGTGTGACAATTAATTCGGCGTCAATGGGTTTCGTCCTAATCCGATTTGTCGATGATTCTTTAGAATAATATTTTGAAAGAAATGTGGTCGGACATATTTAACGACGAATCTCCACGATCTATTAGGCCCTTAAGTGTTTAGGGCGGCGCACCTCGAAAGGCGCCACCTCCAATACGACTTGTAAAGGGATTAAATAGACTTTAGGCGGAATTCGTAATTAAACATATTCAACCCAAAAATTCGACCGTCGTTGCAAACTTAAGTCCTCGGCATTTTAATATCGTAATTTGACCTTAAGGCCTACGATCGTTAATTTAGCCTCAACGGACGTTGCTCGGATCGTTTTGAAAATAGTTTTGTTAAATAATTATACGCGGTATTAATATTATAACAAAATATAAATGACGATAATTAAATTTTAGATGTTAGTTGACATAAAATAAAATGTTAGATTGCGATAAATAAAATGTTAGTAGCAAAATTAAAATGTTAGTAACAAAATTAAAAATGTTAGTATTAGTGTTAGTAATAATAATAATAATAATAATAATAATAATAATAATATAGTAATAATGATAATAATAATAATAATAATAATAATAGTGTATATATATATATAATCAAAAAAGAGAAAGGAGAAAGGATGTCGGGATTTGAATTACACCCTCAACCTACATGTTTAATTGGTCTCGGAAACGGACTCGTAATAGCGACGGGAGCGCGGGAGTGTCGAGATATGTAGGGTGAGTTATGGTGTGTGTCTTTGACGAGTTTTGATCTCGAGAATTTGAATGTGTATGTGTGTATGTAGATGATGGATGATTGAATGTTTGAAGGTGTGTTTGATGGTTGATGTATGTAAAGTTGTAGTGTGATTAGGGTAAAAAGTTGTGTGAAGGTGGTAAAAAGGTAGAAAAAAGTGTTGTGTAATGTGTTGGGGTGAGGGGGTATTTATAGGGAAATACCCCGGTTCAGGGTCACTTGATCGAGTGGCGCGGGTGCACTCGACCGAGTTCCCGGTCTGGGTCTGGATCGGCCGGTTTTGGCCTTACTCGACCGAGTGGATGTGAGCCACTCGATCGAGTAGGTGTGAATGGAGGGAGTGTAAATAGGGCATGATTTGTTGCCTATTTTTGAATGAGATTTGTTTGTTGGACAAGCTTCTAGAAGCGAACTTGCCTGTTTTTTGTGTCGGATTCGTCTTTGACCGGGGTTTTGACCCGGTCGCCAAAAGACGGTTTTATTTTCGGTGTCGGTTTTGACCCAAATTAGTCTCATTTTATTGGAAACGACCCACTGGGCCTGGATTTGAAGTTGGTTTTGAGAGATTTGCACTCTGCTAAATGCCCACGTCGGATACTATTGATTTCGAGTCCGTATTCGAGCGTATTAAGTCACGTTTACGTCCGATCATCATCGGGTGTTTTGTCGGGAACTGCTATAGACACTAGCAGGCAAAATGCGGGTGTCTACAGAGCCCCCACTCTGACTGAGGCTTGGACAAGGCGAAAGTCAGAGTAGCTACCAGGCCAATCGAGGATTACGACCTGGCAGCCTTCCGGTCGGGTCGTTTATAGTCCATTAGACTTGCGTGAAGGGCTCGCCAGCCATAAGAAAATGGGTCATACCTGTCCTGATGACGATAGCTCCGTGGGGAGTCAGACTTGCCTTTGAAGTCCTAGGTGTACCTGTATTTGCACGTAATATTTAGGTGAAACACCGACTCATGCTGGGGAGTAAAGTAGCTACGCGGGGACTTGCTTCTGAAGTCTTGGGTGTACCCGTATGCCGACACATCACGCCTTGGATGTAGCATTCCAGGAGAAACACCGCTTTTGGTGTTTTGTTGGGAAGCACTAGCTGGGACCTGAAATGTTAGATACATAGGCAGAAATAACAGGCATAGCAGATAACAAGATAGCACATAGGAAATGCAATTAGCATCTATAGACTGACTTGCGCTGGGGAAAATGGTTTTGCTTCATTTTGAAATTGAAGTCCTGAAAGCAACTCACGTGCTAGAAGATAGGTTTTCAAAATTGAAAGGGGTAGAAAAGAAATTTGCAGTTTAAATAGACCGAAATTTGACCTTGTCGAAAAGGATTTTCTCAAATGGCTAAGTTTTGCAAATTTTTAAAATGAGAATTTGAAGGGAGAAACATATCGACAGACTCGACTCTGGACGTGACCGGACGAGTTGACAGACACGACTTGGCATCTCGAAGGGGTTGGACTGTGACTCGGTAGAGGGGCAGGCCACCTAAGATGACAAGACTCTTAAGCTGCGCTATTCCGTAGCCTAGGCGAGTGACAACACGGTCGAACATCAAAATGGGAAGGATGCGTTATAGGAGGACTGCAGCAGTAGCAAGGTTGTAGACTAGTACTCTTTGAATTTTTGGTTTTGGGGTACATTCCCAAAGTGGGTGTCGCATCGAGTCCCGACAGATTCTCGTCTTCGACTGAGCCGAGTACTAGGACACTCTATAGAAAGGAGGCTAGATTTTGAAAGTCTTTGGATTTTGTGAGTGGATGGAGATCTTCTGCCTAAGAGAAGCCCCCAGGACGACAAAGCTAGCTGCTGAGAACATGACAGTGTCGTGACAGGAATGATGGTGCTTTTTGAACTTGTGTCAATGTGGGTGGTTGTGCCCTTGTTGAAAGGCTGCCTACGTATTCACGTGTAGTGAAATCAAACCAAGCCGTAGTTTAGTGGATTGGAAGATATATTATGGTGCCTAGTTTACTAGGGCTTTGTGTGTAACTAGCCATAGCGATGATGTAGGCTAGGTGCATTCCCAGTGATGTCTTGATCAAAGGGCTGGAATAGTTAGGATGTTGATCCTGTGACTGTGAGCGTTCTCCGAGGTAGCCCCCAGATGTGGTGTGAACTATTTGGGCATGTTCTATGCCGACTGCAGGCTGAGTTCCCGTGTTTGGGGTTGGTAACTAGTTTGGATGTTTTTGGAAATGTGGAGCTAGGTCGCAAGTGGCTTTGATGATTCGAAATCTGGAGCTCGATTTTGTGGAGCTAAGGCTTCGAGGGTAAGGTATCGCAAAGTGGTAGGAAAGGGGGAAGTCGAGTAAAAATGACTCGGACTTCGATCAGGGTAGGTTTGATAATGCGGGATCTGATTTCCATGTCTGGCCCTAATGGTTAGGGTGTATCCTATGGAGCTAGAATCCTCAAAATTCCGGGCTGTCTCTTAGCCTAGGTCTCGAGAAGATCTTGAGGGTTACAATGTGGGAAGGCTAAGTGTGGTGTTAGCTGACCAGCTTGATTGTCTCTTCCCTATTGGACGGTATAGGCATTGATAATTTTTGAATTGACCGTACCCCGGTCAAGGGATTTTCACTTGAGTTGAACGTTGACCACGGTCATGGGTATTTGAATTTTTTTGTTTTTTTTTGGGTTGACCTCTTAGCCCCGGTCGTGGGATCCTTCACTTGAGTTGACTGTGTCCCGGTCAAGGGATTGATCGTATTTGGTCGAGGGATGTTGAGAGTTCTATTTTTGGTCATGGCCAGCTCTTTTGTTTCGGCCTTTTGCTTTTTCCTTGGACTTCTGTTTTTTGTCCAGTTTTTTTTCACGGCTATCCCTCCCTTTGATGTTGTGGGTGGATATGGGGGTGGGCCCATCGGTTGGATTAGGCTTGTGGAGCTAAACCTTTGTAAGGTGTAAGCCTAGTTGGTGAGTGCAACTCGCGGTGGAGTACTCTACGGTAAGCATGGTGATTTGGATCTCGGTATTGTCATCATAATTCCGAGCAAGCTTAGTGGGAGCATCGTCCCGAGTTGGGTATTTTTGGCATCAAGCCTATAGAGTCACGATGCTTCTTTTTTGCTTCTGGTCAGACTAACGCCTAAGGTAGGGATTGATCAGTCTTATTGGAGGGGTGTTTATTGTGGGAAATGGGCTTGCCTTCCGTCTTGAACCCAAACTAGGAGACTACCTAGATTTGTCATAGGATTCGATACTGCTCTTACTAGGGGTAGTTATGTGGCTGTCTATGCCGGACATGGAACATGTAAGGGAAAACATGGGTCTCAGTTCCTGCGGTCATTATAGATGTGCCTATAATAGTCACGTGCATGTGCTCACAGTGTATGATGGTGTTCATCATGTTCTCGGAAACACATAAGGAAGCATATATGAGAGATTGAAAAAGTTGATTTTATTGAATTTTGGAAAGAGGACAGAATACAGTTGACTCTGACTCTGACATCGGAATTGAAAGAAATAGAACATCCTAGACTCGGACTCAGACTCGGACTTAAATCAAATCTGGACTCTGGGATGAGGTTGTCAGTAATCTTCGGCTTCTAAGGACTCAAATGGATGTCCAGTATAGCCTTCGGTAGAAGCTTTACCCAGATCTTCATTATGTCGAAGATCGTCTTCAATCCTAGTGCCCATTTCGGTAAGCACTGCAAAGTTTGAAATGCCGACATACCTAAGATGGTCGCGGTAGGAGGGTAGAAGATTGTTGATGAATGCCTCTACTAGTGTCTTCTCGCTGGGCTTGTCTATCAGCTTAACACTCTCAGCCCGCCAACGTTGAAGGTATTTGGTGAAACCTTCTGATGGATCTTGGGCCATGACTTCTAAAGTCCGCATGGTAGTCTGAAGTTCAGTATTATCAGAATAGTTTTTAGCGAACTCGGTAGCCACATCTTCCCAAGTGGGGAATCTTTTTGTATTAAGCCTATAGAACCAGGCTTTTGGATATTTCCCGAGGGATGTGCCGAACAGATTGATGAACATGTCGGCTTTGACCCCTTTGATCGCCATAAACGCCTTGAAAGCTCGGAGGTGTAGTAATGGATCCTTCGTCCCTTCGAATATGGGTAACCCTTCTAGATTGATATCTGTTGGTAGTTTCTCACTAATGGGTGTATAGTCTCGGGAGTTTTCAACTCGGATGTTGTTCTCTTGGGAGGCATGGAACTGTTGTTCGAGCTCACGCACCATGCTGATCAGTTTGGCAAATGGCCCAGTATTTACCGACCCGTAATTGAAGTCTTGTTTTTCAACGACAGTTAGACGAGCATCCAAGGCCTCTTGGTCGGCTCTTATGAACCCTAGTTGGGTTTCAAACATGGCCTGCTTACTAGCCATGGTTTCTAGCAAAGCCTTCAGTTCATTAATGGTGTTTTTCATCTCCCTATTCCCGGTTGTCGATGCCATCCTCTGCAAGAATACCCACGTAATCAGAAATGTTGCTTCGGAACTTGAATACACCAAGGCATAGGAAATAGCGCGGGAGGAGAGACAACTCTGGTTTGACTCGGGTTAGACTCTTCTGAGACAAATATGTAGGGTACGATTCTCGGAGTGATTGTGATTAATCGCCCCGTCGGAGAATAGCCCCCAAGTGAGACCAAGGACCCTTGTAGGACTCAGATGGTGTGACATCTAAGTGACTCAAAAGCGGGGTATGTGAGACAACACGTGTAGGACATGACCCTTAGAGCAACCGTGATTGATCGCTCTGCCGAAGGGTAGTCCCCGAGTGAGATCGAAGATTTTGCTAAGACTCGAGTGTCAGACGGGTGACCCTTAGGTGTAAGGATCACGAAACTTTAGCTACAGGGCTATGCCTTGTAAAAGGTTGACTCGGCCTCGAGAAAAGGCAGACGGGGTAAGGGAAGAAACTCGCGATGTAAGATCGGCAGAGTTTCGACGCTAGAGACCCTTGACTTGACTTGAATAAGGATAGACCCTGTTATTAGGGTAGACCCTAAAGTTAAAGGACTTGAATTGGGATGACTCGACTAACGGATTGAAAGACGGGCAAAATTCCCCTAGGAAAGGTCGTGGGGACCGTCCTGTCGGAGGGAAAGATCGCGTGTGACTTTCTAGTTAGGACTCGAGTGTTCAGACGAGCCTTCCATTTACGAGTGTATGACTCGTGTTGGTCGGTTATGCCTTTAGGAAAAGGCGGACTGGGATGGGGAAGAAACCCGTGATGTAGTTACGACGGAGTTTCGACGCTAAAGACCTTCGACGTATTACGAAAAGACCCGACACACGAATTACGGTAGGTCCTATAATAAGGAAGGTTTTTGAAAAATGATTGAATTTTAAAAATTGAGAGGACAGTCCTGAAATTGGCAGTGGGCCAATAGGACCGGGCATTTTGAAATATTAGAATGGTTGCGAGTAATTTCGCGTTTTGAAAATTGAGGAAGCGATCCCGTCTTTTGAAATTGGCAGCATGCCGACAGGGCCGAGTTTTTTTGATAAGTTGAATATTTGGAATTTTGAAAATTTGAATATCGAAAATAAATTTCCGAAAATTTGAAAATCGAAAATAAGATCCCGAAGATTTGAAAATCGAAAACGGCATCTCGGAGATTTGAAAATCGAGAATCACATCTCGAGGATCTGAAAAAAAATCGAAATGGAATTTTGAAATTTGAAAACCGAAATGGAATTTGAAAATTCGAAAATCGAATGGTGGATCAGAAATTCGAATTTTGAAATGGACAGCATGCCGGCTAGAAAATAGGCTATTTTGAGTCAAATCGTAAGTCTAAATTTCGGCTGCATTCCGAATTTTGAAAATTGGATATTTTGAAAAGACGGGTCCCGAAACGGACAGTATTTCGGGTTTTTCAAAATTTGGTATTTTTGGAAAGATGCATTTTTGAAATGATGGTTTTTGAAAAAAATGACACGGAAACCAAGTAGCACGTAGTCAAGCAAGCATTACAACGACGCTTATGTATGCTTTACAGTAAGTCTCGGTCGGTCAAAATAGGGTCTACACCAACAACGATAACATTCTCGTGAATCGAGACGGACTCCCTAAGTCGAGTTGGTCTTAGGACATGCCGCAAAACCCAGACGAGTTCCGCCATCGAAGTCTTTAGCGCACCCATGTAGGAATGCACCGTGGTATAGTGGGACGTCGGTCACAAGTAACCGACCCGGGCAAAATTTGGGTTATGCATGAATCATTAAACTAATGCGCGCATACTAATATACGAACGATTTCTTTTCGAGTCTCACCCTGGGAACCCCGATGACATGTGGTACATCAGGTATCCCCAGCGGAGTCGCCAAATTGTGGACATGACGTAGGTCCACCCCGACGCGGCCACGCGCGGGTTTGGGTAGGCGAATGAATCTCGTGGTGAGATTGTTCTCGGGTTCGAAATTTAAGTCAAAGTTGGAGTCGCCACCGAATTTATGGTAATTCGGAACCATTCGAGCCCACTCTATGTCGTCATGGGCTATACACAAAGTACGGCCCACTTCGATTTCAGAGTTTATGGGGCCCGTCCCTTTGCATTGCGATACCGATACCATCTACACCGGCATCGTGTAAAGAATGACTCTCGTGCGCCAACGGTTTCGGGCATCCGGAAACCGAGGTTCTGAGTAAGGGGTGAGGGTACGTGTTGGGAAGCCCACTAAGGACACCCAACCCCGCCCGCACATGACGGCCTCTACTAAGACATCGTTCGTGTTCGTGTGCGCGCGCTAGTGAAACGACTAAATGATATGCAAACAACGTTTTCGGCTAAGCATGCGAATTAAATGTGAGCTACGTCATTTTAATGCATCTTGATTCACGTCAACGTGATTTAGCATGTGATGTTCATTTGAATAAATAAATGGCAAACATCAAATAATAGAAAACTCATAAATAAATTACAAATTACACGGGCGGAATACAACCCGGAATTCACAATACAACGAGCAATAAAATAGAATAATTGAATTATAAGCAGCAAATGTTAACTAGAAACGGACCCGTATATAATAAATATAAACTAGACCGTAAGTTGTGCAAACGGACGAACTTCGATTAAATACACATTATATTGTGTATTAAACGGAGGACGGAGATATGGAACCTAGACGTGGTGCTAGCCCGATCCCGAATCTCGATGCCTTGTCCCGACTTATCACATCGAGGAATAGAGTCTAAATTAATCATGTGTCGGATACGACTAAAGAGTCGTCGACACAAGATTAATAGTGCGAGACCGTCGATCAAAGTCGTTTTAAGTGATATGATATGCATGAGTTTTGAAAAATAAGATCACGTGATTGACTTTACACGTGTCGACTAAAAGTCGTAAAAAAAATGACGAGACTCAAATGATGATCAAAGCGCTCGGTTTTCCAGGCTACAGGGTCCACTCGATCGAGTCATGGCACGGACTCGGTCGAGTGTGCCCTTAGAGGAGCTACTGCCCGATTTTTGTAGTGCTACTCGATCGAGTGGGCTTGTGCACTCGATCGAGTGCCCTCTGTACGGCTGTTTAATTTGTGCTTTGAAACGACCCCTTTTGTAACTTTTATGTTTTTGAATCGAGATGCCATTACGCTAAATATAAATATTGTCCAATTTATATTAGTTTAAATCTCGATGGCTCGTCATACTCGACATTCGGTTATAGAACCGACATCTAGTATTTAGAGCGAATTTGCAAAATCAAGTTTGATCGGGCTAGAACAAATATCGATTCCCTCCGCATCATAATGTCGTAATCAATCCTTTCGGATCGTGTGACAATTAATTCGGCGTCAATGGGTTTCGTCCTAATCCGATTTGTCGATGATTCTTTAGAATAATATTTTGAAAGAAATGTGGTCGGACATATTTAACGACGAATCTCCACGATCTATTAGGCCCTTAAGTGTTTAGGGCGGCGCACCTCGAAGGGCGCCACCTCCAATACGACTTGTAAAGGGATTAAATAGACTTTAGGCGGAATTCGTAATTAAACATATTCAACCCAAAAATTCGACCGTCGTTGCAAACTTAAGTCCTCGGCATTTTAATATCGTAATTTGACCTTAAGGCCTACGATCGTTAATTTAGCCTCAACGGACGTTGCTCGGATCGTTTTGAAAATAGTTTTGTTAAATAATTATACGCGGTATTAATATTATAACAAAATATAAATGACGATAATTAAATTTTAGATGTTAGTTGACATAAAATAAAATGTTAGATTGCGATAAATAAAATGTTAGTAGCAAAATTAAAATGTTAGTAACAAAATTAAAAATGTTAGTATTAGTGTTAGTAATAATAATAATAATAATAATAATAATAATAATAATAATAATAATATAGTAATAATGATAATAATAATAATAATAATAATAGTGTATATATATATATAATCAAAAAAGAGAAAGGAGAAAGGATGTCGGGATTTGAATTACACCCTCAACCTACATGCTTAATTGGTCTCGGAAACGGACTCGTAATAGCGACGGGAGCGCGGGAGTGTCGAGATATGTAGGGTGAGTTATGGTGTGTGTCTTTGACGAGTTTTGATCTCGAGAATTTGAATGTGTATGTGTGTATGTAGATGATGGATGATTGAATGTTTGAAGGTGTGTTTGATGGTTGATGTATGTAAAGTTGTAGTGTGATTAGGGTAAAAAGTTGTGTGAAGGTGGTAAAAAGGTAGAAAAAAGTGTTGTGTAATGTGTTGGGGTGATGGGGTATTTATAGGGAAATACCCCGGTTCAGGGTCGCTCGATCGAGTGGCGCGGGTGCACTCGACCGAGTGCTCGGTCTGGGTCTGGATCGGCCGGTTTTGGCCTTACTCGACCGAGTGGATGTGAGTCACTCGATCGAGTGGGTGTGAATGGAGGGAGTGTAAATAGGGCATGATTTGTTGCCTATTTTTGAATGAGATTTGTTTGTTGGACAAGCTTCTAGAAGCGAACTTGGCTGTTTTTTGTGTCGGATTCGTCTTTGACCGGGGTTTTGACCCGGTCGCCAAAAGACGGTTTTATTTCCGGTGTCGGTTTTGACCCAAATTAGTCTCATTTTATTGGAAACGACCCACTGGGCCTGGATTTGAAGTCGGTTTTGAGAGATTTGCACTCCGCTAAATGCCCACGTCGGATACTATTGATTCCGAGTCTGTATTCGAGCGTATTAAGTCACGTTTACGTCCGATCATCATCGGGTGTTTTGTCGGGAACTGCTATAGACACTAGCAGGCAAAATGCGGGTGTCTACACGTGTATTATTATACATTACAAATTGAGCTGTTCGGTGGTTATATCTGGTCCCTTTTCGAAAGAAACTATTTTCCATACCACGTGACAAGAGTGTCTTCCGAATGTGCCTGCCTGATTTCTAGACCAAACGACAAGTATTAGGTTCTTTTACTGTTACGTTTTATTTTGTAGTACCGCAAGCGTACGGGTATTGTAGCATACGGGTCGATCTCAGGGAGGTGAATGATTAAATACTAGCTAATTTCTGACTACGAGTTATCTACGTCGAGTAAGAAGGTGTTGATTTTATGACTAATTTTAACAAACTAAATGTAATAAATCGAGATGAATTCAATAATAGAAAGACCTAGGGCAATGGTTCACCATTAACATGGATTATCGATGCAATCAAAATGTAGCACAACTTTGTCAAATTACCGTCTTGGGTGAGACTAGCATTCCAATTTTATCAATACTTTAAAAAGCCTATCTAACATGTTACAAATCCTATTCTCATGGCATGAATAACAAAGCTAGAAGCATTAAGAATCGATACTAACATGTCCCAATTATTCCAATTCACTATTCTCATGTGAAAGTTCAAATCTTGTTTCGGTTCTCTAAATTAAAACCCGACTCTCGTCGTAATTAGAATTGAGTAGAAATTAATCGACAAAGATACAAACTTTTAGGTATGATTCATATGAAAACATCCAACTTTCATTGTAATGATAATCTAGACTCAAACCTAGCAATTCAAACTAATCAATCAATTATTAAGCACAACCGAAACAAACCCAATTCAATAATTCAACAAAGCGCGATTAAAATCAAAGCATCAATAACCCATATTATCGGCTCACCGAGCCCTAGATAAAAGAACTACTCACAATTCATAATCAAAATAATAATCAACAAATAAAATAAAGAGTAGGGAATTAGAAAAACTTAGTCTTGAATAATGAACAAAATGATGAACGATTGTTTCTTCAAGGTCTTGGAATAATAAAACTAAAAATGCATAAATCTAATTAAATTGCATAACTTTTATGTATCTAGTCTAGGAATGATAAGCATGTTCTAATAAAAATAGTAAACCAATATAAGTAGGAAAAAATAGAGGGAGATCAAAAGTCACACGTGAGTAACTATTCGCTAGTAGCGGCACATTTCGCTACTAGCGGCACTCTGGAAGCTTCACAAATTGCATGAATTCTGATGAAGCCTCTACTAACGGCAGTTTTGCTCTTCGTCATCCGCTAGTAGCGGCACTTGAAATTCTTTATTCTCTCTTCTTTGCTTTTCCTTTTATTTCTTCTTTTCTTTTCTTCATTCAATCCTCGATATAACCCGGCATTTGACATGTATACCACCAATATCATCCGGGCATAATAAAAGAATTTCTCGGCTCTTCAAAATAGCTAGAACCGTCATCAAAAATCACATACATAATCAAACCATGTGAGATCATCGAAAATGCTTCAAATGTCACTATATCGCCCCAAAATTAACTCTCAACACCACAAATACGACGATATATACTCACAATTAGTGCTAAAAATAGCACTTAACATTTACACGATAAATGACTTTTAGGTAAGTGTGGTTTTACACACACCGTAACCCCCAAACATTCTCCATTACTCCTCATATTTTGCGGGACATTCCTACCGACCCGATGCAAACTCCGTACAATTTTTAGTCGTTTTTATTTCAGACCCAAAATCTTTGAAAAACGTGTATTACACTACAACTCGAGCTATGCGAGAGGTCATATCAAGTCCATTTTCGAAACCACCAGCTTTTCATACCACGTGACTAGGGTCTCATTAGGATGCTTTATGCCCGATTTCAAGCCAAAACGACAAGTATAAGTTGCTTTTACACGATAAACGAGTTTGCTGGTAGGGGGTGATTTAACACACATCGTAACCCCCAAACGTTCTCCGGTGCTTCTCTTATTTTGTGTGGACAATCCTACCGCCACGATTAAAAAAAACTCGTATAATTTTCAAAGATTTTTATTTTGGATCCCAAAATCTCTGAAAATCGTGTATTATACATTACAAATCAGTTGCTCGGTGGTTATATTGGGTCCCTTTCCGAAAGAACCTATTTTTCATACCACGTGACTAGGGTGTCTTCCAGATGTGTCCTGCCCGATTTATCGACCAAATGACAAGTATTAGGTTCTTTTACACGATAAATGACTTTTAGGTAGGGGTGATTTTACACACACAGTAACCCCAAACATTCTCCGTTGCTCATATTTTCTAGGGGCATTCCTACCGACCTGACGCAACTTCCATACAATTTTTAGTCATTTTTATTTCAGACCTCAAAATCTCTGCAAAAACGTGTATACATATGGACATGACATAGGTCCACCCCGACGCGGCCACGCGCGGGTTTGGGGAGGCAAATGAATCTCCATATGAGATGGGTCGAATTGAATTTTAAATCGAAGTAGGAGTCGCCACCGAATTTTGTGGTTATTCGGAACCATTCAAACCCACTCTATGTCGTAGTGGGCCATATTTAAAACATGGCCCATTTCCGATTTCAGAGTTTATCGGGTTCGTCCCTTTGCATTACGATACCGATACCGACATTATCGGATATCGTGTATTGAATGACTCTCGTTGCCAATGGATTCGGACATCCGGAAACCATGGTTCTGAGTAAGGGGTGAGGGTACGTGTTGGGAAGTTCATTGAGAACACCCAACCCCGCCCGCACTTTGCGGCCTTTACTAAGATATCGTTCGTTTTTGTGTACACGTGTTAGTTCGACGGTTGAATGATATGCAGAGATTATTTTCCTAAGACATGTGAGAAAAATAAATAAATGGGTTGCTAAGTCGTTTAATGCATATTAAACTAATAACGTCGAAGTTATTTTAGCATGTGAAGTCCGTTTTAGTCTAATAAAACAAAGAAATAAATGAATTGCTACAAACACGAGAAAACGAGTTAGTAACGATTGAATAATAATATAGCAAATAAACATACGAGATCGAGAAAATAAATATTAATCGAAATCTGAAAAATATTGCTAAAACGCTGTTTTGTATAAAAAAACGAAACTCGAAAAGTAATAAAAAAACGAGAACAACACGCGGTGGCAGCCGGCCGCGCGGCTCGCCCGGGGCTCCGGCGAGTCGCGGGGCGGTCTGATTTTTGAAGACGATTTTTGAATGTTCGACTAGATCGCGTACAAATATTCCATAACTTGTACTCGATCTAATATTTTCGATATTCGTTATATTCGATAATTGACTACGAAATCAATATCAAATACTCGGAATAGTTTGGAAAAGATATAAACTTTAGAAATCGTTTCGTAGAATAAAAAAATAAAAGATCGAAAAGGTCAAAAAAGGACTTGGTTCACAGGCCCGTGCGCGAGTCGCCTGGGCATGGCGCGACTCGCGTGCGGGTCTGCCCGTTCTTATTTTTTTTGTCGAAAATCGTTAATTTTATAAATCGCGTACAAGTATGGATTAATTCATACTCGATTCATATTTTCGATATTCGTCGTATTCGATATTCGATTATGAAATCGATATCGAATAGTCGGAATGATTTTAGAAAAAGGTTTTGAAAAGAAAAGTTTGTTTCGATTGAAAAGTTTAAAAAAAAGGATTTTGAACGAAAAAAATGTAACGATATCGTCGAAATCTTAATATAATTCTTTTCGATACAATATTCGATTATATAGAAAATCGATATCATATTTTTAAGAATGTTCGATATATGAAAATAGTTTTTTAATAGTATTGATATTAGAAAATAAGAAAAGAAACTGACGAAAGACCCGTAATAAAAACGAGAAGGAGAAAAGAGAAGAAGAAGAAGCGGGTTTGATTTACACCCTCAACCTACATGCTTTGATTTCTCGGGATAAGGCTCGTCGGAAAGTGGCTTAGACTTGGAAGCGTCGAGATGATGAGGATGAGTTTAGGGTGTGGTTTTGGTCGTCGGGTTTGGCGTGTGGTCGGACGGTTTCTCGGGGCTTCGAGGCTTCGGAAAGGTGTCGGGATTTGCTAGATATCGAGGATGTAGGATGTGTGAAAACCGTGTTATGATGCTGTTTTTTCGGTGTTAATTGTGTGTCTTCTGTGTTGGACAAGAGGTTCTATTTATAGGAATCGAGGTAGTCTTGCTTGTGTGACAAGAAATATCGGTTTGGATAGGAAATACGAGAGTTCGAGAGGAAATCAAAGTCTCGTTTCTTGGTGAAGAAGCCAAGTATCTCGGCTGGTGGGAGAGTGTTTCGGCTGAGTTGGGACGCCTAAACCGAGTGTTTGAGCTCGGTTTGTGTCTGTTCCGGTTTCTGGATAGAATTCCTACTTGAGATCGAATTCTACCTTTAAAGGAATTGTTTAATGTTTATTGAAGCTGATATTTTGTAGTGTTTGAGTCCAAACCGGACGCGTAGTGTCACGGTTGGCTCGTGGGTTTCGGAAAAATGTCCTTGACCGGGTTTTGACTCGGTCGTTAAAAGACGGTTTTACCCCTGGTGTCAGAATCGACCCAAATTAGTCTTATTTGACTCGAAACGACCCACTGGGCCTGGATTTGAGGTTGGTTTTGTAAGATTTGTACTCCGTAATAAGTCTAAACCAAATGTCCATGATTACGAGCCCATATCCGAGTCCATCAAAGCACGTTTACGTCCAATCATCATCGGGTGTTTGGCGGGAACTATTATAGACACCTGGCGGTCAAAATGTGGGTGTCTACAGAGCCCCCACTCTGACTGAGGCTTGGACAAGGCAAAAGTCAGAGTAGCAACCAGGTCAATCAAGGATTAAAACCTAGCAAACTTCCGATCGGGTCGTTTAGAGTCCATTAGACTTGCGTGAAGGGCTCGCCAGCCATAAGATAGAAATCATACCTGGGTTGATGCTGATAATGTCGCGGGAGCTGTCTTGGAAGTTATGGGTATACCTGTTTACAGGTACATCCTGTCTTAGAGTTGCGTGGGAGCTTGCCTTGGAAGCTATGGGCACATCTGTTTACAGATATATCATGATTCTTCAGTAGAAAATGTCGCCTGAACTTTCCACTGGGGAACTTTTCTTAGAATTTCTCGGGAGTCTTGGGTGTACCTGTATGCTGACATAATTTGTATGTAACATTTAGGTGAAACACCGACTCATGCTGGGGAAGAAAATGATGATTTTTTTTGAAAATTTTTGAAGAGATTTTTTTTTTTTTTGAAAAGTTGGGGAATAAGGATGCTTGGGATGACTTTGATTCCTAATCGGATTCTGACACGGACTCCTGAAACTTCGTGGTTAAGCTTGTATGCCTAGGTAAAGTAGGGGAAGTGATATAAAGCCTATTCCTGTGATGACTAGGAAAAGGGATATTCTCCATTATAAATAGAGGGTTCTGGCTCTTTATTTTTCATATTCCAAACCAAATCTTTTCTTCTATCTTAAAATCCCTTAGACTTTTAGGATAAATAAAAGACACTATTCTTGCAATGGGTATTGATCATTTGACTGCGATGCTATAGGCGTGGGCTCAGGACTTTCGAGACGAGGATAAAGTCCAGCTAACTCAAATGGGAATTGTGGCTTTATTCCCACTTCAGCGACTTAGGGTAGATTCGCATTTTCTTGATGCTTGCTTATCCTTTTGGGATACTACCCACCATGTTTTTGCATTTTCTCGAGGAGAAATATGTCCCCTTCCTGAAGAAATTGCAGCTATAGGCGGTTGGTGCCCCAATGCTCGTCCTGCCATTCCCCCATTTTATCCTGACCCAAGGAGGAGATTAAGGGATTTTCTAGGCTTGTCACATGCTGAGACAGCCCGTATGGTAAAGGGAGATTCAGTTTCCCTATTTGACTTGGCTGACAAATTCATGAACCCAGTTGGCGCAAGAATTACTTCTGCCCATAGGCGTAGGGCTTTCGCCTTTTGTATGCTGCATCGATATGCCTTTGAAGGTCGGATGGATGCTGACTCGTGCTTGGGTGAGATCAGGCTAATTAGCATAGTTGACCAAATGGAGACAGGTCACAGCCCGGCTTGGCTGATAACTGGGGAGATTATTATGGGCCTTGACGCTAGGAGACTTACCCGGATCGACAATTGACAGGAGGCATCCATCTTTTGCAGGTATTTAACCGTTTTTTTCGAAAAATTGCCCAATTTTCCGAATTTTTCCCCCGAAATTTTGAATTTTTCGAAATTTCCAATTTTCGAAAATTTTGATTTTTTTTCAAATTTTTTTTTTTGAAATTTTTTTGAATTTTCGAATTTTTTGATTTTTCGAAAATTTTGCAGATCTGGTTATCCGCGCGTCTGTCAATCATAGAGCCCCCAGTGAATATATCCAGATATCGTAGCTGTCAGATTGGTTCAAGGTCCCGACGAATAAGGTCAACTCATCATATAAATCGAAAGTATTGGGATGAAGAGCTGACATTTCATGGTGGGCCTTTGATTAGATGGAACGTCATCTGGTGGTTCCTTTCAAGGCTGACGGGGTTAGCTAGGAGGGACAAGGCCCGTTATCTGGTGATCTTGTCTTTGGACTGGACTGTCCATATCTATCCGGACCGCATTCTAAGACAGTTCGGTTCGTTTCAGCAGATCCCTGAGACTGAGGCAATTATTAGCGTTTCGATCCAATTGACGGACGCTATGTGTGACACGTGGCTACAGCGCTGGTTTACCCGTGTCATGTGGACTATACCTCGCCCTTGTCAAACCACTTGGGTTTCTGAATCATATCGAAGATGGACCTCTGAAGAATCGCAAGAGACCCGTAAGACTTTGAAGACTGAAGAGGCACTTGACTTGGCCCGTTAAGAATCGGTGAAAGATAATAGACGGTTCTTTGATAAAGAGGAGACTCCAACTACCTTTGCTGAGCCGGGGTCGGGTCCTAAGTCAAAAACTAAGACTCGAGCTAATGAGACCGGTGCTAGTGACTTGGAGAGAAGGCTCGGACCGAAGCTAGCGGTCCGAGATAGGCTAGGTCCGTGTGAGGTGTCCGGGGAGTCGAGTTTGAAGAAACGAGCCCGGGTTAAGGAGATTCCCTTGGTGATTAGGGAACGTTCACCTCCACGTCGACGCCGGTGGGTGGAAAAGGAAACTAAGGACAAGGGAAAGGGAAAAATGCCTTAGTCTTTTTATTATTTAAGTATTAGTATTATTTATTGTGTGCTGATTTTTTGATTTTTTTTGTAATTTTCCGGATTTGTCGGAGAGACTTTTTTTGAAATAAATAAGAAAGGTTTATTAAAGAACCGTTCCTGTTTTTTTCGATTGCAGTGGTTGTGCCCTTTTGAGGGGCTGCCTACGTATCCATAATAAATGGAATCAAACCAAACGTAGTTCAGACTGACTTAAATTGCAATTTCAAAATACATCAAGACTATTGGTTCGAGATGCTTGTAACAGTAGAATAAGTAATTCTAACTTTTGGCTTGTCTTTAAAAGTTTTGAAAAGAGATGTTTTTTAATAAACTTTTGCAAATGACATTGAGAGAGGTGGGTTAAGGGTAGTAGCGCTTCAGCTGGTCCAGGTTAGTTGGGTTGACAAACTCATTCTCGTCCAGATCCGTTAGCATTACTGCTCCACCTGATAGAATCTTCTTTACCAGATATGGCCCAGCCCAATTAGGTTTGAACTTTCCCCTTGGGTCTACTGGTAATAAAGCTCGAACAGACTTGAGAACCAAATCTCCTTCTTTGATGTTTCTGGGCCTCACCCTTTTGTTGAAAGCCCGTTGGATTCTCTTCTGATAGATTTGAATATTATTGAGGGCACGAGATCGTCGTTCGTCTAAAAGGACTAGCGAGTCATATCGTGCTCGAACACAATCAGCTTCGGGTACTTGACTTTCGAGTAGGATTCTGAGTGATGGCAACTCTAACTCAACAGGTTGGACTGCTTCCATGCCGTATGTGAGGTAATACGGCGTTGCCCCGGTCACAGTACGAATCGAGGTCCGATATCCCCAAAGTGCAAATGGTATTTTGTCGGGCCAATCCCGGTAATTATCAGCCATCTTTTTGAGTATGGTGACAATTGTTTTATTAGCCGCTTCTACCGCTCCATTGGTTTGGGGTCAATAGGGTGAAGATGTATGCCTTTGAATTTTGTATTTGGTCAGCAAGGCTGCTGTTTCGGCTTGAAAATGGGTCCCGTGGTCACTGATGAATTCATGAGGGATCCCATACCGACATATTATCTTATTTTGAATGAACTTGGCAACATGGCTGGCGTTGAGAATACGATAGGATTCAGCTTCGACCCATTTGGTGAAATAGTCGATTGATAAGTGTGGTTTGTAGTGCCTATTTTGTAGTGTTTTGGTCCCATTTTCCTTGTAGAATCGCTCCTTGGGAGCGATTTATGGGCTTCTTATGCTTCCTTTAGTTCGTTTCAGGTTCCCGAGACCGATTTGGAAGAGTTGGAGCGATTCCGACTCGATACATACACATTTTGGAGCCAACGAGATAAAGGAACGATGACTCGATGCTTTGGAATCGACTCCGAGACCTTGGGACCCAATCCCGAGCCTCCGAGACCCGATCCCGAGTCCCGAGAATCGATGAGAAGTCCATGTGAGGCAAGGAGGAACCAAAAGGGTCATATTGGAGGCCTACAAGACTCATCCCCGACGGGTATGCACCTCATCCCGTCGGGGATGAAGTGCACGATTGGAGACGCCACTGTGGGTCCGTCCCGGTCGGGACCAACCCGTCCCGGTCGGGATGGTGGGTCCGTTCCGGTCGGGATGACCCGTCCCGGTCGGGACCAAGTGCTGTAGCCCGCATTTCACTTTCTTTCTTCTCCCTTCCATTTGTAACCCTATATATACCCCTCCTCTTGTAATCTTATGTTATGTTCTTCACCTCTCCTTAAACCCTAGACTACTTTAGGTTAGATTAGATTAGATTAGTGTAGATTAGTCGGTAATTAGTAGTTAATCTTAGTTTAATCTTGTATTATTGGATCTCTTGAAGAATCCATCCAAGATTGACAACCTTGGTGGAATTATTTGGGTTTTCTTCTATACAAGTGTTCATCTTTTCATCCTTCACTAGTATGGTATAATCCTTTCTCCTTTTACTCTTAATCTTGTTTAAATCATCCAAGTTTGCATCTTTGATTGTTGTTCATCATTTTCACTAGTTTGTTTATTTATGTTTTGATGTTTGTGTTGGTTCCTCTTGTTTATGTTAGTTGTAGTTTGATAATGTTAGAGTAGTGTTCTTGCTAGGGTTAGTAGGGTAATTAGGGTGTTAATTGGGTGATTAAGGGTTTGTTGGAGATGTTGGTGGAAGATTTGAGGTTTCTTCTTGAGTGATGCACATTACATGTTTGTTGGAATGCTTGAATGACTAAGTAGGTTGGAATGCTTGTTTTTCTTGTTTACCTTTGTCTTGTGTGTCGCCGGATGGGTTCCATGAGGAACCTCTAGGTGAGTCTAAGTTAGATTACCTAGATTACCCTACTACCTCCTTCACTCTAACTCCTCCTTGACCATTCCGTTACCCCTTTGACCCCGACCTAATCCTAGCCCGTTTTCCTTAGTTGTTCTTCTTAGTCTTAGTCTAGCTCTCTCCCCTTCTATCATTCCCTAGCTTAGCTCGTTGACTTAGTCTCGTTTTTGGGCCGACCTAGTCTAAACGCCTCTACCGTCCCCGTGGATTCGACCCGACTTACCCTAGCTACCCTAGTTAGGTTTTGCCGGTTTTATTTGATCGGTGGGATTCCACGATAAATCCCTTCGTCATCGATTGCTACCAAAATGAAGCAGTGTCCTCCGGTTCCCGAGGGGTTTATCTTTCCGATTATATCGATTCCCCATGTTGAAAATGGCCATGGTGATGTCATGGTGTATAGCAGGGATGGTGGCATATGTTGTATATTGGCAAAAATTTGACAATTATGGCCATGTTTAACATATAACTGACAGTCGGTTTCCATGCTATTCCAGTAATATCCGAGCCTCATGATTTTCCGGACTAACATCTGGGCATTCATGTGTGGGCCGCATTCGCCATCATGTACCTCAGCCATAACTTTTTCAGCGTTGGTTTTATCAACACATCGAAGGAGAGCCCCTTGTGCTGTCTTTTTGTAAAGTTGCCCATCGTCGGTGCGGATGAACTGGGTTGCCAGTCTTCGGAGGGCCTTTTTGGCTCGGTTGTCAGCTCCGGGTGGATATTCCCCGGTTGCTAGGTATGTCAACACAGCTTGATACCATGGCTCAGGATCAGGTATCTCGATTTCTTCGATGTCGTGAATATATGCTGGCTCGGATCGTCTTTCGACACAGATTGGCATACTGGACATATGATCGGGAATATTTAGCAAAGATGCCAGTTTTGAGAGTGCATCTGCGAATTGATTTTCTTCCCGAGGTAGGTATATATATTCTACCTTGTGGAATTGTTTCTCAAGATCCCTTACTCGTGCCTGGTAGGCCACGAGATTAGCATTTCGAGTTTTCCATTTTTGGAGTGCTTGATTAATGACCAGAGATGAATCACCGTGTACTCGGAGGTTTGTGACCCCCAAGTCGGCGGCGGCTTGTAGCCCGTGGATACACGCTTCATATTCAACGGCGTTGTTAGTGACGTCGAAGTCTAATTTGATGGATACGGGAGTATGCTCTCCTCTTGTTGAGATTAGGAGAATCCCGACTCCAAACCCTCGGAAATTGGATGCCCCGTCAAAGTACAAGTCCCACGCTTCGGTGTCAGTGTGGAAAATGTCTTCATCCGGGAAGGACCAAGTGTCGGTGTGTCCTTCTTCGGTTATGGGACTGTCAGCGAGAAATTCGGCTACTATTCGTCCTTTGATGGCTTTCAATGGTACGAACTTCAAATCGAATTCTGCCAACATCGGGGTCCATCTCGATATCCTGCCGTTGAGGATGGGCTTTTCGAAAAGATACTTGATTGGATCCATTCTGGACAACACTTGCACCTCGTAACTGAGCATGTAATGTCGGAGCTTCTTAGTGGCCCAGACCAAAGCTAAACACGTCTTTTCGAGCATGGTGTATTTACACTCGTACTCTAAAAACTTCTTGCTGATGTAGTATATGGCTTGTTCTTCGGAATTGACCGTTTGAGCTAGCATAGCCCCCATGGCTGTCTCTGTCGTGGTTAGGTATAGTGACAAAGGCAAACCGTGCTGAGGTGGCATCAGGACCGGTGGTGAGGCCAAAATTTCTTTGATTCTATCAAAGGCTTCTTGACATTTGTCGTCCCATAGTAACCGCTCCCCTATTTTCAGTTTTTTGAAGATCGGTTCACATACCATGGTTAGCTTTGAAATGAATCTACTAATGTATTGGACTTTTCCGAGAAACCCTCTTATCTCCTTTTCGGTTCTAGGGGGCTGCATCTCGGTGATGGCCTTGATTTTGGCTGGATCGACTTCGATACCTCGTTGGCTAACGATATGACCCAGTAATTTGCCGGATGTTACCCCGAAACTGCATTTCTGAGGGTTTAGCCTCATGTTGTATTTGCGTAATCGGGTGAAGAACTTTCTCAGGGCGGTGATGTGACCGTCCCTGTCTTTAGATTTGACGATCATGTCGTCCACGTAGACTTCCACTTCTTTATGCATCATGTCATGTAATAAAGTTGTGGCGGTTCGTTGATAGGTGGCCTCGGCATTGATGAGACCAAATGGCATAACAGTATAGCAATAAGTACCCCAAGGTGTAATGAAGGTGGTCTTATCCATATCTTCTTCTGTCATTTTTATCTGGTTATACCCCGCATACCCGTCCATAAATGATAGAAGGGCATGATCAGCTGTGTTATCCACCAGTATATCGATGTGTGGTAACGGGAAATCGTCTTTCGGGCTCGCCTTGTTAAGATCCCGAAAGTCTACACAGACACGAACCTTACCATCTTTTTTAGGGACCGGTACAATGTTTGCAACCCAATCTGGATACTCGGAGACTCGTATGAACCCAACTTTGAATTGTTTGTCGACTTCCTCCTTGACCTTGAGGGACCATTCGGGCCTCATGCGTCGGAGTTTTTGTTTAACCGGCTTGAACCCTTCCTTGATCGGTATATGGTGCTCGGCTATTTCGCGATCAATCCCTGTCATGTCCTTGTAGGACCATGCGAAGACGTCTTTGAATTCTTGAAGGAGAACTATGAATTGTTGTTTCTCCTCGGGATCTAAGGATAATCCTATCTTAAGCATCTGAGGTTCTAAGGTTGTTCCCACGTTGATGGATTCGGTTTCTTCGATTACCGGATTGCGGGATTCCCTTTGCTCTAGTTGCTCGATCAGATGTGGAGGTAAGGATACCTGTTTGTCGGTTTTCTCAATGTCATTGCACATAAAATTTTTGAAATTGAGAAAGTTTTGAAAATGAGACAAGTCGTAAGCAAAACGGTTGTTATTATTGATCATGAATTGGGAAAATAGCTCGAAGAGAGCTGCCATCTGATCACTAGTCAGTGGCGGGATAAGTAGGGTGCCCGGGACAAACCCTGAGGCACCAGGAGTAGCTAAAGGGAGAGGGGGAGTTACAGGACTGACCCTAGCACCGGACTCACTAGACTCAATCTTAGACTCTGACTCGGACTCCGACTCAGACTCAGACTCAGATTCTGGCATTTCTCCTTCCCCTGTGATCAGCTTGTAAGTCCTTCCTTGACTGTCGGTCCACTTGACAGTCTTCCTCCAGGCTCTGCTTCCGGTCCCGGATCCGACCTCTGAGATCAGCTTAGATGGATCAAAGGTGCGGCTGCGGAGAATGAGACTGACCAGCTCTTCTTTCGGCATTGGGGCCGCGAGTTCCTCTCCGAAAAGTAGCCCTAGTGCGGGCTCGGCATTCCTAACATTTTCGGACCGGCTGAGGGCGAAAATGTCATCTGGTATGTAGTTGCAGACCTGGGCCGAGTGGGTCCCAGGGTGCGTGGTTGTGGGCCGATATAGGCCAGTTTGGACGGTCTCGAACACTGGAGTGACAAAGATAATCTTGCCGGTCCTGGTTTGACCCATGTTTTCCGGGGTTAGGGTGTAGCCCAGGCCTGTTTGAGTCCTCCCATTGTCCTGAACTTCGAGGATTTTTCCTGCGGGGAGATCGGGCCTTGATCTAACCCCTGGTAGAAAGCCAAGATTCTGCAGCATTCGGTCAAGGCGGACCGTGAAGTAAGGACGGAAGAGATGATCTTCTTCGATGGCCCCTACGAAATCGAACCCCCAGAGATCGGTGCGGCCTGAGGTGTTGCAGTTAGCCACAGTCATAGGTGTGGCTTCTAGAGTGATGACGGTGTCATGCAAAGGTAGCTTGATTTTCCGATGCAAGGTGGAGGATACAGCCCTGGTTGCGTGGATCCAAGGTCTTCCTAAAAGAAGGTTGAAGGAAGAAGTCACGTCAATCACTTGAAATTCTAGCTCCTTCTCTATCGGGCCTGTTATGATAGTAAGTTTTGTGGCTCCGGCTACTGACTTTGGGCTTCCGTCAAAAGCCTGTATGGTTTGAGCCGTAGGAATGTAGTCGGCCTCGGTAATGCCGAGGGCTTTGGCGGACCTCAAGGGGAGGACATTGACTGCTGACCCGTCGTCTATTAGGGTCATGGGTAGGTACTTCCCACGGCAGATGACCGTGATGTAGAGGGCCATGTTGTGGGCTGGCCCAAATGGTGGTAGATCAGCATTGGAGAAGGTGATTAGTGGGCCTTCTTCTATGGATCTCTCCTTTAGGTGGGGCAGAACCGTGGCTACCATTTCAGCTGGAGTAGTCATAGAGTCGATTTTGACTTGATCGAGGGCCTTAGTGAGTGCCTCTCGATGTTCCTGGGAGCTAACTAAGAGTTGCCATATAGAGAGGTCAACTCGAGTTCTGTTCAGTTGCTTCATAAGAGCCTTTTCAGCAATCGACTCTTCTGGGGCGGGCTCCACCCTAAGTGGCTCGGCGATGATGAGGGCTTGACTAGTGGCTAAGACTTTGGACTTAACCTTCTGAATCTCCTCGGGCGTGATGGGGACAGCTCCCCCTTTGGTGAGATAGACGTCGTCTTCGTCGTCGCACCAGATCCCATTTATTTGCGGGACAAAAGGAGAAATGAGGTGTGAGCAATCCATTATTTCCCCGGAGAAGATGGTGTGAGTAGCCAACGGGTTATCCTTGTTGTTGGGTTTACCCCCGGGCAAAGGGATCTTCCCGCTCTCGATGAGATCTTGGATAAGGTGCTTTAGCTTCCAACATTTCTCGGTATCGTGCCCCTTACCACGATGGTAGTGACAGTAGGCCTGGAGGTTGTAGGCCTTGGAGCGTCGTTCGACCGAGAGATCAGGTGTTGGGCCTATTGGGGTGATCAGGCCTTTTGATGAAAGCCTCTGCAGGGCATTCTCATAGGTGGTGCCTATGTCGGTGAATACCCGGGGGTGGTATTCTTCTGGGACGAGGTATCAAGTGCGTTTACCTCGTCAAAAATGCTACGAGTGGCAGCAGTAGTTGTGGGCTTGCTCGTTGATGAGCTGGCCCCTTGGTATCCCTTGGTGGAGGCCTTAGTGAGGCTTTCCAACCTTAAATCGTCTTCGATTCTCGTTCCCATTTCAGTTAGGACCGCGAAGCTAGGTATGATGGCGTACCAGAGATGGACCCGGTAAGCTGGAAGGAGGTTCTTGACGAAGGCTTCAACCAGCACTTTTTCACTGGGCTTATCGACCAGTTTGACGCTTTCAGCCCTCCAGCGTTGGAGATATTTCGTGAATCCTTCCTTAGGTTCCTGGGCCATTACTTCCAGGGTGCGCATAGTGGTCTGGATTTCCGTGTTGTCGGCGTAGTTCCGAGCGAATTCCGTTGCCACGTCATCCCAAGTTTTGTATTTCTTGGAATCGAGCCGGTAGTACCAGGCTCTTGGGTGCTTCTCGAGAGAAGAAGCGAACAGGTGCTTGAACATGTTGGACTTAACCCCCTTAAGGGCCATGAACTCCTTGAAAGCCCGGATATGGTGAACCGGGTCTTCAGTACCCTCGAACATTGGCATACCCGTCAGATTGAGATTGGCGGGTAGTTCATCGGTCAGTGGGGTGTAGGTCCGAGCATTCTCCGTATGGATGGAGTTTTGGGTTGACAGATGGACCTGTTCCTGCAGTTTGTGGACTGCGCTGGCCAACTCAGCTAAAGGCCCAGTAGTATCGACATTGCCACTAGGAGTTCCCTGCTCTATGGCACTTACCCGGGTGAGGATGAAGATCTGGTCCCCTCTCATCGACGTGATCATGTTTTCCAGCTTGGTCAATGAGGTCTTCAATTCATCGACGGCTTGTTGCGTCATGGCTCGAGTGTGGGTTGGCCTGTCTGTAAGGGCACCGCGTAATCAGTAACTGACCCAGATCTTAGAATCAAAAGTACATCCCGAGCAAGGAAAAGACTAAACGAGAAAAAGACCGGAAACTGACTCCTAGACGGATGACCCGTGGACGGTGGGCCTTCCTTAGGATTCGGCAAAGTGGGCCTAGTCCCGTTCGAAGGAAGATCCATGTGAGAATTCCCCAGACTTTGGACTCGAGTGTGTAAACGGGCTTCTCTTTGTAGGAGTTTGTCCTACGCAGGTGGGCCGTGCCTTGACAAATAAGGCGGACTAGGAAGGGGTGGAAATTCGTGATGTAGGATCGACGGAGTTTCGACGCTATAGACTCTTACGACCTATGACAAGACCCGACACTGCTAAATACGGGAAGTCCTAAGAAGAAGAGGGTTTTGAAAAGAGAATTTGAATTTGAAAATCGAACAAAGTCGGATTGGAAGGCCCGATTTTTTTTTAAAACCGAGAAAAAGGTCATCGGGCCGAGATTTCGGATTTTTTTTTTGAAAAGGTTTGGACAGCATACCGGCTAAAAATAGGCTATTTTGAGTCAAAATCATAAGTCCTAAATTTGGTAGCTTTCCGGGTTTTGAAAGATAAATGGGTTTGAAAAGATGCAAGTTTTTTTTGAAAAATGACGGTTTTTGAAAAAGACCAAAGAAGATCAAGTAGCATGTAGTCATGGAAACAGTATAACGACGCCATGTATGCTCTTAGTCTAAGTCTTGGTCAGTCGAATAAGGTCTATACCAACAACGATCGCATTCTCGCAAATCAGGACGGACCTCCTAGGCCGAGTTGGTCTTAGAATCTGCCGTAAAACCCATGCGAGTTCCGCCATCGAAGTCTTTAGTGCACCCAAGTGGGAATGCACCGTGGTATAGTGGGACGTCGTTCACAAGTAACCGGCCCGGGAAAGAATGGAGTTATGCATGAACCATTGGACTAAAACGTGTACATTACTAATCGAACGATTTCTTTTCGAGTCTCACCCTGAGGATGCCGATGGTAAGTGACACATCAGTTGATCCCCAGCGGAGTCGCCAAATTGTGGACATGACATAGGTCCACCCCGACGCGGCCACGCGCGGGTTTGGGGAGGCGAATGAATCTCCATATGAGATGGGTCGAATTGAATTTTAAATCGAAGTAGGAGTCGCCACCGAATTTTGTGGTTATTCGGAACCATTCGAACCCACTCTATGTCGTAGTGGGCCATATTTAAAACATGGCCCATTTCCGATGTCAGAGTTTATCGGGTTCGTCCCTTTGCATTACGATACCGATACCGACATTATCGGATATCGTGTATTGAATGACTCTCGTTGCCAATGGATTCGGACATCCGGAAACCATGGTTCTGAGTAAGGGGTGAGGGTACGTGTTGGGAAGTTCATTGAGAACACCCAACCCCGCCCGCACTTTGCGGCCTTTACTAAGATATCGTTCGTTTTTGTGTACACGTGTTAGTTCGACGGTTGAATGATATGCAGAGATTATTTTCCTAAGACATGTGAGAAAAATAAATAAATGGGTTGCTAAGTCGTTTAATGCATATTAAACTAATAACGTCGAAGATATTTTAGCATGTGAAGTCCGTTTTAGTCTAATAAAACAAAGAAATAAATGAATTGCTACAAACACGAGAAAACGAGTTAGTAACGATTGAATAATAATATAGCAAATAAACATACGAGATCGAGAAAATAAATATTAATCGAAATCTGAAAAATATTGCTAAAACGCTGTTTTGTATAAAAAAATGAAACTCGAAAAGTAATAAAAAAACGAGAACAACACGTCGTGGCAGCCGGCCGCGCGGCTCGCCCGGGGCTCCGGCGAGTCGCGTGGCGGTCTGATTTTTGAAGACGATTTTTGAATGTTCGACTAGATCGCGTACAAATATTGCATAACTTGTACTCGATCTAATATTTTCGATATTCGTTATATTCGATAATTGACTACGAAATCAATATCAAATACTCGGAATAGTTTGGAAAAGATATAAACGTTAGAAATCGTTTCGTAGAATAATAAAATAAAACGATCGATTCTTTTAAGAATGAATCGATTCTTTTCGTAGAATAATTTCCTTTTTCTCGTTTCGAAAAGGTCAAAAAAGGACTTGGGTCACAGGCCCGTGCGCGAGTCGACTGGGCATGGCGCGACTCGCGTGCGGGTCTGCCCGTTCTTATTATTTTTTTGTCAAAAATCGTTAATTTTATAAATCGCGTACAAGTATGGATTAATTCATACCCGATTCATATTTTCGATATTCGTCGTATTCGATATTCGATTATGAAATCGATATCGAATAGTCGGAATGATTTTAGAAAAAGGTTTTGAAAAGAAAAGTTTGTTTCGAATGAAAAGTTTAAAAAAAAGGATTTTGAACGAAAAAAATGTAACGATATCGTCGAAATCTTAATATAATTCTTTTCGATACAATATTCGATTATATAGAAAATCGATATCATATTTTTAAGAATGTTCAATATATGAAAATAGTTTTTTAATAGTATTGATATTAGAAAATAAGAAAAGAAACTGACGAAAGACCCGTAATAAAAACGAGAAGGAGAAAAGAGAAGAAGAAGAAGCGGGTTTGATTTACACCCTCAACCTACATGCTTTGTTTTCTCGGGATAAGGCTCGTCGGAAAGTGGCTTAGACTTGGAAGCGTCGAGATGATGAGGATGAGTTTAGGGTGTGGTTTTGGTCGTCGGGTTTGGCGTGTGGTCGGACGGTTTCTCGGGGCTTCGAAGCTTCGGAAAGGTGTCGGGATTTGCTAGATATCGAGGATGTAGGATGTGTGAAAACCGTGTTATGAGGCTGTTTTTTCGGTGTTAATTGTGTGTCTTCTGTGTTGGACAAGAGGTCCTATTTATAGGAATCGAGGTAGTCTTGCTTGTGTGACAAGAAATATCGGTTTGGATAGGAAATACGAGAGTTCGAGAGGAAATCAAAGTCTCGTTTCTTGGTGAAGAAGCCAAGTATCTCGGCTGGTGGGAGAGTGTTTCGGCTGAGTTGGGACGCCTAAACCGAGTGTTTGAGCTCGGTTTGTGTCTGTTCCGGTTTCTGGATAGAATTCCTACTTGAGATCGAATTCTACCTTTAAAGGAATTGTTTAATGTTTATTGAAGCTGATATTTTGTAGTGTTTGAGTCCAAACCGGACGCGTAGTGTCACGGTTGGCTCGTGGGTTTCGGAAAAATGTCCTTGACCGGGTTTTGACTCGGTCGTTAAAAGACGGTTTTACCCCTGGTGTCAGAATCGACCCAAATTAGTCTTATTTGACTCGAAACGACCCACTGGGCCTGGATTTGAGGTTGGTTTTGTAAGATTTGTACTCCGTAATAAGTCTAAACCAAATGTCCATGATTACGAGCCCATATCCGAGTCCATCAAAGCACGTTTACGTCCAATCATCATCGGGTGTTTGGCGGAAACTATTATAGACACTGGGCGGTCAAAATGTGGGTGTCTACAATACACTAAAAAAATTTGAGCTGCTGAAGAGGTCAAATCAGGTCTGGTTTCGAAACCACCTGATTTTCATACCACGAGACTACGGTGTCATTAGGATGTTTTCAGCTCAATTTCAAGCCAAAACGACAAGTATAAGTTGCTTTTACACGACAAACGAGTTTTCTGGTAGGAGTGGTTCAAGTCAAACGTTCTCCATTGCTCCTCATATTTTGTGTGAACAATCCTACCGACTCTGTAAAAAAATTTAGCACTTTTTATTTTGAATCGCAAAATATTTCTATAGGATATATCAGGAATATTTTTGCATTGTCCAAAACGGCCCAATATATCATGTAAGTGATTTCATTATCTTGCTGTTTGGGCAACATACATACTCACATTCTTCCCATAGACCAACTAATAGTCATTCTTTCAATGTGTACATTTACATACTCTTTACTTAACAGCCCTTGTTTAAATCAATGAAACAATTTTATTTACACCAATGAATTTTAAAAAAACGAGTTAAGAAATGGAAAAGGGCACAAAAGAATCTACATTTTGGTTCAGCGAATAATAAGTGGTACTCCGTAGTTGGTTGCAATAATCATCGGAGGATGGAATGAGAATGCTTGATCAAGTTGTTGATAGATTGGCTGGTTTGGGCTCTGCACAATATGTTCTTCACCCTTTCTGTCATCTGCTTGTTTTCAACCCACACATACATTTCATCAGACAATCATCACGAACGAAGAAAGTCGAACCCAAAATCAAAGAAACAAACCTTTCTCAGACTCGATCTGGTTAGATAGGGAACAGATCTTTGGTAGCCACCAACTGAAAACGGAGGAGGAGATTTCCGGCTGTTTGATTGATCTGCTATTGTACTCGACGATGTTTTCCTGCTATCTGCGCCTACAACTATACTTTTACTTCTTGTTGCGATTCTTGAACTCCCATTTCGCCAGTTATCGCTCAACACATTTGGTAAGCTTGATTCCTGCACATACATACACCACAAATTCAACTCCTCTGCCTGTTTTTTTAATACACCAGTCTAGTACAGAACTTTTTTTCTGCTCAGAACAATGGACTTTATCGACTTACCAGGAGTAAGACAGTCGCGCAACTTTTAAGCACCTCAAGATTCATACGAACATCATCAAGACTCCTGTTACAATTCCCAAAACAACCAAAACATCACCAGTCTATCCATTTTACCGAGATGTCTTAGCCTAGTGGTGAAGATTAGTTACCATGGACAATAGGTCTCAGGTTCGAATTCACTTCCCTATATTGTAATGCAACTAAGTGTGTTCTTCGTTGAAAAAAATAATCAGATTACCCATTTTCCTTACCTGTGTTTTTGTTCCCCAAGTCCAAAGTAATTAGCCAATGTTGCCATCTATAAAATATGGGTAGAAATTAAGTTAAATTATAAACTATGTTAGCAGACGAACTGATTAAATTAAAAATCTAATCTACTATACCTTCATATCACCGGCTCTTCTGCCAAATTTATCGGAAAGAACACCCAAAGAATCGATAATTCCCACAGGCTCAGGAGCAATACGACCAATTTCAGCAAAAGCTTCTTTAATTCGCAAGCAATCAAATCTCTGAATGTTGTGACCCGACCAAATCCGTCCATGTAAAATTTGATAAATCTTGTCAGCTACCTGGTCGAAGGTGGGAGCCTCTAAGACAGCTTCTCTGGTGATGCCGTTTGTTCGTGTAGACTTCAATGCGACAACAGAGAGATCACCGGGTCTAATCAAGGTGCAATAGCTGTCTGTCTCAACTAGTTTTTGAGGGCATACCACGATTGCACCGAATTCTAACACCCAAAATCTGCGCTCGTGGCCTGGACCTGCTCGATTTGGCACACTTGTTTCGATGTCAAAGAAGACTATTTCGGGTACACGTTGTTCCATTTTTGAGCTTGTTGTTATGTCGTCCAAGTAGTTGGATATAATGCTGAATTGCAAATATGATGCATGATGTATGAGATTGGTATAAATAGAGAAATGGGTGTTTGAGGAAAGACGGGAATTCTTCTTAGATGAGGTTAAATTTTCTTGTAGTACAAGTAAATCATTTTAAAAGGAAGGGCATAGGAGGTATAATAGTGCCGTTTGGGGTAGTGACAACAAAAGACAACTTTAGGGGTAGACCATCTTATGAGGCTACGACATTACCCTAAATCCTCTGTTTTATTCCAACCCAGCCTGCTTAATGCTTGTACTCTCAGCACAAGCTACCTTACACAAAAAACTTTCTTCTTCTTCTACTCCTCCTCCAAGCTAACCGTCATTTAATCCAACTTATGACTACTACTACCTTAAGCAATTTTAATAAAAAAAATGTGTTTGGATTTTTTTTTTGCCTCGGGAGCAGCTACGAGATGAGGTGATTATGATGTTGACGGGTTTGAATCAGATCATGAATATCACTTTTCAATGACATTATCAACTAAGTTAGTTGACATATGCATAAAAACTGTGTTTGGTAAAAAGGGGGCCACGAGCAGGGACAAAGTTAAAATCTAATCTTAGGTGGGGCCGAAATTTTTTTGTCGAAAATTGACAATTTTTCATTGCAGCCCTAAACATTAATAAAACCCATTTTTATCTTATTTAGTTTTTTAGTCGTAATTATTTTGTTGTGTAGGTAACCTATAAACCTATACCAATTAGTTATCCTCGTTAACAATTTTTTTTACCCGACACAACTTCGTAAGCAAATCATTATGACTCAATAAAATCGTTTCTAATTAAAAAAGGGACAACTTAGCTTATGTAAAATTAATTTTCCTACATTTTCTTATCAACCATTATGAAGAAATTCAAAAGTTGAGTGTTAATTAACATTATTTGCATATGAAATCTATATCTAATTTATGCTCGTAGATGAAAAAGAATAATATTTATAGTTTAGTGAAAATTTGCAAAAAAAAAAAAAAAAAAGGTTTTCAAAAGCTGAATAATAGACCATCATTATTTGAAATGTATATAAAAACAAAAATGATATAAGAAAAAAAACGTGTATAGAAAATGTCTAGGTAGAAAAACATGTTAACGTAATTGTGAAATTCTCAAAAATTGACCTTAGGCCAAGGCCCACTTTGGCCTACTAATAGCTTCGTCCCGGCACAAGGGGTTTGTGATGCTAATCGGTTTTGAAATTGGACGTGTATCATTCTATTTACATGATTAACTAATTTAATTGACATTTTTGCGTAATTTTAATAATTTAATCGACAAAAAGAGACACGCTTTTTTAGGATGGAAGTTTAGAAGACAAGTAAAATTGAACTACCTTCCTACACAAATGTTTACGTAATGTGAAAAACGTGAATGAACGTAGTAATGAAAAGAGAGTAGTAGAAGATTTTGGGTTACTTGTTACGTCGGGGTATATCATATGTGGGTTTGTGCACAAAAGATACCAACATGTCAAACGCATCTTATTATGATTGCATATTGCCTTTCCAATACGTCATCTTCACTAGTTCGTTGACGGTTAATCGTTGCAATCTCAATAACTAATTTCCTTAGTTTTGATCAACAGACGAAGACGTACATGGCTAGCTACTTTTTTTTCTAAACCAAATTGATTTAACGATTTAGGAATTATTTTGGGCTAGTTTCTCCCTATCCATTCATGTCATCATCACTTTTCTCTCCTTTTTTTCAATTACGAAAAATCGCTACTATAAATAGCCAAATTTATACCATTTGAGGTAAATTGGCTGCTTAAAATAGTGATTTAGTACTTATAACGGAGTAGTATTATTATCCCTAGAGACCACATGTAACACCCCCTCCTTTCCAGCGCATTTTGTTCTCATTCATGCGCATCCTGAAAATCTTCCCCGTGTTTCATCATAAGCCCACAACTAGTAGCTACAAGTTCGGTGGCTTCTACAAAGAACAGAAAAACGCTCTTTTGAAGTAGCAATTAGGCTACTTCACCACTTGAAGTAGATATTTAGGCCTTTGCGATTGAAAACCAAAAAAAGAGAAATTAAGATGAAATATCTATCAAAGAATCATTTTGTCTCGTTCATTTGGTTGTCTTTGATAAAATACTCATCACAAATAATATAAAAACGAAATTACTTTTTCCTAACGAGCCTTTGCTCAATCCTAACAAATTTTACCTGACTTTTCCAAATTTACCCTCCCCATAACTCATATTCTAACCTAACTCATTACCTCTTTAATCCCAGAAATTCTTTCATCAATCAACTTCAATTATGAATTATAATTCCGCTAAGCTGATTATTAATATCGTTTAGTTTTTTTTGTTCATCATAATTACCAATAAACTATAGTAAAATTATTAGACAATTACTCAAAAATTCACCTACCATTGGAAGAATTATTATCAGGAAAAAGTTTTACCAACAAACCCTAATTTAGGATACAAATAAGTTTTTAAACTAGAGATTTGGGATAGTAAAAATACGATCGGACGCTGGTTGTTGGTGGGTCATCGGGTGGTGGAATAGGCATCCCACTAACGTAATGATTGTGATCGATCGCTTAAGAATATTAAGAGAAATTAATTGTGTTTTGGGTAATGGGTGCTTGCGTGGATGGTGGTGGTTGAAATTTAGAGATTTTCTAGAGAGAAATCAAACAAAAATTGGGGAAAAATGAGAAGGATAGATTGGTAAAATGTCGTTAGGATTGAGTAAAAGCTCGTTAAGAAAAAAACATGACCTATACAAAGGAAGTACTATTCAAATGTCACGCCTATGGACTTATATGTCGAGTTAATTCTTATTATACAAGAAACAAATGAAACACGTATTTCATCTCTTTTGCTAACCAACACTTCACTTGCAAGCATTTCAAGTCAAGTCATGAGAGACTGAGGACTGATTATTCCAAATTTTGTCTTTATCAAATGTTCAATTTCATTTGGAAACAATAGCAAAGCTAAGGCAAATGTTCTCTCATACGACCACTCCTAATTTCGAAACCAACGTCAGAAAAATGTCTTAAATTGGAAATTGTCCTCCTTTACACGATGGGTGAGGTGATTACAGCCTACTCCTTACTACATTACCTTGTTATGTCAAAAACTCAAAACTCAAAACACAAAAAAAAATGAAGATACCATGTAAAGTTACAAGGCGGAAAATTAAGTTTCTACACATCTTGTACAAGGAATAGGATCCACAGATCTTTGGGAAATCAAACCTCAGATCTCAAAAAGAATCCAGGGTCACATAGATAAATCTCAAATTGCGGAATCATGTACTGTTTCTTGTTCTTTCAAAAGCTTCTTCAGCTTGTAAACCAGAACTGCATACATGTATAAATATCCAGACATCACGTTGCTATAGGCCGATTAGATGATATTTATGGCAGCTCTCTTGAAAACAACACATACTCAGAGACAAACAACATCCTCATCCTATGATATGATATCAACTTATTATGATTGAAACAATGACAATGTTTGTACCCATACAAAGAGATTAGAGAAGACCACTGGCGTTTTTAAGCTGAGCAAGCTTATGGATATCTAGAGCTTTTAGTATGCACAAAAAAATAACCTTGTTTTGACATATAAGCAGGAGCACGAATAATTTCACATTTCATTCCATAGAAGTTAACTAGACTTCTGCTTTATACAAAAACAACGCGCAACAGGTAAGGGTAAGACTATATATTTAACCCTTTGAATTAGCCATAGTCGGGGGCCATCGTATAATACTGTGATAGTTAAATTAAAACCGTTAATATAGAACTTAATAGGTGTAACCTTTAGTATTAAACGTGTAAGGAGGACCACAGCGACAAGGGACCTCATGACGAGCGTGACTTTACGGACACAAGGTGTATAGCAAAGTTATATGTTCAAATAGAATTTGTGCACCAATGCGCTTTTTGGATTTTAAAGGAGACTAACATATAGAGTAAAAGAAATGGACAACATGGTGAAGAAAATAGCATATTTTCAAAAAAAAAAAAAAAAGGTTAAAAAAAATATGAAAATTATTCAGCAATGCATTTTGCTTGGTCGCGCTATTAACAAGATGCAGTTGAGGCACACCAACTCATTTCACTTAGTGACTCGCTGATACTTAAGCTTAAGCACACCCAAGATATTCCTCTTCAAACTAAGACGTTAACAGCACATAAATATTACTGTACTAATATTACAAAGTGAATTGTGTCTGTGTATACATAATTGGTTAAGAGAAATATTGTGTTTTGCTTGATATTTAAAAAGGAGTGTTAGACTCTGGACACCATGCCGCATTGTATGCCATGTTATATGGGGTGAAGCCGGCAACTGTATCCCTCATATAATGAAATCAGTGGCTCAGTGATGGCATGTGTCATTACAAGTTCATATCAGTGACTTGTGTGTGGTATTGTAAGGGACTATGGATACTGAAAAATAAGTAAAAGCAATGCTAGATGCTAGGTGAGGAACAATGAACTAATCCTTAGAAATAATTTGTGACTGCCAAGTATAAAGAGTAAAGTTATGATTTTAAGTAGGAAACTGGTATTAAAATGGCCATATGAAACCTTGACAACACAAACATGACTGATGAAGCGAACATAATCCTTGCCAGGAAAAAAAATCCTAAGGAAAACATGTACATATACCTTTTTGAACAAAGAGTGGATGTGGATTGTACGAAATACAAATTGACTGACACGGAGACTCATTTGTGCAATTCAACTAGATTTAAAAACATGCACAATCACCACAAGGTCAGCTATCATTTCATTCTATAATGAGATAACTACCTCGTCATAAAAAAATTACTACCTCGAACATCAATTATAGCAACCTACCCACATCTAGGCAAACAAAAATCACTCTGAGAACCTTCACACATCTTGGTAAATGTTCAACAAATGCGGCCGATACCACCTAAAATGCAATCCTGCTAACCTTCTAACCTTTACCTCGAAACCTTTAGGTGCTCTAGTGATGCGGTATCATAGCTTAGATCTAATATTATGATCCATACCATTACCACAATGCACACTCTACTTCTCCCTCAAACCTACTGGGGAAAAAAGAAGCGAGGAAACTGAGATAATCAAAACACACCCATTCCCTAGCAAGTAGATTTTCACATCGTAAGATCAAAAGCTACGTTGAAACGATTCAGTAAGCAAGATTATGTCAAATGTATGAGAAACGCCAGGGAATGTCCAAATCACATATAAACATGGGAGCAACACAAACAGCACAAGATACAAACAGATGGTAGTCGAACCTGAGAGTTAAACCCGAGTAGAGGAGGAGTCGAAATCATCAGGAGCGAGAGTAGCAATCCAATTACTAAGCGTCTTCTTGACCTGAGCATGATTAACAAAAGCCAGCTCATACATGGAGCAGAGATTAACAAGAAGAGTCTCATTAAGCGCGACAGTAGGAACCCGCTCAAGGGAATTCTCAAGGAGCTTTATAGAATCGGCCAAATCCCTCAAGTACATCAAACACAACCCCTTGTTATTAATGGCGACGACATCAGAGGAATCCTTCTGAATGCATTCATCATACTCCCTGACCGCGGAGGCGTAATCCTTGGCGACAAGAAACAGCAGCGCCCTATTCCTCCCAATCAAATTGGGGTCCCCGAGTTCCTCGATCCTGGCGAAAGTGGCCTTGGCGCCATCGACGTCGCCGTACTGGAGCTGGACGTAGCCGAGCTTGGAGAGGAGAGTAGGGTTGGAGATGTTGTTGTCCTTGGCGATGAGGCCCTGGAGGAGGGCGACGCAGACGAGGAAGTCCTTGTGGGAGCAGTGGAGGCTGACGAGGGCGGAGACGATGACGGTCTCGCGGCGGCGGAAGGTGGCGGCGGCGGAGGGGGATTGGGATTGGGATTGGGGGCGGGAGCGGAGGAGGGAGAGGAGGGAGTAGAGGCGGTCGATGGAGTCGGGGAGGCGGGAGGGGGCGGAGAGGGAGGGGAGGAGGGCGTGGAGGAGGCGGAGGGAGAAGGGGAGCATGGAGCCGGAGAGGGAGGGGTAGAGGCGGGGGTAGGAGTCGAAGAGGTGGGAGGGGGAGTGGAGGTCGGGGAGGGAGGACTCGATGAGGGAGAGGGCGTCGGAGTGGCGGCGGAGCTTGGAGAGGGCGATGGCGGTGAAAGTGAGGTTGAGGAGGTGGTGGTGAGGGGGGACGGAGGCGGCGGGGGTGGCGGTGGTGGTGGTGAGGATGGTCTCCCAGGAGCCGCGGAGGGCGAGGGTTTGGAGGGATTGGATTTCGGGAGGGATGAGAGGGGTGGCGTTGTTCAGGAGTGGGTCCGAGATTGGGGTCGGGGAGTTCATGCCGTTGTGGATCTCAGTCTCAGGGATCTTCTGGAATTTTCCGGGGAGACAGGTCAACTACCTTCACCTCTCGCCGGGGTTTCAGTTTCAGATTCTCTGCTCCGATCCGTACTACTCCTACCGTGGAGTATTTGTTACTCGTATATGAGTAAATCCAACTTCTTGGTTACCACGGTATATATACACACGGGTACTATTTTAATTTGAAAGGCAATAATTAGTCTAACTAATTCCCTAGCAAAACTAAATTAACAACTAATCCAGCGAAATTAAGCTTACTTTTAATGACGTTATGATGGAAAATTGTTTATGAATACCATGGTCCATGGAAACTAAACTCAAAACACATGTAATGAGGTCAGCTGTTAAGCCTCGGTCGATTCATCCGCTCTTCAAGGTCGAGCTCACTCTCCGCCGACATCCATTTTGGCCTTGAGTAAGGTCTCCTAGAATGGCTCGGTCTCCCTTCACTTCGGCCTCAGAGAAGAACCCTTAGGCCGGCTTAACCTCTCTTCATCTTAGTTGTTTCCCCTTAAAAGAGAACCGACCGTCACAGCCATCAGGCCAATCATGTGTCTGAAGGGTGAGCATCCCTCTCTTCCTCTTTCTCTACCAATGTCTATAAATACTTCATGAGACTCTTCATTAAAGGTGATCAAAATATCAATATTACACTTCTCTCTAGAAAACAAATTAAAGGCACCTTTCTCCACGAGAAAGGTTGAATCGCAAAAGAACTGACTTAGGCATCGGAGAGGGACCCTCGGACACCCGCTAAGGCCCTATGCGCAGGAACAGTCGCCATAGCCGACCAAGGAGGTCTCGCTAATAGGGGAAGAAAAGGTTAAGCGATCCAATTAAAGAGAAAAAAAAACAATTCTGTCTCAAGATGTAATCCCGGTTTAGATATAATTTTTTGATACCCAAACAATTTGGCGTCATCTGTGGGGAGACACTATCCAATCCTCAAAAGAACAAAAGTCATAAATATGTCGATTCTCCAAGAGATAGACACAAACAAAAAGCAACAAACGAACTCGGCCACTGTTCCCTAGGGCAACGGACCCCCCGGTGCTCAAGTAACGCCACAAAAGGAGGAAGGGGGCAAGACAGTTGTTGGAGCATCCAATGCAAATCCTCCATAAGAATCTCATAACATACGCGGAGGAGTTGGTACTCAGGCCGGAGCAGCTGGCTGCCACTCCTAGCTTCCTTTCAAGCCTGTCTCAGCAACCAAGGATCTGGGGATAGGCATCACCTTTACTCCTTGCCGGCTGGCATACCTGGCCAGAATTATCACCGGGTGGATGGTCGAGGCGAACTGCCATGAGGAAAAGTCAAAGGAAAGCACGCATCTCAGCCACGACATTCATGAATGTAAGGCAAAGACTGCAAAGTCATCCCGCGATTCAGACTCAACAACCATCAAGGCAGGATCCTTAGAAGCAGATTTTATCCACCCACACTAACTAGTCCACCGCATCTGAAGAAATGACAGTTCCTAGGGGGTGGAAGGGTGCCTCAGTCCAAGGGAAACTACTCATCAACGCCTGATTGTGAAAGTGGGCGAGGTGTTCAAAAGACTAGCTAGGGGGCGACGATGTCAGGGCTCTTCCAGAGAAGTCTACTGCGGCCATGGACGGGATATTCACACTACAAGAAAATGTGCCCCAGGCGTCCACCTAGTGGCCACCGACAGTGAACGTTATAAGCAAACGGGCGTCCGCAAACAGACGTTAGAAAGCGGAAGCCACGACCCCTCGCCTTTTTTTTAAACGGGCGTCCACTATTGGACGCCAAGAGAAATGGCGACCGACAGTCCACGCCAGGGATGGCGTCCGACTGTGGTTTCCAGGATTCCCCAGATGGCGTCCACAGTCGGACGTCAGAGCCCTTAAGTTGGCGTCGGACTGTGGACGCCATCTGGGGACCCCTGGCAACCACAGTCGGACTCCATTCTAGCTTCCCCTGGCGTCTGTTATGGCGTCCGTTATCTGACGTTATTTACGCTGTTGCATGGCCGTAAACATGCGTTCAATGTCTAGCCAAAACCTGCAATATAAACCACATCCACAACAATCAACCAACCACAAATGTGGACTATCCACAATACCTCAACCTCATTCACTCTCAGTCAACCAAAACACTTCATCTCTCGACTCATTTCTGCTGAAAAAACTTATATAAAAAAATTTAACATACGGTTTGAAGATACACAAATCTAAACTAGTTAGAAGATACATAATCCGCAAATTAAGTTACAACAACAGCAACAAAAAACAATCAGCAAACTGTGAAGCTAGCTGTAGCACCAGAGTTACCACCACCATCACCAAATGGGTCTCTGTCGTCTGGAGGGGATGGGGGACGACCTTGGTTGCAATTTCTGAACATGGCCTGAAACATGGCCATCTGTTCCTGCATCTTCTTTATGTTCTCGGCCTGGTCCTTCAGCTGCTGCTGCTGGGCCGTCAGCTGTTCCTTCATGGCGTCCTTCTCCGGGTCGGGTTGCTGAGATCCAGCCGGCGTGTACTCCATTTGTGTGCAGGTGCTGAGACGGGGTGTGGGAGGTGTGAAGTACATACCGTGTGCATTTCCTACACCGTACACACTACCTTTCTTGTAACCCTTGGCGACCTTGAACCAAGTCTCATTTGGGTCGACTTCCTCAACATCAGGATCAGCCTCGAGTCTCGCTAGCTCTTCTTGGTAGGCGTCCTGCGTCGTACAGAAGAACGATTTCAATTGAAGTTATTATTAGATGAAACCATCGAAGATAGTTATCTACCAACTAAAGTCGATTTATTTGAAATAGTTAGTACTCACCCAGAGCGTCTGATCCTTTTTCGTCTTAAAGCTAGTCCCTTTGTCATCGGTCTGCCCATGCATGTCGAAGAATATCTCCGCCGCGGTTGGCAGCCTCCCGAGCTCAGCTTGCATCTATTAAATGAGTACGAATGTTATTAGGTGAATATAAATTATGCGAAAATATTTTCCGATTATTCAAGTAAGAGTACGGTATTAATTAGTGGAAATCATACCCTCTTGGCACGACTGAAAGAAGACTGAGAACCACGATGATGTGTCGGGTTTGCGTGACCCTCATGCTCACAGTCGGCAAGTTTGTTCTTCTGGGCCCTTTCAGACATGACCTTAAAGTCCTTCTCGTGGTACGCGACCCATCTCTCCAATGCTTCACCTAAAATATGACGACCAAATATATTATTTAATACAGTGAAATATTGAAGTTAGATTGTTTGTTAAAATTGATTACCAAAATAAAAACAACACCTTTAAGGTCTTTTAGCGGAGTCCCCCGCGTGCGTCGTTTATTCATCACACAAGTGAAACGTCGTGTGCACGCCTCATTGTACCGGCTCCAGACCCTTCCCTCTAACTCGGGTGCCCAACTGAACTTCATCTACACAATCAAGGAGGATTAATAATTAGTAGCAAAATTATTTACAAAGTCGTCATTATAAATTAAAAACTCGGTAGCAAAACAATCCACATACCCGGAATTGGTTGAACCACCACTGCCGTATCTCCTCCGGCACCTGAGACCAACAGGCATACCTCTGTCCTTTGTCGACCATGTAGCTGGTAGTACAGCCTCTGACGACATCTTTATGCAGAAACCTGCACCGAGTCCAGAAGCACATATATGTATAAAATCATACAAGATGTAGTCCAAAAATAAACATGTTATAAACGAATAATCAACAAGTTAGATTATATTACCATGTGCCTGTAGGTTTGAGAATCACCCGACCGGCATCGTCCTTATCCAGCTTTTCCACCTGCCCCTGCTGCTCCTCCTCCTCCTCATGCTCATCGGTCTGCTCCGGTATCGTTTCGGGAATCACTTCCTCCTCCTCCTCCTGCTGTGTGGTCGACGTCTGAGCAGACCTACTACCCCCACCACGTTTTCTGGTCGATCTACTGCCTGCCATTATCTTCACCTTGCAACAAATTAAACAATGTTAAATACAACTAGCGACTACATTCTAACTTGATTTAAGTAATGTACCAAATAAGTAGCACAGTGACCTAGTCATGTAATCATCAATATAACTTACTACAACAACTCGCTTAGTCATCTTCACTGTCGTTATTGTCTTCAGCCTCATCCTCCTCAGTCTGGTCCTCCTCCTCCGTCTCCTCGCCCTCCAGTTGATCGTCCTCCCAATTGCCTTCTTCGTGTCCGTCATCCTCCTCAAGGATCTCTAGCTGGTACATCCATAACCATGTATTCTCCTTGTCCATCATCAACATTGTCATCAAAATCTTCCTCTGCCCCTTCATCCTGATCTTCTTCTTCGGAGAATATGGCCTCTTCAATAGAAGATAAGCGTGTACCAGTTGAAACAGCTTCTTCCTGGAACAGAGAACTGTCTATTTGTCCCCGTGGTTTAGTTGTAAAGACTGCCCACCATTGACTTTGATTTTTGTCATTTTTTGTGTAAGGAGAAGGAGCAAAATAAACTTGCTTCGCCTTATGGGCGAGTATGAACGGATCGTACATAGAAAATTTCTTTGTGTGATTAACTTCCACAATCTTGTAACGTTCATGCACTCGGGTCCCGTTGACGGAGCTGTCTTTCCACTCACATTTGAAAACCACGGCTCTATACGCTCGTTCTTTGCCGGCATAACAAAGCTCAAAAATTTCCTCCAAAATACCATAGTACTCATCACCATCAAGAGATGACACACTCACACCAAAGTTGCATCTAGCCTTGTTCTTCCCGTAGTTGAATGTGTGGAAATTGAACCCATTCACCGAGTATCGTTTCCAGGTTTTAACCGCTCGCACTGGACCAAATGCCAAACTTCTAACCAAGTCATCATGTATGTCTAAGGAAACTACGTGATCCTTGAGCCACTTCGGAAAATGTTCGTCATGCTTACTCCAAACGTCATCAGGGTTCACGTCAGGATTCGCACCGACATATTTAGTTACAAATTGCCTCTCATAAGGCTCTAAGATCTCACAATTAGAGAGTAGGTAAAGGTGCGCTCGGCTATACTCTTTCTCATCTAGTGTCCTATAACCCTCAGTGGATGAAGTTCCTTCATCGTCCTTCTTTTGAAAAAACTCGGGTATAGTAGGATCAATGGACACCGAATGTTCTAAGTTCAAGTTCTTTGTTTTTGTTTGAACATCTTTCTCGAAGTAGAGGGAGCAGAAGTTTGCAATCTCTTCTGTCAAATATGCATTACAAATAGATCTCTCTACCCTAGCCTTGTTACCAATTTTCTTCTTCAAATGATTGAGGAACCTAAGTAAACAAGTTATGTATTTCAATTAATAAAAATTAGCTATGTTTAAATTAAATGTATAAATGAAGTTACAAAAAGTTATGTACCTTTCAAATGGGTACATCCATCTATACTGGACAGGTCCTCCAACCTTAGCCTCGTAGGGCAAGTGGACAGGTAGATGCTCCATGGAATTAAAGAACGACGGTGGGAAGATCATCTCAAGTTTGCAAAGTATCTGTGGAATTTGATCCTCCAGCCGAGTCATGTTCTCAATTGATACTGTAGCTGAACACAAATCTCGGAAGAACTGAGATATCTCAGTTATACAATTCCACACCGTCGGTGGCAAAAGGTTCTTTAGTGATACCGGAAGCAACCTCTCCATGAAGACGTGACAGTCATGACTCTTTAACCCTTGCAGCTTCAGGTTCTTAAGATCAACACAGCTTTTGAAGTCGGAGGCGTACCCATCAGGGAACTTCAACTTCTCTACCACTCCAACAACGCCTTTCTCTGAGCCTTGTCAAGTGTGAACAAGGCTCTCGGTTTCGACCCATCCCGTTTGATGTGCAGTTGAGGACGGTCACAAAAATTCTTTACATCTCGCCGGGAGCCTATAGTGTCACAACTCTTCTCCTCCACATCCATCACCGTGTGAATCAACTGCTCAAAGAAGTTTTTCTCTATATGCATCACATCTAAATTGTGACGAATTAACAAAGTCTTCCAATATGGTAGGTCAAAAAATATGCTACGTTTAAACCAACCATTTTTCAACTTCTTGAGGTCTTTGAACTCCTGCTCTGTTCCGTCGATAGTGGACGGGTAATCGGAAATCAACTCCCAGACTTCATCTTCGGGGAGTCGATCAGGTGCGTCATCAAGCACAACCTCACCCTTCTTGAATGCCTTCTTATTCTTTCTATATGGGTGACCTTCTGGTAGGAACTGTCGATGACAGTCAAAACAACTTATTACTAGAACTTGGAAGATAAAAAGCTTTGCTCTCATCCATACAACACAGACATGCTTTCTGACCCGCAGTAGACCACCCCGAGAGCATACCGTATGCGGGAAATTCATTTATAGTCCACAACAAAGCTGCTTTCAACTGAAAGTTTTGTCTAAGAGAGACATCATAAGTTTCCACCCCTACCTCCCACAGTTGTTTCATTTCCTCAATAACAGGTTGCAAGTAAACATCCAAATGATTTTTCGGGTTTTTGGGTCCGGGCACAATAAGAGATAGGAAGATGAAAGGTTGCTTCAAACACAACCAAGAAGGTAGGTTGTAAGGTGTGATCATCACTGGCCAGCAAGAGTACGATTTACCAAATTGGCCGAACGGTGCAAAACCATCAGTGCACAACCCAAGCCTTACATTTCGTGGTTCTAACGCAAAGTGGGGATGTAGTCTATCGAAACGCTTCCACTCCTCACCATCACTCGGATGACACATCTTCCCTAGTACCCTAATGTCCTCCTTGTGCCACCTCATTTGCTCCGCTATGGTTTTTGTGGCATAAAATTTCTGAAGCCTTGTGCCACATCTCCTACATTCATCAAGCATCGCATCATCCTTCCAAAATAGCATGCATCCATCTGGACAAGCATCAATCTTTTGATGCGGGAGTTGAAGTCCCTTCACAACCTTTTTGGTTGTGTAGAATGATCGGGTCATGATATTGTCCTTTGGAATAACTCTCTCGAGCAAGGCAGCAATACCATCGACACAAGCAAAGGGTAGGTTGAACTCACATTTAAGGCTAACTACCATAGACGCGACTTCTAACAAAGTCACATCACACCCTCCGTACAACGGTTTCTCAGAAGCATCCAACATGTCAAAAAACGCCTTTGCTCGTGGGTTAGGCTCTTGTGGGTTAGGGTAGTCTTGTGGGTTAGGTGAGTCGTCATTCCCATATGTGTTCTCGTTATTAAATAAATTGCACTCCACAACGTCAACTATCATACCTCTCAATCCCCCCTCATTTTGATGGTTTCCGGGTTCCTCACACTGAGATGGCTCACCATGACAAATCCAATTATAGTATTGGGGTAAAAAACCACTATAAATGACATGTTCCTTAACTACAAGGATCTCAAGAAATTTTATGTTCTTGCATTTAGTACACGGACACCTAACCTCCCCCCTCGATGCATAATCTACTGACTTTTTAGCCACCTCGACAAATGATTCAACACCCCCTCATAAATTCGACGGTGGGACATCTCTTCTTATCAAGTCTTCCCTCATACATCCATTTCCGTTCAATCCTCTTCATTTTCTATGTTTAAAAAATATATATAACACATTAAAGTTTAATTTTCCTAACTTCATTTGTAACATACTAAACGAAAATTTAATCACCATTTAACTTAAACTTAATTTCTCTAACTAAGTTTCCTCAATTTAATCCCTAATACGTCGAAGTAAACCCAAATGTCTTATTACTCTAGAATTGACCTTACAAAAATCAGTCACCGATAGTAATCACAAATGTAATCACAATTTCATCGCAATTTACGAAAACTCTAACTCATTTATCAATTTAATCCCAAAATAACCAAACGAAAGACAAAAATTCATGGCCTAAGTCCGACAAAAACAGCTAAAACAGGTCAAATAAGGTCAAATTTTCGGATACAGATATCAAAACTCCGAAAGCACCGCTAACACCTAATTACAACCCCGATCAAGATAGAAGTGGTTTCGGGAAATTCCGGCATTATTACGACATCTTTTGGTCCGTCCTAAGTGACACAAAAACTCACGGAATGCCCTAGAGGTCATTGTAGCTCAATTCAACCAAATTGATCAAACCCTAATCAAAATTGCGATGGGCAAAACTAATCAACCTAATCAAATTTGGGCTAAACTAATCAACCTAATCGAATTTGGCCTAAACTAATCAACCTAATCTAAATTTAGACCTAAACAATATTTACTATCAAACTATCAATAAATAACGATAACAATAGAAAACAAGAACTAAATATAATAAATAACAACTAAGTAAGTAAGAAACATACCAAAAATTAGGAAAAAAATTGAGGAGAGGAATGGAGGAGTGGATCGGCGAGGAGAGGAAGAGAGGTAGAGAGTGTTTTTTTTTTTAGAGAGTGATGGGGGAGAGGGGGGTGCGCGAGCATATGTCGCCAGTAGGAGCTGGGCGGGCGTCCACTGTCGGACGTCATGGTGGACGCCCGTTTTACCCAAAATGGCGTCCGCCAGTGGACGTCAATTACCCCAATTGGCGTCCGCCTGTGGACGCCCGTCGGCTTGAGTTTTGTCCTTTCAAAATGCAATCGGACGCCAATTTTGACGTCCGACTGTGGACGCCCGTATGATTTTTCCGACGCCATGTCGGCGTCCATATGCCAAGGACGCCAAACAGGTGGACGCCCGGAACAGTTTTTCTTGTAGTGTCACGAGGCTCAAACGACCAAGGAAAGGGCCTCATGAGCTGATCTCCCTGGCCTCCCAGCCAGCCAACCAAGGGTGCGGCCTCACTTGTCTGATTCAGAGTTTACAGTCTTTCACAGGTTAAAAGAACCGACCGACAGCCGTCAACAATATATGTTTGTTGGTACGCTTACGGCTCGGTGATCAGAAAAGTCGGGAGTTAGAGACTCGAAAGGCCGACACCTACATACACGCAGCCTCGAATTGAGTGCACACGACCTAAGCTCAGGGGGACGACCAATTGCATATCCTCTGCACCAAGAAGTAGTGCTAGATTGCACGGTACCAAAGATAAAGATGTCCTCCGGTCATACAGTTTGACGGATCCGGAAGATCATCTTGCAGCCTATGAAGGTCATGTGTTTCTTAGATTCAATGTTAGGTTTCGATTTAACGTTCATTTGGATTTATTTTGTCCCATAATTTGATTTTAATGTGATGTGATTTGACTTAGTAAGGTAAAAAGAAAACACCGTGATCATTGATTTATGGTAAAACCAATAATAAGTTACTCATCAATAAACATCAAATTTGTATTTACAAAATGATTATTGTGTGCCAATAAAACTATAATTACATGTCATATTTCGTATATAGGTACAAAATGATTAGCTACTGCATGGGAGAAGTCGACGTGGGGTCGCTCCATTGCACACAAATTTCAAATGAATCACACGGACAAGAAGATTTGAACATGAAACTCATCAACCATTGTATTTTCGTCTTAATTACTATTATGTTAAAAGTCTCGACAATAATCTAAACTTTATTGATGTAATAATCCTAGGCTTTTATCTCATCCAACTTCTAATTAATAATAAGTTATTAACTTATTAAAAAAAAGTAGCATTTTAATCGTTAGATAATTAGTCAAATTACAACAATAATAATGATACCTAAGAAAGGTTACCAAAACAAAATAAAGTAAAATTCATTGCATATTGAGTTGTTGAATTTGGTTGTCGAAAGTAGGTGGAGCAGTGGTTGTAGGTTCTATCGGAACGTCGTTGTGAACATGGCCGCCGCCAATTCCGGCTGTCCCATCAATGTCCTCTACTGCCTGTTGTCCCTCTCCCATTTCATGCTACCATGAGAACATACACCCATGCATGTTAAAAGTGTGAGACATACACATTGTTTACTTTTATATTGTATTATTTATAAGGCGTAATTTAGTCAAAGATAAACAAATGATGAGACTGAGAGGGTAAGAACCTTGATAAGGGAATTAGTAGAAAAGGAGGTGGAAGAATTCATCAAAGCATTTAGAAGCTCAGTAGAAGTGTAAGCTTCATGCCAAGGTTGAAGACCTTCGCCAACCACACCTTGATTATCTTGAGACTCGTGTTGGTTTTGTGGGATCTGGTTGTTGTTTTGTTCCACCCCAACATTTATCGTGTTCCCACCTTGGCCTCCATGACCTAGAGTCTCGTACATAGTTCCCGTCCCTCCTCCTCCTCCTGCTGCTCCTCCTCCGCCCCCACCTCCACCTCCCGAATCATGGTTTACCCTTCACATATATAGTTCCGATTCAACATACAAAACACATACATTTGTTAGCTGGATATGCTCGATACACTAGCTAGCTACATACTACAGTACTCCGTAGACCGTAGTTGTTAGTCTTCAAAAGGCAAGTACCCTTGCAAATGTAAAATTTGGTAGGTCGAATGTAGGACATCGATGTAGTTGATATTGGACCTCATACGGAGTATATATAGAGCAGTACCTCATAGCGATGTTGTTATTAGGATCGGAGGCACCAAAACTTTGCCCTTGATTTTGACCATTATTTTCCGGCAGCCAACCAATGTCTTCAAATGATGTTGGCATTCCTTCGCTTGTATCCAAGAATATCTTCCAAAAGTTTTTCGACAGCATCAGGGATTATGTGCACTAACCACTCTTAAAGTCTCCTTTTATCACACAACTAAGTGAAATAATTTTGGCATAATTACAGCGACATCAAATTATTTACCTGAACTCCTGATGGATCATAGCCTGGCAAATGATTACTCAATAAATATTTCTGTAATCAAAACATAAGGAAACCAGAGATAAGTTAAACGTTATCATTGCTCCAGATGAGAGGTAATATTAGACTTATAAAATTTCGTCGAATATCTACTTTTATTTGTTAGATTATTGTTAAATAAGCACCTTTCTTTGAGTGACATGGGATAAGATGTCCATTAAATTCTTTTCACATGATTCCAGTTCTCCTAGTGTTGTAAAAGCCATTGCATCAGGCTCATATATCCTGTCATTATTCATTTGAAAAATAAAAAATAAAAACTTGTCAAAAACTTTAGTCTTAACACACTCGTATACTTGAATTTTAGAGATGTTAGATTCTATGTTATTTGTCATGTTACAGACAAATTCAGAAAATTTTCTTTCTTATATCCCGATAAATTTAACTTTTCTACACTAAAAGTTGAACTAGAGTGCACAAAAAAAAAAGAATCATTCATTTGTTTATCTTTGATTGAAATATAAAAGCAAACAATTGAATGGAACGGAAGGAGTAACTACATACCTAAGTTGATCTTCAGCCATCTGAAGCTGTTGTTGCAGATTACTTACTTCTTGCTGAAGATGCTGAAATAAATTTATAAAATCCTCTAAATAATGTTTGAATTGAAGTACTTCATCCGTCTCAGTAATTTGTTTAAATAAAAAGGTAAATAGATGATTGAGACTGAAAGAGTATACCCCCTTCGATTTGTATTTATCTTCCCATTCAACTTTTGAGTGAAAAATAAGGGTGTAGAATGTGTGGCTCAAAAGAGAAAGAGCTAAAGAGAAATGTAAGAGTAATTCTAGACTATGATGACCCAAAATAGTAATAGGAAAGAAAGGGTTTTCAACAATAAAAATCGGAGGGAGGGAGTATAAGGTTTACATCTGGAAAACACCACTGGCGGTACAAACTCACCTCCAAATTGGAGTTAGATTCAGTTGGGCTGCAATGCAAGATGATGTTAGGGGTTAGTAGGGAAGAAAGCTTAATGATTGTTAGTACGATCTACGTACTGCTGCAAACCTTATTAATTAGCTTCTTCTATTTTTTGTCGTCAAAATCGAGATTAAATTGAGATGATGATGATGAGTACGAACTTGGCGAGTTGAAGAGCGATGTCATTCTCCGTCTTCAGTTTCTTTAGAGTGTTCAGTAGATACTGCATCCATGCATAAACAAACCCATTTCAAAACAATTCAAATTCAAATATTAAATAAAAAACGGTTTTTCTAACGTGTACCCACTACCCAGTAATACACGATAAATTGAAATGTTAAATCTTTTACACGTTAGAAAAACTGGACAAAGAATATGTAGAGCAGAATGGTACGAGATTAATACCTCTCTATTATGAACAGAGCTGCCAGGTAAAAGAATTCAATTAGTGTCTATTTAAGTACGGAATATTTATTAAAGGTAGAGAATGAGATGGATGTGATTATCTTACGTTCCTCGGTCGTGGTCTGGTAGATTGATGTAACGGGTTAGCACATCTTCAATTCTACACCCAAATTTAATTTATCAATCATCACGTCCATCACTAAACCCTAGACGACGAGAAAAGTAAGAATAAAATAAATATGAATACCTTTTTCTGCCAGAAAAATGGCTGAGACGATCAGAGGGAGAAAACATAATAAGGGCAATATCAATATCACATAATATGGAGAGCTCATATGCTTTCTTGATGAGTCCATTTCTTCTCTTGGAAAATGTTACTTGTCGATTCGTCTTGTTTTCTATCCTTTTTATCTGAAGTTTTACACGACCCATGTTATCAATCAAATCAATTTACGTATGTACCTAGTTTCAACAACATGAAATGAATGAAGACGACAAAAATGATCCTAAAAACAAAATTAAATGGAAATGGAAATAGCGAAAAAATGAACAAGTGATTTAGAAGAAGGGGTTATGGTATGGGAGGAGGAAAATATGGAAAAATGAAGGGACAAGAGAGAAGAGAGATGCGAAGTTGGAGGAGATGAGATGAGATGAGATTTACAGAGTGGAATGAATGAAGATCAGAGTACGGAAGATGGAGTTGTTGTTAGTTTTGTTGTCAGTACTCTCTTTAATTTTGTACGGTGCTTTAATTTAACGTACTTTCAAAATCTAAGTATAAGTAAATACGGAGTAATTGTCGCCCAATTTAACTTCATTCCTGAATTTGATATGTGCAAATATCATAATTGGTGTATCATAATTGCGTGCTCACCAATTATTCAAATTACTTCCAATCATTGTGTTTTTGTTTCCTTTATTCCACGAGACCTTAATAACGAGGCTCATGTCCTAGCAAACATGAGTTGTAAATGTCAAGGACTCGTGTTTTTTTCTTGGTTGGCAAAAAAAAAAAGCTATTTCCTATAAATATTCAATTAACATGGTTGCATCATGCATAGGTGACATATTATGGGTACAGTATTTTTCAAAATAATTAAGAGTCCATTCTATTTTCCAAAACAACAGTTTATTGTATTCTCAAAATAACTATGTCAACATTAAAATATACAAAATATTAACTTATTAAGTACTATCCCTTACGGAAAATTTATTTATAGTTCTTGTTCTATAATATGCCATCAAAAAAAATCTTTTCAAAACTAAAATACTCCGTATTTCATTTTGAACATAAATTAGAATTCAATTGATTTAATATTTACGAGAATTAAAAAATACGGAGTACTTTTTTCTAAACACATTAAAAAATACTTCATACTTGATATGATTGTTTAGGGTTGTTTTATTGGAAACAACTTCACCGTTTCGAGAAATGATTAATAGGGTACATCTCACCGTCCTTTCTCCACTGCAGAGGATTTAAGGAAAAGATGCAAAAGCTGTGAGACGAGATAATTAGAGAAGAAATTAAGATGATATTAATGAACCAAGAGGGGGGGAGGGGTTAACTTTTAATATGCTCATTCTGTACAGCAAGAGAGAATCCACTGAGAGTTACACAGAAACTTGAGGGCATAGAGATGAAAAGCTTGCTGCGCTGTGATATCCAATGCCTTACAGGGGGGAAAACGTGAAGACATTAGACGAATCGAGTGTATTTACAAAAGATGTGATACAATTAAGCATATTAATTAATTTAATGCCACAGGAGATGATAGGAAGTGAGCAAGCAAAGAAGTCTGGAGATAAACATTAAAAACGAAACATGGAAGAATGCTGAGGCGTCTGATGTTTTTGAAGGAGCCCTTCCAGCAATAGCAGGAGCAACAGCATGTCCACCACGTCGACTTTGTTGTTCATCAGTCGGCAATGACCCTGATAGAGACGATGACCCTCTTGTCCCACTGCTATGCTCTTGACCTGCCAAAGATCGAGGACATGAAGGGTTCCACAAGATGCCTCAAGAGTTAAGAATATGAAATATGAAATGACCTTGTACTTCACAAAGCTAAACTAGACTCAGTCAAATGAATAGCATAGTATCTAGGAAACACTCAGTTGACCATCCTGTCCCGCCAAAGACGACCACCCTCTTGTCCCATTGCATACTTCGTGTACTCATGTCCTATACATTGCTAGATAACTGCATCAAATAAGCTGCTTTGGACCCGGCTGAAGTATGAAAAAATATCAAGGTTTATTAGCAAAAGGAGATGCAACTGTGCAGGTGACATATCAACCTGGAGTACAATACTATGACCTAAAGATGCTTTCCATATCATGCCGTCGCAGTGGCACAGTAATTAAGACATTCACAGTAAACACAATGTAACAGAGGTACAACAAGGAAAGTCTTGCAATGTAGATTACAGCATGAAAGTAATCTAAAAGATAGTACGGAGTATTAAAGATTAATTACTTACAATCTGAACGAGACCACCCGAATTGCATATTTTCCCTATCAAACACCATGCGATATCCAGTCATGAAGTTCTCTGCAAAGTGGCATCTCAAGTCAAGCAAAACGCCGGTCCCAAGAAACGGTCGGACTTTTATCAAAAGGGGATAAAAAGACAAAAAAGAGCCCTTCTTACGTCCGATAATTGCAATGTCCCCTGGTATAGCTTGTAAAGCTAGACAATATCCCAAGACTCCCTGTGCAGGAAAGGCAAGCATTTAGTACAAATGACCTTATTCGATTAAAGACAGGTCAACGATATATCATAAAGATAATACTCCGCAACTTTTAGAGGTCATTCTAAGGCCAAATCTAAATTGCTTAATGCCCTCAAATCCAAGTTCAATTCTTGCTTATGTAAGGAACTATAGTAGGCAACACTACAATCGTACTGGAACTAAAAAAACGAGAACAATGCTACAGTGTTATCCGGTGGCTTGGTCAAGCTCCAAATACTTCCAAGAATTATTGTAACGGTTAATATGGAGGTACATGCAGTTCCATATTCAGATTCCTTTCCCTCTAAATTAGATAGCAAGAGTCATCAATTTGGAATTTGAACGAGAGAATTTCCAAATTCAGTTATAAGCAGTAAGGGCCAAGTACCAGCAACAAAAACTCTAGTTGAAGCAACTTCTCAACAGAACTTGTTCAACAATAACTCATAGTCAACCAAAAAATAAATAGCACCCTCCGGTGAAGGAAAAAAAAAAATCCATCTTCAAGAACCTCCTAAAGATACTCCAAGTTATAGAAATTTAAAGTAACAGTTGGTACTTCCATCCTGATACAGATACAGAAGAATAAAATCCACCTCCAACTTGATCCAGTTCATTCTTCAAGACTAATCATGTATAGGGTCCACAGAGGCATCCCAAGGTTTTTTTAGGACGTGAGCATAAAATTTAATCAACCTACAGAATCCAACAAGGCAAACTCATCCCAAATGCAAAGGCCAATTCTTGTTCATGAAGAGAAAAACAGAATATAGTTTCATAAGACCATTACACGTACCCATGTCCAATTTATAAAATAAAATTATTAAGTATTGAGAGAGGATTAACCACATCTCGCCATTTAAAAACTCGTCTTAAAAACAAGCATTGAGAAAAGGGATGATAGATAGGAAATCAACACGTGAAAATACCAACCTGATTCCCCTTGAAAATGAATACAGGGTTTTCTACCACAAAGCTTTTGTTACTGGATAACATCAACTTCACTGACGGGTAGTCCGGGACCTGCTCACTATTCGACAATACGCAACTCAGACTTGTTGAAACTGAAAATAAAGTTATACATTATGATCACATACTTAAAAACAACACATGAATGACAAAGAAATATTAAGATTACCTTGACTTGTAGCAATATTCCCAGGGTAAATCAAAATTTGCTCGGGCAGCATTAACTTCTCTATCAAACTATCAGAAACAGCCAAAATTATCACGCGATCATGTGTCATCAAATTACTACTCGAAATCTCAGTGACAGTCCATATTTACCTCATGCACAGCCTTTGCATAAACATTAAATGGTACAAAGCTGAAGGAAGTCCCACTGTCAATAACGGCATGGAAACTTGTTTGCTTGAGACAAGAACTCTTCCCAACACAGAATGCATCCACCCCCACAACATAAGTAGAACTGGATACATTATTTGTAAAAGAGACAACAGCAGAAGAGAAAAGATGATTAGACCCACTAAATGACAGCACATAGTCTACACTGACCAAAAAAAAACAAAGAACTAAAGGACCATACTATTTTCCATCTAATGGCAGTAAGGGAGTCCAATGATGGGAAGTACTTCCTTTGTCTCCAAAAAGAAGTCTACCAGAACCACCATCATTAAAACATAATGAAAAAGAGTTGTTGATCAATCCAGATTTTGCTAGGAGACTTGGAACAGATATTTCTCCAAGCCCTAGACCCATTACACCATCTGGAGCTGGCCCATCAAGATAATCACCGCTTTGTCTTTTTCCGCACCTGTATAAATTAAACAGACCAAGTTACTCTTAATTTATAATTAAACGGCAACACCAGCAAATTGACTTGCCATAATAACAAATGTATATAATGTCCTAAAGACAACAAACTGAAAACACTGGCACATCATCAAATACTACACATACCCAAAAATAACAGAAGCTTTCAAAGACGCATTTGATGGGCTGTTACTGATAGGGAGATGTAACAAGTCCTCCACAAGCTGGCCAGAACTTGATGTGTTCTCTGACCTATACTGAACAGTGTAAGGGCATGCCTGTGTAGGGCCTATACACTCTGAACTCACATCACAGAACTGGTGACTGCATATCAGTGGCTTACTGGTGCTGGAAACATCTGGATTGTACTCATTGAGTTTCTTATCCTGCATAATAGATGCCCCATAGACCAAGGAGCACCTGCCAAATCAATCATCGGAAATAAGTGCTAAAATGGTTACAAGTATTAGGAACTCTATGCACAAACAGCACATTTATTAATCTGTAAGACCCACTTTTTTTTAAAGAATATAAGTATCCAACTATTATTATACCCATATACATATACCCATATACAAATAAATTACTAACTCTACCTTACTCTGTCCAACTCTTACATTTCACCTCATACGACCTCCACATAAAAAATCCACCACTTTAAGCCCACATCTAACAGCACCACCAACAAACACCACCATCAAGGAGCTTGTATGAGGCCAACCATCGTCACCACATTGGTCAACTACCACCTCTACTCTCTAAAGATGCCACAACTGCTGATCTACACCCCATCAGCCACCATGTCGCTGTTATAGGACTTATAGCCCCCACCATCTCCATTACCTATATCTTGAGGTTCCCAACACCCACAAAACCAATCTTAGTACTCGAAAAAATCCCACTCCTATCCACAAAACCCGGCCTCTCTCTCACCAGTTAAACCGCAGACCTAGGGTTTTGAATGTTAATAGCAGTGATAGGGTAGCTGATGAGGGTGAGGGCAACTTGGTGGAAGTGGTAAGGTGGTGGTGATGTGTGAAGGGGTGGGACTGTGGGAGTATGGGAAGCGTTGGTGCGAAAGAGGCATCGGCGGGGGCAACGGATCGCACACCAGCAGTGGAGGAAGGTGGTGACTGACGAGGCCAAGGTAGGTGGAAATTAAAATGCTAGTGGTGGGGATATGCGGGGTTGAAAGTGTGACAAGATGAAAGAGTTAAGAGATACAAGAAGGCAAAAGTGTACAATTTCCTACATCCTTGACTTTCCTTAAAATTGGACAAAAGACAAAACGGTATGAATTGAGACTTTACACTTAAATTAGTTGACTCTTTTTCTCTATCAAACACTATCTTTGTCACTTCAAAGATTAAGGCTTTTCTTACCCTCTGGAAGAAGAACAATCATCTCATAAAGAATATAAAGATTTTTACTCCACCAAAAAATCAACTAAACGTCAAATATATGCAGCCTGGCGATATAATTCCTGTGAGAGGTTCTCACAGGAGACCTACTCTAAAAATAAAGACAAGAGACCTTCAAACTCCCTGAACAATATAAAAAAAGGAGATAAATGCAAGAAAATAACAGGCAGCCAGAAAGAAGACCAGGCGTACCTGGTCGCTGTAATTAACAGCTGAAAGAGGAGCACACTGAACACAATCACAGGGAACCCACAAAAGGTCACTTCCATCATCTACGGCAACTAAGAATGACATGCTCGGCGTTCCAATATCAATCCATGTATAGTGTAACCTGTAACGTCACATAAGATCAGCAAAGATCCAGATTTAACATTATGAATTAGTACAAAAATAAATAGAGAGGCGGGGGTGCAGTACATATCAGGCTTAATCAAAAGAAAAGGTTCGCTACTTAAGTCCTTCTGAACTGATTAGATCAACACATCATTGATGTGTAACTGTGTATAAAATGTTACATGAATATCCATGGATAATCAACACCGAACCCGAGAATACTCTCCACGTACAGAAAATCCATAAGCTACATTCTTGACCTTACAGAGACCATACAAGCAAAGTGCTCTTCAGCCAACTGTCGTTTACATATCTACCTTCCCAAAATTTGCAACAACCCACCTTCCTTCCTCCCTTCTCCAACTCCACTATCGAAAATTCAATAAGCTTAGCTATTTCTAAAAATATAATCATACACCAAATGAAGAAAAACATTGTAGAAAGTTAATTTAAAAAACCAAGAAGCAAATATTCTGTAACGAAAAGCAGCGAATTAGAATACTTGACAAAAACAGTATGCAATGATGCTAGGAATATTTATTAGATTTTATTCACAAAATTTTGGACCGTTATAGAAATGTCATGATATATGCAAATATGAACAAGTCATCTAAGCATAACATATATGCAAATCCCTACTAATAAATACTAGGACACGATATACGTTTTCTATAGATACAACCCCTTTTTGGAGCTATTTACAAGCAGAGGTAAAGTTGTGTACATCCAACCCTCTACCCCATTTCCTAGGGCAATGTTGTTGTTGTTGTTGTTGTTGTCGTTGTAACTACCACGTCAAAGAACAAAAAAGGCAACTACTGATAACTGTATTTGAACTTCTTACTTCGAGTATAAAGTGGTGGAGCTACGGCGGGGCTACTCAGGGAAGACGCCACCCCTCAAAACACTAACAAAATCGGGGGGAATCCTAGATTTCCTTGATGCATTAGTGAGTGCAGTATACAAGTACACAAATTAACTAGAAAAAAAATCCAAACATGACAAGGTGACAATAAAATTAGGATGCGGGAAGTAAGATACTAGAGGAAATCTAGGCAGTAGTCAAAATTATCGCCTTTTGCTACCCAACCTTACCAAAATGGTTAAAATTATCGACTTTTGCTACAAAAAAAATCGTAAATATCACCTTATACCTTCACATAAGTAGAAAACAACAGGAGTAAACTCTGCTACTCAAAATTGAAGTTCTAAACCCGCCCCTGTAAATCAGTAATATAGCGAGTAGCTAAGTGAAAAAGAGGGGTGAAGATGCCATACCAACCAAGATCATTTCCAGAAGCAAAAGTTAGGCCACCTTGAGACGGAAACAGAAGCTGCCGCTGATGATTCGCTAGCTTCAACTTCAACTTGGAATTCTGTCTTCGTAAATCGCTGATCAAAAGCCGCCGGTAATATTCCTTACTGTTGGGCTCCGGCGCAGAATTATCGCCGGAAAAATCCTTCAGTTCGTCGGAGAATCGGTGGACTAACCTCGATGTGTACACTGTTTTTCTCTCTCCTCCAACCTTGACGATTATTGACATTAACAGTATAGAGAAGAATAAAATTGAATACATCAGTGATTTGATTTTGGCCATTAGTTAGGGTTTATCCAAGATCTGAGACGAAGAGTGGAGATGGGGAAGAAGATGAATGGGAGATGGTTTCTTTCAGGTGAGACTAGGAAAAACGGGGACGACGGGGACTGAAGACTGAAGACTGAAGACTGTGAGGACTGTGAGGAGTGAGGATAATTTCTTACTTTTTCTACTGTGTTTCTCAACGAACGACCTTTTGTTTTTGTTTTTTTGTTTTTTTTTTTTTAAAAATTCAGATTTTGAACTTTGTTTTCTTTCAATTCCAAAAATGACAATATTTCTAACTTTCCTCTTCCATTTGGGGCCTCCATCAATAATTAATTGATGATGAGCCCAAAAATGGTTTAATTCTCAATACCTGATAATCAAATCACCTTCAATAAAAGTCTCTCTTTCATGAGAGTTATTTTTTTTGTCCTTTATTTCAAGGTTTATGTCTTAATTCGAGGTTTTAGTCATTTACATTAGTATATGGCCAAGAACTACGTGCAAGATCATGAGAGCAATGGAATTTCTACGTACGGTGATACAATTGAGGTCAAATCTCAGTCTAATATTTGTCAAAATAGAAAAAGTTCATCATTTTGGAGACTATTTCATCAGATCTATAAATTCCTTCGCGAAAAGCTGTGTCAATCAACAACGATATATAGAAGGCTATGCAGAAGGGTTTTATTCTAATAGTAATCTTTGTCTCAAAGGTGTTTTTTATTTATTTTTTACAAATCTGTATTCTGTTCAATTTGACATCATTTGTGGATGCCGGATGGCTTATTATTAATGATACTCCCTCCGTATCTATATGTTCGTCCACTTTGTTTAATATATGAGTGGAGTATTATATTGAAAGTGAACGAACATATAGATACAGAGGTAGTATTAATTTTCACTTCAAAAAAAATGACAATATTTTATCCGAACTCATTGTCTTTACGGATTTTCAATTTGAGAATTCTTTTTTTTATAATGTTGAAACGTGTACTAAGTTATGCAAAACAAGCGTTTTTATTTTAAATTGTATTTCCTCCATTCTATTTGATTCTTTACTTTGTTTTTCGCACTTACAAATGCACGTTTTCTTTTTCCATATCTTTCATTACATATTTCTAAAAATTATAAAAATTTGATATTCATAACGCACTCTAGACAATTTAAAGAAGATCTCATATGACTATATTTTATCTTATGAGTACTCCTTCCGTTCCAATGAATTGTTTGTCTTTCCTTTTGGCACCAAGATTAAGGGAACCGAGTGACATGTAGAGCAAAACTCATGAGAATGATCAAATTGCATATAAAAAACATTCCTAAAATAGAAAGGCAAACAATTTATTGAGACGCCCCAATATGGAATAGGCAAACAATTCATTAGAACGGAGGGAGTATATTAGAAGTTATATCGACAATTTCCATCACTTATGAATAGTGCTTAAAACTCAAATGAAAAGAACCTAAGTATTAGAACGGATAAAGTAATAACTAATTTTATTTGTCTAATCTTTTATATTTCATACTAGACGTTACATAATATTGTTTTTCAAACTTTATATGTTTGATAAATTTTTCGTTCTCCTAACTACTCATATCTCATAATCTATATTCCCTCTCCACAATGATTTTCTCACTTTCATATGACACATGGATTAAGAAATGAATAATGAAAGCTGATAAATTGTTGGGTGAGATTCAAGAAGTCAAATCACAAAAAGCAAACAATAAAAAGAGAGTATATTGGATGAATAAGGAAAGTTTTGAAGTGAGAAAATCTTAGTAAAGTTTTCTTTTAAGGAAAGTGAAAAAATCTTAATGGACAAGATAGTACTTTTCATCACAAACACTAATGGGATGAGGTGGATTGACCTATTTAGCCCCTCTATAGTCTATATTAGGGCGCAGCACACTTTCGTTACAGATTTCCCCCAAAATCCAATCCCTAAATCAAGTTTCCCCAAAATTATGCATGCTAACCCTAAATTGATTTCCGAAAATTAAATCACAGAAATGAGTGTTATCAATTTAGAAGGTTACAGATTGCTCGCAAAAGAAACAAGCACCACCTTTCTGAAACCAATTCTCAATTGAATTGCAAGGGCAATTTAGAGTTTGAACAACATAGAATGCGATTGCTTTCCAGTATGCATAATGGGACAATTTCATGATGTTGACCCCAAAATATGAAATACAAATTCTAATATTATTACAATTTCTCTAGTTTTTAATACTCGTAGCAAATAAATTCAAAAATCACTAATAGTAGAAACACCCAGCCATGAAGATGAAGATGAAGTTTATTGTCGTATTTTGGAGGAGCGTCAAAATTCTGGCAAAAATGAGATGGAAAGAGAGGAAGAAATCTTCTCAGGATGAAGATGAAGATGAAGATAAAGATAAAGATTGATGTGCTTAATTGATTAATGGTGATGAAGGGTATTATAGGAATGAAAAAAAACAGATTTATTGTAATGTAAACATCAAAGGATACGGTTCCGTTATTTTTTTTTCGATGAAATTTGATTAAAGGTATAGATTATGGGATAATTAGAAGAAGTCGGTAATGTATAAAGTTTGAAAAACAATGTTATCTAATGTTGTTTCTTAATAGACCTACTCGATTAGATTACGGAATTACTTTTTTCAAACGAACTTTCACTTAATGCTAACGAATTTTTATTGCAGCAGCCTATTCTTCATTTTATCAATTTTTATATTCAATTAATGTTTCTGAATTTGATTTATCAATTTTTAATTTAATTATTGATGGAGTAATATTGATGACTGATTTATTAAATTAAATTTTTTATCAATAGTAAGACAAAAATACGATAATTAATAGTCTCTTCGTTCATTTTTTTTTGCTCCATTTCATTAAAATACTCTCACAAATAATGATGAAATGAGGTGAGGTGAAAGATTATGAACGGAGGGAGTAATATAAACTTTGAATTTTGACATATAAAAATATAAAAAATATAAAATCAAGTGAAAAAAGAGAGAAGAAATTTACATGAGAAAAGGAAAACAAATCAAAAGGAAAATTAACACCAAAAAAAGAAAAATTAAAATAAACAAGCAAAAAAACCCAAACTTTCGGCCTTACACCACTCCGTTGTTTCACCCAATGCATCACCCACCACCCAGACCCAACCTTCACCTACCCAACTACGACCACCGACTCCAGCCACCCAACTACCCTGACCGACGATCACCCTCACTAACTCACCCACCACCAGACCGACCCAACTCTCCCCCACCCAACCCGACGACACTCTGGACTTCAACCTGCCAAGCTGTCCCTCCCCACAAACCCCAGATGATTCCGATGCTCGGTTCTTCATGTTTATGGGAATCGAATTTTGGGGGTTCCTAGAGAGAACCAAAAAATTAATTTTGAGAATGACATAAATGAAGAGGGTAAATCGGTAAAAAGTCGTTAGGAAAAAGCCCTACCTACTCCACCAAAGTCTACTTGTTAACATATGACATAGCTTCATACCATACTGAAATTAAGTAGTCCAGTTGTTGCCTTATTTAGCAGTGTCTTTCAGCTCAGATTACAAAAGAATTCTCGAATGAGTAATTGTCATTTGTCCATACACACATGTATAATACTACAGTACAAACAAACAAAAAAATTGTGTAATTGTTACTACAAAATACACTGTAATCTCAGAAATTCTCTGTACAATTTCACGACAAACAATCATAAAAAAAGGGGGGCAAAAGGTGCGAAGGACGGAACTGAAGTATAGCGCAGAAGACTATGAAACCAAGCTAACCATCCTTCCCTTTCTTCTAGCCATGCCTCAACTCGAGCTGAAATTTTTACTACTTGAAACTTCACCTTTGTTGACAAATTAAATACAGGCAATCATCACTGTTTGTTGGACCATTGAAATTCGATTTCTAGATTTCTTGATGCGCCACTCTTGCTTTCCGGCAGCAGTGTATACTCGCCAGCGACTGCTCCCAACATCACTACTCTGTCAATCTGGATAGTCACCTTACCAAATGAGCTCTGCCAAAGAAAAGAAAAGAAAACAAAATTAGAGACAACAGAAAAGACAAAGTGGGATCATGGTGGAGGTGGAGACGTGGAGTTAGGCAAATGCATGCGCATTCTCCAACTATATCACCAAGTCTCGGGTGTGTGTGTCAGGATTATCAGGCGTGTGTATTTTGTGAAAAATATTGTTGTTGTTGGCTGAAAGTGAAGTATCTCGGTCTCATATGCATGCTCCAGTGTCGAGTATAGGACACGGGTGCGTGAGGTAAATTAGCCAAGGCTCTTATAGTAGTATGCCTCCTTGATCCTTACCTTCCCAACTTTGCTCTTATTCTTGCAAGAAATATGTAGTTTTTGGCCCTTAGGTGGACTCTCAAAAGACCAGGTAAAGCTTTCATCCCACTCTGGATTAGGTCCGGTAGATACAACCTGTAAAGGCAACAAGGAGAAGGCAAAGTGAATATAATGGAACATTTACTGTCAATTCATCTCAACTAATGACTGAAAAAGATTACAGCATTCAGCACACAAGCAGAGGTAGACGATATAAATCTATGGAATTGACGAATTGTCCAAGTATTCTGAGCTATGGAGGTCACGCACTCACACCCTCTTGGCTCTCGGGCTCTTACACATGGATAATAAGTAATACACTAAATATTATCAGCTCTTGTCGTCTTTGATACTCCCATCATACATAGAATTATGGATCTACCAAGTTGTCCCACCAAATATCTTAAATAATCATCAAATTAAAAAATATACATTGAAAATTATGTGCCCCTTAAAACTCCAATATTAGCTGAGGACCCTGAATACTTGACTACCTTTTTGGTAGTAAACGCTTCCATTCATATCCATTTAGTGAAACATAGAAAAAGAGTACATTTACACTCTTATAAACATGTACCGAAGTTTGTAGGCGTTGGTGACAACTGGCCGAATCTCTTAAGGCAGTATTTAATTCTGGATTTTTATGAATGAGAAAAAGTAAAGGTTGGGGAGGGGTATAGCCGATAATTTGCTTTCTCGTATCGAAGGAGACTTCCCTGGCTGTCACTCCTGTCAGTTCAACACCTAACATTCCTAAAACAAATTTAAGTCTCTCTTTTGGACAATTTCATTTCAGGTTTTAGTTTCATCACTGGTTGTTCTAAACTATCTTGTTCTGAAATAATGAGATGGTGGAACTAGCTGAAGCTAATGAGTTATGATTAGCAATAGAACATTTACCTTTGTCTGCCTGGGTGGGGTGCTTCCTAACGTAAGCTTGCAAAAGACACTCGCGTTTCCCACTGATTGCCTCATATTATTTCCACGTTTAATTATCACAGTGAGAGTCCCAGGCAAACACTGCAACAAAAATTCAGCTTTCTCTTGGAAACGAGGTGGGCCGGATTGGATTAAGTATTGCAGCAAAGGAATTGCATCTGCAGCAGCTATTGACTGGGCACGAGATACTTCGGCAGGGCATGCAGACCAAGCTTGTCTCAGAAGAAATAGAGCATCTAAGGCAGCTTCTTGAGTTCCCTCCGAGCCTGTTTTGAGAGAAGTCACAAGATGGGGTATACTTAGAGTCGCAGGTTCAGAGGCTCTTAAACGCGGGAAGTTTCCGAACAATGCATTTAGTGCTTTCAAGTACTCCTCATTTACCGTCCCACTTGCCCACAAATCCTTTTCGATAGCAGCTGTGGGATAAAAGAAGCTCGTCAGACACTCAAAATTTACAAAAGCTAGAAAAAAAACAGAAAATCTTGAGAAATGTTATTTATCTATGGACTATTTCACGGGACCAGTAGGCAAGTGCCCATATGCATATCATGACCACTACAAAAAAAAACTAACATCATCATGGCTGCTAGAACAGGTAGTAAGGGGTCACACTTGGAAGTGGTTAGAAAAAAAAAGAGTTAGATAAACATGTACATACAAAATTCTACAATTAAGACAGAAACGTACCAGTTATAGCCCTCACAGTTTCACTTGAAGCATACTCCTGAATTGTATTATTGGAGAACAGAAGTTTAATAAACATTGCTGCCTGAATCGAAGTTTCTGGATCGCTGGAACCAATGAGATCAAGTATAACCTGGACCCCACCAGCTTCTGCAACTGCTCTTTTGTTTGACCGGCTGCATGTCACAAGGTTCTGCAGAGCACAAATGGCCACCACTTTCATTTCCTCGGTGGGCTGGTCTTCAAGCAAATTAACCAAGGCTCGACATGCTGAAACAGCATCAGCAGATCGAGCAAGAGCCTCATTCTGGAAAAGATCACCCAAAGCAAGAGTAGCTAGCAATCTTGCCTGCTGACCTTGTGTTTGTGGGTCCAGAAGGTATTGAGACAGTGGTAAGACAGCGGCCCTGCATCCTTTAGATTCTCTGATTTTTACATTATTCAATAATACCTCCAGCAATCTAGCTGAAGTGTCCTCACATTGATGACATCTAAGAAGCTCCAAGAGAGCCTCAATCGCACCACTTTCTGCCATTGCTTCAGCACTAGTTGAATCATCACTTTCTAACACCAGGAGCGCGTTCAGTGCCCCAACTACAGTACTTTCTGAACCTGAATGGAGCAATCTCACAAGTACAGCAATGGGAACTTCCAAATAAAATTCAGAGCTGAACTGTAGAATACAGGATAAAACAGAGGCTGCAGATTCCCACAAAGCATGAGGAAGAGAAGGATCAGCAAGGAGTATCACCTTGGATAGCTCAATAACACCGCCCTCTTTTGCGATTTCATTTGGCCAAATAAGTGCAATGCCAACAAGAGCCTTAATAGCTCTTTGCTGCAAAATGTGAATGCCAGATCCAAGAGCTCTTACAAGGGGACCAATAACTTGTTGAGTCAATGGATCCCTTTGCAGGTGTTCCTCTAACAACAAATGGGATAAAAGCTCAGCAGCAAGTTGTTGTACAGCTGGAATGTGAGAGTCTAGCAATGGTATTAAAGGTTCAATAGCCTGTTGAGATGTTAAGCTGTAGTCAGAACGACATTGTGGGTGCTCCAATATATTAACGAGGACCTGCAGGGCACTGTGCTGTCCATCTGGACCAAAATCCGATCTTGAGAGCAATAAGAAAAGAGGTTCAACAACCTTAGCTGCTGATGAGCTTTTAGCGATTGTCGCATTATTTGTCAGTATTCGCAGCAATTCAGCAAAAGTGGCAGAAAGGAAATCAGGCGCCTCATGAAGTATATCGAGTATGCTTTCTATGACCCCGGCTTTCACCATTTCCATCTTGCATGATGGTCTATCTTTGCCCAACTTCACCAAAGCTCTTGAGACAGCCTCATGGAGCAAGTAATTCCTGCTGTAAAGTAGGCCAACTAAAGGAACAACTGCACCATGAGCTGAGACTAGTTCAGCCAACTGCTCATCGTCTAAAAGTTTATCGAGAGCACGGACAACTGAGTGCTGAGCTGGAGTGAACTCTGTCACAAGAAGAGAGACGAGTGGCTCAACACATCGAGCTGCAGCCAAAGTAGACCTTATTCTTGTATTTGAAAAGAGAACAGAGCAAAGCTCAGCAGCATCGCCCTTAAGTTCCATGGAACAATTCGACGATAGGATCCTGCAAAGAACGTCTACCGCATTGACTTCAACATCAGCCACGGCTAGGGCTTTTGAAGGATTCTCACTTAGTAGCCTTACTAATGCTGCAATTGCAGCATGTTGTTCTCTCTCCAGGCCAGAATTCAAAACTTCCACCAATGGCTGAACGGCATGTCGAGCAGTTTCCGCATTCCTTACATGGTCTGCGGAAAATAAGTTTTCCAACGCTTTGGCTGCACTATACCGTGCACCTCTGCCACCTAAGCGTAAGACCGCTATAAGCTGATTCACTGCACCAAAGGCAGATTCGTGCCTGCATATTTCAGCAGTATCAAACAGAATCCCCAACAGATCAGTAGCTGCTGCCTCAGTTGCATCTTGAGGACTGAGTGAGAGATATTTGGTCACAGCCTCAAGTGCCCCTGATTCTACCATCATCATCTTATTTGAGGGACAGTCTTTTGCAAGTTGGGTGAGAAGGCCAAGTGCCAAAAATGGGGCCCCGGGACGATCAGGAATTGGCTTGAGTAGATCAACAAGGGCAGGTATTGCTTTGCGAGAAGTAGCTCCAACTCTAATGTCATCAACTCTAAATAATCTTTCAAGAGTCACTTGATCAGGATAACTAACCAAAGAAAACTCTTCCGACAATTTTAAGAGATCATATATATCTTCATCAGCACACCCAATCAATGTAATGAGTCCAATAGCAGCGCCTGAATTCGCAACAGATAAGAGAGTTCCCCGGCTACCATTACAGACCAGGCTGGCCAGAGCTTGTGCAGCAAAATATCTGTTTGCAGATTCTTCGGACCTTAGCAAATTTGCAAGAATTGGAATGGATTTCATGGTCGCATGTGCTCGTATGATATCTCTGTCTTGGAACAAAATCGCCAGAAGTAAAGCATAAGACCATATGCTACTATTTTCACTGAAGTCAGTCTGCACCAGTCGTCATAGATAACATATGTCAAGAACTTTTTATATTAGGCAATCAAATATTCTGTATATTATTTTATATCGATGTCTCATGTATTATTGTTAGGTAACTTATTCTCATATCATATATTCTGTAGTTAGAGCAACTATGTTTATTCTGTAATCTTTAGAATAGATTCTTATTCTGTAATCTCATCGATGTACTCAACTATATATTGTGTCGGAATTAATGAGAAAAGTACGCTTTCACAAAATCTCTTTCTTCAATCTTAATATTTTATATGATGCACAGTAAATTATCTTAATGATTGCATAACATTCAAAAACATGATCACAAAAACTTAACAACTCGTACAATATGATGAAAATAAAAGGGAGGAATGCAAGGGAAGAGAAAGGGATAGGACTATAGGAGCGAATAGCAGTCATGTTTCTATTATTCAGTTCAACCATGAGAAACGAAATGATTTTTTTGAGATGGAACATCTTTAGTTTTTTTGAAGTGGACTATCTCTTCTCGTTGTGGGTGTGGCTTACTTGTTTTATGTGGTATTCATATGGAGTCAGATCCCATGGTTTTGACCTCGGTTTGAAAAACCTAAATGGTCATTTAATGCAGCAGGATGTGGACTCTATTGAGGATTTATAAATTACAACTCTAGAATGATTTCTAAGGCCCTCACAAGTATGGGAGGACTGCTGAAGACCTCCTATTTGATATGGAGATATGTGAGTGTCCTATATTCATAGAAGAAATAAGAGTTGTTCACTTTATAAAGTAAGGTGTTACTCCTCTTACCGAACCCTCCATGTGGTAATGAGGTGAATTATTGCTTCTAGTGAATGTGGCTAGCCAAAAAAAATTGAGAGAAACGAAAGAGAAAATCAAAACTTAGGCTGTTAGCCTTTCCATCCAAATTAGTACCGTATGGGAGGAAAAGATAGCAACAGATTTATTTGAGGAAATTTTCCATGGGAAAAAAATTACTCCGTGATAAAAAGAGAACTATAATGACAGGGGAAGTGGATTTAGCCCATTTAGGGTTTGGGGTCCTACTACTTCCTACCCACCCTAAATCTCCTCACCAAACAAATAGTAAGTATGACTACCAAACAAGATAGCGAAGCAGATGTATAAAACAGATATAAACAAAGCCAGCTTATATACGTACCTGAGTGTAAATTGAAATCTTCTCAGTAACAATATCAACTGCTCCCGCTTCCATGATAACGACTTTACTTTTATCGTCATAAGAAGCAAGCACGGAGAGTAGCCACACAACAATATTAGTACCATGCATAACCCTTCGACTCGCAGTAGCTGCTATATTCTTTGCCTCTTCTTCATCCCAGTGCAAGCAAATGCTCACTCTGTGCTGCTCATCAGCCTCCTCGTCTTCCAAGGAAGATTGAGAGATGGTGAGAACTTCCACTAGAGCCTGAATGAGATAGGTACATAAATATGACTCGTTTAAATCATCCACCACTCTCTGACGACTAATTCTAGCTGCACAGGAAAGGAGTGCAGTGCCTCCAATCCTAACATTTGTGTCTCTTGAGCTAACAACCCTTCTAGAAATTGAGGCAATACAACCAGACGAACTACAAATTAGTTCTCCCAGTACAACTAGTTGATCATGGCAAAGCCTTGATAGTATTTCGATAGCTTTGTCTTGCAATGCTGGTGCTGAGTCAGCTAAGCATGCAACAATTGGAGTAATGTGGGTGCGAGATTCTGCAAGAACTGACCATGCCGGCCTGATTTTGTCACCAGAATCACCTGATCGAGACAAATATGCAAGTGCATCTAAGGCTTCTGATGTTGCAAGAGACCCATCATTTGCCAGCTCCAAGAAAGATACTAAAGCAAGAACTGTGCCTGCACGATTCACACAGTCACTCAAAGCATCATCAATCACACGCCGATGTAATAGACGAGCAATAGCAGCTGCTGCATGAGTTTTGCCAGAGAGAGTGCCCTCCCGCAAAACCCTTGTGGCTGGCAGAATAACATCTTCAGGTAAAGCTTTTTCTGAAATTTCATCATCTAATAGAGCATTAGCTACGGCACATGTTGCCTGCTCTGCAACTTCAAGAACCGAAGAATTCGAAAGGGAAATTAAACGATGCATTGTATCCCTAGCGATGGAACCCACCTCCGGACTTTCCCTTACTGAAAGAAAAACAGCTGCAAGACAACAAGAGGAAGCTACTAAAATCTTTTCTGAATCCGAATTTAGGAGCTTCGTGGCTGACCAAAGAGTTTTAATGGCAATACTGCTCTCACGCAAGTCTTTTCTGAGTTGAAATATTCCAGCTAGAGAGGATGCAGACTTTGCCTGAGTTTCGTCCTTCGTGGAACTCAACAATTTGACAATTGTCTCAATTGCATCATTTGCAGCACTACCCTCCCGCATGATATCATTAAGAGATACCACAGCCAACATACTTTTCAAGGCATCCAGAACATAGATTTTAGATTCTGGAAGTTCACTGGTTAAAAGCGCAGTGAGTTGACTGATGGTAGAAGTATCAGACTTGTGAATTAGATGGTTTAAAGTTTTCGCAGCAATTTCTTTCCCATTTGAGCTTCCATTCTTTAGCAACCACAAAAGAGCAGGAACAGCATCAGCACTCTCAACACACGCTCGTATATCTTCACTGTGATTACAAAGGTTTCCTAAAATTGTCGCAGATTCTTCTTTAGCTTTTGGAGAACCAGTCTCCAATATCTGGACTAACGGAGGTATTCCGCCAGCTGCTGTAATAGCCCATTTACTTTCATCATTCTCATTGGAAAGAAGAGAAAGCAATGAGACCGCACATTCTTGCTGCTGCTCAGACGATAATCCAAGAAGTGAGATTAGAAGCTGAACACCGTCACGTCCTTGAAGTGCGTGCCAGAGACTGCTTTCCTCACAAGTTTTCAAGAGTGCTTTTATCAGCTCGTCTTGAACTTCATTAGAAGCCATTGTGATCAAACCAACCAGCAAGCGCTTTGCATCAGGGTTTGTGAGCTTGCGTGAAAGTACAGAATTCCCATACAAGCTAGCAAGTGCCTCTATGGTCCGCTCCTGGATGAGAAACGGCAAGTTGGAGTTAAACTGCTTAGTCAATGTCTGCTCAACAATTTGAGGGTCTGAGGCTCTTGTCAACTCAGCTTCGTCATCGTATATCATAAGAGCTGAAGCGAGGGCTCCTAAGGTATCAGCAACTTGAGAAGGTGAATTGCAAGATTCAAGACTTTTCCCCAAACTCGAGATAACAGAAGACAACCCGCCAGATATGTTTGCCAGAGCACACATCGCATTTTCTTGCAATGCTTGTGCATGTTCACCTTGCATAAATTCTTTTGATGGAGCAATAGTTGCATTTATCAATGCTGGTATACCATTACAATTAGCTATCTCCTTCCTTGCATCTTTGCTCTGAGCAGAAAGGGATTTAAGAGCTCCTGCAGCTTCCGCCCTGACAGCTGCTTCATTACCAGACCCTAACAACTTTAGAAGCTGTTTCACTGCCTCGCCGGCTAAGACTGTAGGACAGATAGATGCATCTTCCATCATCATACAAGCAAGAAGATAGCATACGTTTGCCTGAGTACCAGGTTGTCCAGACGTCAGCAATTTTATGAGAATACCCACCCCTCCTGCTTTAACTGTTGCCGGCCAGAATCCCTCGGTACTTCCACACAGATTCTTCAAGGCTCCAGTTAGTAAATCATCAACCAGTTTTCCAGATTCCCGCCCTCTCTCCAGCAGTCCCCACAGCACTGGGACAACCCCTTCAGTAGAAAATATCTTTGCACCTACATGATCCCTAGCATCACCTTGTGAAACTGCATATAATGTCTTTGCGGCGGCAATCTGGCCATCAGATGAACTGGACCTCAGTAAGCCAAGCAGAGGGGGAATGCAACCACCTAGCAACACTTTTACCCTGAGCTCATTTTCCTTACAAAGGGACCCTAATACACGAGCTGCTTGTATTTTGATTGTAAGTGAACCAGACCTTAAAAGAGAAACAAGCACCGGAACTGCTTGTGAGTGAGAGCCTACAGCACTCAATGCATTTTCACGAGTCTCAATAAGGTCTTGCAACTGCCTCAGAGAGTACTCTTTATCTTGCATTGATGTTGCATTTTGTCTCAACTGCTCAACACATTGGGCAACACTAGCTAGTGTCCCATCTGGATCCTCCATACTGGTCGTACGGTCCCTGCACAGTGACAATTAAAAGTTACTTAAAACTGTATGTATAACATTTACCAAACGAAACCACTAAGCGCTTCCACTTTGTTGTCTTTTAATGTGTTTTTATGGTTATAATTCCCCATCAGTTTGAGACAAAATTAAGATTCTTGACTCAGTGTACTGAGACACTCGTTATTAATAAATCAAGGATGCTTATTTTTGACAAATGGTTCACTAAAGGGTATGTTCCAAGAAACCATTTGAAACTACAGCACAAAAAAGCAACAAATTACAGAAACAAAATTGTATAAAGTACAAGATCTACCCAAGTACTGGTGCAAGGACTCCACCATTTTAGACATTGTTTTCCGTAGCATAATTCATAGGACAACTGGACAAAATGCTCATGTTTCGTTGACTATTTTACATATATGAATCATGGAGAATTTAGAGTATAAATGTAAATCAGTTCCTCATTTCAGGTATTTAGCTCAACCAAGCAGAACCAAAGCTAGGGACATAAATTAAGAACAAAATGCAGGATCAAACTGAATCAATAGGTCAGTTAAAAGTCACGAGAAGAGCAAACGTAAATGCTTAAGAACTAGGATACCAACCTTAGACTCATTTTTGTAGTTAGTGGAGTTGAAGGTTCTGAACTGTGAACTTTGCCATCCACATTTCGTTCCTGCAGCAGCAACCAGAAACGAGAAGTTAAGAAGTGCAAAACATCATTAGAGACCAATAATTAAGACTCTCTGCATTTGATCAAATTAGCTCCATTGGCCCGCTTCTTCCCCTTAAAAAATGGGCAAATGAGGATGATCAAATAATATAGAGGGAGTGTAAACACAGGTTAAAGGAATTGAATATACTCGTATAATATATGTAGACAGCTGAATGAGACAACATTACGGCAATCATTTCACTTTCCGACTCCTACCCCATTGTAATCAGCATGTGTTTGACATTTTCATTACCTTACTAACTAAATAAGACAAATCGCTAACCAAGCACCCTCGCGTAACTAAATTTGACACATTTCCTGACATCTTTTACACCACAAGCAATTTTCCTTTACAACCTGATGCTAGATCACATTCAAAGTTTCATTACTAGTGACACCATTATTCCTACTCCAAATGAGCAGTACCGAAACAAAACAACCCATTATTCATACGAGTCCGATCCATTTATACTTAGATTACACTCCAGGTGACCGTTATAACCTCTAGAAAATCATCATTTCTTACCTCCAAACCCAATAATAAAAACTACACAACACATAACAAATAAATGTACATATATCAACAAAAACTCAACCAAAAGGCAAATGTAGCACGAATTATACACGAATCACTACCAGATCAGTTGGCGAATGGCCGTTGCCATTGCTACCAGCAAACCTCCGAGCAGTTACGGCCGCCAGCTTTATAATTTAAGCAAACAAACGTCACTAGATTCAAAACAATCGCCGCGATTTCCGATGCTCAAAACTTCACCGATTTACTACTGAAGCATCACCAGTCTCCTGTATATACACACACACACACTCAATTTCAGATCATCACTTAAAATTATCAAATCAAATCACAAGAACAAGTTGTATGATCGAATGTATTGCAGAAATCAGTAAATCTGAAGTAGAAATCCGCAGATCGAGTGAAATGACACGAAATTGATCATACAACATACAGATAAACGTGGAAATGGAGATGAATCAGAGAAGTAAAGAGAGAGAGAGAGAGAGAGAGAGCAGCAGCCATGGATGAGGTAAGGAAGAAAAGAGGAGGAGATCTAGAGAGGAGGGTGCACCTGATAGAGACTGTCAGCAGTTGATGGCTAAGTGAGAAAGAGAGAGATGAAATTGAGGAAGAGTGTCTGAAACTGAGGAAGGATGAACGAAGCCTCATTATATCATTTCGATTTTTTTTTTTTTTTTTTTTCCTTATTATCTGGATTTGTTTTTTCTTTTTTTTGTTGTAGGTAAAATAGTGAGAGAGCAATTTTGATTGGTTTTGCGTTAAAAAAAATTCACTCTCTATTGGAGTACATACAGATGGAATTATTGATTCTATCCCATGTTCCCAACTGCAAGTGAGTTATCGTTTTCCATGCGGTTCAAAAGTGTTTGTTTCGGGTTTTCCATTAATTTAATTTGCCCAAAAACTCATACGAGACCGTCTCACGGTACTTTACCGTGAGACCTCTCATATAAGAGGTGGTTATTAAATTTGTAACCACCTTCCATGTAACACCCCGTTATTTTCTGAGTCATTTATAAGGCATTATTTGTCTATTTTATTTAAATCGGGTTTTTAAGTCGGGAAAAATATTTTCGATGCCATTATAAAATTTAAAGTATTTTGGGTCATCTTATTACAAATCAGTTTTGACTATTATTTTTTTAAAAGTGGAACATTATTTATAAACCGACTTCTTTTCGGGTTAAATTTTAAAAAAAAAACAACACAAACCTAAATTTTATTAATAACCCCGTATCCCCAATTTTCCCACCCACCATGTCATTCTGCCATTTTTTCACTTGCCGCCTCCTTTCATCATTTTCTCCTTCTCATTCTTCTATTTTCCATTGTTGAAAAAAATTCGTCTTGCTCCTTTGCTTATATCTACACATCTTGATTTCCTTTTTCATCAAAAATTGTAAGTGTTCTACTCAACTAATGTTTTCCATTATAATTTGTCATAATGTTTTAAAATTCAATTCTTAAAACGTTGTCGGTCTAGTATGAATTAGTAATTTTCCGAGTCATTAGTATATTGGTCAGACCGTTCGATGTGATTTTATGTCGAGTCAAATTAACCGCCTTTTAGTTGATTAACGGAAATTCGATGTGTAGTTGATTTGGAGTGACGGGGTTGTTGTTGAGGATGTCGTCATGCTGTACGGATTTTGTTGTGTTAGGATAGTCGGAGGGTCGGACGGAGTACACTTGGTTTTGTTCCGTACAGACAGAATTATAGGGAGGTCATGAATTATTGTAGATCGATTTTGGTACAGATTATATGGTTCATGCTAGTACGATAATGGATAACACGTTAATAATAATACCGGATCACTTTGATGGCACGTAATAGGAGACAAAAATCCATGTTGGATAGCCGAGGTGTTGAGTGTCATTGTTTGTTTGTAAGAATATTGAAGGAGGTGCTTGGTGATTTTGCTGCAAGCTAGAATAGTAGCTAGTGCTTAGGAATTTTGTCCACTTGCTAATAACATGGAAGATTTGGATCAACATTTATGTCTCGGGCTTCACATGGTAATTATAAAATATATATATATATATATATATATATATATATATATATATATATCTTGTTAGAGTATGAGACGTGAGTTGGAACGAGTCTATACTATAGAGTAATAAGTTGATGGGTAAGGTCGAGTCATCTTAATATTATTTGGTTAGTTGTTGAACCATTTTGTATGATTTGTAGTTTGTGGGATCGAGGAGAAAGATTTTTGGGTTAATACTAGCTGAGTTTTGACCGTCTTGAAAGGTAAGGACGTTTTACTCTTTTCACATTTAAGTAAAGAGCATGTTCGGTTTAAATTGTATTCTAAAGTGGTTTAATAAATTATTTTGTCAATGGTGAATTTTTATAATACTCTTAATGTTTGGATATTGAACTTTGTGACACGACTCACATATTGGTACTGTTTTGGTAAAACTTTTGGTAACTTATAACAGACTCTGGGAGCTCTGTTGGTCTAGACGGTTTTAAGGTGCGTCTAAGACGTTCCTGGGACTTCGTCCCGAAACTATTTTTGAGTGAGGATTGTCCGGTCCTCACTCGCTAGGGAGTTAGACTTTCTCCTTTGGCAGTTTCATCCTACTGACTGTCCAAATGTGAGAGGTGCGCACTATTATGAGTCTAGCTAAGCACAGGTGGTTACCTCTAGACCGTGCAAGGGTAGGACCTTGGCACACAGGTGGTGAAAAATATATTTTGGTTGATTTTGGTTTTAACTACTGTTTTTACAGTATTGTGGTTTGGCATCGAGACAATGACTTTTAACTCTAATTTCAGTTTACTACAAAATATAATTATTGTGTACGTTTTTATTATAATATACTTTACGCAGCTTTGCTGACGTCCTTTGTTTTGGGTCGTTCCCCCGCTGGAACCTGTACCTATTTGTGTTTGGGTACAGTTGATAGGTACACTTAATATGCTGCATGGGTGCATTTTGGTTTCGGGATGCTGAGCGAGGAAGGATTTTATTATTTAACACTACCTCCGAACTATTTATATTTATATCGGATTATCGGTTGGCAATTGTTTTAAACCGTTTTGGATTTTGTAAAATTTAAGTCTTCCGCTGCAACGTTTTCATTTAATTAATTATCGAAATTCTATTTCGTTTCAATTATTTCTATTAAACTCTTTTTCGGTTGATTTATAACATTTTATTTGCCTTGCACTTGGCCTTGTGAGCTAAGTGTGGAGTAACAGCTTTGAATTTTCCATTTTGGTTTGTTATTTTGGTCGTGAAAAATTTAGGGCGGTTACATTCCATGTGAGAGGTCTCACAATAAGATTACCGTGAGACGGTCTCACGGAAGAGTTACTGATTAATTTGTGAAAATAAGTTACGGATCGTTTAATAAAAAGAAATTATGAAAATAATTTACTGCGGAATAAAAATTTTTGAATTTCCTTTTACTATTTCATTTATTATAATGATGTCGGCTTACATTATTTTATCGAATATCAGCTAACATTATTTTAGGCCACATTTTAATTATTTAAATGGGCAACACTAATGCCACTTGGAATTTGGTTAATGCCACGTGCAATTATGGGGTAAATGCAAAAGGTGCTACTATTCATTCACTCACCTTATCCGTGGCATTAGCTTTTGTTTCGTGGCATTATGCTTCCCCTATTTAAATTAACACAAATTATAATATACGTACAACTGTTGTATCGTACGACGGACCTTAAAACTAGGAATTTATGGTAAAATGTTAGCACTTTAGGTTATTTAGTGACCACGTTAAGTTAAATAATGACCACTTTTTTATGCGAAAACGTGGTAACTGTTTATGAAAGCAGTAACTAACTAAAATAAAATGATGACTTTTTACCATAAATTACAAATTTTTACTATTGTCGCATTGTACAACGGTTATACACAAATTTTTACGTTATTTTATCGAATATCAGCTAACATTATTTTAAGCCACATTTTTAATTATTTAATTTAATTTATCAACTCCTAATTTTCAGCTAAATTTTCAAGTAGTTTTTTCAGCTAGTTTTGCGAACAGATGCTTCTGATCCCGAATCATAACACCAAAAACAATAGATACTCCCTTCGTCTCAATCAATAATTTATATACTTCGTAGTACTTTCAATTCTTTTTAGTGGCGATCAATCAATAATTTATTATACTCTCTACTTTATCCGTCCTCTCATTGATTCAATTCTTTACGTGAACCTTCTTTTTGTGAGGAGAAAAGGTAATTAGACTTGTCGATCGAGAGACTTTGAACATTATAATTTTACACGAATCGATAACTAGACTGCATTACGCGAATTGGTAAGTATAGAGCAAGTCTCCCTTGTGACGGATATATCAGTAATAAATCGATAACGGGTCAATACTATCACTTTATTAGAAAAAACAAGCCTAGAAAGAGCACACGACTTTATCTTTATCTATCCAAATGAATACAGAATATTATTTGACCCGTCACATATTTGTGATGAATATTGCCGTCACAGAATTTGATGCCAAGTACTAGACCGTAATGAGAGTAGACTACAGTTTGTTTATTTACTGCTTGAATCGGACAAGGTTTTGATGTAGGTGATGATTGATGATGAGAAGACAGGGAGGACTAGAATTGACAGACAAGCTAACCCACCGACACATTCTATAATGACTGCGTTTCTTCTTTTGGATACTCTTTCGTTTTCCTCTTCTTCTCTCTCTAAAAAGCCCGATGCAATTCCACCAAATCCTTATTGGATTCTGCTGGGTCCAATTCTTTTCGATTAAACTCAATTAAATACTACTCCCTCCATTTTTTATTGCTGCACTCATTTACTTTATACTCCCTCCTCTTCACTAAGATTTTCTAGAGAAGCGGAGGGAGTACATGATTCTTAAGAAAAATTAATAAAGAATAAAATTAAGAGAGAAGTTGATACAAGTGGACAATAGTAAAAAAAATCTCAAAAAAGAAAATAGATAGAACATTGATAAATGGAGGGAGTATTAGAGTGGTTGGAATATTTGGACAAAATATAATTAAGGCTACCTTATCAAATTGAATTAATGGTTCTAAACTAAATTGAATTAAACTTAATCAAATTGAACTTGATTCATTCCAATTTTATTGTCTTTTTCATAACTTTACTTATTTGAAATATGTGTATTTTCTATTCTGAATAAGAAACACTCGTACTACATGTGTTTTTAAATATCATCTTATTTTTTATAAACATTTCTTAAATCTTCTCAAAATAGAAAGCGCAGCTACTTTTTACCGTCGGCGTTTTACTTCTTACCGTCGGCGTTAATTACGTAAAATGACGACTTTGCCCTTGATATTTATTCTCGAAATAATATTACTTTAACATTTTATAGATTATCGATTCATTAAAACTCGATAATAAAACCGTCTTTTTCGATTATCGTAATAAACCAAAACCGACTTCCTATATAATTAATATATGGAATTACGCAAAATGACAAGTTCTCCTTTGCAATTAATTCTCGAAATATTATCACATTTACATTTTATAAAGTATCGGTTTGTTAGAACTCGATAATAAAACCGTTTTTTCGATTATTGTTACGCCTGTGATTTTAAAAAGTTAATTAGATTAATTAACGACTTAATACAATTTAATAAACGTAATTAACAAATACGAGTAATACGCAAATTAAATTAAATCTCAATTAATCTACGACAATCAAGATTTATTATACAAATCGATGCAAATTAAAAGAAAAAAAATCCGGAAATGGGTAGGGTCGAGTGGGTTTTTCGACCCACTCAAGGGTCGTATTATAGGTGGTGAAGTTGGTCACACAAAATGCTATTGAAGAGGATCGAACCCCTGACCAACCAACTGGTAACCAAAGGACCAAACCACTGAACCACCATCAACTTACTGATGTTTCAAATGGTTGAAAACTACTTGTTTCGAAAAAAAAGAAAAAAAAAACCGGAAAAATGGACTAAGTCGAAAATATTCGTCGACTCTCGGATGGGGATGTCGACGAATTTTCTCGACAGGCCGATCCGAGAGTCGAGAAAATTCGTCGACATCCCCATCCGAGAGTCGACGAATTTTTTCGACTTAGTCCATTTTTCCGGTTTTTTTTTTCTTTTTTTTCGAAACAAGTAGTTTTCAACCATTTGAAACATCAGTAAGTTGATGGTGATTCAGTGGTTTGATCCTTTGATTCCTGGTTGAAAGGTCAGGGGTTCGAGGATTCGAACCCGGGTCACTTGTATGAAAGTTGTCACTGTGACCAACTTCACCACCTCATACTTTATGTTTCACATCAAACTTTCAAGTATTATAGAGAAAATAATACGACCCTTGAGTGGGTCGAAAAACCCACTCGACCCGACCCATTTCCGGATTTTTTTTCTTTTAATTTGCATCGATTTGTATAATAAATCTTGATTGTCGTAGATTAATTGAGATTTAATTTAATTTGCGTATTACTCGTATTTGTTAATTACGTTTATTAAATTGTATTAAGTCGTTAATTAATCTAATTAACTTTTTAAAATCACAGGCGTAACAATAATCGAAAAAACGGTTTTATTATCGAGTTCTAATAAACCGATACTTTATAAAATGTAAATGTGATAATATTTCGAGAATTAATTGCAAAGGAGAACTTGTCATTTTGCGTAATTCCATATATTAATTATATAGGAAGTCGGTTTTGGTTTATTACGATAATCGAAAAAGACGGTTTTATTATCGAGTTTTAATAAATCGATAATCTATAAAATGTTAAAGTAATATTATTTCGAGAATAAATATCAAGGGCAAAGTCGTCATTTTACGTAATTAACGCCGACGGTAAGAAGTAAAGCGCCGACGGTAAAAAGTAGTCCCCATAGAAAGATAGCAATAAAAAAAATAGTACTCCGTATTATTTAAGTCACTATAATGTTCGTCTTAATTAAGAATTCATTTTTTTATATACATCACTTTGCTTTCCAATTTAATACTCCATATATCACTAAATTCATCTTTCTACTACTACAATAATATTACTAACTGATTTGTCATCCAACATTAAAAGTTTTACCCCCAAAATCAATTTTCGATTAAGGAAACAAATCAAGAATTAACTATTTTTTATACAAGTTTCATTGTACAAAAAGCTCATTAGTGATGTATATTTCCATTACAGATATGTGGTGGGTATATCACCTGTATCTGCATTGAAAAAAAAGGAGACAAAATTAGAATGTCTACAAATGTTATCTTTATCAATCCGTATGGGTAACATATATGAAATGTCACAAATTGCAACAAATATGTAGCATAGAAACAAAAATTATTTGTAAATAAAATTAGGTGGAAGGAGAATATTTTTCTATTTTTGTGTTAAAGAGAATCAGGTTAGTATCCTTTTAAAAGAATTTATTAATGTTTTGTTCATCCCATCAATATCATTATGCACCTTAGTCCACCATTTCAATTTTACACATTTTTATTTATTTTTAATGGTTTGTGAAATATTTTTTCCGTTTCTAAAAAATTGTCAAATTTCCCTATTATGTATGAGGAATATTTTGATGAAACGAGAGAATCTTAATGAGACGGATCGAGGTAGTAATAAAGTTAATCTTAACAATCATTGCACTAAATTGTTTATTCCAATTTACCTGAATAACTCAATTCTCACCTTGCCATTAACCATTATTAGTGGGTCTCTAATACATACCACATGCATGAATAAGACAATTGGTTTGCTATGTCCCACCCACACTTTATTTTTGTCTTTAGTGTAGTACTTGACCCGTTAGAAATTTGTGACGGATACTTGGTTCACAAACAAGAATTTGTGAACCACTACCCTTACTTTCACCTCAATCCGCCAATAAATCGTCGATCATCAACAACGACACCATCACTCGTCATCAAGCGACCAACTTCCTTCTAACCATCACTTATTGACAACAATCAACTATGTTACATATATATACACTGCAAACCGTTATCCCTTATCGGTGGTGTAAGGATGAAAGATTATCTTTATAAATATTCACCAACAATAATAGAATGAGACCTTATGGGAATGAGCCTAAGAGTAAACCTGTGAAAGACTCGTCCAAACACAAACAATATTGTGCTATTATGGATTGTGACACCAACATTACGTCATTACAAAATCCCACTACAAGATACACGTTTCCGCGCATAACAAACTACTCCCTCTATTTCATTGATACCTAAATCATACGAAGTTGACGGATTACCTGTGTCACGTAAAGACAATGAAGTTTGATTGTGTAATTAACCCAAGTCGGTTGCAATCATACAAGATTGTGCTCCAACCAGCCAAGTTGGCAACTATAGGGCTTCACATGCTCACCATGTTTCTTCTGCCATGGGCAACTTAGTAAATAATAATCAAACATTGTTCCTCAATTATTCATGCACCATATTGCATAGAGTATAACTCTACCGCTACTCAGCCATTGTCACGCCCATAAATTCACAATAATTATCTACAATTCCCTCATTTATAGGCCAGGCCGCGCCAGGTCCATGAAACATTGATTTAGCCTATAATAATCACTAATCAATCTCTTTCTACTTGTTAAAACTACTTTCAGATTTTTCTGTTACGGGACACCCGCAACCGCTATCTCTGGTGTGTTTTGGATAAATCCTCGGGTGTATGCAATAGTCTGCAAACCACACACACCAGGTAAACCACCCTTAGGACACAGACTCGTATAAAGCATAGTCTCAAGCCATACTTTTTAAAAATGTTACGGAGTACGATACAATACTCCGTACTATTGACCTATATATATATATATATATAGAGGCAGGATCTGGTACATTTGTTATATTTTGTACAATTTACCTCTTAATTGTGACCATTAGATCTCACTTGATCAAGAGCTGAGATTAAAACTCTCTAAATCTCTAAAGCATTTTTTTCTTAGATTTTTATAGTTATTTCAAAGTATAAACACGATTATTTTAATGAAGAAGCATAGTTATTTTATAGTTAACATAATTGTTTACTGAGAATAATGTTATTAGGTTATTTCAATGTAGATACGTAATGATTCAAGGTAGAAAGTGCGATATTGTATTGAATAACTTGTGTTATTGTATTGAGATGAAACTAAAATTTAATAAATTTTAAAATTTAATAAATTTTAGAATAATGTTATCTAATGTTATGTAGTTAAACTCAGTTATTATAACTCGTGTTATTGTATTGAGTGAAATTCAAATATAATTAAGTTTATAATAATGTTATCTGATTTTACATAGTTATTCTAATTTAGAAACTCAGTTATTGTAATGAATAACTCATGTTATTATATTGGGCTGACACTCAAATATAGTCAGTTTTAAAATAATGTTATATGATTTTACGCAGTTATTAGTCCAATGTAGAAACTCAGTTATTGTAATGAATAACTCATGTTATTGTATTGGGATAAAACATCTTGCAGTGAGGGGGGATTAGTCACTTCGCTGAAAGACAAAAATAAAGAGGGGGGATTAGTCACAGTACAAAAAAAATTGAAATACAATAATTACATATGTGCTATAGAATAACTATAAAATTACTATAAAATAACCTAGTTATAAAACATAGTAACTAATTTAATAAAATAAGTTCAAGAATAATATAGAATAACCGCAACAATAGTATAGAATAACTGGAATAACATAATAAAATAATTGAGTATTTTGTAGTAATAATAATATACCAAAACTAGAAATTAATGCTATGAAATAATATGTAGTTATTTCATTGTGCATATTCAATTATTTCATTGTTCATATTCAAATATTGTAATATTCATAATTTCAATTTTTAATCTTGTAATCAAAAATCCAGAAATTGATCTTATTAAAACAAAAGATTGACGAAATTGAAAAATTCGACTGAAAAATTGAAAAAATTGAGATGAATGAAATTGTTCCTATATTAATTTAATTAGATTAGAAATTGGAACGAAATCAGAAAGCATGAACGAAAATCAGCAAACGTTGAATAGAAAAAATGAAAATTGATAGATGCATTTTGTGATTTCAATTGAAATAATAAAATAAAAATTGAAATACGTGATTTCACATGGGAAAAAAATCAGAATCAAAAAAATTGAAAATTGATAAAAATTAATAGATGCGTTTCGTGATTTCAATTGAAATAATACAAAAAAATTGAAAATATGCATTACACGAAATAAAACAGAAATCACGAATTCTAAAATGTGAAATTTACGATCAAGAAGCAAATACCCGATTTGGTTGTGAATTTACCAAAAAAAATCGTGAAATTGAATACCGAATCGGAGTAACGATGATGATGATGAAATCGAAGCATGCGCAACGATGACGGATGAATTTATTTGTGAGCAAATACTTGATTTGATCTTTAATTCGAGAGGGATAGGTTTGTGCGTGAGTAGTTTGTGCTTGAGGGATTTTCAAACTAACGTTCAATTGAATAGGGCTTAGGGTTTGAGGTTTGATGCTTACCTTCATACTAGTTTTAATCTTGACCCTTGATGTAATTATATCTAATGGTGTGTAAAGTTAGATAAATTGTATGAAATTTGACCCAATGTAAAAGATCCTTCTTCTATATATATATATATACAGAGTAAGGCTCTTATGAGTCCCTTACTCTTTGTGAGTCCCTAAGTCGTCATCCCATCCATTGGATGGGATGAGGATGGATGGACAAGATGCATCCAATTAAAAAGAAAAAGAAAAAGGGAGATTTATTTTCCTAAAATAACTCACAAGAATTTAGGAAACAAATAACTTCCTATCATTCACGTTCATTTTCATTCACGTTCATTTCCATTCCACGTTCATTCACACCTAAAAACCAGAAAAACCCTTTCTTCATTCACGCTAATTCATCGTTTTTGATCTCGAAATTCTGCTACAATGGATTCAATGACCGCATCATCGTCTTCAACGGTTGATAAGCAACTAATCGATTATAACAATGGTGAGTTTCAGTGATTCATTCACGTTTTTATTCGTTTTTTCTTCACGGATTTCAATAGTAATATTGCTTTCAATCTCCGTTTTCATATCAATGTTTTATCGCGTCAAATTGCGTTTTTTTTACGTCGATCTTCATGTTTATAGTGCTTTCAATGACATTTCGTATCAATTTGCGTCTTTTTGATGTCATTGCGTTTTGATTCATAGTTTCATATCAATGGTATTTTGATATCTCGATCTCCATAGATTACAGGTCTCTATGGTTTTTTTCAAGATTTTCCCTGATATCCATTGACACACATTTTTTTGATATCAATTAACGCAGATTCGTCGTTGAAGTAACATGCCTTCTGAATTAAAGTAACACTTAATTGTAATTACAGTAACACAAATGAACGTTAAGGAAAAGGGTTTTGATGATATGTTGGAGTAACGTATTGTACACGTTAGGGTAACACCACTTATCAATTATAGTAACACAGTATTTGCATTGATGTAACGCTGTTTGATTCTGTGCAGGTACCTGCGCCACAGATGCGAACGCACAAGACAACACTAGAAAAGGTGGAATTTAATTCGTTTGATTAATCATGGATTAATATTATGGTTCATTGATATTATTGTTTCACCGATATTATTGTTTTGCTTTATGTTGAAGCATACATGACATTGAAGTAACACAAGTAATGAATTAAAGTAATACCTAATTGTAATTAAAGTAACACAAAAATGTAACACTAAAAAAGGATTTTTAGCGCTGTCGTTGAAGTAACATCCTCTTATATTTAAAGTAACGCAACTTATGAGTTACAGTAACACTTATTCCCATTGGCGTTACTTTTCTTACTTTTTGGCAGGAAGCATTGGTAAAGAGCCGAATGCACAGGAATGGTGCAGAGATGTGGGTGAGGTTTTCACTCCATACATGGAGCAGGTATTCGGGACAATTGATGAGGCAGTGGAATTTTACAAAATCTACGCGCTGGCTTGCGGGTTTGATGTGAGGAAGTACACCACGAAGCGATGGCACGGTGGTGAGATAAAGTCGAAGCTCCTAGTCTGCAACAGACAGGGTTATACGAACTCTGTTAAAGCTGTTAACAATACACCTGCAGCTGTGAAAGTTGTTAACGATGTAGATGGGGAAGGAGTTGTTGTGGACGCGATTAAAAAGAAGACGAAAGTCCGTCGTTGCGGGTGCAAGGCAAGGATTAGGCTGTTCAATAAAGGAGGCATTCTCAAGATTGATAGGTTCCACATCGGCCACAACCACGAACTAATCTCACCGAAAGACAGAGAATTCCAAAAGCTCTCGAGGAACCTGACAAAGTACCACAAGCAAATGATCTTGAATAATTCGCGGGTATGGAGTAACACAATTTTTTTATAGAATGACATGTGAGTAGGTCGTAACAGCTTGATTAGACCAATGTGTGCATAATCTAGTTACTTTTGCTAAAGTAACACCAGTGATTCTATACAGTAACAGTACGTAAGCATAAGAGTAACAGCATTTAAGCATAAGAGTAACACCTGGATTAGACCATTATGTGCATAAGCTGGTGTAAATTTTGATAGAGTAACACCAGTGAGTCTATAGAGTAACACTGCTTAAGTACAAGAGTAACACAACTGGTGTATTAATGTCATATTGCTGCAACGCTTGATTCTTATTTACAGCTGAAGATCGGCGCAACGCGGACATACAACATGTGCAAGGAGCAGGTAGAGGGATTCGCAAACGTGGGTGCGAGCTTGGTTGACTTCAAAAACTGGGGGAGAGATATAAAGTGCTTCCTACATGAGAGGGACGGTCAGCTATTCATCGATCGATTCAAAGACATGGCTAAGAATAGGAAGGGTTTCTATTTTGACTAGGACCTGGATGAAGATGGGAGTGTGAGCAAGGTTTTCTGGGCTGACGGTGAGGCGCGGCGTAACTACCAGTTATTTGGGGATGCAGTTTCGTTCGACCCAACGTACGGGACGAACAAATATAAGATGATATTCACGCCGTTCACAGGCGTTGATCATCACAAACGATCGGTAACCTTTGCTGGCGCTTTGATAGCGCACGAGGATTATGAATCGTTCGTCTGGGTGTTTGAGAGATTTCTGACTGCAATGGGAGGTAAGGAGCCGGAGTATATAATTACCGACCAAGATCCGGGCATTATACCAGCGGTGAAGAAAATGTTTAAGACGACGCTACACCGTTTCTGTATGTGGCATATCTTGAACAAGGTTCCTGCCAAATACGGTGCAGCCCGGAGTGACTACCAGGATTTTTTGAAGAGACTAAATACTATAGTATGGGATGTGGAGATTGATGGAGACGAGTTCGACGCGGAATGGTGTGACATAATGGAGGAGTTCCATGGGGGCGATGACGAGTGGTTTTCAACTACATACTCCATCAGGGGACAGTGGGTGATGGCACATTGCAGGGATTTGAAGATGGGCGGCTTAATGCGAACCACGCAAAGGTCGGAGAGTGAGAATAGTTTCTTCAAAAGATTCGAACAAAAATCGGGGACGTTGGTCGAATTCTGGATGCGATTCGAGAGCGCCATGGACCAGCAACGGTATACACAGAAAAAACTCGACAATGACAATGCACAAGCTTCTCCAAAAACAGCAACCCACCTGCCAATTGAACATCACGCTTCGAAAATTTACACCCACGCCGCATTTGAAGAATTCCAGGAGGAGGTTGAATTTTCTGTGGGTACTTGCAGCGTGAGGGGCTTCCTTGAGAAGGACGGGATTGAGGAGACATTGGTTAGGGATGCTACGAGGGATAAGGAGTTTACGGTCAAGTATATATCAGGTACTCCTTAAAATCACTCATTAATCCTTAAAGTAACACCAGTCGTTCATTACTGTAACACATATAATGCTTTGGAGTAACTATGGATGGCAATTGGACATCTGTGTTGTAAACGCATAAAAGTAACACAGACCATGAATTACAGTAACATTTCACATTCCAAAAAGTAACACTTTCTGCACTCCATTACATTTTGCAAACCATTATATTCAATGTATTTGCTGTCTCTGCTGATTGAAAGATTGGATGTGAATCTGTCCAGGTACGTCTGGATCAAGCTACACATGTCGGTTGTTTAATTTGCGAGGGATATTGTGTAGACACGTAATCTAGATATATTCATCGAAAGGGCTGACCACTATACCCGAAAACATGGTAACCAAAAGGTGGACAAAGGAGGTTGTTCGCACTGCTCGTATCAGTGATGAAGGATTAGACGGCGAAAACACTGACATCATCGACAGAAAACAGATAGAGATGTCGAGATTGTGGTCGGAAATCCATGAGACAATGGGACTTCTAAGGGCAGGAGACAAGGCAGATGTGGAAAGCTTGTGCGGATTAATTCGGGAGTTCAGGTTGCAGAGGCAGCCAGTTTCTGGTGGGGGGAATATTGGCAAGACACAGGAACTGGAAAATATGCTAGGTTGTACGACCTCTGAAAATATCACGATACTACCTCCTAAGATTTCTAAGACAAAGGGAAGCGGAAAGCGGATGTTGTCAAGCAAGGAAAAGAAGGTCGCACTTTCTAGAAAGCCGAAACGCATGTGCAATAACTGCAAGCAGATGGCGCACCACGACAAACGAAACTGTCCAAATCCTTACGCAGAACGACCCCCTAAACAGCCTACCAAGCAAACCAATGATGCGGATGACGAGGATGAAGTAGATGAAGACATCGATGGAGAGGAAACTGAAGAAGACACCGAGGATGAACAAGTGTTTTGATAATACTCAAGTGTCTTTGACATTATAAAATTTTTTTCTTTTTCCCTGGTTTACAAAAAAAACTAATCCTGTACACATTTTTGCAATTAACACTTTATTTACTTAATACGTGTGTTTTTGGTTAGAGTAACATCTCATGTGGGTTGAAGTAACACTATTCACTTGTTACAGTAACAGAAAAAATGCATCGAGGTAACTGAGGACAGCAGTGTTGTTCATTCATTGACAGAGTACCAAAAATTGGTGATTGCAATATCATTGTACATTAAAGTAACATAATTTGATCATAAAGTACCAAAACCGGCATTAATCACTTAAAGTAACATAATTTGTTCATTAAAGTAACACACACAGTGCTTCGGTATAACACACAGATTGTGAGACCAAGAAAAATTGTTAATTTCAATAATTCCCATAGTAACACCAAGGGTGAATTAGAGTAACAGGTGCAGCTGGTCATTGTAACAGAGTTTCACAGCTTCAATGTATTGGTGATAGTGAAAAGACCAATGTAATTAGACAGGTTAATAAAGAATAGAAACCATTAAATCGTAGTTACAAAAGAGATGACATGGTTCAGTAGACACGCTATTTTTTTCGGCCCTTTGTTGGCTTGCTCTTCGGACCATCGATAATTTTTTGTCTAGTGATCTCATACTTCGCTACGTTGTCCAACAATTGCGATCGCACATTGTTATTGTCTGCCAATAGAAGTGTGGCTGCAAGTTGGACCACCAGATATCGTCTATTGACCTTCCTCTCAAGGTCTATGTGGTGGAATGTACAGCCCTCGTACATCAACATGTGCATCATGGTGAAAATTCCCGACTCGTCAGATGTTACGCCTGGTTTCTGCCACTTAAACTTGACCTCCTTAAACTCGAAAGTAACAATATCAGCTGCATTAGGGACTTTGAGCTTATCGAGGAAATCGCTGATTGTTGACACCTGTGTGTACCCACAACAACGTTATTAGGTGAGAAACAGATGGCCGTATGCAATAATAAATATTAGAATATATATACTAACCATTATCGTTGCGGCCTTGTACAACATTGTTTCTTCCACGTTCGGGTAAAGTTGGTGGTCAAGGAGATCTATTGTCCTATTCTTACGGTTGATGCACACGCATGAGTAGTAATAATCGATGTTGATCGGGACAAATATGAGATCAGCTTCCAAATTAAGAGAACGACCACACTTCCTTTTAAAAAGATTGAGATGGGACATCAAGATGTCCACTGCCCGCGTGGATGGGCCGTCTTCATCCTCGTCAAGCATCCCATAGAGACAGTCCTACAAACATATTCAAAGTGACTCAGATTGGGTTCAACTGTGAGGAAGTAACACATTCACTACGCATCAGACTACTACCATTCATGTACAGCAAAGACACAGATTAAGGTAACATGTCTCCTACATTACAGTAACGCAAGTTCATATTTAAAATAACACCATCCAGATGTTGAGGGACGTGTATTCTCCTGGAACCATGGTCATAAATAGAAATATATGTACACAAATGCAGCAGTAATGCGTACCGTCTGTCGTAAACCAAAGTATGCTGTCGTAGGTGTCTCGCCCGAACCAGTGGCGGGAGGTGGAAGCCTGTTCAACAACATCGACCAACATTCGATGATGCACGACTGCATATTCTGACCCGGTAACATAGAACGTATGTCACTCCGCTCAATTGTAGCCAAAAGTGAATAATTTGCAACCTCGTCGCTGAAGGAAAACAAAAAATACCTCGTCAAAAAAACTGTTTTAATATTCACCCATTAATGTTACAGTAAATGCGTACCAATTTTGAAGAGTTGTAAGCTCCACAAGGCAGTAGTCCACGACGTCTTTGCGACGGACGGGGATCTTGCTTAACAACGTCCTGTTGTTCAATAGAAACGGTGACAGCATGGGAGAGTTTGCATCTTCAACGCCACAATCAATTGAGCAGCCAAGTCCGTCACCCTCACCACGGTTTCGGCTCTTCAGAGCGGATCTTGTCCGCGTTGAGAAGTCAGAGTCAAGCACTGTCTCTGCGACAGGGGCTTTAGGAGTTTTAGGGGTTTTAGGGTCAGATGTCGACGATCGTTTCTTCTTCGACGGTCGTTCAACATTTTCTGTCCCGCCTGCCCTCTTGGCGGTACCCCCGGTAGACCCCGCAACACTCGATATAGTTCTCTCGATGGCGATATTCGCTTTATCGTTTAGGAACTCTCTCACCCTCGCTATAACCTCATCTCTATCCTTATTGTTGTCACACAGGATCAGAGTCGCCGCAATCTCCGCTCTATAGAGGTTATTCGCCTCCATTGTGCCAAGGCAACATTCGAACACTTCCCCCTGTACAGCATCATGTGTATCATGAGGTAGACACCACAGTCGTTCGTCGAGAAACCTGCGCCCTGCCATGCGAATGGGACGTTGACAACAGGGAAGCCCGCGACATCCGATCCCCTCACGATACCTTTTCTGACCATATACTTTCCCATTTCCACAGCCTAAATCATACAAAAAAACAACAAAAAAAAATAAGACGGAAGGTAAAATAATGTCCGATTATATATCAACACAAATTCACTTACGGCGATTTTTGCCATCCCGACATATGGCAAGCTTTCGAATTCCTGTTCTTCATAACTCCTGTTGTCTAGGTACTCAATCTGCTTTGACAGGAAGTTGATACATACACAGCTGTAGTGGTCGTTGTTGTCCGAAAGCACCGGGACGAATACCTGTTATTTGGTAATTAAGATTATGGCGATTATTGTTAAAGAGCTGTAATGAAGGGTAATAAAGAGTTTCATATAGACGTACCAAGTCAGAGTCTAGGTTTATGGTGTCTTTATTCACTTCGGTCCAAATGTCCCAGAAGTTGAACAATTCATCGCCAACGTCGACCTTTGCACCACTCTTTGTGCCCTTCCACAACTTCATTACTGTCTTCTGCATGACACATGTTGAAGTAACAGTTCATGATCGTGGTAATAAGAAAGAGTAACACTCATTATTAATTAAAGTAACAGTATGAAACCCTTACAGTAACGCCTGTTATTGTGATAGAGTAACAGTATTAATGTGTAAGAGTAACACTAGTTATGGATATAAGAACAATGAGTAACAGTATACACACCATACTCATTGTGAATGTTCATTCCTAATGTGAAATAAAACCCATGATAATGGTTATTATGAATGATCATTCCAGATATGTTAGTGACGCTATTTGTTGATTGTGTCGGTGTGATAAAAATAACACAGACAAGCTTACGCTGTGGCTAATGCCAAAGAAGCAGCGTGATGTAGGACATGGCGCAGTCTGACTCGCGTCCAGGCTGTTAAGAAGTATACACCAGGTATCGATAACAGCATTCGACAGCTGCTGCCCCGGCTGGAGTGTCGAGAGCTCATCACGAGGGACATTGAAAAAGTCGTCAACCCTCACCAGCATCTCACTAAAAGAATTTGAATGAATTATAAGACAATCGATAAAAAAATAACATAGATAAATAAAATCAGGTAAAGAAATTAGATCACTATTGAAAACATACTTCGCACTGTACTTGTCATTGTTATAAAAGACGTAATCCATTACGTCTTTCCGAACACTCAAAACCGACCTGAACAATGTATTGTTTCTGACAAGAAAATCAGATACTATTATCTGGTCTGGTTCAGGGGTTCCACAGTCATAAGAGCATCCAAGCTTCTCATCGACAACTTGCATGCAATCTAAAAATTTTTCAGAATGGAGAAAGTAAGGATGGAAGACCTTCCGTCCATCGACTTCCACCCACAAATTCTCAATAACATTCGCTTCATCAATTTGGTGATCCCTGTCCTCCGAACCACCGTTAACAGCCTCAACCATCTCCGCCGTCGTGTACAGTTCGAAATCGGGACAGCCTTGACTCTCATCAGCAGTGACAACATCCTCATCAGCAGTGACAACATCCTCAACCCCCGCCACATTTGTACGCATGCTCGCACCTGCTGTTTGTGTGGGCTGGCCTGTGAATGCAGGGCCTTGGGTCGCTGCGTTCTTCGCACGTGCGTACGCCTCGCACACTTCATCGACCGTCCGGTGGAGCTCTTCTCCACTCTAGAAGTCTTGCGAGGCCTGTGACGGAACGGGGTCATCGTTCAGTGGTTTGCCGGATGTTATTCTTCTGAGTTTGGAAGCGGCTGATATCCACCAATCATGGAATGCAACTGCATTCCTTGCCATCATGAGGTACAATTCATGTACCTCCTGCATCAAGAATAAACAAATGGTTTTAGTTTGACGGGGTGACTGTAACTTATTATTTGTATTAAAGTAACACCACTGGTTCATTAGAGTAACATGTGATCAACATTAAAGTAACACATATGGTAGTTATAGTAACATACTTAGGCAACTACAGCAACAACAAAATTGTTTTCTGAGTTCCATTAGATCAGGGAAACAAATGGACAAATACCACCATTCTTGCGAACAACGCGTATTCAATGAACACAGGAACATAAACACATTGAATTTATTGATGAAAATTCTTATTACTTACATCAACCGCCTTAGCTCTTAGATCAGCGTCATCCTCAACGCCATCTGCTAGCTCGATGTTTATGGACTTCACAGATTTGTGCGCGGATGGTGTTGGGGTATTCGTTATCCTCAGCGGCACCCCGTCATCCACCACCTCCTCAAGTAGACAACGGGGGTATTTCACCTTTGACTTGGTAAGACGACCAAGCCCACCACCAACAAATTCACCATACAGCCTATCTATCATCCGCTCGCGATCCCAATGCTTAATAAGCGGCAGATCGTGCGGACAACGATGATCACGGTACTGAAAACGGTGAAAGTATGTGATCATCAAAAATGGCAGACAACCGAGCAGGGATGTCGGTTTATGAAGAACATAGTCTTGACAGGCTGCAGCAAGCCCATCCAATACAAGAGTGCACCAATCATAGTTCCTGATCTGCTCTACGTTCTCCACACACCTCAGCAGACTTAGATCAACGGTGTAATTCGATGTTGGATTAAGAAAAATAGACATGCTGTACAGAACAAACAATCTACAAAAGTCATCCCCCCCGTGAACGTCCTTCTGTAGTTCTTCCAACAACAGAGACAAAGGGATCGTGTCGCTTGCAGTAGGAATATTGAACCGATCCCTAAATGCTTGTTTCAGACTGACGACATCCTCCGCCAGTGCTTCCTTCGACCGACCCATTGGGAGCAAGTCAGCGGGGTTCGGACCGTATGGAATGAGGAAGCAATCGTGGACATCGTGCTTCGTTACCAAGAATTGATCGCTTTTCCTTGGTAGCCTGAAAATCAGCGTGTCATCCGCGAAAAGCGTCATGAACTCGACTGCATACTTACCGGGGAAACTTTTGAGTCGCACTGAAAGTAGGCCCCCAAAACCTATTATGATGACAGAATCCCGCTGCCGATCATTGAAATTTGAGATTAACTCGATGAGGCTCTGTGGCCTACACCTGAACTGGATCTTCTTAGCTACAACAACTTCTTGTTCCTCCGCTTCTTCCTTCCGAAAAAGGACAAACATAAAGATAATTAGTATGTTCAACTGTTGTTAGACCTAAATATGCACCACTTAATAGGTGAACATCAACAATACTAATGCCTGCAACTGACCTTCTTCTTGGTTTGCCTCCTGATTTTGCCATTTGTGGCACGAGTTTTTCTGGACTTGTCACCTCCTTTTGCCATCTGATAAAAACATACAGCTGATACGTGTCAAAGTAACATAAATATAGACTAGAGAGTAACAAACTGCAAGCACAACTGTTAGATTAACTAAAGTAACACGTCTCCTAGATCACAGTAACACAATTAGTTCTTCAATGTAATACCATAAGTGTTGCATTAACACCATAAACTGCAAGCACAACTGGTAAGCATTAAGGTAACACAAAGAAAGTGTTAGAGTAACATAAGAATTAGAATAACAAATCTACATAATTGAGTGTACCAGATTAAAATGATTCAGAGTTTCACGAAGTTGATAGTTAGAGTAACACCTCTTCTGCATTACAGTAACACAATAAGTTCTTCAATGTAATACCATAAGTGTTGCATTAACAACATACAAAGTAACATAAATATAGACCAGAGAGTAACAAACTGCAAGCACAACTGTTAGATTAACTAAAGTAACACGTCTCCTAGATCATAGTAACACAATTAGTTCTTCAATGTAATACCATAAGTGTCACATTAACACCATAAACTGCAAGCACAACTGGTAAGCATTAAGGTAACACAAAGAAAGTGTTAGAGTAACATAAGAATTAGAATAACAAATCTACATAATTGAGTGTACCAGATTAAAATGATTCAGAGTTTCACGAAGTTGATAGTTAGAGTAACACCTCTTCTGCATTACAGTAACACAATAAGTTCTTCAATGTAATACCATAAGTGTTGCATTAACAACATACAAAGTAACATAAATATAGACCAGAGAGTAACAAACTGCAAGCACAACTGTTAGATTAACTAAAGTAACACGTCTCCTAGATCATAGTAACACAATTAGTTCTTCAATGTAATACCATAAGTGTCACATTAACACCATAAACTGCAAGCACAACTGGTAAGCATTAAGGTAACACAAAGAAAGTGTTAGAGTAACATAAGAATTAGAATAACAAATCTACATAATTGAGTGTACCAGATTAAAATGATTCAGAGTTTCACGAAGTTGATAGTTAGAGTAACACCTCTTCTGCATTACAGTAACACATTGTTGTCTTCGAAATAACACCATACATATGACACATACAGATTACACGAAACAAATGAAAACCCAGATAATGATGCTAATGTTCGCTGAAAAAAGTTAAATTATAGGGCACAAACACAACAAGGTTAATCAATCAATAATGAATTCAATTATACGAAAAAGATGAAAACCCAGATAATGATGATAACAAAAAATTAATTATAGGGCACAAAACACAGCAAGGTTAATCAATCAATAATTAGCGAAAAAATTAATGAAATCAAACAATGATGATAGTGTTTGCTGAAGTTAGAAAGCGGCTCGAATGTAACCTTGCTCGAGTTGAAAGTGAGCGATTGAGTTGATTTGAACGATAGGGTTGAGTTGGATGATTAAGTGCTCGAGTATGCTTAGAAGCTTCAGTTGGCGCTAAGTTGAGAGATTGAGTTGAGTTCGATTGAGTGTAAGGGTTTGCTTGAGTTGAGCGAAGAGTTTGAATGAGGTGAAGTTGAAGGGTTTCTTAGACGTGCGTTTGAATGAGGTGAGATGAGAGAGAGAGCAGTTGGCGCTAATCTAGGGAGGAGGAAGATTTTTTTATTTTTTTTCCAAAATTTGGTAGTTACTACCTTAATTACAATATACAATCTCAACCATCCATCTTGTTTAGATCAATGGCTAAGATTAAGACTCATGGACTCAAAAAAAATAAAAGGACTCACTTGATCTTTACTATATATATATATATATATATATATATATATATATATATATATATATATATTTTCGCCAACCAGGAAAGAAAGGAATTAACGAGTTAAAAGGCCCATATAAGCTATAATATGAGCCTTCTTGTTAAGGTTCCTAGGAATATATGACAAACTTAAACAATGAAAAGATGAAGATAAAAAGGAAAAGTTCTTATTGATTATTTACCTAAATAATAAAATGGAGTAATCTTTTCAAAATTATATGTAAACTCTTAAGAGTTACTACGTTGTATGAATATTGTAGTTAAAAGATAAGATAAGTAATTTTTGGAAAAATATACATAAATCGTCAAATGTTATGCAAGAAGATCGTAATTATGAGAGAGGAGTAACAATTATATAGAGTATAAGTTTTGTACATCCACGTAATGAAGTATCATTCTTGGTTCCCGTCTTAAGTAAGAGTTTGACCCGTATTAAGTTTAACATGGATATATACGCATGGTTATGAATCTCGACCGGTATGCAACGTACTACCCAAGATGTATTGGTTCGGAGGTAACCAAGACAAGATATCCTGAGATGTATCGAGTAAATTTAAAATAGTAAAGTATCAGCCGAGACACCCGATTTATAACGTGTATCGGCCTACATGGCCTGATACGGTTCCTAATAAAGTTGAGAAGTTGGAACATAGCAAATATTAGTGAGTTTTCTTTTAGGTACTACGGCGTAATTTAGTAAAAACAAGTTACTTTATAGGTATTAAGTTGTAAATTTGTTTATAACTAGTTGCTATACCGCGCGCTATGTGATTGAATGTTTAGCCGTTTTGTTTGGAATCTTGCAAAAACATGTAAATCGTTGTTAGGCTCTACTTCTTTAACACCAAATATATGTGTAACACATCTCATACCTCGTATTACACAATAGATCACACATATTTTATCTTTAAAGTTCGATTGATTAATACATAAACATCAATACATGAACATTAGTACTTCATTAGAGGCCGAAGACATAAGACACTGAACGTCACAGAACAAACGTTAATACAACAAACAGAATTCATACAACAAATAGCTTAAAGACCTTCAAATCCAGTACCAGACTTTGCCTTTTTGGCTACCCTTCCTCTATCAACAAAGAGGAAAGGTCTTTCTCTCTTGAAGAGAAAATCAAAATTGATGCTTTTCTTAAGGTTTAGCTATCGATACGTGAACTCTTTGTGCTTGCTTAGCAGATGTCCTTTACCTCTCTGCTTTCTGTAATATTTTTTTGGGATGGCATAATATAACTTCCTTATTTTCGTAGAACTCTAGGTAAACTGCACCAACACTTCTTTGTCGTTGTTGTAATGAGACACTTGCAATCTATCCGCTTGAGCAACTCTAGTAATCTTCATAGATAATGGCACTAGAGCATAATCAAGCATTTCGGTCAGGTATTCGAGGTCTGCATGGGCCGCGACCCATAAGTTAGACCCGTTTCTTGGATCTTCCATTTCATCTAGAGTACATTCCCACTCCCCTTGGTCTCAAATATATGTTGTAGTTGAAATGCTATTTTGTAGCTACGTCCTCCTTCTCCAAACTCCAGAACGACAGGACTTCTAAAATAAGGGTCCCAAGTCCCTCCACACAGGTTCTAAATGTGCTATCAGATAATTGAGGCTATGTAGCTTGTTATTGATACAGTTGAAACTCGTTGCTAACACGCGAGGCCATTCCAAATGGTATGGCATGTTCGCCATGATGCACCGAGCGGGGTATATATACTCAGCCCTCGAAACCGCGTCGTTCCCCCCCCATTTTCCATATTATCCATTGTTTCCTAATCTCCAATGTCTTCTATATCTCCAATAACCTCAACATTTGCCATTTTTCCCCTTTGTTAAAAACCTGATACAATGTCAACTAAACGATACAATTCTCAGTGCAAATTAACAGCGTGAAACGCTATGACTCCCATTGGTTTTTGAGCTATGTCACCCAACTTTAGTGATGTTTCAACAGACCTTAATTATCTATCTCACCTTCTCCACATCCCGTTCTCCTTCCCATCTTCCATATTCCTTTCCTTCCCCTCTTCTTCTTCCTCATCATAGATTCACCCCTAAATTAAATATGACTTTCTTTTTGTCGTCTACCTGTTGTCTCTTTGACTACTTTTACCTGGCCTCCACATGCACTGCCCCTTCTTCTCCCCCTAATGCCCCTGCTCTTCATGTTTCTCCTTCCTCGTCCACTAAGATCAATCTTCCTTCACTTTCACTTCTCCTTCTCCTTCCCCCTACCTGATCGCCTCCCAATCGGATCGGTCGTTAACGAAGGACGGGGGGTCAAACGATATTTGTAAGACTCGAGATTACACAAAAACAAACAAGTATTCGTGGTAAGTCGATGTCGGTCCACAGGGAACAGAGTGTTTTGACGAGTTTAAAGCGGCGTGTTTGATGTCTAGAGGGGGGTTTCTAAGGGTCGAGTCTACGCTAGAGAAATAACTACGAGAATAGCTAAGGGTGGTCAATCTAGGGAAAGGCGTTAAGGGGAAGTCGGGATTCGGAACATGGGGTCTAAGAAGGTCGGGATCGAGTTTTTGTCGCAACATTGATAAAGGGAGAAAGCCACCTTTCGGTTTCTTCACCCAACCCACCTAAAAACCCGCTTTCGCGGCGAAGAAAGGTAAGTCTCTAGTTGTGGTAATTTCGACCCCGAGTTTCCCCATATTGATATAAACGAGTCAAGGCCGGTCTAGTTGGCCGGACTAAAACAACAAAGACACAACAACCACAAACAAGATGAACCAACAAGCAAGCAACCCACCAATACCCCTAAATTCAAATAATCAAAGTCCTCATCCCTAAACCTCCCAACAAGAAATCTACTCACTAATCATGATGAAAGGCAATAGAACATTAACTAAGGAGAAACTAGCTACAACATACATAATAACTAGATCTAAGGAAACTAACTACAAGATGATGAGAAAACTACGATCTAACAATTACCCACTAAACTATGGAACTACCAAAAACTAGAGAATAATCTAGAACAACATGAATAAAATCTAGAGAAACTAACTATACTAAGATGATCTAAACAAGACAATGATGAGAAAACTAAATTAAATCTAAACTAGAGATTAGAGAGTGGAAAGAAATGTACCAACTATGAAGATCTAGAAGAAATAAGAAGGTTCCATAAATAAAGATTGAATCTTTGATGGAGAAGATGAAGAACTTGTCACCAATTCTTCAATAAACCCACAAATCTTCAGATAGAACTTGAATAATCTTCTACAAACTTGAAATCTAGAGAAATGTTGATGGAAACTAAGTAGATCTATTACTAATTACTATGTAAACTACTAGAATTATAGAGAATTACTACTAGATTACTACTACTAATGGATGGTGTAATGTGATGGAAGACTACATTAATGGAGGCCTATCACTACTTACTTAGGCAACAAATTAGGGTAACATATATATAGTAAAGCCTTAATGGGTCTCTTAACCTAAAGCCCAAATCTAACTTTTGCTTCATTAGTGAGACAATCATCCTTTGCATCTTCATAGGGCGAAGTTTCGCCCTGCGGCTCGATGGACTAATCCCACCGGGTGAAAATTTCGCCCGGTGAGATTTTCTTCACTTTTCGCGATTTTCAGCGATTTTCATCATCGGGCGAAATTTCACCCGGTGAGCGAAATTTCGCCCGGTCAATTTTGCCCGGTGGGGAGGTCTCGGAAAATCCTTCGGGGAGGCACTTTACCGTCGGGTGAAATTTCGCCCGGTGGTGTCTCATCGGGTGAAATTTCACCCGGTCATACTGCTGGCCTCTTTCCTTGTCTCATTCTTTGTCGATTGATCGGATGACTTTAAACTTTAAGTTGTGTGCTTTGCTCTTTGGACGGTATTCCCTTCTCTTGTGCTCGTGGAAGCTCGATCGTGATTTCGGTGCCAAATCCTATCAATATTGATAGAAAAACTACCAAAAACACGTAAAACGCACAAGAGGGACGCTAATGCGAGAAGTACACAAAATATAGCGATAATCGCACTCTAAACTCGCAAAACGATGAAAAAACGGGTCTAAATGAGGGGGAAAATGGTCTAAATTTAGCACACAACATTCCCCCACACTAAACCGTTGCTCTTCCTCGAGCAAAGACCCAAAAAGAAATTACATACTACTACTACTACTAGCTAGACTGTGCTAAGCGGATACGGGGCAATTAACGGGCCCGCTCCGTCCCTTCAACTCACATCGAAATACCCATGAGGTAGAGTACTCCCATGCAAGGCAAGTTGAGGCTTGCTCAAAATGGTGGATGCGACTAAACACACAAAAACACATAACACGAAAGAGTAGACGCATCCAAAGCAAAAATAAAACACCGAATCCCTCATTGAGACGGCGGGGAAGACACCGATTACTTACCTAAAACAACAATAAACTTCCAAGATAAATGACCCACGTAAACAAGGACCAAAGCCTAATACTATGACAATTAAGCAATATAAGTGTTGATAACTTAGCCTAGGTCCTTCTAGTCTTCTAAAGGGGTACGCGGGGGCGTATAACGGAGTGGAAAAAGTGAACCATGGATTCGTTCAACACTGTAGGTTGGTGCAGTCCCGCTCTCTTTGGATAAGACAAGAGGGTCGTTCCAAACTCGAATTTCCTAAATTAGTCCAAACAAAAAGGTGGAGTGGTTACAATTATTGGGGTGGATCGACTAATCACCGCAATCTTCCTACCTCGGGACTCGGTCCGCTAGTTGGCACTTCACGGCGACGAATCGATCAAAGGGCTTTTTTTTAAGGTGACGTTTTTGATGATATGATTTTCATTTGAAGCTTCTTTTCTCTTCTTTGTTTTTCATGTTTTTGTGCCCTTTTCTCTTGCTTTAGTTTGCCCTTTTTGGCTTTTTGATTTTGATGTGGTTCAAAACCAAGCCTGGAGGTTATTTTTGTGTAAACTTATTGTGCTGATGTATAGGTGGAGGAAAAATAGGCAATCGAGAACGCGCGCCATTCCCGGATAACCCACAAAAAGCGGAAAGAATTTGGACTAAAGGTGCAATGGTCATTCGAGCAAGGTCACCTAGAAAACGGGATGCGGGAACCAAGGCCTAACTCCTCCATGGGTGGTCAAGGTGGTTAAATGCAAACCCAAAAGTAAACCTCTAGTAGAAAAGGTGGACTCAAGCTAAAGGATCAACAAATTCATTGATTAAGAGTCATTCTACTAGATTAAGGTCCAAAATCTACAATGGTTATCTACAATGGAATGTAAACTCTTGTAATAAGTTCGTAATCGGGTTTTTGAAAACTTTAATCCTAGACACTCTATACAAAAGCAAAAGACACACACGAAAAGGAAAAATCAATAAAAGAAAACACAAGTAAGGTCATGTACTCCATACTAGGGGTGTTGAAAAAGTAACCCGGACCGGCAAACCTGACCGACCCGGACTGTACGGTCCGGTCCGGTCCGCGGGTCTCCAAAAACTTGGTTGTCGGTTCCGCGGTCCGGTCCACACTTAAAAAAAATTAATCAAATTTAGTGTATTTTGCCGGTTCGGTTCGGTCCGGTCCGGTCTTAAGAGGGTTCGGTCCGGTCCGGTCCGAGTTTCTTTGTTAACCGGTCTGGTCCGCGGGTTTGGATTTTTTGGGTTGCTGGTCCGCGAGTCAAGCCGGTCCGGTCGGTCCGGATTTGGACCGGTGAACACCCCTACTCCATACTCCATCAACATTAATGCACAAAATCAACTACAACACCCAAATGCTCAACTTCGAGAGCCTCCAATAGCAACAACTAACTCCTCTACAAAGATAAAGAAGAAAAAAGGAAGGAAGTTACCAAACGGAGTGCTTTCATATTATCTTCAAAACATGCGATTAAGGTGGTGGTTACCTGTAAGAGTAGAGAACAAAACCATACACAGGACACGAAAACATAACAAGAACGAGAAAAGAAAAGAAAAGGAAAGGAAAGGAAAACATTTTTTGATTTTTCCAATTTTTCAAATTTTTATGGTTTTTGAAAAGATTTTGAAAAATAAAAGATAGTTGACTCCTCCCCCACACTAAAACTGTACATTGTCCTCAATGGACAAGTAGGGGAAGGCCAAAAAAATCGGAAAAGAAAAATAAGAAAAGTATTTTTGGATTTTTATGATTTTTCAAATGTTTTTGGATTTTTCAAAATTTTTGAGAAAAGAAAAGGAAAAAGAAAATAAAGAAAGCGATAAAATAGTGGCGGGCCTAGGTGCAATCACATCACCTAGACCCTAGCCAAGTGGCTAAGAAATTGAAAATGAAATAAACGGAAAGAAAAGAAAATTAAAAACGAAAGGGTGAAAAATTGGGCGTAGGTGTAGTCACGTCACCTAGCTCGGATTAAGAAATATTGAGAAAGATTGATTAAAATTTGGATTTTTCAAAAGGGTCGATGGCGTAATCACGTCACCGAAAGACCGGGAGCAAAACCAAGGCCGCTTCGGCCACAAAAATCGATGGGACAGTGGGACAGTGGGACAATGGGACAACTTACAATTTTTGTTAGAGATAGAACAATCACAATGATCATAAAATGATGAAGCAAGGAACAAGGAATGAATTCAATTCAAGGACTGATTTAAAGACTCACCGACCTAATCCACGCACACACACAACATACACATCACCGACCGACTCTGGGGATAGTTTAATTTGGGTAATCATTTGACGCAAAGGAAACTGTCGGAGACCCGGGTAAGGGTTGTACGCCCTCGGTGGGTTCTAACTCAGAAAGGTCGAATAATGTACGACCCTCGGGTAACCTATAGTTCGCATACTCCCAAATTTCCATTCCCCCCGATTGGTTTAGTCGGAATTCATCGGGACCTAAGGGTAGGTCCCAATTGTGGCAATTATAAATATTGGTTCGGTGTATGTTGGGGACTATTAAAGCACGGTCATGGCAAATGGAGACGAGGCGATGATCGGGTACATTAAAGATCCACGCCGGGAGATAGGCCTCGTCAAGCCAGACTCGATTTCCTAGTGGGATAAGGTGGTCGGTCGCATAACCCAAGTTTTTAGCGATTAAAGTCACAAGACCTCCACAGTCAACGAAGGGGCGTTGGGCAACAATAATTTTGTGAAAATGCAACGCTACAACAAGTGGTAGGTCGAGGGGGTTAGGGTTACCAAGCAAAGAATCAGAAATCAATTGTAGGATGCACACATTAAGATTAAAAATATTATCGGTAGACGGTATCAAGCAATGGGAGAGTATCTCGGCAAAGTAACGAATAGCGGGGTTACGGATTTCAGAGGTAAAGTTTGAATTAGGTTCAAAATCTTGTTGACCACGTGTTATGCACCGCCAAAGGTCTCTTCTAGAGGCACTAGCTTGTACATCACTCAAAGGTTCACTAAGTCCGGTACCCGATGAGGGTAGACCTAAAGCTAAGCCAAATTCGGAAATAGTCAAACAATGGGTTCTAACGAATAAACAAAATCTAAGCTCTCTTGGTGTGGTCGGGTTATCGATAGTAAAGGTACCTAAGAACTCACATACAAGGTCTTTATTTGTGAAAGGCACAAAATTAAGGACTCCGCTTGTTCTGGTCCTAGACGACAATTCTCTAATATCGTCCTCTATTCCTAGAATTTCCGTTGTGAATGGACAAGGCCACCTTGTGCTCCGAAAGGTCTTTTCGGAGAAGGTTTGAGCTAAGGGTGTATTAGGACAAGGTAAAAGTTTAGGCTTATGAGACTTAGGAAGTTTAGAAGTTGAAGCCATACCTTGTTTACGCGCGGCTCGTTGGGCTCTTGTCTCCATAATATTTGCAAGAATGATCCCAAAACTTTAGCTTTTCTTTCTTCACAAACCCGAAATAAATCACCAAATTGGAATGGATTATGAGTGGAGGTTTGAATGTGATTGGGTATGGAAGGTGGTTTGATGTGTTTATGAAGGGTGAAAATGTGGAGTGAATTGTGGGGTAAGGTGATATATATATATATATATAAGTGGCTGAGGAGGAAAAGTGAAAGTTTTAAAGTGGGTGGTAAAATTTTGGTGTAAAATTTTTTGGAGGGAAAGTTATATGTGGTAAATGTGAAGAAGGGAATTGAAATTGTAGTGAGGAGGTGTGTTATAGGTGATTGACCAAGCCCATGCCGTCGGGTGAAGTTTCACCCGCTCAAGCACCACAGGGTGAAATTTCACCCGACGGACTTTTCGTCGTGAAAATCGTTTTTGTCACTTTTTCCACCGGGTGAAATTTCACCCGGTCAAAATCTCACCGGGCGAAATTTCGCCCGGTGGTGTCTTCTTCAATTCCGGCAATTCTGACAACTTTTTTTTTCGTAGGGCAAAGTTTCGCCTGGTCAAGTCCCACCGGGCGAAGTTTCGCCCGGCGGTCTTGTTTTCTTCGTTTTTCCGCCTTACCAATTCATGGCTCTTCAATAGTCACCTAAAGATTCAAATATTGACTCAACTCACATTACATGATCAACATTTTCCACAAACATGCTTGTGGTCTTCAATTTATCTCCATAACTTTCTCCAAAGGCTTGATCTTCATCCAAATAAATGCTCTATGGCGAAATCCAAGTTCAACCATTCTTCTCAAACTAACAAAGCTAATAAACTCAAAGAAATATGATACATATATACAAGGTGGTTGTTGAGGATACCACCAAACCTACATCAATTTCGAGAGGGGGTTAAACAACGCTCCCTAATGGGAGCTCACCAAACTTCATGGTAGCGAAGGTCTCACGAATGTGACCGAGATGATAAATCTTCAAACGTTGTCCATTAACCATAAATTTCCCGGTTTCCGGGCTTGATATCTCTATTGATCCATATGGTTGCACCTTGGTCACTTCGAATGGACCCGACCATTTTGATTTTAACTTACCGGGGAAGAGCTTAAAACGAGAGTTGAAGAGTAATACCTTATCACCAACGGAGAAGTCCTTAAGAAGTATTCGAGAATCGCGCCATTATTGGCGAGTTCGTTCCTTGTAAATCCTCGAGTTTTCGTAGGCTTCAAGTCTTAATTCTTCCAATTCTTGTAGTTGGAGAAGGCGGTTATCTCCTACAACACTCTCATCAAAGTTTAGTTCTTTGATTGCCCATTCGGCTTTGTGTTCTAATTCCACCGGTAAATGACAAGCTTTACCATACACAAGACGATAAGAAGTGGTTCCAATAGGCGCTTTGTAAGCCGTTCTCAATGCCCAAAGGGCGTCATTTAACTTCAATGACCAATCCTTTCGGTGTGTATTTACAACTTTCTCTAAAATTCCCTTGATTCGACGGTTGGAGATCTCGGCTTGCCCATTTTATTGAGGGTGATAGGCTAGGGACATCTTGTGAGTGATACCATATTTCCTAAGAAGGTGTTCAAAGGTATCTTTCCTAAAATGAGAGCCTCCATCACTAATTATGGCTCTAGGCATACCGAATCTCGGGAAGATGACATTCTTGAAAAGCTTGATTACAACCTTGGAGTCATTGGTGGAGGAAGCTCCGGCCTCGATCCATTTTGAGACATAATCAACCTGTGGACATGACATAGGTCCACCCCGACGCGGCCACGCGCGGGTTTGGGGAGGCGAATGAATCTCCATATGAGATGGTCAAATCACTACAAGAGTTAAAGTCATTGGCGACTGATTTTAGCTACTGACATCTGTCGCAAATAACAGACGTGCGACCGTCAGCAGTCGCTAAGCGACAGTAGCTACAGTTAGTCGCTGAATAGCGACTGATTTCAGTCGCTAAAAAAGCGCGCGACTGAAATCAGCCGCTAAATTTAGCGACTGAAATCAGTAGCTAACCGAAGCTTTTAGCGACTGAAATCAGTCGCTAATGGCGGCATTAGCGACTGATTTAGCAACTGATATCAGTCGCTAACCGAAGCTTTTAGCGACTGAAATCAGTCGCTAAAAGCAGCATTAGCGACTGATTTAGCGACTGATATCAGTCGCTATAACTTCAGTTAGCGACTGATTTCAGTCGCTAAATAGTGCGACGTGGCATCATTTAGCGACTGATATCAGTCGCTAAATACAAAACTTAGCTACTGATATCAGTCGCTACCGTGCCAGAAATAGGCCGGTTCAATTTATTATTTTTCTAGCCAAAATCTGCACAATAAAACAAAGCAACAACCACAATACATCCCAAACATCATTCCAAACGTTATTCCAAACGTTATTGCAAGCTTCATACTCCAAAATTGTCAACCAAGTACGCAAACGTGTTGTTTTATCAACAAATCAAGCTTTTTCATTACAAACCAAATCAAGCCAAATCAACTAAGTTGCAAACAGTTTTTCCAACAACCATTTCTCCCACTACAAATTGTTTTCAATAAATAAACTCAGCCAACAAGAAAACTGGCGGACGCACCACTATTACCGCCGAAGGGGTCTCTAGGATCCGGGAATCGGGGAGTGGGGCCGGAGTTGCAGTTATATTGCTGCGTGTTCCTAAGACGCCGAATCTCTTCCAGAATTTGCAGGTTAATGGACTCCTGCGTCTTCAGCCTCTCATTCTGCTCCCTCATCTGCTCGGCCATAGCTGCCCGTTCCGCCCTCTCCTCTTGAATTTGAGCCCTCATCTCAGCCATCTCGGATGGCACACACTCGGTCGTCGTAGAATGGGCCCCCCGAACATTGGGTGGTGTCCAGTACAGGGAATGAGCGTTCCCCGTACCGTACACCGCTCCCTTGCGGTATCCCTCGGCGACTCTAAACTAAATTGTGCTCGGGTCCACACCTTCATTTTCGGGCGCTCTAGTGGCCGCCAAATACGATCTCTGAAAGAAATAGAAGTCATGATTAGGTTGATTGTTTGAAGGAAAAAAGTAACAAAGTATTGTGTTTGAAACTTACCCAAGTCTCCAAATCCTTCTTCGTGGCGAATGATCGACCGGTCTCATCGTCCCCCTTACTCTTCGATTCGAGAAATAACTGAACAGGAGGAGGGAATTCTCCGGTTTTCTTCTTCGCCTGTTGACAGTACATGTAGATTATTCATTTATTTTTATAATGAAAACATTAAATAAGAATCCAATATAATAATCAAAGGAGACGAAAATACTAACGTTCATGGCCCGCTGGTGCATCGACTGCGACCCACCGTAGTGGGTGCGCTCCGCCTCTGCCTCGGGATCCCCTCCCCGCCTCTTGTTCTTCTTAGCCTGGACGGATCTCTTCAGGAACTTCGGGTCGGCTCGCGCTGTTTGGAACTGTTGGATCGCGTCACCTACAATTTATACACTTTGATATCAATAAATGTTTTGAATATATATACGACTTTCTGTTCAGGTACTAATACCAATTTAGTAATCAAACCTCTAAGTTTTTGCTGTAACTTTCCATCGCTTGCCAGCTTATACATCATGTCTTTGTATCTTACAGTTGCGACATCCATGTATCTGTCTCGAACAGCCACCTCGAGACCATCATTGTAGAAGTGTTTTATCTGCAAGATAGTTTGTTGTCGTTGCATAAGTAATCTGTAAACAGTAACAGATAATTAATAAAAATCAGAAATTGGTGTACCTTGAAGTTGGCAAACCACTTCTCCCGTTGCCACAGAGGCAACTTAGTCCAGCTCGTGCAGTAAGTAGTCAAATCTTCCATGAAACTGTCCTTGACACCTGTCACCGTCGCACGAGTACGAAACCTACATGTAGGTATACACCAAAGAGTGAAATAAGATGATGTCTCACAAAAAAAAAGAAATACAATGTCTCACCATGTGCCCTCGGGGCCAATGATTAGGCGCCCGTCGTGTGTGTATTGCAGCCCTTCATCCTGGGGTGGCTGCGGTTGTTCTTGTTCCTGATCATTGCCATGCACCTCCTCGTCCTCCACTTCCTCTTGCCTGTTTTCTTCTTCGCCTTGCTGCTGCACCCGATCCCTGCTCCTGCTGCTGCCGCTGCTCAAACTTCCAAACCGCAACCTGCTGGCCAACGTCATATCTGCAGACATGTAATAGTTGAAAGTTAGGAACTGACATCATAATATTGAAATACACTCGAAAAAAAATCAAGGTTTGCAGATTACTATGTACACATAATATAACTTACTGAAACTATACACTACTAAAAATCATCGTCACTGTCGTTGTCATCTTCAACTTGCCTACTCGAACCGACGACATCCTCTTCCTCGACGTCATCTTCGTCCTCCTCGTCATTGACCTCTAAATCAGTGGTGTCATCCTCCTCCTCGACCATATCACTAGAAGCACCTTCCTCCTCCTCACTGCCTTCATCGTCTTCAAAATCTTCCCCCACATCCACCTCATTATTGTCATCGTCATCATTTGCAAAAAGATTCTCATCAACTGGAGACAATGTTGTACCACTAGAAATGACGTCCTCTTGGAAGAGGTCAGAGTCATAGTGCCCCCGTGGCTTAGTTTTGAACACCGCCCACCATTGGTTTACAGTTCTGTCGTTCTTTGTGGTTGGGTAAGGCGCAAAGTACACTTGGTGTGCTTGATGTGCAAGTATAAACGGATCGTACTTTGAGTATTTTTTGGTATGATTAACTTCAACTAGTTTGTACCTTTCATGTACTCTAGTACCTTGCACAGAGTTGTCCTTCCATTCGCATTTAAATACCACAGCTCTATACCCACGATCATTTCCAACATAACACAACTCGAAGATGTCCTCCAATAGACCGTAGTAATCTTCACCCACAAGTGACGACACACTCACACCGAAATTACATCTACTCCTACTGCTACCATGGGCAAATGTATGAAAATTGTAACCATTGACCGAATACCGGTTCCAAGTTCTAACATTCCATAAAGGACCTAATGCTAGACTCCTAACCAAATCATCCTGAATATTCTCAGAAATTGCATGCTCCTTAAGCCATTTAGGAAACTGTTCCTCATGCTTATTCCAAATGTCATCAGCATTTAAATGTGGATTAGCAGCTACAAATTCTGTTACAAATTTTTTCTCGTACGGCTCCAAAACTTCACAATTTGATAGCAAGTACAGGTGAGCACGATTGTACTCCTTCTCATCTAATGTCCTCCACCCGCCAGCTGATGACGATCCCTCACCTTCCTTACTTTGAAAAAAGTCTGGTATGTTGGGGTCAATCGTCGTCTCTGGTGTTTCTAGGTTTAGATTCTTGGTTTTGGTGTTCACTTCTTTCTCGAAATACAGAGAACAGAAGTTGGCTATCTCCTCTGTTAAGTAAGCATTACATATGGAGCCCTCAACCCTCGCCTTGTTACCAATTTTTTTCTTCAAATGGTTGAGAAATCTATGACAATCATCAAGCAATTATGTTATTATCAAATTACAGTGTCTAACGTTAGTTAGTGGATAAAATAAGTAAGTAGTTGAAAGTTCTCACCTCTCAAACGGGTACATCCATCTAAACTGTACCGGTCCTCCCACTTTAGCTTCGTAGGGCAAGTGGACCGGTAGATGCTCCATTGAGTTAAAGAAGGAGGGTGGGAAGATCATCTCAAGTTTGCATATTATCTGAGGAATTTGATCCTCCAAACGAGTCATGTCGTCATTTGTAACTGTCGACGAACACAAATCTCGAAAAAACTGAGATATCTCAGTGATAGGATTCCACACTCTTTCCGGCAGCATGTGCTTCAACGCCACAGGTAGTAACCGCTCCATGAACACGTGGCAGTCGTGACTCTTCAAGCCTTGGAGCTTCAGGTTCTTAATGTCCACACACCGACTAAAATCGGATGCATACCCATCAGGGAACTTCTGTTTCCCTACCCACTCTAACACGGCCTTTCTCTGAGCCTTATCAAGACTAAACAAGGCCCTAGGCTTGGACCCATCCCGCTTGATATGTAGTTTCGGACGGTCACAAATTTTTTTCAAATCTTTTCGGGATCCTACGGTGTCACATGTCTTACCCTCTACATCCATGACGGTGTGAATCAGTTGCTCAAAGAAATTCTTCTCAATATGCATCACGTCCAGATTATGTCGGAGTAATAAAGTACTCCAATATGGAAGGTCGAAGAAGATGCTTCTTTTAAACCAACCATTTTTCAATTTCTTAAGATCTTTGAACTCTTGATCGGTCCCGTCAACAGTAGATGGGAACTCTGAAATCACCTCCCAAATCTCATCACCTTGGAGACGAATCGGTGCCTCATCTAGCACCACCTCACCCTTCTTGAAAGCTCTCTTATTCTTCCTGTACATGTGACCCTCGGGTAGAAACTGTCTATGACAGTCAAACCAACTAATTTTGCTTGAATTACGTAGGTAGAATGCTTTACTTTCACTCATGCAACAAGGACAAGCTTTTTGGCCCGCCGTAGACCAACCGCTCAACATACCATACGCAGGAAAATCATTTATAGTCCACAAAAGCGATGCTCTAAGCTGAAAATTTTGTTTCAACGACACATCATATGTCTCCACCCCTACTTCCCACAAGTGTTTCAATTCCTCTATCACTGGTTGTAAGTAAACATCCAAGTGGTTTTTGGGATTTTTTGGGCCGGGAACAATGAGAGAAAGGAAGATGAACGGTGGTTTCAGACAAAGCCATGGGGGTAAGTTGTACGGTGTGACCATGACAGGCCAGCATGAGTATGACTTACCGAACTGACCGAAAGGGGCGAAACCATCGGTACACAGCCCAAGTCTGACATTACGGGGTTCCTCAGCAAATTCAGGGTAAATCCTATCAAACCGTTTCCACTCCTCCCCGTCACTAGGATGACACATCTTCCCCTCTACACGAGTTTCTTCTTGATGCCACCTCATTTGTTCGGCAATGGTTTTGGTTGCGTATAATTTTTGAAGTCTAGGGGCGATGGGAAAGTAGGTAAGTCGACTAAGTGATATAGGTTTTTTATGCCTCGCTACACTCTTCCCCTTCTTACCCCTCAAAACAATATTTCCATCTACAGTTTTGTATCTACCCTTCCCACATACCTTACATTCCTCAAGCATGGCATCGTCCTTCCAAAAAAGCATACATCCATCGGGACAAGCATCGATCTTTTGATGCGGAAGTTCAAGACCTTTAACTATTTTTTTGGTGTTGTAGAATGTTTTGGTCATAATGTTGTCTTTTGGGATGAGTTTCTCAATCAACGCAGCGATTCCGTCTACGCACCCAAAAGGTAGGTTATACTCACATTTAAGGGTCACTACCATAGACGCGACTTCTAACAATGTCACATCACACCCTCCATATAATGGCTTCTCCGCAGCCTCTAACATATCAAAAAAAACTTTCGCTCGTGGGTTTGGCTCTTGTGGGGTTGGTTGGTCATCGTCGTTAGTGTACATGCTCTCATCATTAAACAAATTGCACTCAACCACATCAACAATCATTCCTCTCACCCCGCCCTCATTCTGATCCACCTTAGATTCCTCAAAATCAGACTTCTCACCATGACAAATCCAATAATAATAATTTGGGCTAAACCCATCTGAGATAATATGTTCTTTAATCAAAATACTATCCAAGAATTTGATGTTCTTACATTTCACACAAGGACACCTAAATCTACCATCTGACGCGTATTCGGGATGGGTTTCAGCGAACTCAAGAAAGCGATTAACACCATCTAAAAATTCCTTTGTGGGACGTCGTTTCTTATCGAATCTTTCCCCATACATCCATTTTCGTTCCTGTCTCTTCATTTTTTTATCTAAAAAATTTAAGACAATAACCACATACAAATTATTTTCTCTAAAGTAATTTACTAATATATATACACTAGTCAAATATTATGTAAAATTCTCAATTCACCTAAACATAGTACTATTTCCACCCAATTCGTCCATAATTACATCACCAAATCGGCATAATTGTATTTTAATTCCAAATTCCTAACACATCAAAACAACCCAATTCAATCAACTACTTAACCGCAAACCCTAATTTTATACTAACAATCTACCTAATTCAAATTGGGGAACCTATTGGGCGATTAAAATTCTAACTACACTAAATATTCCAACAACTAAGAAACTATCCAACCCAATAACTAATTTATTTAAATCGATAAAAACAGAAATTAACAAATAATTGAAATTAAATAAAGATAGATAAACATACCTTAAGGAAAATGAGAGAATTGAATAAAGAATGAAGAGGAAAGGAGGAGGGACGACTTTAGAGAGAGGGGGGAGCGGAGTTTAGAGAGATAGAGTGAAATGAGGGAATGAATCGGGGGAGGGGGGGTGTTCGTTAATTTAAAAAAAATTACGACCTTTAGCGACTGATTTCGGTCGCTAATTAAGTCGCGCGCTTTTTTTTTTTAGCGACCGATTTCAGTCGCTAAATCAGTCGCAGCTTTCTTTTTTAGCGACTGAAATCGGTCGCGAAATTCGTTTTTAGCGACCGATTTCGGTCGCTAAAAAAAATTGATATTTTAATTTTTTGTCTCCTCGTCCAGCTACTAATGTCGGTCGCGCGTTGAACTTTCAGTCGCTAAATTAGCGACTGAATCTATCAGTCGCGCGTGATTAGTAGCTACATGCAGTATTTCTTGTAGTGAATTGAAATTTAAATCGAAGTAGGAGTCGCCGCCGAACTTTGTGGGAGTTCGGGCCCATTCGAACCCACTCTATGTCGTAGTGGGCGTGTACAAAATACGGCCCATTTCCGATGTCAGAGTTTATTGGGTTCGTCTCTTAGCATTTGATACCGATACCGACATTATCGGATATCGTGTATTGAATGACTCTCGTTGCCAATGGATTCGGACATCCGGAAACCATGGTTCTGAGTAAGGGGTGAGGGTACGTGTTGGGAAGTTCACTAAGAACACCCAACCCCGCCCGCACTTAGCGGCCTTTACTAAGATATCGTTCGTTTTTTATGTACACGCGTTAGTTCGACGGTGGAATGATATGCAAACATTATTTTCCCTAAGCATGTGAGAGAAAAATAAATGGGTTGCTAAGTCGTTTAATGCATCTTAAACTAATAACGTCAAAGTTATTTTAGCATATGAAATTCGTTTTAGTCTAATAAAACAAAAGAAATAAAATAAACTGCTACAAACACGAGAAAACGAGTTAGTAACGATTGAATAAATCGAATAAAGATGCAAATACGATAATATGTCATGATTTTGAAAAAGGTTTATGACACGTGATGGATTAACACGTGTTGACCGAGGTCGAAAAAGTATTTATCGAAATCTGAAAATATGTCGCGAAAGTCGCTATTTTATGTAAGGAACGAGAAGAGTAAAAAGGCGAGAAAACGAAGAAAAAAGGCACGGTTTTCCAGGCCCTCGCGCGAGTCGCCTGGGAGGCGCGCGACTCGCGCGAGAGTCTGTCCCGCTTTTTTATTTTTCGAAAATCGTCAATTTTTATAAATCGCGTACAAGTATGGATTCATTTATACTCGATTTATATTTTCGATATTCGTCGTATTCGATATTCGATTATGAAATCGATATCGAATAGTTAGAATGATTTTAGAAAAAGCTTTGTGAAAAAGAGTTTTGAACGAAAATAATGTTAATTCTCTCCGCGTAAAAAATCGTCGAATTTTGTTAAAAAAAAAGATATAACGATTTTATTAGCATCAACAAGATTCAATTTAGTTCTTTTTTAATACGATATTTGATTAGAGAATCGACATCGTATTTTAAGAATTTTTATATATGAAAATAGTTTTTATAGTATCGATATTAGAAATATGTAGAACGACCCATATTAAAACGAGGACCGACGACACGACGCAAAAAAAGAAAAAGACGACGAGAAAGGAGAAGAGAAGGAGGAAGAATCGGGTTTGATTTACACCCTCAACCTACATGCTTTGTTTTCTCGGAATAGAGCTCGTCGGGAAGTGGCTTAGGCACCGGAGCGTCGAGATGATGGAGATGAATTTGGGTGTCGGTTTGGTCGTGTAAGGTGACGTGAGAGGGGGGACCGGTTTTGGTCGGGTGTGGTCTCGGTATATTTGTGTCGTGTGCCGGGATGATACTATCGGTCTTTTGATGCTATATTTGATGCTTGAATGTCGTGAAGGTGTTGAGGATGAAGTGATGAATAGAGGTGTATAATTGATAGATGTCCTATGAATTGTTAGACCGGAAGGTCCTATTTATAGGCGAGGTGGTTTAGGAGAAGTACCTTGCTTGGACAACAAGAAATACCGATTTAGATAGGAAACGTAAGAGTTCGAAAGGGAACGAGAGTCTCGTTTCTTGGTGAGGAAGCCGAGTATCTCGGCTGTTTTGGCTGTTTTGGCCGAGTGTTTGACACTCGGTCGGTGAACTGATTTAGTTTTCGGATAGAATTCCACTTGAGATTGAATTCTATCCTCGAATGGATTTGTTTAGTATTTTCGAGGCTGATTTTTGTAGTGTTTGAGTCCAAACCGGACGTGTAGTGTCACGGCTGGTCCGTGTGTCTCGAGAAAAAATATCTTTGACCGGGTTTGACCCGGTCGCTAAAAGACGGTTTTGCCCCTGGTGCCGGATTCGACCCAAATTAGTCTTATTTGACTCGAAACGACCTACTGGGCCTGGATTTGAGGTTGGTTTTGTAAGTTTTATACTCCGTAATAAGCCTAAACCAAATGTCCATGATTTCGAGCCCATATCCGAGTCCATCAAAGCACGTTTGCGTCCGATCATCATTGGGTGTTTGGCGGGAACTATTATAGACACCTGGCGGTCAAAATGTGGGTGTCTACACAACCGCTACTAGGATGTATTTGTTACCAAAAGAGGATGTGAACGGACCCATGAAATCAATGCCCCAAACATCGAACAATTCAATCTCTAAGATGGGTTGAAGGAGCATCTCATTTCTTCTTGTAATATTCCCACTTCGTTGACAAGCATAAGATGTCGAGTGAAGGTGCTTCACAATATTATATCCTTCATCGGTCGTGACACATCATCGGTAAATTCCATCTACACAACGGCGAAACAAATATGGTTCGTCCCAATAATAGCGTCAGGCTTCATAACCTAGTTTCTTCCTCTCTTGCTTGAAATAATCGTCCGGAATAAAATGAGATACTAAGAAATTGACGATATCGGCATACCAAGGTGTAATAGTTTCAACGGCCATCAAGGCCTCATCTCTCATAGCTTCATTGATGGGTATACCATCTTCTTCATTGCTACCTTTACCAACCGTTAGTCTACTAAGATGATCCGCTACCAAGTTCTCCGATCCGGCGTTGTCTTTAATCTCAATATCAAATTCTTGTAGAAGGAGGACCCACCGAAAAAGTCGGGACTTGGTCTCCTTCTTGGACATGATGTAACGAATCGCCATCAAATTCTTGTAACGAACCGTCGGGTGAAATTTCGCCCGGTGGTGTCTCATCGGGTGAAATTTCACCCGGTCATACTGTTGGCCTCTTTCCTTGTCCCATTTAGGGATGTCAACGGGTCGGTTTCGGGTCGGGTGGAGCCTCACCCGAATCCGCATACTCCACCCGATCCATCCGTCACCCGATTAACCCACCACTCGGATCCAATCCATCCGTCATCCGCGGGTGATTCGGGTGGATCGGGTGCTTAGCGGATGAAAAATATTTTTTTAAAATACAATAACAAATATACAAATTATAAGATGCGTAAAGTTTTTTGGGATTTTTTGGTGGTCGGAAATTAAGACGGGGAAAGAAAATCTAAAATGGTGGCCGCCAAAGTGATTACGGAAAATATTTTCTTAGGGTTTTAAGAAAAAAAAAGATAATGAGTATAAAAATAGAGTGAAATTAATTATTTTTTTTATATATTCATACAATTTTTTTAAAAAATCTATAAACGGGTGAACGGATCGGGTGACGGGTGAAAAATCTCCACCCGAATCCGACCCGATCCATCACCCGATTCATCCGTCATCCGCTTAAAATCCATTTAGTTCGGGTTTTCGTCCATTAATTTTATTCGGGTGGATGGATTTTGAACGGGTTCGGGTGAAATTGACATCCCTAGTCCCATTCTTTGTCGATTGATTGGATGACTTTAAACTTTAAGTTGTGTGCTTTGCTCTTTGGATGGTATTCCCTTCTCTTGTGCTCGTGGAAGCTCGATCGTGATTTCGGTGCCAAATCCTATCTGATGGGGGTCGACACCACAGGTTGTCGGGAGCCGGCAATGCGAAGGTATTTCGTGGGCCGGAAAACAGCTCACACCGGCTCCCTCCGGCATAAGGGCGACCGGCCTAGCGAAAAGAAGGGCGACCGACCCATGCTCCTCAAGCCCTATAAATACCCAAAGGACCACCGTGAGAAAGGGGACACAAATGATCTACAACACTTCATCTCTAAAAAAGCTAAGTAATACTCTCCATAATCTTACCTCAACTCCCCGACCCACGCAACTGACTTGGGCGTCGGAGAGGCAACCTCGGACACCCTCCGAGGCCCTTGTGTGCTCCTTGTGCAGGTCCGGAGTTCCAGGTCTAGCACAGGCAAAGAGGAAGATTCCCGGCTCCCACCGGTTGGAGGTTTGTGATTGTTTGATACCCAAACAATTTGGCGCCGTCTGTGGGGAGGCTTTGAACAAAAAAGCTCTTCGCTCCAAGAAAGAAAAATCGTCAAAATGACAACTTGCGACGCCACGGACACCGTTGTGGCAACAAAGAAAGAGGCCGAACTCGAGGTCGTAGGGGCCTCCCCTCCGGAGGGTCAGGCCCGGGACAAGGACAGAGGCAAAGGCCACTTGGCCTCAGCATCCACACCAGGGGAAGCGCCCCCCGCAGGCGTCCCAGCGAACGCCTTCATCCCCGAGCAGCTGTCCGCCGCCCAACTTTTCTTCGCTGCCCTGCCGGGGACAACCATCCCGTCAATGTTGACCGCGCCGCGTGTGGAAGGGACCTCTCAACCTGCCGCCGGAATCTTCCCAAGGGCCGATGTCTCGCCCAGGGAACTCTTCCCGAAGTTACCAAAAACGCTAACGTTGGAGGAAAGAAATCAGCGATACCTAGAAAAGGGCAGGCGCCTGGACAATGAGCGTATCAGGCTGCACCAACGCCGACAGGAGTACCGGTCCAGGAGGTCTTCGCCGTTTCGCCCAAACACGGGCTTAGGCATCCTAACGCCAGCCGACATCGGAAGAGAATACAGCGAGTCCCTGTCAAGCGGCAGACACCGCGAGAGGAGCCGGAGTCACACTCCGTCCATGCGCCACCGACTGGGCCCGGGCACCCGGAAGACCAGGAAAAGTCACAGCCCCCAGAGGACGGTCCATCACCGCCTAGGTCAGAGAGAAAGAGAAGGGAGACCTGGGAGAACCGTACAGGACCAGCTGGGCCCCGGAGAACGTGGAAGGAAACACGCCAGCCCCGAAGGACGCGGCTCGGTGTTCACCAGGCTGACAGGTGACACCGGCCGGGAAGACAAGTCCGCCCACCAAGAGGAGTCCCTCGAGCGGGAGACGTTCGTGACATGCCGGACCGGCAGGAACGCCTCCACCCCCCAGGAAGAAGGGGAAGGCGAGTCCAAGTTAACAACGCCCACTACGAGAATGCCCAAAAAGGGACGGCCTACAGTATCGCCGTTCCACCCAGAAATCACGGAGCACCCCATGCCCAGAGTAAAATTACCGAATATCCAGTTCAACGGGACAGCCGACCCGGAGGATCACTTGGCGACATACGAAAGCTACATGGCCATGTATGAGCTCGACGACGCAGTATGGTGCCGAGTGTTCCCCACTACCCTCACCGGGTACGCCCAATCGTGGTTCCGGGGTTTGCCCCGGGAGTCCATTCGAAGTTTCAGGGACCTCAACACGGCTTTCATAGATCAATATGCCGGAAGTCGACGCCGGCAGATCGTTACAGTGGACCTGATGACCATGAAACAAGGGCCGAAGGAGACCATTAGAGAGTGTGTCAGAAGATTTGACCTAGAATGCCAACAAATCAGGACGATTGACGCTTCGACGGCCGCATGCGTTCTGACCCATACAATGACAGAGGGTCCCCTCTAGAGCCACTTACTCAGAGAGAGGCCGACCTCACTGGTCGAGGTCCGGCGAATAGCGGAAGGTTATATGAACGAGGAAGACTACAAAGCGCGGCGCGAGGACCCCTCGCCGCCAAGAGCCCGACGTCCACCTTTGGAAAGAGCCTCGAGCCCGACAGGTCAGAGGGAACCTCCCAGAATGCCCAACAGAGGCCGCGGGGAGAAGAGGTCAGAGGGTAGTCGCAGGGAAAGATTCGACCGCTACACCGCGCTAACCCGACCCAGGGCGGAGATCTACGACATAGAAAAGAACAACGGGAAATGGGGGATTCCACGACCCATCAGGCCCGGGGCCTATACCGACCCAAAGAAATACTGCGCTTTCCACGACCAAATGGGGCATACAACAGAGGAATGCAGAAATTTGAAAGACGAAATCGAAGGCCTCATACGGCGCGGTTCGTTGGTGGCATATGAGGCCAGAACCCAGCGCGTCGCCGACAACAAACACAATAACGACAATAATAGTCGCGTACGGCAACTGGAAACCCTAGAGACAGAGCCGAGAAAAGAAAGCAACACAACGTCATTAACATGATGGACGAAAAGGAGCCCGTAGCCGGGACCAATAGGAGGCAGATTAAGCACCACCTGAGGGAGCTGACCCAGCATATATGCTACACCAACGAATCCAAGAGAGACACCATCCCAACCCTCAGCGTCACGGCAGAGGATTACAAGCGAGTAACGTACCCCCACAGTGATCCCCTGGTTCTGGCCATCACGATAGGCAACCACACGGTGACGAGGTGCATGATAGACACGGGCGCCTACACTAACCTGCTATACAAAGAAGCTTTCGAGCAAATGGGTTTCGACAAGCGGCGCCTCAAGCCAACGGCCGGCGCCTTGTACGGTTTTTCGAGAACCGGGGTCGTACCCATGGGGACAATCGACCTGCCGGTCACGTTCGGAGAGGGAGAAAATGCGAAGACAACGGTGGCCCAGTTCGTAGTAGTGAACGCCAAGTCCGCCTACAATGCTCTGATAGGCCGGATAACCTTGGACGGGGTACACGCCCTGGTGTCCATACGAGCTCTGACGCTGGCCTACGTCACCAACAGAAACACCGAGGGAAAGCTGCACGGGGACCAGGACTCAGCCAGAAACTGTAACTCGGTGGCCCTCAGGCGGTCCCAGGAAGAAATGAAGGGGAAGCAAAAAGTCGCCCATGACGCCGAAGAATGCCTGCCGGCCCCCAAAACCCTCGGGATAGGAGAAGCTACAGACCCCAAATCCGAGCGCCTCGAGCCCGGCGGGGAGAGCATGGCGATAGAACTAGAGCCAAGGCGATTCGTTCTCATAGGGACCGGCCTAGAACCAGTCTACCAAGGGCGCCTCGTCAGCCTCCTGAAGGACAACACCGACGTGTTCGCATACTCGGCAGATGAAATGGCGGGAGTTGACCCGGAGGTGACGGTACACAGGCTAAACGTCGACCCCACCGCCCGACCAGTAAGACAGAAAAAGAGAACCATGTCGGCGGAAAAGGACGACGCCATCCGATGTGAGGTCGATAAGTTAATAAAAGCCGGCTTCATAGAAACCTGCAACTATTCTCAATGGCTGGCGAACGTGGTGATGGTGAAGAAATCCTCAGGCGCCTGGCGCATGTGTGTCGACTTCACCAACCTAAATAAAGCGTGCCCAAAAGGCTATAACCCCCTCCCCAGGATCGACCAGTTGGTGGACGCCACCAGCGGACACACCATGCTAAGCTTCCTAGACGCCTTCTCCGGGTACCATCAAGTTTTCCTATGGGAGCCGGACAGGGTCAAATGCGCGTTTATCACCAGCACCGGGACATTCATGTACAAGATGATGCCTTTCGGACTAAAAAACGCGCGCGCCACCTACCAAAGACTGGTGGACAAGATCTTCAAGGGTCAGAGAGGCAGAAACATGGAGATATACGTGGATGACGCGATCGTAAAGAACAAAGAAGACGGCCAGCACCTCGACGACCTAGAGGAGACATTCCAGTCACTAAGGAAATACAAGATGAAACTCAACCTCCAAAAGTGTACTTTCGGAGTAAGGTCCGGCAAGTTCTTGGGTTTTCTGGTGAGCGCCAGAGGAATAGACGCCAACCCCGAGAAAGTTCAAGCCATCCAGGACCTGCCGGAGCCAAGAACTATCAGAGATATACAAAGGCTCACGGGGAGGATGGCGGCCCTAGGACGGTTCATCTCAAGAGCGGCGGATAAGTCGACACCTTTCTTCGGGGTCCTCAAAGGGAACAAGCACTTCAAGTGGGGGGAAGAGCAAAGGACGGCATTTGCTGGCCTGAAAGAACACTTAAAGTCCCTACCAACGCTGGCGCGACCGACAGAAGGCGAAAGGCTATACGTCTACATAGCTATCACCAACGTCACAATAACCGTCGTCATACTTAGAGAAGAGAAAAAAACCCAACAGCCAATATACTTCGTCAGCCACGCGCTGGTACCGACGGAAAAGAACTATCATATGGTAGAAAAGGCGGCATACGCCGTAGTTGTGGCCGCTCGGAAGCTACGCCCCTACTTTGACGCGCAACCGGTAACCGTCTTCACAAACATGCCTCTCGAAAAGGCCTTGGAAAAATTCGAGAAGTCGGGACGAATGCTGAAATGGGCCGTCGAACTAAGCGGCCTGGGAATAACCTACCAGTCAAGAACGGCGATAAAGGCTCAGGCATTGGCAGATTTCATAACCGAATGCTCCCACTCGGAGGAAGAAGACCCCCCATCAGGGGTGTGGGAAGCTTTCACCGATGGGTCAGCCACCAGCAACGGTTCGGGAGCCGGCATTGTCCTAACAAGTCCAGACGGCGAAGAATTCGAACACGCCCTAAGGTTCGCCTTTCAGGCATCCAATAATGAAGCCGAATATGAGGCTGTCTTGGCCGGCATCCATCTTGTCAAAGCTGTCGGCGCCGAACGAATCGTACTATCGACGGATTCGCAGCTGGTGGTAAACCAAATCAACGAGGAGTACGAGGCCAAGGAGCCCTCAATGGCACTCTACCTGAAGAAAGTAAAGGAGGAACTATCCCAACTTCAGTCATACGAGGTCAAGCAAGTGCCCAGGGTGCTGAATAACCGGGCTGACGCATTATCGAAACTCGCAAACTCGAGCTTGCAAGATATCCGGCGGTCAGTCTGGGTAGACGTCAGACAAAGGAAAAGCATCGCAGCAGATGAAGATAGCCAGGACGGCATCCACAGCATAGAACAGGAGGACGAGGAGGATTGGCGGGTGCCCATCATCGAGTATATCCTGACCAGGCGATTACCGGGCGATCCCGCCAAGGCAAGACGAATGCCGACGATCGCCTCGAGATACATAATATTAGAAAACCAACTCTACAAGAGAGAGACCGCAACACCAATTCTAAGGTGCCTAAAACCAAGAGAGGCAGCGGAGGTACTGGACGACATCCACTCGGGGATGTGCGGGCACCACATAGGCGGCAGAAACCTGGCGCATAAGGCGGTCCGGGCGGGCTACTATTGGTCGACCGCCATGCACGACGCCCGTGAACTGACCAGAAAGTGCCGAAACTGCCAGATCCACTCACCAGTAGTCCACGCGCCGGCAAGGGATCTCCAGCCCATCCTAAGCCCCATCCCCTTTGCTCAATGGGGAATGGACATACTGGGACCCTTCCCTACGGCGACCGGGGGCAGGAAGTTCGTAATAGTAGCAGTAGACTATTTCTCAAAATGGATGGAAGCGGAAGCCATCCCAAACATAACCGAGCCGGCCGTACGTAAGGTGATCTGGCGCAAAGTCGTAACCTGGTTCGGCGTGCCCAAAGTGCTGGTTTTCGATCACGGCCGACAATTCGACAACCCTCCCCTAAGAGAATGGCTAGGAGGATTAGGAACTGTCGTAGCATACTCAGCCGTCTGCCACCCCCAGACCAACGGCCAAGCCGAGGCGGCCAACAAGCAAATCCTCAATGGATTGAGAAAAATGCTGGAAGACCTCAAAGGAAGATGGGTAGACGAGTTGCCAAGTGTGCTATGGTCTCTAAGAACAACACAAAAGGCGGCAACAGGGCTGTAGACACCCACATTTTGACCGCCAGGTGTCTATAGTAGTTCCCGCCAAACACCCGATGATGATAGGACGTAAACGTGCTTTGATAGACTCGGATATGGGCTTGTAATCATGGACATTTGGGTTAGACATTTTAAGGAGTACAAATCTCACAAAATGGACCTCAAATCCAGGCCCAGTGGGTCGTTTCGAGTCAAATAACACTAATTTGGGTCGAAACCGTCACCAGGGGTAAAATCGTCTTTTAGCGACCGAGTCAAACCCGGTCAAAGATATTTTTTCCCGAGTCACACGAGCTGGCCGTGACATTACACGGTTGATTCGGACTCAAACACCAAAAAAAATCAGCCTTCACAAATATTAAACAAATCCGTTCAAGGATAGAATTCGATCGCAAGTAGGAATTCTATCCGGAAACCAAAACGAAATACCACCCGAACTCAGATACTCGGCTGAAACAGCCGAGATATCACCCCAGCCAGCCGAGTTTTTGGCTTCTTCATTAAGAAACGAGAAGTTTATTCCCTCACGAACTCTCGTATTTCCTATCCAAACCGGTGTTTCTTGTCACACAAGCAAGACCACCTCGGTTCCTATAAATAGGACCCTCCCTTCAACCTCAAAAGAGACAGAAAAATTAACCAGATATCACACCAAAAATACCGAGAAGATCAACATCCAAAATCCCGACGTAGTCCCGAAGTAATTCCAAAAAACCGACGAAACCGATCCCGTCCAAACCGGACAATTCCCCACGTCACACATACATACAAACCACCCAAACTGACACCTTAACTCACCCACATCATCTCGACGCTCCCGTGTCTAAGCCACCGTCCGACGAGCTCTATACCGAGAACACAAAGCATGTAGGTTGAGGGTGCAAATCAAACCCGTCTCTTCCCTTTTCTCTCTTCTTCGTCTCGTTTTTTTATTATGGGTCTTTCGTCGGTCTTTTTCTATTTTTTTTTCTCTAATATCGATATTACTAAAACTATTTTCCTATATCGAATATTCTTAAAATACGATATCGATTCTATATAATCGAATATCGTATCGAAAAGAATTATATTAAGTTTTCGACGAAATCGTTACATCTTTTTACAATTTTTCGTTCAAAATCTTTTTCTTATTTTTCGTTCAAAAAACAAACTTTTTTCAAAACTTTTTTTTCTAAAGTCATTCCGAATATTCGATATCGATTTCATAATCGAATATCGAATACGACGAATATCAAATATAAACCGGGTATAAATTAATCCATATTTGTACGCGATTTATAACAATTTTCGACAAAAAAATAAAAAATGGACAGACTCGCGTGCGAGTCGCGCCCGGTCCAGGCGACTCGCGCCCGAGTCTGACCCGAGTCTATTTTTTTAAGTTTTCGTTCGTTTATTTTTTATTAATTTACGAAACGATTCCTAAATTTACATCTTTTCTAAAACTATTCTAAATATTTGATAATCAACTATCGAATATAACGAATATCGAGAATATTAAGTCGGGTACGAATTATGCGATATTCGTACGCGATTTAATCAAAATTTTCCGAAAAATGTTGTCGATTTCAGGCCACCACGCGACCCGCATTGGTCTCGGGCGAGTCGCGCGGCTCTCGGCCGAGACCCATCTTTTTTTTTTTTTTTTTTTATTCTTTCTCGAACATCGTTTTTTATACAAAACAACGTTTTAAACCATATTTTTCAGATTTCGATTAATTCTTATTTTTTCGATTTCAATTTCATATATTATTATTTCAATCGTTACTAACCCGTTTTCTCGTGTTTGTAGCAATTTATTCTCATATTCTTTTTATCGTTTTATTAGACTAAAACGAACTCACATGCTAAATAACTTTGACGTTAGTAGTTTAATATGCATTAAAAGAGTTAGCAACCCATTTTATTTTTCCTCACATGTCTTAGGAAAACAATCTCTGCATATCATTTCATCGTCGAACTAACGCGTGTACACAAAACCGAACGATATCTTAGTAAAGGCCGCTAAGTGCGGGCGGGGTTGGGTGTTCTCGCTGAACTTCCCAACACGTACCCTCACCCCTTACTCAGAACCGTGGTTTCCGGATGTCCGAAACCATTGGCAACGAGAGTCATTCAATATACGATTAACCGCCCAGTCGGCATCGGTATCGATATGCTAAGGGACGAACCCAATAAACTCTCACATCGGAAATGGGCCAGGCTTTAAGTATGGCCCACTACGACATAGAGTGGGTTCGAATGGTTCCGAATAACCATAAAATTCGGTGGCGACTCCTACTTCGATTTAAAATTCAATTCGATCCATCTCATATGGAAATTCTATCGCCTCCCCAAAACCCGCGCTTCGCCGCGTCGAGGTGGACCTATGTCATGTCCACAATTTGGCGACTCCGCTGGGGATTAACTGATGTGTCACTTACCATCGGCATCCTTAGGGTGAGACTCGAAAAGAAATCGTTCGATTAGTAATGTACACGTTTTAGTTCAATGGTTCATGCATAACCCCGTTCTATCCCGGGCCGGTTACTTGTGACCGACGTCCCACTATACCACGGTGCATTCCCACTTGGGTGCACTAAAGACTTCGATGGCGGAACTCGTTTAGACTTTGCGGCATGTCCTAAGACCAACTCGGCTTAGGGAGTCCGTCCTCAGTACGAGAAAGCGATCGTTGTTGGTATAGACCCTATTAGACCGACCGAGACTTAGACTAAGAGCATACATGGCGTCATTATACTGATTCTATGACTACATGCTACTTGATCCTTTTGGTCTTTTCAAAAACCGTCATTTTTTCAAAAAACTTACATCTTTTCAAATCCATTCTTTTTCAAAACCCGGAAAGCTGCCGAATTTAGGACTTATGATTTTGACTCAAAATAGCCTATTTTTAGCCGGTATGCTGTCCAAACCTTTTCAAAAAAAAAAAGCCCGAAATCTCGGCCCGATACCCTTTTCTCGGTTTTCAAAAAAATCGGGTCCTTCCAATCCGACTCTGCTCGGTTTTCAAATTCAAATTCCCTTTTCAAAATCCTCTTCTTCTTAGGACTTCCCGTATTTAGCAGTGTCGGGTCTTGTCATAAGTTAGTTTCTATAGCGTCGAAACTCCGTCGATCTTATATCACGGGTTTCCACCCCATCCCAGTCCGCCTTACTTGTCAAGGCACGGCCCACCTTCGTAGGACTAACTCCTACAAAGGGAAGCCCGTTTACACACTCGAGTCTAAAGTCTGGGGATTTCTCACGTAGACCTTCCTTCGAACAGGACTAGGCCCACTCTGCCGAATCCTAAGGAAGGCCCACCACTCACGCGTCATCCGTTTAGAAGTCAGTCTCCGGTCTTCTTCCTAGTCTAGTTTTTTTTTCTCGCTCGGGATATACTTTTGATTCTAAGATCTGGGTCAGTTACTGATTACGCGGTGCCCTTACAGACAGGTCACCCCACACTCGAGCCATGACGCAAAAAGCTATAGATGAATTGACCACCTCATTGGCCCAAATCCAAGACCAACTGAGGCAAATACGGGAGGATCAGATCGCCATCGTCACGCGGGTTAGCGCCGTAGAACAGGGAACCCCCAACGCTTCGATCGATGATGACGGGCCTTTAGCCGCATTGGCCGGTGCAGTCCTCAAACTGCAAGAACAGGTCCACTTGACAACCCAAAGCTCCATTCATACGGAGAATGCTAGGATTTATACCCCACTGACCGATGAATTACCCACCAATCTCAATCTGATGGGTTTGCCGATGTTCGAGGGTACTGAAGATCCGGTCCACCATATCCGGGCTTTCAAGGAGTTCATGGCCCTTAAAGGGGTTAAGTCCAACATGTTCAAGCACCTATTCGCTTCTTCTCTCGAGAAGCACCCAAGAGCCTGGTACTACCGGCTCGACCCCAAGAAATACAAAACTTGGGACGACGTGGCAACGGAATTCGCTCGGAATTACGCCGACAATACGGAAATCCAGACCACTATGCGCACCCTGGAGGTAATGGCCCAGGAACCTAAGGAAGGATTCACAAAATACCTTCAACGCTGGAGGGCTGAAAGCGTCAAAATGGTCGATAAGCCCAGTGAAAAGGTGCTGGTTGAAGCCTTTGTCAAGAACCTACTTCCAGCTTACCGGGTCCATCTCCGGTATGTCATCATACCTAGTTTCGCGGTCCTGACTGAAATGGGAACAAGAATCGAGGATGATCTAAGATTGGAAAGCCTCACTAAGGCCTCCACTAAGGGATACCAAGGGGCTAGTTCATCAACGAGCAAGCCCGCTACTACTGCTGCCACTCGTAGCATTTTCGACGAGGTAAACGCACTCGATACCTCATCCCAGAAGACTACCACTCCACGGGTATTCACTGACATAGGTACTACCTATGAAAACGCCCTTCAAAGACTATCATCAAAAGGCCTGATCACCCCGATAGGCCCAACACCTGATATCCCGGTCGAACGTCGCTCTAAGGCCTACAACCTTCAGGCCTACTGTCACTATCATCGTGGTAAGGGGCACGATACCGAGAAATGTTGGAAACTGAAGCACCTTATCCAAGATCTCATTGAAAGCGGGAAAATCCCTTTACCCGGGGGTAAGCCCAACAACAAAGACAACCCGTTGGCCACTCACGCCATCTTTTCCGGAGAAGTAATGGGTTGTTCACACCTCACTTCTCCATTTATCCCACAAATAAACGGGATCTGGTGCGATGACGAAGATGATATCTACCTCACCAAAGGAGAAGCTGTCCCTATCACACCTGAGGAGATTCAAAAGGTTAAGTCCAAAGCCTTAGCCACCAGTCAAGCCCTCATCATGGCTGAACCACTTAAAGTAGAGTCCGCTCCGGAAGAACCAACTCCTGAAAAGGCTCTCGTGAAGCAGCTAAGCAAAACTCGAGTTGACCTCTCTATATGGCAACTCCTAGTTAGCTCCCAAGAACATCGAGAGGCACTCACTAAGGCCCTCGATCAAGTCAAAATCGACTCTATGGCTACTCCAGCCGAAATGGTAGCCACAGTACTACCCCACCTAAAAAGCAGATCCGTAGAAGAAGGCCCACTGATCACCTTCTCCAATGCTGATCTACCACCATTCGGGCCAGCCCACAACATGGCCCTCTACATCACGGTTATCTGCCGTGGAAAGTACCTACCCATGACCCTAATTGACGACGGGTCAGCAGTCAACGTCCTTCCCTTGAGGACCGCCAAAGCCCTCGGCATTACCGAGGCCGACTACATTCCAACAGCTCAAACCATTCAGGCTTTTGACGGAAGTCCAAAGTCAGTAGCCGGGGCCACCAAACTCACTATCATAACCGGCCCGATAGAGAAAGAGCTGGAATTTCAAGTGATCGACGTGACTTCTTCCTTTAACCTTCTTCTAGGAAGACCTTGGATCCATGCAACCAGGGCCGTGTCCTCCACTTTGCATCAGAAAATCAAGCTGCCTTTGCGTGACACCGTCATCACTATAGAAGCCACACCTATGACTGTGGCTAATTGCAACACCTCGGGCCGCACCGATCTATGGGGGTTCGATTTCATAGGAGCCATCGAAGAAGATCATCTCTTCCGTCCTTATTTCACTGTCCCCCTAGACCGAATGTTACAGAATCTGGGCTTTCTACCAGGGGTTACCTCAAGGCCCGATCTCCCCGCAGGAAAAATTCTCGAAGTTCTGGACAATGGGAGGACTCAAACGGGCTTGGGCTACACCCTAACTCCAGAAAACATGGGCCAGACTGAAACCAGTAAGGTCACCTTCGTCACTCCAGTATTCGAGACTGCTCAGACCGGCCTATAGCCCACACGCCCTGGGGCCCACTTGGCCCAGGACTGCAACTACATACCAGACGACATCTTCGCTCTCATCCAATCCGAAGATGCTAAGAATGCCGAGCCAGCGCTAGGGTTACTTTTTGGAGAAGAACTCGCAGTTCCAACGCCGAAGGAAGAGCTAGTCAGCCTCATACTCCGCAGTCGCACCTTTGATCCGTCCAAGCTAATCTCGGAGGTCGGGTCCGGAACCAGAGCTTGGAGGAAGACTGTCAAATGGACTGACAGTCAAGGAAAAATTTACAAGCTGATCACAGGAGAAGGAGAGATGCCAGAATCTGAGTCTGAGTCTGAGTCAGAATCCGAGTCAGAGTCTAAGATTGAGTCTAGTGAGTCTGGTGCTAGGGTCAGTCCTGTAACTCCCCCTCTTCCTTTAGCCATTCCTGGTGCCTCGGGGTCTGTCCCAGGCACCCTACCTATCCCGCCACTGACTAGTGATCAGATGGCAGCTCTTTTCGAGCTCTTTTCTCAATTCATGATCAATAATAACAACCGTTCTGCTTACGACTTGTCTCATTTTCAAAATTTCAAAAATTTTATGTGCAATGACATTGAGAAGCCCGACGAACAGGTATCTTTACCCCCACATCTAATCGAGCAACTAGCGCAAAGGGAATCCCGCAATCCGGTAATCGAAGACACCGAATCCATCAACGTGGGAACAACCTTAGAGCCTCAGATGCTTAAGATAGGACTATCCTTAGATCCCGAGGAGAAACAACAATTCATAGTTCTCCTTCAAGAATTCAAAGACGTCTTTGCATGGTCCTACAAGGACATGCCAGGGATTGATCGCGAAATAGCCGAGCACCATATACCGATCAAGGAAGGGTTCAAGCCGGTTAAACAAAAACTCCGACGCATGAGGCCTGAATGGTCCCTCAAAGTCAAGGAGGAAGTCGACAAACAATTCAAAGCTGGGTTTATACGAGTCTCTGAGTATCCAGATTGGGTTGCAAACATAGTACCGGTCCCTAAAAAGGATGGTAAGGTTCGAGTCCGTGTAGACTTTCGGGATCTTAACAAAGCAAGCCCGAAAGACGATTTTCCGTTGCCACACATCGATATACTGGTGGACAACACAGCAGATCATGCCCTTCTATCATTTATGGACGGGTATGCGGGATATAATCAGATAAAAATGGCGGAAGAAGATATGGATAAGACCACCTTCATCACACCTTGGGGTACTTATTGCTATACAGTTATGCCATTTGGTCTCATCAATGCCGGGGCCACCTACCAACGAACCGCCACAACCTTATTGCATGACATGATGCATAAGGAAGTGGAAGTCTACGTGGACGACATGATCGTCAAATCCAAAGACAGGGACGGTCACATCACCGCCCTGAGAAAGTTCTTCACCCGATTACACAAATACAACATGAGGCTAAATCCTCAGAAGTGCAGTTTCGGGGTAACATCTGGTAAATTACTGGGTCATATCGTTAGCCAACGAGGTATAGAAGTCGATCCAGCCAAAATCAAGGCCATCACCGAGATGCAGCCCCCTAAAACTGAAAAAGAGATAAGAGGGTTTCTCGGAAAAGTCCAATACATCAGTAGGTTCATCTCAAAGCTAACCATGGTGTGTGAACCGATCTTCAAGAAGCTGAAAATAGGAGAACGGTTACTATGGGATGACAAGTGTCAAGCAGCCTTCGATAGAATCAAGGAAATCTTGGCCTCACCACCGGTCCTAATGCCACCTCAGCACGGCTTGCCCTTGTCACTTTACCTAACCACGACAGAGACAGCCATGGGGGCTATGCTAGCTCAAACGGTCAATTCCGAAGAACGGGCCATTTACTACATCAGTAAAAAGTTTTTAGAGTACGAGTGTAAGTACACCATGCTCGAAAAGACGTGTTTAGCTTTGGTCTGGGCCACTAAGAAGCTCCGGCATTACATGCTCAGTTACGAGGTACAAGTATTATCCAGAATGGATCCAATCAAATACCTCTTCGAAAAGCCCATCCTCAATGGCAGGATATCAAGATGGACCCTGATGTTGGCAGAATTCGACCTAAAATTCGTACCACTAAAAGCCATTAAAGGACGAGTAGTAGCCGAATTTCTCGCTGACAGTCCCATAACCGAGGAAGGACACATCGACACTTGGTCCTTCCCAGACGAAGACATTTTCCACACTGATACCGAAGCATGGGACTTGTACTTTGACGGGGCATCCAATTTCCGAGGATTTGGAGTCGGGATCCTCCTAATCTCACCAAAAGGGGAACATACTCCCGTATCCATCAAGCTAGACTTTGACGTCACTAACAACGCCGCTGAGTATGAAGCATGTATCCACGGGCTACAAGCCGCCGCCGACTTAGGGGTCACAAACCTCCGAGTACACGGTGATTCATCTCTGGTCATTAATCAAGCGCTTCAAAAATGGAAAACTCGAAATGCTAATCTCGTGGCCTACCAAGCACGAGTACGGGATCTTGAGAAGCAATTCCACAGAGTAGAATACATATACCTACCGCGGGAAGAAAACCAGTTCGCAGATGCACTCTCAAAACTGGCATCTTTGCTAAACATTCCCGATCATATGACCAGTATGCCGATCTGTGTCGAAAGACGGTCCGAGCCAGCATATATCCACGACATCGAGGAAGTCGAGATACCCGATCCCGAGCCGTGGTATCAAGCTGTACTGACATACCTAGCAACCGGGGAATATCCACCCGGAGCTGACAACCGAGCCAAAAAGGCCCTGCGAAGACTGGCAACCCAGTTCATCCGCACTGACGATGGGCAACTCTACAAAAAGACAGCACAGGGGGCTCTCCTCCGATGTGTCGACAAAACCAACGCCGAAAAAGTTATGGCTGAAGTCCATGATGGCGAATGCGGTCCACACATGAACGCCCAGATGCTGGTCCGGAAGATCATGAGGCTCGGTTACTACTGGAATAGCATGGAAACCGATTGTCAACAATATGTTAGACATTGCCACAATTGTCAAATTTTTGCCAATGTACAACTTATGCCACCATCCCTGCTATACACCATGACATCACCATGGCCATTTTCAACATGGGAAATCGACATAATTGGAAAGATAAACCCCTCGGGAACCGGAGGACACTGCTTCATTTTGGTAGCAATTGACTATTTCACCAAGTGGGTTGAAGCTGAATCCTACCGTATTCTCAACGCCAGCCATGTTGCCAAGTTCATTCAAAATAAGATAATATGCCGGTATGGGATCCCACACGAATTCATTAGTGACCACGGGACCCATTTTCAAGCCGAAACAGCAGCCCTGCTGACCAAGTATAAAATTCAAAGGCATACATCTTCACCTTACCGACCCCAGACCAATGGAGCGGTAGAAGCGGCTAATAAAACAATTGTCACCATACTCAAAAAGATGGCTGATAATTACCGAGACTGGCCTGACAAAATACCATTTGCACTTTGGGGATATCGAACCTCGATCCGTACTGCGACCGGGGCAACACCGTACTACCTTACGTACGGCATGGAAGCAGTCCAACCCGTTGAGTTAGAAGTGCCATCACTCAGAATCTTACTCGAAAGTCAAGTACCTGAAGCTGATTGGGTTCGAGCACGATATGACTCGTTAGTCCTTCTAGATGAACGACGATCTCATGCCCTCAATAATATTCAAATCTATCAGAAGAGAATCCAACGGGCTTTCAACAAAAGGGTGAGGCCCAGAAACATTAAAGAAGGAAATCTGGTCCTCAAATCAGTTCGAGCCTTATTACCGGTGGACCCAAGGGGAAAATTCAAACCTAACTGGGCTGGGCCATATCTGGTAAAGAAGATTTTATCAGGTGGAGCGGTAATGCTAACGGATCTGGACGGGAACGAGTTCGTCAACCCAACTAACCTGGACCAGCTGAAGCGCTATTACCCTTAACCCACCTTTCTCAATGTCATTTGCAAAAGTTTATTAAAAAGACATTTTTTCAAACTTTTAAAGACAAGTCAAAAGCGAGAATTATTCATTCTACTGTTCCAAACATCTTGAACCAATAGTCTTGATGTATTTCGAAATTTCAAATTAATTCAGCCTGAACTACGTTTGGTTTGATTCCATTTATTATGGATACGTAGGCAGCCCCTCAAAAGGGCACAACCACTGCAATCGAAAAAACAGGAACGGTTCTTTAATAAACCTTTCTTTATTTCAAAAAATAAATAATAATAAAATTACAAAAAATCAATCAAAAAAATAAATCATCACAAAGTAAATAGTATTAATACTTAAATAATAAAAACTAGGGCATTTTTCCCTTTCCTTTGCCCTTAGCCTCCCTTTCGGTCCATCGGCGTCGAGGTGGGGGTGAACGCTCCCTAATCACCAAGGGAACCTCCTTAGCCCGGGCTCGTTTCTTCAAACTCGGCTCCCCGGTCACCTCGTTATCGCGCGGGCCTAGCCTATCTCGGACCGCCGTCCTTGGTCCGAGTCTTCCCTCCAAATCACTAGCACCAGTCTCATTAGTCTGAGTCTTAGGTTTTGACTTGGAATCCGACCCAGATTCAGCAAAGGTAATGGGAGTCTCCTCGAAGAACCGCCTATTATTTTTGGCCGATTCTCGGCGGGCCAAATCAAGAGCTTCTTCGGTCTTCAAAGCTTTACGGGCCTCCTCGGATTCTTCAGAAGTCCATTTGCGATATGATTCAGAAACCCAAGTGGTGTGACAAGGGCGAGGTACAGTCCATGTGACACGGGTGAACCAGCGTTGTAGCCACGTGTCACACATAGCGTCCGTCAATTGGATCGAAACGCTAATTATTGCCTCAGTCTCAGGGATCTCCTGAAACGAACCGAACTGTCTTAAGATACGGTCCGGATAAATATGGACAGTCCATTCCAAAGATAAAATCACCAGATAACGGGCTTTGTCTCTCCTAGCTAATCCCGTCAGCCTTGAAAGGAACCACCAAATGACGTTCCACCGGATCAAAGGCCCACCATGAAATGTTAGCTCTTCATCCCAAAATTTTTGAGTTACGGGATGACTTGGTCTTATTCGGCGAGACCTTGAACCGATCTGATTACTGCGATATTTGGATATATTCACCGGAGGCTCCATGATCGACAGACGCTCGAATAGCCAGGTCTGCAAAATTTTCGAAAAGTCAAAAACTTTCGAAAAATCAAAAAAAATCGAAAAATCAAAAAATCGAAAAATTCGAAAAATCGGAAAAATTAAGAATTTTCGTAAAAATTCAAAAATTTCGGCAAAATCGAAAATTTCGGAAAAAACCGGAAAATTGAAGATTTCGGAAAAAAAACCGGAAATTCGGGATTACCGTAAAAATCAGGAAAATCGGGCAATTATTCGAGGAAAAAGATTAAATACCTGCAAAAGACGGATGCTCCCTGTCAATTGTTGATTTGGTTCAAGCCTCCTAGCGTCAAGACCCATAATAATCTCCCCAGTTATCAGCCAAGCTGGTCTGTGACCTGTCTCCATCTGATCAACTATGCTAATCAGCCTGATCTCACCTAAGCATGAGTCAACATCCATTCGACCTTCGAAGGCGTACCTATGCAGCATACAAAAGGCAAAGGCCCTGCGCCTGTGGGTTGAAGTAATTCTTTCACCCACTGGGTTCATAAATTTATCAGCTAGGTCAAATAAGGAAACTGAATTTCCTTTCACCATACGGGCTGTCTCAGCATGTGACAACCCTAGAAAATCCCTCAGCCTCCTCCTTGGATCGGGATAAAATGGAGGAATAGCAGGACGAGCATTAGGGCACCACCCTCCAATAGCTGCTATCTCTTCAGGAAGATGACATATTTCTCCTCGAGGAAATGCAAAAACATGAAAGGTAGTATCCCAAAAGGATAAACAAGCATCAAGAAAGTGTGAATCTACCCTAAGTCGCTGAAGTGGGAATAAAGCCACAATTCCCATTTGAGTTAACTGGACTCTATCTTCATCTCGAAAATCCTGGGCCCACGCATGAAGCATTGCGGTCAAATGGTCAATACCCATCGCAAGAATAGTTTCTTTTATTTTTTATCCTAAAAAGTCTAAGGGATTTTGAGATAAAAGAAAGGATTTGGGTGGGAATATGAAAAATAAAGGAGCCAAAGCTCTCTATTTATAATAAAGAATATCCCTCTTCCTAGTCATCGCAGGAATAGGATTTTACCAGTTTTCCTCCTTCGCCTAGGCATACAAGGAAATCCTAGGAATCCGTGTCAGAATCCGATTAGGAATCAAAGTCATCCCAAGCATCCTTATTTCCAAACTTTTCAAAAAAATTCAGCCTTTTTATTTTCAAAATTTTCGGAAAATCATCTTTTTCCCCAGCACGAGTCAGTGTTTCGCCTAAATGTTACATACAAATTATGTCAGCATACAGGTACACTCAAGACTCCCCAAAAAATTCTAAGTTCCCCAGTGGAAAAGCTCATGCAAGCTCCTGCGCAATTCTAAGACCGGATATATCTGCAAACAGATATACCCACAGCTTCCTAGGCAAGCTCCCGCGACACTATCAACATCAACCCAGGTATGATTTCTATTCTGTGGCTGGCGAGCCCTTCACGCAGGTCTAATGGACCCTAAAACGACCCGATCGGAAGGCTGCCAGGTTTTAATCCTTGATTGACCGGGTAGCTACTCTGACTTTTGCCTTGTCCAAGCCTCAGTCAGAGTGGGGGCTCTGTAGACACCCACATTTTGACCGCCAGGTGTCTATAGTAGTTCCCGCCAAACACCCGATGATGATAGGACGTAAACGTGCTTTGATAGACTCGGATATGGGCTTGTAATCATGGACATTTGGGTTAGACATTTTAAGGAGTACAAATCTCACAAAACGAACCTCAAATCCAGGCCCAGTGGGTCGTTTCGAGTCAAATAACACTAATTTGGGTCGAAACCGTCACCAGGGGTAAAATCGTCTTTTAGCGACCGAGTCAAACCCGGTCAAAGATATTTTTTCCCGAGTCACACGAGCTGGCCGTGACATTACACGGTTGATTCGGACTCAAACACCAAAAAAAATCAGCCTTCACAAATATTAAACAAATCCGTTCAAGGATAGAATTCGATCGCAAGTAGGAATTCTATCCGGAAACCAAAACGAAATACCACCCGAGCTCAGATACTCGGCTGAAACAGCCGAGATATCACCCCAGCCAGCCGAGTTTTTGGCTTCTTCATTAAGAAACGAGAAGTTTATTCCCTCACGAACTCTCGTATTTCCTATCCAAACCGGTGTTTCTTGTCACACAAGCAAGACCACCTCGGTTCCTATAAATAGGACCCTCCCTTCAACCTCAAAAGAGACAGAAAAATTAACCAGATATCACACCAAAAATACCGAGAAGATCAACATCCAAAATCCCGACGTAGTCCCGAAGTAATTCCAAAAAACCGACGAAACCGATCCCGTCCAAACCGGACAATTCCCCACGTCACACATACATACAAACCACCCAAACTGACACCTTAACTCACCCACATCATCTCGACGCTCTCGTGTCTAAGCCACCGTCCGACGAGCTCTATACCGAGAACACAAAGCATGTAGGTTGAAGGTGCAAATCAAACCCGTCTCTTCCCTTTTCTCTCTTCTTCGTCTCGTTTTTTTATTATGGGTCTTTCGTCGGTCTTTTTCTATTTTTTTTCTCTAATATCGATATTACTAAAACTATTTTCCTATATCGAATATTCTTAAAATACGATATCGATTCTATATAATCGAATATCGTATCGAAAAGAATTATATTAAGTTTTCGACGAAATCGTTACATCTTTTTACAATTTTTCGTTCAAAATCTTTTTCTTATTTTTCGTTCAAAAAACAAACTTTTTTCAAAACTTTTTTTTCTAAAGTCATTCCGAATATTCGATATCGATTTCATAATCGAATATCGAATACGACGAATATCAAATATAAACCGGGTATAAATTAATCCATATTTGTACGCGATTTATAACAATTTTCGACAAAAAAATAAAAAATGGACAGACTCGCGTGCGAGTCGCGCCCGGTCCAGGCGACTCGCGCCCGAGTCTGACCCGAGTCTATTTTTTTAAGTTTTCGTTCGTTTATTTTTTATTATTTTACAAAACGATTCCTAAATTTACATCTTTTCTAAAACTATTCTAAATATTTGATAATCAACTATCGAATATAACGAATATCGAGAATATTAAGTCGGGTACGAATTATGCGATATTCGTACGCGATTTAATCAAAATTTTCCGAAAAACGTTGTCGATTTCAGGCCACCACGCGACCCGCATTGGTCTCGGGCGAGTCGCGCGGCTCTCGGCCGAGACCCATCTTTTTTTTTTTTTTTTTTTTAATTCTTTCTCGAACATCGTTTTTTATACAAAACAACGTTTTAAACCATATTTTTCAGATTTCGATTAATTCTTATTTTTTCGATTTCAATTTCATATATTATTATTTCAATCGTTACTAACCCGTTTTCTCGTGTTTGTAGCAATTTATTCTCATATTCTTTTTATCGTTTTATTAGACTAAAACGAACTCACATGCTAAATAACTTTGACGTTAGTAGTTTAATATGCATTAAACGAGTTAGCAACCCATTTTATTTTTCCTCACATGTCTTAGGAAAACAATCTCTGCATATCATTTCATCGTCGAACTAACGCGTGTACACAAAACCGAACGATATCTTAGTAAAGGCCGCTAAGTGCGGGCGGGGTTGGGTGTTCTCGCTGAACTTCCCAACACGTACCCTCACCCCTTACTCAGAACCGTGGTTTCCGGATGTCCGAAACCATTGGCAACGAGAGTCATTCAATATACGATTAACCGCCCAGTCGGCATCGGTATCGATATGCTAAGGGACGAACCCAATAAACTCTCACATCGGAAATGGGCCAGGCTTTAAGTATGGCCCACTACGACATAGAGTGGGTTCGAATGGTTCCGAATAACCATAAAATTCGGTGGCGACTCCTACTTCGATTTAAAATTCAATTCGATCCATCTCATATGGAAATTCTATCGCCTCCCCAAAACCCGCGCTTCGCCGCGTCGGGGTGGACCTATGTCATGTCCACAAGGGCACTCACCATTTGGCCTAGTATATGAGGCAGAAGCCCTCCTCCCCATAGAGACACGTATCCCCTCCGCCCGTAGCAAATATTACAAGGGCGACACGAACGAAGCAGCCATGGAAGAAGCTCTAGACCTAGTGGAGGAAACCAGGGAGGAGGCGCATGTAAACCTAGTGGCATACCAACAACGCATGAGAAAGGCGTACAACCACAGGGTGAACCACCGAAGATTCCAGGTGGGAGACCTGGTCGTTAGGAAATCCGCGGCAGTTGGCAAAGCGAACGAACACGAAAAGCTTAGCGCCAACTGGGAGGGACCATACGAAGTCACCAAGGTGTTAGGACCAAGTACCTACAAGCTGAAAGACGGAGAAGGACGGGACCTACCGTCACACTGGAACGCAGATACCATTAGGAGGTATTACGTCTGAGCGAGTAGACGAACCGTTGTCTCGAATCTCGGCAGGGTACTATCGGGCCTGTCGACGACCCTGCCACCAGAAACTTGTAAAAATTTTAATAAGGAAGGCCTTCTGTTTGCTAAATCTACTTGCTCCCCGTTCTCTATTTTCTCGACCAGAAAGCAGGGGGCAATAAGTGGGGGAGCCCCTATTCACCTACCACGAAGAATGGACACCCCACCAAAAGCTCGGCCCCCTGGCAAAATCTCCCCCACCCAAAGTGTGAGGGCATAAGTCAGGAACCATCTGTGGCCACGTCCACAGTCGGCCCCCCGGCCAAATCTCCCCCACCCAAAGTGTGGGGGCATAAGTCAGGAACCGTCTGTGGCCATGTCCACAGCCGGCCCCCCCGGCCAAATCTCCCCCACCCAAAGTGTGGGGGCATAAGTCGGGAACCGTCTGTGGCCATGTCCATAGCCGGCTCCCCTGACCAAATCTCCCCCACCCAAAGTGTGGGGGCATAAGTTTGGAACCATCTGTGGCCACGCCCACAACCGGCCCCCTGACCAAATATGACGAACACGGATAAACAGGCAAACTACTGAAAGTGGGGAAAAGTAGCAAGAAGACAAGTCAGAGCATAATAAAGGCGAAAGATAAAGGCGTCAGAAGCACCAGGCGTTTGTTACAATAAGGAGTCAAAATAAGGCTACGACTATTAAAAGATCGGCAGCCGTCCCCAAAGGATCAAGCGCCACCTACAAACACGACAAAAAGGAGAAACGATGAAGCATGGAGGGCAAGCCTATGCCTAAACCAAAAGGGTAGGTGCGAGGAGATCCACCAAAAGCCTCAAGAGGGGGCAGAGGAGTTAACAGTATCTGCCGGCTCTTCTGCCGCCCCCTCCTCTCCCTCCCTGAGGGTACATGAGGCACAGGAGAACGACGGCCCGAGTTCCTATTTTGGGGAGGGCGGATGTTCCGCCACCGGCGACCCATCCTCATGCTCGTCCTCTTCAGCTTGAAGGCGCTTATATATCAGATTGTACTGACCAAAGTCGAAGCCGGGATCGTACTCAAGAAGGGCTCTAGACGTCAAGTCGATGAAGGCACTTATCCCATCATTAAAAGCTGCCTCACCTTCCTTCACCAAGTCAGCAATTTCCTGGGACTTCTTCTCTGGTTCCTGCTCGGCCGCCGTCAGCTTTGACTGGAGAGACTCCATCTCGGCACGGGCTGCCTCCAACTGCCCCTCTAGAGCTTTCCTGGATGGCTCGCAGAAGGAATGGACCCCCCAGAGAGCCTCCAACTCCGTACGACAAGCCGCCTCTTTCTCCTCAGCCTCCAACCTTAGATGCTTCTCCACCTCCAGCTTTGACTCCACCTCCTGCAAACGAGACATCAACCTCGCGCCCTCCTCCGCCGCCTTCTTGATCTTGATACTAGCTTGAACAAACCTAGGCAGATCCTCTCCCATACCACGGTAGACGGCCTCCAACTGGGCGAGCGTCTGAATCCGATCAACGGGCGAAATATCCCCCTCCAGCATCCTGTAAAAGGAGAGATCAGACAAAGAGGGGAGCGGCGCGTCCACGGCGGCGGCGACATCACGCATAGTTTCCCGGTCCTGAGAAGCCTCCAGGCGGCCGGCCACCCCCCCCCCCCCCCCCCCCGGATCGTAAAATGGCTCAAGAGTCACCGCCGGATCAGGAAAAGCGGCAATAGTAACGACCGGAGAACTCGTCGTCCTCGGAGAGGTAACAACCTCGGAAACCCCAACATCAGCCTGCACGCCGACCACATTCATAGCCGCCTCGTGGGCGGCAGAGGATGACCCCACGGCTTGTCTCTTTGGGGCAGGAACCCCGCCAAAGTCTGGAGCATCCCTCCTTACCCGGGCAAATCTCGACTTCCGGTAGGTCATAATCGTCGGCCGGTCTAGCGGCGGAGCCGGCGGCGTAGTAATAAGCGGGCGGAGAGAAGGATCCAACCCAAGCAAGTCAATCTCCTCAGGTGTCCAAGAGGTCGCCGACCTGCTGCCTGCAAAATTAGGCAGAAAAATGGGCAAAGGTTTGAGGGTCTGGTTGCCATCAAGGAAGGTGGACAACACAAGTGAATAGGTGGGTCGCCAGATACTTGGGCCGGCGACAGGAACGCTCATGCCCATCCGTTCCAAGAAATTGTTCCTCGTAATCAAGTCATAATGGGGGAGCCAGACTGAGGGGGCAGCCACCCTCTCCTTACCAATCCACTTCATGATGGCGGGGAAGGCGCCGACGGTTTCCATATCCGACTGTCCCAGGCTGGATTCCCTCAAATCCAAGCAACGGCCCATCTCCTCATCACTCTCCATGTTAACGCGCGGATCCGACTGAAATAACCGGGGAACAGCCCAGAGCCGAGCCGAGCGCACGTACAGGAAGGCACCCTTCCATTTATGACAATTCGAAAGTATGGGGTAAGAAGTAACATACTTGCCTCGCCGGCCCAAAGCCCAGTAGGAAGAGGACGACACTGCTTTCAGGTGCGTCATAAACCTGAACGCCTCCACCAAAGGCCTCCACTTCCTAAACCGACATACCCAGCAGAATGAGATGATGGCTCGGAAAGATTGAGAAGTCAGCTGACCCAACACCAACTTCATACGGCAAAACACCTCCTCTACAAAGGGGTCAAGGGGAAAACGCAGGCCAAACTTCAGAGATTCCACCGACACCCCCACACACCCCTCAGGAGGAGAACAAGTTGACTGACCCGGCTCCGGCAACACATATTCATAGCCCTCCCCAAGAGGATAAAGCTCCTTGGCGGCGTCAAGACCATCGACATCGAGCATCATGTGACGCCAACCCTCATCCACCAAAGTATTGGCGTGACGAAGAGGACGGCGGCAACTCTCAACATCATCCGTCCGCCCCTCCGTCGGCCCAGAAATAGAGGCCGAGCGACGGGAAGAAGACCCCCCGCCTCGGAAGATTCCCCAGACGAGGGGCGCCTTTCCGAAGACGGCGGCGTAAAACCATGGAACTACCCACAGCAGCATCTCCCCCAGAAACGTCAGAAGACGACACCCCTTCGCCGCCCCCGCAGAAACAGAGGTCCCCCCCTCTCGAAGAGGCCCACCAGTAGAAATACGTAGAGTTCAGAGCGGCCTCGCAGGAATAGGCTCCACCATCTCTACAGACTCACCAGAGGAGGCCTCGCCGGCGCCTTCACCAGGTCCACTGACCTGGACCCCGTCGTACGTCGACATCGCCTCGTCGCCCTCTTCCTCAAAGCGAACGTGCCGGGAACGGGTGGACATGATGCAGAAGCAAAGGAATAAACAAAAGACAAGAAAGAATAGAGAACTGACCTAGATACGCCGGCAAAATTAGAACTCCCGCGGTAGGAGACATCGACTAAATAAGAGGTGAAAGGAGCAGAAGAAATAATGTGCGTTTACTCTTAGTGAGAGATTGGAAAGGCAAATGAGAGCAAATGAGGGGGACGAACCCCTATTTATACAAAGGGGGCTTCCTAGGGCCACTGACAGGTTGAAGTCGTATGCCTCAAATTACTAATTTATAATCACTTATAACCAACTAACTAAAATAATAGTATAATGGAAATAAGGGTCGAACCCACAGGGAATTGGACTAATTATAACTGTGTACTAATGTAGAACAATAATAAACTAATTAATTAAACAATAAATATGGGGGGTTTTGATTGATTTTCTAACAACTAAAACTGATAAAGATAAAAACTTTAACTAAATCAAATGATTAAAACGGTCTCGGGTCAAGTACAAATCCACAACTTAATCACAATTGATCATCGAAATCTGGTTCAAATTATTATTCTTGACTACTTTATCGTGAATCGAAGATTCTAATTCTCCTTACGAATAACTAATTAAAACGTATCCCGTTCTTAATTAGATCTAACTGTTAAACAACCTAAACAATCCAGTTCTAGATTTAATTCAACAACAGCATTAATAAATAGAGAATTCGATAAAGAGATAAATAAACACATACAATCCAGTTGTGTTATAAATCTATGATAATTGCTCCTAAGTCTTAATATCAACGAATCCCGTCCAATAATTAAGTCTTAGATGTTACTCAGGTCAAATTAATCAACAAATCTTGTTCAATTAACAAGACTAACAATAGAACGATGAAATAGAAAACTAGTTGATCACTCTAGAAATCAATAACAACATTCATGTAATTAAACTGAGCAATTAATCCATAATCAAGAATAAAGATTAGAACTTTCAAACTCACAATCGATAATTATGCGCTTCAATGTCATGAACCGAAGTGAAAAATTAGTTACACATAGAACTAGGGTTCATCTTATTCTGTCTAATCTAACGTACAACTATGATGGAATAATTAATTAAACTGATTCTAATAATCTATATACTGAATAGTAGTCTAATACTAGTAAATAATTAAGGTAAGTCTATTACTTACCAAACTCTAGTAATAAAATAAGATAAAATAAAATAATAATAATAATAATAATAATAATAATAATATATTAATTAATAAGCTGACACGGAATCTAAGGCGACTTAAATTCCGTCTTCAATTTCCGAGCTGTGCGAGACGGTCGGTTCTTCGGCTTCGGTTGGGCTTTTTCTTCTAGATCTTTGTCTTGGCCAAATCAACTAAAAATCATGTCGTACTCCAAAATCCTCAAATTAGCTCATATAATAATCCCACGGACATTACACAAATACGACAGAATAACACCAAATTAGTCAACCAAATTACACCTAAATCATCGTTATAACCATGACTAAATATGGCCCATCAAATATCCCCACGCTTGAACCTTTACTCGTCCTCGAGTAAAACTCGAAGATCACAATAAAAACAACCATCACTAGTCCAAATGTGCGGGAAAAACATTACACTCACGGCCCTTGCTCACCTTCCTTCAAACTCCCTCATGTAACAACATAAGTCACCAATATATGTCACCGACAAAATATCATCAACTCTAGAATTATCATCACGACAACAGGACATCATAAATCAATAGAAGCTAATATCAAACTCTAACGCCCCTTATCGCTCCAATCCTAACACAGATTCACACGGTTTCAAATAATCACAAAAATACATCAATAATGATCACAACCAATACAACACCAAACCATGTGAATTACCTAATCGCCTCTAATCTCCAAATCAAAACAATTACACCCAATCGCATAAATAAGGTGCAATCACTTCACTCCGCACCACGATTCTTCTCACCTTTACCACTAATCCTACCCGACCGACCTTCTATGTCACCCTTCTTATGACGCCAACACCAAGAACGGATAAAGTAATTGTGAGTTTTTTTTTTCTAATTCCCTCATTTTGCCTAGAGTGTTCGCCCTTGCGGATTTTCACTCTACCTTTTCATTTTTTTTTTCAACTCACACTACTCTCGTGGCACGCCTCTCGATTTTTCTTTTTACCCGGAGCGCCCTTTCGGGTTTTCACTCCGTCCTCGGCCACTTTCCCATTCTTGCCTAGGCGCCCTTTCGGGTTTTCACCTAGCCGGGTTTATTTCTTTTTATTTTATTTTTTTTCTTTCATCTTTTTTTTTCTTTTCAAAAATCAACTCAAAGACGATTACAACATCAAGACAAATAGATTTCCCTTCCCCACGCTTATTCCGAGCATTGTCCTCAATGTGAGACCAAGGACAAACACAAAAACAAGAAACGGGGAAAAAGACCTTCAAAATCGAGAAACAACTCAATGTAATCACTCGTCTCACAAATACTCACTAATGACATTCTCCAACAGCTATCCGGACAAACAGAACCAATCACTTAGAATAAGTAAAACAAGAGCCTCGTCCTCAAACCGCGGGAAGAGTAGTGTACAAGATCCATCAATGTTATGTAAACCTTGGCTATATCACATCGCCTACATTCACTTCCCCTGTCACACTCCAAACAATATTGAACATCGGCTATTCAAAAAGACCAACGACAGAACCGACAACAACTCCAATTGAACCAACCGGACCAACCACAACACATACAGCGACACAATTAACACCAATCTGCCACCAACATCCACACGACCAAACTCGCCCAAAACTATAATCAACAAAAATCGAGTTGAACTCGGGGGCAGATTCAAACCAAATCAACAAAACAGGCTGAATATTCTTACCCAATTCCAGAATTATGCTCGAAAACACTGAAGCTGACTAGCTCCCCAACCACGGCAGAACACCGGTCGACCCAACAGTACCATAAGAGCAATTAAGTTTGCAGACCAATACCTGGTCATTCCAATTGATCATGACCCGAAACACGATCCCGTGAGCTGACTGGCAGGCTGACACAGATTGAGACGAACCAAACTGACAGACACACACCACGCGCACGAAGGTTGACAGACACAGACCATGCGACCAGCAATAGTGAACAGACCCACCCGAGACCGGCGACCGGACTGACACCATTCACGAAATATGTCCCTCCGACTAGCTGTTGTCACCACGACCCCCACCAGCTCTCAAATTCGTATGTCAGCAGCCCAGTTCCGACCATAAAGCTCCGACTCGAGGACCATAACACTTCAATTGACGAAATCCTCACATGGAACCGTCAATCAAAACATATCGATTCACCTCCAATTTCTAGGGTATGGAAGGAAGGTGAGTGATATGGAAGGGATAGATTTATAGTGGGTAGGAGAATAGAAGGATTGGATGAAATTTATTTGGGTTAGGAAGGAAGAGAAGAAGAGATGAGGGTGAGATTTGAGAAAGTAAAAGGATGGAGATGAAGGGAGGAAGAAGATGGAGAAAGGGGTCTGTGTGTTTGATTTTTTTGATTTTTTAATTTTAATTTTTTTTTTAATAATAAACAACTGACCTGTTACAGTAGAGGGAGTGCGCGCCTCGCCTAGGGTCTGCGCGACTCGCGCGGATGCCTGAAAATCCGTCCCTTTTTCTTCAATTTTCTTCGATTTTTGGTCTTCCGTTATGCTAATCGCCCCATCTTCATGCTAGTTGCACGGATTCCAAAAAAAAAAAAAATCCAACTTTCTCGTTCCTACAAGTACTAAAAATTAGGAAAATACTTAAAATTAAAAATATAAATATAAATATAAACGACTCATTCTACGGAAAATATGAAAATGATTATTACTCTAATATTATGAAAAATGAACCATAATAAAATTTGGAAAAAAATAAAATAAAATAAAACATACCAGACACGGGTTGCCTCCCGGAAGCGCTTTTGTTTAATGTCGTTAGCTCGACTTCTTGCAGAAAACTGACCCGAATTAAAATAGTACTAAATTACTTACCTCAACCGACAATGGAGTAATCGAGTGAAGTGAATGTTACATTAGTCGCGGAACAACTCAACGCCCTTAGCAATTGATCAAAAATACTCGCAAATAGATTAGAATAGTGACGGTAAGAGATAAAAATCAATTGACACCACCTGTAAATAAGCACATCATAATAATCTTGCGATGAACGTCTTTCTGACCCTATATGCTCAAAAAATGAATTCATATCAATGTACTCCTCTTTATAAGATGAGTTTTTCATGGGTATAGTAAAATAGGCTCGAGGGTCGACATAAAACTTTCCCGGAATTAACACCAATGAAGACTCGAGAGGAATCGGTGGTGATTTTTCCTTGTGAATATAAGATTTAGTAAATATACCTTCCGTTTCTCCCACCATCTCATCATTGTCGTTCATGCTAACTAATTCACTTCTCTTAGGGAAATCGTCTTTTGCCTCATCAAAAACAACTATATCTTCTTCTCCTACTCTAACTTCCGTTGTCTCTTCAATGGTCACACTTGTATCCTCTTGCTCATTCTCAACCATCATAACTAGAGAATCCTCCAAGATAGAAATATCACTCGTATCATTGTGACTTAAGGAACTTTCCAAAACGTGTGTTTCGTTAGTGCAAGAGGGATCAATATGTGTAGAAACAGTGCAAGAGGATGGGGAGTATATCGAATCATCATAATCATCTTCCTCGTCATCCCAAAAACCATCATCACTATCAACATCACACTCTTTATAAGAGTGATATACCAAATCGGGTTCAAGGGGGAGAGTGTCATCAAACTCTATGTTCTCAATAACTCCAGACTCCTTAAAATTAAGAGAAAACTCATCATTTGGCTCAAGTCTATCATTAGATTCCGTTCTTTGCACTAAATGACTCTCAAGGTTCTCGATACTACCATTGTTCTCTTGCCCGAATTGAGCCATACTAGCTTGAAGGGTCATTTGAGCAGTAATCAGGTCTCTAATCATGTCTTCTGTGGATATACGAGAATTATGTTGGGTGTTCAAATTTTTATTGAGACTCATTGAAGGTATCCTAGAGCGTGAGTGTTCCAACTCCCATTCTTCAGTGTCACGAGCCAAGTACATGAAAAGATCCCACTTCTCCTCATAACTAAGTCCATCAACGAATCTCCCCTCACTTAAAGAATCAACATGCATCAAAGTTTCATCATTTAACCCATTATATACCACATGACAGAGTTCCCAAATTTGATATCTGTGACGACATCTACAGACATACTCACTCAATCTATCAGTATATTTGTAAAACAGTTCATGCTCATATTGAGGAAAATATTTAGTCGCCATTTATCGGATAAACTAAAACACAAAAAAAAAGACTCAACAAAAATTAAAACTAAACTAGACTCTAAAAAAAAATAACGACTATAAAAAACTAACTCTACACTACCACACAAAAATAGTTAACGCCAATTCCCCGGCAACGGCGCCAAAATTTGACAGGCTGAAGTCGTATGCCTCAAATTACTAATTTATAATCACTTATAACCAACTAACTAAAATAATAGTATAATGGAAATAAGGGTCGAACTCACAGGGAATTTGACTAATTATAATTGTGTACTAATGTAGAACAATAATAAACTAATTAATTAAACAATAAATATGGGGAGTTTTGATTGATTTTCTAACAACTAAAACTGATAAAGATAAAAACTTTAACTAAATCAAATGATTAAAACGGTCTCGGGTCAAGTACAAATCCACAACTTAATCACAATTGATCATCGAAATCCGGTTCAAATTATTATTCTTGACTACTTTATCGTGAATCGAAGATTCTAATTCTCCTTACGAATAACTAATTAAAACGTATCCCGTTCTTAATTAGATCTAACTGTTAAACAACCTAAACAATCCAGTTCTAGATTTAATTCAACAGCAGCATTAATAAATAGAGAATTCGATAAAGAGATAAATAAACACATACAATCCAGTTGTGTTATAAATCTATGATAATTGCTCCTAAGTCTTAATATCAACGAATCTCGTCCAATAATTAAGTCTTAGATGTTACTCAGGTCAAATTAATCAACAAATCCTGTTCAATTAACAAGACTAACAATAGAACGATGAAATAGAAAACTAGTTGATCACTCTAGAAATCAATAACAACATTCATGTAATTAAACTGAGCAATTAATCAATAATCAAGAATAAAGATTAGAACTTTCAAACTCACAATCGATAATTATGCGCTTCAATGTCTTGAACCGAAGTGAAAAATTAGTTACACATAGAACTAGGGTTCATCTTATTCTGTCTAATCTAACGTACAACTATGATGGAATAATTAATTAAACTGATTCTAATAATCTATATACTGAATAGTAGTCTAATACTAGTAAATAATTAAGGTAAGTCTATTACTTACCAAACTCTAGTAATAAAATAAGATAAAATAAAATAAAATAATAATAATAATAATAATAATAATAATAATAATATATTAATTAATAAGCTGACACGGAATCTAAGGCGACTTAAATTCCGTCTTCAATTTCCGAGCTGTGCGAGACGGTCGGTTCTTCGGCTTCGGTTGGGCTTTTTCTTCTAGATCTTTGTCTTGGCCAAATCAACTAAAAATCATGTCGTACTCCAAAATCCTCAAATTAGCTCATATAATAATCCCACGGACATTACACAAATACGACAGAATAACACCAAATTAGTCAACCAAATTACACCTAAATCATCGTTATAACCATGACTAAATATGGCCCATCAGCCACCCATAAAAATAACTGACAAAAGACAAATGGCATTCAATGCAACCTGAGAGCGCAGAATACGAAAAGACAACACAAAGGAGGGGGCAGACAAATTGAAAAGCGTGAGGTTGGTACAAAGCACAAGGGCCCACATTCAATAAACAGTCAGCTTACATCCGGACACCCTACCATCCACAGACTAAGGGAATCGGCATCCCGATAATACAAAGCCGGTATTCGAGAAATAAAACAAAGGGAGCCGGCAACCCCCGAAACTACATAAACCGACTAAAAACTACCTACAATAAACAAAGAACAACAGGATGAAAGCTGAAGACCACCCGCGAAACACCGCCAACATAACCGCACCACCAAAAGCATGCCGCCTTCCCACCTGCTGACCTCAACCGACAAAACGAGGTCCAAACAAATAAAGAGGCCCTACTTCATATCCTCCCCATTGGTATCCTTGTCAGGAAGGGAGGAAGCCGAACTAGAGGGGGAAGACGAGGAAGCAGGAGAAGGAGGAGGGTCACGAATCCCACGGAGGATGTCGAAACCCTCCGCCATTTCCCCCGATGAATCACTGGGGCAGAGAGGCCCGACCATCCACGATGGCACGGATGAGCGGCTGCTCGAAGAAAAGGAGCCGGAGGAGTCGCCAGAGGATGGACAATCCGGATCAACATCCGGCTCTGAAACGCCGAAGTGTACCCTGATCCTTCGAAGGCGGCGATCACGATCACCGTCAGAGGAGCGTCCAGCAGCCTCCCTAACAGGAAAAAGAGGAGGAGGAGCTGCGTCGGCAGGAGCCTGTGGACGTGACAGAGGCCCCCGGGAAACCCAACGCCCTAGCTTGGGTTTTGAAGTCTCCGGAGAAGGAGAACGTTTCCTACGCCGAGCAGGAGAACTAGGATGCATCACAAAGGACGAAGGAGAATTGCTGCCAGAGGACGACATAACTGAGTTAAGTTTTCAAGAAAGGAAATGGGAAAGTGATGCCAAAAATGGCAAAAAAAATGGGGGCATTATATAGGGAGACTCAGCCATGCATGCACCCCATTTAATGCATACAACCACTCAACAACCTAGGGAGGACAAAAGGTCATCATTACCTCTAGGCACACCCTAGGCGCAGGTACGGAAGGCGAACGGACTCTATGCAAAGCACCAGCGGCCCTGTGACGCCTCGCCCAAGGACTGATCACTAAAGTCGGCCTCCGATGACCCTTGACAGACGTCCAGCGCTGGGGCAATTGATGGGGGTCGGCACCACAGGTTGTCGGGAGCCGGCAATGCGAAGGTATTTCGTGGGCCGAAAAACAGCTCACACCGGCTCCCTCCGGCATAAGGGCGACCGGCCTAGCGAAAAGAAGGGCGACCGACCCATGCTCCTCAAGCTCTATAAATACCCAAAGGACCACCGTGAGAAAGGGGACACAAATGATCTACAACACTTCATCTCTCAAAAAGCTAAGTAATACTCTTCATAATCTTACCTCAACTCCCCGACCCACGCAACTGACTTGGGCGTCGGAGAGGCAACCTCGGATACCCTGCGAGGCCCTTGTGTGCTCCTTGTGCAGGTCCGGAGTTCCAGGTCTAGCACAGGCAAAGAGGAAGATTGCCGGCTCCCGTCGGTTGGTGGTTTGTGATTGTTTGATACCCAAACACTATCAATATTGATAGAAAAACTACCAAAAACACGTAAAACGCACAAGAGGGACGCTAATGCGAGAAGTACACAAAATATAGCGATAATCGCACTCTAAACTCGCAAAACGATGGGAAAACGGCTCTAAATGAGGGGAAAAACAGTCTAAATTTAGCACACAACATTACCCTTTGCCTCCTCCTCCTCAACATCATATAAAATTTATCTTAAATATGAGTAGCTTTTGTCAGCTACTTCGTTGACGGTGTCGCCCCTTCAACTACTTCTACAACTTCCCTCGCACCCCCCTTCTCCTCCACCCCCTCTACCATAATGATCTTTCTCTCACTACAAGAATAGATGGGCCTGGCGTCCATCCATTGGCTTCCGTTAGTGGACGCTGTATGAGTCCTGGCGTCCGCAAACAGACGCTAGAAAGTGGATGCCACGACCAGTCGCCTTTTTTTTAAACGGGCGTCCACTATTGGACGCCAAAGAAATTGGCGTCTGACAGCGGACGCTATGAATGGCGTCTTACTGTGGATGCCAGATGGGCCAAGGTGGCGTCCATAGTCGGACGCCATGTGCATCATGTTGGCGTCCGACTATGGACGCCATCTTGGCCCATCTGGCGTCCACAGTAAGACGCCATTCCCCTGAATAGAAGATCGTCTTTAGTTCCCTCCGGCGTCTGGCTTGGCGTCCGTTATTGGACGCCATTTATGCTGATGCATTACCGTAGCCAAGCGTTCGATGTCTAGCCAAAACCTGCAAAATAAAACAAATCCACAACTGTCGACCATCGACAACACACTCTCAATCAACCAAAACACTTGATCTCCCGCCACATTTACGCTAAAAAACCATTTATATAAAAAAGTTTTAAGATACGGTTTAAAGGTACATAAATCTAAACTAGTTCGAAGATACATAATCCATAAATCCAGTTACAACACCAACAACAAAAAACAATCAGCTAACTGTGAAGCTAGCTGAAGCACCAGAGTTACCGCCATCCCCGCTAAAGGGGTCTCTGTCGTCTGGAGGGGAAGGGGGACGACCTGGGTTGCATTTGTTGAACATGGCCTGAAACATGGCCATCTGTTCCTGCATCTTCTTTATCTGCTCCGCCTGCTCCTTCAGTTGTTGCTTCATGGCCTCCTTTTCTTGGTCGGGCTGCTGAGACTCGGGTGGCGTATACTCCATCTGTGTGGAGGTGCCTAGACGCGCTGTGGGAGGTGTGAAGTACATCCCGTGTGCATTCCCAACACCATACACACTACCTTTCTTGTACCCCTTCACGACCTTGAAATAGGTCTCATTCGGGTCTACTTCGGCACCACTAGTAGAACTCTCGTTATTTGCTAACTCCTCTTGGTAGGCATCCTGCGTACACAACAGTGATTTCAATTCAAGTTATTAGAAAATGAAATCAATAAAGATACTTATCTACCACCTAAAGTAAATATATAGGCACAGTTGATTTGTTTGAAATAGTAAGTACTCACCCAGATTGCCTGATCTCTACTCGTCATAAAAGAAGTCCCTTCCGAGTCGGTCTTCCCGTGCATGTCTAGGAACACCTCAGGGGCGGTTGGCGTCCTCCCGAGTTCAGCTTGTAGCTGTTAAATAAATACGACCGTTAGGCAAACGTATTTTACGTGAACGTAGTTTATGATTAATCAAGTAGGAGTACGATATTATTAGAAATCATACCCTCTTGAGACGAAGAAACGAAGACTGTGAACCCCGATGATGTGTCGGGTCGGCCTTCCCCACATGCTCACAGTTCTTCAATTTGTTTTGTGATGCCCTCTCCGATCTGACCTTGAACCCCTGGTCGTCGTGGTACTTAACCCACCTCTCCAACGCCTCACCTGAAGTATGACAACACTAATATATTATTAGTTAATATTGTAAAAGATTGAAGTTAGATTTTTCTTTAAAATTGAGTAATATAAAAAACTACACCTTTCAGGTCTTTCAGCGCAGTCCCCCGCTTGTGGCGCTTGTTCATTACGTCCTTGAAGCGGCGTGAGCAAGTCTCATTGTACCGCTCGTATACCCTTCCTTCGAGCTCCGGCTTCCAACAGAACTTCAACTACAAAATCAAGGCGGATTAGTAATTAGTAAAAGAAATAATAAAAAACTACACATTATGAGTGCGGAACTCGGTAGCAAAAACAGTAAACGAACCCGAAAGTTGTTGAACCACTGCGCCCGCTGATCCGTCGGCACCTGAGTCCAACAGGCATACCCTAGACCTTTGTCGGTCATGTAGCTGTTAGTACAGCCAGTGGTCACCTCCCCATGGAGGAACCTGCACCAAGTCGAGAGACACAGACATGTACGAAATATTACAAGATGTATGTAGTCCAAAAGTTCATATGTTAAAAAAGAGTGGGCATGTTAGATTATATTACCATACGCGACCGGGGTCGAGAATCACACGCCCGTTCTCGTCCTTTTGTAGCTCCTCCGTGTTCCCCTGCCGTTGCTCCTCGTCATTCTGCTCCTGTTGCGGCGTTTCAAGGACCACTTCCTCCTCCTCCTGCTGGGAGGTCGATGCGTGAACAGACCGACTACCTCCGCCACGTTTCCTCGTCGATCTACCGCCTGCCATTATCTTAACCTTGCAACAAATTAGCAACAATTAGCAATTACAATCTAACACAATAGAAATAACGTACACAATAAGTAACACAATGATTAATGTGGGTAACCTACTACAACAAGTCTAGAGGTCAATAAAAGTTTAATTTCCGTAACTTAATTTAGAACTTACTAAACGAAAATTTAATCAACACTTAACTTAAACTTAATTTCTCTAACTTCATTTCCATAGCTGAGTGTCCTCAATTTAACTTAATACGTCAAAGTAAACCCATTTTTTTAATTTGCAACTCTCATATTAATTTTTAATTGACCTTACAAAAATTAGTCACCGAATTTATTCACAAATGTAATCACAATTTAATCCCAATTTACAAAAACTGTAGCTAATTTATCAAAGTAATCCAAATTCAACCGAACAAAACACAACAATTCATGGCTCATGTCAGACAGAAATAGCTTAAACAGGTCAAAAAAGGGTCAAATTTTCGAATGCAGAAATCAAATTTCCAAAAGCGCCGCTAACACCTATTTACAACCCCAATCAGGATAGAAGTGGTTTCGGGAAAATTCGGCATTATTACGACACCATTTGGTCCGTCCTAAGTCACACAAAACCTCACGGAAGGCCCTAGAGGTGATTCTAGCTCAATTCAACCAACTTCATCAAACCCTATTCATAATTGTGATGGGCAAATCTAATCTACCTAATCAAATTTCAACTAAACTAATCAACCTAAGCGAATTTGGGCTAATTAAACTAATCAACCTAATCGAATTTTAGACCTAAACAATATTAACGAGCAAACTATCAATAAATAACGATAACAATCAAAAATAAGAACTAATTATAATAAATAACAACTAAGTAAAGTAAGAAAACATACCACAAATTAAGAAAAAGAATGAAAATTGGGGAGGAAATTCAAAGGAAATCGGCGAGGGAGTGCGGAGAGAGTTTAGAGAGATAAAAAAAATTTTAGAGAGTGAAGGGGGAGAGGGGGGTGGGCGGGTATTTGTCGCCGAAAACATTTGGACGGGCGTCCACTATCGGACGCCAGGTGGACGCCCGTGTTTTCCCTTTGGCGTCCGACAGTGGACGCCATTTGGGGTATATGGCGTCCGTCTGTGGACGCCTGTTGGCCTGAATTTCGTCCTCCATCCTCAGTCGGACGCCAAGTTTGGCGTCTGACGGTGGACGCCCGGAAGTATTTTCAGACGCCATGTGGGCGTCCATATGCCCAGGACGCCAAAATAGCGGACGCCTGGGACTGTTTTTCTTGTAGTGTCTTCCCGATCTTACTTCCCTATCTACTAAGATTAGTCTTCCACATTCACATGCTTCACATTCCCGTGTCGTTCCCCTTCCTCTCATTCTTTTTGGCATCCTCATCGTCATTATTTAAAATCAGTATTTACATATATACGACTTTATTTTGTCTAGTTTAGTGAGCGTGTTGTCCCTTCATCTCTTCTTCTTTCTCTATCCCCCGATATTCTTTTATATTCTTTCTCTTTCCCCATTTTCCCCATATTTTCGTCCTTAAAATGACTTGTTTTTGTCATCTAGTTCAGTGAGGGTGTCGCCCCCTTAACTTCTTCTACTCCTCCCATTTTTAATTCCTTTCTTCTCCCTCTGACATTCTTTCTCTTCATGTTCCTCTTTTCCCGTCTACTAAAATCAGTTTTTTCTCCTTCACTACCTCTACCACACTCCCTTCTCCGATTCTTCCCCTTTCTCTCATTCTTCTCTTCCTTATCGATCACTTAAGATCAATACTTTAATATGACTTCTTTTCATCTAATTTAATGAGAGTGTCTCCCCTCATCTCCTTCTACCCCTGCTATTTTGACCCTATCCTTCGATCTCGCACTCTCCCTTCTTCTCTCCCGCTCCATAATAGGTCTGTTTATTTTTCCTTGGATACCCGTGACCACGACCTACTTTTTCTTAACTCTTATTCCCTCACTCACGCGCCTCTTTACTCTATCTGTTACTCGCCTAACTAATTTATAATTTTCGGATGACCAACCCCAAATAATTTGATTTGATTATTTATCTTAAATTTCAATTTTTGCATTACAAGTTTTTTAAAAAATAAGGTAGTCGCCCCTAAAACAAAAACTTTACCTTTAGTCAACGCTGGAAAAATGACTTCGGGTCACCGGAAATTAGATTTAGGTAGTTTTTAACACAAAAAAGAAAAGAAAATTAAAGGTAGCTGAATGCCAAAAAATAAATAAAAGATAGTTGCTTACAAAACATCCATATAAAACGCAATTTCTAACAAAAAAAAAACTCAAAAAATTTATTACTCTGTAGTTGTCTTTCACTCCTCTTTTGCACCTTTTTTTTTCAAACCATTATTAAACATAATCTACCGACTCGAGTGGGTTAAGGTCAGGTCAAAAGTCACAATTGATCCGAGGAGCTAGACGGGTCGAGTCCGGTCCGGTTCGGGTTGACCCAAATGGTTGAGCATGGCTAAGGTGAACGGGTAGAATAGGTTATTTTGGCACCCTCATTTCCCTCCAACGCCGACGCTGCTCCTTCTTCTTCTTCTTCCGTTGCCTTTCTCTCTCTCTCCTTTTCTTATCTCTTTCACTTTCATGGTCGTCGTCGTTCCTTGACGCTTCCGTATTCGATTCATCGCTTCTTTTCTTCATTTCTCATCTCCCGTCTTTCGATTTAGGTTTCTAACTTCCTTCTTTTCAATTTTCAAACCCTAATTTGCGATTCTCCGGTTCGATTCAACTCAAGAACCCCCAATTTCATTCCCGTATGTTCTTTTTCCCTTCTTTTTCATAACATTTTATTTTATTTACTTTAATTTCATCCATCTCGCTTTATTCTTCTGTTTGTCGTGTTAAATCTTGTCATTTATTATTTGCGATGCTGATTTAGGGTTTGCATATGTATCTGATTTTGATACATGATTAAATTAAATTAGGGTGAAATTTTATATTGTGTATACGTTGTGAAGGTAATTAATATCGTTTGGTTTAGAGGGGGTGAAGTTGAAGATGAAGACGCCAACGTCGTCGCATTACCCGGTACTGGACAACAAGCCCATTGATCAATTGAAAGTTACAGAATTGAAAGAAGAGCTCAAGAAGCGGAGGCTGAAGACCGGGGGTTTGAAGGATGAGCTTATTAGGCGTCTTGACGAAGCTCTTCGTGCTGAGATGGAAGAGACTCATGTCGATGAAGACAGTGGTAATGGTGATGTTGCGGTGGTGACTGCACCTGAGGTTGTGGTTGCTGATGCTAAGGTTGGTTCAAATGAGCAGTCTGTTGCTGAAGCTGGTGTCGTCAAGGCGGTTGGTACTGAAAAGGGTGGGGAAACGACGGGCAATGCTGGAAATGACGGTGATAATGGCAATGCTGATGTTGGGCATATTGGGGCAGTGGCTTCCGAAAATGTTGAGAAAGCAATGGGTACGCCACAGGAAGTTGTGGATGTTAAGGGTAAGGATGATACTAAAGAATTTGTCGGAAATGCTGATGCAAATGTTGCCCCGTTAGATGTGGCTGTTAAGGTTAACGATGATAAATTTGGGGAACAACAGTCAGGTTTAGGTAATGATGCGGTTTTGGATGAAGCAACAGTTGTTGCAGAAGATGTGGTGGCCTCTGTGGTTGTGGGTGATAAAGTTAGCGAGGAAGAAAAACCGGGTTTAGTTGTTGATCCTGTTTCTAGGGAAGAAATAGCGACAACAATAGATGTAGCTCCTGTTTGCGAGGTTATCGAGGGTTTAGCACCTGAAAAGGCAGTGTGCGGGGATGGGTTGATAGATAGTAAAACTGAGAGAGATATTGGGGATTCAGTTGGGCAGGTGCATTCTGAAGATGTAACTCCAGCACATGAGGATATGAAGCTGGACTCGTCTGATCAAACCAACCAGGTATCTGAGGTCAGCATTAGTTTAGGGTTTCCCGTAAAATCTAATAATTCTGTTTCTACTGACTCTCTCTCTATTATTGAAAAGAATGACCTAAAAGATAATTTAAATGATGATAATGTTAAATTAGAATCTGATGTTAAGCCTGAGATGGTGGTGCAACCATCGTCAAGCAATTTATCCCCTGATGTTGGCGAATCACATCCGAGGGATGTTGATGGGCCACATGAAAACAAGGTTTCTGTTGAAGAGACAGATAATACTGTTGCAAATGCGGAAATGAGCCAGAAAAATTATAGTGCAGATTTGGGTTCCTCTGAAAAATTAAATTTAGATCGAAGTTCAGGCGATGATTCCATGGAGGAGACTGCTTTTGAGAGTAAGCAAATCCATACAAATAAAATTGAAGATGTCGGAAAACAAACTGAAAAAAATGAGGCCACCTCTATTAAGGCAGAAACTCCTGTGGCCACTGCCATGGATACTGATTTACCTGAAGAAAAAAGCGTTAATCAGAAAAATGACGTGGCAACTTTATCTGACAAGAGAAAGTTTTCAGGTGAGGTTTTTTTTCTGAAGCTACCCATTATTTTCTTCTCTTCATATTTGTGGGGATTCCTTATATCCCATGTTTGGGAATCAGTAGCACAGTTCCTGTTTTTTACTCATTTCAAATTCATAAGTATTCTTGTAACAATTTGTTTTATATTCTCTCACTCTTTTTGAAACTGTTTGTATGTCATTAACATTTTTTTGGATCACTAGATTATTTAATTACTGAATTTCCAAAGTTTATCTTTAATATGTTTAATGTCTCAGGTAGTCTTCTTAATTAATCAGCTTTAGATATTTAATTTGTGGGATTCTCTTAACCTTCCGATTTCATATTTTTTTTGCTATTTATATGCTGTTTGTATATAAAAATACAAGGGAGGGGTGAAGCGGGGAATGGAGCAGAGGGAGCTTGTTGTTTCCCCTCCAATTCTTATATTTTTTTAAAAATAAATTTATATTGTAAACTGTAAACTAGAATTCTTTGCTCCATTCCCCTACAAATCCCTTGAATTCAATTTTCTGTCCAAACTAGGGATTTTATCCTCCCTTGCATTCGGCTAAATTACTCTTCCAAAGAAAGGCTGCTTAAAGTTGTGTGGAATGTAGGCCCAAAACTTTTCACGGTTCCTATTTGATTAAAAATAATGCTACCTCATATCACATTTCGATTCTAGTCTTAAAAATTAATCAGATCAATCAAATGATCTAAGTAACTTATCATATGATCCATATAGTTATAGATGTTGCAGTTTCTAGGTACGCAACCTGTCTTTGATTGTAGTACTGTCATTCTTAGTAGAGATTTATAAGGAGCTTTTGGTAGTTTGTACCTTGTAGTCTCCAATTATCACAAGGCCTTGTTCTAAACTGCCATGTGTTAGTTCTCGCCTTCTCTGTTGCAAGATTTGGAAAATTTAGACGTGTCAGGCAGCATTACTTGGTTGATAAATTTTATTGGTTTGTGCTTTGGATGGGAGCATGGTACGATCGTAATAGTTCAGTTGTAGGGCAATCTTCCTGCTCTGTGTCACTTGTGTGTATTTTATGCAAGAAGACTTATCTAAGCTGATAGTATTCCATGTTCAAATCTCACCTCAATGAATAGTCTGTCCACTTGCTATCTTCATTTGATTTAGTAGATGCTGAGTTGATGAAATATTTTCTGAGATGGGTTTGTTTACAATACTACAACAACATTACTCAAAGTGCCCAAAGTTAAATAGATCGTCGATCTTCAGTTCGAGATCGTAGTTCTAAGTTTGCCCAATATAGCGATCTGGGTTTGCAGTGTTTACTAAAATTAAGCATTTTAAACAATTAATTGAGTATATCTGTAGTAATATTGAAAACGGTTTTTCTAACGTGTGCCCAGTGGGTATTACAATTTCTCATGATATTATCCTACTTGAACTTGGTTTAATTAGGTTATTAACTTGTGCCCACTGGGCACACGTTAGAAAAACCGTATTGAAAATTGCAAGTTTGACTTTTTTTTCATACTGTCTATGTGAAGTGGTGTACTGTACCAGTATTCCAAAGATAGAGACGTCAAATAAAGTAACAAGGATAAGTCCACACTGCTATTCTACTTCACAAGAAAAAGCACAACCAGTTTGATGAATTATTTTGCTTTATTTCATCATGATTCAGAATCAATGAATAATGAGTATTTACTCACCTGAGATGCATATCATGCAAATAACAGCCAAACTGCTCATTAATTCCTTTCACAGAAATAGTGCTCTCACAGAACAGATAATTGACTTTATTGATTGTGTTAGGCAATGTGATCTTATGGTGGATTTCAATCTGCACATTCTGTTAGTAATTGTGGTCATTTTTGAAGCTATTCGGCTAAAATTGACTTGTGCTTTCTTAGAACTTTTATACCGTTCTCCACAATTTGTTGTAGGTCATAATGGATTTAATTTTTTTGAATATTCTCCTGAAAAGGAGGTGATTTGGGTTTGTGGATGAGAGTTTCCAACTTCATTATTTTTAGTCTTCTGCTGAACAAGTGTTTGCATTTTAATAGATGAAGAAGCAGTTGTGAGCACTAAGCCTGCTAAGAGGCAGCATCGCTGGAAAAAAGAAAGCAACATTGTCACAGAGCCTCAGATCTCACTTATTTCTCCCGTTTCTGCTCAAGATGTGCCACAATCTGTACCTTTTAAACGGAGCTTGTCTAGGTCTGATTCTATGGTCACTAACGATCCTCCCAAGGAGCGTGAAGGTTTGTTTAGAAAATTTTTACTTTGCATGTGTAAATAGTTTGGTCTTCTCACCTACTACTACAATTATCGTCTCCATTGGACTTTGATGGTCAAATGATTAACTGTCTCCCATTTGATCACCAGTTTGTAACTACAAAGTTTGGCATGCTTGATTTATCAATGTAACTACAAATTATTTTCACATTATCATTATTAAAAAGGTTACAGGTTACTGTGAATTATGAGAAACAGTTGATCATGGACATCATGGTCTAGATTGTTTGACCAATGAAGTCAAATGTGGACTTAAATGGGATACATGGAGTATCTCTTATCAGCCTATATACCTGTTTGGTCTGATCATGTTAGTGTTTCATACTTATAAAGCGAATTATTTTGCAGTTCCGCCGTCTACAAAACCTGCTACGAACTCCCTCAGGATTGATCACTTTCTCCGTCCTTTTACCCTGAAAGCTGCCCAGGAGCTTTTGGGCAAAACAGGAACTGTCACCAGTTTCTGGATGGACCACATCAAAACTCATTGCTATGTGACTGTGAGCCCCTATGTCCTTTGCTATATACCTGTCCCTAATTCGAGCATTTTAGGCCTGCGTGATTTTTGTTACTAATTGACTTGACTTGTTGCAGTACTCATCCATTGATGAAGCTGAGCAGACCAGAAATGCTGTTTACAACTTACAATGGCCTCCAAATGGCGGACGCCAACTTGTGGCTGAGTTTGTTGATCCTGAGGAAGTAAAATCACGTGTTGAGCCACCTCCTCCGGCTCCAGCACCACCACCTGTGAATTCTGCCCCAACTAAGGGTCCTGAAGTGGCTATGGCCCCACAGCCTTCGCCACGGCTGCAAAATCTCAGACAGCAACACACGCTCCCACCACCACCCCCTATATCACACCAAGCTCCAGTTAGGGAACGGGTCCCACCCCCTCCCCCACCGGTTGAGAAATTGGAGGCTCCAATTGTGACACTGGATGATCTATTCAGGAAAACCAAGGCAACACCCCGAATCTACTACTTACCTTTGTCTGACGAACAAGTGGCTGCACGCCGTAGAAACTCCAAACAGTAGGCAATTGGAATCTGCAGAGGGGTTAGAATGTAAATGTTGAGGATGTTAGGAAGAAATCCATCCGGCTTAAGGGCTGTTTACTGCTGGATGATGAAGTATGTGTCTATGTCCTTTCCCTAGTAGTGTGAGACCAAACCAACATCAATGGACCGTTGCTCTTTATTGCTTCTTTTCTTTGTCGGAACCGATTGCTCAGTCACCGTTAGAACTGTTTTATGACTTAAGTGGATCCTATGCTAGAATCTAGATGTATGCATTTGAAGTTTCTTTTTTCCATCATGCTTATAACTTAAGACTTGTGAGTTGTGGCTTAGTGATGTTGCAGAAAATGGATTTTGATTGACTAGTGTTTCGGCCTCTCATGTTTACATTATCATTTGTTTTATACCTTAACCCTTTTATCATATTCTCCAAGTGATTTATGTGGAAGAATCGGCTCAGTATGGAGATAATTAACCTATTAGCTTTTCTTATGTAACATCTCACCCAAACGTGTTATTGTTGAACTTTAGCAATGTGTTTTTTTGGTCTAGAAAAGAAGTGGGATACATCTCAAAAACACACATTACTAAGCTACATTAGAAAGCATAAAATGGTATATGAGGCTAACTTGTTCCTCATGTTTTGTTGGGCTAGCGCAAGCGGATCATTCAGGATTCTATCCCCTCATAGACATTTAGTTTGAGTAGCTTCTATTACTTCATGGTTTGCTAATCAATCAGCGCATCGGTTTGCTTCCCGATAAATGTGTTTGATCTCAACCCTCCAGTCCGGGCTATTTATCAGTCATTTGCATATCATTAGCATATGTGTATGCGCATTTGGGTACCGCGCATCTTTGTCAATCGGCTCTCGATCACTTGGGAGTCCATTTGAACAATTACATTGCTAAACCCTGATTCCTTGGCTATGAATAGTCCCCGACGGAGTGCCCCCAGATTTCCTTTCGAGGCTCCATCAATATTAAGTGTTACCTAATTATCCAATGGAGTGACCCAGCGAATAAGAATTTCGTTTGTTCTCCTTGCCGACCCAGTTGGGAGTGGGTCAGAGGAGTTCATGACAGCTTTTATCTCTTGTATTCGGAGCGCCAGAAATTGATGGCGGTTCTGTGGAATGTCCTCACCCCTACCAAATATATTCGAGTTTCTCTACTTCCGTAGCCACCATAAAGTGATAGCTCGTCAATACCATTTAATGTCTCCATTTTTAAATTATTGCAGATTCATTTCATTATGTTGCTTCCGTGGGATTGAAATTAAATGCAATCGTGGCGCCTGAAAACAGAGTCCAAACATCTCTCATGTGTGCTCAATCTCGAAGTATGTGAAGGGTTGTCTCCTCCTCTCCATTTTCAAATTTAGTAATTTTATAAGTACATTGATTTGCATGATATAAGTAGTCATCTCTTTACCATATTTTAAATGCTTGTTTGTCTAGAATCATTTGATCATATATAATTATGTACCTGGTATAAATAAGTTGTTTTTCATAAGAGTATGTCTCCCTTGTGACGGATCAAATAAATCATTTGGTTAGAAGAGAGAAGGCTAGTGGTAGCACATGTCTTTTGTCTCTATCTAACCAAATGAGTATTATTTGACCCGTCACACGATTATGACGGATAGTGTCGTCACCAACAAGAATTTGCCTTTTCATAATAATTGATACACACCAATTTCCAGTCCTTGTGGCTTAAGGTATTTCACAAGGTGGGTTGTTAAGATCTCCAAGACGCTTATATACGATTGGTCTTCCTTTATTTACATCTTCAAAGTATTGCCAAAAGATCAAAACTTTATGGGTAGGCTTTTATATTAAATCTAGTGGAACCACTGAGAGTAACAATAATTTAATTTGTTGTTGTTTATAACTTGAATAGCAACTACTCGTACAGTAAAATTATAATAATAATAATAATAATAATAATAATAATAATAATAATAATGTGAGGAAGGAACCTAAAGAAAAGTAAGTCCAAAAAGGTTAGAATGATGCATGGGATTTGGTAAAGGTAAAGAGGGGCAAATACAAAATGAATTAAAAATGGAAACAAACCTCCGAAAACCAAGAAGGCAGAAATGAAGATAGTTAATAATTGGAGTATTATGAGTTAATGACGCTTCTGTGCAATCAAAAGTCGTAGTAGTACACTTTACTACTGTGCATGCAATAATGGGATCCTAATCCTATATGCTATATCCCCTCCCAAATTCGGTTTGTGACGGTCTTTTCCGTCAATTTTTTATAATAGATCAAATAATATCTATCTATGGAGTATATGTATAGAAAAAAAAAAAATTTTTTACTTTTCTATACATATAAATCGACAATATTGTCCTCAAGGGTATTGCCCAGTGGTTAAATAAAACTTGTGGTCATCACAGGTTTAAACCCCTACAAGCGCGAACTTGGAGGTTGTATGCCTTGAGACTATGTCTTCTAGGTTTTGAGTCTGTCGTCCTCGAGCGGTTTACCAAGTGTACGTGGTTTGCAAGCTATGCATACATCCAATGGTTTACCCAGAATACACAAAAGATAACGGCTGCGATTCCCTCGTCATCAAAAAAATTGACAATATTTAATCAATTATAATAAAGTAACGGATAATTCCGTTATAAAGAAGAGTAACTGATATGGATATGGGTGAGTGTTGTGTTGCCCCTTTGATCTCACTAGAGTCTATACTTACCACATTCGCACCTCAATGCCTCAACTTAACACCACCAACAACGCACTACGTACCACACTTTCTTTTTCCTATTTACACTCTCATCTTTCCACATGCATGCTCCCTCCCTCCATCTACACCTTACTTTATACTTGTAGTAGTAAATTTCTTATTTCTTCATGGGCGGATCTGATCTTGCGATGAGGCTGTACGAACTTCCGTCCAACTAGATTTTAAGCAATAAAACTATATTATTACGACACAATTAACGTGTATATCTGATTTAACGTGGTAAATAGTGTTCTATATATTATTCTAGTGGTTGAGACTAGGTACCGTGGATTATAGATCTCAGGTTCGAATGAATCTCTCTGTCTCTATTGTAATGCGATTAAGTGTACACTTAGTTGATGATTCACTAACATAGGCGGAATGCATGTCCTGTCCATTAAGCAGGACAAGCAAGCAAGTGAGTTGGAGCGCATAAATTGGAAAAAGAAATTATTAAGTGGAAGAATGGCAAAACAATCACAACAACCTGAACTCGATCATGCTTAAAATAAATATGCTCCGTATTGTCAATTCTGGACTATCAATATCACATTAAGTTAGGTTTTGGTTACTTCTTTTGAAATGGGAGTCGGTCCAATCAAAGATCCCGAGTTTAGATTATTTTATTGAAATAAACATCAACATGCATGCATGTCAAAGGTCTCAAACTCTCAATGTCTCATGTCTTAGATGAGAATTAATGTCGATTTAATATGGTTGTACAATGCTCTTATACAACTCTGGTATAATAATACGTTTTCCCTAATCTTAGGGCACCAAAGTGAATGATCAGTACTAAAGTGAAATTAGGTCAAATCTCATAATATGAAAGTGGCATATTTCTTTTTTAGTACGAATATATTTTAGTGTTAAATCATTAAAAAAAGAAATAAGTGATGGATCATGGATAGTATGCATATATAGGATGGGAGAAGATAAAAGAGGAAGGAGAAGACGGTTCAGTACTTCAGTTGCCAGCTTACTTCATCTGTTAACTACTGTAGCAAACGATAACACACTTAACTACGCTTTGCACTACTAATCTCTTTAAAAGAAAAGGGTATAGAAAAAGCTAAGGTTGGACAAGGAAAGCTCACACGAATCACGACTACTCTATCTGATCTGTTCCATCCATTTATATATACATTTACTTTTTTAATATTATTCTTAAATGAAATTTTTTTCGATATATAACTTCTAATATATTTATAAGATAAATTATAGTCACATAAGATATTATTTAAATTGCTTAATCGAATCTATCATCAGTGACTTTTAATAATACGCGTAGGTAACTAAAGATATACAGGTAAGTAAAAGTAAACGAATTGAACATGGACGTACAGTAGTTTGATACCACAGTGTCCCGTTTTATGGGAAACCAAAGACTTAATGTCTAAACTCTAAAGTGATTGTGAAAAATGGGCAATGCTTTTTAGTCCGAATTGTTGTCTACAACTATGGAGCATATAGTAAGGTGTGCATATAAAACTATTTAAGGTCAAGCCATCTGAAGATTTGGGAAGCCACGCACAATATGAAAAGATAAGGCAAAAACGGGTCAACTTGTCTTAAGCCCTGCTTTGGTCTAAAAGTTTTAAGTACACTTTTTATTGAACAAAAAAAAAACTTTTAAAAAATAATTTATAATTTATTCAGGGTATAATTACACACAATCCCTTGACTACACTCTTCATTAGGGATGGCAACGGGTAGGGTATGGGTCGGGTCCGGCAAGACCCGGACCCGGACCCGTGTTTCATAAGTTGGACCCGGACCCGTAAGGGTCCAAAATTTTAAGACCCTTACCCGGACCCGATGGGTCCGGGTAGGGTCCGGGTCCGGACCCATTTGTACATTTTTTAAACTTATACTCTTCCATCTCCTTTATTTGTTCGTTTTTGATTAAAGTATTATTCACAATAAATATAAAGGCAAATAAATGAATAAAACGGAAGTCGTATGACTTTAAACCGAACGCTAAAAAGGTCTAATATACTAATAAAGGAGGTGAAATTTGGTATTTAATGAGTTTCGGTACCCGTATTAGAATAACTAGCGGTTAATTTCTAATTTTCTATTGTTAATGTAAAGTCTTACTATATTACACATTGAATTACCGCATCCACTAAGTTCTTTTTTTCTTTTAAAAAAATAATAATAATTTCAACGGGTCCAAGGGTCGGGTCCGGGTCCAACCTATAGGACCCGGACCCGGACCCGGAAAATTATTGAAGGACCCATACCCGACCCGTACCCGCAGGGTCTAAAAAAAAGAGGACCCGTACCCGACCCGTTAGGGTAAGACCCGGCGGGTCCGGGTAAGGTCCCGGACCCATTGCCATCCCTACTCTTCATCTTGTTCATCTGCTTCCCTATGATTAGAATACCCATAATATAAAAATAAATAAATAAATAAAACGGAGTGTTACATAAAAGAGACGGATAATCCGTGAGGTTGAATGTTTGTATATGGATGAGTTGGGTTAAGTGATGTACGTCAGCAATAAAACTTGAATGAATATTAAACATTATCACTACTCGTCCAATACCCAAACACTAACCCATTTGTTTTTTCTAATCTCACCACAAAAATATTATTAATACCTTGTTTAAGCTGCTTGATCACATCTTTTAAGCTACTAATTAACCTTTGCTTCATCCCTCACTCTCCCCTCTCCATCTCTCTATTATTCTCTACTCTCCCTGTCCTACAACAATCAACTGTTCTTCACTCCCCCTCCTCAACTCTCTGCCCTAATTCTTCTTCAACTCAACAATTTTGGTGAATGTCCCAGAAATTATAATCTCCCAGTTTTAAGGTACAATTAATCACACACTTTCCAAAAAAAAAAAAATTGATACTTGATTAAGTCGCCCCTGATATCCATCACAAATCGATGACGAATCAAATAATACTATTAACAAACCTAAAATTAGGCTGTAATACATGAGTTGTCTTTATTTACTTAAGTGGAGTATTGTTTGACCCGTCACAAACAAGAATCTGTGTTGTTGGTTATTTGGTTGTATACTTGTATGGCTTGACTCTGTTTTTATTCACAATTTGTTGCATTTGACTTGGAATAAAATCGAGATTTTCACATATTTTTGCAGCTTTCTTTATGCTCTACACTGCATGTGTTTTCACTATTTGAATTGCTTCACTAATCACTATGATGTTCTTATTCTGAAAAATATTCGTATATTTTAGTGGGGGCGTTGGTGATGGCTCTTTAGTCAGCTAATTTTAATGATTATGTAGATAACTATAGTGATTCATCACTTGGGATGGTTGGAATTTCATTAGTTTGTTTAACTTGTTGACTTAAATACCCAACATGTTATCAATAGGTCTGAGGTTTGAATCTCTCCCCTCTATTGTAATGCGACTTTTACCGCTTTTGCTGTTTGCACCACCCTAATGCTTTGATTAGTACTCAGGAATAGTTGTTTGGAAAGTTAGGAGATTGATTAATTGGTTTAGTTAGTTGTTTTCTATTGAAATTTTTAGGGCTTGATCACTATGGAAGATGGGATATTGGTTAATTGGTGTAATGCTTGACCACCTACTCAAATGCCTATTGAGCTTAAGAGTTGTCGCCTGTCGGTGCACAGACTCCCGGATATTTGAACTCGTGACCAAAGATCAGGCTGACTTTGATAACATGATAAACCATCTAAACGGAGGTCCAACTAATATATTTATATTCTATTAGGTTCGTGTATTCATGCAAGTATTCAGCTAATTTTAGGGTCGTTTTGATGCTTGCTGGCGCTCATACGGTTATCAGTTTATATGTTTGAGTATCTTCATCATCTTTAACTCTTATTTTTTTTTTCTTAAAACTACAGTTAATGGTTTAAGAACTATAGTCTTTAAAGTCTGACCAGATATAATGGAATCTGCATAAGAAGTGGTTAGGGCCGGGAGATGAATTATTTCTTATTTTGAGGTGGATCTGTAGGGTCCCGAAATGTAATGGCTTATTCGAAAAAGACCTTATTCTTTGAGATGGGAATCAATGATCACCAATTAAAGTGGATTATAGTGCTTAGTGGGTATTATAATGTTCCCAAATTGTGGATAGAACTATTGTCTGTTCAATTTCAATGCGACTTACTGTGCTTTAGCTCAGATGCCAACCCGCTTAAACTCCGCCTTTACTCTCAATCATGCATTTACACTATTCTCTGCTAAACTTTTCCCTTGGCTTCACACAACCTTGCAGCTTTGATGAATGTCATTTTAGTTTTAAAGGTGGATTTTTTGGTTTCCGGTGTTAAACAAACATGAATACCCCATCCACCCAGTTTGTCGTCTCAAGAAGGATGAATATATACGAGCCTCTACACCAGATGAGCTCGTGGGTTGACAGTTTTAGAGACGATGGATGTTTGAACGTGTCTCCTTCCACTCTTCTCGAAGTGGAAGATAAAATGGATAGCTTGGTACGTTTTTCTCTCAGAAATGATCCATGTGATTTGATACAGAATGATTTTTAAAGCTTTTTGTTTGATATTTCTGCTTTCTAAATTCAAAAACTGTAGTCGGAGGATACATCACATGGAGGTGCAGCACCATTTTCAAACCGATACGACCAAGATGCATCTAAGCCTTTTGATAAGGTACATATATGATTATTGTCTTCCTTGCTTGGGTGATTTATTTCTATTTATTTTAGTTTTTTTGGGTATCCTTACATTGAGGGTTGGGTTGGGTCATACGGCTTTCTAGTTCCTTCATTAAATCACCGTGTTTCCAATGTATCCCGCTCCTCTTCAGCGTACTTAACTATTTCACTATTGCTTTGCTGGTTTACCATTTTAAGGTACAAAGACGCCTTGCTCAAAACCGTGAAGCTGCTCGTAAAAGCCGCTTAAGGAAGAAGGTGAATAATAAATCTGTCACATTCATAGTTGCTATAGGTAGCTCTTGTGTTTGCTGATTAGAACATATTTTGTATGTTGTCAAAGGCCTATGTACAGCAGTTAGAATTGGGCCGTACAAAACTGATGCAGATGGAGCAAGAGCTTGGACGATTGAGGCAGCAGGTATGAGGAAACTTTCATTCAAAGTCGTCTCAGTAAGTGTGGTGGCACTGAGAAAAAGTTATATATATCGGGTCTCAATACAAGGTTTTAAGATGTAGGAGTATTTGACAGATCCTCAGACCATACAGGGTTTTATTCTTTTTTTTTTCCGGTGTAAAGGGTGTAAAGGGAGTCGGGGGAAATTTGATGCTAACGGAGATCAAACCCATATGATGACTTGATGAGTACCACGTCTCGTTACTTTTACCTACTAAGCTAGTTGACATTCACAGAGTTTTATTCATTGAAGTGTTTGAGAATTGAGAGCCTTCAACTTTAGGCTATAATGAAATACGGAGTACTTAATTCTTAGTTTCTTACACATGTAAATACTAAGCTATTCACCTTAAAACCATTTGCGGGAGTCCTTGAGGCATTGGAGTAATGTTATTGTTGTCGTTGTAGATGCCTGCTTCATTTATCTATATTCATAACCATCACATCGGCTAGAACTTAAGAAAATTACTTGAATTGTTTGCTCCAGGGTGTGCATACGAGCGGTGGGATAGATCATCTTCCATTCTCTGGGGCTGTAAATTCAGGTTTGTCGGCCAGTATATGCATTTACATTACACAACTGAACATAACATTTGCTAGAATGTAAGAATGTTCAATGTTCATTAGAAGTTTCGGGTTGCCTTCTGAATTTTGATGAGCTCCTATCCTTTTAACTTGAATGCTTAGATCATGGTTTCATCTCCTCTGCTGTAGTAGTCCTATTTTTGTTCTAAATCATTCTTTTTGTGTGTTTTTTCTTTCTGTAGGGATTGTTGCGTTTGAGATGGAGTATGGACACTGGGTTGAAGAGCAGAATAAACAAGTTTGTTTACTGAGGAATGCCTTGAATACCCATATAACAGACGTGGAGCTCAGGATTCTTGTTGACACTGGCATGAAGCACTATTTCGATCTTTTTCAGCTGAAAGCAAGCGCTGCAAAAGCTGATGTATTCTATCTCATGTCCGGCATGTGGAAAACCTCGTCTGAGCGCTTTTTCTTGTGGATTGGAGGGTTTCGTCCATCTGAATTACTAAAGGTGACACACGACATGCATACTCTGATCAAATGCCAACATTTCTTTACTTTTGTTCAGAGTCTCTTATATTATATTATGATGTCAATAGGTACTCGGGCCTCAGCTGGATCCGTTGACGGATCAACAAGTCATGGATGTGTATAACCTGAAGCAATCGTGCGAGCAGGCTGAAGAGGCGCTCTCACAGGGCATGGACAAACTTCAGCAGACTCTAGCCGAATCTGTAGCTGAAAGTCTGTTCAGAGAAGGAAGCTTCAGACCACAGATGACGAATGCAATCGAAAAGCTTGAAGCTCTTGTAAGCTTTGTAAACCAGGTAAATATTTCACTTCTTAATGAATATTCTAATCGTAGACAGGTGTTATTCCGAAAAGTCTATACATTCTTAGTCAACTGAATCCCATTGTTTTGATCGACAGGCAGACCATCTTCGACGAGAAACCCTGCAGCAAATGCATCGGATTCTAACCATACGTCAGGCAGCCCGAGGGTTGTTAGCCTTAGGAGAATATTTCCACCGTCTAAGAGCACTTAGTTCCCTATGGTCTAGCCGTCCTCGTGACCAGTGATCACCATTAAACCTTCTACACCCGTTTTCTGCCGGAGATGCACTGCAGTATTCTCCTGCTATTAACCACCCAAATGGGAAAACATTGTACATAATAATACTCGTAGTAGCAATACCATTATTGCTTCTTATTTTTCGGTTTCAATGCTTGGCAGTTTTTATGAAGTAAACATTTTTGTTTCTTTAATGTGGGTGTGTATTAGTTATGTATTGTGTTGTGTAAATGAGATAGGAATATATCTTTACAGCAATTTTGTAAAAAATAATTATTGTGTAATAGTCCGTATTACATGAGGAGTAAATATCATTTCCAGTTCTGTCTCAATTTCTTGTCCATATCCACTTGCACACTCATCTATCTCATCAATTACTAGTACCCTTAATTCGTTTTAAAACATAATTCGAACCATTGAGAGGAAATGGAAGGAAATGGATAGAAGAAAAAACGAAGATAATGATCCAAATGTAAGGTCTTTTATTTATAAACATTATTAGGAGATGATAACTTACATGAGTGTTTTGGTAAAAATTTATCGGGTTATGATTCAATTTGTGGGTTAAAGTGATCGGACTAACGTTTATGAAATAATGAACTGAACGGAATTTGCAAACGTAAGAACAGTGAAAGAAGACAAAAAGACACGAGAATTGGTGACGCGGAAACCCAATGTGGGAAAAACCGCGGGGGGAGTCGGAATCCCGCCAAGATTCTACTATGAACCAGGTGGAACGAACAATGGAATGCAAACACAAATGCTAAACTACAATTGACTGTTCTCTATTTTGCAAGTGCCTTTTCTCAGATTTTGTGTGTGTTGAAGACGGGTTGAATGATGCCTTTGTTGTGGTTGTTTGTGCTTATATTCCCTTCCTCTTCTGTTTCCTTGATTTCCTCCTGCTCTGGTGGAACCGTCCCTAGAGTTTGGGAGGTTGTTGGTTTGACCGGGTCTTTTGCTTTGGGGTAGAGTTTTCCTTGCTGTTGGGTTACTTTTGGCCCATCTCAGGAGTTAACTGCTGTTTGGCCCATATTTATTGTCTAGTCTTCGGGTTGACTTGTTGACTCCAATTTGTGTTAAACTTACGACTTTCGCGACCTTTGACATGCTTCGTAATTTTTCCGCTTTCGATCCCTTGACTTCTTGACTTTTGACTTTTGATTCGAGGAGTGCCACATCATCTTTAAAGACGTAAATTTTATCCCAAACAATTGCCCCCAAATTTCCGATTAAGTTCATCTTAGGCGGAAATTTCTGTTTACGTTGTTCACAGTTCTGGTGACGATTTTCCTCCATAGAGTTTGTCTTTCAGTCTACTTTTCTCGTTTTCCTAACTGACTCTTCTTCTCCCCTCATGATGATTTTATTCTTCCCTCTTCATAATTGCTCGCGCTTCCCTATACCATCTCCCCTTCTTTACTTTACTTACTCTTCCTCTCTCCTCACTTACTCCTGCTACCTCTACTTCTCTCCTAACCCGTATTCCTTTCAAAATTCAAACCGCTTTCCCTTCCCCGTCTTCCACCGTCCGTTGCCGCCGTTGTGCTGTGCCTTTTTTGTGCTCAGGTGACTTTCTTTCCTTCTTGTTTATTATTTTTTCCATCTATGGCTCCTAAATCGAATCGTAGCAAACCCTCTACTCTTTCGGCTCCTTCCTCGTCGTCATTGTCGATGACGTTTTCCCCCTCCAACATTCTGGGTAAGACGCACTCTTACAACTCTAGCTTCACCGTCGAGGACCTCTCCTTCATCAGAGAGATTTTCGGCTTTGGTGAAGGGGTCGAGATTCATATCCCCTCATCTGGGCAGAAGGCGGACTTCATCCGACCAGGGTGGGTCTGCATGTATGCCTATCCATTTCTCTTAGGTTTGCGCTTCCCCTTTCCCCCACTCGTTCAGGAGCTTCTGATCTATTACAAATTAGCCCCTTGTCAATTGGCCCCCCATACCTGGAGGGTACTGTTGTCCTTCTGTATCTTGAATCACCGCCACCAAAAAGACTTCTCCTTGCGCGGTGCGGCCCCTGGGACATGGCCAGGTGACAATGCGTGTAAAAGACAAGAATTTTCCTGGTATAATCTTCCCCTCCAACCCTCCTGACGCAGAATGGTTCAAAGATTTTATCTTTGTGAAGGCTGACTCCCTTTCCCCCCTTCCTCATGATTACCTCTATTCGGAGTGGGGATCTGTCACAGGTACTCATCGTGTCCTCAGTTCTTAAGTTTTCTTGCACACTTACGATGCTTACTGGTTTCATGCTATAGGTCTGCAGCAGCCTAAGAAGGTGACATCAATTCTCGATTTTGCTGCCAAGCTTTCCAGTCTGAGTTCTGAGCAACTCACCTTTAACAACCTCTTTATCCCCTCCAGTAACGGCGCTTGTCCTTTGGCTGACACTATGTCTCCTGGTGAGGGATATTCTGTTGAGTAGATTTGTACCTTTTTTTTGTGTGGGACTGATTTTGCACTTCTGCCTTTATTAGGCAATTCGAAAGCTCCGATGACCTTGGACCGGGTTAGGGCCAAGAGGAAGAGCATGGCTACTCGCTCGTCCTCCAAGGTGGGTTCTGGCTCATCTCCTGCCCCTTCAACCAGCTCCAAGAGGAAGCGTAGCCTTTCTCCCCCTGCACGGGTTGGTTCTGCAGATGAGGCTCCTGTGATCAATGTGCCTAATTCTCCCAAGCCCTCTACTCCACACTCTATTGAGTGTGGTCCGGACGACATTCTGCTGGCCTTTCCCAAAGACTTTGGGACCATCAGAGATCTGAAGGACTTATCCCCTCTAGATCAGCTTCTTTTCCCTGGTTCAGAGGTCGTGATGGCCAGGGAACCTCTCATCGAGGTGGCCGCTCACATCACCGCCCATGCTTTCGAGGTAACTTTGCTTACTTGACTCCTGAGTTTTTCCACCTTGATCACGTTATTGATTGTTGCGCCTTTGGTTAGACTCTTCAAATGGGCTTGTTCCTGAAAGGTGGTGTGTCCCACCTCAGGGACTTGGGGAGCCGGCTGCAGTCCGACAATGCTCGTCTGTCTGAGGAGGCTGGCCAGGCCAGGGAGGAGGCCATAAGGCTGGAGGAGGAGGCTGCCAAACTGAAGGAGGAAACTGCAGAGCTGAAGGAGGAACTGGACCAGGCCAATAGACAACTTGCTGAGGTGGGGAAACGGAAGGTGGCTGTGGAGAAAATGAGGGCTGAGCTTGCTCGGGTTCAGGATGTTAACTCCAGTCTTCAGAAGAAGGTGGTTGTGCTGCAGAAGAACATGGAAGGGGCTCTTAGCTGGTCTGCTCTGAGTACCGAAATCCAAATGGTCAGCGCCTACTCCAAGGGGAAGCATGTGAACTGAGACTTGGCTGCCTTAGAGAAGAGGATGGGGGAGGAATTCCCCAACGGCTTTGATCTGGAGATGCTTGCTGGGGGTGAGGAGGAGGTAGTGGAGGAGTCGGTTTCCTCTCCCCCAGCGGCTCAGGAGGCACCTGGACCAGTGGATGCTGTTGTTGATGCTATGATTGTGGAACCCATCGCTTCTCTCCCTCCTGAGGAGGAAAATATCTAGGCTGTTTAGCCTGTTACTTTCTGCTGTTCTTGCCCTGCGTGGCATAAAAGAAATACTTTGTTAAAAATTTGATCTGTTCCGAATTTTATTTCTGCTCAAGGGAACAGGATATCCGAATTTTACCTCTGCTCAAGGGAGCAAAGTGTTTGGACTTGTTTGGATGCAATGTTTTTTATTGCACTTGTTTGCTTACTTTGTGATGTTCCTGTGTTTAATTTGCTTGCTTTGTTCTGACTGCTGTTATCTGTTGTATGCATGCCTTTGTTTGTATGGTCGACCTTTAATAGGTGGTGTGATAAGTGTGGTTTGTAGTGCCTATTTTGTAGTGTTTTGGCCCCATTTTCCTTGTAGAATCGCTCCTTGGGAGCGGTTTAGGGGCTTCTTATGCTTCCTTTAGTTCGTTTCAGGTTCTCGAGACCGATTTGGAAGAGTTGGAGCGATTCCGACTCTATACATACACATTTTGGAGCCAACGGAGTAAAGGAACGACGACTCGATGCTTTGGAATCGACCCCGAGACCTCGAGACCCAATCCCGAGCCTCCGAGACCCGATCCCGAGTCCCGAGAATCAATGAGAAGCCCATGTGAAGCAAGGAGGGACCAAAATGATCATATTGGAGGCCTACGAGACTCATCCCCGACGGGTATGACCTCATCCCGTCCGGGATGAAGTGCAAACAAAGAAGCTTTTCTGCTGAGTCAACCGGGACGGGATGAGCCATCCCGGACGGGACCATGGAGCCATCCCGGACGAGATCACCATCCCGGACGGGACCATGAAGCCATCCCGGACGGGACCATCCATCCCGACCGGGATGACCCAGTTACAGCTCCGCCTTGTTTCTTTCAATTCCTTTCCACTTGTAACCCTATATATACCCCCCTTCTTGTATTAAGGCACCATCTTAGCTTATGTTCTTCACTTCCCACTAAACCCTAGACTATTTTTAGGTTAGATTAGTTTAGATTAGTGTAGATTAGTCGGTAATTAGTAGTTAATCTTAGTTTAGTACTTGTATTAAGGGAATTCTTCAAGATCCTTCCAAGATTGACAACCTTGGTGGTTTGTTTTGGGTTTTCTTCATTGATACAAGTTTGAATCTTTCCTCTTCACTAGTTTGGTACAATCTTCTTCTCCTTTTTACTCTTAATCCTTTATTGTTTATCAAGTTTGAATCTTTATTATTGTTTGTTCTTGTTCTTGTTAGTTTGGTTGAGTTTGTTTAGGGATGTTTTGTTTCTTGTTTTGATTCCTCTTATTCTTGTTAGAATTAGTTGGATAATGTTAGAGTAGTGTTCTTGCTAGGGTTAGTAAGGTGATTAGGGTGTTAATTGGGTGATTAAGGGTTTGTTGGAGATGTTGGTGGAAGATTTCGGTTTCCTCTTGAGTGATGCATATCACATGTTTGTTGGAATGCTTGAATGACTAAGTAGGTTGGAATGCTTGTTTTTCTTGCTTTCCTTTGTCATGTGTGTCGCCGGATGGGTTCCATGAGGAACCTCTAGGTGAGTCTAAGTTAGATTACCTAGATTACCCTACTACCTCCTTCACTCTAACTCCTCCTTGACCATTCTGTTACCCCTTTGACCCCGACCTAATCCTAGCTCGTTTCCTTGTTTGTTTTCTCCGTCTCCTTAGCGATAGTCTTAGCCTTCTCTCCTTCTAATCATTCTTGTTTAGTTTAGCTCGTTGACTTAGTCTCGTTTTTAGGTGACCTTGGTCTATACGCCTCTACCGTCCCCGTGGATTCGACCCGACTTACCCTAGCTACCCTAGTTAGGTTTTGCCGGTTTTATTTGACGGTTGGGATTCACGACAAATCCCTACCATCAATTTGGCGCCGTTGCCGGGGACGGTGCTAGTTTAGACTTTGTTTTCCTAGTTACTTGACTTTGTCTTTGTGTTTGTGTTTTCTTTTCTCTTTTTGTTACCTTGCTTCTTGTGTGTGTGTGGTTTATTTCTCTCTTGTCTAGTGCCCAAAAAGCACTAGACTTCTCACGTTTGTTCTTAGTCTACAGTTTGTGCTTAGAGGTGGTGACTATCTTCTTGAAACTTAGAGCCGCTTTAACGGACGGTTGCTAGAATGAGTGGTTTCCAACCGGGTATGAGCTACGATTTTCGAGCGAGCATGGGGTTTGATCTAAACTCCCCACACATGGAAGCCGATATGAGCTACTCCTCTTCTTCTTTGAACCAAAGCCATGACATGACGTCCCCCTACCATTATCAAGCTTCTTGGGGTAATCAAGATGGGTATGATCCTCAAGAGTATGGAAATGCCTACCAACAAGTGAATGACTATCAATCCTACGATCAAGGTGACTATTACTCAAGCTATGATTGTGAACCCACCATGTTCAATCAAGATTCACCTTATGGAAGCCAATACCACCAAAACCCACCATATTACCCTCCACCCCAACCACAATATGAACCCCATGACCCACAATACTACCAATCACCTCAACCTCACTACCAACAATATGATGCCCCACCCCTTGGGCATCATCAAGACACCATGTTTAATCAAGATTATCAAGATTATCATCAAGATTATCAAGATTATCATGGAGCTTTACAAGACCTCAATGACCACCAATCGTCAAACACGGAGTTGTATCAATCGATTCTTCAATTGCAAAAGAGCCAACAAGAAATGGCCATCCAAATGCAAAAGGATCAAGATGAATTCTTGGCCCATTATCAAAAGGAAAACGAGGCGTTTGATGCTCGATTAAATGCATTATCGGTTTAAACCGTAATGTATTTATCCCGAACATCGCAATTAGATGAAGGGTGCCCACTTGAGAGAGAGGAGCAACCTAACCATGAAGCCGCCGATGTAGTTCCCTTTGGAGGAGAGATTTGCTTTGAAGAACCTCAATCGTCTACCCAAAAAGAGACGAATGAGGAGATGACCCTCGGTGAAGACAACATTGGTGAGGAATTGGAGGAGGATGGTGAGATGGATGGTTTGGTAGAATTTGTGGAGTTGTTGGGTGAAATTGATAGCCTCGAGTTGCCCTTGTGCGATAATGTGGATAAGCATCAAGAGCCCCTAGCTAGTGAACCAAGCAATGACTTGGAGGAGATTGAAACCGCCGGTAGAAGTTTCGATCCTCTTCTCCAAGATGATGTGGGGCCGAGTGATGAAGATGGGGAACCACAACTTGAGGAAAGTGTGGGGGTGTGCATCGAGAAGATGAGGCCAAAACCGCTTTTTGTGCCTCGTTTCTTGGAGATGAAGCTTGCTTGTGATTGGAGGCGATGCCTAGGGAGGAAGAGGTCGGTGAAGCTCGTAGGATGGCTAGACCCCGGAGACAACATGAATGATGACGTTGGGTCTTGGGATTCCTACTTCTTGCCTCCAACTTGGAGGCCGTGGAGGTTAGCTAGGCTCGAGCGCTTCTTGGGCCTACATTATGATGTTGGTAGCGCGTTCGACATGCTCCTCCATGCCCTTGAGGGCTACGGTTGAAGAAGAGTCCACCATCCTAGGTTTGACGGAGTTCCTAAAGAACCGTCATGTTGTATATTTTCCCTTCCTCTTCTTTAGAGTACTTGTGTTTGTATTTGTGTGTTTTGTCTCTTGATTTTGTTAGCTTTGTGATATTCTTGTAATTGTTTTGGTATTTTGATGAGCGATGTGAGGAAGTGAATTTGATGTGTACTTTGAGTTTATTGTGATAGGTGAAGTGAAGGTGATTTCTAGAAAGGAGTGGTTATCGATAGAGCTTGGATCGTGAGTAAGGGAATCGGTTTTTGGGGTCATGGGAGTCATGAAGACCCTTCCCGACCGGGAAGGGTGCGTCGTCTCGACCGGGATGGGGCCGTCCCGATCGGGATGAAGGTGCCAAAAATCGAGTCCACTGGAGTGTCATCCCGATCGGGAAGGAGGCTTCCCGATCGGGACGGGTATGTCATCCCGACCGGGACCACCCATCCCGACCGGGATGGTCCCCTACTCCTTTTTGGTGCCTCTTCTTCGACATTCAAGCCCACCCAACCATTGTATACCCCCACCCAACCTCCCTACCTTCCTTTCTCATATCATACCACCCATGTACCTCATTTACATACCTTAACCTCATTTCCTCCTCACTTTAGACCGGTATACACATCAAATTCCACCCCCTCGCACCATTACTCCCTCTACCATGCGGTTTTCTCAAGCTTGAAGAAGGATGACAATAACGACAACAAGCAAGTGCCTATATTGATCATTGAGACGATGGAGCGAGTGAGTTGCTATCCGGGCGGTATAGCAACTATCCTTTCTTTTCCGTTTTTTTTATTGCTTGTTTTCCCCTTGTTTATCCCCTTCCAATTTGTCATGGTGGCCTTCGAGGCCTTGGTTGTGGTTGCTCCCGATTCTCGATGATGTGACTACATCGAGAGTCATTTTCAAAATCCAAATTTTACAAGTTTTTCACCCCTTTTGAGGATTTAGTCGGATTTAGGCGGAATCCGGGCTAGGTGACTTGATTACACCTAGTCCTCCCCTCCCATTTCCTTTCTTTTCCTTCTTTTTATTTTTCTTCCCCCTTCCATATCTTTTTCTTGTCTCGGCCCATGGTGACTTGACTACACCCCGGCCGGACACCTTCTACCCTTTTCTCCACTTTTCTTTTTGATTTCTAGCTTTATTTTTGTAGTTTCTTTTGTGCTCCCATGCACTACGGTCGAGCATGAGGACATGGCTCGACTTAAGTGTGGGGGAGTGGTATTCTATCGTAGTTAGTTTTATTTTCATAGTTTTTCCAAAAAAATCTTTAAAAATCCTAAAAAATTGAAAATTTTTCACAAAAATCAAAAAGATTTTCTCTTTGTGTGTTTTCCTTTTTTGTCGTTATGTCGTGTATTTGTTGTATTGTGTGTGTTTTGCCTCCTCTTTCCTTATAGGTTGCTTAAATCACCGCTAGCTTTGGAGAGCTTTCAAGACTACCGGTAACATCTTATCCCTTTTTCTTCTTTATCTCTCGCGGAGTTTGGAGGAGAATGTGATGTGGTGTGCTCGGGAGGAGCTTTGTAATGCTTGAGGTTGATTTGGTTGCTCATTTGGAAGATAGGGGTGGTGTTTGTGTTTTCTATGTGTTTGTTTTGTGTTGTTCTTGTTTTGTTACTTTTGTTTCTTTTTCTTCCGTTTTCGTCGAGTCTTTGTTTTGTGTTTTGTTGTGTGTCTTGTGTGTAAATGGTTTTTGAAAACCCGGTTTAGAGGCTAGTGTGTGAGTGTGTACTTTCCCTTCCTAGTAGTGTAAATCGAGTCTTGGACTTTAGTCTAGTAGAATGACCCTAAATCAATGAATTCGTTGGTCCTTTACCTTGAGTCCACCTAGCTTACTAGGGATTTACTACGGGATTTGCATTTTGACCATTATGACCACCCACGGTGTGAAAAGGCCTTGGTTACCGAGTCCCGTCCCCTAGGTGACCGTGCTTGGGATCGTTTGATTAGTCCAAGTTCTCCACCTTTTTGTGGGTTTGAAAGGGGATGCGCAACCCCGACATACCCATTACCCTACCTCCTACACATATCCACACAATAATTTGCAACTTGTTGATTCCTCTCTTTCTTGATGCAATAAGAAATGCCAAAAAGCCAAATCATGCCGAAAGGGCAAAGAAAAGAAAAAGAAAGAAAATGAAAGAAAGAAAAAATGAAGAAAAAGAAAAGGCACAAAAGCCAAAAAGAAAATAGAAAAGAAGAAAAAGAATGGCATGGCAAAACAAAGCAAAAATGCAAAAGAAGAAGAAAATGCCAAAAGAAAAAACATCACAAAAATAGAAACCTCACCCCACAAAAATAAGCCTTTTTCCGACTTTTTTCGTGAAGAGCCTACCAAAGGACCGAGTCCCGAGGAAGGATGATAGCGGCATTAGTCGATCTTCCCTCATTTTGCATGTTTTTCCACCTTTTTACTTGGACTAGTTAAGCGGTTTTGGACACGGGACGACCCTCTTGGCTCGCGCTAAAGGGGGCGGGGTCTCACTTACCTACAGTGTCGACTAACACCGTGGTTCATCCTTTTTCCATCCCGCCGATCGTCCCGTAGTACGTTCTTAGAAAGTTAGGAGGACCTAGGTAAGTTACCAACGTTTCTGTTGCTTTATCGTCATACTATTAGGGTTTAGTCCACCTCGGTTTGTATTGCTAGCTTGGGAACGTAGTCACTTGCCTTGAGTCCTAAACCGGTGCTTCTTTCACCGCTTGTTTGAGGGAAGCGGTATTTCTTTTCTTTTGGGTACAACCTTTTGTGTGTTTGTTTGTGTGCTTGTTTGTTTATGTGTTTTGTGCCCGGTTGCATCCACAGTTTTGTCGCAAGACCCGACTTGCCTTGCGGAGTGAACTTTTCCTCTAAGTGCACTCGCGTGAGTTGAAAGGGCGTAGGGTGCGCTAATACCCATTCGGCTAGTATAGTAGTTAGTATGTGCTTACTCGAGGGCGAGTAAGGGTTAAGTGTGGGGGAGTTGATAAGTGTGGTTTGTAGTGCCTATTTTGTAGTGTTTTGGCCCCATTTTCCTTGTAGAATCGCTCCTTGGGAGCGGTTTAGAGGCTTCTTATGCTTCCTTTAGTTCGTTTCAGGTTCTCGAGACCGATTTGGAAGAGTTGGAGCGATTCCGACTCTATACATACACATTTTGGAGCCAACGGAGTAAAGGAACGACGACTCGATGCTTTGGAATCGACCCCAAGACCTCGAGACCCAATCCCGAGCCTCCGAGACCCGATCCCGAGTCCCGAGAATCAATGAGAAGCCCATGTGAAGCAAGGAGGGACCAAAAGGATCATATTGGAGGCCTACAAGTCTCATCCCCGACGGGTATGACCTCATCCCGTCCGGGATGAAGTGCAAACAAAGAAGCTTTTCTGCTGAGTCAACCGGGACGGGATGAGCCATCCCTGACGGGACCATGGAGCCATCCCGGACGAGATCACCATCCCGGACGGGACCATGAAGCCATCCCGGACGGGACCATCCATCCCGACCGGGATGACCCAGTTACAGCTCCGCCTTGTTTCTTTCAATTCCTTTCCACTTGTAACCCTATATATACCCCCCTTCTTGTATTAAGGCACCATCTTAGCTTATGTTCTTCACTTCCCACTAAACCCTAGACTATTTTTAGGTTAGATTAGTTTAGATTAGTGTAGATTAGTCGGTAATTAGTAGTTAATCTTAGTTTAGTACTTGTATTAAGGGAATTCTTCAAGATCCTTCCAAGATTGACAACCTTGGTGGTTTGTTTTGGGTTTTCTTCATTAATGCAAGTTTGAATCTTTCCTCTTCACTAGTTTGGTACAATCTTCTTCTCCTTTTTACTCTTAATCCTTTATTGTTTATCAAGTTTGAATCTTTATTATTGTTTGTTCTTGTTCTTGTTAGTTTGGTTGAGTTTGTTTAGGGATGTTTTGTTTCTTGTTTTGATTCCTCTTATTCTTGTTAGAATTAGTTGGATAATGTTAGAGTAGTGTTCTTGCTAGGGTTAGTAAGGTGATTAGGGTGTTAATTGGGTGATTAAGGGTTTGTTGGAGATGTTGGTGGAAGATTTCGGTTTCCTCTTGAGTGATGCATATCACATGTTTGTTGGAATGCTTGAATGACTAAGTAGGTTGGAATGCTTGTTTTTCTTGCTTTCCTTTGTCATGTGTGTCGCCGGATGGGTTCCATGAGGAACCTCTAGGTGAGTCTAAGTTAGATTACCTAGATTACCCTACTACCTTCTTCACTCTAACTCCTCCTTGACCATTCTGTTATACCCCTTTGACCCCGACCTAATCCTAGCTCGTTTCCTTGTTTGTTTTCTCCGTCTCCTTAACCATAGTCTTAGCCTTCTCCCCTTCTAATCATTCTTGTTTAGTTTAGCTCGTTGACTTAGTCTCGTTTTTAGGTGACCTTGGTCTATACGCCTCTACCGTCCCCGTGGATTCGACCCGACTTACCCTAACTACCCTAGTTAGGTTTTGCCGGTTTTATTTGACGGTTGGGATTCACGACAAATCCCTACCATCATGGTGGCCTGGGATTTGGTTTACCCACTCAGTCAGAGGTGCCACGCTTTGCGTGGGTGCTAAGTGACGCAAGAGACTGTGATGTCCTGGTTGTAGGCACTTAGCACGAGACGCACGCCTTCTGTTGAAATGGTACACTCCACCAGATCAGTCGCCAATATTGGTTAAAAGGAGGTTGACCAGAGATGGCAAAAATGGCAGGTTTGAAAATGTTATGCTGGCAAGAATTATATTTTCAAAAATGAGTGAATGGAGAAATCCAATTTTGGAGGTGCATAAAAAGGAGGTTGAATTTTGCAAATATTGTGAAAAAGGACTTATGTCTGCAAAGTGTGCAAAAGATTCAAAATTTGAAAAACATGTGAGAGGAAATTCAGAATTTGAAGACACATGAAGAAGATTAAATCTTGAAAGAAAGTTTCATAATTTTAATATGTGTAAAAAGCACGTTAAGTTTTAGAGTCATGCGAAGACCAAGTTAAATTTTGAGGCACGTGAAAATTATATTTTATCTTTTGATGTTAAACAATTTTACAACCAGAAGAATATTTGAAAGATAAAATAGCGTTAAAAGGACAAAAGATGAGATTGAACCTGGGCTCTGGTGGAGGTGTATTCGGCAGATCGAATGTTTTATTTCTGGCGACAATGGCCTGTACTCCTGGTGACTTTTACTTAGAAGAAGTATTTTTTCAAATGTACTATGTTCCAGGGTTTCTGGATAATTTTTCCTTCCATGGTCATGAGCCGGTATGCTCCGTTTCCAACTACTTTCTCCACTTGGTAGGGTCCTTCCCAATTGCAGGCGAATTTCCCGGCCTGCTGGTTTCTGGTGTTCTGGAATACCTTCCTGAGGACCAGGTCCCCTTCCTGCAGGATTCTGACTCTGACGTTCTTGTTGTAGCTTCTGGCGACTGTCTGTCTGTAGGAGGCCATTCTGATCTGGGCGTCGGTTCTCAGTTCATCTACAGTGTCCAAGCTACTCGCCATTTCCGCCTAGTTTCTTTCCTCTGTTATGCAGCCATATCTGTGAGTCGGTACCCTCACCTCTGAAGGAATGACCGCCTCAGCACCGAAGACCAGGCTAAAAGGCGTCTGTCCTGTAGCCACCTTAGGTGTGGTTCTGTCTGACCACAGCACTAGGGGAAGCTCTTCTGCCCATCTGCCCCCTGCTTCCTCCAATCTTCTCTTCAGGTTGTCTATTACGATCTTGTTGCTGGACTCCGCTTGACCATTAGATTGAGGATTTCTGGGGGTAGACTTACTTAGAGTGATATTCCACTTGGCACAGTAGGCTTTCATCTTGTTGCCAATAAATTGGGATCCATTGTCGCAGATGATTTCTGAAGGAATGCCAAACCTGCAGATAATATTACGCTTAATAAAGGATATAACCTGCTTCTCAGTCACCTGAGGGAATGCTTCTGCCTCTATCCACTTGGAGAAGTAGTTGGTCATGGCAAGCATGAAGACTTTGTTTCCTGGTGCTCTTGGTAATTTACCGACAATATCCATTCCCCACTTCATGGAGGGCCAAGGGGAAATTACTGGATGCAGTGGTTCCGCTGGTTGGTGATTGACTGAAGCATGTCTTTGGCAGGCGTCACACTTCTTCACATATTCTTTGGCGTCTTTGCGCATTGTCGGCCAGTAGTATCCTTGGCGAAGCACTTTGTTGGATAGACTCTTGCCCCCTGCATGATTTCCACATTCACCACTGTGGAGATCATGCATGACAGTCTTTGCCTCCTCTTGACTTAGGCACCTCAGGTATGGCCCAGCGGTTGATCTCTTGAACATGACACCGTCGATTAGGGTGTACCTAGATGCTTTCATTCTGAAGCTTCTGGCTTCTCTCTTCTCTGCTGGCAGGATATCCTTCTCCAGCCACTCTTTGTAAGGTTTCCTCCAATCTGGGATTTCCGCTTGCTCTTCCGTACTGCTGAAGATTCTTGCTTCTGGCTGCCATTGTAACCCTTGCTCTGGTGAACTTTCTTCTTTCTCTGGTGTCTGTTTTCCCTGTGCACTCTTCTGAATTGCTGGCTCCAGTACGTGGACTATAGGTATGGTGGATACCACGCCTGGTTTGAAGGTTGCCCCCAGGGTTGCCAGGGCGTCTGCTTCTACATTCTGTTCTCTTGGGATCTGGTTGATGGAGAAGGCCACAAACTTGAGGGAGAGCTCCTTTGCCACCTCCAGGTAAGCCATCATCTTGGAGTCTTTTGCTGCATACGAGCCGTTCACGTGATTGACTATCAGCTGAGAATCGCCGTACACCTCCAGGTGCTTGATCTTAAGGTCCAGTGCCAGTTGGAGACCCAAGATTAAAGCTTCGTATTCTGCCTCGTTGTTTGTTGTTCGAAATTCGCACCGTACCGCCTGAACTATGAGATCCCCCCGAGGAGACTTGAGGACCAACCCTGCTCCAGACCCTCTCATGTTGGAGGCGCCATCTACATTCAGCTTCCATACCTGTTCGCCCTTATCCTCCTCCAGAAAGAGTATGTCTTTCTCTGCCTGGGTCTGCAGTGCTCGGCTGAAGTCGGAAACGAAATCTGCCAACGCCTAGGACTTTATTGCTGTTCTGGGGACAAATTTCAGGTCGAAGCCGCTCAAGTGTATGGACCACTTGGCCATTCTTCCTGACAACTCAGGTTTTCTCATAATAGTTTTCAGCGGATAATTTGTTATTACAGAAATGATATGTGACTCAAAATAAGGTCGCAATTTATATGATGCTATAACAAGCGCAAGTACGAGTTTTTCGAGAGATGTGTACCTGGTCTCTGCAGGAAGCAGAGACTTACTCACATAGTAGACTGGATGTTGTGCTCCTTCATGTTCCCTCACCAGAACTGCGCTAACTGCCACTTCGATTACCGACAAGTACAGGAAAAGGGGTTCTCCAGGTTCTGGCTTTGACAGGATTGGTGGGGTGCTTAGGTAGTGCTTTAACTCGTTGAATGCTTTCTCGTGCTCCTCCGTCCAATCAAACCTTTGAGCCCTCTTCAGGATGTCGTAGAACAACTGACATCTATCTGAGGATCTGGAGATAAATCTGTTCAGAGCCGCAATCCTTCCAGTCAACCGTTGTACGTCCTTTGGCCTCTGAGGAGACTCCAGTTGTAGGATGGCTTTGATCTGTTCTGTTCTGGCTTCAATCCCTCTCTAGGTGACCATGTATCCCAAGAACTTTCCACATGATACTCCAAATGTGCATTTGGATGGATTTAACTTCATTTTATACTCCCTCAGGGTGTTGAATGCGTCTTCTAAATGCGCTGTGTGTTGTGAAGCTTGTTTTGACTTGACGACCATGTCGTCAATATATACCTCCATTGTGTTGCCAATTTGCCTCTTGAACATCGTGTTCACCAGCCTTTGGTAGGTAGACCCTGCATTTTTCAGACCAAAAGGCATAACATTGTAACAATAGATACCTCTCTCAGACCTGAAGGCGGTTTTCTCCTGATCTGCTGGGTGCATCTTGATTTGGTTGTACCCGCTCCACGCATCGAGGAAAGTCAGCATTTCATGGCCTGCTGTGGCGTCCACCATGGCGTCTATGTGCGGCAGAGGAAAGGGGTCTTTTGGGCATGCCTTGTTTAAGTCGGTGAAGTCGACGCACACTCTCCATTTGCCATTCTTCTTTGGAACTACCACCACGTTGGACAACCACTCTGGGTACTTTACCTCTCTGATTTTACCAGCAGCCAGCAGGTTATCCACCTCCTGATTGATAACTTGATTCCTCTCTGGAGCAAACTTCCTTCTTTTCTGCTGGATTGGCTTATAGCTTGGGTCCACGCTCAACTTGTGGGTTATGATGCTCGGATCTATACCTACCATATCATCATGGGACCAAGCAAAACAATCCATGTTAGTTTTTAGTAATTCAATAAGATTTTGTCGGATGATACCTGTACACTCCGATCCGATTAACACTTTTCGCTCTGGGTGTTGTTGGTCTATGTTGACTTCATCTGTCTCCGCCAGAGGTGGTTCGACGTACTCCTGCAGAGGCAGACGAAGGCTTTGTAGTTGCTATGCTGGTGGACTTGTCGTCCTCTTCAACGCTATCTTGTAGCAATCCTTAGCCTCTCTCTGGTCTCCACTGATCTTCTGCACCCCCCAAGGTGTTGGAAATTTTAGGCACTGGTGATAGGTGGAGGTAATCGCCTTCATCTCGTGAATCCATGGTCTCCCCAAGATTACATTGTAAGTAGAAGGACCATCGATAACCAAATACCGCACTTGTTTGTTGACTCCTCCTGCGTAGGTTGGAATTGTGATCTCCCCTAGCGAATACTTGGTTTCTCCACTGAATCCTATTAGGGGAACCGCCTTTTTGCTCAAGTCTTTCTCGCTAAACCCCATATTCTGGAGGGTTTCCAGCATGATGAGGTTGACCGAACTCCCGGTGTCCCCCAGTATCTTCTTGACGGTGCAGTTTCCAATGGAGAGCGTGATGATGAGAGCATCATGGTGGGATTCTGGAGAAGATTCCACATCTGTTTCATCAAAGGTGACTGCTGGAAGGTCCGGGCAGCTGACTCTGCAGGAGTACTCTGGTTTATCCTCCCTGGACTGAGAGGAATGTCTTTTAGCTGCTGAATAAGTCAGTCCACACAGGTCTGACCCTCCTGTAATCACGTTGACTATTCTGGTGCAGATTGGTGGTGGGGAAGGTAACACCTGGTCTGCGACATTCACTCTGCTGGAGCTTCTGGGTGGGAGGTGATCCAAGTTCCCCTGATCATATTGGAATTTCACCTCCTTCTTGAGCAGGACACATTCATCAGTGTTATGCCCTATGTCATCATGAAATTCACACCTTTTGCTGCGTCCCTTCGGTCGTTGGCGTACTCTTGTCTTCTGGGCCACCTGACTCTGCGACCCAATTCCTTCAGGGCTTTGAGTACACCAGTAAGGTTGGTGGAGAACCCATATTCGCTTACTTTAGGGGGGGAGTCCTGGGCTCTCCTTCCAATCCCTTTCTTCAGAAACCTTGTTCACCACTACAAAAAACGAGCCCGAATTGCGTCGGAAAAATCCGACGCAAATGAACAAAATCCGACGCAAATCGAAGATTGCGTGGGATTAACCGACGCAATCGGCCGCCGTTATAATTTGACGCAAATTTTTTATTTTGCATCGGCTAATCCGACGCATGCATTTTGCGTCGGCTTTGCGTCGGCTATTACGACACGAAGAAATGGAGGTCAACACCCTGTCAATGGGCTTTGCGTGGGATTAGCCGACGCAAAGTCAAACAATCTGCTGACTTTGCGTCGGCTAATCCCACGCAAAGCCTCTCAGTCAGATCTCAATCAATGGGTTTGCGTGGGATTAGCCGACTCAAAGTCAGCAGATTGTTTGACTTTGCGTCGGCTAATCCCACGCAAACACATTGACTGAGATCTGACTGAGAGGCTTTGCGTGGGATTAGCCGACGCAAAGTCAGCAGATTGTTTGACTTTGCATCGGCTAATCCCACGCAAACCCATTGGCTGAGAGGCTTGCGTGGGATTAGCCGACGCAAAGTCAAACATTCTGTTGACTTTGCGTCGGCTAATCCCACGCAAAGCTTATTAACAAAAAAACCGTTCCTTTGTTTTCAGCTCCCCGTATGCGCGAAATATAACAAGCTGCAATTAACCAACCCACTCCTACAACATACAACAACAGCACCACATCCCAAACAAAAGTCCATCAATAACTCCAATCAAAGCTCTCGTACATGTCTTCTTCACAAAACTCCACAAAACGAAACAAACATAAACTAGTATACTGTTATAGAAAATGAAAATATTACAAAGACAACCAGCGCTAGGTTCAGAATTCTATCTAGGAGTTGGTAAAATATATACACACAATGCAACCAGAATCTAAACAAGTAACATAAGAGAGCGGAACTACCTACGAAAGGGACTCAATCTGCTCTGACCCAAAGGGATGACCATGGTTGTTGTCGTCATCGTCGCGCCTGGTCATGCGTGGTCCTCCACTGCATCCGTCGTTCCCCATGGCGAACCGTTCCCTCATGAACTGAATAAACTGGTCCTGCTCTTCGCACCTCTTCTCCAATGTCTTCAGGCGCTCTTCTTGCCTTTCGAATTTATCTTCCATACGGTCGTTGAGTGTGCGTTCCTGCGAGGTGGCGCTGGGGAGGTATGTGTCCGCAGATACCTCCTTACCACGGTTCAAGCATGGGCGAAAGAGCTCTTTCGCCACGTTACCTATCCCCCAAAACCTTTTCTTCGAGTTGTAGCCACCTGACACATCGTGGAAGATCTTGAGGATGTTGGGTGCTTGATCACTGGCGCGTGCCTCCTCCGCCGCTTTCTCGTAACTCTCCTGAAACAGCAACATGAAACAGTGTTATAACTTTAGGAACACATACTATCACATCGTAATTTTCATGACTAGTATATTTTTTAAAAACATTACTACTACTCACCACGATCTCCGGTCCTCTAGGGTCAATCCACTTGCCGTCTTTCCTCTTCTTCGTCTTCTCCAAGAGCTGGACCGGGGTTGCAGATGGGCCCTTCAAATAACAGTGTTAAAATTTTCAGCATTTATTTACCAATAGTATATATTGAATTATACTCAAATTTTTTACTTGTGTTGTAAGCACTTACCAACTGCGCGAAGGCTGTTGCTGCACTCCTACTTCCAAGGCAGCTCGTGGGTTTGGCCACCCCGTCCACCTGCCCACCTCTCCTGTTCGACGACTTAATCGCCGATTTCTTCTTGAAGCTTGGGTCGGCAACGTTCTTCTTCAATATCTCCCACTTCTCTTGCGGAATCCATTCCGCCTTCTCGACCCTCGGGACAGCTCGCTGGAATAAGTCGGTTATCCTCTTCTTAATCCGAATCTCATAATCCGACCTGAGGTCGTACCCCAGGTCTATACGCACTCTTTTCTGTTTGTCAAAAAAAGGATTCGTTAGTTACAATTGAATGTATAAATCGTGCAACGAAAACCTTAGAAACAAAGATGAGGTAATTACCGCGAAGTGCATATACATCGCTTCCCGAGCTTCCGGGGGCGCCTCCGTCCAGCTACGGTAGGCGCCAGGGGTGGACGCATACGTCATGACTACGGAATCCCGCATATACTCAGAGTACTTCTTGTCGTCCCACCTACACAAGTCAATTATGATAATGTGAAGCAAATAAATGAGTGAAAATTTAGAAAAGAACTGGTTACAACAACTAAAACTCACCAAGTAGCAGAAGGCACTTTCTGCCGTGATAGGTACGCTTTCCCAGGCGTGGCAACGTAGACCGTCGCCCCAACTTCCTGGACAGCGTCCACACCTAGGATGACAGGAGTCCTAGGTGTGTCCTCCTCCATATGGTCACCATGGCTGGTGGCCCCCGTCAGCATCTCACTGCTACCTGCCATAATCACGTCTACAAAATATGTTTGCGCAAAGTTAAACTGTAGAGTCAGTTCGTTTAGGGTAAAGCATGAATTTCATTAAGTACCAAAATAGTATTCAATTACAAATAAATAAATTACAACTTATGCGAATAAGATACAAACAACTATATAATTGCTAATTATCGTCACTGTCACCGTCACTGTCCGCGTCAGTGTGCGGTTCAATGAACCCCTCGTCCCCGTCTTCATCATCATCGTCCCAGTCAGTATTCACCTCATCACCGTCATCTTCATCGTCGATGACCAAGTCGTCATCCTCATCACCCTCTCCCTCAGAAACAATCCAGTCGGCAAACTCGTCGTCCTCCCCTACAGCACCAGCAACTTCAACTACATATTCTTCTTCATTGACGTCAGTGTCTTCGAGCAGAGTTGATGACATCGGCTGATTATTACCAACCACACTCTCTTGGTAGACATCATCGTCGATGATAGGATTATCAACTTGTGATCTTGCCTTGATTTTGAAAACCGCAGACGAATTCGTACTCTTTTTTCCCTTTGGGTAAGGTGCATAGCAGACTTGATCGACTTGATACGCCAACACAAAAGGGTTGTGCCCTCGCAGTTTTCTCGTCAGGTCGACATCCACAAGATTGTAGTTCTCATGAACAGTGACTCCGTGCGGGGAGTTGTCGATCCAATCAAGTAGTAAATTAGTAGTAGTAATAGATTAGTAGTAGTAAATTAGTAGTAGTAGTAGTAGTAGAAAATTAGTAGTAGTAATAGATTAGTAGTAGTAGTAAAAGTACAAGTAGTAAATTAGTAGTAGTAGTAGTAGTAGTAGAAAATTAGTAGTAGTAGTAGTAGTAGTAGTAGAAAATTAGTAGTAGTATAAAAATTGGTAGTAGTATTAGTGGAAAATTAGTAGTAGTAGTAGTAGAAAATTAGTAGTAGTAGTAGTAGAAAATTAGTAGTAGTGGTAGTAGTAGAAAATTAGTAGTAGTGGTAGTATTAAAAGTAGAAGTAGAAAATTAGTAGTAGTATTAGTAGAAAATTAGTAGTAGTAGTAGTAGAAAATTAGTAGTAGTGGTAGTAGTAGAAAATTAGTAGTAGTGGTAGTAGTAGAAAATTAGTAGTAGTGGAAAAATTGTAAAAGTAGAAGTAGGAAATTAGTAGTAGTAGTAGTAGTAGTAGAAAATTAGTATTAGTAATAGATTAGTAGTAGTAGTAAAAGTACAAGTAGTAAATTAGTAGTAGTAGTAGTAGTAGAAGAAAATTAGTAGTAGTAATAGATTAGTAGTAGTAGTAAAAGTACAAGTAGTAAATTAGTAGTAGTAGTAGTAGAAAATTAGTAGTAGTAGTAGAAAATTAGTAGTAGTATAAAAATTGGTAGTAGTATTAGTGGAAAATTAGTAGTAGTAGAAAATTAGTAGTAGTAGTAGTAGTACAAGTAGTAAATTAGTAGTAGTAGAAAAATTGGTAGTAGTATTAGTGGAAAATTAGTAGTATTAGTGGAAAATTAGTAGTAGTAGAAAATTAGTAGTAGTAGAAGAAAATTAGTAGTAGTGGTAGTAGTAGAAAATTAGTAGTAGTGGTAGTATTAAAAGTAGAAGTAGAAAATTAGTAGTAGTATTAGTAGAAAATTAGTAGTAGTAGTAGTAGTAGTAGTAGTAGAAAATTAGTAGTAGTAGTAGTAGTAGAAAATTAGTATTAGTAATAGATTAGTAGTAGTAGTAGTAAAAGTACAAGTAGTAAATTAGTAGTAGTAGTAGTAGTAGTAGTAGAAAATTAGTAGTAGTAGTATAGTAGTAGTGCAAAATTAGTAGTAGAAGTAAAAGTACAAGTAGTAAGTTAGTAGTAGTAGTAGAAAATTAGTAGTAGTAGTGGAAAATTAGTACTAGTAGTAGTAAAAGTAGAAGTAGGAAATTCGTAGTAGTGGTAGTAGAATATTAGTAGTAGTAGTAAAAGTACAAGTAGTAAATTAGTAAAGTATTAGCTAGATTAGTAGTAGTAGTGTTAGTAGATTTGTTTTACTAGATTAGTAGAAGTATTAGTAGTACATAGTATTAGTAGTAGGTTATTAGTATTAGTAATATTAGTAATAGCATTAGTAGTAGTAATGAAGTATTTTAATGTAATACTAGTAGTAGATTAGTAATACTACTACTAGCACTACTAATTAATCTACTACTAATACTACTACCCATCTACTAATCATTAATACCTAATTAACATACTAACTAACCTAATTCTAAAACGAAATCTAGCCTAATTCACATACTAATTAACCTTATTCACATACTAATTAACCTAATTAATATACTAATTAACCTAATTAACCTAATTAGTAAACTAACTAACCTAATTAACATAATCACCCTACAATCAAAATTAAACTAATTGAGTAAAAAATTAAACAGTAAACAGTAATAATCACCCTAACTAACCTAATTAACATAATCACCCTAAACTAATTGAGTAAAAATTAAACTAATTAAGTAAAAATTAACATAATCACCCTAAACTAATTGAGTAAAAATTAAAATTAAACAGTAAACTAACAATTAACAGTAAACTAATTGAACTAATTAAGTAAAAATTAAACTAATCAAAACACATAAACAGTAATCACCATACCTGAGATTTGGGGGTCGGGTTAGGGTTTTTCGGGGCTAGGTCGGGTTAGAGTACGCCGAGGGTTTCGGGTCGCCGGGTTTTTTCGGGGTCGGGTTCGGTTGGTTCGGGGACGGGTTTGGGTGTGCCGGAAAGGGTAGGGTTAGTGGGGTTTCTGGAGTTGCCGGAAGAGGAGGAGGTCGCCGGAAAAGGGTAGGGCGGAGGAGGTCGCCGGAAATGGGTAGGAGGGAGACCTAGGGTTTGGTTGTTGGGGTCGATTTAACCTTGGTGGTCGCCGGATCTTGGTGTTGTGTTGGTCGCTGGGGTAAGGTCGCCGGAGTAACGTCGCCGGAGTAAGGTCGCCGGAGGTGGGTAAAGGGTTGTACGGGTTCGGGGTTGGGGATTGGGTCGCTCGATTTTAGAGAGATAGGAGGGTTGGGTTATTGTGTCTGTTTGTCGCGTTTTTTATTTATTTTAACATACATTGCGTGGGATTAGCCGACGCAAGTAGACGCAATATTCCAATTTGCGTCGGCTAATCCGATGCAACGCACCTAATTCTGGGTTTTTTTTTAACACATACTGCATCGGATTAGCCGACGCAATTAGACGCAATTTCAACTTTGCGTCGGCTAATCCGATGCAACGCACCTAATTCTGGTTTTTTTTTATTTTAACACATACTGCATCGGATTAGCCGACGCAATCAGACGCAATTTTCAAGTCGGCGTCGGCTAATCCGATGCAAAACGTTTAATTCTGTTTTTTTTAATTTAAACACATGTTGCATCGGATTAGCCGACGCAAGTAGACGCAATATTAAACATTGCGTCGGCTAATCCGATGCAACGCAATTAATTCTGTTGACTAAAATTTTAAAATTTTGACACACTCTGCATCGGATTAGCCGACGCAATCAGACGCAATATTAAAAGTTGCGTCGGCTAATCCGATGCAACGCAATTAATTCTGTTGACTAAATTTTTAAAATTTTGACACACTCTGCATCGGATTAGCCGACGCAATCAGACGCAATATTAGAAGTTGCGTCGGCTAATCCGATGCAACGCTATTAATTCTGTTGACTAAATTTTTTACATTTTGACACACTCTGCATCGGATTAGCCGACGCAATCAGACGCAATATTAAAAGTTGCGTCGGCTAATCCGATGCAAAGCTATTAATTCTGTTGACTAAATTTTTTTATTTTGACGCAGGCTGCATCGGATTAGCCGACGCAAATTTTAATATTGCGTCGGCTAATCCCACGCAAAACCTTTGACATAGTGGCGCCAACCCAAAATCATTGGCGCCTGTATTATGGAGTCGGATAGCGTCGGCTAGTCCCACGCAATGTAATTGCATCGGATTAGCCGACGCAATACGACACAGTTGCGCCAGTTGCGTTGGATTGTAAATCCGACGCAACCTATCCGACGCTATTTCCGCTGTTTTTAGTAGTGCACGTGTTTGTCATAAGGCTTTGATCTTTCGCCCCTCCTCTCTGCTGGTGCCTTTCTGGAGACGTGCTCGGAGCCATATATGGCCCTTCTGGGACCTGAATCCTCCTCCAGTCTGATGGCTGCCATCGCCTTGGTTTGCACATCTTCAAATGTGGCACAAGGATACTTAGTGAAATCCTTGTAAAGATCGGAATCCTGGAGGAGCCCTTGACGGAAGGCCTCTATGGCAGTGGCTACGTCACACCTAGGAATAGTCACCTTCTCTCTGTTGAATCTATTGAGGAAGTCGCGCGTGGACTCCTCGAATTTTGCACCACCCGGTACAGGTCGCTAGTCTGCTTCTCTGGCTTTCTGCTGCTAGCAAATTGCTGGTTGAAGGCGTTGACCAGATCAGCGAAGAAGGTGATACTTCTGTTGGGCAGCCCGACGAACCAATGGAGGGTCGCCCCTGAGAGGGTGGAACCAAACCTCTTGCATATGCAAGCCTCCTTGAGTGGCCCAGTAGCGGTTACCACCATCATCTTCTGCTTGTACTGGTTGATGTGGTCTAAGGGATCTGCAGTGCCATCGTAGAGCGTCATGGCTGGTGGCACAAAGCCCTTGGGCACAGCAACGCAGGTTAGGTCGTCGGTGAAGGGTGAGTCAGTGTAGCTGTCCCGGGCTGGTCTTTCCATGGGGCGCGGCATCCCAGGAATTTTGTTGATCAACTCCCTCAGCTCTCTCAACTCCTGGTACTGCTGATCTGCTGTACTAACTGCTCCTGCAGGAGGATTGGATGCAGGTGGAGGAAAGGTGAAAGGTGCACTCCCTGTCTGAGGTCCACCGGGGTGTTGGCTGTTCAGAGGGGGAGGTGGAGGAAGAAAAGGCGTTGCTGCTGCGGATCTGGCTTGCCATTCTAGCGCCTGCTGGAGCGGGACCCTGGGTGGCCAAATTGCTCCAAGGTGTGGAATGCTACCACCGGTCGCCAAGTTAACAGGGACTGCTGGCTGCCACCCAGGTATTTGCTGGTTGGGAGTTGCCCATGCTTCTGCAGAGAGCTGATCGCTGGACATGGCATTCACCCCTGGTGAACTCGTTGGCTGCCACCCGGTTGCTTGAGGGACAAGGGTACCTGAAAAAGACAGCGAATTAGTTTCCCGGTTTTCAGTGATAAAGGGGGTATTACTTGGAACGTAAGATCCGCCGAATGTGGGGCCATGGGTTAGGTAACCGAACCCTCGAGGTTCAATGGCCTGGTCTGGGGGTGCCAATCCCAGATCTAGCCTGGTAACCAACTCCTGGGGGAGCGTCCTTGAGGTTTGCATGCTGGCGACTGGTCCTCTTCGCGTGCCAGACTCTTCTTCGGGTACCAGGGGCAGAACTTCTGGCGGCGGTTGGACTGGTTCAGTTGGAGATTTTGACGTTGCCAACATCTGGGCTCTTATGTCTCGATTATCTTTCTGCAGAGTTTTCACCGCCTGACGCAGAGCATTAATTCCCTGGAGCACCTCCTTCAGGGGGTCTGGTGAAGTGGGGGTTTCAGGGAAACCTTCCAGTGCCTTCTCATGGGTCGATGCCTGGATGTGGAGCTTCTTTTGCTGAACTTGAAGGGGTTGAGTGCCTTTGACACTACAGACGGATGAGGTGGCTTGGAAGCCGTTGGTACGGGTCCCGCCGTCAGGCTGGTAGGGATTGCCTGAGTGAGTGGCGTGAAGAGTGGATCCGCTGATCTCAGGGGCTGTGCTCCTTCAGCGGGCTGAGTTGAGGCCTCCAGACTGCGGGAAGGATTTGAATTGGATCCGGACATGATGATATGCGAGTCGTCTTGTTGTAGGATTTGGCTAGCAAACGATCACTTTGCCCCACGGTGGGCGCCAAATTGTTTTGGTAAAAATTTACCGGGTTATGATTCAATTTGTGGGTTAAAGTGATTGGACTAACGTTTATGAAATAACGAACTGAACGGAATTTGCAAACGTAAGAACAGTGAAAGAAGACAAAAAGACACGAGAATTGGTGACGCGGAAACCCAATGTGGGAAAAACCGTGGGGGGAGTCGGAATCACGCCAAGATTCTACTATGAACCAGGTGGAACGAACAATGGAATGCAAACACAAATGCTAAACTACAATTGACTGTTCTCTATTTTGCAAGTGCCTTTTCTCAGATTTTGTGTGTGTTGAAGACGGGTTGAATGATGCCTTTGTTGTGGTCGTTTGTGCTTATATTCCCATCCTCTTCTGTTTCCTTGATTTCCTCCTACTCTGGTGGAACCGTCCCTAGAGTTTGGGAGGTTGTTGGTTTGACCGGGTCTTTTGCTTTGGGGTAGGGTTTTCCTTGCTGTTGGGTTGCTCTTGTTGTTGGGTTACTTTTGGCCCATCTCAGAAGTTAACTGCTGTTTGGCCCATATTTATTGTCTAGTCTTCGGGTTGACTTGTTGACTCCAATTTGTGTTAAACTTACGACTTTCGCGACCTTTGACATGCTTCGTAATTTTTCCGCTTTCGATCCCTTGACTTCTTGACTTTTGATTCGAGGAGTGCCACATCATCTTTAAAGACGTAAATTTTATCCCAAACAATGAGTATTCTTTTTCGTCTCTAAAATACTTTATATTTCCGTACTTGGTAGTTCTAAATTACGGGGTACTATCCAACATCCGGCTTAGATCTAATCAATCTTAGTTACATATTTATCCTACCTTGCTACCTAATTCACTTTCATTGTCCTAAATACGGAGTATTTAAATCTATATATCTATATATATAATAAAAAGGCAAGCCTTTTTACATCCCTTTACAGTATTCATTCTTAAGTGAATATGAGAAAGTCACATCATCATCATTCAATATTCAATGAGAAAATGTGTATACCTTTTAAATTAAAAGCAAATAAGTGCATACTAAATAGCACGTTATTAATTGTTATCGTTAAAGTAAATTAAGACATGTTATAATTAAATTAATTTAAACAACAATAATTTACATTATAATTTATAAATTACATATTAACGTTGATTACTCTGCTATAAACTTTCATCGATCTTTATAAATTGGATATTTTTTGTATAAAATGTGAGAGACTTTATATATATGTTCTCCATACCCTAAAATCACAACCTCTATCGATCCTTTATTAGTTACAACAATCACCAACATTATTTTGTCATTTTATATTTTTCATTATTATTTATTATAATAATTGCGATGCGTTGACAATTTGTATGATTTTATACAAAAGTATACTACGTAATACATATGGACTACTGTGACTAACCAACCTAATATAACATAAAGAGTTAACGCCCTTCAACCCTTCTAACGACGCGCCCCTTCACACATAACAACCAAAAATCAACCCCAACTCATATTACCATTAATGAGGCAATAACATACCCTCCACCCAAACTCCAATATATAGAACTACCTCTCACAAAAGCAAAATCAAAATAAATTCGATAAAAAAAAACATAAAAAAATAAAAATAAAAAATTGTTCCTTCTAATAAACGAAACTAATAACTTTATATTCAAAATGTTGTATTAATTTAGATCTCCAAAATTTAAAGCAATATGATATTAAAATTGTGACATCATAATGGTTAACACAATGACAAAACTTTTCCACGTAAAACTTTTATTTACAAGAGTGTAACAATTTCTAACAATAGTGTTTAAGTAAAAAAATGTTCATAATGAAAATTTTTAATAGAAGTATTGAATGTACCGTTGACATATAGTTAATTTTGGATAAAAAAATACTCAATGTTCAATTAACTAATTCACGTTTTTATACTTTAATTATTAAACCAATATTACATGAATATCTTGATTTATGCAAAATTTGATACCAACATGCTGTCTGTTTATATACCGAAACTTATAAATAAGAATTCGCGTCATATGTTGTTGCATGTTGGTGCAAATGACATTCCTATAACAAAAAGTTCTTAAGAAAATTAGATCGTGTTTAAGTGTGAGCTTATACAACTTATTTACAATACACCCATGATTTTCACGGGTAACAGGCAAAAATGCAAACATACAATTGTTCCCAATAATAAATATTATAGAAATCTCGTGCATTGCACGGGTCACAAAACTAGTTACACTTATTAAATAAAAAGGAAAATTTGGTAACACTCTCGTTAATAAATGTTGTTTGACAAACTACTCTCTTTTAAATTTTATTTTGTCTAACACTCCTTGTGTATTTATTTTTTGTTTAATACTTTCAAATTACTCACTTTTAGTGACGGTTCTAGATATTGTGAAGAATCTTGAAATTCTTGTATTATACTCGGATCATAGGGTGGTTTATGTGTCAAATGTCGGGTTATATCGAAGATTGCATGAGAAAAAGAAAAGAATGAAGGGAAAGGTAAAGAAGAAAGAATTGAGAGTTTCCAAGCAAGTGGTGCTAGTAGCGACACTTTTATTCTTGATTATCCGCTATTAGTGACCGTTTCAGTAACAGTAAGGTTTTAGGGAATTTAGAGTGCCGCTAGTAATGAAAATTGTCGGTACTAGCGAACATCTGGACGCGGGAAGCCCTTGTTGTTTCCTTATTATATCTTACCGTATTTATTATTTCTCCTTGTTATTATTTTAGTTAATTCTTTTATTTCATAGACTATATAAATAAAAATATTGGAATTTTATTAGGTTATGCAATTTTTGTACTTGAAGGAGAGAATGATTCATTTTTCATTCATCAAAAGGGAGGCGGTGTTATCAACTTTTTTTTTGAAAAAAAAAAAATGAAAGTAGTTAGAAAAATAACATTTATTAAAGATAGTGTGTGACAATTTTTTTTTTTGAAATATTAATTTGCACAAATGTAAGCATTAAAGCAAAAAAATAAATATATAGTGGAGTGTTAAGACAATAAATTTTAAAAGAAGTGTTTTGCCATACAACATTTATTAAAGCAAGGGAGTGTTTAGCAACTTTTTCTAAAAATATTCGTCACAAATCGAAGATGAGTCAAATAATATCATTGGTTAGAAAAGACAAGGTTTGAATCACATAAATTTATCTTTATTTACCTAAGTGAGTATCATTTGATCCGTCACACATTTATCCGTCACAAACAAACAAGAATTTGGGTTAGTTTTATGACATAGAAGGTGGCGCGTTAATAGTAATGATTTACCTAATTAATTAAGTTGTGAATGAGAGAGAGAGAGAGAGAGAGAGAGAGAGAGAAGCAAAACGCACATGAATGCATGCCACTTTACATCATTTGATAAGCCTCATACAACGTAATCCCCACAAATACAATAATACAGCCTGCTCATCCTCGCATATGACTTGTCCTCCTCCTCCTCCTCCTCGTATTATTGTACTCGTACATTTCTACTCTACTCCTCTCTGTTTATTACTCCACGGCATACAGTAGTACATAGCACATCCACGACCACGACGCCACGACACTATCAATTCTCTCCATCTTCCTCACGTTTTAATACTATTAAAACAAAATTTTAAAATAATGATTGATACTCATTTATATTCTATTACATCCCTTTACTTGAATGTTCATCGAGCTTGAGGAGTGGTTAGTGTGCACATACCCCGTATCATGTGCTATGTTTCCAAGTTTGAGATATTATGGGTTGCCAGGATTCGAAATCATAACTTTTGGCCTTAAAGTGATGGTTGATATTTATTTATATTCTACTTGAATAAATCCCATTAGGTTTGAGCACGAATACCAAGGAAATAAAAAAGGTAGGGACATCAAGAAAAAAATGGGTAGATTAAGTGTAGTTAAATGAGTGGAGGTAAGAGAAATACTTGTATGATAAATCATGAGGTAAAATAGTCAAAAAAAAAATTAGAACTTTACCTTATTGAGAAAATGGGTTAAACTAGAAAAAGATCCAAAGAGAAATATGAGACTTATTCAAGAAGAAAAAAGGAGTATAACTTTTCATACTACTTTTTAGTAAATGACTAACGTAGAAATCGTTGGATCATTCCAAAATTACATCTACTTAATAAGCAATGAAAAATGAGGTTTTACCGTATTGAAGAGGAGGCTAACTCGTAAGAGTAAAAATCCTCTCCAATACTTGGATTGAATAAATAGCAGTAAAAACATGAATTCAAAAAAAAACAATTAGTCAAAGACACAACTCTACATAGAGCTACCAAATGTTGGAAACAATTTCATTCTCTTTCTACTCAGTTAGTCAGTGGCATTCATTACGGAATAGTGGAGTTGAATTCAGATGAGGGGGTCGATCGGCCAACCGCGATCAAATTAGTACACGACCAGTCAAACGAATGGGTCGGATTGTACGATTTGTATCACATGGATCGGTTCAATATTTTATTTGAAAACGTCTCAGTTATTTATTTGACTTTCTAAATGAAGAATGCTAAATTAAGTCAATTGGTTTGGGTATCGTTCAATTATTTTGAATTTGGATCAATTTTGATTCTATTTAGATTGAAACAGATTTTTTGGATGACATTTTTTTAACTCGTTGTAATCAGGGACGGGATTTGGGTGAGTGCCTGGGTGGGCAGTCGAACCCAAAACCTCTCTCGTACCAAGTCGACTACAACTACACAAGTGAACCAATGAGCTACGTAATTTTAATGTATATGTTGAAATATTATGTAATTAATAAGATTATACGTTTAAGTCTTCAACTACTTCCATTTCGTCATTTGTTTAGCTTTTACATAATTGTGGTGGGTATTTTTTAATCAAATAAAATGAGTTAGATGAAGAGGGTATATATTTCCTAAATCACTAAGCCTAATACATACGGAGTATTTTTTTTTGTAAGTTTTCTTAAACGAAACAAAAAAATTCAAAACCAACATCAATTTATAAAACAAAACTTGGTTTTCAACCAATTACTTTTACGGTATAAATTCACTTATAAAAAAAATTTCAAAATATAAACTGTAAAATTTTCTAAATGCCCCCCTATCGGGAAGTCATGAATTCACCCCTGGTTGTAATGATTAACCATCTTACATTCTTATCTCCGCATGAACAACGTTCATTATATTGAACGCTTGACTCTATCTACCTTCTTTGACGACCTTCAGCAAACACCACACGTCGATTCGACACCGGATGTGTCCGATGCTTCATTGAACAATTTAGGCCTTTAAATTTTATCGTATCAAAAATTTTACCATTTTATATCTTTTACGTGTAATTTTTTAGACTGAAATATCCAACGGTGTCTTCTTCAACCGCTTCACTCGATGGATATGGATGGATGAGCATGAGGGTGATTCATATCTCCATATATGGATGGATATGAATGATGAAAAATTAAATGGATACGGCTACAGCTATGGCTCATCCATATCTCACTCATTGACATCCCTAGCTGACACAAAATGAATCTCAAGTGAATGAACTCAACTAAAGTAAAGTAAATCGAAAAGAAGTACAGAAGAACCAAACCTCATTTTGGAAAGTTTGAATCAATTTTACGGTTTTACACTTTCATTTTATTTGGTCGGGTGTAGTAAAGAACTAGTTTAGAACCCGCACAAATGTGCGGCATATCGCTTATCAACATTTTATAAAAAGATTTTTTTATTTGATAATCGTATTAAATAATAAAGTTTTTTTATAATGTTTATAAAATATACCTACGTTTAATATTAATTTGTTAAAAAATGATATATTGTAATTACACATGAAAACTTAGGAGTATAAATGTTTTTCCTTGAAGAAAATATAAACACAAATGTATTTGCATGGCTTTAAATAATGGTATTATTCATAATAAAAAAAATTAAAATTAAAATTAAAATATTACTGTAATTATGTGTTAAACCTGAAATATATGTTATTAATATTATTATTAAAAAAGAGGTTAATAAAGGGAAACTTACTTCCGTATTTTAATTAAATTAAGTCAAATAATACCTAAATAAATATTTTCGTTTTTTTCTTCTATATTTTTCTATTTTTTGATTTGTCATAAAATTTAATTTGTATAAAAGAAATTTTGTAAATATGATTTAATTGTTGATTTGTGTCATTAATTATTTGTTTCCATAATTAAAAATTAAAATTTTTGGAGGGAAAATTTTTAATCTAAGTTCGCCACCTAAGCAACCTAAGCAACCTCTATTCTCTTAGTAGCAAAGATGAATGGTAGAAGTACACATGGAGAAATGAATGAAAATATGAAATGTGTGTTGTTTGAGAGTTGAGACTACTAATAATAATAATAATTGGGTCACCTTTTCCAGCAATGAGCATCAGCTTGCTTCATCATTATGCTCTTCATGTTCTTCCACATACTCACTGCATACACATTAAAAAAAGCAACCAGCAGCTTACTTCTTCCTTAAATCTCCCATTATTCTATTCTATTCTACTCTATTCATTATTCTCTTCTTCTTTTCCTATCATTATCATTATTATATCATCAACCTTCTCTAATTATTCTTTTTATTATTAATAATATTCTTATTATTACTACTTTTATCATCATACCCATCAAATCACCCCACCCTTTTCAATCTTCAATTCCTTAAGCCAACTCAACTCTACACGTTCTCTTCAATTTTTCAACTTTCTCTCTATTTCAATCTCAATCTCAATTTCAACTTCAATTCCAATTTCTGGTAATTGGGGTTTCCTTTAATTTTTGCATTGTTACCTTAGAATTCAAGTTACAATTTTGCTGCACTGATCAATTTATTTATGATTTTCAGCATGTTTTTTCTTGCTAAAGTTTGAGTCTTTGACATCTGCAATTGAAGTTTTGTGATGTTGTTATTATGGCAGTTTGTGATAATCTATGAATTATGATACTTTTGTTGTTACCATGAACCTGGATTTTAATGCAGCATCTTTTTTTTTTTTTGGAATATGTTTATTTGACTAATTAATGTTGTACATTGCTTGATTTCTCTTCTTTTAAACCATCCACCTAAGTGGGGTTGAGGTTTAATGGGGCTAAAATGTACTTAATGATCTAATGTTTTTTTTTGGGTCCAACGAAACTCGTGATTTGTGGCATTATGGAGAAGGAGAATGGGTATTCGAACATGAGAACTATTGTCCACGTTAACCGTTAACATCTGGAGTATGTATTAAGACATCTTTGGTAATAATCCAATTTTTAATAAATGATGTTGATCTTTGCAAACTGCAATTGTGAATTTTTCCATAAATGATGATCTTTAGTGAATAATTTGGATTGAGCTATGTAGGAAATAAGGAAAGTGGTGTAGATGTTGAATCTGTGATCTGCATTATGTGACTTTTTACATTTCCTTCACCAGATCACTAATACTCTGTATCTAAAACTTCTGACGTTTCACTTGCACATGGTGAATATATGCAGGTTGTAATAAGTTGACTCCATTGGTTAATTACTCATGGGTTGATGAACTGTCAAGATTCCGATTCCCATCATTTGATATTTTTTCCTAAAATGATCTGAAAGCTGCTGCATGGGTGGCTTACTTCATCTGTTTGATTTTCATTATGGACATCGGAAACATAAGAAACAAGAGGATGGTAAGCCCATTTTCACGAACTAGTCGTCACATTCCTTCGTTTTATGATTCTCACCGTGTTCATGATTTTGATTGCCACAACATCTGTAATTTCAACTGTTTGTAAATTATGTACAGTTGGTATGGATGCTCCTCGCAATAGCCTGGAATTGACAGCCGAGACATTGCAAGGCCAGTGCCCTGTTAAAGATGGTGGACAGGAACAGGTACTGTTCTTAGTTCCGTGTTTGTGATCCCCGTGCTTATATTAGTATAACAGTAACATGTTGGTGTCTATGTAAGACCATCTCATACAGGTTTGTGCAACTTTTTTTAGGGTAGTTAGTTGTATCAGTTTTCAATGGCGCAATGTGAACCAGTATGGCTGTATGCTGTTCAAATTCACTGCTCACAGGGATGACCTTTCGGCTACTAGCCTCCCAATCAATGTCCATTTTTTTGTATCTGAGGTGTTCATCTCTTAGGTTTTGCTTTGATCAAGTGATTTTCGTTTACCATCTTTCTTACTGTACAACTTATCGACCTGTCATTGATGGTATCAAATTGGGTTCATGTTAGCCGACCCTATATCAGTTTAGGCCTAAGATTCTCTTATTGTACCTGGTAGTAGTGTTGTATAACTTCCCCTTACCATTGTTGTTCAATGCCCATGTGATGTTGAGCAGGATTTGCCGAAGATTAGCCATATTCCTACTAAAGAGTCGATGAAGAAGTTGATCTGCAATGAAATATCCAAACCGTCCAACGACAAACAAAATGCACCTAGCATAGTTGCCAGACTAATGGGGATGGATGTGTTGCCAGAGCCTGAAGTTCGGCCACTCCAGGACAAAGATGTCAAGATCGAGATAATCACTGACAAAAAGATCCAACATATGGAAAAGGTTTCAGCAATTCCTTCCCCTCAAAAGTCAAAGTCAACAAGTAAAAAGGATTACCGTTCATATCGAGATGCATATGCCCGATACTGGAATTATGCCAAGAATACGGGAAAGCCACGGCCTCGAGTCCATCCTCAAGAGAAAGAGCTTCAGAAATTCAAGAAGGAATTTGAAGCATGGCAAGCTGCCAGGTTTCTTGAGTGTGCTAGGGTTGTTGAACTCGGAAATATCCCCGAACAATGGCTTGCTCAATTGGACCTTACTAAGGAAAAGATGGCCCTCTATGAAACGTCTAGAAAAACGGTTGTTGAAAAAACTGCTAAACCTAAAAGGAGTAGGTTGCGCTCCAGATCTCTACGCAGTGTTGATTCCGAGGATCTTGGATTCAGAAAAGATTCACTCCTTTCTGAGAACAAAGAATCATATTCTTTTAGTAGAATAAGCTCAGGTAGAGATTCTGAGCCGATGTGTTTTGAAGATGCTGATATGAACTTAGAAAAATATTCAGCTCCGTCCAAGATAGTGATATTGAAGCCAGGTCCCGATAGCTTTAGCACGGCTAATGATGACTCCTGGGTGACTTCTACTTCTTCTGTGGGCGATAGAGACTGTATAGAAGACCTTCTGGAGGAAGTTAAGGAGAGGCTGAGATATGAAATGCAAGGCAAAACATCTAGAAACGGGTCAATGGTTAGAGGAGGGGGGATCGAGACACCCTTTAAAGAAAAACCCGCATTTACAAAACCCAACTACCAACTTATTAGAGAAACTGCCAGTAGGGACTTTGGAAGAAAGTTGTGTCGATCAGAATCAGCGAGGGCATTTAGAGGTGAATTTCTGGCTAATGATGAGCTGGCGGCACCATCATCTCCCGAGTTTATGATAAAAGATGCGAGAAACTTCTTGACAGATAAGCTGAGGATGAGGAGCGCATTGGATAGAGAAAGCCATGAGATGTTTTCAAACGGGTTTTCCAAGGAGCCTTATTTTGACGATGCAAGGGCCCGCTTAGAACAAGCTAGGGATATTTTGAATGCTGAAAGTGGTAGGCATTATTGGCAGGATTTGAACTACGAAGATACAAAGCCTACGTCCTTCACACGCGAGCCAAGAGATTATGGGATATTGCAAGAACAACCATCTCCAAGGAGTCTGGTTAGATCTTTGTCGGCTCCTGTATCGGGAATGTCATTTGGGAAGCTTCTTCTAGAGGATCGACACATTTCCTCCGGGGCCCACATAAAGAGAAAGCATGAGGCCCTATCAAATTTTGCTATTGAAGGGCAAAGGAAAGAAAGATTTAATTTCCGAGAAAAGATCAAATCACGCCTATCTCTGAGGAAGAAGTTGTTCAGTAGAAAGTTTCAATCAATCGATTCTGAAAGCAATGAATATGATTCAGAAAAAGATACAAGTGTGGCAGGCTTTAGTGACAGGAATGTAAGTCCAACAGTTTACCTTGTTGTCGAAGTCGTCACATACTGTTTATTTCATTTTAGGTTTCCTTCTTAAGATTAATTGATAGATACAAGAAAAGGCTATTACTTTGGCATCTAAGATGGCTGAAAATTGATCTCCCTCATTGCAGGAGAACTTAACCGAAGTGCCACCCAGTCCCGCCTCTGTATGTAGCAGTGTTCATGAAGACTTCTGGAAGCCAATCGACATTCCGAGTCCAATATCTATGTCCGATGTGACATCTGTTGGAGATCACAGTGTCGGTAATGTTTTTAGAGAGATCAGCTCCAATCTTACAGGTAAAGGAAACTAGTGAAGCTGTCCTCAGTATCATATTGATTGATTCACTACTATTTCATTTACGTGTAACTGAGATGGATCGAATTCATAGGACGTTCGTCAGTCTATTCTAAATTTCTTCATGATGATTACTCTGCAGAGTTAAGAAAACAATTGAATCAACTTGATTACGAAGGATCCGAGATCACGACTGTTACCGAGGAACCTTCAGAACTGGAGGCAGAGGTAGACATTGAAGATGAAGCCGAAGCGTATGTCAAGAACTTGCTAGTTACTTCGGGTTTATATGATGGATCATGGGTCAAATCATTTTCGAGATGGGACCCCTTTGTGAAGCCCATGGGCAACTGGGTATTTGAAAAAGTGGAAGAATCTTACAGAAAACCGACTGACAGCAACGAACCATTAGACTACGATGAAACAAGCTTGGAACATAAACTGTTGTTTGATTTGCTGAACGAGGCACTGACGGTTCTACTCGGACCTCCAAGGATCTTGCCTAAATTCAGGAGAAAAATCACTGAAATCACGCTGCTAGCTCCGCCACAGGGCAGAAAGCTGTTAAACCAGGTGTGGGAGATGATCTGCGAGTGCCTAAACCCGTGCATGGACCCGGCCTGCTACTCACTTGATGATTTGGTGGTTGACGATCTGAATAGTATGCCATGGTCGAATCTAGTAGACGAAGAGATGAGCGGGCTTGGAAAAGAGGTGGAGTATCTTATCATAGAAGAATTAGTGGATGAAATTGTTATAGATATGGAGTTTTGAATTTCGATAAGAATGTATAGGGTACAGGATTTGTGTATATCAGTAAGTATATGGGGGATGAACTCCTCCTGGTCTTCTTCATAAGTGTGTGATTTGTGTATTTTATGGTAAATTCATTCATATATACAGATTGGAGTATATATGTTTGTTTGATACCGGTGGTTGTGAATAGGATAGTCGGTTTAACCTGATGTTTTGTAAACTTTGATTAATGACTCTGATGTTGTTTCGAATAACTCGATTATGGAAATAGAAACAGGAAATGGTGAATGTTGTGTGTGATTCTGAAAAGAAGTTAGACAGTCACTTGTGCAGTTGTATTAAGCTAATTGCATTTTGGTAGCTTGCCAAATTTTCGTTGAGATCCATTTGAAATACTTATTTGGTTTATGTTCGGGTTTGGATCACCTACAATTCGGGTTAGGCGGATCAATCTGTAACTCGGATTTGGGTTGGATTGGGTCTACTTTGAAGAGAGGGGAACTCGAAAATCAGGGGATGTAAAAACAGTTTATTTTTGCCTAGAGAAGTGCATACTATAACTCTGTAAGTTAAGAGTGTCATCCACCTCAGAGAGCCTGAATACCTGAAACCACGTAGAAATATCCTGAACCACGCACTAGTATTTCCAAATTTCCATGGATAATTTTCATAAAAAGCCAATGAAACCTCCCTCTTCTGTAAGTTAACTCCTTCACTCCGAATACCTACTAATGCCAGCCTTTGTTTTTCAGCAACTACTGGGCAAATGATGCTGCAATAGCCAACTGGGCATCGTCAATCTCGTCAGAAAAAATGATGTCCTGTGAGTTTCTAAACATTTTGTGCGTAAAGAAAAAAACTTCGTTGAAAACCGTACATACGCACAGGATTTGCAATAGTATATTATCAAATGCCAAAATTGAACTGAACATTACATTTGAATTTTGTATTACATGTTGTAGGGGTCATGACATGACTAATACAGTACATTACTACTCTTATAATACTAAAAGTCTTTTGAATAGCCAATCTGACCTCAGGGACGATATTATATGTTGTTCTTTTTGTCTTTATAGCAATGAAAGAGTTAAAGTCAGAGGGAGAGTTCCTGCTGCAACAGCAAGCAGGCAACAACATGGAAGAAAACGAAAACAGCAGCTTTAGTAGAGCAGAGATGTCCGAGGAAGCAAAGAAACAGTTTAGGTTGGCAGGTCCGTTGATAGCAGTTAGCATTCTGCAGTTCTGTGTACAACTAATATCCATCATGTTTGTCGGTCACCTTGGACAGCTGCCTCTCTCGAGTGCTTCCCTCGCCACTTCCTTCGCTTCTGTCACTGGATTTTATGTCCTCGTTCGTTCATTATTCCGTCTACTCGATCTCAACACTTCTGCTTAACTACCTACCTTAATTAATTGGCTTGTTTGCATTTACAAAACTCTTGTCCTACTTGTGATTTTGTAGCTGGGCATGAGTAGTGCATTGGAGACGCTATGTGGGCAAGCCTACGGAGCCAAACAGCATAGCATGCTTGGAATTTATACACAAAGAGCGATGGTAGTCCTCATGTTGTTCGGCATTCCATTAGCAGTGGTCTGGTACTATACCAGCGATATTCTTATTTTTTGTCACCAAGACCGTGATATAGCAAAAGGTGCCGGAACTTTCAACAGATGGATGATCCCTAGTCTCTTTGCGTACGGCTTGCTTCAGTGTCTCAACCGATTTCTACAGACTCAGAACATCGTCATCCCCATGATGGTGACTTCTTGTATAACAGCTCTTTTGCATATCCCAATGTGTTGGCTTCTTATCTTCAAACTTGGACTTGGGATCAAAGGAGCTGCTTTAGCAAATGATGTATCGTATTGGGTTAGCTTCTTTATGTTGGCTATTTACGTGAGGTTTTCTTCTGCTTGGTTGAACACTTGGACTGGGTTTTCCAAGGAAGCACTCTATGATATATGGAGTTTTCTAAAGCTTGCAATTCCCTCAGCTATTATGATCTGGTATGCCGTGTCTATAATGGGGTGTCTCACGAGAATGAGTAGAGTTCATCTCGAATGTGAGGAATTTGAACATTGAATCGGTTATCTGTGTTGCAGCCTCGAGTATTGGTCATTTGAAATGGTTGTACTGCTGTCAGGTCTTCTGCCAAATCCGAAACTGGAGGCATCTGTCCTATCAGTAAGGTTTGTAGGCTCGTTTTATAAAATCAACTCAATTTCTCACGAGATATATACCACTATTTTTATCAATTAAAACGACATATCTTTTCGTTTTCAGCCTGAATACTTGCTGGATGGTTTATATGATATCTGTTGGCCTTGGTGGTGCTATCAGGTACGAGTAATAGTGCAGGTTGACATTCCATACAACAACATTACAATACTGCCTCAAGGACTTGCATTGTGTTTCTTATGTGTTATGAATGTAATTGCAGCACAAGAGTATCAAATGAACTCGGGGCTGGGCGTCCCAGAGCAGCGCGCTTAGCTATCTTTGTCATGATCATGATTTCAATTTCAGAGGGCTTAGTGGTGGGTATAATCACGATTGTAGTTCGCAATGTTTGGGGTAAACTGTACAGCAATGACAGTGAAGTAATCAAATATGTGGCTAAGATGATGCTTTTGCTCGCACTGTCCGACTTCTTAGATGGGTTTCAGTGTGCACTTTCAGGTTCCAATTCTGTAATATCTCCCTCCTTTTTGTATACTATGATCATGAGTCATGACCGATGCAATGACTAAATACGATGTAAATATGTACAGGAGCGGCAAGAGGATGTGGGTGGCAAAACATGTGCTCCTTCATAAACCTTGGAGCCTATTATTTTGTGGCACTTCCGTGTGCTGTGCTCTTTGCTTTTGTTTTGCATATTGGTGGAATGGTAATCTCCTATTCTGACTGAGTTTCTTCATCTTCGACGAGGAAGAGGCTTGTCCCTGAAAATCACAGTTTGCAGGGACTTTGGATTGGAATAATATGTGGGCTAGTGGTTCAAGTTGTAGCACTCATCACTGTAAATCTGTGTACAGATTGGAGAAAAGAGGTTAGCAGATCAGAGCCCAACATTAGCATTTTGCTGTGTTTTCCGTTTGTCTTTTTATATAATCTTTGGACTTCTTGGGATGTGCTATATATGCATTTAAGCTGAGAATATGTTCAATATTTCCAGGGAAAGAGAGCTTTAGCCAGAGTTCGTAACCATGGCAGTGATATGAACACGACTCTGTAACATTACTAACATGCAAAATCAGGAAACTGGATCCATTGCAGCGCCTGCACGTTTTATGTTAATTGTAGGGAAGGGAAGCATTCCACATTCGAATGGGTTAATCAGCGTGTTGACGCATGAATATGGGTTAACAGGGGTTAAGATCTCAGAGAATTGCCTTTTAATACGGAGTAATTCTCAAATGATGCAGAAAACAGCAGCAAACTGCTGATTTTATGAGACCAGAAAAATACTACTCTATCATCGTCATCTGATTTTTGAGCTTTATCATATAATTATCCAGCTTTGTCATAAAGTTTACTAGCTACTCCTATATTATATAGTTTTCGAATCATTCACATAAAAGAAGTGTCTTTACTATGAACAATATAATCCAATGAATATAAATCATTATTCATATTTAATTATCTTCACGTTTATTTGGCAGTGAAAGTGATACACAATTTTAAATTCAAATAATTCCAAAGAAAGATGGTAAGCTAGGAAAACGAAATGCATTACGAAACAAAAGACGCAAGCTGGAATTTTGGTGCCATTCATTCAATCATTCATAGAAATAATAAAGTAAAGAAAGCAAAAGATACGAAGCATAAAAGGGACGATCCCTACATCTTACCTAACCCAAAAATATCTCCCACAAAAAACAATACAACTTCGCTCAACACAAACTACAGTAGTGTATGACGGTCTTCACCTGATAAAACGAGTGAACTTTTTATACAAACGAACTATTGTAAGTATCGACTCCTCTTTGTCCTTTTATATTACTCCGATTGGATCCAACTTACATGGATCTTACCCGAAAGGCTAAAAGATCATACAAAGTGCACTAAGTACATGATTACAAAATTGTTTAAACAACAAGTAATGATCTGATCATCAATCTTTGGGAGTAAAGATCTCCCTAAGAGAGGTGTAGGTGCCAGTAACACCCAGGACAATTCCGATGACCACGACTGCGCATTCGGCCACCATCCTCCCCCAACTCATCTCATCCCTAAACACAATCAAATGGAACAAACATGGGAATACAAACCCTAATGCAATACACACACTGCTTCCTACCAGCGACAGGAAATCCGCAAAATTTGGTACTGAGAACGCGACCAAACACACCACCAACACCATCACCCATCTTCCCAATAAGTTGTAGGTGCCTTGAGCCCACCGTCTCTCTATAACCTCGTAGACCGGGTTCATCATCAACGGGAATGTGAAGAACAGGTTCACACAAAGTCCTAGTTGTACCAATGTGCTTACAATTCCGGTACCAATGTTTGTGGTGATGATATCCCTTGTTTCCTTCCCAAATGCAAAGTAACCCAATGCACCAAATGAAGCATACAAGCAGGATATCATTCCCATTGATACACCCAATGTTTTCCCAAAACCCTTCTTGTTTTTCGCCTCGCTTTCTAAGGGCAAAACCATCCCAATTCCTTCGAATGCGTAAGTACAAACCCCAACACAATAGAACAACACATTCCAACCTTCAAATGCCTCAACAACTGGCTTATTTTGGACTATAACAACCCCGTCTTTCGCCATCACAACACCCATTGCACCAATCTGTACAATATCAGCAAAGATACTCAAAGGTGCCAAATGGGTCAATGTCGGAATCGAGTTAAGCCCCAATTGGAAAGGCAAACAACCCCACAAATACCATTTCTTAGGGGTCAGACCAAGAAAACTCTGATTCTGAACTTGAGTGTTGAAGACATGAGCCATGGTGTTTGATACAAAGATCAAGTAACTAACACAAAACCCAGCTTGTGACAGAATAATCATCAAATCAACACAAAACTTGCCAATTGAGCCACACACAGAGTACCCCAAATCACCAAAAGAATTAATCTTTGAGTACCCATTTGAAGATTCGAGTTTTCGCCTTGTCGAAATCAACAACAACATGCAGTAATAAGCGAGGAAAGCAACAGAGAATAAGGTGAGAACACCAAAGACCCAACCTGATCTCTTGAAAGTGTAAGGAAGGCCTAAGACTCCAGACCCTACAATTGCAATGAATATGTTGGCCAAAGTCTTGAATTCAGAAGATTGTTTTGGTTTTGAAATGAGTGGAGTGTCTTCTGTTGGGACTTCGATTGAGTATGAACTGGATCCTGCTTCATCATCATTCTTTCCAAACTCCATTTTTGGCTCTTTAATCATTCTAAAAAAGGAAAGTTTTAACCTTTTTGGGAAATGATGATACGAGAAGTATTTAAGGTTAGATGTTTGGAAAGTTGGCAGAAAAGAAACAAGTGATTTTTGGTAAGTTTGATGATCATTAGAGATTTCAGAGTAGTTGGATGGGATGATATATGAAGAGGCAGAATGGCAGAGGGATGACAAAACGTGGAGGAGGAGGAGGAGGGTCGTTTTCACTATTTATGAGGCATTTTGGAAATGCGTTTTAAAGATGCAGTGTTCTAAAAGAACACAAATACACCGTCCATTCCTTTTCCCCTTTGTCTATCACATAATCTAGCGAGAGACGGTCTCTAAATAAGTTATTGAAAAATATTTTTCAGTATGAAGATTTTATTTCATGGTGGTTTAATGGTTCAACTTTTATAACAAAAAATAAAGAATGCGAACAAAGAATAGTATTCCAATATGAAATTGATATGAAGGAGGAAAATGACATCCGGAAAGACAACTAGTTTTCCTTGCGATGGAGATACCGTTACTTTGTTATAACGGTCAAATATTATTTGTATGTGTAGAAAAGACAACTCATTGTTTTTGTAGTGTTTTGTTTTTCCATTTAAACGAGTCGTATTTAATCCGTTATGAGAAAGTGACGAATAACAAGAATTTGTGGCTGGAAAGAAGTCGAATGATGTTTAGAGGTCCAGGTCCTACCCAATTTGGATTTTTTTGGCAGCATTAGGTAATGAGTATTTAAAATTAGTAGGACATCTTGACAAGGTTGTTATTAATTGAATTAAAATTGGTAGAATGAATGGAAAAAAAATATCGTAATCTGTGAAATGAATCTATCAAGATTGACTAGCATAACGGACATCAGTATAGCAATTTCGATCACTGATCAAACTTTACTGACACCATCGACTAGTAATTAATACTTAACAGCCTACTAGTAAGACATTAGCTAATCACAAAATCTTGGAAGAGACGGTCTCTCAATAACTTATTGAGAGACCACTCTTCAGTACCACTCAATGTCATATTCGTACCCTTAAATGACAACTTTGTTTTGTACCTGTTTTTATAACAACTGTGCCCTCTTTATATTTGTATACTCTTCTATGGTAATCGTACCTACTTCTATTAGGTTTGGTACCACTGTTACTTCCAGTTAATGAGAGACCGTCTCTCAGGAGACCTACTCCTAGCTAATAAGGTGTTGGCGAGGCCTAAATGGCTGAACCTAAAATGTCCTAAACCGGTGCCTATGAGTAATGGTGTCTGCGAGCATGTTGCTATTAGCCAATCCAGAATCATTCGCGGAATAAAGGTGTTGCCGTTGTATAGTGTAACTGGTGACAAACCATCCACGACCACGAGAACCTAAAAATGAGATGCACTTGCGAATTCAACCCTGCCAGTCCGTCACTGAAGCCCATTTTCCTTAATGTAGGGAGTAGCTCAAGAATACTCCTTTGGACATATCTGCAAGACTTGAACACAGCACATTCAAGTCTAAACCGATCAATCTGCAACAGATTGAAACCCTTGAATGCTACTCGATTTCAGAAGAATAATGACAGGAATATAAAGGCTGAAACAATTCACAATTTCTCATATAACAAACACAGTCTCATAAATAACAAGATTATCTTGATTCTTGATGCCAACTCATACGATGGAATGAAACTGTCCCTCCAGACGTACTACATCAGCCCATAAAGTAATTCAACTCTACAATCAATACAAAGGGACCAAAAAAAAAGAACTGTTTTTTTTTTTTTGAAATGAATCTGAATTCAGTAGAGTATTAAACAATGAATAATGATACAATAATTACAAACTTACTGTTTTTATGTTATTACATAAGTCGGAAGTTTTGATAAGGTGATTCTATTCTTATCAGACCTAACAACAACACCAACAATACAAAATTTTGGTGGCTCCATCAACCAGGAGCCTCTTTTTTTTTTTTTGTTTTACGAAAACTCTCAACTCCCTTCGAAATAAAGAAATCGTCAACTTGGTACTGCTCATTAATCAGTGAATCACTGGAGTGCGTGGATGAGGCTGAGGCTGACATCGTTCAATGTTTTCACCATGAAACTCCCCCTTATCGAAAGAATCAATCTGCATTGCTGCGTGCATATCGCTATGATACAGTTATTATACATCCTCAAGTTGTTTCATGTTAGGAAAGAATCCACATGAAAACAGTAGACCATAGAGTCAGTGCAAGAGCTGCAAAGGCATATGTCCATAGAAATATAACTGAGCATTCTTCCTGTCCCACGTCGAACAACTGCGTCATTGTTCCTGCAATCATAAAAAAATACAACAACCATATATATGTTATCATTAATTTCAGCTCAATGAACCATATGGGAAAGAAGCATGATCAAAGTTGTGTGTACTAACCAATATTCATGGCTGGGGGAAGAGTGAATTGAAGCATGAGCACAAAGTGATACAGAGGGTCCGTAGGGAGGAAGCCAAGGTTATCGGCAACTTTCACAACTCCAACCCCAATTATCGGAAGTAGAATGTACTTCACCAGTATAATTCCTAGAATAACTGGTGTCTTTAGTCTTCTGGATTTTAAACCTGTAATAATATTTCAGAAATCAGTTGCAGAAGTAGTCCCTTTTCCCCTTTTTCTTCTGTGAACCAATATCGAAATACTATAAGTGGATTAGGTACCTTGAGTTAGATTTCCACCAAGTATAAGAGTGATAGAAGGTATTGTTCCATCCCTACAGATAAATAAGTCCATTTGCAACCCGAGTTTAGATAGATAGATGATGCATATGAAGTCAAAATCTTGCATAAAAGTTGGTTAAGTCTTAAAAGCGAGGACGACCAATATTTGGTTGGCCTCACATTGTAACATCGTGATGTAAGTTCGCCTCGTGTAATATTAGAGACATACCCGAGCAATTTGATGCAGTCTTGAATGACGCGCAAGGGGGCGCCTTCTCCTATGATGAGGTGTTTCAACCAAGTAACTGCACCGAACAGAAGTCCTAAAGCCTGGATATAAATGCACAATCAAGCTGAAAAGCTATATAATTAAGCCAGAAACATCAAACATGTAACTTAATATGCAGCATCTCTTCAGATCAGAGATAATTGCATTAGGCAATAAGTTAATTCCGACATTGCATTATCATACATACAAAGAAGAGTAGGGTCAGAGAAACTCACAGCAGCAACAGTAGGAGGTGCCATTAATTCCTCCAGAATCTGACGGAAAACATCAACTGCCTTTCGCCAGAAGGGCTCATCTTTTTTAGGAGATGCCTACAGTTTCGCACAAAAGAAAAGTTAAACAGACCCAATGTTAACAACTTTGCACATATCTACATGACTACATACAAGTGCAGCAATGTTACTTCAGTGCGTCAAGCAGACTTTCGACTGACTTTGCATTACAATGTCGAAGAATATTACAATTAGAAAAGAAGCAAAAGAAAACTTATTACTGGTTGGATTTGTGGATCATATTGTTGAATATGTCCTTGAAGGAGATGAGAGTTGTGATTGGCTTCCAAGTCCTTGTTTGGTTTTTTTATAGCCTCCTCTTCGGCTGCTTTTACCGCCTTGAATTTTATGGACGAACTCTTCACCAAATGGTAAGTGTACGTCCATATGAAAAACCCGCCAAGCTGAATAAAAATCACATTATTGATCTCATTAACATACATTCCTAGCTATTTCATTCTTCGCTTCTAGCCACAGATGCATATATATATATATATATATATATATATATATAGTATATCGCGGTATGAGAGCAAAAGGGAAGGAAATGCTGAAATATGTTTGATGGAGCTACCAGCCCGAAGAAGGGATCGAAGACACATTACTACAAAAAACACTCAATTCAAAACAAGACTCAAGTCACCGAAGAAAGGTATTCGACAAGAAGTCACCAGAAGAATCATCACAGAAGATTTTCACAGGCTGTCAAAGCATATCAAGATACAACGTTATTTGCATCCTACGAGCTCTTGGATGAAATAACGTTGTATCTTGATATGCTTTGACAGCCTGTGAAAATCTTCTGTGATGATTCTTCTGGTGACTTCTTGTCGAATACCTTTCTTCGGTGACTTGAGTCTTGTTTTGAATTGAGTGTTTTTTGTAGTAATGTGTCTTCGATCCCTTCTTCGGGCTGGTAGCTCCGTCTTTAAGCTTGTCTCTGTATGTCCTTGTCTCGACCTTCTTTTTGTCGGATCTTGTCCGATTTCTCTTGTAGAGTCGATGTCTTTTCTTTTGGTCGAGTTCGATGCCCGTCTTCTCATTGGAGTCTTTTTTGGAAGCTCCTTGACGAAATATGAATCACAATATTTCACCCAAAATAATAGGGTAGCAAAATAAAAATGCTAACCCGAAATCCGGGCAGTAAAAAAACAAGCTGACCCGATGAGAGTAACCAAAAAAGGTTAACTCGAAATCTGGATAGCGGAAAAGAGCTAATCCGATGAGGGTAGTAAAAAAAAACTAACCCGAATTCAACAAGGGTGACAAAGAAATGTCAACCCAAAATCAAAAAGGGTGAAAAAATGTCAACCCAATTTCGTCAAGGAGCTTCCAAAAAAGACTCCAATGAGAAGACGGGCATCGAACTCGACCAAAAGAAAAGACATCGACTCTACAAGAGAAATCGGACAAGATCCGACAAAAAGAAGGTCGAGACAAGGACATACAGAGACAAGCTTAAAGACGGAGCTACCAGCCCGAAGAAGGGATCGAAGACACATTACTACAAAAAACACTCAATTCAAAACAAGACTCAAGTCACCGAAGAAAGGTATTCGACAAGAAGTCACCAGAAGAATCATCACAGAAGATTTTCACAGGCTGTCAAAGCATATCAAGATACAATGTTATTTCATCCAAGAGCTCGTAGGATGCAAAACATCAATATAATGCAAGGAGGAGCAACAATACGATATTTTCAGAAAAACACTCCCGACATTGAAAAACCATCCATGCAAGTTCAAACTACAACTCGGAGTTCAAGATTTTTCTGATTAAGGAGGAGTGTTAAAATGAGTGGTTAATCTAGAAAAATCTTACCACATTATTACTAGATGAATCATGTACTAAAATCTAGATGTAAAAATCTACAACTTATTAGGCTAGATAATTCTAGGCATAATGATGCTAGATTATTCTAGGCTTAGCAAGAGTAACATGTAATGCCTATAAATAGGCCATGGTGCAACGCAACAATCAATGAAAAAGCAACAAACCATTATCATCAAAATATAACAAATATTTCAATATTAATCCTCCTTCCCACATTCAATCACATAACACAAATCTACCTAGCCCAAATTAAACAATCATTCAAATAAAAAGCTAACAGTGGTATCAGAGCCAACCCAAGTCCTTCCGTAAAATCATATCCAAAAAAAAATTAGTCCCAAATAAAATAACACATCAAACAACCATGTCAACTCCAATTCAAGTCAATTGGGTACCAACATTCAAAGGCGAAAAATACGACCTTTGGTGTATCCAAATGAAGTCTATATTCATTTCCCTAGGATTATGGGATTTGATACAAAACGGGTACGAAAAACCCAAGGATACCAATGAACAATCAACATGGGACACTACAAAGAAAAACTTATACATCGAAAATCAAAGAAAGGATCACTATGCTCTTTCTTTGATCTACCGAGGACTCGACGAGGCAATACTCTCACGAGTTATATCAGCAACATCGTCCGCGGAGGCTTGGATGATCTTGGAAAACACATACAAAGGTTCCGGCAAGGTAATGACAATTAAACTCCAAACTTTATGGAAAGATTTTGAAAATTTATTAATGTCGGAAGACGAGTCAATTGAATCATTCTTTAATCGTGCCTCCAACATAATAAATCAAATTCGTTCTTACGGAGACACAATTGAGGATGCAAAAATTATTCCAAAAATATTACGAAGTCTTCCACGAAAATTTGAACATATAGTGGCCGCAATAGAAGAGTCGAAAGATTTAAAACAAATTACTATGGTCGAATTAATGAGTTCACTTCAAGCTCATGAAGAAAGAATGAAAAGATTTAATGACGAGCCACTACAACAGGTCTTTAAGGCCGAATTAAAATTTTCAAACAAAAGTCACGGTAGAGGGGAAGGATTATATAATCAAGGAAACCGACAAATTAACCAAACCGAGTCATATTGTTATTTATGTAAGAAAAATAATCATGATACAAAAGATTGTTGGTTTAAATGTAAGAGGTGTACAAGACACACCCACTTTGAAAGGGATTGTCGATTTCGAAACAAAGATGAGGCTAACTTCATAGAAGAACAAGATTCGAGTGGACAATTATTTTACACTTGCTTAAATGCACAACAAAGGTCCACCGAAATATGGTATATAGATAGCGGTTGTTCCAACCATATGACCGGAAACAAGGATTTATTTGTGAGTCTCGATGAAGAAATAAAATCAAAAATTACTCTTGGTGATGGTACAAACCAAGAAGTTGCGGGCAAAGGGATAGTAGCCGTTAAAACAAAAAATGGCTTCACTAAATTTATTCATGATGTCTTATACATTCCCGGCCTAGCACAAAATTTATTAAGCGTCGGACAACTATTACAAAAGGGTTATAAGGTTATATTTGACAATAGAAAATGCCTCATCTATGACAAGAAAAATGGGCAATTAATTGCTTCCGTACAAATGGCCGAGAACAAAATTTTCCCACTAAGAATGCCCGTAAACACAAAAAAATCAACCACACAAAAACAAACCTCTCTTCCTACACCAAAAATATCATCTACTCCAAACTTCCCAAAATCACAAATAACCACCTCTCAACCAAACCAAACATCATCAGAAGAATATGAGTGTGGCCAAGCAACCATGGTACTCACAGCCATGGAAACAACAAGAGTTCAAACACCAAGTTATCGAGAAGCAACAAAAGAGAAAAGCAAAATCGAGACAAGGACATACAGAGACAAGATTAGACACAAAGGAGTTACCAGCCATAAGAAAGGATCAAAGATCCATTACTACAAAAATCAGGCAATTCAAAACAAGGCTCGAGTTGCAGCTGAAGGCTACTCAACACCAAAATATCACAAGGATCGACGCGAGTATGAGAAAAAACCACTTCCCGTCAACGCATATCAAGATACGACGATATTTCATCCAAGAGCTCATAGGAAGCAAAGTGACATTTTCAGAAGATCACTCCCGACATCGAAAAGCCATCAACGCAAGTTCAGACTACAGCTCCGAGTTCAAGATTTTTCAGATTAAGGGGGAGTGTTAAAAATACAAAGAGTAATCTTGAAAAATCTTGAAATCATTAGAACAAGAATTGTGTAGAAGTAAGGCTAGAATCATGTATCTAGAAAATATCATTAGCACTAAGCTAGAAATTTCCAGAATTATTAGAGGGAATGATGGTGGATTTCTACCACTCACAACACCTATAAATAGGTGATCTTGTAACCAAATTTGAAGCAATCAAGCAGTACATTTCCAATCACAAAAACAACATTCCTACATTCCCATATTTAAACAGCACAATACAAATTTACCTTGCCCAAAATTAAAACAACCATCAACTTAAAAAAGCTAACATATACTGTATACATACCGCCATGGAAAAAGAGGCATAGGAGAGGCCGACTGAAGCACAAGCATCATGATCGCTACCAAATGGGCTGCCATCCTCACGGCAGATTGCAGGGACTATGATTAGAACCAGGTTTCCCAAGTTTGCTGCAATTCAGACAATATAACACACACAGTACAATTGATCATTCAATCGTATAATTAATGATGACAATCGTATAGAAATCATGTAATGAGTAGATTACCAGATGAGCAAGATGCGATAATTAAACCTTCAAGGTGTAACCCGGGTTTCATCAATTTGACTAAAATCCATCCAAGGATTCCTCCAAATAAAAAGGTGAGTCCAACATTAATGGGCATAAACCACCTGCAAATTCAAGTACTATTATACATACGGGTTCCCTCGTGGCCTTGTCAAGCTAAAAAACAACAGAAAAATAGAAAGAGCACAGCGTAGCTAACCATGAAATAATGTCTTGCAATGTAACTGTCTTGGCAAGACTTGCAAACATGAGCGAAGGCGTGAATACCACAAACACTAACTGCAACATCAAATTATCAAATGAGTATTTAAGGTGAGGAGGATGCATTCATATGTATGGATTGATTTGGTGGGTTTTAAGACGAGCTAACTCGTGAATCTCAGGTTCAAATCATAAAAATAATCTAACAGGAGTAGCTTTATTATTATTATTATGATTATGGTAGAGACCTTATTCAAAGTCCTTCTGGCATCAGCAGTAAGAAGATTAGAATAACCAGAAGACAAAAAGGCTCCTAATCCACTGATAATCAGCACTTGTAGAATTGGCATGGAAGCCACTTCAAAGAGCGACCAGAAACCCATCTTTTCTCCCTTCTCGTCTCGTCTCGTCTCGTCTTTCTTCAAATTTCTGTGTAGTCGAATTAATAGGTTATATATATACGTGCACCTCCGAGCTAGCTAGATAGCTTAGAGAAGATGAGACGTAGATGCAAAAACGTACGGGTACGAGTAGCAAAATTAAACAAGAAGCAGTGACGAGGGTCCAATTAACGTAGTTGGAATTAAAGACTTCCAGAACATCAGAACATCCAAAGCATAGACGACAGACTTAGACTATACGGACATACACTGTAGGCGAGTTACGACAAAAGAATGCAAATTTCAATTCCAATGTTGATTCATCCTGATTTCATTATTATGTAGGCCTCAAATTCTATCCACTTTATTCTAAAAAATACTTAACAAGTTACCAACCATCTTAGGTTTTCTTCGAGGGATTTTAATTTTGTCTTATCTAACTAGCAGGTGAGTGATACTTGATTTGTTATAATATTGTGACGGATATATGTATCAGAAGGAAAACAACTCATCAAATCAATATGAACAATGTTTGTTAGACATTTAAGGCGAAAATATAAAATAAAACTTGACCTAAAGATCTAACACAAATTCTTGAGAGAGTACGGTCTCGTTCTATTTGTTTGAAAGATGACAAACTGAATTAAAAAAAAAACTTAATACAACTTAACTCAACATGATGACACTGAAATAAACTAAGTAGGTTGAATTGATTAAAACTAACTAAAGTTAATGAGTCTAAGTCTAAACTAATTAACTTAATAAGGGATGAGCTTAATTGTTTCGGGTTAATTATTTGGGCTTTCACCTAATGAGTTGTCCTAAAGGATCGTCTTAATATTATAAGACGGGTTAAAAAAAAGAGGAATGTTCTTAGCTTTCTCGTTTCGGCTCCGGCAAATAATGTTCTTATTCAGTATAATTAAGTCAAGACTAGCCTCATTAATTTTAGTTTGTCGTAGTCAATTCAATTGAATTTTGTTCAACCCTATGCGATCAAGTTGAAGTTACATCAAATTTCGTTCATTTAATTAATTCAGTTTAGTTCCGTTCAATCGGAAATTAAGAACAAGGATGAAGACATGAAGTCCATTTCAAAAATAAAGAATGCTACCGGCCCTTTAAACTTTAAAGTACAAAATGGGAGTACAATTAGGGCTTGCTTGGGATGGGTAATACATTAAGGGGTAATGGAGGTTGAAATGTAAAGAAAATGGATGTGATGTGTGGTTAGTGGTGGTGATTTATGGTGTAAAGAGAAGGTGAGGGAGGAATAATTACCCCCATATGGAGTTAATACATTACTTTCCCTCTCTCCCTAAGTAATGCATTACCTTCATATGGATAATTATTACTCTCTCACCTTCCCTTTACAACATAAATTACCATCACTAACCACCTCTCACCTCCATTTTCTTCACATTTCAACCTCCATTACTCCTTAATGTATTACCTCCCTCCCAAGCAAGCACTTATATTAACTTAAATACTCCGCAGTTAAATGTGTTGATATACCCCTACATTTGAAGAGGCAGATCAAACACAATTACACAAATCGAACTTTCTCTCGGGTCGAATAATTTAGAGCCCTATATACATAGCCCATAGGTTGTTTCATTTACTCTAATATACGTACGGTTCTGAATCACGCTTACTTTAACAGCCTAAAAGCGATCACAATGGTAAGTTATTGTTCTAGGAGTTGTTGCAAGAACTTTATTTTGTTAAGTTTGTTTATTGTGACAAAAAGTTTGTTCAACAATTGACCAACTTGGTTTGAAAATAAGAATCAAGTTCCTATTAAATCCAAGACAAGATTGTCCAATAGCTATTTTATTTATTTATTTGTTTATTTATTTATTTATTTATTTTTATTTAACCTTTTCATGAAAAAATTTTATTTAGATTTTTTTCATTGTTAGTAAAAATTTTAAATATATGGAGTTTGTCAAAATCTTGTGTGACAGTGACAAATTTTATATTAAATCTATACATTGTGATTGTTATAATTTGTGGTCAAACATGCATGTGCACTTTAAATACTCCTGCAGTTATTCTCTACTCCGTGCTGTATTATTCTTTCGAGTTATTACAATTATGAGGGCAGTCAGTCCCTACTGAATACTGATCATCACTTACTCAGGTCAGGTCGATCTCAGTACTTCAGTGATCCATCAGTTTTCACTGCCTCCCTATTTTCCATCAATTATGCAATCACATGATTCACATGCAACTATGCAAATGCCAACCTGTGCTCCTTCCTTCCTTCCTTCTAGTTACTGGTACTACTGTCTCCTATTTTTGCATGCATAATCATTCTACACAAATTCTTACTTGTGATGCAATATCCGTCACAAGTGTGCGACGGGTCAAATATTATTCATGTGAGTAGATAAGACAAAAGTAAAATGTCTATCAATACTTTGTTTTATCTAGCACATCGATAGTATTTGGCCCGTCGCAGGCTTGTGACGAATGTATCTGTCACAAGCAAGACTTGCTGATCATTCTATCATTATTCTATTCTATTTAACTTCAACCTATATAATAATACTACTCCGTACTACTTTATACTCCCTCCGTTCCAATGAATTGTTTGCCTTTGCTTTTGGCATCAAGGGAAAGAGAACAAATGGGAAAGTGACATGTGTAGCCATGAATCAAATTACATATAAAAAGCATTTCTATAATAGAAAGGCAAACGATTCATTGAGACGTCCCAATATGGAATAGGCAAACAATTCATTGGGACGGAGGGAGTACTAGTATTATCCTAGTTTTAGCCTTTAGGATTACAATTCAACCACGATCGGTGTCAATCTAGAAAGGTCCCTTCTTTTGACTCTAATGAGTCGAGCAAAATTAACTCAACTAGAATAACTAACTGAATCAAGTTAAAATAATTTAATGGTATTATCGTACTGATGAATTGAATCTAAGTATAGACTGACTACGAGTGAAGTTTAGTTACGAGGTGAATTGCATCATACATTATATATGTATGTAGCTTATGGTTAAGAAATGTGTTGTTTAGTTACAAGGTTGAGGTCTAGGGCACAACTAAATTTATTTTGCTAAGGTAATAAAAAGAGTTCAAGCTGATTGAACCATATAAATATATTCCCTCCATTCAACTCCAACCTTTCATTTTCTTGTTTTGACACTATTTGCAATCAAAGATAACTTTCGATATTCACGACAATCTATTAGAGAAAGTATATCCATGTGAGATCTTGTTTGATTCGTCTTTAAAAGTACATCATTCATTAATATCCAATTTTCATAACTTTTACTAATATGTTAAGATATTAACAACGTAAAATGCGTGTTGGCAAACGTAAAAAAACAAAAGGGAAGGTTGAGTTGAAAGCAGGGAGTAATTAGAAATGGCTACAATATCACTACTACTATAATGAACCATATATCACAACAATATCATTAGAAATGACAATCAAAAGAGCACCGATAGATAATATTTCTAGAATTTGGGGTGGATACGGTGCTCTTCTAGGTCCACCCTCAGATACGTCCAACATATTAGGTGGAGATGGGATGAAGAAAGAAATTTTGTTGGGGTGGAACAACTAAGCCAACTATGGATGGAGACGGGATGTTTGGATGTACTACAGTCATCCACAATGATCTTGCCACTTTAATATGATACATGAATTGAGAAATGGATAATGAAAGATTGAAATGTGGTAAATTGTTTGGTGGGATAAGTCAAAACACAAAAAGTAACCAATAAGAAAAGAGTATAATTGATTGATAAAGAAAGTTTTAAAATAGAAAAATCTCAATGGAGTTTTCTTTTAAAGAAAGTTGGAAGATCTTAAATATGAGAGGTATTTTTTGGTGTTAAATTGTGAAAATATGTACGATGGATATACGACAGTTACACCAGAAATTTACTCCCTAATCAATTAGCGTACTTCTATTTGAAAAAAGGGAATTGTGATAAGGAGTTTATGACTAAACCGGAAGGGATATAGAGCCAATAGCGGCTTTGAAACATTTATGATACGACCATGATTTTGATTTGGTACGTTGAACATATCTTTTGTGATTTGATGGATGACAAGGTGGTGTTGTATTCAACATATCCACCTACCTCCTACTCTCATGAGAAACTTAACCTTTCACAATTTACAGATTATGCTGAACAATTTATATACAAAAGATTAAGATAAAGCGGGAGAAAGATTGATTTTAATATTATTAAAAATAAAGTAGTTAGTACTCCCTTCGATTTTAGATGATTGTCCAGTTCAATATAATATAACTCACATATATTATACAAATGAGACAATCATTTAAAATCAAAGGGAGTACTATATAAACTTACTATGGAGTAACAAATAGAAAGGTAAATTATTGATTCATATTCACATAAAAAAAATGTAAACTATTGATCGGTGTGAAAGAATAACGTTACTCTATTACCCTATTAGACATAGGGCTAAAGGTCATGTATTTGGCGTTCCATCTTAATAAATGAAAACATAATTATTGAACCACTCGCCAAATAATTGATTTGAGTAAATAAATACCCGTCTCAAGATGGATCAAGTTATCAATTTACTTTACACATTTTTGGATGTATTATTATTTAATAGTTAATCCGTATTTATTTTCATCTTTGATAGGTTTTTTCCTAATACATATTCATATATGATCTGAGTTGGGTATGTAATGATCCAAAATCAATCATTTTCATCCTAGGATATTTGCGTGAAAAGTATAGTATGGAGTATTGGAGTATTGGATTTTTTTTGAGAAATGTTAGCAATAAGGGGAAATGCACTGACTTTTTTTTTGCCAGCTATTACAAACCCCTTAACGACTACACATGACCGAATTGACGAGGTCATGCGCGTAGTGGTTAAAATTTCGAGGGATATATCTAAACGAACAACAATGAAAATAAGCTATTTCTGCATATAAATCCTGAATTAGATCCCTAATGCAATGATGAGGGTCTTCGACTTCACCAAGTTGATAAATGAGTTGTAGACGGTCACTCTGAATGGAAATGCACTGACTTGAGGTGATATCTTGCTTGCAATTAAAAAATTGCAAATGATTATGTAGTTGCTCAATGGAAAGTAATATTATTACCGCTAGTTGTATGTATAACCATCTCAAAAATTTTGAGCTTTTGTGTATAGTTAGTGAGTTTATACAAGCAACCAGGTTAACTTGATCCACCAAAAAAGTTTACCCAATACGGATTAATATATTTTCACATTATTATTTACGGATAATTACATGGTTATTATTTACATACAAATAATTCTACTAAAAAACATTGGATGAAAATCGTAATTTATTGGAATGTGGATCAATTTATTATAATGTTATAGTAGTAGTTCAAACTATCGGGTGAAGTTATAGTTTAAAAGTGTTGTTCCTTAAAAATTCGATGTGAAAAGTTGAACTAGTAGGGTAGTGGAAAATAGGATTATATACCTAGTTGTACAATAGCATTGTACAACAAAGTGCAAGTTGTTGAACTTTTGTATATATATACTTACTGGATTTATACAAGTTTCTGAGCTGAGTTGTAAGTTTTTGAGCTTAAACGTGATTTAGCTCGACAACTTTACACTAAAACTCGGAAAGTTTACAACAAGAACTCGAAAACTTTGTTATAAAATTCAAAATCATAAAACCAATTGTACATAGAGTTATCTATAATTGGTTGTATAATCTACTCACTATAGAGTTGTACTCCCTCCGTCCCAATAAATTGTTTGTCTATGAATGTTTTTTATATGCAATTTGATCATTCTCATGAGTTTTGCTCCACATGTCATCTCCTCATTGGATCCCTTATCCGTGTCAAAAAGAAAGGCAAACAATTCATTGGAACGGAGGGATAGGAGTAGCAAACTAGCTAGTTTAACATTGAACTCATTGATCTGGGTAATTATGTATGATAACCACTCTTGAAAATCGTAGAAGATATGTAGAATATTGATATTTGTTAATTAAGTTTCTTTTGGCAATTTACTTTAATTAAATGAGATACTATAAAAATGTGTAATTGGAGAGAAAAATGATTGGAATTGAGTACTGGGTATATATGGTTCTTCTCAATCATAATACTCCCTCCGATTTTTTATTATCTTCCCCTTTGGTTTTGGGGAAGAAAATAAGGGCATAGGAATGTGTGGTTTAAAATAAAAGAAGGAAGAGAGAGAAATGTAAGGTTGATTCTAGACCACATGTTGATGGCCCAAAATGAAAATAGGGAAGAAAGGGTGTTTCAGCCCAATAAAAAAATAGGGAAGATAATAAAAAATCGGAGGGAGCAGAAGAGTAGCAAAATTGAGTACTCCTTAATCAATTCATCTGAATCCGTGAAGAATATATAATGGGATAAGCTCTATGACATGCATGGTACGGTGTAACCGCGTAAAACATAAGATAGACCGATATAATGCTGCTTTGTTGCTAATCCAATCACGTTAAACCTTAAATTGGAAATATATTTGATGATTGTTTACCGCAATTGTAGGAGCTAACTAGTTCTAATTTTTCACGCCAACTAGCCCCCGACCACCCTCTTACTTGGACGTATATATCCATTATAAATTGATTCAAATAATATCACTTGGTTAAAAAAGAAGACCTAGAAAATAACAAATGATTTATTTTGACCCGTCACTGATTTATGACAGATATTCTCATAATAAACAAGAATTTGACTTAGATTAAAGGAACTTGACTAATTGACTATATGTAAGTAGCTAGAAACATTATGAACTCACTACTTATGATTCCTCTACTCTTCAAGATTAACGAATACATCTAATTATTTAAGTGGTTAACATGAACGTATGGAATACGATGTGTTTCAGGTTCCAATATTTCTTCCATATATTATAAGATGATTAGTTGTGTTATTCTTTGTACTAAAAAAAATTACGAGTTGTTTACAAATTACTACGAGATTGGTTCAACTCCACCGCACCTAACCAAGATTTATAAAACGCTCAATTCTAATGTCCTTATTAGTTCCTCGCACTTTTAATCCCAATAATATGAAAATAAATTAATACTATGTACGTGTAAAAGTTCGATATCCACCTTTTTAAAATAAAAGAAAATGCAGGGTAGAAGAAGAAAAAATTCGTATATGTGAAAGAGAAGTATTTGAGTGAATTGTGTTGTGATATTATTCATATGAATGTATTTTTTTTTTTTTTTTTGAAAACCTTCCTATGAATGTACTCTGAATCTGAATGATAATCATTCTCTTTGTTTAATACATGTGAGGTATATTTTAATCAAGGAGAAAGATGATTCAGACTCGGAGGGAGTAGTTTATATACTCCATAGTACATAACATTTATATATAGATGAATACATTGATCGAACATAAATTATGATATTCAATGTATCATCCAAAAGTCCCATAACATTAACTACATTCATATCATACACCCAATTCTCTTGTAGTTGTGTACCTAATGATTTTATGGCGATTATGAATTTGCTAATAGTATAATTAAGCTCGGGAGTAGTTGGGATTCTCTCGTTATTTATTTGTGTCGATCCCTAGTTGCTACAATTTTGTTTGTACATACATGATTATTTAATAAATATCTCTGATTTAACGTAAAAACAAAGAGATTCTGTCATCAACAATGACAAAATAAAATTGTTGAAGAAAATTACTCCTACCATGGATAACAAATAATAATAGTAAGAGAAAGTGATAATGGAGAAAAGTAGAAAACAAACCTATCTATGATGATAAACTTGAATAATCTGGGAATTGAAATTAAAAAAAAAGTTGGAGCTTGAATCAAACCTTGAATTAGAGAGAGAAGAACGAGGGAGGGAGGGAGAGAGAGAACAAGAATGAAGAAGAAACACATGGTGTACGTTCTATTTATAAAATATAAATAATAATGATTGGTTGGCTCTTGTAATTGTAATTGTAATTGTAATTGTAATTTTCCGTGCTCTAGAAGAGTATGAGGTTATAGGGCACAGCCGTATCTGCATGAATCATATCATACTGCTTATTAGTTGTCACCTTAAACTTAAATTACCATTATACCATGCATGCCATTCACACTTAAATCAATAACTTGAATTATACTACGGAGTACATTTCAGTCAATGAAAAGTAGCTAGTTATTCAATGGGTTGTGTTATATCGGGTCAATATTCTTGATTGGGCCGCCTCCAGGCCAGTTCGATATTAGGTCATTTACTAGTCAAATTATATGTTGTATTGTCGGATACAATTTGATAATTGATAGGATCAAAGAGTATTAGGTTTGATCAGGAAGACAATGAATCGAGTAAATAAATAGGTGAAGCCTAAATAAATCAGGTTGTTGCTTGGTTCAATCAATTTCAAATAAAATAAAATTGTATGGTATACTCGAGCAATGAATTATGCTATATACGCGCGAGATCTATATATGATGGGTTATTGATTAGCCTCTATGTCGGGTTGATTTTGGTTTATAGCATTTCGGATTGTATCGGTTATTGTTAGACATTATCAAGTCGATTAACAAGCGGTTGGTTGAGTCAGCTTTTGACAATCCTCATCCTTCGCCAATCCTACACTCAAGCAATTCAATCAACATTAAATCGCTAATATCCTCCGGTCAGCTAGGCCTCAATCGTATTATCATCAACTCTTTTTAATTAGTACAAGATGAATTTCCTTTACCGTTTCTCCATTTCTCAACTCTCAAACTCTACATTATGGGAGATCAGACCTTATGCGCCGGTCACTATGAGAGATATTTATTTTGAATGTTCGATTTTTCATTGTATTATTGCATTTTACATTCCTCAAACCTTAAACATGCATGCACATTGATTAGCCAAAGAGGCTATATATACGCATTACGCATGTATGAATAGGGGGGTTAATTATCATGTTGGCAAAAAATAAAAACTCTACATTTGTACTCCCTCCGTCCCAATGAATTGTTTGCCTATTCCATATTGAGACGTCTCAATGAATTGTTTGCCTTTCTATTTTAGGAATATTTTTTTATATGCAATTTGATCATTCTCATGAGTTTTGTTCTACATGTCACTCCCTCATTGGTTCCCTTAACCTTGGTGCCAAAAGGAAAGGCAAACAATTCATTGGAACGGAGGGAGTAAGTTGTAATTCAAATTATCTAACTTTATTATTTATGAAGTAATTTGTACTTCGATTTCATTAATTTGTTATCTTTGATTAAAATATTTTTTCAAAGAATATAATTATAAAAGTAAATAAATAGATAAAATGAAGAGAGTAAATTATTTTATTTGAGTAGTTTGAACTATTTTTTTGGTGGTGTACTTTTACACTTCGTCATCTTCTTGAATCATATTTTAATAAAGATAAAGGTACGATGGTCGAGACTTGAGACCCTGATGGTTTCTTTGTCGTCTACTTCTAAAAGTCCGGACTTTTGTTTTTGGTTATCATTGCCTCGTCGGACGTTGGTTGTTTAGTTACTTTTCCCTCTCTATTACTTTTCATTACTTTTAAAGGGTTTAGATTCGTTTTGTAACGATCCAACGGTTGTCGATTTATGAGTTGAAGAGGTATTAATGATTTTATATTATTGTATTAGAGGTAATGGAAGGTAATGAAGAGAAAAAGTAATGGAGAGGATTCATGCTCCTTTCATACTAAATAGCCGTAGGAATCCTGAAATCAATCATTGCACTCACGGAGTCACGGCAAATATTATTAGTCTTTACACTGGCTCGATTTTAAAACTTTGTGGGGTTAACTTTTCGCTAACTTTCACAATTATTTATTTATTGGTTAAATTCTACTCGAATTTATCCATTATCTCCAGACTTTGTTCATACTTGGTTTTTTCCACTCTATACATTAAAGAGGTTTTTAAAAGAAATAAATTATACAGATACAAGTTATTACTCCGTATCTATTACTCCTGAGATGATATGTCTAGAAATGCGCGTCAAGACTTTTATCAAAATCTTAAGCCGAGTCTTGAATATCAATGACTCAGCTTAATACTACTCCGTATTTCAAGACTTTGGTGTTCACCAATTGATCCTAATATACTCCCTCCTATTCAATCTATTGTACCCACTTGTTTTTTGAGAGTCAAACCTAAAGAGCTTTGACCGTGATTTTCTAAAAGTTACATAATAATATTTTCAAGACGAAACTAATACTCCTACTTACTTTTAGCTAGATTTGTAATGAAAAATTCTTTCATAAAATAATCACGTACTCCCTCCGCCCCACAATGATTTACCCACTTTTGTACTCCCTCCGTTCCAATGAATTGTTTGCCTTTGCTTTTGGCACCAAGGGAAAGAGATCCAATTAGGACGTGACATGTGGAGTCAAGGATCAAATTACATATAAAACGCATTCCTAAAATAGAAAGACAAACAATTCATTGAGACGCCTCAATATGGAATAGGCAAACAATTCATTGGGACGGAGGGAGTAAATCATAGTGGGTTGGAGGGAGTAGTATTTTTGTAAAGAAAAGTTGCGTATAAATGAAGAAAAAGACGATCAAAGGTGTGCCTCAAAGATCACCCATAAACAAATGGGTACGATGAATTGCATAGAAGGAAGTATATCAGAACATTAAATTTTATATATACTTCCGTTTGTTTTATTTTCTTGGCCACTCCATGATTTTGGCGTGCGTTCACCGTAAATTGTATTTACTCCTAACAAATTGGAGATAGAAAAGTAAAAAAGAAAGCAATCATAAGTGTCACGTGTAAATTTGTGTTAGATTTTTGGCACTTTGGTCTTAAATGATGGCCGTAGATTGAGCAGTTGCGTTATGCGATTGCGAATGCGAGCAACAACGTATAAAGTTGGAAGTCGATCATCAAATACGTACGCAGTGATGGAAGATTGCATGACTACATAACTTTTCTAACATCATATTACTCATTTGCTAGGTTATTACGGCAATTCGCATGTGAGATCGTCTCAGGGTAACTTAGGGTAAAAGTTACTAATAGAAATAGAATAATAATAAAAATAACTACAGAGTACATTATATGAGAGATGATTTTGATACGTCTCAAAACGTAATCTTATGACTTTTAAAGTCTTCATCACGAAATCCAAATGACCCTCATTTTACACCTAAGAATTGTATTTGGTGTTGACTTTGATCAGTGCAAATATAAAACCTATTTTTAGTATCAAAAAGACCAAAAAAACATGGAAAATAGCCTTCAAAATCGTTCGTTTCTGTCGAAAACATGACAGTTTCTTGTGGAAAACTTGTCGATAGAAATAAAATGCCTAATAACTAGTATTATTAGAAATCTCTGACGCGATATAAAATGGAGTATACACTTATTTCGACTGATTTCGACATGTCTCAAAATGCAATCTTACGGCATTTAAAAGCATCTAATGAAATCCAAATGACCACCGTATTACACCGGGGCATTGTATTTGGTGTGGACTTAGATCAACGTGAATATTGACCACTTTTACTTCGGGATCCAAAAGGCTGAAAATACATAGATAATAAACCTTCAAATTCGGTCATTTTTGACTATTTTTAAAAGCGGTGAAAGAGGTTCAGAAGCGCAAATGTGTTTTCACGAAAACTTATCGATATAAATAGAATGCCAATAATGATAATTAGAACTCTATGACGTGATATAAAATAGAACATAAATCTTGTTTCAAAAGATTCTGACACGTCTCAAAACGCAATCTTATGACTTTTAAAAGTCTACATTGAAATCCAAATGACCCTAATACTGCACCGGGGTATTGTACTTAGTATGGGCTTTGTTCAACGAGAATATGGACCCAATTTATTTCGAGACACAAAATGCCGAAAAATCATGTATAATAACCTTCAAAATCGGTCATTTTTGACCTTTTTTCTTAAGTAGTGAAATTTGTTCGAAACCGCAATTTTTTTTATGAAAACTAGTCGATAGGAACAAAATGCCTAATAATGATTATTAGAAGTCTCTGACACGATATAAAATGAAGTTTAGAACTTGTTTCAACTGATTTCGACACGTTTCAAAACACAATCTTATGGCTTTTAAAAGTGTACCCATTAAAATCCAAATGACCCTCATACCACACCAGCCATTTTACTTGGTGTGGGTTTTGTTCAGCGAGAATATGGACCCAATTTATTTCGAGATCCAAAATGCCGAAAACCGTGGATAATAACCTTCAAAATCGGTCTTTTTGGCTATTTTCGTAAGCAGTGAAATTTGTTCAAAAGCGCGAATTTTTTGAGGAAAACTAGTCGATTGGAATAAAATGCCTAATAATGATTATTAGAACTCTCCGACACGATATAAAATGGAGTTTAGAACTTGTTTCGACTGATTTTGACACGTCTCAAAACGCAATCTTATGACTTCTAAAAGTGTCCCCATTGAAATCACAATGACCTTCATACTACACCGGGACATTTTACTTGGTGCGGACTTTGTTCAGCGAGAATATCGACCCAATTTATATCGAGACCCAAAATGCCAAAAAACCGTGGATAATAACCTTCAAAATCGGTCGTTTTTGGTTATTTTCATAAGCGGTGAAATTTGTTTGAAAGCGTGATTTTTTTTACGAAAACTAGTTGATAGGAACAAAATGACTAATAATGACTATTAAAACTCTCTGACACGATATAAAATGGAGTTTAGAACATGTTTCGATTGATTTCAACACGTCTCAAAACGCAATCTTATGACTTTTAAATGTGTCTCCATTGAAATCTAAATGAACGTTATACTACACCGGGGAATTGTACTTGGTGTGAGCTTCGTTCAGCGAAAATATCGACACAATTTAATTTAAGACCCAAAATGCCGAAAAACCGTGGATAATAATCTTCAAAATCGGTCGTTTTTGGTTATTTTTGTAAGCGGTGAAATTTGTTCGAAAGCGCGATTTTTTTTTGACGAAAATTAGTCAATAGGAAAAAAAAGTGTCTAATAGTGATTATTAGAACTCTCCGACACTATATAAAATGGAGTTTAGAACTGATTTCGACACGTCTCAAAACGCAATCTTATGACTTTTAAAAGTGTCTCCATTTAAATCCAAATGACCCTCATACTACACCGGGGCATTGTACTTAGTATGGGCTTTGTTCAGGGAGAATATGGACCCAATTTTTTTGAGACCCAAAATGCCGAAAAACAGTGGATAATTACCTTCAAAAACAGTTTGGCGTGACTATCAGCCAAACACGGATGTTACTTGGGCTTGGAGGAAAAATTTGTCAGGCTAAGGAGAGAATCAAAAATATGATTGTGAATGGCATGTGGCATGGTTCGTGTATCCATTATTCCATTGCAAGGGCTTATCATGAACTTCGGCTTCAGAGGTCGAGAGTGTCGTGGGCGAGACTTGTTTGGAGTGCTTGGAGTGTTCCGAGACACAGCTTCATTTCATGGCTAGTGTTTAGGGGTGCATTAAACACGAGGAAGAAACTTTTGAGGTTTGGGGTGGCGGACTCCGACCTGTGCTACTTCTGTGAAGTTGAGGAGGAGAGCTTAGAGCATCTTTTTTTTCAGGTGCCTATGGAGCTCTCGAGTCATTGGGCTGGTGAGTGAATGGGTGGAAAAGCGAATTCCGAGTGACAGAGGGCTTGAGTGGGCGTGTAAAATGAGGGAATTGAAGCTTCAATGTAATGTCCTTCGGGCTATGGTCAATGCGACAATTTACCATATTTGGAGGCAAAGAAATTTATGTATAATTGATGGAGCTGTTCAATTACCACAGAAGGTTGTCAAGTTGATTAAAATGGAGATTAAAGATAAAATATTGTGTAAGATCAAATACCCGATACATGTTATAGACGCTAGATGACTACATAAATTGATGTAGTCACACATTTGTATATTGATCATACATATATATATACACTTACCCTTTACTAAAAAAAACCTTCAAAATCGGTCGTTTTTAGCTATTTTCATAAGCGGAGAAATTTGTTCGAAAGTGCGACTTATTTTGACGAAAATTAGTCGTTAGGAATAAAATGGCTGATATTAATTATTAGAACTCTCTGACACGATATAATTAAAATGGAGTTTAGAATTTGTTTCGACTGATTTCGACACGTCTCAAAACGCAATCTTATAGCTTTTAAAAGTCTCCCCATTGAAATCCAAATGACCCTCATACTAAACAGGGACATTTTACTTGGTTTACGCTTTGTTCAGCGAGAATATGGACCCAATTTATTTCGAGACCCAAAATACCAAAAAACCGTGGATAATAACCTTCAAAATCGGTCGTTTTTGACAATTTTCTTAAGCGGTGAAATTTGTTCGAAAGCACAATTTTTTTTTTTACGAAAACTAGTCGATAGGAACAAAATGCCTAATAATTGTAATTAAAACTCTCGTACACGATATAAAATGAAGTTTAGAACATGTTTCGTCTGATTTCAACATCTCAAACGCAATCTTATTACTTTTATAAGTGTCTCCATTGAAATCTAAATTACCCTCATACTACACCGGGGAATTGTACTTGGTATAGGCTTCGTTCAACAAGAATATCAATCCAATTTATTTCGAGACCCAAAATGCCAAAAACCCGTAGATAATAACCTTCAAAATCGGTCGTTTTTAGCTATTTTCATAAGCGGTGAAATTTGTTCGAAAGCGCGATTTATTTTGTCGAAAATTAGTCGTTAGGAATAAAATGGCCGATATTGATTATTAGAACTCTCAGACATTTTACTTGGTGTAGGCTTTGTTCAGCGAGAATATGGACCCAATTTATTTCGAGACCCAAAATGCCGAAAAACCGTGGATAATAACCATCAAAATCGGTCGTTTTTTGCTATTTTCTTAAGCGGTGAAATTTGTTCGAAAGCGCAATTTTTTTTACAAAAACTAGTCGATAGGAACAAAATGCCTAATAATGATTTTTAAAACTCTCTGTTAGGAAATAAGTGCCTAGCAATTGTCTTTTTGGGCCTTGAATTGATTTGTTCCTGATATCTTTCCTAAAGTTGATCTTCTTGTTTTGGTAACATAAGATTGTTTGGTTTTAGGAAAGATTAGCCTTAGTTTCCTAATTAGTTTACCTATCTAACTAGTTTAGATGGAATAATACTGTATAAATACCTGACCAGTTTCTAGGTTAATTAGGACAGAGAGATGATTTGAGAGCACAATATATAGAGGGCTGATTTGTGAGGGTTTTCTTGAGAGAAAAACTCCGTTTGTTCCGAGTCTCTATTATTTGGTGGTTCTATTGATCTCGTCTTCGTTGGAGACCGTTGGAGTTTGTTCGGATCTTAGTTGGCCGCAAGATCGTTTATCTTTCGTCTCGTCGGTGAGTTCGTCGCAGGTCGAACTCAGTCTGGGTAATCTCTTTCCAGTTTGAGATTACTATCTGGTTGGTACTTGGTAGAATTGGTAGTACTTCTAGCTTTAGCTGTGAGCTATTAAGCGCGTGTATTACAGTCTACTGTTGTACAATTATTTCCACAATAGTGAATTTGGTCTCCTTGTCGGTGTGGACGTAGCCAGTGATTTTGTTGGTGAACCACGTAAATCTGTGTGTCAGTTTATTATTGTTTGCTATTTGTTTTGTTCTTCTCACGTAATTAACAAACCGTTGGTAACGGGACGCCTCCGTTACAACAAACTGGTATCAGAGCTTCAGGTTGTTCCGCTTCCGCTTCTGAGCTCCAATTTTTTGCTTCTGCTGAGTTAGGCGTTATTTGGGTTTGTTGAATTTTTTTGTGAGAAGATGTCTGGAGCAACAATTTTAAAGGTTGATAAATTCACGGGGAGTAATAGTTTTGGGTTGATAGGCTTGGGTGAAGATGGTAATGTTGGCGGTAAGGTGGAGTTTTCATCTGTACGAGTCGAACTACGTAATTCTGAAGACAAGCTATCGACGGTTGTTTCCGCTTCTCATTGAGGCGGGCTCCTAGGTGGAGCAGACCCGTGCCTTGGGTTAAAAAGGCAGGACCCGTGCCTTGGGTGTAAAAAGGCAGGACCCGTGCCATGGGTGAAAAAGGCAAGACCCGTGCCTTGGGTTAAAAAGGCAAGACCCGTGCCTTGGATGAAAAAAGGCAAGACCCGTGCCTTGGGTGTAAAAAGGCAGGACCCGTGTCTTGGGTGAAAAAGACAGGACCCGTGCCTTGGGTGAAAAAGGCAAGACCCGTGTCTTGGGTGAAAAAGGCAATCGAGATCTCAGAGAAGATCTTTTGTGCTTTGGGCTGACAAGCCGAAGCAGGTTGGTACTACGGTACCCGAGGGAAAGGAGAAAAATAACTATTTGACTGAAAACCGTTGAAAGATGTGATCGTTCAGGTCAAGGTGAAGACTATTGGGACAAGTAGTGACTTGAGAATCGACTGTTCGAAGCTGCACTTTGAAGATTGGTTCGGGTTGGACAATTCTAGTCAAGGTGGAGATTGTTAGGAAATAAGTGCCTAGCAATTGTCTTTTTGGGCTTTGAATTGATTTGTTCCTGATATCTTTCCTAAAGTTGATCTTCTTGTTTTGGTAACATAAGATTGTTTGGTTTTAGGAAAGATTAGCCTTAATTTCCTAATTAGTTTACCTAACTAGTTTAGGTGGAATAATACTGCATAAATACCTGACTAGTTTCTAGGTTAATTAGGACAGAGAGATGATTTGAGAGCACAATATATAGAGGGCTGAGTTGTGAGGATTTTCTTGAGAGAAAAACTCCGTTTGTTCCGAGTCTCTATTAGTTGGTGGTTCTATTGATCTCGTCTTCGTTGGAGACCGTTGAAGTTTGTTCGGATCTTAGTTGGCCGCAAGATCGATTGTCCTTCGTCTCGTCGGTGAGTTCGTCGCAGGTAGGGATGGCAACGGATCCGGGATCCGATCCAGATCCGCAAGATCCGGTCCGCACGGATCGGATATGGATCCTAAATTTTGAGATCCGTTGGATATGGATCCGGATCCGGATCCGCTATCTTTAAACGGATCCGGATCTGGATCTTAATAAATAAATCCGGATCCGGATCCGCAAATCCGTTTTATTAAAAAAGTAACAATAATAAAAAACTTAGAACTTTAATTTGTATTTTTTTGATTATTTCTAAGACTTTTTTCTTTTAGTTTATTAATCTTTGATTATGAATCTTTATATTCAATTTTATTTGTAAAATTATGAAAATTAATATGGTCGCAAATACGTATTAATTAAAAAATTTGTAGAATTTAAGTAAGAAATTGGATCCGCGGATCCGATCCGGATCCGGTCCAGATCCGGCGGATCCGGATCTGGATCTACATTTTTGAGATCCGTCGGATCCGAACCGGATCCGGATCCGCTACTAGGAGTGCGGATCTGGATCTGGATCCATGCGGATCCGGTCCGGATCCGGTCCGTTGCCATCCCTAGTCGCAGGTCGAACTCAGGCTGGGTAATCTCTTTCCAGTTTGAGATTACTATCTGGTTGGTAGAATTGGTAGTACTTCTGGCTTTAGCTGTGAGCTATTAAGCGCGTGTATTACAGTCTACTGTTGTACTATTATCTCCATAATAGTGAATTTGGTCTCCTTGTCGGTGTGGACGTAGCCAGTGATTTTGCTGGTGAACCACGTAAATCTGTATGTCAGTTTATTATTGTTTGCTATTTGTTTTGTTCTTTTCACGTAATTAAAAAACCGTTGGTAACGGGACGCCTCCGTTACAACACTCTCTGACACGATATAAAATGGAGTTTAGAACATGTTTCGACTTATTTCAACACATCTAAAAACGCAATCTTATGACTTTTAAAGTTGTCTCCATTGAAATCTAAATGAACCTCATACTACACCGAGACATTGTACTTGGTGTGACCTTCGTTCAGCGGGAATATCGACCCAGTTTATTTCGAGATCCAAAATGCCTAAAAACCGTGGATAATAACCTTAAAAATATGTCGTTTTTAGCTATTTTCATAAGCGGTGAAATTTGTTCGAAAGCGCGATTTTTTTTTACGAAAACTAGTCGATAAGAACAAAATGCCTAATAATGATTATTAAAACTCTCTGACATGATATAAAATGGAGTTTAGAACTTGTTTCGACTGATTTTGACACGTCTCAAAACACAATCTTATGACTTTTAAAAGTGTCCCCATTGAAATCACTATGACACTCATACTACACTGGGGCATTTTACTTGGCGTGAGCTTCGTTCAACGGGAATATCGACCCAATTTATTTCGAGCCCAAAATGTCGAAAAACCGTGGATAATAATCTTCAAAATCGGTTATTTTTTGGCTATTTTCTTAAGCGGTGAAATTTGTTCGAAAGCGCGATTTTTTATACGAAAATTAGTCGATAGGAACAAAATGCCTACTAATGACTATTAAAAACTCTCTGACAAGATATAAAATGGAGTTTAGAATATGTTTCGACTGATTTCAACACGTCTCAAAACGCAATCTTATGACTTTTAAAAGTGTCTCCATTGAAATCTAAATTGCCCTCATACTACACCGAGGCATTGTACTTGGTGTGAGCTTCGTTAAGCGGGAATATCGACCCAATTTATTTTTACCCGAAATGCCGAAAAACACTGGATAATAACCTTTAAAATTGATCATTTTTGGTTATTTTCGTAAGCAGTGAAATTTATTCGAAAGCGCGATTTTTTTTGGACGAAAACTAGTCGATAGGAATGAAGTGCCTAATAATGATTATTATAACTCTCTGACACGATATAAAATGGAGTTTAGAACTTGTTTCGACTGATTTCGACACGTCTCAAAACGCAATCTTATGGGTTTTAAAAGTGTCTCCATCGAAATCCAAATGACCCTCATACTACATCGGGAAATTTTACTTGATGTGGGATTTGTTCAGCGAGAATATGGACCCAATTTTTTCGAGACCCAAAATGCCGAAAAACCATGAATAATGACCTTCAAAATCGGTAGTTTTTAGCTATTTTCGAAAGCGGTGAAATTTGTACGAAAGCGCAAATTTTTTTTGATGAAAACTTTTTGATAGAAATAAAATCCCATATAATGATTATTAGAACTCTCTGACACGATATAAAATGGAGTTTAGAACTTGTTTCGACTGATTTCGGCACGTCTCAAAACGCAATCTTATGACTTTTAAAAGCGTCTCCATTTAAATCCAAATGACCCACATAATACATAGGGCCATTGTACTTGGTTGGGCTTTGTTCAACGAGAATATGCACCCAATTTATTTCGAGACCCAAAATGCCAAAAAAAAACGTGGATGATAACCTTCAAAATCGGTCGTTTTTGGCTATTTTCGAAAGCGGTAAAATTTGTTCCAAAGTGGAAATTTTTTTGTTGAAAACTTGTTGTTAGAAATAAAATGCCTAATATGGTTATAAGAACTCTCTGACACGATATAAAATTGAGTTTATAACTTGTTTTGACTGATTTCGACATGTCTCAAAACGCAATCTTACGAATTTCAAAAGGTCTTCATTAAAATCCAAATGACCCTCATACTATACCGGGCCATTTTACTTGGTGTGTGCTTTGTTCTGCGAGAATATGCACCCAATTTATTTCGAGACCCAAAATGCCAAAAAACTGTGGATAATAACCTTGGCATGGGTCGATGACGCATTATTCGATCTCGAAGGCCTGCGATGAGCTTAGGTGCCATAGACCTAATGTTCCGTGGGCTCGGATTGTGTGGAGTGGATGGAGTATCCCTAAACATAGTTTTATTGCTTGGCTTGTGTTTAGGGGGCTTTAAACACGAGACAGAAACTTTTGAGGTTTGGATTGCGGAATCCGACCTGTGCTATTTGTGTGAAATGCAGGAGGAGAGTTTGGAGCATCTATTTTTTAGGTGTGAATGGAGCTCCCGAGTTATTGATCTACTGAGTAATTGGGTGGGGAAAAAAATAAGAAGCGAATTGGGGTGGGCGTCCAACCTGAGGGGAACGAAGCTGCAATGTAATGTCATCCGTGCTTTGATTAATGCAGTGATCTATCATATTTGGAGACAGAGGAATGTCTGCAAAATTGAAGGATTAGTACAACGGCCGAGCTGTGCTGTTAAGATGATTAAAATGGATGTGAGGAATAGCATCATGTGTAAAATTAGATATCCAATTCATGCAAAAGATGCTAGATGGCTACATAAGCTGATGTAGTCAAATCCTTGTAAATTGATACACTATTCATTTATATATATACTTACCCTTTACCAAAAAAAACCTTCAAAATCGATCATTTTTGGCTATTTTCGAAAACGGTGAAATTTGTTCGAAAGCGCAAATATTTTGACGAAAAACTTGTCGATGGTAATAAAATGCCTAATAATGATTATTAAAACTCTCTGACACGATACATAATGGAGTTTAGAATATGTTTCGACTAATTTCAACACGTCTCAAAACACAATCTTATGACTTTTAAAAGTGTCTCCATTGAAATCTAAATGACCCTCATACTACATCGGAGCATTGTACTTGGTGTGTGCTTCGTTCAGCGAGAATATCGACTCAATTTATTTCGAGACTCAAATTGCCGAAAGACCGTTGATAATAACCTCCATAATCGGTCTTTTTTGGCTATTTTCGTAAGCGGTGAAATTTGTTCAAAAGCACAATTTTTTGTGACGAAAACTAGTTGATAGGAATAAAATGCCTAATAATGATTATTAGAACTCTCTGACACGATATAAAATGGAGTTTAGAACTTGTTTCGACTGATTTCGACACGTCTCAAAACGTAAAATTATGGCTTTTAAAAGTGTCCCCTTCGAAATCCAAATAACCCCCATACTACATCGGGGAATTTTACTTGGTGTGGGATTTGTTCAATGAGAATATGGACCATATTTTTTCGAGACCCAAAATGCCGAAAAACCTTGGATATTCAAAATTGGTCGTTTTTAACTATATTCGAAAGCGGTAAAATTTGTTCGAAAGCGCAATTTATTTTTTGACGAAAACTTTTCGATAGAAATAAAATGTCTTATAATGATTATAAGAACTCTCTGACACGATATAAAATGGAGTTTAGAACTTGTTTCGACTTATTTTAACTCGTCTCAAAACGCAATCTTATGGATTTTAAAAGTGTCCCCATTGAAATTCAAATGACCCTCATACTACACCAAAGCATTTTACTTGGTGTGGGCTTTGTTCAGCGAGAATAAGGACCCAATTTATTTCGAGACCCAAAATGCCAAAAAATCGTGGATAATAACCTTCAAAATCGATCAATTTTGGCTATTTTCGAAAGCGGTGAAATTTGTTCGAAAGCGTGAATATTTTCGACAAAAACTTGTCAATAGAAATAAAATGCCTACTAATGATTTTTAGAACTCTCTAACACGATATAAAATGGAGTTCAGAACTTGTTTCGACTAATTTCGACACGTGTCAAAATGCGACCTTATGACTTTTAAAAGCCTTCAATAAAATTCAAATGATCCTCGTATTACACCGGGACATTGTATTTGGTTAGGACTTGGATTAGAGCGAATATGGACTAATTTACTTAGGAACCTAAAAGGTCGAAAAAACGTGGACAATAACCTTCAAAATCGTTTGTTTTTAGCTGTTTTCGAAAGCGATGAAATTGGTTCAAAAGCATGAATGTTTTTTGCCGAAATTGTGTTGATAGGAATAAAATGTCTAATCATGATTATTAGAACTCTATGACACGATATAAAATGCAGTATAAACATTGTTTCGACTGATTCTGACACATCTCAAAACGCAATCTTATGGGTTTTAAAAGTGTCCATTGATATCCGAATGACCCTTATATTATATACTCGGGCATTGTACTTGGTGTGGACTTTGTTCAGTGTGAATATAGTCTCAATTTATTTCGAAACCCAAAATGCGAAAAACTCGTGGATAATAATATCCTTCAAAATCGGTTGTTTTTTGGCTATTTTCGAAAGCGGTGAAATTTGTTCGAAAGCGCGAATATTTTTGACGAAAACTTGTCGATAGGAATAAAATGTCTAATAATGATTATCAGAATACTCTGACACGATATAAAATGGAGTATATAAAACTTGTTTCGACTGATTTCGACGCTTCCCAAAACTCAATTTTATGGCTTTTAAAAGTGTCTGCATTGAAATCCAAATGACCCTCATATTATAACGGGGCATTGTACTTGGTGTGGGCTTTTTGTTCAGCGCGAATATTGACCCAGTTTATTTCTAGACCCAAAAAGCCGACAAAATGTGGATAATAACCTTTAAAAATGTTTGTTTTTGTCTATTTTCGAAAGCGATGAAAGTTGTTCGAAATCACAATTTTTTGACGAAAACTTGTCGATAGAAATAGAATGACAAGTAATGATTATTAAAATTATCTGACGACATATAAAATGAAGTATAGAACTTGTTTATGCTTATTTCGACACTTCTCAAAACACAATTTTATGGCTTTAAGAAGTCTCCATTGCAATCCAGATAATCCTCGTATTACACCGAGACACTATATTTGTTGTGGACTTTGACCAGCGTGAATATGGACCCATTTTAATCCGGGATCCAAAAGTTTAAAAAAACGTGGATAATAACATTCAAAATCGTTCTTTTTTTTTTCGAAAGCGGTGAAAGTTATTTAAAAGCGCGAATGTTTGTTGCCGAAAACTTGTCGATAAGAATACAATGCCTAATAATGATTATTAGAATACTCTTACACTATATAAAATGAATTATAGAACATGTTTCAACTGATTTTTACACGTCTCCAAATGTAATCTTATGGCTTTTAAAAGTGTCTCCATTGAAATCCAAATGACACTCATATTACACCGGGGCATTGTACTTGGCGAGGGTTTTTTTCTGCGCGTATATATACTCTTTTTACTTCCGGACCCAAAATGCCGAAAAACCGTGGATAAACCTTCAAAATCGTTTGTTTTTAGCTATTTTTGAAAGCGGTGAAATTTGTTCGAAAACGAATATTTTTTGATGAAAACTTGTGAGATAGGAATAATATGCCTAAAATGGAATTTATAACTTGTTTCGACTGATTTCGACACGTGTCAAAACGCAATTTTATGACTTTTAAAAACCTTCAATAAAATTCAAATGACCCTCATATTACACCGGACATTGTATTTGGTTAGAACTTGGATTAGCACGAACATGGATCTGTTTTACTTTGGGGTTCACAAGATCGAAAAAATATGGATAATAACTTTCAAACTCTTCAAAATCAAAAATCAAAATCAAAAAAACCCTTTCGTTGCTCTGGTGTTTCCGGCGAACAAAAAGATTTCCGGCGTGAGTTCGTGTGAGGAGCGCATCGTCGGCAACGCTGACCGGCGTTCTTCTGGTCCGCTTGTCACGATGAGGCAGAAGGCGAGAGCAGTGCAAAAGGGCCCTAGACCGATGAAACCCGTTACTCGTAAGGCAAAAGAGGAATTGTTACGTAAAGCCTTTAAGAATGCAAAATTGGATGATAGTTCGACACAATCGGGCAATATTTCTTCGACCCCAATCAAGGATGAGGCGAGGGTAATTCCGGGGATGGTGTATGCGTCGGACTCCGATGAAGATTACGTGCCTGATTTTGTACCGGAATCCGGTAACCTAGAATTGGACAACCCGTCTGGCTGGCAACAAAAGGAGGGGAAAAAAACCATTGAGATTGAGGAGGAAGAAGAATTGTTACGTTTCTCGGATGAGGACGTAGATGAAGAAATCGAGTATTGGAGCAATGCAGTGTATTGTTTCATCATGGGCGCAAATCCCCCATGGGAAGTTGTCGAAGGGTTTGTGCGAAGAATATGGAAGGAACATGGAATTGATAAAATTTCGTTCTTACCAAACGGAATATTCATAGTTCGGTTCAAGGATAATGCTGCTAAAGTAAAGGTTCTTGACTATGGTTGTTTCATGTTTGATAATAAACCCTTAATAGTGAAGGAATGGACCCCTGATGCGAAGTTAGATAAAAATGATGTGCTTGAGGTCCTGATTTGGATACAATTGCATGAATTACCACTCAAATTCTGGGGTCGTTGTTTGCCGAGAATAGCTAATTTGGTAGGGCAATATGTCAAAGCTGATTTAGCTACGGAAGAACAGACTAGGTTGGGTTATGCTAGAGTTATGGTTGTAGCTAAAGTGGGTCAAAAATTCAAGAATTTGGTTAAGTTCCTAGATGAGAAGGGGAACTTGATTGAACTTACTGTGAAATATGAATGGAAACCGGTGTGCTACTCCAAATGTAGGGGATATGGGCATGGTTTATGAATTTAGGAAAGACGAACTCAAGAAAACGAGACTCTTGGCTAAACAGAAGCAGCCTGATTCTCGTGTGACAGCTCGACCCGTGAGCAAACAGCCCCCACAGCAACCGCAGAAACATGCCACTGCTGGCCAGCTGCAGTTCGCGGGCAAGGCTTCTAATGGGTCTGGGGTTGGTCCGCAACTGAGTAAGGCGGGCCCATCAGGTAAGGAAACGAGAAGCAATACGAATTAGAGTAAAGGGGTGACCTTCGCGGAGGTTACGGGGGGCGTACGGAGAAGCGAGGAGGGTGGAGAAAAGGAAGGGGCTGGGATGGAAATTGTTATTCATGGAAGTGCATAACATCGGGGCGTGGAATGTACGGGGCATGTGTAACATAAATAAGCAACGTACTATTAGTGAATTCATTAGGAAGCAAGATATTGATGTGTGTGGTCTCCTTGAGACTAAAATAAAAAATAAATCTTATGCAAAAGTTCATCAGAACATGTTCTATGAATGGAGCATAACGACGAATAATCATTGTCATGATGGGGGCCGTGTTTGGCTTTTGTGGAAACATTCAAGAGTCAATTTAACGATCCTGGAGTACAGTAGTCAGAGCATCCATGTGAAAGTGAAGTCGAACTCGGGTAAGGAATACTTTCTTACATTAGTTTATGCTTTTAATGGTGTGGCTGAACGAACCGAACTGTGGCGAAAGTTAGAATCCTACGCTGCGATGGGACCTTGGATTATTATGGGTGACTTTAATTGTGTGATTGAACCTCGAGAAAGGTTGGGGGGCATTTCTTCGGATGAGGAGATGACCCAGTTTCGAGAATGTATAGCGAAATGTGAGATAAGTGATATCCGGGCGTGTGGTTCGTGGTTTACTTGGAATAACAAACACAAGAATAGCGAAACCAGAGTTTTCAGTCGCATTGACAGGTGTTTGGTTAATGATGATTTCGTGAGACTTTTTCCGGAAGGTTTTGCAAATTTCTTGCCGGAGGGCACGTTTGATCATTGTCCTTGTGTGGTGCAGCTTGAAAATCCCCCGGCGAGAAAGAATCGGTCTTTCAAATACATGAATATGTGGAGCAAGGCTAAGAAATTCGAGGCTTGTGTGAATACGGTATGGGGTGAGTCGGTTATTGGGACGCCAATGTACCGGGTGGTGAGGAGGCTTAAGAGCCTTAAGAAACCGCTTAAAGAACTAAATTCGAGTTGTTTTCCAGATATAGAAAACAAATGTGCGCAGGCTGAGCTGAAGCTTGCTAACGTGCAGACTCGGATTCGAGCTGATAGATCGCCTGCTATCCTCCAGGAGGAAACGGAGCTGAATGACACAGTTCGCGTTTTGCAGGCTGCCCGGGCGGAGTTTTGGAGTCAGAAAGCGAAGCAGAAATGGATTAAAGATGAGGATGTGAATTCTGCGTATTTTCATGGTTTATTGAGGGCCCGCAGAGCTCATAATGCCATTTCGAGAATTTGTGATGTTGAGGACCGTGTTTGTTCGGATAAAGCATCGATTGAGGACGCGTTCCTCAGGTACTACTCGGCTCTTCTTGGTGAATCTTGTGTAGTGGAGCCGATTAACATGGGTGTTGTACGGCGAGGCAAGGTATGCTCGGAGCAGCATAAGGCGTGGCTGAACGCTTCGGTTACCGAGGAGGAGGTTAAGCGCGCGCTTTTCAGTATCCCTCGTGATAAGGCTCCTGGACCTGATGGTTTTTCAAGTCAATTTTTTATTGATGCTTGGGAGATTGTCGGGAAGGATGTTGTGGCTACTGTCAAAGACTTCTTTGTGTCAGGTAAATTGCTGAAACAGATAAATTGTGCTAATATTACTTTGATCCCGAAAGTTGACAGGCCGAAAAATGTGAAAGAATTCCGGCCGATCGCCTGCTGCAACGTCTTGTATAAATGTATTGCCAAAATTATTTGTACGAGACTAGCACGGGTCTTACCTGACGTAATATCTCCTACACAAGGAGGGTTTATTGAGGGAAGGAGCATTGTTGAGAATGTTTTAATTTGCCAAGACTTGATTAAAATGTATAGACGAAGTCATATTTCACCTCGATGCTTATTTAAGGTGGACATTCACAAGGCTTACGATAGTGTGGAGTGGAGTTTTGTGGATCAAATGTTGCAGGCCTTGGATTTCCCTGATCATTTCCGCAGGCTGATTATGGAATGTGTGCAATCGGTCTCGTTCTCTCTTTGTGCGAATGGAGACAATTTTGGTTTCTTTCGTGGAAAAAGGGGGTTGAGGCAAGGGGATCCAAGGAATATTTCTCACGCATTTTGGATAATGGCACGATTGATAAGAAGTTTAGATATCACCCTCGTTGTGCTCCAATGAAGCTTACTCATCTAATGTTTGCAGATGATTTGTTATTGTTTTGCAAAGGGGATATCGGTTCGATGAAATATCTGTGGGGAGCATTCGCGAAGTTCAGCCGAACGTCGGGCTTGACAATCAGCCTGGGTAAGTCTCACGCCTATTTTGCAGGTGTTGATGATGACAGGAAGTCTGAGATATTGCAGTTTTCGGGCTGTGTTAAAGGTACTATACCTTTTCGTTACCTTGGAGTGCCCATTCAATGTACGCGAATTGGGCGTGGAGACTGTGAGAAACTGTTAGCTCGAATTGTGTCTCGTATTTCGAGTATTGGCGCTCGGCGTCTGTCTTATGCGGGTAGGCTGACTTTGGTTCAGTCTGTGCTGTCTCAGCTGCATAATTACTGGGCCATGATTTTTATTATCCCAAAATATGTGATGGCTCACATTAGTTCTTTGTGTCGCAATTTCCTTTGGGATGGTGGTACTGAAGGAACTAGACGAGCTCCGGTAGGTTGGGAGAAAATTTGCTATCCCAAGGATGAAGGTGGGCTTGGTCTCAGGGACTTAGTTACTTGGAATGAGGCAGCGGTGGCGAAGTTGGCATCGTGGGTGTTTGATCAGCCTGATAGACTGTGGGTCAGGTGGGTTAGCTGTATTTACCTGAAGGGAGCGGATTGGGGTGAATATCAGCCTAATACTGATGTCACCTGGGCGTAGAGGAAGGTGTGTCAGGCTAAAGACAAGATTAAGCATATGTTCGAGAATGGGTTGTGGCATGGTTCGCATCCTGTGTACTCGATTTCTAGAGCCTATGCTGAACTCCGGAACCATAAACCACGAGTCGAGTGGGCTAGGCTGGTGTGGAGTGGGTGGAGTGTCCCCAGACATAGTTTCATTGTTTGGCTAGTCTATCGGGGAGCTTTAAACACTCGGAATAAATTACTGAGGTTTGGGGTGGCAGATTCAGACCTGTGTTTTTTATGTGAATCACATATTGAGACTGTAGAGCATCTATTTTTTGGGTGCTGCTGGAGTTCCCGAGTGGTTGACATACTGGGTGGCTGGGTGAAGAGATGCATTCCGAGAAGTGATGGGCTGAAATGGGCGACCAAGATAAGAGGAACGAAGTTGCAATGCAACATGTTACGGGCGTTGATCAATGCCACAATTTATTATGTGTGGAGACAGAGGAATTTGTGCAGAATTGAGAGGATGGTCCAACAACCGGAATATGTTGTGAAACTGATTAAGATGGATGTGTGCAATAGAATAATGTGTAAGATTAGATATCCATTAAGTGTTAAAGATGCTAGATGGCTACGTAATTTGATGTAGCCATATTCTTGTGTAAATTGGTTCGATGATTAATACTCCCTCCGTCCCTGAAAGATTGTTCCATTTCCCTATTATATGTGAGGAGTATTTTAATGAAACGTGACAATCTTAGTGGGACGGAGGGAGTATATACTTACATTTCAACAAAAAAAAAAAACTTTCAAACTCATTCGTTTCTTGCTATTTTCGAAAGTGGTCGTGAACGTTGTTTTGCCTAAAACATGTTGATAGAAATAGAATGCCTAATAATGATTATTATAAATCTATGACACGATATAAAATGGAGACTGATTCCGACAAGTCTCAAAACACAATTCTATGACTTTTATAAGTCTATTGAAATCCAAATGACCTCATATTACAACGGGGCATTGCTCTTGGTATGGACTTACTTTAACGAGAATATGGACCCATATTATTTCAAGACCCAAAAGGCCGAAAAAACGTGGATAACAATCTTCAAAATCATTCGTTTTTTTTTTTTGCTCTTTTCAAGAGCAGTGAAAGTGATTCAAAAGCATGAAAGTTTTTTTTGCCGAAAACATGTTGAAAATAAATTGACAAATTCTTCATTGTTTCAACTTTAAAATCAATGCAATACCAGTTACACCACCTATTTACACCCAAAAAAGAATGTTTCCTCTTAGCCATCAAAAAAAATTGAAAAATGTTATTAGGGGAGGACTGCATTGCAAAGCTACCACGCTGATGAATTTAACCAAATATTAACCCAACATGTCACTCAATACATGAATCTCAACTACACATCACCACCCAAGATCGACCTGATACAACCTTAACCAAGCACAACCCTAACCACGGCTAGCACGAGTGAACCCGACTACCACCTCTAGCCCAATTCTTTTGACTAGCTCAACCATTGACGAGCAATGCAAATAATGCAATACCTCTTTTCTTCAGACTCATTTGACCCAAAATAATACGGAGTTGAGAAATAACGGAACTACCCCGACTCTTCCCCCCCTTTTATCTTCTTCTCACCACATTCTCATCTTCTCTTCACCATCCTTCATATATTTTCCCTTTGTTTTGACTACCCCGACTCAATGTTGAAACATTGACACTTTAATGTTCTTTTCTTTAGGCTCACCACTTTGTTACATCCACAAACATTGACTTAGCTCAACTTCCAACTTGTGTATTCAGCTGCAACTATAATATCAGTGCCAATATAATAGCATATATATATACATCAAAGAATCTACAGTCAGACAAGATTAGGATAAGCAGGGGAGAAAATTCCCACAAAAAAACACCGACTGATCAGTGATCAGCCAAATGGGCAGAGCATCCTGTTGAAATCCATCATATCAATCAACGTTAGTGATATTCGACCTGTCAAATAACAGCGCAACGCTGATAACTCAACATTAAAACATCATGAGATTATCAAGCACTACCTGACAGGCGGGATTTCAGATGGTCTGAGTCAGCTTTTGCCTGCTACGGTTACATGATATCCCAATAATGAAAGAAGGCATGGCATATAGTACTAAAAAATGGTGAAATCAAAGTTTGACAGGAAATCATCCAAGGTTGTTAAACTGAAATAAAATACAAACATGAGCAGCATCTTATATAGAAAATAAACAGCTAGTTTTGATAGCGGAAGAATGTGAAATAAAAGGGAAAGCATGTCCAACAGTGCCATGAACTTCGACTACAGAGATCCTGCACGAGCAAACATTAAAATAATAAATTCAGAACAGCTACTCAAAAAAAGGCCAGAGCAGCTCACGCAGCTTGTATCACGCACATGACCCCATGTCTCTGCAAATGTCACAACAGTACAGCAAGGTTAAAGAGGTGAGTCCTAAACTTCCAACAAGTCATGGCAAAAGGTAAGTAATCAGGTTCACAAGAGCTCCAAGAAAGATGATATGCCTGTCAAGATATTACAACAATAACAATGAAAGAGGTTAGCAGACGAAAGAAGAATGTAAAAGAACAGAACACATAAGAACAGAACAGCGATGTAGTTTTTTTTCACTATTCAGATACAGCATCTGAAATAGCAAATCTACCATAGCAGACAGATAAAATGGACTACCAATGTCAGAAAGCAGAAGCTGAGAACTGCCCAATAAGCTTCAACGTGATCATCAAATAAAAACGAAGAATGTCAGAAATCGTTAATCAATTAGAGTGAGAAAGAGAAACTCTCCAATCAGACCAAGAGACCAAAGGTGCAAGTTTAAGATAAATGGGTGCGGTTTTATGACAAAAGTACATAAGTTCCAATAACAACACGCTTTTATCTAGTCCTGTGTTTCAAGAAGCAAACCCCAAAGGGACAATGAAGCACTAGCCAAAATGCCTTGATGCGCCTTGAGGACAAAGGCGTAGCCAAAAAATCTTCTACTTTTATTATGTTACTCCCTTCTCCACAATATTCTTAGCTCTACCCACTTTACAAGGTTTAGGGTTTAAAGGTTTTCAAGAGAAAGGAACCGAAGGACGTTTCAGTTGGCTACTAAGACTAGAGAGCAATGGAGGGGAAGAGATCTTCTAAGCTTAATAAAAAATTCCACCAACAAAAAAAATGCTTTTGTTGCATTCCACATACCTTCCCTTTTCCCCCCCTCCCGTTCCCACTTTTTTTTGGTACTGAAACGCACTGTATATGTTACTCTTCCTTAAAATAAAACGAAGGGTATTTTTCACAACATTTTATATAGAAAATACAAAGCTTTTTTGTGAAGAACAATGTGCTATCAAAGTGCAGTGCATTGGGGAGCTTCATCACCTCAGATACTCATCACTTAGCCTTATAAAAACGAATTATTTGGGCAGCTAAATAGGAGGGAGGAGGAGAGAGGGGCATGAGTGCTTGGAAGCCTTGGATACAATTTTCCTCAAAATAGGAGACCTCTCCATTCCTCTTCACCCTCATTTGCTAGCCAAACAAGAGATCTTTTTAGTCAAAGTGGGCTTAATTGAAGTGAACTTAACCGAAGTGGAATGGGTTTAACTGAATTGTCTAGGATATAATGAGCCTCAACTGAAGTGGGCTTAACTGAATTGTCTAGCACAAAATGAACCTAATGAGCCTCAACTGAAAAAGGGCCTTACTTTCCTTTCCTTCCTCTCTTAATCGTTCAACCCAAACAAGAGTAAGGTCTAGTGAGAGGTTGATTCACATATAGACGTTGTGAGATAAACCATATTAAGTTGTATTAATGGCTAATTGTGGATCGTGGCTAAATGATCCGGTCCAAAAAAGTACACTATGCAAGAATCTTTTAAACCTTCGAACCCTATGACACCATATTAAGTAAGCCAGATGAGCACAATTTTTGCCTCTAAGATAATCACATTTTACACCCTGACAGACCCAAGATAAGCCTTTCGTGTATGTAGGCATAACCCTTGTCATATAAAATCAGTCAATTGATTTATGCCATCCAAACATTCTACGTATAGGAAACTTAACTCTTGCCGAATCGCTGTGCACTTATGAGGGTCGAAGCTTATACTCCCTCCGGTTTTATATGATTGCCACGTTTCAATATTATACTTACCCAAATGGGGATAAAACCGGAGGGAGTATTACTTAGATAATGACTCGAAACAAATTCTCACTAGAAGCTACCTAACTTCGAATCCAATTTTCTCATATGCAAATGTAGAGCTATCAAAATGTGCAACTACAACGGGTAACCCCTCCCCTTGACAAAAGTACCATACCCATAGTTGCAATCCCAAAACCAATGCTAAAATTTCATTCATTTGTCCAACAAGCTACAGCACAATGAAACAATGGTCAGCATGTGAGTAAATAAATCAGTAGTGTGATTAGCATAAAAACAATGGAGAAGATACAAAGATGAGAGTCCATAGTCCATACCTCTCTGCACGAGAAGGCTACCCATACAAAAACAAAAATCACTTCATCTCTGCCATGAACTTCTCATACTCGGCATCAGCACCCTGAGGACCCTGCTCTGCAGAAGGAGCAGATGGTGGCGGAAGAGGATTCGAGGCCCAAGGCACATTTGCCAATACCTGTGGTTGATCTGAAGGCGGGGGAGGAGGTGGTGGGGCTCCATAATAAGGTTGATAGGCATAAGACGACCCCATATAAGCCGGTGGGGCAGGTGGAGCCATAGAAGCTGGAGAACCGCCATACGGGTCACCAGGCGGCACAGCATAAGACGGCATGGGTGGTGGTGGGGGGTAATAACTAGATCCAGGCGGCGGCGGGGGTGGGTATGCACCATAGTGAGGAGGAGGAGGAGGTGGTGGTCCCCACGGGACAGGAGCCCCGTAGGGCCCACCAGACTGGTACTGCTGAGACGGGTAGGAATTGGGAGGCGGAGGGTAGGGCATTGTGGGGGCAGCAGGAGGCTGGGACGGGGCAGGGGACGGTTGAGGCGGCTTCCCAGCAACCCGAACAGCAATTGTCCGGCCTTCAATACTCCTGCCATTCATAGCTGCAGTAGCAGCATTGGCCTGCTCCAAAGTCGCATACTTAACAAACCCATAGCCTTTGCTGATATTACTACCCCGCTCTTTAATCACCTTCGCCATCACAATCTCTCCATACGCCGAGAAATAGCTTATCAAACCCTCGTCCTCCAGATTCGGGGGCAAATACCCAATGTACAGATTGGTCTCGTCGTAATCCTTGCCAATACCCTTGCCCATATTGAACCCCAACCCAGGATGATTACCATTACCATTGCTACCCCCACCGCCACCACCGCCTCCGCCCATAGAAACCTCGTCATCCCCAACCGGACCGCCACCCAACTCGGCCAAAAAGTTCTTGTACTCATCATCCATCTTCTTCCCAGTGGTGCCCTTGACAGGACAATCAATGGTAGGGTGACCGCCATCACCACAGATCTTACACAAGACGTCGCTCTTAAACGTGGTTAACCTGGAAGGACAAGCGTACTGTCTATGCCCGGCCTCGCCGCACACCCTGCAAAACTCCTCATCCCTGATAGTCCCATTCAACGCGGCCAGCTCCCTCAGCTGCTGCCTCTTGTGCTCATTCAACACCTCATCCACCGGCTGCAGCAGCTTCTCCACCATCCCCGCCGCTGCGTCCACCGCCTCCTGCGTGTCTGCCTCCACCAGCACGTGCAAATCCTCGTTCTCGCTTGGGTCCGGTTTCGAGTTCTGCTTCTGCTGGAACCTCCCCTCCTTCACGCTCCCCTTCCCCCGAATCACGATTTTCGCCCCCGTTTCTTTCTCCATTCTCTTCTGCGTGTTACCCCGAGGCCCGATTATCAGCCCGATGAAGTTGTAACCCGGATACTCCTTCTGAGGTATGTACAGCTTCTTGTACCGTTTCGGCGGCCGGTAATCGGCTGGCGGCTTAAACGCTGGGTTCTTCTTTATTATCTCACTGATTATCTCCTGTCTCTCCCGGTTCAATCTCTCGCGAGCGCGGTACTCTCGCGTATTAACCCTAATTCCCATGTTATCGTAAACCGGTTCGGGTGAAGGAGACCTTAAGCCCTCCGGTCTGTCGTCTAGGGGTAAACCGGACTGCAATTTACGGCTGATTTCGAGTAACCTGGAGTTGAGGGCTTGAACTTCGGGATCGAATTCGATACCGCCCATGAAATCAGGTAACTGAATGACCGGTTTGGGGTCGTCATCGGCCCAGCGTGACTTCCTCTTTCTGCCGGTTTCGTTGGCGGGATCCTGTGCTTCGGACGGTGGCGGATCCCAACGGCTACGGCGTTTGCGGCGGCTGCTAGTCGTTTCTTCCTCGCCACCGGATTGAGGGTTCTGATTGTCGGTTGTGGTGGTGCCGCCGCTGATAGCAGATATGACGGCCGCGGGCGCGGTGGCCGGCGACGATGCGGTGTTGCCATTTTGATGAGTTGAATCAAGAGTTTGTAAGTGTGGTTGAGGTTGTGATTGAGAAGGGGAAGAAGAAGAGAGGGGGATGGATTCAGAGAGAGATTGAGTTTCCATGGTGGATGGAGGAGCCAATTTGGGGGTGAAATTAGGTTTGAATGAATTCAATCAGGGTAGGGCTTTATAGTGGTATCAGGCGGCTGTGAAACGGATACGGTATGAATCAGGAAAAACTTATCAGAATAGAGGTAGGATTTATTGGGCTGGCCCAAGTTTGTATTCCGGGAATAGGGATTATAATTCAATGAGATAGGATACGGGTCTTGGCCCGAGTCTTCTATATAATCGACAATCGTCTTATAGTATAAGATACGGAGTATGTCCGATAAATAAAAGGGCATCCTAGATGATAACCCCGAAATTAAAGGCAAATTGTTGTATGAGACAATTATACGAACTACTTATTGTTGTTGGATGACGTGAAATCGATCAGGTACATCCTGAAACGACCCAAATCACGTGGTACGAAAACCATGTGAAATTGAAATGTGGCTCGATATAACCTCTCAAGCAGCTTGATTTGAAGTGGATAATACACGTATTCAGATATTCACATTTTGGAGCAAAAAATTCCAGAAATCGCGCTAAGCTATCATCAAATTAGGTGAAACGACCAGACAAAAGGTGAGGAGAAACGGAGACCTTTTGGGGGTGCTGGTATGGGTTAAACCACCATTGACTGAATATTGATTAATCGTGTAATAACGTCTTATACTCTTTGTTTGGATTTGAAATCGGTCATGGTATATGCCGCAGCCAACCCAGTCACGTGGTATGAAAACCAGGTTAAATTTAAACGTGGCCTGATACGACATCCAGAGCAACTTGTTTTGTGACCTGTGCAATGCACGAGATGCTGCGGACATAATTTTTTTTTAATATTGGATTTTGATTAGTTTGTAAAGACGTTGCGTAAGCTTTCAGTATTGACCAGAAATACAGGCGGCTTCATTCAACTATATATGCTTTGGAGGATATATATTACATTTGTGCTAAAGTATCGAAAATAAACTTGCTAATGAATAGATATAGATAAAATTAGGACGTAGGCTGATCCATCTGCAATATTCGGAGGAAGTGATTCTGAAATATGGTCTACACCTTACCTAATACTCTCATTTTCATTGTCTAAGAATCTAATTTAAAGAGGCATGAAGATTGAACATGCTCTTTAGCAAAGGTGTTGCCCGTTCTGTGAACGCCAGATTCTAAGCATTAGTGTATTCATCGAGTCGGAGTAGCAGAGACATCTTTTTCTACACATCCCCTGCTTCCGAACCAGCTTAATTTGTTTCTCACCCAATCTATATCCATATACTATACTAAAGGCGTATTAGGGTGGTCGACAGACATGAATACAGAAGGAACCATTTCCGAGTTACACGCCAACTGTGAAACGTGTTTCTTGACTCGTTATAGTCCGTATCATATAAATTAAACAATTCTTCCGATTTTAAGCCATACTTTTGTAGTATGCTTTGATTGACTCACTTGACTATGAGAAGTGATATAATCAGGGTTATCATCATCTTCTTCATGATCGTGGGAGTGTTAACGAAAGTGAGCCGTAACGCCATTTTTTGTAAACAAGCAAAAGTCAATTCATCAATCTATCTATCTATCTATACTATTATATAAAAGAATTATTCTTTTCTATATTCTAAATTATAGCACCATTATATAGCTAATATAATGACAACCCACACTTCTCAAATTCTAACTACACTTATCACGTGCATAATCTACTAAGCCATATAAACTTCTTTTAAATCTCTCATATTTTGCAAGAAAAATATCTAATTTATAGAAATTGATTAGATTTTATAGCAAAAAAGTAATGACGGTGTAAAACGTCTCGCGACGAATGTGAAAAAACAAACCTAATAAAGGACGATGGTGTTGATGATGTGGCATGATATTATTCAGTTAAAATGAAGGATGATGTTGATGATGTGACGTGATAATATTCACTTGTTAATGTTGTAAAGAGAGGTAAAAGGCTTGCCTTTTTATTTTATACTTATATATATATAGAGAGAGAGAGAGAGAGATGGGATCAGGTGAATCCACTTATATATATTGAGTCCGTGAGTCCCCATCTTAGCCCTTGATTCAATGTTAGATTAATGGACAAGATTTGATCTCATAATTACGGAAATAACTATAATATCTATCAAAATATATTTTCTTTCTCTCTCTTCCTTAATTATCTCGGTACAAATTCTCTCTTTCCTATCAAATTTTTAATTGCCTCTTTCTCTCACACAACAAGTTTATATAAAATTAAGTTTTTTTTCATCTTCAGCAAAAAATCATCCGTTCCCTACTGCCATTGTACGTATGTTACCCTGTTACTGCCATAATCCATAAACTATGTTACTGTAACTCATACGTTGTGTTACTCTAATTCATGAACTGTGTTACTTTAACTCATAAAATCTGTTACGTTGCATAGTCTCTTGCAAAAACTGTTACTCTAACTCATACAATGTGTTACTTTAATTCATGAATTGTGTTACTTTAACTCATAAAATCAGTTACGTTGCATAGTAGTCTCTTGCAAAAACAGGAGTTCCAATTAACAAAAAGAACAATGTTTGTTTTTATTAAGATACTTCAAAACAAAAAGTGGTACAATATTCCAACTAAATCAACTCCATTACAATTCCAATGTTTCACACTTGTTACTCATAATGTCCTACTTATAATTTTGCTTCTTCATCATCCTTCTCGTTTTCTCCGTCTTCTTCTTTTTTATCTTCTTCATCATCATCTCAGAAGCTTTGATTTAATCTCAATGGAGGAAACTCTCACCCACATCCCTACATCATTCATATGGATTAAAGTATGTAACAGATAACAAGAGTTAAAGTAACAGATGAAGTGCATTGAAGTAACAATTAATTAAATTAACAGAGTATGCTTATACACCAGGTATAAAGTAACAGAGGTCAGATATTAAAGTAACAGATAGTATGAATTAAAGTAACAGATAATGTTCATTAAAATAACACCAGATATAAGTTAGTGTAAAAAATTCATATAATGATAAAAAATGATAGTATGACGCAATATCTTATTCTTTGATATTTTTTCCTATTTTGAAGTCATCACGTCCCATAATTATAGGAAGTAGTATTTTTTTTCTTTTTTTTATATGGCATTACTCTTTGATATTGTTTCCTATTTTGGTGGCAATCACGTCCCATTATTATAGGAAACAATATTTTTTTTTTTAATATGGCAGTTTCCTAAATTCTTAGGACACTACAATGCACTACAATAACAGATGAAAAACACTAAAGTAACAACTGGAGTGTATTAAAGTAACACGACATATAAAGTAACAGATGGTAGACATTAAAGTAACAGATGCTCTACATTAAAGTAACAACTGGAGTGTATTAAAGTAACACGACATATAAAGTAACAGATGATAGACATTAAAGTAACAGATGCTCTACACTAAAGTAACGCAGTATATGAACTACAATAACTCAATATATTGTAAACGTAAAAACTAATAATTGAGTAGCATCTTAATGACTTCCATGACGATTCCAGTATAAATTACAAAACATATATACTCACCGTTTGTGTGTTCTACGATTTGCATATGAATCTATGATGAATAACACGACCATGAAAACAATATCAACATGAAAATTGACGCAAAACATGAATGACACGACCATGAAAACAATATCAACATGAAATACGCAAAACATGAACACAAATTGACGCAAATTAATCAAGATAATGAATAAAAATTGACGCAAAACATGAAAGCAATATCGAAACTCACCATTGTTATACTCGATGAATTGCTTATCAACCGTTAATGAAGATGTCACGATCATTGAATTCATAGTAACGGAATTTCGAGCACAGATTTGATTGAATGAATGAACGTGATGATCGATGAGAGCATTTTTTTTTAAGGTTTTGATGAACCTGTGAATGAACGTGAATGAATGGAGCTTTTTTTTTTTAAGGTTTTGATGAACCTGTGAATGAACCTGAATGAATGAATGAATGAGGAATGATTGTGATTATGGGAGATATTGTTTCTTAAAATCATGGGAGTTATTTTAGGATACTAAATATTCCTTTTTTTTAATACAAAATATTAGGATGCATCTTATCCATCCATCCAACGGATGAGATGAGTACTTAGGGACTCAACATATATAAGGGGACTCATTAGAACCCATCTCTCTCTCTCTCTCTCTATATATATATATATAGATAGATAGATAGATAGATAGATATAGATTACGAAGTATTTTAGAGTAACGTAGTATATACTGAGTATGTAGATGCATATATATTTGAACATAAGCATATAAAATGTGTGAACAATAATATATTTCTTATTCATTTCATTATATGAAATCCGTTCAAAAACAATTGCCTCATTTGAATGAAATTAAATAGAGCAATCTTAGTGAAACGAGGAGAGTATAATTAATGAGTAGAAAACATATAATCGATCCGTAGATGGAGGGAGTATAAATTTAAGAAAACAAATGTAAATTTAACAATAACAATGGCAAACAGTTTTTTTGCCATATGACTTGCATCTGCCTCCTCTAGTACAGTCGTTAATGCAATAGTTCCAGCATTTGCCACCCTTCTCATCGTGAGCTTCAGGATCATCATCTATTCCTGCTTCACAACTTCCTAGATTCCAGTGGTCCTGACAACACCTGTCTCCATACACTACTTCACTGCTAATCCCTGCATGCATGCATGCAATACAGTCTCAATATATTATAATAATCGTATTGTGAGATTATCTAATTAATTAATACTCGTAGTAGACTTCCTTGCTACTTACACTCATTATTGTGTATTGTGTGATTGATGTTATTGCATATGTAAAAACAATTTACATGTACATGCATAATAATACTCTATATAAGCATGGAATAAGTCAGTCGCAGAAAAAAGTCGATAATAAAAGAATGAATGCATGCATGCATGAATACGTAAACGTACCCAAGAAGAAGATCAAGCCGATCAAGAATGCAACAACAATCTTCCCCATCTCTAGCTTGAATATTATTAAGCGGACAATTTATGTGTAGTTATGTATCTCCAAAGTATAAATTTGAAGAAATAATTAAGATAGCTGATGATACGAAAAAATTGCACACGTTATATATATACACATATACTCCGTATTAATTAATTTGATTTATGCCCAAATACAATGTCATTTGTGTATGCAAGAGGATCTATATAGAATTGGTTGATTTGCTAATGATATTCCAAATTCGATTTACTTTTTTGTGTGATACACATTGATCTTTGCCATTTACACATTACTAGTGTAATACCCGTGACACGTCACGGGTTTGTGAACATTTTTTTGAAAATAATAAAAAGTTAGAAATAAAGTGCAATACCCGTGTTCACGGGGTTGAAGTGTTTTTTTGCATAAAAAAGTGAAATCACAACCCATGTGAGGGTGAACGGAAAGACGATATTGGCTTAAAATAACGTAAATGAAATGAATATTAACACATATGATTATTATAGTATGTTCAATATCGAAGTCAAAGAACCACGTGAGTATGTAGGTAAATAACAATTTCGGAGAGTGTATGATAAATGTAGATGTCTTAAGTATAACGACATATGACGTCAAAATGAGTATGTGTATAGTATGTGTTTGACACAATTCATACAAAAAAAGCCTATATTATACGTTATGGTCTCTAAAACGCAAATATTTTTGGGACGGTACCCACCCGAACCGAAATTAGTAATTAAAAAATATTACTCCATCCCCTTCTACAGGGGCGGATTTAGGCTATGGCCGTATGGGCTATAGCCCAAGATGAATTTAGGATAAATAAAATTTAGTACTAACCATGTACCCAGTGATGTAGTGTGGTGCAGTGGTAAAAGGTGTTGGTTTAAGTATCTGTGGTTAGGGTTTCGAGTAACACTCCTTTCATTTTCTTCACTCTTGTAGTTTTTTTTTGAAATCCCGACAATTGGGACTATGACATTGCCATTAAATCATCAATAACAAACGAGTTTACTGAAGATGGTCCACTACCCTCCCAAGTGTGCTTCCCAAGACTACTAACCGAGACATGCGCTAGAGCATGGGCAGCACGATTACAAACTCGAGGGACAAAAGACCATGAGACACTATCAAATAGACTACTCAATTGCAGCAATTCATCAAATAACAGGAAAATGCTACTACGCCCATATGTCGGACAACGCAAATGATCGATCACCGACTTACAATCAGACTCAATAATCACCCTTCGATATCCTCTACTCCAAGCGTCCTTCAACCCGTCAAGAATGGCCTCGGTTTCAGCCTCTCTAACGTTTATCATACCGCTCCGTCTAGTACTTGTAGTCCATATCGCTAATCCATCCGCCCCCCTCCCAATTACTTCTGCACATCTTCCTCCCCCCTGAAACCCGCATCGTAGTTTACCGCAACGGGCGGCTGCCACTTCTTACTTTCTGTAGGCACCGCGTATCCAGAATGCTTCACTCCTCCCTTTCTCCCTTCATCCACCATCTCCAATTCAATCTCCAAGTCCCTCACTCTCACCACTACTTTTTCGGTATTTATTTTTATCCCCTCGAAAACCCATTTATTCCTAGCCTCCCACATAGCCCAACATGCCAACATCATCCTCCCTCGCTCCTCTTCCTCCATCTCCCTCCACACATCTTCCACCCACTCCCTCACCCACTCATGCCCGTTCTTCTTTTTAACATCAATTCCCAACCCATCCCATACCCCAACTCCCCACCCACACCCCTTAACAAGATGGAGACAAGTCTCCACCTCATATAGACAAACGGGACAGGTAGCATCGATCCTCGAGATCTTATTGGCAAGTTTACCCATCGTAGGAATTGCATTGGAACACATTTGCCAGAAAAATACCTTCATTCTAGGCAGAACTCGAGCCTTCCAAATTTTGGACCATAACCATTTTTTGCGCGTAAATTCCGAAGGACCCGATTCTCCCAGTTCACCATCAGACAGCAACTTGTATGCAGATTTGACCGAATAAACACCGCTATTTTCCCCTCCCCAGTACCATATATCTTCTATGTCTCTCTGACAAAGTCGTATATTAGCAATGGCTTCTTGCACGAACGGAAGAAACAGGGCACGCAATTTACACTTGTCCCACTCACCATCATTCCTCAATAGGTCAGCAACCATCATGTTTTCATTACCCAACATAGGCGGAGAAATTACACATTTCGAGTTAGTATCTAGCAGCCAAGGCACACCCCAAACCCGTGTACCCAGCCCATTGCTTATCCTTCGCATAAGACCTCGCTGCAATACTTTTTTCGCCTCCCATATCCCCTTCCATGTGTAACTCGGATTGGGTCCTAACCCGGCTTGAAGAAACGACCCATTTTTATAGTATTTCGCCTGTAGAACACGAGCTAGCAAGCTGCCTGGGTTTATAACCAACTTCCAAGCCTGCTTACCCAACAATGACATATTAAAATTGTGGAAATCGCGAAATCCAAGTCCCCCCATCTCCTTGGGTCGACAAAGCTTCTTCCATGATATCCAAGAAATCTTTCGTTTCCCGTTTTCCGATCCCCACCAAAATCCTGAGATCATCGATCGAAGTTCTTCACAGAAACTTATTGGTAGCATAAACACACTCATGACATAGGTAGAAATTGATTGGGCTATTGCCTTTATCATAATCTCTCTACCTGCTTTAGACAGAAGCATCCTTTTCCACCCTTTAAGTTTCTTAGCCAACTTGTCTCGAAGAATTCCCACTAGGTTAGCCTTAGACCTACCAATAATCGTCGGTAGGCCAAGATACTTACCCGGATTCGTTACCCCACGCACACCCAGTGTTCTCGTAATCTCCATTATTCGTTGCCGATTCGTACCACCACAGAAAGATGCCGTAGTTTTGTCGTAATTCACCTTCTAACCAGACGAGTTTTCGTAGCGGCTTAGAATTTTCTTTAATACCCTTGCTTCATTGATATCAGCCCGACAAAAAATCAAACTATCATCTGCGAAAAATAAATGTGAGATAATTGGTGCTTCATGTGCCATTCGAATGCCGTGCAATGACTTCATTTCAATAGCTTTCCTGATTTGACTAGAAAGAACCTCAGCACATAAAATAAATAGATATGGTGACAAAGGATCGCCTTGTCTCAAGCCCCTTGTCGGCCTAAACTCACTTGTTGGTTGCCCATTCACCAGAACCTCGAAAGTCACCGTTGTTACACAATGCATTATCCGACCAACCCACCTCCCATCAAACCCCATTCTCCTTAGCACCCTTTCCAAAAAAACTCCACTCAACCCTATCATAAGCCTTAGCCATATCGAGCTTGACTGCCATATATCCTTCCCCTGATCTTATATTCTTCATATGGTGAAAAGTCTCAAACGCTAATAGTACATTATCCGTAATTTGTCTACCCGGAGTAAATGCACTTTGGTTATCCGATACAATCTCTCCTAGAAAAATTTTGAGAGGGTTCGCCAATACTTTTGAGACAAGCTTATATATCACATTACACAAACTTATCGGTCTGAACTCCCCCATCCCAGATGGACTCTTTATCTTAGGAATAAGGACAATAAATGTACGATTGCAACCCCGGGGAAGTGGAGCCCCATTAAGAACCGCAAGTACGGACCTAGTTACCAAAGGGCCAACTATATGCCAGTAAGTTTGAAAAAATAGAGCATTCATACCGTCTGGCCCTGGAACCTTAGTTGGGTGCATTTGATCAAGTGCTTCACGTACTTCAAGCTCGTTGTACTCACTTGTAAGAACAACATTCATACTTCTCGACACCCTCCCTTCAATGCCTCCCAACAAGTCATCACAATCGCCTGGCATAGTCGACGTAAACAGGTGTTGAAAATACTCGATCACCACTCGCTCAATATGCTCTCGCCCCTGCCAAGAAATGCCATTTTCATCTCGAATCTGCCAATATTATTGTTCTGTCGTCTGATCGATGCCTTCTTATGAAAAAAACTTAGTATTTCTGATGCGTGCTATTTATATATGATTATTACGTCTTTTACGCGCGCATTTCCATGCATATCGAGTAGCATTGTCTACTATTTTCCCCCGAATTTGATACTTTGTGGTCTTGTTGCATCTTATGTAGGGAATGGACTCGTAGACGCATAAACAAGGCAAAAATCGTTCTTAAAGATGAAATATTATGCGAAATAAGAAAAGAGAATGATCGTTTCCAAATAGGTGAAATTAAAACGTGAATATCTTGAGTTTTACAACTCCAATTGCGCTGATTCTACTTGCGTTGGAAAGATCTTTCTCTTAGCTTTCCAACGGTATATTATACGCCCAATTTGAAGAAGTAACGAAGAAATAACAAGCGTTTGAAGTTGAGCGCGCAGTGCTGAGAACGGAAACAGGTCTATGATAGTCGAACGACTATCCTAATAGTCGACCGACTATCCATATAGTCGACCGACTATTCATTATTCTCGACCGACTATTCTCGAGACTGGATGAAGACCGAGACTTTCCTAATTTGATTTTTAGGGTTAACAAGACTTTTGGGCTTTTGTTTTAACTTAGTATTTAAGAAACTATTAGACTAGATTTTAGATACCACTTCTCTCTTATTCTCTTTTACTTCTCCTAGACTCTTCCTTATATTTCTTCTCCTTATTCTCTTAGAATTACTTCTAGTTTAATTTCTTCCTTTAAAACTCGGCTATTGTAAGATTGCAGCATTCTAATCGCCTTCATTCCTTTTGGTAATTTTATCTAATCTTTCTTCCTTCTTCCTCGTTCTTGATTGTTCTTCTTCATATTTACTTATTCTTAATCTTTGTTTTATGCTTGTCGTAATTTTATTATTATTCGTGACGTTTAATCTAGTAAATTCTTTTATTAATCTTGTTGTTCTTAAATTAATTATGAGTAGCTAATTTCCCTCGCTAGGATTTAGGGGATCTGCGAATTGAATGTGGTTGCTAAATAATTTATAGATCTGTCAATGATTTTGCGTCTGAGTTGTTAATTGTAGCATTTAATTGAGATTAATTGATTAAGTCGACGTAATTGATTAATTGAATTGGTGAACTCGAACCTAAGATCGGAAGCCTGGTAAGAGTTAGACCTGCTACAACACATTAGTTTGCCCTAATAAGATCGGAAGCCGTTAGAAGCATTCTAGGGTGAATAGCGGACCGGAAGGACCTTTTCACTACCCCTTAGACCAATATCTGCGACAGACCTGTGACCTAGACCGTGACCGTAGGAAATTCATGGTGAACCGACGATCCTAGTTTTCTCTCTATATTTATTCATCTTATTTATTATAGTAATTTCTTCTCCTTTAATTCTCTTTCCTTCACTACTTTAGTTTATTAACCCAATTACAAACCCACGATTTGGTTACTTAGATAGACTTTAATTGCGAGTAGAATTTATTTGTCTCCTTGTGGATACGATCCTGACTTCCCTAGCTATATTTTTAGTTAGACCTAAGTTGGTTATCTTTGATAGGTATACGAATAGCTTATCAAATTTTGGCGCCGTTGCCGGGGAGACTCTGTATTTCTGCTTGTTATTTTAGTTTATCTTTTGTCTTAGGGAACTCGAGTTCCTTGAGACCGTTCTCACCGTTTCCATGAGGATTATTATAGATTTTCCACAGGAGCCCGATGAGACTTTTGGAGCTTATATGGAGAGATTTTGCGATTGGCTTAGCTCTCTCAAATCCGCTCGTTTCACTAATGAAACACTTGTTCTTACAGTCATTAAAGGTATGACAAACTCTACAAAAGCCTATATATTTTCCACTTGTAAGGATTTTGAAAGCAAGTCCTATGAAGAGGTGATAGAGTACTTTGACTGGTTAGCTGAAGAAAGTGTGAAGCCCGGTTTTTCACTTTATTTGACTAATGATGAACCCGTTGGTGAGACTAGCAATGCGGATATCTTTAAGGAACCTTGTTTCGACAATGAGATAAGTTGTGGCGAAAGCTATGACACGAGTGCCCCGGTTCCATTTTGTGAGAATCTACGTGATGTGGTTCATAATAAAGAACCTTTTGGTTCGGAAATCGAAGTTCGAGGAGACGAGTATGAGCACGACTTTGTAGAGGAACCATTATTGGTTACTTTGCCCGTTATCCTTTCTCCTTCTAAGGTTTTGGATTTAGTTCCCCCTATTCCACTTCTTTTTCCACCTTTATGCTTATCGGCCCCGCTGCTTCTAATTTATGACCATTTTCCTACGACCACTAATACTTTGTTTCCTGATTTTAACTTTGGTGCTCCATGTCTTGCGAACGAGGAGATTAGTGAAGTACTTCATGTGGAAATTGGTCCTCCACCCCGTGATAAGATGTTTCATTCCATACTTTTGACATTTGATACTTATATCTTATCATGTGCTTATATTTGCTTTCATATTTCACATGCGCAGGAATATGACATGCTACTTAGGGCGTTGATGTGTTTTTTAAGTGAAATGACGAAGTTGGTATATTTTGATGCTTAGGAGCGGTTTGGGGAAGGTCTCCGCTTATACATATCTTGTAAGTAGTTCTTTCTTTTTCTTTTTGCACTTCCATTGTTTTGCATTTCTTCCCCGTATTTTTTATGCCTCTTATTGTTTGCTGTACACAATGAGGGCATTGTGCGATTTGGTTTGGGGAGGGTATGCTTCTGTTTGTTTTCATTCATCTGCATATTTCTTGCATTTTCCGCATGCATAAAAAAAAATCACAAAAATATGTTTTTGCATTTAAAAAAAAACCAAAAATATGTTTTTGCATATAGTCGAGTCGGAATGCTATGTAGCAATGATGATATTGCTTTTATGTCTTCATTTAGTTGCCTATACTTGTGCGTCGTTAGAATTTTTGTATATAATCACATGCGGTATTCTTACATCTTTGGTTAACGGTACTGAACGAATAAACTTGACTCATTGTTGACAAACTACTCAGAATTGTAAGGAATTAGAGCCTTAAACTGATGACATTCATGATCAGTTTCATTTAGGTTGAGAGTAGTACTCCTTATGAGACATGTAATATCAAACTGCATAAGCATGACATTCGTCTCTTAGGTACCTGTATGCATTTGACTCGTGATTTTGACATGTGCGAAAAAGGCAAAACCCTTCTTTTAATTAATTCCCATGAGCCTCACATAGCCAAATTGACCTGTTTGACCCGTTTATTAACTACATGCCATATATTGCCTACCCTAGTCAAGCTAGTAGATGAATTAGAAGGAATTGTTTTTTTTCGGGTTAATTTTGGTACCATGATGATTGAAAAAAAAAAAGGAATTGGAAAAAAATGAATTGAGAAAAAAAAAAGATGAAAGAAAAAAAATTGAATGGAAAAAAAGAAGAAATGAAAAGAAAGGAAAGAAAAAAAATGAATGAAGTGAAACTAGAAGAAGAATGTGTTTTTGCTATGAGAAAATAATTAATCTCTCTAACTTCATAGTTATTAGTGGGAAGCGGTTTTGATAAGGCGCTTTTTGCTATGCCTAATTTCTTCGACTGGAGTTTGGTAAGAACGGAATATTTATTATTGATGGGTGTAGGGAATACTAGCTTGACTTTTAACTCCTCATATCCATATCATTTTGCCCCTTCTTACCCGATTAACCTCACTTTATACTATGTGTAAGTCCTTGGCACTTGTCTTTACCCGATAGAATGCGTATGTACGGTTATTAGAGATTAATTTCATGTTAGATTGCATGCATGTTCTTGTAGGTCGCAGTTTAGGTGAGTGCTTTGTCTTTCCGTTTTTACACAAACTCACAATATCACCCGTTTTGTGTGATGAGCGATCCGTGAGAGTCCGACATAGACGAGTCTTGCAAGGTTGAAGGTTCAGTATTGTTGTCATTGGTTAAGCTTGTTGTATGTAGTGGTTGTTTACATTGACTTTAATCGTTGCGCATTGGTTTGGGAAACTTTGAAGCATGTTCCGCTATGAGTTATATACATTCCATTAGGATTGGGTTATAGTTTTGTGCTTGCTTGAGGACAAGCAAGGGTTCGGTTTGGGGAGGTTTGATGCGTGCTATTTATATATGATTATTACGTCTTTTACGCGCGCATTTCCATGCATATCGAGTAGCATTGTCTACTATTTTCCCCCGAATTTGATACTTTGTGGTCTTGTTGCATCTTATGTAGGGAATGGACTCATAGACGCATAAACAAGGCAAAAATCGTTCTTAAAGATGAAATATTATGCGAAATAAGAAAAGAGAATGATCGTTTCCAAATAGGTGAAATTAAAACGTGAATATCTTGAGTTTTACAACTCCAATTGAGCTGATTTCAGTTGCGTTGGAAAGCTCTTTCTCTTAGCTTTCCAACGGTATATTATACGCCCAATTTGAAGAAGTAACGAAGAAATTACAAGCGTTTGAAGTTGAGCGCGCAGTGCTGAGAACGGAAACAGGTCTATGATAGTCGAACGACTATCCTAATAGTCGACCGACTATCCATATAGTCGACCGACTATTCATTATTCTCGACCGACTATTCTCGAGACTGGATGAAGACCAAGACTTTCCTAATTTGATTTTTAGGGTTAACAAGACTTTTGGCTTTTGTTTTAACTTAGTATTTAAGAAACTATTAGACTAGATTTTAGATACCACTTCTCTCTTATTCTCTTTTACTTCTCCTAGACTCTTCCTTAGATTTCTTCTCCTTATTCTCTTAGAATTACTTCTAGTTTAATTTCTTCCTTTAAAACTCGGCTATTGTAAGATTGCAGCATTCTAATCGCCTTCATTCCTTTTGGTAATTTTATCTAATCTTTCTTCCTTCTTCCACGTTCTTGATTGTTCTTCTTCATATTTACTTATTCTTAATCTTTGTTTTATGCTTGTCGTAATTTTATTATTATTCGTGACGTTTAATCTAGTAAATTCTTTTATTAATCTTGTTGTTCTTAAATTAATTATGAGTAGCTAATTTCCCTCACTAGGATTTAGGGGATCTGCGAATTGAATGTGGTCGCTAAATAATTTATAGATCTGTCAATGATTTTGCGTCTGAGTTGTTAATTGTAGCATTTAATTGAGATTAATTGATTAAGTCGACGTAATTGATTAATTGAATTGGTGAACTCGAACCTAAGATCGGAAGCCTGGTAAGAGTTAGACCTGCTACAACACATTAGTTAGCCGTTAGAAGCATTCTATGGTGAATAGCGGACCGGAAGGACCTTTTCACTGCCCCTTAGACCAATATCTGCGACAGACCTGTGACCTAGACCGTGACCGTAGGAAATTCATGGTGAACCGACGATCCTAGTTTTCTCTCTATATTTATTCATCTTTATTCATCTTATTTATTATAGTAATTTCTTCTCCTTTAATTCTCTTTCCTTCACTACTTTAGTTTATTAACCCAATTACAAACCCCCGATTTGGTTACTTAGATAGACTTTAATTGCGAGTAGAATTTATTTGTCTCCTTGTGGATACGATCCTGACTTCCCTAGCTATATTTTTAGTTAGACCTAAGTTGGTTATCTTTGATAGGTATACGAATAGCTTATCAATTTCGATCTCCTTCCCGAAGCCAATTTGCCCTTGATCGCTGTTTCCAAAAGATCTCTTCACTCCTCTGTAGCTTCGCCAAATCACGAACCACGCGACGTCTTTCATTCACATTATTGATACTGCGACTCTCTCCTTCCAGCTTTGTTAATCGACGTCGTTTTTTATTTATTTCACGAAGTACTTTACCGATACTCACCCCCTTCCATTTCATAAGTTCCTCCCCACTTTCACGTAACCTAGAACATAATCTCCATCCTGTTGCCACACCCTTTCTATGGTTTCCTCGCACCCCTCCTCACCCACCCACACTTGTTCAAACCGAAATGGCCTCCTCCTTACCTCCCCAGATAACGTCGGAGCAACAATGAGTTTAATTGGTGCATGGTCCGACCATTCCCTTGTAAGATGTAGGAGTTTCGCCCTAGGGAATAAGTCGAACTATTTCTCATTACCAAAAGCTCTGTCAAGTTGGCACTGCCTGTTCATATCTTCCGCTTGGCCATTGTCGTATGTGAATTCATACCCTTCAAAACCAACCTCACGTAATCCACAATCATCTACTGCTTCTCTAAAATTATTCATTTGCCACTGCGCCCTTATCCCACCCTTCATCTCACAGGCGTAAAGAATCTCGTTAAAATCACCCAAACAGAGCCACGGACCGTCAAATTGCCCATGTAATAGCCTTAATAATTCCCAAAAAAGATGCCTGTCACTCACCACAGGCCACCCGTAAAATCCCGTTACCCTCCACTCATTATCGTCGAGAACCACATCGAAAGCCATGTGATGGACTGACGCCAACCGAAATGACACTTGTATCCCCTTCCTCCATAGAAATGCAAGACCCCCCGATCTCCCCACATTGTCCACATCAAGACTTTCATAGTCTTTCAGTTGCTCCCTCACCCCTCCAAATTCCAAACTGCTAAGCTTCGTCTCGCAAAGGAAAGCTAAAGCAGGGGCATCCTTCCGTAGAAGGTTCCTCAAACCGCCCACTGCAGCAGGGTTGCCCAGCCTTCTGCAGTTCAGGCTTAAAATACTCATTGTGCCCGGCGGGGCTGATCGTCGTCAGCCACCGCCTCAGATAAACATACACCGACATTAGATTCCTTTCTCTTCCTGTCTCCCTCTGCCAACCAATCCCCTCCTCTCTACACCTCTTTCCCATAGTCTCCAACCTGTCCTCCATGCCGGCTTGCCCCTCCCTTGCTCGTCTCTTCCATTTCCCTCCATGTCCCTCCTTTGCCATTTTATCTTCAGTTGACATGCACATTGTAGGAGAGATAACCCCCCCTGAATCCATCATCAATATATCTAATTCGTCCTCCCTCCTTATATTCTTGTTCTCACCCCTCACAACTTTTTGTGACAACAACATTTGCTCCGTTGTGGACTCCATCAGTCCTACCTTCTCTTTCCAAATATACACGCCCATATCTGTCCCCTCCGTATCACCAGGCAGTTCCTTTCCCGATTCTAACGGACCACCAACTCTCTCCTTAGTACTGAGAGATCTTCTCGACTTATTCCTAAGAGCGATTTCATGGAGTTTTGTTATTATGGTACCTATCGCCTCCGCTTCCCTCTCCTGTTTTTCAGCCTCCAACTCCGGGGCCAGACACTTCTGTTTGAATACCCTCCCCTCCGTCGATTGCGTCGATGGCCTCCATGGAGATGCACGAAGATCCTCTCCATATTTCAATTCCCCAGTTTCTGAGTAAGGGGTGAGGGTACGTGATGGGAAGCCCACAAAGGACACTCAACCCCGCCCGCACATTAGCGGCCTCTACTAAGAATTCGAATGACTTTCCAATACGCGCGTTAGTTGAACGGGAAAATGATATGCAAAGATTATTTTCCCTAAACATGTGAATGGAATTGAAAAGGGTTTCTAAGTCAATTTAATGCAATTAATTCTAACGTCGAAGTTGAATTTTAGCATGTGGGTTCATTTTAGTATAATAAAATAAACGACAAAAATCGACAAAGGAAACAATCAAACCGTTAGTAACGATGTAACGAGTAATAAATTGAATAAAGATATAGATGTGATGAATGCATGATTTTGGAAAGAATAGTAGGTCACGTGATGGATTAACACGTGTTGACCGAGGTCAAGGAAAAAAATATATCGAGATCTAAAAAAATGTTTTGTCTAAAAAGAAATGATGTTCGAAGAATAATAATAAAAAAGAGCGAAATTGTTTTCTTCGGAAAATTGATGATTTTATTAAATCGCGTACAAATATTGCGTAATTTGCACTCGACTTAATATTTTCGATATTCGTCGTATTCAATATTCGATTATGAAATCGATATTAAATACTTGGAATAATTTATACTCGATTTTAATTTTGATGCTCGTCATATCCCATATCCGATTATGGAATCGATACGGAATACTAGAGTGAAAAAATAAAGAAAATAATATAAGTCGTTTTAAATTAACTAGCACGATATAAATTTTCTCCGCGTTTATTAATGTCGTAATTAATTCAATTGAATTAGAGGACATCTATATTAGCATCAACGCAAATCGTGTTAATTAATTTATTTGACTAAATCATTAGATTCGACATCCAATTATGGAATTGGTATCGAATCTAATAGATCAACACCTTAAAAAACTCGCCTTGATTCCCTCCGCATCCCGACATCATAATTAATTCTTGCGAATTGTTTGATGTCGGATCCGCATCAACGGGTTTCAACCCTTATTAAATACAATGCTTGTTTTTGAAAATTAATGTAAATATACGACTAATGATAATGATGCAAACAAAATAAAAAAAATTTGTTTAAGTTAACTTATCTCAATAATCAAATAATCGGGGTATTGGAACAAGCGACCGTCAACGCTGTGTGCAGTACACTTGTATATTCGTGTTTCCTTATTCCGATACCCCTCTTATTCGACACAAATCGATAAGTATTTTAATGTTTTGTATTAGTATTATCGATATTATGATGCAATAAAGGAAAAAAAAATAAAAAAATAAAAAAGTAAGAAAAAGCGAAGAAGATGACGAGAGGAAGAGAAGAAGGAGAAAACGGGGTTTTGACACCCTCAACCTACATGTTCTTGTCTCGGATCGAACTCGTAACCGTGGCTTTAACACAAGAGTCTTCGAGGTTTTATGGAGGTTAAGTTATGGTGGCTCGGGATTGATTCCTAAAACTAGGTTTAGAGTTTTTTTGCTAGTGTAGAATTGCTAGGGTTTGATTAGGGTTTGTAATAGATGTTGTATGTGTGTGTAGGGTTGCTCTAGGGTTTTTTTCAATGTGTGAAAGTGTGTTGCATGGGGGTGTTTATATAGACATGGTCATGCACTTTGGTGTCTAGGGTTTTGCCTTGACGGACTTGACCTGATGGCCCGTCTGAAGATGGACTGTTGGTTTTGCTTCTTGAGTTGGACTTTTCATGTTATGAATGGTTGTTTTGTATGTCTCGGAAACGACCTTGACCAGGGTTGACCCAATCGCAAAAAAGTCGGTTTTAATTCCGGTGTCGGTTTTGGCCCAAATTAGTCTTGTTTGGCTCGGAACGGTCCGCTGGGCCTGGATTCGAGGTTGATTTTGTGAGATTTGTACTCTGTAAGTGTGTTAGCCAGCGATTAATGGATTTGAGCCCGTATCCGAGCGCATAGAAGCACGTTAGCGTCCGATCATCATCGGGTGTTTTTTGGAAACTACCATAGACACCTGGCAGTCAAAATGCGGGTGTCTACAGAGCCCCCACTCTGACTGAGGCTTGGACAAGGCGAAAGTCAGAGTAGCCACCAGGCCAATCGAGGATTGAAACCTGGCGGACTTCCGGTCGGGTCGTTTATAGTCCATTAGACTCGCGTGAAGGGCTCGCCAGCCGTAAGCTAGAAGTCATACCTGAGCCGATAACTCCGTGGGGAATTGGACTTGTCGCATAAGTCCTGGGTGTGCCTGTATGTAGGCCCATCCCGTGAAATGCCGTCGTTGGCTTCCGCTGGGGAGATATCGTGGGTTGCACGTCCCTGTTTGAGTCGTACCTGTATAAGTCACATAAAATGCATGCAACACGTAGATAGTAAAATGACTCGCGCTGGGAAAAATGATTTTTTGAAATTTTGAAAATTTTGAAATTTTGAATTTTGAAATCTTGAGATTTTTGAATTTTGGAAACTTTGAGATTTCTGACTCCTAACAAGGATTAGGAAAGTTCGGGATGGAGATTTCCGTGCTAGTATCGAGACTAGGCTTGCGGTTTGATTCCAATTAGGATTAGGAAATTTTCCTAAACAGTTTGCAAGGCTAATGCTATATATAGTCCTCTCTTGTCCTTGATTTCTCCACAATTCTCATTACAAATCAATCCCTTCTTTAAAGAAAGTCTCTTTATTTCCCTTAAGGCAAAAAGAAGATCTCCTTATTTTCTTAAGGAATTTAGTCATGGGAATCGATAGGTTGAGTGTGATGTTGCAGGAGTGGTCCCGTCGCTTTAGGGACACGGATAGGGTGGCTTTGAATCAAGCGGGGATAACTCAGCTGTACCCGTTCCGTCAGATGGTGGTTGATCGTTATTTTCTGGATGCATGCTTGACTTACTGGGATGACATATATCATGTCTTTGCTTTTTCCCGGGGCGAGGTTTGCCCTTTGCCTGAGGAGATTGCTGCTATAGGAGGATGGAACCCGGTGCTTCGTCCAGCCGTCCCGTACTTGATCTATGACCCGAGGAGGAAGCTTCGAGAATTTCTAGGGCTTTCTCACAATGAGGTATCCCGCATGATGGAAGGCGATAAGATTTCTCTGATCGACTTGGCTGAGAAATTTATGAATTCTCTTGATGTTCGGGTCAGACCGGCTTACAGCCGCAGGGCCTTTTCTTTCTGTATGCTCCACGTATATGCTTTCGAGGGTCACATGGATTTGTTATCCTGCATGGGAAACACCCATCTTCTGACCGTAGTAGATTTGATGGAGACTGAACACAACCCGGCTTGGCTGATCACGGGCGAGATTGTCCAAGGAATGGACAGCCGTAAGAGAGACTCGTTAACTCGTCTTACCGGGAGCACCCGATTGCTGCAAGTATGTTACTTTGCAAAAAAAAATTGATTTTCGATTTTTTGATTTTTTTTACTCATGTTTTTGTTTCCTTTTTGCAGATTTGGCTTTATGAGAGGCTATCAGTGATAGATCCTCCCCTTGATGCGGGCAACTATCGTCATAACCAGGTGATGACGAAGAGGCGGGCCATTGATTTCTCTCGTCAGATTACGCAAAAGTATTGGGACGAGGTTTTGTCTTTTCATGGTGGTCCGTTAATCCGATGGGTAGTTCCGTGGTGGCCCATCTACCTTTGGAGTGGCTTGGACCCGAGGGACAGAGCCCGCTATCAGGTGATCCTATCTTTCAGGCAGACGGTTCATCTCTATCCAGATTGCATACTAAGGCAGTATGGATGGACCCAGCGAATCCCTGAAGTTGAAGCAGTTGTGAGTGACCCTACCCAACTGACTGGTGTAATGTGTGATACCTGGATGCAAAGATGGTACACACGGCATACTTGGCCCGTTGTCAAATCTCGCCACTCAATCTGGGTTTCAGATTCTTACATGAAGTGGACCAAAGCCGTTGATGCTAAAGCCCGAGCTGCGCTGAAAGTTGACGAAGCTTTTGACCTGCTGAGGAGGGAGCAAGCTAAAGACAATAGGGGATTCTTTGATGATGGTGACACCCCGGCTACCATGGTTCGTCTAATGTCAGGTCACAAAAAGAAGACTAAGACTCAAGCTGAAGGGTCTAGTGCTAAAGGTGCTTGGGGGAAAGTGAGCCCCCAGACTGACTTGAGAAGGAGACTGGGCCCAAGACTACCCGTGCAGGACCGACTTGGCCCACGGGATAGATTACCCGAGCATGTGCGGGCTCGCATTGGACCGAAGACCGTGATAGAAGACCCGTCGCCGAAGAAACGGGCTCGTGCTAAAGAGGTTCCACTTGTGATTCGGGAACGCTCGCCACCACCCCGAAGACCTCAGGCTCCACGCGACCCGAAGGACAAGGGGAAGGGGAAAATGCCCGGATATTAGTCTCCGTTATTATTATTTGAATATTATTATTATTATTTAGTGGTGTGGTTTTTTTGGGTGTGTGTATGCCGTGTCCGGCGTTTTTTTTTTTTTGTAATCGAGATAAAAAGACATATTATTGAACACCGTTCCCGTCTTTCGTTTATTGCAGTGGTTGTACCCTTTTGAGGGGTTGCCTACGTATCCACAAATAGCGGAATCAAACCAAACGTAGTTCAAAATTGATTTGATTGATTTTTGCAATTTTCGAAATACATCAAGATTATTAATTCGAGATGTGCGACAGTAGAATAATTAATTCTGGCTTATTGACTTGTCTATAATTTTTGAAAATTTATAAAAAGACAACTTTTTATAAATTTTTGCAAATGACATTGAGATGGGATTTATGGGTAGTAGCGCTTCAGCTGGTCCAAGTTGGTTGGGTTGACAAATTCGTTCCCGTCCAAGTCTGTCAGCATCACCGCTCCTCCTGATAGGACCTTCTTGACTAAGTATGGCCCAGCCCAGTTGGGTTTGAATTTACCCCTTGGGTCAACCGGTAGTAAGGCACGAACCGATTTTAGGACCAAATCCCCTTCTTTGATGTTTCGGGGTCTAACTCTTTTGTTGAAAGCCCGTTGGATCCTCTTTTGATATATTTGGATATTGTTGAGGGCCCGTGATCGCCGTTCGTCTAAAAGGACCAGCGAATCGTATCGGGCTTGGACCCAATCTGCTTCAGGTACTTGGCTTTCAAGTATAATCCTGAGGGAAGGCACTTCTAGCTCGACTGATTGGACCGCTTCCATTCCGTATGTCAAGTAATACGGGGTTGCCCCGGTCGCGGTGCGGATTGAGGTTCGATATCCCCACAGGGCAAAAGGTATTTTGTCGGGCCAGTCCCGGTAATTCTCAGCCATCTTTTTAAGTATGGTGACAATTGTTTTATTGGCCGCTTCTACCGCTCCATTTGTTTGAGGTCGGTAAGGCGAAGATGTATGCCTTTGAATTTTATATTTTGCCAGCAAAGCGGCAGTTTCGGCTTGAAAGTGGGTCCCGTGATCGCTGATGAACTCGTGAGGGATCCCATAGGCATATTATTTTATTCTGGATAAATTTGGCCACGTGCTTGGCGTTCAAGACACGGTATGACTCGGCTTCGACCCATTTGGTGAAGTAGTCGATGGCCACTAAAATGAAGCAATGACCTTCCGTCCCGGAAGGATGCACCTTTCCAATTATGTCTATACCCCATGTCGAAAACGGTCATGGTGATGTCATGGTATATAAGAGGGAAGATGGCATATGTTGTACATTGGCAAAGATCTGACAGTTATGGCAGTGTTTGACATACACCTGACAGTCTGTTTCCATGGTGTTCCAATAGTACCCGAGCCTCATGATTTTTCGGGCTAGCATATGGGCGTTCATATGCGGGCCGTTTTCACCGTCGTGTACTTCGGCCATTACCTTTTCGGCCTGTATTTTATCGATGCATAGGAGTAGAGCCCCCTGTGCCGTCTTTTTGTACAGTTGCCCGTCGTCTGTGCGAACGAATTGGGTTGCCAATCTCCGCAGTGCTTTCTTGGCCCGGTTTTCAGTTCCCGGGGGATATTCTCCCGTTGCCAAGTAGGTTAGGACAGTTTGATACCATGGTTCCGGGTCAGTTATCTCGATATCCTGAATGGCGTGGATGTAGGCTGGCTCGGACCTTCTTTCGACACAGATTAGCATGCTGGTCAGGTGATCCGGGATGTTCAGTAAAGATGCTAATTTGGAAAGTGCATCTGCGAACTGATTCTCTTCCCGGGGCAGATAAATGTATTCTACCTTTTGGAATTGTTTCTCTAGAACCCTTACGCGTGCTTGATAAGCCACGAGATTGGCGTTCCGAGTTTTCCATTTTTGGAGTGCTTGATTGATGACCAATGATGAATCACCGTGGACCCGGAGGTTTGTTACTCCTAAATCAGCGGCGGCTTGCAACCCGTGAATGCATGCTTCGTATTCGGCTGCGTTGTTGGTCACGTCGAAGTCCAACTTGATGGATAAGGGAGTGTGTTCCCCTCGGGGTGAAATTAACAGGATTCCGACCCCAAATCCTCGGAAGTTGGATGCCCCATCGAAATATAGATCCCACACCTCCGTATCTGTATGGAATATGTCATCATCAGAAAAGGCCCATGTATCGGTGTGGCCTTCTTCGGATATTGGGCTGTCAGCGAGGAACTTGGAAACTACCCGGCCTTTGATGGCTTTTAATGGTACAAATTTGAGGTCGAACTCGGATAACATTAAAGTCCATCTTGACATCCTGCCGTTGAGGATGAGCTTCTCAAATAAGTACTTGATAGGATCCATTTTGGATAACACATGTACCTCGTGACTGAGCATGTAATGTCGGAGCTTTTTAGTGGCCCAAACCAATGCTAGGCACGTCTTTTCGAGCATTGTATATTTGCACTCATATTCGAGGAACTTTTTACTGATGTAGTAAATAGCTCGTTCTTCTGAATCGACTGTCTGGGCCAGCATAGCCCCCATGGCCGTCTCCGTCGTCGTTAGGTATAACGACAAAGGCAGACCGTGTTGAGGTGGCATTAGTACCGGCGGAGCAGACAGAATCTCCTTGATTTTGTCAAAAGCCGCTTGACATTTGCCGTCCCATAGCACCCGTTCTCCGATTTTTAGCTTTTTGAAGATGGGTTCGCATACCATGGTTAGTTTCGAAATGAACCGGCTGATGTATTGGACTTTCCCGAGAAACCCCCTTATTTCCTTTTCGGTCTTGGGTGGTTACATCTCGGTGATGGCTTTGATTTTACCTGGGTCGACCTCGATGCCGCGTTGGCTAACAATATGGCCCAGTAATTTGCCCGACGTTACCCCAAAACTGCATTTTTGTGGGTTCAGTCTCATGTTGTATTTACGTAGCCGAGTGAAGAACTTTCTTAGGGCTGAAATGTGCCCGCTTCGGTCCTTGGATTTGACGATCATGTCGTCCACATAGACCTCCACTTCCTTATGCATCATGTCGTGGAGCAAAGTAGTGGCGGTCCGTTGATAAGTGGCCCCGGCGTTGATAAGCCCAAATGGCATGACGGTGTAACAGTAAGTACCCCAAGGTGTAATGAAGGTGGTCTTACCCATGTCCTCTTCTGCCATTTTAATCTGATTGTACCCGGCATACCCGTCCATGAACGATAGAAGGGCATGATCGGCCGTGTTATCCACCAGTATGTCGATGTGTGGTAACGAAAAATCGTCTTTTGGGCTTGCCTTGTTAAGATCCCGGAAGTCCACGCAAACCCGCACCTTGCCGTCCTTCTTGGGTACCGGCACGATGTTTGCAACCCAGTCTGGATATTCAGACACTTGTATGAAGCCTGCTTTGAATTGTTTATCGACCTCTTCCTTGACTTTAAGAGACCACTCGGGCTTCATTCTTCTGAGTTTTTGCTTTACCGGCTTGCACCCATCTTTGATGGGTATTCGGTGTTCGGCTATCTCCCGGTCTATACCTGGCATGTCCTTGTAGGACCATGCAAAGACATCTTTGAATTCCTGTAGGAGGTCTGCGAATTGTTTTCTCTCCTCTGGATCTAAAGATAGGCCCAACTTAAGCATCTGGGGCTCTAAAGTGGTTCCCACATTGATGGACTCGGTTTCTTCGATTACCGGATCTCGGGATTCCCTTTGCTTGAGCTGCTCGACCAGATGTTGAGGTAGGGGTACCTGTTCGTCGGGTTTCTCAATGTCATTGCATATAAAATTTTTGAAATTGAGAAAATTTTGGAAATAAGACAAGTCGTAAGCAGAACGGTGTTCGTTATTATTATTGATGGTAAATTTTGAAAATAGCTCGAATAGAGCTGCCATCTGATCATTGGTCGGTGGCGGGATAGGGAGAGGTCTTGGGACAGTCCCCGAGACCTCAGTGGATAAGGGAAGAGGGGTTACAGACTCGACTTTAGCACCAAACCCTCTAGACTCCGACTCTGACTCAGACTCGGTATCCGGCATGTCTCCCTCGCCGGTGGTCAGCTTGTAGACCCGTCCTTGGCCATCGGTCCATTTTATGATCTTCCTCCAAGCCCTCATCTCGGTGTTGGTACCGACCTCGGTGATTAGTTTGGTTGGGTCAAACCGATCGCTGCGAAGGATCAGGTTGACCAAGTCGTCTTTCGGAGCGGGGATGGCCTTGTCTTCTCCGAATAAGAGCCCCAGCACGGGCTCGGAGTTGTTTTCGCCCTCCTTTGATTCGGCCTGGACGATGGTGAATATATCATCAGGGATGAAATTGCATTCCCGAGCCTTTTTGGTCTCGGGATATGTGACGGTGGGTTGGTAAAGGCCCACTTGGATAGCTCCGAAGACTGGAGTGACGAAGTAATCCGTTAACTTCGGGCTATAAGGGCTTATGTAAGTACCCTTGAAAATGTCGATGGCCTTGTGAATACCGGCCCGAACCACGTTTTCCGGGGTTATAGCATACCCCAATCTGAAATGTGATTCGCCATCATTTAGGACCTCGATAATCTTCCCAGCTGGAAGATATGGCCTTGAGATTATTCCGGGTAGGTAACCCAGATTTTGTAGCATCGTGTCGATGCTAGTTGTGAAGTAGGGCCTAAAGAGATATTCTTCTTCGATCATGCCCACGAAATCAAATCCTCGTGGGTCGTCCCGGCCCGTAGCGTTGCAGCTTGCTACGGTAATTGGGGTCGCCTCCAGCGTGATGATACCGTCTTTAAGGGGCATCTTGACTTTTCGATGGAGGATAGATGACACGGCCTTGACTGCGTGGATCCAAGGCCTTCCTAGTAAGAGATTGAATGATGAGGTGACATCTATCACCTGAAATTTCAACTCCTTTTCGATTGGGTCTGTTATGATCTTCAATTTCACGGCCTCGGCGACAGGTTTTGGGCTTCCGTCGAAAGCCTGGATAGTCTGCGCCGTCGGAAGGTAATCGGCATCGGTGATGCCGAGTGCTTTTGCGGTCCTTAGAGGAAGGACATTCACGGCTGATCTATCGTCGATAAGGGTCATCGGGAGATATTTACCTTTGCAGATGACCGTGATGTATAGGGCCAGATTGTGATTGGACCCAAATGGCGGCAGATCAGCTTCGGAGAAGGTTATGAGTGGACCTTCTTCCTTTGACTTGCCCTTCAGAAAAGGTATAATAGTGGCTACCATTTCAGAAGGGGTAGCTTGTGAATCGACCTTGATTTCATCGAGAGCCTTAGTCAGTGCTTCTCGATGTGCCTGTGAGCTAACCAGTAGTTGCCATACGGTTAAGTCAGCTCGAACCCTCTTCAATTGCTGGACCAGAGCCGTGTCCGGGCTTGGTTCTTCAGGGGTAGGTTCCGTCCTGGCAGGTTCAGTGACGGATATAGGAGTAGAGCGCCCGGCTGTGGCGAGGTGGTTGGTGGCTAAGGCTTTGGACTTAGCCTTTCGGACCTCTTCAAGGGTGATGGGGACAACTTCCCCTTTGGTTAAGTAGACATCGTCCTCATCATCGAACCATATCCCATTGATTTGTGGGATAAAAGGAGAAATGAGGTGAGAACAGTCGACTACTTCCCCTGTGAATATAGCATGGGCGCTGAACGGGTTTTCTTTGTTGCTCGGCTTGTCTCCGGGCAACGGGATTTTCCCGCTCTCGATAAGATCTTGGATCAGGTGCTTTAACCTCCAACACTTTTCAGTATCATGCCCGTTACCCCGGTGATACTGACAGTAGGCTTGGGCATTGTAAGTTTTGGGCCTCTTTTCTACTGGAGGTTTTGCAGTTGGGCCTATCGGCTGGATCAGGCCCTTTGAAGATAGCCTTTGTAAGGCATAAGTATAGGTAGTCCCTATATCTGTGAATACCCGATTTGGTGCATTCTTTTTAAATGAGGTGTCCAGCAGGTTTACCTCGTCAAAGATGCTGCGAGTTGCAACTGCAGGTGTGGGCTTGATCATAGATGAACTCGCCCCTTGATAGCCTTTGGTAGAGGCCTTAGTCAGGCTCTCTAGTCTCAAGTCATCCTCGATTCTCGTGCCCATTTCAGTAAGGACAGCGAAGTTTGGGATGATAGCATATCGGGGATGGACCCGGTAGGATGGGAGTAGATTTTTGACGAAGGCTTCCACTAGGGCCTTCTCGCCGGGCTTGTGAACCAGCTTCACACTCTCAGCCCTCCACCTTTGCATATATTTTGTGAACCCTTCTTTGGGCTCTTGGGCCATTACCTCCAGAGTACGCATTGTAGTCTGGATTTCAGTGTTATCGGCGTAGTTCCGAGCAAATTCGGTCGCCACATCATCCCAAGTCTTGTATTTCTTGGGATCGAGCCTGTAGAACCAGGCCCTGGGGTGCTTCTCCAAAGAGGAAGGGAATAGGTGCTTGAACATGGCGGACTTTACCCCTTTGACTGCCATGAAGTCTTTGAAGGCCCGGATATGATGGACCGGGTCTTCGGTACCCTCAAACATAGGAATTCCCGTCAAGTTGAGGTTGGCCGGTAGCTCGTTACTCAAAGGTGAATAAATGCGAGCATTTTCGGAGTGGATTGAGTTGCTTGTTGATAAGTGAACTTGCTCCTCGAGCCTGCGAACAACACTGACCAATTCGGCTATGGGCCCAGTGGAATCAACTCCTTCAACCGGGACCGTCTTCTCTACAGTGCTCAGGCGAGTGTCCAAAGTTTCTTGGTTAGCGAGGATGGAGGTCAGTTGAGTCTCGATTTTGGCTAGGGCATTTTTCAATTCTTCCATCTTGCGTTGATGTCGGGTTGCGGCTGGCCTGTCTGTAAGAACACCGCATAATCAGAAACTAGCCCAGAAATCCCGGAACAGAAAGTACATCCCGAACGAGACTAAAAGGGAAATGACTTGAGAAAGACACCTAGACGGGCGACTTGTGAAGTGTGGGCCTTTTTTAGGATTCGGGAAGTGGGCCTAGTCCTGTTCGAAGGAAGGTTCACGTGGGACATCCCCAGACTTTTGACTCGATTGTGTTGACAGGCCCTCCTTCGTAAGAGTATGTCCTACTTAGGTGGGCCTTGCCTTAGTCTAATAAGGCGAACTGGGATAGGGAAGAAACTCGTGATGTAAGATCGACGGAGTTTCGACGCTAGAGAAACTTGACAACTTAAAACATGACCCGACACTGCTAAATATGGGAGGTCCTAAGAAGAGGGGAGTTTTGAAAGTTGATTGATTTGAAGGTTCCGAGATAACTCGGTGGAGAGGCCCGATTTTTCGAGAAAAATCGGAAAGTGTATCGGGCCTCGGTTTTGAAAGTTCGAAAATAATTTTGAGTTTTGAATTGGGCAGCATACCGGCTAGAAAATAGGCTATTTTGAGTAAAATCATAAGTCCTAAATTCGGTATGTCCCGGGTTTTGAAAATTGAATATCTTGAAAAAGATGCAATTTTTGAAAAGTTGACATTTTTGAAAACGACTCGGAAACCAAGTAGCACATAGTCACACAAGCATTATAACGACGCCATGTATGCTCTACACTAAGTCTCGGTCGGTCTGAAAGGGTCTATACCAGTGTACATAGTCTAGACGTTGATCGGGACGGACTCTCTAAGTCGAATTGAGCTTAGAACATGCCGCGAAACCCACTCGAATCGACTATGGACACCTTTTGACGTATCCATGTTGGAGTACATCAATGGTATAGTGGGACGTCGGTCACCAGTACCGGCCCGGGAAAATATGGGTTATGCATGAACCGTAGAATTAACACGCGCATTGTATTTGTCAAACGATTTCTATTCGAGTCTCACCCTGAGGATGCCGATGGTAAGTCACGCATCAGTTAATCCCCAGCGGAGTCGCCAAATTGTGGACATGAAATAGGTCCACCCCGACGCGGCCACGCGCGAGTTTGGGTAGGCGAATGAATCTCCATATGAAACGGATCGAATTGAAATTTAGGTCGAAGTGGAGTCGCCACCGAATTTTGTGGTTATTCGGAACCATTCGAGCCCACTCTATGTCGTAGTGGTCCGTATATAAAATACGGCCCATTTCCGATGTCAGAGTTTATTGGGCTCGTCCCTTTGCATTTGATACCAATACCGACATTATCGGATATTGTGTATTGAATGACTCTCGTGCGCCAACGGTTTCGGGCATCCGGAAACCGAGGTTCTGAGTAAGGGGTGAGGGTACGTGATGGGAAGCCCACAAAGGACACCCAACCCCGCCCGCACATTATCGGCCTCTACTAAGAATTCGAATGACTTTCCAATTCGCGCGTTAGTTGAACGGGAAAATGATATGCAAAGATTATTTTCCCTAAACATGTGAATGGAATTGAAAAGGGTTTCTAAGTCAATTTAATGCAATTAATTCTAACGTCGAAGTTGAATTTTAGCATGTGGGTTCATTTTAGTATAATAAAATAAACGACAAAAATCGACAAAGGAAACAATCAAACCGTTAGTAACGATGTAACGAGTAATAAATTGAATAAAGATATAGATGTGATGAATGCATGATTTTGGAAAGAATAGTAGGTCACATGATGGATTAACACGTGTTGACCGAGGTCAAGGAAAAAATATATCGAGATCTAAAAAAATGTTTTGTCTAAAAAGAAATGATGTTCGAAGAATAATAATAAAAAAGAGCGAAATTGTTTTCTTCGGAAAATTGATGATTTTATTAAATCGCGTACAAATATTGCGTAATTTGCACTCGACTTAATATTTTTGATATTCGTCGTATTCAATATTCGATTATGAAATCGATATTAAATACTTGGAATAATTTATACTCGATTTTAATTTTGATGCTCGTCATATCCCATATCCGATTATGGAATCGATACGGAATACTAGAGTGAAAAAATAAAGAAAATAATATAAGTCGTTTTAAATTAACTAGCACGATATAAATTTTCTCCGCGTTTATTAATGTCGTAATTAATTCAATTGAATTAGAGGACATCTATATTAGCATCAACGAAAAATCGTGTTAATTAATTAATTTGACTAAATCATTAGATTCGACATCCAATTATGGAATTGGTATCGAATCTAATAGATCGACACCTTAAAAAACTCGCCTTGATTCCCTCCGCATCCCGACATCATAATTAATTCTTGCGAATTGTTTGATGTCGGATCCGCATCAACGGGTTTCAACCCTTATTAAATACAATGCTTGTTTTTGAAAATTAATGTAAATATACGACTAATGATAATGATGCAAACAAAATAAAAAAAATTTGTTTAAGTTAACTTATCTCAATAATCAAATAATCGGGGTATTGGAACAAGCGACCGTCAACGCTGTGTGCAGTACACTTGTATATTCGTGTTTTCTTATTCCGATACCCCTCTTATTCGACACAAATCGATAAGTATTTTAATGTTTTGTATTAGTATTATCGATATTATGATGCAATAAAGGAAAAAAAAATAAAAAAATAAAAAAGTAAGAAAAAGCGAAGAAGATGACGAGAGGAAGAGAAGAAGGAGAGAACGGGGTTTTGACACCCTCAACCTACATGTTCTTGTCTCGGATCGAACTCGTAACCGTGGCTTTAACACAAGAGTCTTCGAGGTTTTATGGAGGTTAAGTTATGGTGGCTCGGGATTGATTCCCAAAACTAGGTTTAGAGTTTTTTTTGCTAGTGTAGAATTGCTAGGGTTTGTAATAGATGTTGTATGTGTGTGTAGGGTTGCTCTAGGGTTTTTTTCAATGTGTGAAAGTGTGTTGCATGGGGGTGTTTATATAGGCATGGTCATGCACTTTGGTGTCTAGGGTTTTGCCTTGACGGACTTGACCTAATGGCCCGTCTGAAGATGGACTGTTGGTTTTGCTTCTTGAGTTGGACTTTTGATGTTGTGAATGGTTGTTTTGTATGTCTCGGAAACAACCTTGACCAGGGTTGACCCAATCGCAAAAAAGTCGGTTTTAATTCCGGTGTTGGTTTTGGCCCAAATTAGTCTTGTTTGGCTCGGAACGGTCTGCTGGGCCTGGATTCGAGGTTAATTTTGTGAGATTTGTACTCTGTAAGTGTGTTAGCCAGTGATTAATGGATTTGAGCCCGTATCCGAGCGCATAGAAGCACGTTAGCGTCCGATCATCATCGGGTGTTTTTTGGAAACTACCATAGACACCTGGCAGTCAAAATGCGGGTGTCTACAATGATGTTGATGATGTGACGTGATAATATTTACTTGTTAATGTTGTAAAGAGATGTAAAAGGCTTGCCTTTTTATTATATATATATATATATATATATATATATATATATATATAGAGAGAGAGAGAGAGAGAGAGAGAGAGTAAGGCTCTTATGAGTCCTTCTCTATATATGAGTCCATAAGTCCTCATCCCATCCATTGGATGAGATGAGGATGGGTGGACAGGATTCATTCTACAATTTGCATTAAAAAAAAAAGGGAGATACTGCTTCCTAAAATAACTCTCATAATTTTAGGAAACAATAATATCACATTCATTCACTCATTCATCAAACCTTAAAAAAAAACGCTTCCAACATCACGTTCATCCATTCATTCATTCAAAATTTGTGCTCGACATCACGTTACTATGGATTCAATGATCGCGACATCATCATCAATTGTTGATGAGCAATTCGTGGAGTACAACAATGGTGAGTTTCGATATTACTTTCATGTTTTGCGTCAATTTTATTCATTTCATTCATCATATATTCATATCAACGATTCATTGCTCTTGTGTTAGTATAGATTGCAGATTGTTATGTTTATTATTTAGTTTTTTTTTCATAATCTTCACTGATTATTATTTAGGTTTTTCATAATCTTCATCAATTGTTATGTTTTCATTGCCATGGAAGTCATTAAGATGCTCCATATTATTAGATTAACTGCATATTATTAACGATCTGATCATTATATGATTTTTTTGCACAAACATATACTCCCTCTGTTTCAACCATTTGTATACGTTTGCTTTATCCACGTACGTCGATACTCATGTTCTTTTGTCTATATCTCTAATTACGTGTTACTAAAAATTATAAAAATGTGATATTCATAATGTATTTTATTAGACGATTTAAACAAGATCCCACATGACTATATTTTATCTTATATATTAGAAGTTACATTAAAGATTCTCATCACTTATAAATAGTGTTATAAAACCAACTGTATACAAATGGTTGGAACGGAGGGAGTATATAGAGTTATTGTAATGCACATAATGTGGTACTTTAATATAGACCATCTGTTATTTTAATTGCTAACCCTGTGTATAGACATCTTCTGTTAATTGAATCTCGTGTTACTTTAATGCACTTCATCTGTTACTTTCATTCTTGTCATCGGTTACTGTAATGCATTGGAGTAACAAAGGATTTAGAATACCGCCATATTAAAAAAAATATTGCTTCCTATAATGATGGAACGTGATTACCATTAAAATAAGAAACAATATCAAAGTATAACGTTCACATTCATACTCTTATTCATACCAGTATACATGTTTATACTGTCATTCAAACTCTTATTCATGACGTTCAATCAAAACAACCTTCAATCAAAGTATACACGTTCAACCATTCCACTTTAATACACTATCAATCATTCATCTTCTTCCTCGCACAGTTGTAATTTCTCCTTCAATGACGGTTATGCAAATTGTCAAATACACCAATGGTGAGTTTTTGCTTTATACTTTATACATGAAACGTCATGGAAGTCATTAAGAAGCTCCATATTAGCAGATTTTATGTTTATAGTATAGAAACTGTATATTACTAAAGTTCTGATTGGAGTAACAAGTCGTCATCATTAGAATAACATACCTAATGTATTACAGTAACACGTTTGAAGCATTAGAGTAACATGTCGTCATCGGATTTAGTTATTAATGTTTTGGTTAGAATACCGCCATATTTCAAGTTCTGATTGTTTGTTTGTCGCCACGTTTATTGGCATTGTTCTTATTTTTGTAGTAGACGCAAAAGCAGAGGAATGATGCAGGGATGTGGGTGAGAGTTTCACTCCATACATAGAGCAGATCTTCAAAGATGTAGATGAGAAGAAGAAGAAGAAGAAGAAGAAGAAGAAGAAAGAATTATTAGCTAGGAAACGTCATGTAAGTCATTGTCTGACGATGAAGAAGGAGAATAAGAAGAAGAAGAAGAAGAAGAAGAAGAAAAAAAAAAGAGGATGAAGAAGAAGAAACACAATTCTGAGTAGGACAATATATTGTTAGAGTAACATACATTATTCGTTAGAGTAACATACTGAATAAGATACAGTAATACAGTTTATGAGTTTGATTGATTTTCCAATATCTAGTCCTTAGAGTAACATCCTTTATTGGAGTAAAATGAGTTAGAATAACACACATTATGCGTTAGAGTAACATACTTAATGAGTTACAGTAACACAGTTTATGAGGATAATTTGATTTCCAATATCCAGTTCTTAGAGTAACAGGTGTGAAACATTGAAATTATAATGGAGTTTTATAATTTTTGTTTTGAAGTATCCTTAATAGAAACATACATTATTCTTTTGGTTGATTGGAAGTCATGTTTTTGCAGAAGACTATTATGCAACGTAACAGATTTTATGAGTTAAAGTAATACAGTTCATGAATCAGAGTAACACATTGTATGAGTTAAAGTAAAAGCTTTTGCAAGAGACTATTATAAACGTAACAGATTTTATGAGTTAAAGTAACACAGTTTTATGAGTTAAAGTAACACAGTTCATGAATTAAAGTAACACATTGTATGAGTTAAAGTAACATATTTTATGGATTATGGCAGTAACATAGTAACATACGTACAATGGCAGTAGGAAAATGATGATTTTTTGGTGAAGATGAAAAAAAAACTTAATTTTGAAGAAACTTGTTGTGTGAGAGAAAGAGGCAATTAAAAGATTGATAGAAGAGAGAGAGAAGATTTGCATTGAGATAATTAAGGAAGGGAGAGAAATGATATATTTACCAAGATTGGACTCATGGACTCAATATATATAGGAGGACTCACTTGATCCTTTCTTCCTATATATATATATATAGAGAGAGAGAGAGAGAGAGAAAGAGAGAGAGAGAGTAAGGATCAAGTGAGTCCTCCTATATACATTGATCAAGTGGAGGATGGATGGTTGTGATTGCTTGAGGTCCACTAAGGAAATAACTAACAAATCTTGGTAAATATATCATTTCTCTCTCTTTCTTAATTATTTCAATGAAATCTTTTCTCTCTCCTATTAATCTTTTAAGTGCCTGATCTTTCTCTCACACAAGTTTCTTCAAAATTAAGTTTTTTTCATCTTCACCAAAAAATCATCATTTTCCTACTGTAATTGTACGTATGTTACTATGTTATTGCCATAACCCATAAACTATGTTACTTTAACTCATACAATGCGTTACTTTAATTCATGAAATGTGTTACTTTAACTCAGAAAATCTGTTACGTTGTATAATAGTCTTTTGCAAAAACTGTTACTCTAACTCATACGATGTGTTACTCTAATTCATGAACTGTGTTAATTTAACTCATAAAATTTGTTACGTTGCATAATAGTCTTTTGCAAAAACAGGACTTCCAATAACCAAAAGAATAATGTATATTTCTATTAAGGATACTCCAAAACAAAAATTATAAAACTCCATTATAATTCCAATGTTTCACACCTGTTATTCTAAGAACTGGATATTGGAAATCAAATTATACTCATAAATTGTGTTACTGCAACTCATTAAGTATGTTACTCTAACGCATAATGTGTGTTATTCTAACTCATTTTACTCCAATAAAGGATGTTACTCTAAGGACTAGATATTGGAAAATCAATCAAACTCATAAACTGTGTTATTGTAACTTATTCAATATGTTACTCTAACGAATTATGTATGTTACTCTAACAATATATTGTCCTACTCAGAATTGTGCTTGATGGGGGCCAAAACCCCCTGACTCATAGGCCCGACCTCCTTTACGGGTAGCCATCAACTGGCCCAAAAATACCTATCTACTAACCACTATGCTGATGTCATGGGTGACATCACCCTACTACACCATTTCCCCTATAAATACCCCACTTAGGGTGAGGGGAAGGGGGACATTTTAATTTCATTCACACATACTCCTCCCTACTACCTCTCTTATCTCCCTAAATATCTATATTCAGTCATACATTTTACTGACTTGGGCGTCGGAGGCTCCGCCCCGGGGGTTCCCCTCGGGCCCGGAGTTCACCTTGCAGGATCACCGTCGGCACGCACCCGGAGCCGAGGAGAACCGCGAAGCTCAAGGTCAGGGACCCGTTTCCATACCGGAACAGTGCTTCTTCTTCATCATCCTCTTCTTCTTCTTCTCCTGATTCTTCTTCTTCATCGTCAGACGATGACTTACATGACGTTTCCTAATGATTCTTCTTCTTCTTCTTCTCCTTCTTCTTATTCTCATCTATATCTTTGAAGATCTACTCTATGTATGAAATAAAACTCTCACCCACATCCCTGCACCATTCCTGTGCTTTTGCGTCTACTACAAAAATAAGAACCATGCAAATAAACGTGGGGACAAACAAACAATCAGAACTTGAAATATGACGGTATTCTAACCAAAACATTAATAACTAAATCCGATGACATTTTACTCCAATCTTCAAACGTGTTACTGTAATACATTAGGTATGTTATTCTAATGATGACGACTCGTTATTCTAAATCCTTTGTCACTCCAATGCATTACAGTAACAGATGACAAGAACTAAAGTAATAGATGAAGTGCATTAAAGTAACACGAGATTCAATTAACAGAAGATGTCTATACACATGGGTTAGACATTAAAATAACAGATGGTCTATATTAAAGTAACATATTTTGTGCATTACAATAACTCCATATATATGTTTGTGCGAAAAAATCATATAATGATCAGATCTTTAATAATATGCAGTTTCCATACTATAAACGTAAAATCTAATCAAATGGAGCATCTTAATGACTTTCATGGCAATGAAAGCATAACAATTGATGAAGATTATAAAAAAACCTAAACATCCGTGAATATTATGATAAACCTAAATAATAAACATAATAATCTGGAATCTATACTAACACGAGAGCAATGAACCATTGATATGAAAATATGATGAATGAAATGAATACAATTGACGCAAAACATGAATACAATTGACGCAATATCGAAATTCACCTTTTTTTGTGCTTCACGAATTGCTTATCAACCGTTGATGAAGATGTCGCGATCAATGAATCCATAGTAACGGGTTCTTGATCACAGATTGAATGAATGAATGAGCGTGATATTGGAAGCGTTTTTTTAGGTTTGATGAACGTGAATGAATGAATGAATAATGAATGAATGTGATATTATTGTTTCTTAAAATTATGGGAGTTATTTTAGGATGCAGTATCTTATTTTATTTTTATTTTTTTAATGCAAAGATTAGATTGAATCTTGTCCATCCATCTTCATCTCATTCAATGGATGAGATGAGGACTTAGGGACTCATATATAGAGAAGGACTCATAAGAGTCTTACTCTCTATATATATATAGATAGATAGATAGATAGATAGATAGATATAGATTACGGAGTATTTTAGAGTAACGTAGTATATACTGAGTATGTAGATGCATATATATTTGAACATAAGCATATAAAATGTGTGAACAATAATATATTTCATATTCATTTCATTATATGAAATTCGTTCAAAAAAAATTGTCTCATTTGAATGAAATTAAATAGAGCAATCTTAGTGAAACGAGGAGAGTATAATTAATGAGTAGAAAACATATAATCGATCCGTAGATGGAGGGAGTATAAATTTAAGAAAACAAATGTAAATTTAACAATAACAATGGCAAACAGTTTTTTTGCCATATGACTTGCATCTGCCTCCTCTAATACAGTCGTTAATGCAATAGTTCCAGCATTTGCCACCCTTCTCATCGTGAGCTTCAGGATCATCATCTATTCCTGCTTCACAACTTCCTAGATTCCAGTGGTCCTGACAACACCTGTCTCCATACACTACTTCACTGCTAATCCCTGCATGCATGCATGCAACACAGTCTCAATATATTATAATAATCGTATTGTGAGATTATCTAATTAATTAATACTCGTAGTAGACTTCCTTGCTACTTACACTCATTATTGTGTATTGTGTGATTGATGTTATTGCATATGTAAAAACAATTTACATGTACATGCATAATAATACTCTATATAAGCATGGAATAAGTCAGTCGCAGAAAAAAGTCGATAATAAAAGAATGAATGCATGCATGCATGAATACGTTAACGTACCCAAGAAGAAGATCAAGCCGATCAAGAATGCAACAACAATCTTCCCCATCTCTAGCTTGAATATTATTAAGCGGACAATTTATGTGTAGTTATATATCTCCAAAGTATAAATTTGAAGAAATAATTAAGATAGCTGATGATACGAAAAAATTGCACACGTTATATATATACACATATACTCCGTATTAATTAATTTGATTTATGCCCAAATACAATGTCATTTGTGTATGCAAGAGGATCTATATAGAATTGGTTGATTTGCTAATGATATTCCAAATTCGATTTACTTTTTTGTGTGATACACATTGATCTTTGCCATTTACACATTACTAGTGTAATACCCGTGACGGCGTGACACGTCACGGGTTTGTGAACATTTTTTTGAAAATAATAAAAAGTTAGAAATAAAGTGCAATACCCGTGTTCACGGGGTTGAAGTGTTTTTTTGCATAAAAAAGTGAAATCACAACCCATGTGAGGGTGAATGGAAAGACAATATTGGCTTAAAATAACGTAAATGAAATGAATATTAACACATATGATTATTATAGTATGTTCAATATCGAAGTCAAATAACCACGTGAGTATGTAGGTAAATAACAATTTCGGAGAGTGTATGATAAATGTAGATGTCTTAAGTATAACGACATATGACGTCAAAATGAGTATGTGTATAGTATGTGTTTGACACAATTCATACAAAAAAAGCCTATATTATACGTTATGGTCTCTAAAACGCAAATATTTTTGGGACGGAACCCACCCGAACCGAAATTAGTAATTAAAAAATATTAATATTTTAGACTAAAATTTCACAAAATAGTACGGAAGACAAAAATACTCCATCCCCTTCTCTATAATCTTACACATTTTCTATTTTGGTAATTTTCTATTATTTATTCACTTTCTTTTTTTGTACGTCTTTTGTGGTTCTTATTATTTGTGATTCCACTTTCTTTTTCCACTTCCATTTTCATCCATATTATTCCAGTCCACCCTTATTAATTTTCTCCCCAAAACTAATGTGGATCATATAAACACAATTTCTTGTATGAGACGGTATCACAATAACTTTATCGTGAGACCTCTCACATATAAAGAAGTTAGTTTTATTATTATTATATTTTTATTAGTAGGTCTCACGATAAGTTATCGTGAGACGGTCTCACATGATACTAACTGTCATATGAAAGAAGGGGATGAAGTATTTATTATTTATTTTCATCCACATTCCAGTCTACCCTTATTAATTTTCTCCCCAAAACTAATGTGGATCATATAAAAGAAGGGGAGGGAGTATTTATTATTTCTTTTCAACATTTCTGTGGTAATAATATTATTATAAAAAAAATACGGTGTAGTATGTTTTAAATCATACTTTTATCACATGATTATTATAATGATAAAAAATTCAATGAATCGTGTCAAAGTTTGTTATGTGTAAAAAAATATATACTCTGTATATCGGTATTCTAATATAAATGCAATATTAAATAAAAGGAAAATAAATGATTAAGAATTCAAACTAAGAATGAAAATGTATTTACATTTAATAAAAAAGTAAAGACGGTTAACATTTTTCAAACGTGTTATTAACGGTTTTTTAACCCAAAGCTCGACATTTTTAACAATTTTTAACCCGAAGCCTGTCATTTTTTAACACTTTTTAACCCAAAGCCTGACATTTTGACATCTTTTTTAACCCGAAGTCCGTCATTTTTTAACGGTTTTTAACCCGAAGCCTGACATTTTTTAACGGTTTATTAACTTTTGTCAAACGCGTTACAAATGCTTAGGTCCTTATTTTTTATAATACCCGTGAAAAACTTTCACGGGCTGCCCACTATTATTTTGATAATCCTGGAGTATTGATTACGTTAATCGAAGAGGAATGTTAGATTAGTAGTAATGTTATTGATCCGAGTAAGGATCATAGTGCTCAAGTGTCAGGAGAAGAGATCATCTTAAACTCGGATAAGCTCATCGAAATTGCCAAAATACAAGCTAGACCAACAAACATTCAAGCCGTAGGATTACTATGCAATGAAGGAATAGTAATTTAGTAATTTCCTAAACTATCTTAGTAATTTACTTACTTACTATTATCTAGGAAACTATTCCTAATTAGTTTACTTATTTACTGTTATCTAGGAAACTTTTCCTAATTAGTGTTATTTCCAATTCTTAGTTAGGCTATGATTCTAAGCTAGGATTACTATAAATAAGGGCTCAAGGTTGTATTTTATTCATTCAAGAAAGACAAACATAGTTTTATTAAATACAACAAGGTTCGTTGTGTTCATAAATCGATAAGGTACTTCGATTTTTCGAGTTAAGGCTGAATCGGCGTTCATCCTTACTCACCGATATTCGTGAGATCGGCGTCTCATTAATATCACTTATCCGTTCTATTCGTTTCACTTCCGTTACGCATCATAAGTGGTATCAGAGCTACAAGTTCTTGATTCGTTGTTTCAATGGCAGAATTCGACGATGAAACAGTACTTCAACAAGTCCGAGATATGCTACGTATGCATCCGACAGGAACCCGATCCGGATCTAGGCAAAAACCAGGGGATGAATTCAAGATCACGGAGCTACCTGAGTTCGGAGGTAGCACTGATCCAGAAGATTACCTAGATTGGGAAAGAAAGATCGAACGACTGTTCGAATTTAAGGACTTATCCGACGAAAAAAGCTGTAAGTACGCAATATTAAGGCTAAGTAAGAACGCTTCCCTGTGGTACGAAAATTTAAAAACGCAAAGAACGAAGGAAGGTAAGGAAAAGATCAAATCTTGGATTAAATTAAAAAAAAAATTGCGACAACGATATGTACCTCGCACCCATAAATTGGGACTATATCGTAAGATGGCGGAGCTCACGCAAGGGACAAAGAGCATATCAGATTATATTAATGAATTCGAAGGATTGGTTATGCTAAGCGAAGTCGAGGAGCTCGAGGAACAAAAGATGGCACGTTTTTGTCGAGGATTAACTAAAACCATAGCCAACGTGGTCGATCTCCACAATTATACTTCATTCGATGATTTGTGTAACCTTTGTCTACGAGTAGAAGCACAACAAAAGACCAATCGTACTAGTACACCCCTAGCCCCAAGAACGAACTCATGGAGCAATGGAGAAAGCAGTAAGGGTGTCACGACACCAGTTACAAACCCCAAGACCCAAGAGCAAACTAAGGTCGAGGCAACAACTCAAACTCGAGATGTTTCAAAGGTACGTTGCTTTAAATGTCAAGGTTTTGGACACTTTCAAGTCGCTTGTCCCAACAAGCGTATTGTTACGCTCCGAGAAGCCATCAATTGGAGAGACGACCTCCACGACGAAACATTAAAGGAAGAGGGAGTATTCACTTTCGGGGAAAACAACACAGAAATTAATAGCGAAGAGGAGTTCGAAGCACCATCCTATGATACGACGTTGGTCCTACGAAGAACCTTACACTCTAAGGTAGAAATCCTTGAGCAAGAACAAAGGGATCAAATATTCCACACAAAGTGTCAAGTCAAGGATCGATGGTGCAATGTAATCATCGACGGAGGAAGTTGTACAAACGTGGCATCAACCGAATTGGTGACCAAGCTCGCTTTGGTAACTACTCCACACCCCCGCCCTTATAATCTACATTGGCTCGATGATGGGAGTAAGGTAAAAGTTACGAAACAATCTAGAGTCGGGTTCACTATGGGCTCATACAAAGATGAAATCTTGTGCGACGTAATTCCCATGGATGCTTGCCACTTACTATTGGGACGACCGTGGCAATTCGACCGAGACGTGATCCATCAAGGGAGGAGTAATGTATACTCGTTAATCGTGGATGGCCGCAAAATTACACTCAAGCCCATGTCTCCCGAGGCAGTTCGACAGACGCATGCCAAGGCCACAAGAAAACCCAATCTAACCATGATGGCAAGTGAACGTGAGGTCGAGGAAACACTCCAAGCAGGAGAACAAGTGTACGTACTAATCGCGAAAGGTAGTACGGACCACAACATGGACGGACGAATGAAGATTAAGGAATTACTCGACGAATATAGCGATGTTTTCCCAGATGACTTGCCACCCGGACTACCACCTATTCGAGGAATCGAGCATCAAATCGACCTAATCCCAGGAGCACCATTACCAAATAAGGCGGCCTATCGATGCAACCCAGAAGAAACTAAAGAATTAGAGAAGCAGATCGATGAATTATTAAAAAGAGGTTACATTCGAGAAAGCCTTAGTCCATGTGCTGTACCTGTACTATTGGTACCAAAAAAAGAAGGGACTTGGAGGATGTGCGTGGATAGCCGAGCCATTAATAACATCACAATAAAATATCGGTTTCCTATGCCACGATTGGACGATATGCTAGACGAGTTACACGGCTCGACGATCTTCTCAAAAATCGATTTACGGAGTGGGTATCATCAGATTAGAATGCGGGAAGGAGATGAATGGAAAACCGCTTTCAAGACAAAGCATGGACTATATGAATGGCTCGTGATGCCGTTTGGTCTCACAAATGCACCTAGTACATTTATGCGACTAATGAATGCAGTTCTGAAACCGTTTCTTGGTCGGTGTGTGGTTGTCTATTTAGACGATATACTCATTTACTCAAAGGATTTGGAAGACCATCTACAACACCTACAAAGTGTGTTACAAGTACTCCGAGGGCAGAAACTTTACGGCAAAGCAGAGAAATGCTCGTTCCTTGCCACTAAGGTAAATTTTCTCGGATATGTCATATCAGGAGAAGGGGTGTCCGTTGATAAATCCAAGGTCGAAGCTATTCGGTCATGGCCCGTCCCTACGACCATAACTGAAGTTTGATCATTCCATGGCTTAGCCTCGTTTTATAGGCGATTTATACAGGATTTTAGCACAATCATGTGTCCCGTTACAGAGTGTTTAAAGAAAGGAACATTTACGTGGAACCAAGCAGCGCAAAAGGGGTTCGAGACGATCAAAGAAAAGCTCTGCAAGGCCCCTGTTTTAGCTTTGCCCGATTTCTCCTCACCCTTTGAGGTAGAATGTGATGCTAGTGGAGTCGGAATCGGAGCGGTATTAATTCAAGGTAAGAGACCCGTGGCCTATTTCTCGGAAAAGCTTGGTGGAGCTCGTTTAAACTACTCCACATACGACAAAGAATTTTATGCTATTGTTCGAGCCTTGGACCATTGGAGTCATTATTTGAAGCCGCATCATTTCATATTACATTCTGATCACGAATCACTCAAATATATCAATGGACAGCGTAAGTTGAATTTTCGACACGCTAAGTGGGTAGAATTCCTACAAGCATTCAATTTTTCATCCAAGTACAAGGAAGGCAGGAGTAACATTGTAGCTGATGCTCTATCGAGACGTTACACTCTTTTATCCACATTAGAGGTGAGATTATTGGGATTCGAACTATTAAAGGAATATTATGCTGACGATGACGATTTTGGAGAGCTCTATGCTACATGTAAGGAAAACAGGTCAAGCAAAGATTATATCATTCAAGACGGATTTTTATTCAAAGGAAACCGATTATGTGTTCCGAAGCATCCTATTCGAGAGCTACTCATTCGCGAAGTACATGGGGGAGGAATGGCGGGGCATTTTGGTATTACTAAGACATTAGACATCTTGAATGAACATTTTCATTGGCCAAAGATGCTTGGTGATGTCACTAGCTTAATCAATAAATGTGTGACATGTCATATAGCCAAAAGTACTTTCAAGGCGGGAAATTACACGCCTTTACCAGTACCTACACGTCCATGGGAGGACGTTTCAATGGATTTTATCGTTGCCCTTCCACGGACACAAAGGGGCAAAGATGCGATCATGGTCGTAGTTGATCGATTTTCGAAGATGGCTCATTTTATCCCTTGTCACAAGACCGACGATGCCGTGAAAATTGCTGATATATATTACCGGGAGGTGCTACGTTTACATGGAATTCCCAAGACCATTGTTTCAGATCGTGATTCTAAATTTCTAAGCTACTTCTGGAATACTTTATGGCGTCGAGTTGGCACTAAACTACTATTCAGTACATCACATCACCCACAAACGGATGGACAAACCGAGGTTACTAATCGTATATTGGGAACATTATTGAGGGGACTCGTGAACAAGACACAAAAAGATTGGGACCTCAAACTCGCACACGCCGAGTTCTCCTATAATAGGTCTCCGACCTATGCCACTAAACACTCTCCATTTGAGGTGGTATATGGACTCAATCCTTACTTACCTATAGATTTAATTCCACTACCTAAAAGTGAATTGATCCACAAAGATGCTGAATCCAAAGTAAAATCCATGGTTAGGCTACACGAGCAAGTAAGAGCTCGGATTGAAGCTGTCAATGAGGGGTACAAACGAAAGGCTAATAAAACTCGCAAGCCTAAGGTATTCAATGAAGGCGATCTTGTTTGGTTACACTTGCGTAAGGAAAGATTTCCGGGAAAAAGGAAAAATAAGCTCATGCCAAGAGCAGAAGGACCCTATAAAGTGATTGATCGGATCAACGATAACGCTTACAAGATTGAGTTACCAGGCGAGTATGGAGTACACGCCACTTTTAATGTGGGAGATCTTTCACCCTATGTCGACGATGAAGGTTTATTGGAATTGAGGACAATTCCTTTTCAGGAGGGAGGGGATGATCCGAGTAAGGATCATAGTGCTCAAGTGTCAGGAGAAGAGATCATCTTAAACTCGGATAAGCTCATCGAAATTGCCAAAATACAAGCTAGACCAACAAACATTCAAGCCGTAGGATTACTATGCAATGAAGGAATAGTAATTTAGTAATTTCCTAAACTATCTTAGTAATTTACTTACTTACTATTATCTAGGAAACTATTCCTAATTAGTTTACTTATTTACTGTTATCTAGGAAACTTTTCCTAATTAGTGTTATTTCCAATTCTTAGTTAGGCTATGATTCTAAGCTAGGATTACTATAAATAAGGGCTCAAGGTTGTATTTTATTCATTCAAGAAAGACAAACATAGTTTTATTAAATACAACAAGGTTCGTTGTGTTCATAAATCGATAAGGTACTTCGATTTTTCGAGTTAAGGCTGAATCGGCGTTCATCCTTACTCACCGATATTCGTGAGATCGGCGTCTCATTAATATCACTTATCCGTTCTATTCGTTTCACTTCCGTTACGCATCAGTTATGCAAGTGAAAAAAATTTCACTTGCTATCTATTTTGTTTGGGTAAATTTCGAGCACAATGTAAGAAAAGATTCAAATCACTAATTTCGGAGTGAATTAATACACATGAACTACATCTGGTAGTGCCGTGGTTTACAACTCACAGAGAGAAATTAAATATGAAATACGTGCGGGGACATAGAGTAACGTAAATTAATCGTCGTTACACATTAAAAGCTTTAGGCCGCTTAGAACATTAAAATCTCTCGCCGGTTTCTAAACTATGTTAAAATGACTGAGCAATATATACTTGGGGGAGTCCGAGGAGTATGTTCACTACGAACACATTATGAACGCTTTAAACGAAATCTATCGAGACTTCTACGACGATTAAGTGCATAAGAACGGAAGTGTTTTTACATAGTATGCAGTGTATCGTATATAGGTAGTGCTATTCTTTGCTTTACATAGTATGCAGAGTCGATGATAAAAAAACGTGTCCAAGAAAATTAATGTTTTCAAAGTGCGTTAATAACCCGTATTTGACCCGGAACCCAAGTGGACAACCCATATAAAACTCATATTTTACCAGATAACTCGAAATACACCCAACTCGTACTTTACCCGAACCCGAAAGCCGAAGAACAGTCGAAATACACATGACATGTATATTTTAGTAATTGAGTAATATTTACATATTTGAAAACAAATTAAAAAAAAAGATTTTCGTGATTTTACACAAAAATCAATTTACAAACTCGAACATACAGCGATTTTAGATACCCATAGCACATATCTTCAATGTCGAGCGAACAATTATCACCATCAATTTTCTGCACAATACATACAAAAAACACAGCTACAATAAAATAAAATTGGGTATGCTTTAAATCCCAAAATTGAAATTATGTATGCCTCGAATCCCTCAGTTAAAATAGGGAATGCTTTAATTCCAGGTTCGTGAACTCTAATCCCTCAACTACCCATCAGAATACAAACATAAAACATTGAAATTTAGGCAAAATAAAGTAAAAAAGAAGCTAAAAAATTGGGGGGGAATTAAACCTAAACTTGAGCTTCTTTGAGAAAGTTCTTAAGGGTTTTAGAGAATCCATTTTTTCAAGGAATTGAGAAATTGATTGGAGAAGAAGAACCCTTTGTTGAGAAGAGTGAATTGGTGGACTTCATCTTTGTCAATTGGGAAATTGGGAAAAGTTTGAAGAATAATTAAGGTTTTGATGGTGGTAATTTTGCTCCTTACTACTAATATATTCCAGTTTTCAAGATATGGCAATAGACAAAATTAAAGTGAAGGGAGGTGTATACTCACATGGTGAAATCAGGTCAGGTATTTCCAAAGGAACTCGCTTTTCAACTGAGCAGTGTTTAACTTCTGTCATTGTAAGTCAACATATCAATTAGTTTTCACATACCTAAATGAAAAAATTTACTTGTCATTAGAATAGTTTCCTGTCACCAAGATTATAATTTGCCGTAAATTTGCACTTGCTTCAATTTGTTCACCATGATTATAATTTTCATTTGTTTCCTGTCAATGTATAAACCTTATATCAGAATGATAAAAGAATTACATTACTACCCGTAATATATAAATCGGAATGAACACATAATTGAAAAAAAAGGTAAAAAATTCTACCAAAATACCAAGATTTACCAAAAGTAAATTGGAATGACAATTTGCAACATTGCAAGACAAATAAAGTCTGAAAATACTCAAAAATCAATTTACAAACTCGAACATACCGCGATTTTAGATACTCGTAGCACATATCTTCAATGTCGGGCGAACAATTATCACCTTCAATTTTCTGCACAATACATACCAAAAAACACAGCTACAATAAATTAAAATTAGGTATGCTTCAAATCCCAAAATTAAAATTATGTATATATGCTTCAAATCCCTCAGTTAAAATAGAGTATGCTTTAATTTCTGTTTCATGAACCCTAATCACTCAACTACCCATCATGATACAAACATAAAAAATTTACTTGTCTTCAGAATAGTTTCCTGTCACCAAGATTATAATTTGCCGTAAATTTGCACCTGCTTCAATTTGTTCACCATGATTATAATTTTCATCTGTTTCCTGTCAATATATAAACCTTATATTATTATGATAAAGGAATTACATTACTACCCGTAATATACAAATCGGAATGAACACATAATTGAAAAAAAAGGTGAAAATTTCTACCAAAATACCAAGATTTACAAAAAGTAAATTGGAATGACAATTTGCAACGTTCACAGTAGAAATATTGCATAAAACAACAAAATTAGATCACACTTCTGAAATCAAAACAAATCAAAAATTAAATAAATTAAGCATAAAAATTATATTAATTTACCTTGGCAAGAATCTTAAAATTGACAATATGAATGAACCGACACTCATATGGAAGAATATTAGAACGAATCTTCAAAAAAATAGAATATGAATGAAAAAAAAAAGAGCAGTATATGAAGAAGAGGATGTTGATTTTTCAAATTTGAGAGATTGGTGGTGAATCGAAACTATTTTTTTGGTTATATGAATCTGCAAGAGTTTAGGTTAAAGGTGAGTTAATTAGTGGGTTTTTTCAAGGAAGCTACTACGTTTTTCGTTGCAGTAATTAACTTCATTTAGTTCTCCAACGTAGGACAATTTTCGAGGTTAAGTGGAAGAAACACTACAATTTTCGAGGCTAGTCTACACTCATTCTCGGTATGTGAATAGCCTACTATATCTATTTTCTACAAATTAAACACTAATTGATGTCTTGGATCAGTGGTATGTGTTTGTGGGATTGTCCTTGGAGGTCGTGGGTTTGATTCCTGTTGTCGAAGGGACGTACATGGACTTAATTGGCGGGCCTTTGTTGGATTAATTGATCCAAAATATGAGTTAAAGTAGTGGAGGTCATGACTCTTATTACATTTTACATAGGGTAGTTTGATTTATTTAAATAAATATGTGATCAATTTAGTAAAACTTAATTAAGTGGTGGCCTAGTGGGTTAAGTTAGTTTTATTTTGGTGCTAATTGGGTTAAGTTAGTGAGATAATGTTATTCATGAAAAAATTTGATGCCTATCTAAAGACTTACATCAAAATCAGGCTACCTACCGAAGCAATACAATACACGTTGTTCCGGTCACGGAAACAATTAACCCGGCTCTGGATCCGGGTTGTGTAATCGGATTGTCGGTGAGTAATTGAACTTCTGATTTCCTTAAACCTCTCCTTTGTCTCGCTCCCTTGATCGGACCTTCCCGGCGGAGTTGGCCTGCTCCCTGCACAATGAACGCACAGGGCCCCGGAGGTTGTCCGAGGGAACCCTCTCCGATGTCTAAGTTAGTCCGTGAAATGCCTTGATGAACCTAGCTCGTGAGGAACTAGGTGGCGTTTTTAGGAGTGAGAGTCTAGAGAGAGAAAATCCAACCCCTCTCATGTGGGAAATGGGAAAGTATTTATACCTTCCCACAAGAGAGAGGAAAAGAGAAAGGAAGAGAGGGAAATGGGTGGATGATTGTGCGACACGTGGACTCACCTTGTCCACTCACTTCCCCTTACCTTAGGCAAATTGACGGATGGGTCCCCGGTTCTCCCTTGGTCCTGCTCGGATGGGAGCGCCCTGGAAGCAGGCAGGGGGCTTGGTTGCCCTGCTCGGCAGGCGGCAAGGCCATGCCAGGCAGCTAAATGATTAAGGCCACCTACTTGGAGGTTTCAATGACATTGCCGGGAGGTCTGCTGGGCAGGCCTTCTCTCGTTCTTGGGTCAGGCACCCTGGGGCCTGACTGGCGGGCGACCCGTGGCTGGCTACCGACCCCCATCAATTGGCCCTCGCCGGCTGAGGGGGAGCGGGGCTCCTGCTTAGCAGGCGACATCTTGTTTTGGGATGGCGGGAGGTTGACTCCTTGAACACTCTTGCATTAAATGCGTCGCGTGTTCCCGAGGGAACAAGCTTTAACTTCTCTGGGTATGCAGGGAGTTTAAACGTCTTCTTTCATGATTATCCCTCTTTGCAAAGTGGGTTTTCGAAAAGTGTGTCAGTTTGGTGATTGGCTCTCCTCTTTGCAGAAGTGGTTGGAGCACCATTAATGCCCTGCTTCTGCTTTTTGTATAAATTGCATTTTCCTTCACCATTTTCACGACCCATCTCCAACTTCCCTTCTTTGTCTTAATCATGGTTTGGATTAGAAAATTCGTGACTCGCCGTGGAGTTCGCTATGTTACTTTCATTTTTAGAGGATTTTGGAGGCTTCGGTACGCTCGAGCTGCTTATCGAGCTGTCCGTCGTAGCCGTCGTTCACGGCTTCATTCTCGTTGGAATGGCAAGAAGATTCCTACTGAGTTGAGCAAGCGTCTCAAGAGATCCTCACCCCCCGTTGCTCCCAGATTCAGGCGTTGCCCCCAGGGAGGGGGTTGTTTTGACAGGGGATGCCACGAATGCTTTCCGTGGCTGCACCCTGAGCAGTTTGACCCTAACTTCTCTGATACTGACTCCTCCCTGGCGTCAGGCCCCTCCTCGCCTGTGAGGAGGACAGGTTGTCGCACTTGCGACGAATCCCAGGCCGTTCCCTTTGGCAGGGACTGGGAGGATAGCAGCCGAGACTCCGACGATAGCGAGGGTCTTGGTTGCTTGAGTGACAGGGATGGGGATGGAATCCCTGATGATCCTTTCAAAGACTCCCCAGACTGGGACTGGGGTTCGGATTTTGGGGGGCCAGGCAGCCCTGGGGACCCTTCCCCTGACTTGGATGACGATTAGGCCTGCGTAGCAGGGCGTTTGCTTGTCGGGCCGGAATTTCTAGGCCCTTGTGTATTTTCTCTTCTTGTTTGACACTGGATGTAACTTTTAAGGTTCAATGAAATGAAATTCAGGCAATTTGTTTGTGTGTTGTGTTTTTAATATTTGTTTATTACTTTTTTTGTTTGAATGAAGAGGGGACGTCACAGGGTGATCAATCCTTTGACACCCTTTGGTCCTTTCGAGGTTTGTCCTTGGGAAACTACACAGGGCTGACTTCTGAGGGAGTGACGCGTGGACAGTAGCCTTTGGGCGGACTCCTGAGGTTTTGGCGACTCTTTGTATGCCCTTTCTCCTATAAAAGTAATCAGTCACCCATTCTTCCACTTTTTCCTTCTTCAATCTTTCTTCCCTCCTGAAATCCTCCTCTTCTCTTTTTCTGCGAAACCCTTGGGTGTTGACGACTCGTGCCCTACTTTGTACCCCCATTTCTCTGGGAGATTTCTTCTTCAGGCTTTCATCGCACCGACAGGCGATCTTAGGTTAGACTTTTGTCTTCCATTTCTTGCTTTTTCTTTTCGATTTCTTGTTTTCCGCTTCCATTAGAGTTATAATGTCTAGAACTCGTGAGCGGATCCTACCTTTTACTGACCCATCAAGGGGAGAGGAAGTGGAAAAAGGTAGGGTGAATTTTGCCTCCTCCTCTAGGGAGGTTGGCTTTGAGGAAGAAAATTCGGCGGACAGCGGAGGTGGTAACTCTCCTGACCCTCCTTCGTTTGATGTCATTGACTCGGATGACGAGGCATTGGAAATTGACCCTTCTAGGACCTCTGGCCCCCTTATTCGTCGGGAAAGGGGTAAGGTTTACTATTTAGATAGAGTCAAATACCGCATTCCCTTGAGTACTTACCCCGACCCGAAAAATCGGGACTTGATCCTTGCCAAAAACGCCGCCGGTGTGATTGAGCGGTTTTACAACTTCGGGGATGGGTACTCAATCGTCGTCCCCGGCGAAAAAGATATCGTATGCAACCCTCCCGACGGGTGCATAGCGGTTTATCACAAGTGCCTGGAGTTCGGCCTTCGCTTTCCCCTTCATCCTTCCCTGGAAGAGATTTTCAGGTGTATGAATGTGGCCATCGCCCAGCTGACAGCCACGGCTGTCAGGTCATTGATTTCGTATGTCTGGACTTGCTTGTTCCACCGCACCGAGCCTTCCATTGATGCCCTGAGGTTTATGGTTGGCCTACAAATGGTCTCTTCTGGGAGTGTGGGCTCCCCTGGATATTGGTCCCTTTTGAGGCAGAAGGGACATTCTTTGGTGTGGCCAGCCATGGATAGTTTGAGAGACTAGAAGAACAACTTCCTTTATGTGCACAGCACCCATGGGTGGAGGATTCCCCGTCATTTCAGGAATCATGTCCACACCAGATTAGAGACCCCCGAGGAGTATCACCCTGGCGTGGGTGGAAAAGCCTTGGAGGTGAAGCTGAGCGAGAAGAACAAGGAACTGACAGACTATTTTGCCGCTCACACTGATAAGTATGGGGTATATGGCCCTACATTATGGCTCCCCCATGCGGAGCTCATTGCGACTGATAAATACCTGACCCGGTTGGGCATGAATCCGGGTCTAGATGAAGGTAGTTCAGGAGTGTTGATGACTCTTTCTTACTCTTTTTTCTTTTAAAGTGTCCTGACTATTCGTTTGTCTGTCTTGCAGCTCTTGCTACCTTCATTTGGAGAAAAGGGGAGGTGAGGCGCCTGGGTCTGACCGAGACTCTTACTGTTGTCCAAAGTCGTCCTTCTCTTCCCCCTGATTTCAAGAGAGGTGAGAAGAACTTGATGAAGCACCTGAAGGGTTTGTCGTTCAGTAGACCAAGGCTCCCTGCCCCTCCCAGAGCGACGCCTGCAAAAACGGCGGTTTCTGAGGCTACCCCTTCTCCAGTTGCGAAGGTGATTGCCTGTGAGGCTACCCCCTCACCTGCTGGTAGGCAGGGGGGCCTTTCCACAGGGGTTCAGATTCCCTCGGGGCCGCGGGCTGCGGGCTCCGAAGAGACTGGGGAAAGCACTCCCAGAGGGTTGATTAGAAAGAGGAGCAGGGAGGCTCCAAATGCTGACCAAGTGGTGGACCTGGAAACTGCCACGCCTGAACCCAAGCGCTTCGCTCAGGGGGTTCCTGCTACCCTCTTTTCCGAGGAGAATACCGAATTCCATTACACCGCTGGCGATAGCCAAGATGTTTCCGCCTTACTTTCCGACTCTGGGGCAGTTTTAGCGGATCATCTTCTCAAGACTTTCCATTCTGCCACCAATCAAGTGACTCAGTACGTCCAGCGTACTGCCAGAATCATCCAGGCTTCTGCAGAGTTGGCGGCCCTTAACCGTCTGAGTGATGAGGAAATGTCTAACTCTGACCGCCTTTCTGCAGTCGAAAGGGACGTCGCTCTCATTGCCAGTCTGAAGGATCAGTTGGCGAAAAGGGAGATCGAGCTGGAAGAGGCCAAGAATCAGGCGATCCACTGGAAGTCTCAAAATGAGAGGGCTGTCAGGGAGGTGTCTCGCCTGGAGGAGGAGTCAAAAAGAGCTCAGCAGGCCTTCGCGGAATTGGAGCAGGCCAGGAAAGCTTTAGCTGAGCTTGATCATGCTAAGAAAAGTGTCGTCGATCTAGGGGAGCGCCTTTCCAAGGCGAATTCAGATCTGCAGGCGGCTCTTGGCGATCTAGCGGCGAAGACCAAGGAGTGGGAGAAGGAGAGGGACGAAATAATCCAAGAGGTGGAAACGGCTGTGTCGGCGGGTTTAGTGAATGGCGCTAACTCTTGTTTAGGGGTAGTCATGGAGGCTGTCAGGGAGATGTTCCCTGACTTTGACGAAGATGCTTTTCGGGCCCTCTACACCGCCAAGGACGAGGCCCAAATGCGCAGGCTGGCTGAAGGGGCTGCCACTTCTGGCCCGGATGCTCCCCCTGCTTAATATGGAGGGCAGTCTTCCTCAGAGGGCTCTTGTTTGTCCCCCGCTGCGCCTACGCTAATGCTTTAACTTCTTTATTTCTTTGCGCGCCGAGCCCTTTGGTGGTCGGCTGCCGTGTTGACTGTAATCATTTTCTTTAGCAAACTCTTATCTTGTGTACCCTTGTCGTTATTCCTTTTTATGCAGATCTTTTTGTTTGTTTTTGTCTGCTTTCGTTCGGTTTTTCGTATGAGTTTGATGCACAGCCTGCCCCCTGCCTGCCCAGAGGTAAGCAGGGAGGTTCCTTAACGTTTTTTATACAAGGTTGGGGGGCCTGCCCCCAGTCCTTGTTGATCTGGTCTGTCCCTGGCTTTTGTTCAAAGTCCAGGGGGCCTGCCCCCTGCTTACCCAGAGGTAAGCAGGGAGGTTTATGCGTTTTTTATACAAGGTTGGGGGGCCTGCCCCCAATCCTTGTTGATCCGGCCTGTCCCTGGCTTTTGTTCAAAGTCCAGGGGGCCTGCCCCCTGCCTGCCCAGAGGTAAGCAGGGAGGCTTTTGCGTTTTTTATACAAGGCTGGGGGGCCTGCCCCCAGTCTTGGTTGATCCGGCCTGTCCCTGCCTTTTGTTCAAAGTCCAGGGGGCCGGCTCCCTGCCTGCCCAGAGGTAAGCAGGGAGGCTTTTGCGTTTTTTATACAAGGCTGGGGGGCCTGCCCCCAGTCTTGGTTGATCCGGCCTGTCCCTGCCTTTTGTTCAAAGTCCAGGGGGCCGGCTCCCTGCCTGCCCAGAGGTAAGCAGGGAGGCTTTTGCGTTTTTTATACAAGGTTGGGGGGCCTGCCCCCAGTCCTTGTTGATCCGGCCTGTCCCTGGCTTTTGTTCAAAGTCCAGGGGGCCTGCCCCCTGCCTGCCCAGAGGTAAGCAGGGAGGCTTTTGCGTTTTTTATACAAGGCTGGGGGGCCTGCCCCCAGTCCTTGTTGATCTGGCCTGTCCCTGGCTTTTGTTCAAAGTCCAGGGGGCCTGCTCCCTGCCTGCCCAGAGGTAAGCAGGGAGGCTTTTGCGTTTTTTATACAAGGTTGGGGGGCCTGCCCCCAGTCCTTGTTGATCCGGCCTGTCCCTGGCTTTTGTTCAAAGTCCAGGGGGCCTGCTCCCTGCCTGCCCAGAGGTAAGCAGGGAGACTTGGATTTTGCGTTGGGGGGTTCATTTTTCTTAACTTTGGCAACAGGGGGGCCTCCCCCTATTGCCCCCTGCTCGTTTGTGTGTGAAAGCGCAAGTTTGAACAGGCAACGAGTATAAATCCGAAACTTTCTCATTTCTTTATAAAACTTTTGACATTTAGGGTGGTCGGAGCCGTCGACATTCTTTGACCGTCCTCCGCCATTGTTCTTAGCAAGAAATAAAAACTATCCTTAGACCTGGTTCAGACATAGTATTTCTTCAGGGTGTCCGCATTCCAGTGAGCATGTAATTCTTGTCCTTCAAGGTTGGCGATTTTATATGTGCCCGGCCCCAGGATCTGAGTCACTTGGTATGGACCTTCCCAGTTGGCGCTTAATTTTCCGTGTTCTCTTGACTTTCCAACAGCCTGCGTTTTTCTGAGGACCAGATCACCCATCTGGAAATTTCTCTGGCGTACTCTGCTGTTGAAGGCTTTCCTCATTCGTTGCTGGTAGGCAACGATGTTGGTACTGGCCTCTTCCCTTATCTCATTGACCAGATCTAAGGCCTCAACCATTGCAGCTTCATTCTCAGTTCGGTTGTATTGCAGGGAGCGTAGAGATGGGATCTTTGCCTCAATAGGTAACAGAGCCTCTGCTCCATGTACCAGACCGAACGGGGTTTGACCTGTAGACTCTTTTCGGGTGGTCCGGATTGACCAGAGTATGCTGGGGAGCTCGTCAGCCCACCTACCCTTGAGGTCACTACCATTTTCTTCAGGCCATTTAGGATTTGCTTGTTGGCTGCTTCTGCCTGTCCGTTGGTTTGAGGATGACAGACGGCCGAGTAGGCAACTGCAACGTTGTGGCTTTCTAGCCATATTCTCAGGGGATCATTGTCAAACTGCCTGCCATGACCAAACACCAACATTTTTGGTAGGCCGAATCTGGTGATAACATTTCGCCAGATCACTTTTCTGACTGCCGGCTCGGTAATGTTGGGCACTGCTTCAGCTTCTATCCATTTGGTGAAGTAATCTATAGCCACAATCAAGAACTTTCTGCCCCCAGTGGCCACCGTGAAGGGTCCTAGTATGTCCATCCCCCATTGAGCGAAGGGGATGGGGGATAGGATTGGCCTGAGTTCTTGGGCCAGGGCATGGATTGACGGGGCAAAGAGTTGGCACTTTCTGCACTTCTGGGTCAGGCTCCTGGCATCTGCCAGCATGGTAGGCCAGTAGTAGCCTGCCCTTAGGGCTTTGTGGGCCAGCGATCTCCCTCCGATGTGATGTCCACAAATTCCTGAGTGGATATCCTCCAATACTTCAGCAGCCTGGTCTGCCCGTAGGCATTTGAGCAGGGGGTAGGTAAAAGATTTTTTATAGAGTTCTTCACCAATGATTATGAACCAGGCTGCTTTGGCCTGTACTTTTCTCTTTTGCACTGTGTCTGATGGAAGGATACCATGCCTTTTGAACTGGATGATTGGGGTCATCCAACTTTCCGGTCCTTCCTCAACGGTGCTAATCGCCTGACAGGCACTGGTAGATTTTTCATGCAAAACATCAACCCACACCGACCTCCGTATGTCTTGTAGGTTGGAGCTGGCCAGTTTTGACAGAGCGTCGGCTCGGTTGTTCTGTGATCGAGGTATTTGTTGGATTTCATAGGATTTCAGGCCTGACAACTCCTGTTTTACTTTCTCAAGGTATGTGGCCATGGTCTGATCTCTGGCCTCATATTCTCCGTTAATTTGATTGGCAATGAGCTGAGAATCGGTGGCTAGCGTAATACGCTCTGCCCCTGCAGCTTTAGCTAGTTTTATCCATGTGATTACAGCCTCATATTCTGCCTCGTTGTTTGACGCCTGGAAGGTGAACCTGAGTGCATGCTCAAAATCCACTCCCTTGGGGCTTGTTAATACGACGCCTGCGCCTGCGCCATTGGCTGTTGAGGATCCATCAGTGTGTACGATCCACTCCTCGGCAGGGGGCTCCTCTTCCCCTGAATGGGAGCATTCAGCCAGAAAATCGGCCAAGGCTTGAGCTTTGATGGCTGTTCTTGGCTGGTAAGATATCCCCAGACCACTCAATTCGATCGCCTATTTCAGCAGTCTCCCTGATTTCTCAAACTTTTCCAACACTTTCTCCAGTGGTTGATCAGTGAGGACCACGACAGGATGCGCGTCAAAGTAGGGTCTGAGCTTTCTGGCCGCAATGATGACTGCATAGGCGGCCTTCTCTATCAGGGGGTAATTTCTTTCCGCCGTTCCCAGGGCGTGACTCACAAAGTAGATGGGTTGCTGTGAGTTTGCTTCCTACCTTAGGATGACAGCACTTACCGTCGCGTTTGTGACAGCGATGTACAGGTATAATTTTTCTCCGGCTACCGGTCTTGCCAGGGTTGGGAGTTTCTTCAGGTGCTCTTTCAATTGCTCGAATGCTTTTCTCTGTTCATCTTCCCACTTGAACTGTTTGTTGCCTTTTAATATTTTGAAGAAATGGGTGGACTTATCTGCTGACCTGGCGATAAACCGGGCCAGAGCGGCCATTCTGCCTGTGAGCCTCTGAATGTCCCTGATGGTTTTTGGCTCTGGGAGGTCCAGGACCGCCTGAATTTTCTCAGGGTTGGCGTCTATCCCCCTGGAGCTGACCAAAAAACCTAGGAATTTCCCTGATCGGACCCCGAATGTGCATTTTTTAGGGTTGAGCTTCATTTTGTATGACCGCAGGGAAGAGAAGGTCTCTTGTAGGTCTATCAGATGCTCCTTGTCCCCCTTACTTTTGACGATCGCGTCGTCAACATAGGCTTCTAAGTTTCTTCCTTTTTGACTTTCGAAGACTCTGTCTACCAACCGTTGATAGGTGGCGCCTGCATTCTTTAGCCCAAAGGGCATCATCTTGTACATGTAGGTGCCATGGCTGGTTATGAAGGCGCACCTTACTCTGTCTGGTTGCCAGAGGTACACTTGGTGGTACCCTGAGAATGCATCCAGAAAACTCAGCGTGGTGTATCCACTAGTGGCGTCCACTAGTTGATCTATCCTGGGTAGAGGGTAGCAGTCCTTAGGGCAGGCCTTGTTGAGATTGGTAAAGTCCACGCACATTCTCCATGCGCCTGATGACTTTTTTACCATGACAACGTTTGCCAGCCATTCAGGGTAGTCACATACTTCGATGAAGTCTACCTTCAGGAGTTTGTCTATTTCTTCCTTTATGGCCGCATCTTTTTCTACAGACATGTTCCTTTTCTTCTGCTTCACAGGGCGAGCCTCCGGACTAATGTTCAGCTTGTGAACAATAAAAGTCGGGTCGACTCCTGGCATCTCGTCTGCAGAGTAGGCGAATACGTCCTTATTCTCTCTTAGGACCGCAATTAGTTCCTTTTGATAGGACTCCTCCAGGTCGGCCCCTATAAGGACCTGCCTCCCTGGCTCTACGTCCACTAGCATGCTCTCCCCTTCAGGCTCCAGGCGGACTGGCTCTTGCTGAGCAGTCGGAATCTCGCCTTCCCTGCTAGGAGAGCACTGGGCTTTTCGTTTCCCTTTTCTTTCTGTCTCATGGGCCTGCAGGGCCACGGAATAGCAGTGTCTGGCCGACTCCTGATCCCCGTGGACCTTCCCCTCCAATAGGGCGTTGTACGCGGATTTGGCATCCACCACAACAAATGACGCCCTAATATTTCTTGCAGAGGTCCCCTCCCCAAACGTGACAGGCAGGTCGATAACTCCCATGGGTAGCATGCCTGCTCCATTGAATCCATACAAAGATCCGGGGGCTGGCTTCAGGTGCCTTCTTTCAAGGTTCATCCTCTCAAAAGCATCTTTGTATAAGAGATTTGTGTAGGCGCCAGTATCCACCATACACCTCTTGACAATATGATTGCTGATTTCCAGGGTTAAGACCAGAGGGTCACTATGTGGGTACACGACTCTCCCTGCATCTTCAGGGGTGATGCTGAGGGTAGTGCCCCTTGGGCTGCCTGCTTTTTCGGCGTAGCAAATTTGGTTCCTTAGTTTGCGGATCTGCCTTTTTTGGCTGCGCCTGCTGGTCCGCCCCTCTGCATCCCCTGAAACTACATGGATGACCATGCGATTTTGGGCTGAGCCCTCAGGTTTGTCTGCTACCTCTTTCTGGGGTTTGTTCCTTGCCACATAGTTGCTCAGCCAGCCGTTTCTTATTAGTTTTTCAATTTCGTCTTTTAAGTGGCGGCATTCCTCTGTGGTATGACCTATGCAGTCATGGAACGTGCAGAATTTTTTGGGGTCTCCTTTTGGGCTGCGAGGCTTGTTTGGACGAGACCATTTTGCTGTTTCTTTTTCCAACTCGAAGATTTCTGCTCTTGGCCTATTGAGGGCCGTGTAGCTGTCGAATCTTGGTTGGTATGTGGTACGTTCTTTTTTGGGAGTGTCTCCCTCTTCTCTCTGCTTGCCTGGCTCATTTCTGCCACACCCACCCTGCGGTCCCCCCTGCGGCCTTGTTTGGCCTGCAGGGGTATCCGGCAGGCTGTGGAACTCTTTCCGCAGAATGAACCCTTCAGCAATTTTCCTGGCCATGGCCAAGGTTTCTGGCTGGGCCCTGATCATCTGATTTTTCATTTCTCCTGGGAGCAGGGAGATTGTCAGGGCATAGGCAGCGGTGGAATCATCGATTTCCCTGACCTGCTGGTAGGACAGGTCAAACCTCCTCAGATATTCCCTTACACTTTCACCCTTTTTCTGTTTTAGGGTCATGAGATCGAAGCGAGTGAGGCGTCTCCTTTTGTTCCCAGCATACTGTTCGAGGAAAATCTCGGCCAATTCTATGAAGAACTTGATTGATCCTTGGCGGAGATCCCTGAACCATCCTTGTGCGAGCCCTACCAGGGTGGTCGGGAAGACTTTGCACCAGATGGCGTCATCCACGTCGTGCATGCCCATGTGGCTCTCGAATGCCGCCAGGTGGTCTTCCGGGTCTGTTGTTCCGTCAAACTTAATGGTGGGCATTTTAATTTTTGGAATGGGGTATTCTTGTACCTCAGGATGAAGTGGGGTTTTTGTGGGCCTGCCTACCAGTCGTGACCTGCTTTCCCCAGACTGGTTACCATGAATATTCCATTGTCTATGGATTGGTTTCCCTGTACTGGGGGAGCGGTGCCTTGGAGGCGGCCTGCTTGCTACTTCATCTTCTGTCTCTGGGGAGACTTGCCAGGGTCTCTTTCTCTGAGAATGGCAGAGGTTCTCAGCATGGTGGTATCTAGATTCGAGCGGTTGCCCCCGGTTGAGCCTAGACTGCAGGCTTTGGGACAAACCCGGGGCTGTCTGCTCCTTGACCGCCGGTGTCAACCTGGAGAAGATCCCGCCTTGCTTTTCTCCCAGGCGTTTTGACATGGGCTCCCTTGGCCTCATTCGCTCCTGCAATTCCCGGGATAAACCTCTTTGTTCTCCAGACGCGGATTCTGTTGTGTGAATGGAGAATGCCTGCTGGACAGGTGGCTCTGGACTGCCTGTTGTGATACGCCTTTGCACTTGCGTGTACACTTGGGCCGTCCTTCTTGCTTTCCTCTGAGCATTTCTGGCGGCGGTCCGCTTTGTGCCCCCAGCTCCATCCCTGCTTATTGAGGGTGGCTGCCTGGGGGCCGATGCGACCCGGCCTACCAGATCTCCAGGAGTGAACTCCTGGTTCAGCATCGCAGAGAAGAAGGCGGCTGTCTGCGCCATCTGAGCTGGGGTCAGATTTAGAGTGTGACCTGGGTGTGTCCCCAACTCAGGTGCTGCAGCAGCGCTCGGCACGCCTAGAAGATTGGTTCCCCCCACCCCCAGAATCGTGGCGGGAGGAATCCTCTCTGGCTGTGGCATGCCATACAGGGGGGTCACCGGTGGGACCGTCGGACCCGCCCCTGTACTGGTGTCAACGATTTCTGGCATGATTGCTTTGATTGTTTTAGTTTTTTTGTGGTTAGGAATGGTTGATTTTTTGTGGGTAACTCGTGAGCACAACCGTTTTCTTCCCCACAGACGGCGCCAAATTGTTCCGGTCACGGAAACAATTAACCCGGCTCTGGATCCGGGTTGTGTAATCGGATTGTCGGTGAGTAATTGAACGTCTGATTTCCTTAAACCTCTCCTTTGTCTCGCTCCCTTGATCGTACCTTCCCGGCGGAGTTGGCCTGCTCCCTGCACAATGAACGCACAGGGCCCCGGAGGTTGTCCGAGGGAACCCTCTCCGATGCCTAAGTTAGTCCGTGAAATGCCTTGATGAACCTAGCTCGTGAGGAACTAGGTGGCGTTTTTAGGAGTGAGAGTCTAGAGAGAGAAAATCCAACCCCTCTCATGTGGGAAATGGGAAAGTATTTATACCTTCCCACAAGAGAAAGGAAAAGAGAAAGGAAGAGAGGGAAATGGGTGGATGATTGTGCGACACGTGGACTCACCTTGTCCACTCACTTCCCCTTACCTTAGGCAAATTGACGGATGGGTCCCCGGTTCTCCCTTGGTCCTGCTCGGATGGGAGCGCCCTGGAAGCAGGCAGGGGGCTTGGTTGCCCTGCTCGGCAGGCGGCAAGGCCATGCCAGGCAGCTAAATGATTAAGGCCACCTACTTGGAGGTTTCAATGACATTGCCGGGAGGTCTGCTGGGCAGGCCTTCTCTCGTTCTTGGGTCAGACACCCTGGGGCCTGACTGGCGGGCGACCCGTGGCTGGCTACCGACCCCCATCACACGTTATTCAGAGATTCGGGTCCGGAACAAATATAGTTAGAAATTACAGAATTTTATCGGGTAAAACAACCACATAAAATATGAGGAGCAACAGAAATATTTTGAGGGTACCGCTACTGGTATTATATTAAACCAAGGATAAGATATGCACGATGGCAAACAAAAATCAATCAGCCCTATCATTAACCACTCATCACTTGTTTCATCCTGTGCTTCTACACCTGATTGGTAAGTTTCAATATAATACTCGTAGTCTTTTAATCACTTCTTTGAAGATTTTTTTGGAACTAGAATACTGTGTCGTGGACTCGTGGGTAATAGTCGAATTCTCAACGTCACGGTTCAAGAGAGCTAACCCTTGGTTCTTTCGTAGATCACATATTTAGTCAGAGACATCGACAGAAACGACCAAAAATGCCAGTAAAAAATGAAGATACAAATTAACTCGATTAATTTTCTAATTTTTTGTAACAATTGAGCCGGAGAAGAGATTTACGATCTCATGCTGGCACTTCAAGAAGGACAATCAGATAATGAGGCAAGAACGACAGGGGAGAGACTAGAGGGTGTAGAGAGATGTACAGTGAGAGAAGATGAAGCCACGTTAAAGAACAGCCTTATCCAACCTGCCATGACCTAAATTCACTTCATTGCTGATTTTTAAATACTCCCTTTTCATGTGATGAGTATATGATTCAACAACAGCTCATTTTCCCTTCTCATCACCCAACAAACCACATGAGTTCTCTCCTGACCGACCTTGCGGGAAGAAAAAAAAACAAAGGTTTGGGATTGATCGTGTGACCATCTAAAGATATTACGGAGCAACATTTTTCAGATGTCGATAGGCCAGGCTCCTGCCAGTTGCCAGTTCCTTCTAAATCCGCACTGTGTTTGCAAATACTCGTAATTGATTATAGATTCAGTTAGTTGTCCTAGGAAACTGAAGTCATATTTCAGTTCATAAATTGATAGGTTTATGTTGGTTGTAAGACATTTACACAACAAGCACTAAACTATGAATAGAAATCGTTCATGTAACAATGAACTTGCATACCAAAAAGGCTAGCGTAAAAGATGAAGAATCATGCATTCTCATCCAAGATCAATCACTTCTTCACACGATCATCAATGCCACGATGCTTCTTCTTGTTAGACTGTAAAAACCAGCAGTTTTTGTGCCCAACTCTTCTTCTGTTTAATTGGTTGAGTTTCCCTGTTAGCAACGAGATCCGCCATGTAATCAACAACGGCCTGCACAATGCACCAAACAAAGCTCATTTGCATCCACACTCACCAAGAATCATCTTTAGGAATCTCAAAATTATACATCTCTTCTTAAAAAAATCACGCAATTGCATGAGACATACCCGAGTTGGTGAAAACAGGTGTTCTTGGCCAATGTTTCATTCAAACAACGAATATATTTACACACTATATGTCTATATCTACTTCAACATTGACTTCCACAAGTTTTCTGATATACTTCAGAAAATATATATCGATTTTAAGAATTTCATATCATAGTTCACCAATCTGAAAAATTGGGTAAAACACTAAAGCTCAAGTTACCAAAGTCGAATTTGCGAATTCTACGGTCCTAAAAATGGAAATTTAAAAAACTAACAGAGAGCCATTCATACCTGAGCACCCTTCTCGGCAATCTGCCTTGGTGGCACTTCCAAAGGATTCTGATCAACATAAAGCTCGGTCAAGCACGACAGCAGCCCGAAAGAATCAGGTAATGTGCGTATTTGGTTGTTGCTGATGTCAAGCACTTCCAGCATCTCAAGGTTCCCAATTGACCTCGGAAGGGATCGCAAGTCAGCAAAGTTGTTGCTCACATTCAGCTTCACAAGTGTAGTGGCGAAACACAAGCTCTCGGGTACTGCCTCAATCTCGTTGAAGCTCGCATCAAGCTCCCTCAGGTTAGTCAGGGAAGACATTGTAGTCGGCAGTTGTCTTATGTTATTGTATCGAACAGAGAGAATTTCCAAAGATTGGATCTTTCCCACAGCCTCGGGGAGGCCTTTGAGCCGATTATAATCCACATGGAGTTCTTGTAAAGAAGAGAGATGGCCGATTGTATGTGGGAGTTCATCAAGATTATTAGTCTCGACATTCAACTTCTTGAGGTTGACCAATGACCCGATTGTATCAGGGAGTGAAATTAAGCTATTTGAACTCATGTCAAGCTCCTCAAGTCGGACTAACCTTCCAATACCGGGAGGAAGTTTAACCAAATTGTTAGCCCTAAGGTCAAGAGATATTAGATTCGACAACTCCCCAATAGAATCTGGAAGCTCGTTGATTCTATTAGCATGTAAATCCAATTTTGACAGCGAGGAAAGCCCTCCAATGGTAGCAGGTAAAGCAACAATCCGATTCTCTGACAAATCGAGAGTGATTAAACTTGATAACTTCCCTATGGAATCAGGCAACCATTCGACTTGATCCGACAACTTGCCACTTAGGTTCATCTCCTTGCTCCCTTTCTTCGCCGATACTTCAATCAAGCTCGCCAACTTAATCAAACTAGTTTTCTCACCATGTTGAGCTACAACCACAATCACAAAAACAGCAATAAGCCAATAACTATAATCAATATACGTTTCATTCTCAGAAAGCCAGTAAGATTATTTATACCAACACTACCCCAACATAGCATTCCTTAAATAACAAGGAAGCATCAATTTCAATCCAATCCCCCAATAATAATACAAATTCCTGTTTGTGACGAGTATACCCACAAATCACTTACTACTTTAGGCATTCCAATTTATCTTTATCTATCATTGGGAGATATTTTACCCGTCATAAGTTCATGAATTATGATATGATGCATATATCGTAACAAGGGAGACTTAGTATATATATTACCTATAAAGGTGGATGTGTTGAGAGTAGAATCATGAATCCTGGGGATAACAACATCAGTAGAACTACCAAATCGATCAACATGTAAACCAACTTTAGATTTCACAACATAACTATCATCCCTCGTAAACATTTCACTCTTGATACTCTTCTTCAACGGCTCCATCGACCCGGTTCCAACAACACCATTACCACCACCGGAAACACACTGAGAAGCTCTCTGAATCAATTCATCGAACACCTGGTGTGCATTCTCAAGATCGAGAAGTTTAACAGCTTCCCTCTTCAGTTCTCTACTTTGGTAATGAACTAAACCTCTCTGCATCTCCAAAAACACGTAGAACAACTCTTCAGATACACCATTACCTTTGGTTTGCATATTAATGGCGTCTAATCTCAATTGATCTTCTCTCTCGACGTTTTCCATCAACGTCTCCGCCGCCGACACCTCCTCTATGGTGGGCCGCTCCGGCAGCGTCTTCAGCATCCTCATTATTTGCGCCACCGTCTCTTCAACCGTACTCATGCTTTCCATATTTATTCTAAGCTAAACTGCAATTTTCACAATCAATACTTATTCTCCGTAATTTATAAACATAGAAAATCGTGTTTTGGAAAACGGAAACTGTCGGTGTTCAATTTATAAAAATACCATATGATATGGCGAAGTACAATATTTTAGGAAATAATTAATGTGGGACAGTTGTGTAAGAAAATTAAGGAAAAAAATAAAAGAAACCCAGTTGAGATAAAGGTGATTGCAGAAATGGGTTGCGATTGAAATTTGAATTCGATGGAGACAAACGGAAGACTGGGTTGTAGTTTTTAGAGATAATGAAAGCTCAATAATTTGAAATATGAAATTCCAGGAGAAAAAATAAGGAGATAGGAGTACTTGGGAAGTAAAGAATAAGAAGAGGAAGAAGAAGACGAAGACGACGACGACGACGACGACGACGAGTGAAAGAATTGAGGGTCAGAATATGAATATGAATATGAATATAGATAGACGAAGGTTGGAGAATGGAGACAGCATGATAATTGATAATGCAGGTTTTGTTTGCCAAGTTTTTATACGGAGTACAAATTTTTGGTTGCAACAAAGTTATTACAAGTATAATTTGTTAAGCAAGAAAGTTATCTGTAATTTTATTACGAGTATAATTTGTTAAATATCACTTGTATTCATTTCCATGGAAAAAAATTATTTTCTATTTCATTAATATCTTTCACGTTTTGTTTTGCAATAATTTCTTTGATTTCTTCTGTTTCTTTTTTTGGTAATAACATTTAAACAAATTCTCATATGAGACGGTCTCACGATACGATTATTGTGAGACCTCTCACATGGGGAGGAAGTTATTAAATACGAGTAATAAAATATTCCTATGTGAGAGGTCTCACAATAATTGTATTATGAGACGGTCTCACAATAATTGTATTATGAGACGGTCTCACAGAAGACTAACTATAACATTTATCTCTTACCTATGTATCCAACTATTTACTTTCAGTGTACTTGTATATTTCTAAGGCGAAAGAAATCATCGAAGGGAGTAAAACGTTACAAAATTAATGTTTTTATTTTTTATACAAATAGGTATTATTTGAATCGTTATAACAAAGTGACGAATAGTTCTTCCACAAGTAAGATTAGCTAAAGTTTTAATATATTCTCTATTTCAATTCTTTTCAATAGAAAGTTAATGAAATACTCGTACACAGTGTTGTTTTTAATACAGTATTATTAATGGAAAATATAAACTACTCCGTATCGAGTAATTCACTTATAAAATATTACTCCGTAAAGTGTAGACTATTCATCGAGACATGGAATACTCAATATTTATTTATAAACTACAGAGTGGTATAGACCCCGTGCCCAACATGGTATATATAGAAGTTTAATTTTTACCGTAGTTGATTATTTATATGAAATAAATTGAAAATAAATTAATTAAAATAGGGAGTTTAACTAATACTATTGTTTTCTAATATGTCATTCATGTTTTTCGAGTCTGTCATACTTCTCTACTCAATATTTATCAAAACATATGACTAATTTTTGTTAAACTTATAATTATATGAATGTTATTTTTAAAAGAATTTTAATGGTATAATTTTATAACGTTTTATAATTATAGATGTGCATGGAACATTTTTTTATTTGTCACTGTGAAAATAATGGGTTACCCATAAATTCATTCAATTATCATTAGTTTAATTTTCTTATTTAGGTATGAGTTGTAAGTATAAAAAATATGTACTGGCCCAGTGTTATATTATCACATTGTTAATTAGAATAAATATGTATTGGTCCACTCTCAGTTAGGGGTATAGATTGAGCGGGAAAGCGAGAGAAGGAGGTGTTTGACATCTCATCTATTTTCTAAAAATCACTATCCTATTAATATACGTGAGATATTATCCAAAAAAAATGTAGTGAACAGAGAGGACTAACAGACCTAGCAAAATTGATCCGACCCGAATAAGTCAACCCGACCTGACACCTAGGGATGGCAACGGGTCCAGGATCCGGTCCAGACCCGGCGGGTCGGACCCATATGGGTCGGGTCTGGGTCTCATTTTTTCAGACCCGGCGGATCCGGGTCGGGTCTGGATCTTAGTTTTGAAAACCGGGTCCGGGTCCGGGTCTGAAATACTGGACCCGGACCCGACCCGTGGACCCGGCACTTTAATTAAGAAAAAAAACAAACAAAAATCTACCCACATACATAACCAAAACAGCTAGCAAACAACTAAATTACTAAAATAAGTTACTCTCTCACTTCTTTCCTCACCATTTCAATGTTCATTCAAGGTTTCCTAAGACCGTTATGAATGAATTTGTAAGAGTGTTTAATTTCTTAGTACAATATATGTCGTAGATAATTTTGTACGTGATAAAAAATACCGGCAAAATTTGAAATTTGGAAGAAATGAGGAATATAAGACAAAATAAAATAAAATAGTGAGACCCGCGGGTAGACCCGGACCCGAACCGGACCCGGCGGGTCTGGATCCGGGTCTTAAAATTTTGGACCCGGCCGGGTCCGGGTCGGATCCAGGTCTAGGGTAATTTTGACGGGTCCGGGTCCGGATCCTAGTGGACCCGGTCCAGATCCGGTCCATTGCCATCTCTACTGACACCCGAATAGAAGGTCAACTTTGACCCGGTCAGACTCAAAATTGACCCGAATGTTATTATAGAAAACGAGTCGATATCCCTAAAAAATATTGAAAACAGCAAACTCAAAAATGGTTCAAACCCGAAATGACCCGAACCAAAACCCAAATGACTCGGTCCGATCCGACCCGAATCAATTTAATTTTAATAACCTAAGGATGATCCGATCCATAGCTAATCCGATCCGAACCCAACCTGATTGACCAGTTTCCGAGTCTAGTATTTAGTGAGATACCAGTGAGGTGTGAGAGAAGGAGCAATAAATGCATGATCTAAAATCTAAAATTGCGTAAAGCAATCACGAGGATCGTCAGCGCAGACATGGGCCCGAGCCCACACCCACTCGGGAGTTGGGGTTGGACGTGGACGTGGACGTCGACGTGGACCCCTATCATCTCATCTCATCTCATTTCTGCCTCTTCAATAACAGCTGCATCTTTTGTTCCTCTCCCTACCACTTCCAAGTAATTTAGATACTCTCATAGGTAGTCTCGTTTTATTCATCATTTGGTCTTTTAGAGCATCCGTTTAAATCTTAAAATGGGTCAAATACGATCACATGTGTCTATAAAGACAAAACTATTTGTCACTTACCATATCACTTGTCATGTGATTTGGTGTATTACTTGACTCATCTTAGATTTCGTAACAAACCAGAATTTGCTTTCATTCATTTATTTGCCTTGATGGAGTGAGTATAACTTGATAATAGATTTTGTATTGTCCAAATTTATTTACTCTGCCCGCCATTTTTTCTTTGAACATTGATCCAAAAGCAATTCTCTGAACATTGATCCAAAAGCAATAAATAATTATACGATGTATATTTTAATTTAATTTTTTTTTCCAACCCAAATGGTAATAATCGCAAGTGCCTCCACTAAATCACTAAAGTTGCTTTTATAATCTTCGATTTCCATGGACGCCCAAATTTATAATGAATCCTTCGGTAGTTGCCGCCAATTTTTGCATCAACGCAATTTCATCGGAAAGCTCCACGTTCACCGGTGGGAGGATCAACAGCCAGCTCTAATACCATTAGATGCGACCGATCAGTTCTCGAAATCAATAGGTCCCAAATACTAAAATCAGTAGTGATTGGGTTGGAGAATATCACTATCACCTCAGTAGAGATAAATTTTCTTGGATGCGTATTGAACTATTGAAGCATTTGCACATTTAGTGTATGGAGGAGATATATTAGATCAAAAAAAAAAGAAAAAAAAAATAGAGTTACAAAACTACCCCTCAGCATAATTTCTGTTTGTATCAAAGGAAAGACAATACAACTTCGACATCGAGGGGATATAACCGATTATCTTCCATGATTAGCAAATTACTTGCGGTTGACCAAAGCCAGGCAACAATGCATCCTCATCGACTTTCCTCGGCTTTTGATACTACACCGAAAGGCTATGAATAGTACCGGAAATAACCGTGCCATGCGGTGGTGTGCCATGCACAATGAATAACAATAACATGCTATTTTCACTAACAACCAACAAAAGATCAACTGTCCTTCGAAGTTAGCATCCACGATATAATGGACCACCCGAGTGTCATATGTGACTGAGTTTCTAGACACGGTTTCCAGGGATTTCTTCTTCCCAAATCCACACAGTACTCCGAAGGAGAAGCATTATGACGACAGTCTTTCCATGTCTCTTCAAGACTTTTATACCAGACACATTTCAATACATTGGCCCCATTTGACTTTTTTTGTCTTTCCACCCACATACAAGCCAGCCAGCTAATTTACCAAAGTGGAGGAAGAGATAAGATATTGGACAACGAATGGACATGAATCCTGAGCAAATGCATGGTGCATTAACATTTGATACTCTCAAGTCCGTGTATCACGGACTCGACATTAGGTTCCACAGTTTTCAGCTCACTCCGAGGCTTGGCAGGGAACACAAAAACGGTGGAAGCCAGTACAGAGGGTTGATATGCAGCCGAATATCTTACAGATGTCACTGTAACTCTGGGCAACTGTTGTGAACCAGAGGCCAGGGGAACAAGTTTGTAACTCAGGATATGCTCTGACTTTGGCAATACAAGAATGGTATCTTTATGTGACCCACAAGAAACAAAACTTTGTGAATCCAATAATGAAAATTTGATCTCCTGAAGTAAGTCGCTCTGATTTTGAAGTTTAATGAAGAATGTGAAGGGTTCTCCGAGCACAGCATGAGGTGGACACTCCAAACACACAATCACAGGGGTTATTTCTACATTAGCATCAGGAATCTTGTGTTTTGTTAAAACCCCGGAAGAATCCTGACCTGATGGCCCCTTATCTCTCCTCCATTTGAGATAGACAGTACCAATCCTCACTTTAGAGGTACTAGTCATTGGTGTGACTGAAAATACCTTCTTGTATTCTTCACCTGGCACAAGGAGACTGGGTCCCACCGCGTCTCCATATTGATTGCTTGCTGAGCACACTGTACAGGAGCTATTCGAGACATTATCTTCTCCTTCAATGGTCACCGACAGTATTCTCAATGGCACCTCAGTGCAGTTCTTAGCATTAACAACAAGTACGCTTTTTTCATTCAGGGGCAAAGATGGCAATTTATCGGAGTCGGCAAGGGGATTCACTTTAGAGAGTAGCAACGGGTCACGCCGGAATGGTAGCAAAACATGACTGTTGATTAAAACAGGAGTCTTACCGTCAATCTCCAAGCTCTTGTGAACGTGAATCTTTTGTGCAGTAGGATCATCACTTTCGGGGGAATAGCTCAAAGATACAAATAACATGATCGGTTTTGGTCTATGCCATGTAATCTCTAATTTGCAGGACCATGATTCTCCATCCTTCAATAATGGAACAGAGATTAACCCAAATGAGTGTTGAATCTTCCTGATATGGTCAAAGCCCCTCCCAGGAGAACCGTCGTCAGGTCCGGAAATTCCAAGCAACTCAACATGATGATTTTCAGTGGCATTTGGGTCAATATCCCTAGGACTGACTAGTCCACCTCCTTTTGTGTCAACCAAATTAATTTTCAACTCACCGCAGCGCACAGAATGACCCTTCGAAACAATACTAACTGGAACAATGAAACTTTCACCAACCAATGCAGGACCCGAGGCATTGACACTAACATCAACTTGTGGTTCTGGATCTTCAACTTGTATTGCCTTTTGACCGGAAAATGCCAGGGCTAGATCCTTGGTTGGCAAACTTTCCATACGCTCTTCAAATTTCCAAAGTGGCAAGTCACCGATGGACGCAGGACTTTCAGTTCTGCAGCATATACTGAAGTGGGGTCCTATCCTTGCGATAATAGATACACATTCAAGCTTTCCACTTCGATCTGTGGCAACATAAATGATACACAATATGATAAAACAGAGAGCTAAGGCACTACGTGCAGAGATTAAAAACATGTCGTCACGCATACAGGTCATACATACGACAATGAGTCATTCAGGTTGGGTACACGACGCATCACTTCAAGACAAATACAGGTACGTTCGCATCTCACGTCCACTTAGAGCCAGTAAAACTCAGGTCGGATCAGGTCAATTTGACTTTCAAGTCACATTGGGGTCATTCAGTTTCGGATGGGTACGGTTATAAAGATGGGTCACTTTTGTCATGTCCACATAAGAGAGGAAAAACAGATAGTTGAGGATGTAAGATTCCAAGTTGAGGCCTTAAGGAAAATCTTTGGCAAGGGAGTCCAACACGCTTTCACTAAGAGGTCAATTGCATGGTAAAACAAGTTGAGTTGATAAAGAATATGAATCCCGGGGATGAGCCTATAAGATGAGGGGTAAATGTAAATGAAGCACACTGGCTGCACATGCCTCAATCTCCTCTAGTCCCATTGGAGCAATTGCACAAGTACGGAGAGCATAATCTTGCAAATAATAGCAGATAGAGTATGATCCATTTGCAAGCAGCATCAAAATCTCAAATGAGTCAACAGAATACTTACAGATAGGAAGTGAGTTCACTTTAAAAAATTCGACTGATGAAGGGAATCATAGATGTATTTTAAGTATGTCACCAGAATACTTACCAGATGTAACATCGTATGATAACCTAAGCCATTTGTTTGTAAAAAGTGCCAAAGCTGGAGCTATTTCTGATCGAGCACCTGCTTGCCTAATTGAATTCGTAGTTGATGATGTTTTTTGAGAATTCAGGATGGAAAAATTACATTCAGGTTGATTGAACTGCACATCCAATACATCGATCTCAAAAGGGAGAGGCAACTGGGATAAGAGAGACAGTGTTACTTTTGTGGGCATTCCTGGCTTGACTACTAGTTCATGAAATGTAACTGAAGATAGCAGAGCCGCCCGAAGAGGACTGACATGATCAATTTCAAGTTGAAGTGGAGACCCTTCCGCTACCTTAAGGTTATCATCAGTTTTTGAAGCAAGGTTTGCTTTCCCAGTAACGAGGTCCATAATTTCCTTCTGAATTATTTCTCTTTCTTGGATACCCAAAGGACCAGCCGGGCCACAGTCTTTGCAGGTAAAAGAATCTCCTGATGATACTGGCAACGAGGCCAACTCAAGGGAATATTCAATAAACCCTTTTAAGAAGCCGTCTTGTCTTGAGCACTCACGCAAGTAACCCAAGATTTCCCACAAAAGGGTTGCCCAACCCTCATGCCTGTACAAACTCACTGCTTGATCAAAATATTGTTTTGCATTCTTTGTATCACCAAGAGCAAAGTATTCTTTGGCCATCCGTAAACCACAATAAGATGCCATCCTCAAAGCATTTAAAGTGGTATATACTTCAAAGGGCTTTTTCAAGAGAGCAATTATCTCAAAGGAGTCCTGGAATCTCTTTCCCTCGGCAATAACATATCGAATGAACTCTTCATCTGTAAGCCTGTATATGGAGGATCAAGAACACATACAGAGACTCATGTAAGAGCAGTAATAGCAAGACAGTCAAGATTTAGCCAAAAAGCAGGCCACCAAAACTTACGGTTGCAAACCAACTTCATTGTGACTTTGTTCCAGCAATCGAGCAAACTGCCCAATATAACCAGACGGAATGACTGAGTCAGCTGCTGCATCACTCTCATTGAACACTTCCCACATAGATAGAGCCATCTCCAAGCAAGATCTTTTTTCTATCAAGTATTGAGCTGCCAGCTGGCCAAGAGGAAAAAAAAACTTAATAAACAGCATAACTAAAGAAATATTAAGCGAAAAGGTCCCATGACTCACTATAATCACGTTAGACGGTACTATAGTATTCTTTATGGGAGTACATATTCAGGGACAATAAAAATTGCTTGAACCTTGATGATCAGATGCATCACGATTCACCCTTGTGATCACAGTCAATTGAAGTTTATTCTTCTAAGGACTTGAGAAGCTAGTCATCAGGTGTATCAAGACTATTCATATTAGGATGTAGCTTAACAACAAGTGCATTGCTCATTGTGAACGCACATTGTTTTCGACAGTATAAATTAACAAGCAGTATGACAGCAGCGTTGATGATCACCTCCAAGGCTCCAATTGACTAATATAAACAAGTCACCTGATAGTAGTAAGCTGATTGAAGCTCCCACTCCGTGAGAGCTATATCCGTGACACCCAAAACAATAGCTGCAAAGCCTGGAACATTTTTTGAGCTCGTTTCTAGAAGCTCGGCAAAGGCCAAAAATTGTCTGCTGATCCATTCCCAGTGAAGAAATGTAACTTCTGCTGCTCCTACAAGCTTTCTGTAAGAAGAGAAGTGTTGACGGAACCACAAAACTGCTTCTACAATTTTCCCACCATGAAGTAACAGAGTTGATATCTTGAAATGAAGTTGTTCTGCAAACGTTTTTATCTCTACTAAGCGCTGTATTGCAGGCAACCTGGTAGATGTTCCAACCATCTGTATATTAAACCAAAAGTCAAAGAAGGAAAAAAAAGTATGAAAGGAAGTTTATCATGAGTCATGACTTCTAACAAGTAGCTGGGGGAAGTAGGTTGAATATGAAACTGCGCAAACATTTATGCCTCAAAATATATTAATAAAATCAGTTCTATGGATGAGCCCAAAAAAGGGTTATTGCTTCCTTAAATCTCATACAGAAGACCTAGCTTAAAACCTGAACTCCTAAGGCTCCTACATAAATTTCAATTCTGTAAGAACAGAAAATGTTTGTTGGACTGGAAGTAAATTCCACAAGATAACAATACAGAAACTGCACTTCAAAATGTTATAGTGTACATGGATTCGCTAGGTTATCTGTTTATGTATTCTTTCATCAAAGTCATGGCAAGGGCAAGATCTTTTGCTTATATGACAACAGCACTCAACCTCACCCAGGCAATCCAAAAGATAAGTTTTGGGCATCATTTCACTCTACTAGATCGACATATTTCATTCTTCTCTCTCTTTTTTGCAGTATAGTTATCTTATTCCAGCTCCATTTATCTTGACACCCCACCCTCTTTTCTTACACCCTCACAGTCAGGCCCATAACCACATTACGAACAATCTTGGGATATTAGTTCCATGATATTCGGTCAAAAATGACATATGGAAAGAAAATTTGACACTGTTCGCTAGCGTACTCATCCATTCAGCCACCCGATAGAAACATACATACGAAATAGGTTTTGAATTGGAAGATCGACAAAAAGAGAGAAGAAAATCTATCGGTTTCCGGTAAGAATACACATGACCAAAGAGCAACTGAAATCTATCATCTATCAGAAAAGGTGATGACCATAAATGCTGGAGAAGCAACTACAGAGTAATTAAGAAGCGTCTTCAAATTTCAAGTATTTCATCATAGTATGTCCCAAGAACGAACGTAGGTCATATACTCACATGTAGTACTTGAGGTACAGCATCCTATATCTATTACTAAAAGGCTAACAATAAATTTAAAACTGTAACAATTTATAATCCATTGTAGGAAGAAAAAAGTCTACAGGATCAATGACAATACATGATGCATATAATACCTCCCTCAATGCATGATATGCATCCTCATAAAATTTCAGAGCCTCAATCCAATCTCTACGAAACTCTGCGTATACAGCAACCTGGAAATCACATGCACCCACATTTAACTAGAAGTTTAATTTGCAAGATAAACAAGAGAAAACATCTGGCCAAACAAGTACGAGCTTCATCAAAAAGATATATCACAGAAACTACTGGTTTTATTACAAAACTCATACCTTGACAACATTAATAGAAAATATTTTTTGGATAAGAATTTTTGATAAATCGGATATTTGCCCAATATGTTCATGAAAAAGGTATAACATTTTACGAAATACAGCTTCTGTTTCAGAAATATAAACAGGAAAGTACTGGTACAAAGGAAACTACAACGTCCAAGGAATTTGAGCAGCAAAGTCAAAATATTGTGTCCCAATGCCCATCTCTAGACCCTATATAAAATATCGCCCTTAAGTGCTCGAATACATTAATGAATACTAGTTGTCGTCTGCTTCAAATTGTAGGAGAACTAAACTAAAATAAAACAGTTTTCATTTTGAGGATGATTTTAAAAAATAGCTGGCCACCTTAAAACAATAACGGATACCCAATTCAGATGATGTAAAATTCCTTTTCTCGACCCGCGTTTTTACTCGCTTTCCCTCTTCACGGTAGTATATATTTATTAGTTCAGCAAAGACACTTCCTAGCCTGCATGAATAAGTTGAAGAGTGAGATACGGACAATGAGATATGCATGCAGAATGGATAAAAAATCTACAAGGTGTATCAGATGAGAAGTATGCCTGTTCATTGACTGCTTCATTTCAAAAGAATCTTTGATAGAGAAATTTAAAATGTACTTGGAGTCCACTTCAGCACGTTTACGTAAAGCAAGCATACGCTCTTCATTCATTTCACCTGAATCACACAATTCAAAGTATGCTGGATAAGAACACCTCAGCTGAAGTTGCAAAACCATATTCCAAATTTTATGAAAAGTGACATAAAATGTGTGGTTTACTAATTACCAGTTGCTAAAAGAACAAGGGTTAGCTCAAGTGTTAAGAGCTCGTATAACCATGAGGTTGGGTTCCGCGACATAGTGCGATCATTTGAAGAAAGAAAACTAATTACCAGCTACCATGAGAGTTAATGTGAACTTTTTTTCAGGGCATAAACATATTTAGGCTTTGCAGTCCCCATTCTTTAGAACTGTATAGAATATCAAGTCATTGAAGTAGCTGAATAAACAAGAAAAAAGCTTTTCTCTTTCCATCATTTTAGAAATCAACAAATAACACTTTAAAAGACTAGAGTAGTTGCATGACAACAACAAAGCCCTAGCTGAAGAGTGCTAAAAGAACAAAATCAAAATATAATTACATTACAAATTTTCTCACCTCCTTCAAAAAGATTCAAAGGAGCTATACGCCAGGCATCAAAAGCAATTTGATATGCCATGGAGGTTATTTAAAGTTCTGAGTACCCCAATTAAATGACAACTAGTTTAGCACCCGAGTACAAATGACAACTAGGTTATTAAATGCACGGTATAATCGATCTTTATTTGATAAAAAAAAATTAGCATCATATATGTTGTTTGCTAGCGTTAAAATTCTGTGTACTCAAACCCCCACTTTCAATTAATTTTTTAAATTAACCGGACAATGAATTCTAAAAATCAGTAAATACAAAAATCTCAAAAATTTCACTCTGAAGATAATTGTTCTATCTCAATAAAAATTACGAAGTACTTCTTTCCAACAAATTTTAATAGTTTTAAAAGAAAACTGGACTCATGTTTCTCCATATATGTATTTGTTGTTGGGCTGCATTTATAACGTTCCAGGTAGTCACATGGATTTTCAAATACATTCCATGAGTCCATGACTTGTTTGCGGGAATTTTTTTTACCATGATGAGACACGTGTAGTCCTTTTGGAGTGGTTTCTTTTTTAGTGGAGTATAAAGTAAACGATGGATTTCAGATGCGACCTTAATACATGATCAAACAAAGTATAAGTTCAACAGCATAGTTTTGTGAATCAATGATGCACAAATAGTTTTCCACTTCAATACATCTACCTCAATTTGTTTACCAAGAAACTGCTATGCAGCTATCAAACAAAACCAACTCTAGGGGATTGAGGGCTTTCACCTTCAAAAGGAGAATACTCAGGTAAATCCGCTATATCAAGTTCCCACATTACAATCACAAACTTATATCACTGCCCAAATCTGTGCAAGTGTTAAGCTCAGACGACACATACCTTCAGAGGCCTTTTGCACTATAACCACAACCAACTTGATATTCCGTGTACGAATAGCTCCTCTGGAATCACAAATAAATTTATAAGTGAAGGATATATCAAACTGCAAATAGACAAAGACGTGCTAACACATAGCCGTAAAGGACATCTTTCACCACAGTGCTAAGCCAACATGCTGTTTTGCTAAAAATGAAACTTGAGAAAATACAACTATAACAGTCTACGGAACGTATTCATCTCGTTTTGAAAACAGCAAAACACAACTGACGCATTACACTGTAACTAAGTCAACATCAATTAACACCAATGCACATATTTCTCCTGTCAAATGCCAAACAATAACGGAAAACTGAATCATCGACAAGAAATCAACTAATCCAAACACGGCGAAACTTAGAGCAGTCACCAATAAGGCAGAATCACGCATGACAAGAAACACGACTCGTGCACAATAATGTACATCCTTCTTCAATCACTTTACGACATATAACAGCCAAAAGCTCGCAAATGCAACAATTTCAAACCAAATTAGGTAAATCAACTCCTCTAAATACACTAAAACTGTAACCTATCGAACTGCAATCAACTCAAAATCAATGAATTCCTACAATTGTACATCCGTCTCAAATCACAAGCAGCACAGAACAAGATACACAATAAACGATTGAATGCAACAATTATACAGAACCTGAGGTGATCGAGGTGAGTACAGAGCTGAAGCCACTGGGCGGGGTCACCGGAGACATGATCGGAAGAGAAGAGAGCGGCGGCGACAGCAGGGATACGAGTGCGGTGTTTGACGAGCCAGTCCTTCTTGAGGAATCCGGCGACGGGAGGGGGAGGGGCGGTGGATTCAGCGGCGAGGCGTTGGCGAGAGAAGACGGAGATCTTGGAGAAATCGGGGAGAGCGAGGGTGTTGATGGGAGGTTGAAGGGCGTGGAGGTGAGCGGAGATGGTGGCGTGGAGGTCGGAGCAACCTACTAGTGATATCAGTGGTACCGGTGGTGTTCGCAATTCCTCCGGGTATTCCTCCATTTTTGCACTGATTGCTTCGGTGTGTTTTAGATCTGTCGGGGCTTCATCGGGTTGGTGTCTCCAGTGATTAAGAGAAGGGGGGATGAGCAGAAATTTGGGACGTGTTGACTAGTTATCATGAGATTTTTCACATGCCGTAATTTCATTTTTTTGTTTATTTGTTTCGTTTCCTCCCTCTCATCCATTTAATTCATAACCCATACGGTAAATGAATAATTCAATCAATTTTATATCTTCCTTCCTTAAAAGTGATAAAAAAAAATTGTGTCAAGAATTGAATGGAGGTAACACTTACCACTCAAGGTGGCATTTCGACGGTTAGGTCGGGCCTCATGTACATCCGTTGTGTCTGGCCCAAAATTTGCCATGGTCAGTGGGCTGTCGTGTCGTGCCCAATGTCGGTCCATTTTGACAATTTCAGCTGTGTCGTGACATGGTGATAAACGTGTCCTCTATATTTTTTTTATCACTATAGCCTCTTTTTGTGTTTTTAATATGGGTATTGTAATCAGTTATGCATACTCTAATTAATGACTTAGGAGTATGTGGTTATGTTGATAGCCAAATCTTGTGTTATTCGGACTCTTTTGAGTACTACTCCCTCTCATTCTTTGAAAAAATGTCATTTGAATAAAATATACACCACTCATTTGAATAAAAAAAAGTATTTTTCCGGTGAATGAGAGAGAGTATTATTTCTTTATTGAGGCTAACTCGGGTTTTGAGTTAAGCTATCGTGAGTGTATGAACTCAGGTTGAGTTAAGCTATCGCAATCGAAAACGTGCGTATAAGTTATAGTTTTGATCGAAAGAAACACACTAAATTACAAATAATAACATCGGTGAAAGAAGAGTAATTCATACGGAGTATTAATTACTACTCTGTATTCCGTATTCTATATTAGTTGTTGTTTGGGTATCAAACAATCACAGGTCCCTTGCCGGATATGGCCGGCGATCTTCTTCTTCGTCCCTGGTAAGCCCTGAGCTCCTGACCTGCACAAGGAGCACACAAGGGCCTCGGAGGGTGTCCGAGGTTGCCCCTCCAACGCTCAAGTCAGTTCCGTGGGCAAAGAAGTCGACTTGGGGTTATGGAGGATGTAACTTAGCTTTTTTAGAGAGATGATGTCTTGTCTTTCTTTTGTGTCCCCTTTCTCATGGTGGTTCTCTAGATATTTATAGGGCCTGAGTCGTACGGACCGGTCGCCTTCCCCTGTGCTAGGCCGACATCTCCCTCCGCCAGAGGGAGCCGGTCAACCGGTTCCCAGGATAGGACGTAACCCTTAGTTGCCAGTTGCCGGCTACCTGTGTGCCGACCCCCATCAATTGCCCCATCGCTGGCTGTCTGCCAAGGATCATCGTAGGCTGATTCAAGTGATCAGTCGTCTTTGGGCGAGGCGTCGCAGGGCCGCTGGCGTATTGTTGAGAGTTCGTCTGCCTTCCCTACCTGAGCCTAGGGTGTACTAGAGGTAATGATGACCTTTGCTCTTCCCTAGGTTGTTGGGTGGTTGTATGCATTAAATGGGGTGCATGCATGGTTGGGTCTCCCTATATAATGCCTTCACTTTTTTTTGCCATTTTTGGCATCACTTTCCCACTCCTCCTTTTCGAAAACTTAACTTAGTCATGTCATCCCCTGGCAGCAATTCTCCCCCGTCCACCGTGGTGCATCCCCGTGTTCCTGCTAGGTGCAGGAAGCGTTCTCCCTCTCCCGAGACTTCGAAGCCTCAGTTTAGGCGCTGGGTCTCCCGTGGGCCCCCATTTCGTCCACCGGCACCTGCTGCAGCAGCTCCTCCTCCTCTTCTTCCTACTGAGGGGGTTGCTGGATGTTCCCATGGTGGTGACCGTAACCGCCGCCGGAGGGCCAGGGTGCACTTCGGGGTTTCTGAGCCGGATGTTGATCCGGATTGTCCATCCTCGGGCGACTCATCTGGTTCTTACTCTTCCAGCAGCCGCTCATCCGTGCCGTCGTGGATGGTCGGACCCCTATGCCCTAGTGATTCGTCGGGCGAGATGGCGGAGGGTTTCGACATCCTTCGGGGGTTTCGTGCCCCTCCTCCTTCTCCCGCCTCCTCGTCTTCCACTGCTAGTACGACTTCCTCTCTTCCTGATGAGGATACCGACGGGGAAGAAATGGACCAAGGCCTCCCTGCTTGTTCGGACCTCGTTTTGCCGGTTGAGGTCAGCAGAAGGTGGTCTACTTTTGGCGGTGCGGTTATGTCGGTGGTGCTTCGCGGGTGGTCCCTGGCTCTCATTCTGCCGCTCTTTTGCTTATTTTAGATAGTTTTCTAGTCAGACTGTGTAGTTTCGGGGTGTTGCCGACCCCTTTTGCCAGCCTTTTCTAATACCGGCTTTGTATTATTGGGACGCCGGTTCCCTTATCTTGTGAATGTTTAGGGTGTCTGGGTATAAGCTGACTGTTTATTGAATGTGGACCCTTGTGTTTTGTGCCAAAATCGCGTTTTTCAATTTTGTCTGTTCCCTCTCCTTGTGTTGTCTTTTCGTGTTCTGCACTCCTCAGGTTGCATTGAATGCCATCTGCTCTCTTGTCAGTCAGTTTTTTTTTATAGGTGGCCCCAGGAAGTCTTTGTATAAATAGGGGCTTGTTTCCTCATTTGCTCCCATTTGTACTTCCACTCTCTCACTAAGAGCAAAGCACATCCCCAATTTTGCTCCTTTTCTCTTTTGTTTACTGTTAGGTCGCCGTCTCCTACCGCGGGAGTCCTAGTTTTGCCGGCGTATCTAGGTCAGTCCCCTATCCCTTTCTTGTCTTTTGTTTATTGCTTTGCCCCTGCATCATGTCCACCCGTTCCAGGCGCGTTCGTTTTGAGGAGGAGGGTGACGAGGCGATGTCGGCCTACGAAGGGGTTCAGGTCAGTGGATCCGGGTCCGAGGAAGATGTCGGTGATGCCTCCTCCGATGCTTCTGTAGAGGAGCTGAAGCCTATTTCTCCGGTCCCTCTTCGGACCTTACGTATTTCTGCTTGTGGGCCTCTTAGAGGGGGGCGACCTCCGTTTCTGCGTGGGGTGGCGAAGGGGTGCCGTCTTCTGGCGTTTCTGGGGTAGATATGGCTGGGGGTAGTTCCATGATCTTACGCCGTCGTCTTCAGAGAGGTGCCCCTTGTCGGAGGGACTCTTCTGAGGTGGAGGGGTCCTCTCCCCGCCGCTCGGCATCCACCTCCGGGCCGGGAGAGGGTCGGTCGGAGGATATTGAGAGAGACGGTTGTTCTCTTCGCCACGCCCATATTTTGGTGGATGAGGAATGGCGCCAGAAGGTGCTCAACGTCGGTGGTCTTGACGCCGCCAGGGATCGAGCTCTATCCCTTTGGGGAGGGTCATGACTATGTACTGCCGGAACCGGGTCAGTCTATTTGTTCTCCTCCTGAGGGATGTGTGGGGGTGTCGGTGGAGTCTCTGAAGTTTGGTCTGCGTTTTCCCCTTGATCCCTTTGTGGAGGAGGTGTTCTGTCGTATATGAACCTGGCGTTGGGTCAGCTGACTCCCCAAGCTTTTCCCGCCATCATTTCATACTGTTGGGTGTGCCGGTTTAGGAAGTGGAGGCCTTCGGTGGAGGCATTTAGGTTTATGGCGCACCTCAAAGCGGTGTCGTCCTCTTCCTATTGGGCTATGGGTCGGCGAGGTAAGTACGTAACTTCTTACCCCATACTTTCAAACTGTCATAAATGGAAGGGCGCCTTCCTATATGTACGCTCGGCTCGGCCATGGGTTGTTCCTCGGTTGTTTCAGACGGACACGCGTGTCAACATGGACAGTGATGAGGAGAGGGGGCGTTGTCTGGATTTGAGGGAGTCCAGCCTGGGGCCGCCAGATAGGGAGATTGTTGGCGCCTTCTCTGCCTTCATGAAGTGGATTGGTAAGGAGAGGGTGGCCACCCCTTCAATCCGGTTGCCTCATTTTGACTTGATCTCGAGGAACGATTATTTGGAACGGGTGGGCATGAGCGTCCCTGTCGCCGGCCAAGGTATCTAGCGACCAACCTTTTTACTTGTGTCGTCCACCTTTTTTGATAGCAAGTGGACCCTCAATTCTTTGCCCCTTTTTCTGCCTAATTTTGCAGGCGGTAGGTCGGCAATCTCTTGGACGTCTGAAGAGCTTGACTTGCTGGGGTTAGATCCTTCCCTTCGCCCGCTCATCACTACGCCGCCGCCTCCTCCGTTTGACCGCCCGACGATCATGACTTACCAGAAGTCGAGATTTGCCAGGACGAGGAGGGATGCTGCCACTCCAGAGTTTGGTGATATCCCTCCTCCGAAGAGGCAAGCCGGGGGATCGCCTTCTGCCGTTCATGAGGCGGCTATGAGCATTGCTGGCGTACAGGCTGATGTTGGGGCATCTGAGGTCGTCACTTCCCCGAGGACGACGGGCTCTCCGACTGTTACTGTGGCTGCTTTCCCTAGTCCGTCGGGAACTGTCGAGGCTCCTTCCGATCTTGGGGCGACGGTCATCCGCCTGGAGGCTTCTCAGGATCGGGATACTATGCGTGACGTCGTCGCTGCCATGAACACGCCGCTCCCCTCTTTATCTGTCTCTCCTTTTTTAGGATGCTGGAGGGGGATATTTCGTCTGTTGACCGGATTCAGACTCTTGCTCAGTTGGAGGCCGTCTACCGCGGCATGGGAGATGACTTGTCTAGGTTTATCCAAGCCAGTATCAAGGTCAAGAAAGCGGCGGAGGAGGGTGCGAAGCTGAGGTCTTGTTTGCAGGAGGCGGAGCTAAAACTGGAGGCAGAAAAGCAACTAAGGTTGGAGGCTGAGGAGAAAGAGACGGATGGTCGTGCGGAATTGGAGGCTCTCCAAGGGGTCCATTCCTCTTGTGAGTCGTCCAGGAAGGTTTTGGAGGGGCAGTTGGAGGCTGCTCGTGTCGAGATGGAGTCTCTTCAGTCGAAGCTGGTGACGGCCGAGCAGGACGTGGCGAAGAAGTCTCAGGAAGTCGCTGAGTTGGAGAAGGACGGTGGCGAGGCTTACTTTGATGGAATGAATGTTGTTATTGCCTTGACGTCCAGGGCTCTTCGTGAGCACGATCCCAACTTTGATTTTGGTCGGTATAATCTGATATACAAACGCCTTAAAGCTGAGGAGGATGAACATGAGGATGGGTCGCCGACGGCGGAACATCTGACCTCCTCAAAATAGGAAATCGGGCCGTCGTCCTCCTGTGCCTCATGCACCCTCAGGGAGGGAGAGGAGGGGGCGGCAGAAGAGCCGGCTGACACTGCTCACTCTTCTGCCCCCTCTTGAGGTTTTTTGTGGATCTCCTCGCACCTACCCTTTGAGGTTCAGGCATAGGCTTGCCCTCCATGCTTCATCGTTTTTCCTTTTTGTCGTGTTTGTAGGTGGCGCTTGATCCTTTAGGGACGGCTACTGATCTTTTAATAGTCGTAGCCTTATTTTGACTCTTTATTGTAACAAACACTCAACGCTTCTGACGCCCTTTATTTTCCATTTTTATGCTGATTACTTTGTCTTTGGATTCTTTGCGATACTTTCGTAGTTTCGTAGTTTGACCCTTATGCTCGCCCCACTCCCCTGCTTTCCTACTGTTCGGGGAGGTCTGGTCCTGGGGCCGGCTGTGGATAAGACCCCAGTCGGTACCTGACTTGCCCCCACATTCTGGGCGGGGGAAATCTGGTCAGGGGGCCGGCTGTGGTGATGACCGCAACCGGTTCTGGACTTATGCCCCCATACTTTGGGTGGAGGAGATTTGGCCAGGGGGCCGGCTGTGGTTATGGCCACAGGCGATTCCCGACTTATGCCCCCACAATTTGGGTGGAGGAGATTTGGCCAGGGGCCGGCTGTGGTTATGACCACAGCCGGTTCCTGACTTGCATTTTGGTTATGTTTTAAGTCTTATCACTTTGCTGCTTGGTGTTTTTGTCTTTTCGGGTTGGTCACAACATTACGACGCCCTTCGTTCTAATTTCATGCCCCCACACTTTGGGTGGGGGAGGTCTGGTCAGGTGGCCGACTGTGGTTATGACCACAGGCGGTTCCCGACTTCATGGGCCCACACTTTGGGTGGGGGAGGTTTGGTCAGGCGGCCGGCTGTGGTTATGACCGCAAGCGGTTCCCGACTTCATGCCCCCACACTTTGGGTGTGTGTGGGGGGGGGGGGGGGGTTTGGTCAGGCGGCCGGCTGTGGTTATGTCCGCAGGCGGTTCCCGACTTCATGCCCCCACACTTTGGGTGGGGGAGATTTGGTCAGGTGGCCGGCTGTGGTTATGACCGCAGGCGGTTCCCGACTTCATGCCCCCACACTTTGGTTGGGGGAGATTTGGTCAGGTGGTCGGCTGTGGTTATGACCACAGGCGGTTCCCGACTTCATGCCCCCACACTTTGGGTGGGGGAGATTGGGTCAGGTGGCCAGCTGTGGTTAAGACCACAGGCGGTTCCCGACTTCGTGCCCCCACACTTTGGGTGGGGGAGATTTGGTCAGGTGGCCGGCTGTGGTTAAGACCACAGGCGGTTCCCGACTTCCTGCCCCCACACTTTGGGTGGGGGAGATTTGGTCAGGTGGCCGGCTGTGGTTATGACCACAGGCGGTTCCCGACTTCCTGCCCCCACACTTTGGGTGGGGGAGATTTGGTCAGGTGGCCGGCTGTGGTTATGACCACAGGCGGTTCCCGACTTCATGCCCCCACACTTTGGGTGGGGGAGATTTGGTCAGGTGGCCGGCTGTGGTTATGACCACAGGCGGTTCCCGACATCATGCCCCCACACTTTGGGTGGGGGAGATTTGGTCAGGTGGCCGGCTGTGGTTATGACCATAGCCGGTTCCCGACTTCATGCCCCCACACTTTGGGTGGGGTGTCCATTCTTCGTGGTAGGCAAATAGGGGCTCCCCCCCTTATTGCCCCCTGCTTGCTGCTCGAGAAAGTAGATAACGGGGAGCAAGTAGATTTAGCAAAGAAAAGGCCTTCCTTATTAAAAAATTTTACAAGCTTTTGGTGGCAGGGTCGTCGACAGGTCCGATGGTACCCTGCCGGAAACTGGGACAACAATTCGTCTATTTGTTTTTTAGACGTAGTACCTTCAGATGATGTCTGCGTTCCAGTGTAACGGCAGGTCTCGCCCTTCTTCGTCTTTCAGCCTATAAGTACTTGGTCCCATTACTTTGGTGACTTCACATGGTCCCTCCCAGTTGGCGCTAAGCTTTCCGTGTTCGTTTGCTTTGCCGACCGCCGCGGATTTCCTGAGGACCAAGTCCCCTATCTGGAATCTTCGGTGGTTGACCCTTTGGTTGTACGCTTTCTCATGCACTGTTGGTATGCTACCAGGTTTATATGTGCTTCCTCCCTGGTTTCTTCCACTAGGTCTAGGGCTTCCTCCATGGCGGCTTCATTTGTGTCGCCCTTGTAATATTTGCTACGTGCAGAGGGAATGCGCATCTCTATGGGGAGGAGGGCTTCTGCCCCATATACGAGGCCAAACGGTGAGTGTCCTGTTGCGGCCTTTTGCGTTGTTCTTAGAGACCAGAGCACACTTGGCAATTCGTCCGCCCACCTTCCTTTGAGGTCCTCCATCATTTTCCGTAGCCCATTGAGGATTTGCTTGTTGGCCGCCTCGGCTTGGCCGTTGGTTTGGGGGTGGCAGACGGCTGAGTACGCTACGGCGATTCTCAATCCCTCTAGCCATTCTCTTATGGGAGGGTTGTCGAATTGCCGGCCGTGATCAAAGACTAGTACTTTGGGCACGTCGAATCGTGTTACGACATTGCGCCAGATCACCTTGCGTACGGCGGGCTCGGTGATGTTAGGGACGGCTTCCGCCTCTATCCATTTTGAGAAGTAGTCTACCGCCACTACCACGAACTTCCTGCCTCCGGTGGCCGTAGGGAAGGGTCCCAGGATGTCCATTCCCCATTGGGCAAAGGGGATGGGGCTGAGGAAGGGTTAAAGGTCTCTTACCGGTGCGTGTATTACCGACGAGTGGATCTGGCAGTTCCGACACTTTTTGGTTAGTTACCGGGCATCGTGTAGGGCGGTCGGCCAATAGTAGCCGGCTCGGACCGCCTTGTGCGCCAGATTCCTGTCGCCTATATGGTGTCCACACATCCCCGAGTGGATGTCGTCCAGTACCTCCGCTGCCTCTCTTGGGCTCAAGCATCTTAGTATTGGTGCTGTCGTTCCTCTCTTGTAGAGCTGGTCTTCTATTATTAGGTACCTTGAGGCGGTGTCGGCATTCGCTTCGCTTTGGCGGGGTCCTCCGTTAACCGTTTGTAGAGGACGTACTCTATGATAGGCACCCGCCAATCGATGGCGCTCTCGTGCTCTATATTGTGGACCTTGTCGTGGCTGTCCTCCTTCGTCGCGATGCTCTTCTTTTGCCTGACGTCTACCCAGACCGACCGTCTGATATCTTGCAGGCTGGAGCTTACTAGTTTTGACAACGCATCCGCCCAGTTATTCTGCGACCGGGGTACTTGCTTGACCTCATATGACTGGAGCTGGGACAGCTCCTCCTTCACCCTCTTCAGGTAGAGCGCCATTGAGGGTTCCCTGGCTTCGTACTCTCCATTAATTTGATTCGTCACTAGCTGCGAATTTGTTGATAGTACGATTCGTTCGGCGCCGGCGGCCCTGGCAAGGTGAATGCCGGCCAAGATGGCCTCGTATTCGGCTTCGTTATTGGATGTCTGGAAGGTGAATCTTAGGGCGTGCTCGAACACCTCGTCGTCGGGACTTGTCAGGACAACCCCGGCCCCCGAATTGTTGCTGGTGGCGGACCCATCGGTAAATACCTCCCACACCCCCGATGGCGGGTCATCTTCCTCCGAGTGTGAACACTCGGCTATGAAGTCTGCCAGTGCTTGAGCTTTTATTGTCGTTCTTGACTGGTACGTTATCCCCAGGCCGCTCAGTTCGACGGACTATTTCAGCATTCGCCCTGACTTCTCGAACTTTTCTAAGGCTTTTTCGAGAGGCATGTTTGTGAGGACGGTCACAGGGTGTGCGTCGAAGTATGGGTGCAGTTTCCGGGCGCGCGACGACTACGGCATATGCCGCCTTTTCTACCATTGGGTAGTTCTTTTCTGCCGGTCCCAACGCGTGGCTGACGAAGTATATTGGTTGTTGGGTTTTTCCTCTTCTCTAAGGATGACGGCGCTTACTGTGACGTTGGTAACTGCTATGTAGACATACAACCTCTCGCCTTCTGTCGGTCGCGCCAACGTTGGGAGGGACTTCAAGTGTTCTTTTAGGTCGGCAAACGCCGTCTTCTGCTCTTCCTCCCATTTGAAGTGCTTATTTCCTTTGAGGACCCCGAAGAAAGGAGTCGATTTGTCCGCTACTCTTGAGATAAACCGTGTCAGGGCCGCCATCCTTCCCGTGAGTCTTTGTATATCTCTGATGGTTCTCGGCTCCGGCAGGTCTTGGATGGCCTGAACCTTCTCAGGGTTGGCGTCTATTCCCCTGGCGCTTACTATGAAGCCTAAGAATTTCCCGGACCTTACTCCGAACGTGCATTTTTGGGGGTTGAGTTTCATCTTGTACTTCCTTAAGGATTGGAATGTTTCCTCCAAGTCGACAAGGTGTTGGTCGTCCGCTTTGCTCTTTACGATCGCGTCATCCACATATATCTCCATGTTCCTGCCTCTTTGGCCTTTGAAAATCTTGTCCACCAATCTTTGGTAGGTGGCGCCCGCATTTTTTAGTCCGAACGGCATTATTTTGTACATGAATGTCCCGGCGCTGGTGATGAACGCGCATTTGACCTTGTCCGGCCCCACAAGAAGACTTGGTGGTATCCGGAGAAGGCGTCTAGGAAGCTCAACATGGTGTGTCCGCTGGTGGCGTCCACCAACTGGTCGATCCTGGGGAGGGGGTAGCAGTCTTTCAGGCATGCTTTATTGAGGTTGGTGAAGTCAACACACATGCGCCAGGCGCCCGAAGATTTTTTTACCATTACTACGTTTGCCAGCTAGTCAGAGTAGTTGCAAGTTTCTATGAAGCCTGCTTTTAGCAACTTGTCGACCTCACCTCGGATGGCGTCGTCTTTTTCTGTCGACATGGTTCTCTTTTTCTGCCTTACCGGACGGAAGGTGGGGTCGACGTTTAGCCTGTGTACCGTCACCTCCGGGTCCACCCCCGTCATTTCGTCTGCTGAGTATGCGAACACGTCGGTGTTGTTCTTCAGAAGGCTGACGAGGCGTCCTTGGTAGGCTGGCTCTAGGCCGGTCCCTATGAGAACGGATCTACCCGGCTCCAGGTTTACTGTCACGCTCTCCTTGCCGGGCTCGAGGCGCTCGGGGTTGGTGTCTGCGACTTCCTCTATCCTGAGGGCCTTGGGGGTCGGAAGGGCTTCTTCGGCGTCGTGGGCGATTTTTCGTTTCCCCTTCATTTCTTCTTGGGACCGCCTGAGCGCCACCGAGTTGCAGTTTCTAGCGGAGTCTTGATCGCCATATAGCTTTCCTTCAGTGTTCCTGTTGGTGACGTAGGCCAGTGTCAGAGCGCTCGTATGGACACTAGGGCGTGTACCCCGTCCAGGGTTATCCGGCCTATTAGGGCATTGTAGGCGGATTTGGCGTTTACCACCACGAACTGGGCCGTCGTCGTTTTCCCGTCATCCCCTTCTTCGAATGTGACCGGTAGGTCGATCGTGCCCATGGGTACCACTCCGGTTCCTGAAAAACCGTATAGGGCGCCGGCCGTCAGTTTAAGGTGTCGCTTGTCGAACCCCATTTGTTCGAAAGCCTCCTTGTATAGCAGGTTCGTGTAGGCGCCTGTGTCTATCATGCATCTCTTGACCGTGTGATCGCCTATTTTGATGGCCAACACCAAAGGGTCACTGTGGGGGTATGTCACCCGTCTGTAGTCCTCTGCCGTGACACTGAGGGTCGGGATGGCCCTTTCCTTGGACTCGTCGGCGTAGCATATGTGCTGGGTCAGTTCTCTTAGATGGCGCTTGATCTGCCTCCGGCTGGTCCCCTGTCCATGCTTTTTTTCGTACGCCATGTTAATGACATTGTGCTCCTTTCTTACCTCGGCATGGTCCCTGGTGTTGCCGGTTGCCAAGCCGTGGCTATTGTTGTCGTTGTTCTTCCTGTTGTTGTTGGTGTGCAGGGTTCTGGCCTCATACGCCGCCAATGAGCCGCACCGTATGAGGGTCTCGATTTCGTCTTTCAGGTTCCTGCACTCTTCCGTCGTGTGTCCCGTCTGACCGTGGAACGCGCAGTATTTCTTTGGGTCGGTATTGGGGTCGGGCTTGACGGGCTGGGGAGTGCTCCATTTTTCGTTGTTCTTTTCTATGTCGAAGATCTCGGCCCTGGGTCGGGTTAGGGCGGTGTAGCGGTCGTACCTCTCCCTGCGAATTCCCTCCGGTCTTTTCTCTATGCGGCCTCTATGCATCACTCTGGGGGGGTTCCTTCTGATTCGCTGGGCTCGAGGCCCTTTCCAAGGGTGGGCGTCGGGACCTTGGCGGTGAGGGGTCCTCGTGCCGCGTTTTGTAGTCTTCCTCGTTCATGTACCCCTCCGCTATTCGACGGGCCTCGACCAGGGAGGTCGGTCTTTCCCTGAGTAAGTGGCTTTTGAGGGGGCCCTCGGTCATCGTGTGTGTCAGGGCGCAGGCGGCTGTTGACGCGTCGATTGCTCTGATTTGCTGACATTCTAGGTCAAACCTCCTGACGTACTCTCTAATGCTCTCCTTTGGCCCTTGTCGCATGGTCATCAGATCCACTGTAACAATCTGCCTGCGTCAGCTACCGGCATATTGGTCTATGAATGCCGTGCTGAGGTCCTTAAAGCTCTGAATGGATCCTCGGGGTAGGCCTCTGAACCATGACTGGGCGTATCCGGTGAGTGTGGTGGGGAATACCCGGCACCACACCGCGTCGTCTAGCTCGTACATGGCCATGTGGCTTTCGTATGTTGCCAAGTGATCCTCCGGATCCGTCATCCCATCGAACTGGATGTTCGGCACCTTTACCCAGGGCATGGGGTGCTCAGTAATCTCCGAGTGGAAGGGCGATACCGTGGGTCGTCCTTTCTTGGGCGTTTTCTTCACCGGCGTGGCCAGTTCGGATTCGCCCTCGTCCTCCTCTTGGTTGGTGGACGCGTTCCCCCTGGACCGGCATGTTACGAAAGTTTCCTAATGGAGGGATCTTTCCCGGTGGACGTGCTCATCCCTCTGGCTGGAGTTAGTTGTCAGTCGGGTAAAGACTGAGCATCGCTCTTCGGGGTTGGCAGGCGTCCTTCCGCGATCCCCGACGCCTAGTCGGTCTCTCAGGATACTTACGGGTCTGCCCTCTCTCTCCCTCTGGCCCAGGCGGTGGTGAACCGTTCTCTGAGGATTGTGGCTTCTTCTGGCTTTTCGAGTGCCTGGGCCCAGCCGATGGCGCATCGTAGGGGTGTGGCTTCTGCTCCTTTCCCGTCGTTTCTCGCCTGGTGGGGAGTCGTCGTCTCCCCTCATGCTTGCGACCGGCGAGAGGGCTTCTAGGCCAACCTCGGGGCGATATGGCGAGTGTCCTCTGGTTCGGTACCTCTGCCTCCTCTGGTGTAGTTCGATCCTTTCCTTATCTAGGCGTCTGCCTTTCTCTAGGTACCGGCGTTTTCTTTCTTCCAGCGTTAGCGTCTCCGGCCGGTCGGGAAATAGTTCCCTGGGGGAGACGTCTGTTCTTTAGTGGGCTCCCCCCGTTTGCTCGAGGGGCTCTCTTGCTCGCGGCGTCGTTAAGGCTGACGGGGGGGTCGTCCTTAGGAGGGCGGCGAGGAAGAGTTGGGCGGCGTTCATCTGCTCGGGGGTGAAAGTGTCCGATGGGACGTTGGCAGGGAGTACTCTTGCTGGAGTGGACGCCGAGGGCATGAGGCCCTTACCCCTTTCCTTGTCCCGGGATTGGTCTTCTGGGCGGGAGGTCTCTACGACCTCGAGTTCGGCATTCCTCTCTACCGCCGCAGCGACATCCATGGCGTCGTTAGCTATCATGCCTGAGTTATTTCGATGAGTTTTTGTTAGAGCGAGGAGCTTTTTGTACAATTTCCCCACAGACGGCGCCAAATTGTTTGGGTATCAAACAATCACAGGTCCCTTGCCGGATATGGCCGGCGATCTTCTTCTTCGTCCCTGGTAAGCCTTGAGCTCCTGACCTGCACAAGGAGCACACAAGGGCCTCGGAGGGTGTCCGAGGTTGCCCATCCAACGCTCAAGTCAGTTCCGTGGACAAAGAAGTCGACTTGGGGTTATGGAGGATGTAACTTAGCTTTTTTAGAGAGATGATGTCTTGTCTTTCTTTTGTGTCCCCTTTCTCATGGTGGTTCTCTAGATATTTATAGAGCCTGAGTCGTACGGACCGGTCGCCTTCCCCTGTGCTAGGCCGGCATCTCCCTCCGCCAGAGGGAGCCGGTGCCAGCCGGTTCCCAGGATAGGACGTAACCCTTAGTTGTCGGTCGTCGGCTACCTGTGTGTCGACCCCCATCAGTTGTTCTCCTTGGAAACGAGTGAGTTAAAAAGCAATGCAATCATTTACTCCCCCAATAAGATCTTCTCACTTTCCTTAAAAGGAAACTTCACTAAGATTTTCCCACTTTAAAACTTTCTTTATTCATCAATTATACTCTTTTTCTATTGGTTACTTTTTGTGATTTGACATCTTGAAACCCCCAAACAATCTACCACCTTGCATTATTTATTTCTAAATCTATGTGTCATATTAAAGTGAGAAGATCACTATGGAGGGAGAGATTAATTATTTAAGCATGTCGTCCAACTTGCAAAATTGCACGGATCTATGCTATGCATACACGAGTTGATTTGTAAAAGTGTAAATGAATACTAGTGATCAATAGTCAAAACTTTGAAAAGCTTACATAATTAACACACTAAATTAAACATGATTTACAAGGCGATTAAACAAACCAAAATCCAAGATAATTAAACACTCACTACTTAATTACTACTAGCACTTTAGCAGTCGTACTCGTCCCCCAAGAAACATACTTGTTTAGAGCAACCACAATGGAAGAACCCATATAAAGTTCTTCCATATGCCATCTCATTTTATGCTATATCCTAGATATAAGAACTTTATACCACAATGGAAGAACCTTGCATAAAGTTCTTGAATGCTTTTTTCTAACACATGATTAAAATAAGCAAAATTATTTGATTGGTCTACCTTTATTATTTTAAGTAATAACTTGGTTCTTAAATAAGAACTCAATTTCTTAAAAATAGTGAGAACTTTTGTTCACAATGTACAAAATTTATCAAATAAAGTTTGTTTGACAACCTCAAGGATAAGAACTACCCAAGTACCCATTGTGGTTGCTCTTAGTGCTCAGTGAACAACCCAAGAAACTCCCCATCTATATTATACAGTGTTGGAAATATAGGGTCACTATAGGGGCGATATATAATTAGAGAATATACGTTGTTGTGTCGTGGTATGAAGGCCACTGAATGAGAAACGAAATCGCCCCGACTACGGTACAAATCGGAATGGGCGTCGTCCCCCAAGGTCACACAACACTCCTAAAAGGTTGTGTACTCAACCATTAGGAGTTGGAACTCAATGGTATACTCAGAATTTATCAAAGAGATTTGGATGATGACATTTGATGTATGTGCTCACATGTGCTATCATGCTCATACTTATATAATAAGTGTCATATGAGATTAACCTCAAAAAGCATCCAAAGTCACTTTATGATGGAAAATAAATTATCATTATTCTAAATATAATGACATTCATAACCATACTAATAAATTGGTGTCATTATGTTACTTAATGGGAGATACCTTTACTATGCAACAATAGTCAACGTATTGTCTTTGCATTATTTCTAACAATCCCCCACTAATGCAAATGACAAACCGAAAACAAAAATTCTGAGCATATGAAAAGGTTGACACTTAGACGTTAATATCTTTCGATTTGAATTAACGTATTAGTGAAATGAGTCAACAACTTACTTACAACAAGAGAATATCTTTCGATTTGAATTCCTTATTGAATTTTGGTTGAATTATCCTCACAACACATATCATACCTTAAGTTCCACACGAGTTCCGCAATACGATTCAACAAATTCATGGCCAAATGAACCTTGGGATTTTGATGAGTGCTCTAGAAAGATAACTCAATCTCTCATAGAAGGAGGCCAACCCTTCACACTCACTTAGGTGATTCTATCAAGGATATCTCCACATAACCCACTCACTTATGAGCTGCGCTATAGAATCATTAAGAGCTCGAAAGCTCAACCTCTCAATACTACGTACGGTGAATCCATCAAGTCCTTCACAACAGGACCACCCAAACATAGGGATATAGATTCATTAAGAGAAATATCTCAACCTCTATCATTACGGTGATCTCATCAAGTCCGTCTCACAGGACCACCCAATTTGGGCTATAAGACCATTAAGAGCTATGTGCTCAACCTCTATCATTACGGTGATCTCATCAAGTCCGTCTCATAAGGACCACCCAAATTTGGGCTATAAGACCATTAAGAGCTATATGCTCAACCTCTCAAATACACCAAATTATATTTGATGATTTCAACTCTCTCAAATCTGCATAATACATGTGTGTAATTCACTACACATCATTTTTAGCAATATGAAGATGAAATTAGCATCAAACATTGCATAGCAATTGATGCCTCCACAATAATGCAATAAATATTAAGCTCCCAATCACCATTCATTACCTCGGTAAGGTTAAAAGAGCAAAATAATACGCATACATAATACATAAAATTATAACAGTCTTCTCAATAGACTTATAATAAAATTATTATAAAGATGAAAGCTTACTCATGATCATTGTGCATCTCACATTGTGATCCAACATCTTTATAAATATCCAACATGTTGCAATTCTCAATATTGCACCATATATACATCATCATTCTTATATTAGAGAATAACGATCTCGATGATTGTTTCACTTATATTTTCTTTTTGCAAATCCACAAATTAAAATATATAACCTTTATTCACATAAAATCAAACATCATAATCTCATATATTGTGGTGTAAGCCAGATGTACAACATAAATAAATGAACCTTACGCAACCATTATTTATTGACTTGGTCAACAAATTAAAACTCCTACATTTGGTTCAATTATTCATGTTGTAGACACCCACATTTGACCGCCAGGTGTCTATAGTAGTTCCCGCCAAACACCCGATGATGATAGGACGTAAACGTGCTTTGACAGACTCGGATATGGGCTTGTAATCATGGACATTTGGTTTAGACATTTTAAGGAGTACAAATCTCACAAAACGGACCTCAAATCCAGGCCCAGTGGGTCGTTTCGAGTCAAATAACACTAATTTGGGTCGAAACCGTCACCAGGGGTAAAATCGTCTTTTAGCGACCGAGTCAAACCCGGTCAAAGATATTTTTTGCCGAGTCACACGAGCTGGCCGTGACACTACACGGTTTGATTCGGACTCAAACACCAAAAAATCAGCCATACAAAAATAATAAACAATTCCGTTTAAGGTAGAATTCGATCGCAAGTAGGAATTCTATCCGGAAACCGAAACGGAGTACCACCCAAGCTCAGATACTCGGCTGAAACAGCCGAGATATCACCCCAAACCAGCCGAGTTTTTGGCTTTCCCACCAAGAAACGAGAACTCTATTCCCTCACGAACTCTCGTATTTCCTATCCAAACCGGTGTTTCTTGTCACACAAGTAAGATCACCTCGGTTCCTATAAATAGGACCCTCCCTTCAACCTCAAAAGAGACAGAGAAATCACTCCAAAAATACCGAGAAAATCCTAAGTTTTCGGCAGCCAAAAAACGACATTCGAGGTCCCGACGTAATCCCGAAGTAATTCCAAAAATCCGACGAAACCGATCCCGTCCAAACCGGCCGATCCCACGCCTCATACACACACAAAAACGCTCCAAAAAACCGACACCTTAGCTCACCCACATCATCTCGACGCTCCCGTGTCTAAGCCACCGTCCGACGAGCCTTATACCGAGAACACAAAGCATGTAGGTTGAGGGTGCAAATCAAACCCGTCTCTTCCCTTTTCTCTCCCCTTTCTCTCGTTTTTATTATGGGTCTTGTGTCGGTCCTTCTTTTTATTTTCTAGTATCGATACTATTAAAACTATTTTCTTATGTCGAATATTCTTAAAATATGATATCGGTTCTATATAATCGAATATCATATCAAAAAGAATTATATTAAGTTTTCGATGAAATCGTTACATCTTTTTACAACTTTTTCGTTCAAAATCTTTTTTTTTTCTTCTATTTTTCGTCCAAAAACAAACTTTTTCAAAACCTTTTCTAAAGTCATTCCGACTATTCGATATCGATTTCATAATCGAATATCGAATACGACGAATATCGAAAATATAAACCGAGTATAAATTAATCCATATTTGTACACGATTTATAACGATTTTCGACAAAAAAAATAAATAATAAAAGGACAGACTCGCGTGCGAGTCGCGCCCGGTCCAGGCGACTCGCGCACGAGTCTGACCCGATTCTATTTTTTTTAGTTTTCGTTCGTTTATTTTTATTATTTTACGAAACGATTTCTAAATTTACATCTTTTCTAAAACTATTCTAAATATTTGATAATCAACTATCGAATATAACGAATATCGAGAATATTAAGTCGAGTACGAATTATGCGATATTCGTACGCGATTTAATCAAAATTTTCTAAAAAACGTTGTCGATTTCAGGCCGCCACGCGACCCGCATGAGTCTCGGGCGAGTCGCGCGGTTCTCGGCCGAGACCTACCTTTTTTCTTTTCTTTTTTTTTTCTTTCTCGAACATCGTTTTTTATACAAAACAACGTTTTTAACGATATTTTTCAGATTTCGATTAATTCTTATTTTCTCGATTTCAATTTCCTATATTATTATTTCAATCGTTACTAACCCGTTTTCTCGTGTTTGTAGCGAATTATCCTCATATTTTCTTTTTATCGTTTTATTAGACTAAAACGAATTCACATGCTAAAATAACTTTGACGTTATTAGTTTAAACATGCATTAAACGACTTCGCAACCCATTTATTTATTTTCCTCACATGTCTTAGGAAAATAATCTCTGCATATCATTTCATCGTCGAACTAACGCTTGTACACCAAAATCGAACGATATCTTAGTAAAGGCCGCTAAGTGCGGGCGGGGTTGGGTGTTCTCGCTGAACTTCCCAACACGTACCCTCACCCCTTGCTCAGAACCGTGGTTTCCGGATGTCCGAAACCATTGGCAACGAGAGTCATTCAATATACGATTAACCGCCCAGTCGGCATCGGTATCGATATGCTAAGGGACGAACCCAATAAACTCTCACATCGGAAATGGGCCAGGCTTTAAGTATGGCCCACTACGACATAGAGTGGGTTCGAATGGTTCCGAATAACCATAAAATTCGGTGGCGACTCCTACTTCGATTTAAAATTCTATTCGATCCATCTCATATGGAAATTCTACGCCTCCCCAAAACCCGCGCTTCGCCGCGTCGGGGTGGACCTATGTCATGTCCACAATTTGGCGACTCCGCTGGGGATTAACTGATGTGTCACTTACCATCGGCATCCTCAGGGTGAGACTCGAAAAGAAATCGTTCGATTAGTAATGTACACGTTTTAGTTCAATGGTTCATGCATAACCCCGTTCTATCCCGGGCCGGTTACTTGTGACCGACGTCCCACTATACCACGGTGCATTCCCACTAGGGTGCACTAAAGACTTCGATGGCGGAACTCGTTTAGACTTTGCGGCATGTCCTAAGACCAACTCGGCTTAGGGAGTCCGTCCTCAGTACGAGAATGCGATCGTTGTTGGTATAGACCCTATCAGACCGACCGAGACTTAGACTAAGAGCATACATGGCGTCGTTATACTGATTCTATGACTACATGCTACTTGATCCTTTTCGATCTTTTCAAAAACCGTCATTTTCAAAATTTTACATCTTTTCAAATCCATTCCTTTTTCAAAACCCGGAAAGCTGCCGAATTTAGGACTTATGATTTTGACTCAAAATAGCCTATTTTTAGCCGGTATGCTGTCCAAACCTTTTCAAAAAAAAAAAAACCCGAAATCTCGGCCCGATACCCTTTTCTCGGTTTTCAAAAAAAAATCGGGTCTTCCAATCCGACCTTTGCTCGGTTTTCAAATCCAAATTCCCTTTTCAAAACCCTCTTCTTCTTAGGACTTCCCGTATTTAGCAGTGTCGGGTCTTGTCATAAGTTAGAGTCTATAGCGTCGAAACTCCGTCGATCTTATATCACGGGTTTCCACCCCATCCCAGTCCGCCTTACTTGTCAAGGCACGGCCCACCTTCGTAGGACTAACTCCTACAAAGGAAAGCCCGTTCACACACTCGAGTCTAAAGTCTGGGGATTTCTCACGTAGACCTTCCTTCGAACAGGACTAGGCCCACTCTGCCGAATCCTAAGGAAGGCCCACCACTCACGTGTCATCCATTTAGAAGTCAGTCTCCGGTCTTCTTTCTAGTCTAGTCTTTTTTCTTGCTCGGGATGTACTTTTGGTTCTAAGATCTGGGTCAGTTACTGATTACGCGGTGCCCTTACAGACAGGTCACCCCACACTCGAGCCATGACGCAAAAAGCCATAGACGAATTGACAGCCTCGTTGGCCCAAATCCAAGACCAACTGAGGAAGGTACGGGAAGACCAGATCGCCATCATTACTCGGGTTAGTGCCGTAGAACAGGGAACCCCCAACGCTTCGATCGACGATGACGGGCCTTTAGCCGCATTGGCCAGTGCAGTCCTCAAACTGCAAGAACAGGTCCACTTGACAACCCAAAGCTCCATCCATACGGAGAATGCTAAGATTTACACCCCATTGACCGACGAACTACCCACGAATCTCAATCTGACGGGCTTGCCGATGTTCGAGGGTACTGAAGATCCGGTCCACCATATCCGGGCTTTCAAGGAATTCATGGCCCTTAAAGGGGTTAAGTCCAACATGTTCAAGCACCTATTCGCTTCTTCTCTCGAGAAGCACCCAAGAGCCTGGTACTACCGGCTCGATCCCAAGAAATACAAAACTTGGGATGACGTGGCAACGGAATTCGCTCGGAATTACGCCGACAATACAGAAATCCAGACCACCATGCGCACCCTGGAAGTAATGGCCCAGGAACCTAAGGAAGGATTCACAAAATACCTTCAACGCTGGAGGGCTGAAAGCGTCAAAATGGTCGATAAGCCTAGTGAAAAGGTGCTGGTTGAAGCCTTTGTCAAGAACCTGCTTCCAGCTTACCGAGTCCATCTTCGGTACGCTATCATACCTAGCTTCGCAGTCCTAACCGAAATGGGAACAAGAATCGAGGATGATCTAAGGTTGGAAAGCCTCACTAAGGCCTCCACTAAGGGATACCAAGGGGCCAGTTCATCAACGAGCAAGCCCGCTACTACTGCTGCCGCTCGTAGCATTTTCGACGAGGTAAATGCACTCGATACCTCATCCCAGAAGACTACTACTCCCCGGGTATTCACCGACATAGGTACTACCTATGAAAACGCCCTTCAAAGGTTATCATCAAAAGGCCTGATCACCCCGATAGGCCCAACACCTGATATCCCGGTCGAACGTCGCTCTAAGGCCTACAACCTTCAGGCCTACTGTCACTATCATCGTGGTAAGGGCCACGATACCGAGAAATGTTGGAAGCTGAAGCACCTTATCCAAGATCTCATTGAAAGCGGGAAAATCCCTTTACCCGGGGGTAAGCCCAACAACAAAGACAACCCATTGGCCACTCATGCCATCTTTTCCGGGGAAGTAGTGGATTGTTCACACCTCACTTCTCCATTTATCCCACAGATAAACGGGATCTGGTGCGATGATGAAGATGATGTCTACCTCACCAAAGGGGAAGCTGTCCCCATCACACCTGAGGAGATTCAGAAGGTTAAGTCCAAAGCCTTAGCCACTAGTCAAGCCCTCATCATTGCTGAACCACTTAAAGTAGAGTCCGCTCCGGAAGAACCAACTCCTGAAAAGGCTCTTGTAAAGCAGCTAAGCAAAACTCGAGTTGACCTCTCTATATGGCAACTCCTAGTTAGCTCCCAAGAACATCGAGAGGCACTCACTAAGGCCCTCGATCAAGTCAAAATCGACTCCATGGCTACCCCGGCTGAAATGGTAGCCACAGTCCTACCTCACCTAAAAAGCAGATCCATAGAAGAAGGCCCACTGATCACCTTCTCCAATGCCGATCTACCACCATTTGGGCCAGCCCACAACATGGCCCTCTACATCACAGTTATCTGCCGAGGAAAGTACCTACCCATGACCCTAATCGACGACGGGTCAGCAGTCAATGTCCTTCCCTTAAGGACCGCCAAAGCCCTCGGCATCACCGAGGCCAACTATATTCCAACAGCTCAAACCATTCAGGCTTTTGACGGGAGTCCAAAGTCAGTAGCCGGGGCCACGAAACTCACTATCATAACGGGCCCGATAGAGAAAGAGCTGGAATTTCAAGTGATCGACGTAACTTCTTCCTTCAACCTCCTTTTAGGAAGACCTTGGATCCATGCAACCAGGGCCGTGTCCTCCACTTTGCATCGGAAAATCAAGCTGCCTTTGCGTGACACCGTCATCACTATAGAAGCCACACCTATGACTGTGGCTAATTGCAACACCTCGGGCCGCACCGATCTATGGGGGTTCGATTTCATAGGAGCCATCGAAGAAGATCATCTCTTCCGTCCTTATTTCACCGTCCCCCTAGATCAAATGTTACAGAATCTGGGCTTTCTACCAGGGGTTACCTCAAGGCCCGATCTCCCCGCAGGAAAAATTCTCGAAGTTCTGGACAATGGGAGGACTCAGACGGGTTTGGGCTACACCCTAACTCCAGAAAACATGGGCCAGACTGAAACCAGTAAGGTCACCTTCGTCACTCCAGTATTCGAGACTGCTCAGACCGGCCTATATCGGCCCACACGCCCTGGGACCCACTTGGCCCAGGACTGCAACTACATACCAGACGACATTTTCGCTCTCATCCAATCCGAAGACGCTAGGAATGCCGAGCCCGCGCTAGGGTTACTTTTCGGAGAAGAACTCGCGATTCCAACACCAAAAGAAGAGCTAGTCAGCCTCATTCTCCGCAGTCGCACCTTTGACCCGTCTAAGCTAATTTCGGAGGTCGGGTCCGGAACCAGAGCTTGGAGGAAAACTGTCAAATGGACTGACAGTCAAGGAAAAACTTACAAGCTGATCACAGGAGAAGGAGAAATGCCAGAATCTGAGTCTGAGTCTGAGTCGGAGTCCGAGTCAGAGTCTAAGATTGAGTCTAGTGAGTCTGGTGCTAGGGTCAATCCTGTAACTCCCTCTCTTCCTTTAGCCATTCCTGGTGCCTCGGGGTCTGTCCCGGGCACCCTACCTATCCCGCCACTGACTAGTGATCAGATGGCCGCTCTTTTCGAGCTCTTTTCTCAATTCATGATCAATAATAACAACCGTTCTGCTTACGACTTGTCTCATTTTCAAAATTTCATGTGCAATGACATTGAGAAGCCCGACGAACAGGTATCTTTACCCCCACATCTGATCGAGCAACTAGAGCAAAGGGAATCCCGCAATCCGGTAATCGAAGACACCGAATCCATCAACGTGGGAACAACCTTAGAACCTCAGATGCTTAAGATAGGGTTATCCTTAGATCCCGAGGAGAAACAACAATTCATAGTTCTCCTTCAAGAATTCAAAGACGTCTTCGCATGGTCCTACAAGGACATGCCGGGGATTGATCGCGAAATAGCCGAGCACCATATACCGATCAAGGAAGGGTTCAAGCCGGTTAAACAAAAACTCCGACGCATGAGGCCCGAATGGTCCCTCAAAGTCAAAGAGGAAGTCGACAAACAATTCAAAGCTGGGTTTATACGAGTCTCTGAGTATCCAGATTGGGTCGCAAACATAGTACCAGTCCCTAAAAAGGATGGTAAGGTTCGAGTCTGTGTAGACTTTCGGGATCTTAACAAAGCAAGCCCGAAAGACGATTTTCCATTGCCACACATCGATATACTGGTGGACAACACAGCAGATCATGCCCTTCTATCATTTATGGAGGGGTATGCGGGATATAATCAGATAAAAATGGCAGAAGAAGATATGGATAAGACCACCTTCATCACACCTTGGGGTACTTATTGCTATACAGTTATGCCATTTGGTCTCATCAATGCCGGGGCCACCTACCAACGAACCGCCACGACTCTATTACATGACATGATGCATAAGGAAGTGGAAGTCTATGTGGACGACATGATCGTCAAATCCAAAGACAGGGACGGTCACATCACCGCCCTGAGAAAGTTCTTCACCCGATTACGCAAATACAACATGAGGTTAAACCCTCAGAAATGCAGTTTCGGGGTAACATCTGGCAAATTACTGGGTCATATCGTCAGCCAACGAGGTATAGAAGTCGATCCAGCCAAAATCAAGGCCATCACCGAGATGCAGCCCCCTAAAACCGAAAAAGAGATAAGAGGGTTTCTCGGAAAAGTCCAATACATTAGCAGATTCATCTCAAAGCTAACCATGGTGTGTGAACCGATCTTCAAGAAGCTGAAAATAGGAGAACGGTTACTATGGGATGACAAATGTCAAGCAGCCTTTGATAGAATCAAGGAAATTTTGGCCTCACCACCGGTCCTAATGCCACCTCAGCACGGCTTGCCTTTGTCACTATACCTAACCACGACAGAGACAGCCATGGGGGCTATGTTAGCTCAAACGGTCAACTCCGGAGAACGAGCCATATACCACATCAGCAAAAAGTTTTTAGAGTACGAGTGTAAATACACCATGCTCGAAAAGACGTGTTTAGCTTTGGTCTGGGCCACTAAGAAGCTCCGGCATTACATGCTTAGTCACGAGGTGCAAGTATTATCCAGAATGGATCCAATCAAATACCTCTTCGAAAAGCCCATCCTCAACGGCAGGATATCAAGATGGACCCTGATGTTGGCAGAATTCGACCTAAAATTCGTACCACTGAAAGCCATCAAAGGACGAGTAGTAGCCGAATTTCTCGCTGACAGTCCCATAACCGAGGAAGGACACATCGACACTTGGTCCTTCCCAGACGAAGACATTTTCCACACTGATACTGAAGCATGGGACTTGTACTTTGACGGGGCATCCAATTTTCGAGGATTTGGAGTCGGAATTCTCCTAATCTCACCAAAAGGGGAACATACTCCCGTATCCATCAAGCTAGACTTTGACGTCACTAACAACGCCGCTGAGTATGAAGCATGTATCCACGGGCTACAAGCCGCCGCCGACTTAGGGGTCACAAACCTCCGAGTACACGGTGATTCATCTCTAGTCATTAACCAAGCGCTTCAGAAATGGAAGACTCGAAATGCTAATCTCGTGGCCTACCAGGCACGAGTACGGGATCTTGAGAAACAATTCCACAAGGTAGAATACATATACCTACCTCGGGAAGAGAACCAGTTCGCAGATGCACTTTCAAAACTGGCATCTTTGCTAAACATTCCCGATCATATGACCAGTATGCCGATATGTGTCGAAAGACGGTCCGAGCCAGCATATATCCACGACATCGAGGAAGTCGAGATACCCGATCCCGAGCCGTGGTATCAAGCTGTACTGACATACCTAGCAACCGGGGAATATCCACCCGGAGTTGACCACCGAGCCAAAAAGGCCCTGCGAAGACTGGCAACCCAGTTCATCCGCACTGACGATGGGCAACTTTACAAAAAGACGACACAGGGGGCTCTCCTTCGATGTATCGACAAAACCAACGCCGAAAAGGTTATGGCTGAAGTCCATGATGGCGAATGCGGTCCACACATGAACGCCCAGATGCTGGTCCGGAAAATCATGAGGCTCGGTTACTACTGGAATAGCATGGAAACCGATTGTCAACAATATGTTAGGCATTGCCACAATTGTCAAATTTTTGCCAATGTACAACATATGCCACCATCCTTGCTATACACCATGACATCACCATGGCCGTTTTCAACATGGGGAATCGACATAATTGGAAAGATAAACCCCTCGGGAACCGGAGGACACAGCTTCATTTTAGTAGCAATCGACTATTTCACCAAGTGGGTCGAAGCTGAATCCTACCGTATTCTCAACGCTAGCCATGTTGCCAAGTTCATTCAAAATAAGATAATATGCCGGTATGGGATCCCACACGAATTCATTAGTGACCACGGGACCCATTTTCAAGCCGAAACGGCAGTCTTGCTAACCAAGTACAAAATTCAAAGGCATACATCTTCACCTTACCGACCCCAAACCAATGGAGCGGTAGAAGCGGCTAATAAAACAATTGTCACCATACTCAAAAAGATGGCTGATAATTACCGGGACTGGCCCGACAAAATATCATTTGCACTGTGGGGATATCGAACCTCGATTCGTACTGCGACCGGGGCAACACCGTATTACCTTACATACGGCATGGAAGCAGTCCAACCTGTTGAGTTAGAAGTGCCATCACTCAGAATCTTACTTGAAAGCCAAGTACCTGAAGCTGATTGGGTTCGAGCACGATATGACTCGCTAGTCCTCTTAGATGAACGACGATCTCGTGCCCTCAATAATATTCAAATCTATCAAAAGAGAATCCAACGGGCTTTCAACAAAAGGGTAAGGCCCAGAAACATTAAAGAAGGAGATCTGGTCCTCAAATCAGTTCGAGCCTTATTACCGGTGGACCCAAGGGGAAAATTCAAACCTAACTGGGCTGGGCCATATCTGGTAAAGAAGATTCTATCAGGTGGAGCGGTAATGCTAACGGATCTGGATGGGAACGAGTTTGTCAACCCAACTAACCTGGACCAGCTGAAACGCTATTACCCTTAACCCACCTTTCTCAATGTCATTGGCAAAAGTTTATTAAAAAGACATCTTTTTTCAAAACTTTTAAAGACAAGTCAAAAGCTAGAATTATTTATTCTACTGTTTCAAACATCTTGAACCAATAGTCTTGATGTATTGCGAAATTGCAAATTAATTCAGTCTGAACTACGTTTGGTTTGATTCTATTTATTATGGATACGTAGGCAGCCCCTCAAAAGGGCACAACCACTGCAATCGAAAAAACAGGAACGGTTCTTTGATAAACCTTTCTTTATTTCAAAAATAATAAAATTACAAAAAAAAAAAAATCAAAAAAAATATCATCACAAAATAAATAGTATTAATACTTAAATAATAAAAACTAGGGCATTTTTCCCTTTCCTTTGCCCTTAGCCTCCTTTTCGGTCCATCGGCGTCGAGGTGGAGGTGAACGCTCCCTAATCACCAAGGGAACCTCCTTAGCCCGGGCTCGTTTCTTCAAACTCGACTCCCCGGTCACCTCGTTATTGCGCGGGCCTAGCCTATCTCGGACCGCCATCCTCGGTCCGAGTCTTCCCTCCAGATCACTAGCACCAGTTTCATTGGTCTGAGTCTTAGGTTTGGACTTGGAATCCGACCCAGACTCAACAAAGGTATTGGGAGTCTCCACGAAGAACCGTCTATTATTCTTGGCCGATTCTCGGCGGGCCAAATCTAGAGCTTCTTCGGTCTTCAAAGCTTTACGGGCCTCCTGGGATTCTTCAGAAGTCCATTTTCGATATGATTCAGAAACCCAAGTGGTTTGACAAGGGCGAGGTATAGTCCATATGACACGGGTGAACCAGCGCTGTAGCCACGTGTCACACATAGCGTCCGTCAATTGGATCGAAACGCTAATTATTGCCTCAGTCTCAGGGATCTCCTGAAACGAACCGAACTGTCTTAAGATACGGTCCGGATAAATATGGACAGTCCAGTCTAAAGACAAGATCACCAGGTAACGGGCTTTGTCTCTCCTAGCTAATCCCGTCAGTCTCGAAAGGAACCACCAAATGACGTTCCACCGGATCAAAGGCCCACCATGAAATGTTAGCTCTTCATCCCAAAATTTTTGGGTTACGGGATGACTTGGTCTTATTCGGCGAGACCTTGAACCAATCTGATTACTCCGATATTTGGGTGTATTCACCGGGGGCTCCATGATCGATAGACGCTCGAATAACCAGGTCTGCAAAATTTTCGAAAAGTCAAAAACTTTCGAAAAATCAAAAAATTCGAAAAAATTCGAAAAATCGGAAAAATTAAGAATTTTCGTAAAAATTCAAAAAATCCGGCAAAATCGGGAATTTCGGAAAATTCGGCAAAATCAAAAAATTCGAAAAAAAAAAGGAAAATTGAAGATTTCGAAAAAAACCGGGAAATTCGGGATTGTCGTAAAAATCAGAAAAATCGGGCAATTATTCGAGAAAAAAGAGTAAATACCTGCAAAAGACGGATGCTCCCTGTCAATTGTTGATTTGGTTCAAGCCTCCTAGCGTCAATACCCATAATAATCTCCCCAGTTATCAGCCAAGCTGGGCTGTGACCTGTCTCCATCTGATCAACTATGCTGATCAGCCTAATCTCACCTAAGCATGAGTCAGCATCCATTCGACCTTCGAAGGCGTACCTATGCAGCATACAAAAAGCAAAGGCCCTACGCCTATGGGTAGAAGTAATTCTCTCACCCACCGGGTTCATAAATTTATCAGCCAGGTCAAATAAGGAAACTGAATTTCCTTTCACCATACGGGCCGTCTCAGCATGTGACAACCCTAGAAAATCCCTCAGCCTCCTCCTTGGATCGGGATAAAATGGGGGAATAGCAGGACGAGCATTAGGGCACCACCCTCCAATAGCTGCTATCTCTTCAGGAAGAGGACATATTTCTCCTCGAGGAAATGCAAAAACATGAAAGGTAGTATCCCAAAAGGCTAAGCAAGCATCAAGAAAATGCGAATCTACCCTAAGTCGCTGAAGTGGGAATAAAGCCACAATTCCCATTTGAGTTAATTGGACTCTATCTTCATCACGGAAATCCTGGGCCCACGCATGAAGCATTGCGGTCAAGTGATCAATACCCATCGCGAGAATAGTTTCTTTTATTTTATCCTAAAAAGTCTAAGGGATTTCGAGATAAAAGAAAGGATTTGGGTGAGAATATGAAAAATAAAGGAGCCAAAGCTCTCTATTTATAATAGAGAATATCCCTCTTCCTAGTCATCACAGGAATAGGATTTTACTAATTTTTCTCCTTCACCTAGGCGTACAAGGAAATTCCCAATATCGGTGTCAGAATCCGATTAGGAATCAAAGTCATCCCAAGCATCCTTATTTTTCAGCCTTTTATTTTCAAAATTTTCGGAAAAATCATCTTTTTCCCCAGCACGAGTCAGTGTTTCGCCTAAATGTTACATACAAATTATGTCAGCATACAGGTACACTCAAGACTCCCCGAGAATTCTAAGTTCTCTAGTGGGAAAACTCCTGCGCAATTCTAAGACAGGATATATCTGCAAGCAGGTATACCCACAGCTTCCTAGGCAAGCTCCCGCGACATTATCAACATCAACTCAGGTATGATTTCTATTCCGTGGCTGGCGAGCCCTTCACGCAGGTCTAATGGACCCTAAACGACCCGATCGGAAGTCTGCCAGGTTTTAATCCTTGATTGACCTGGTAGCTACTCTGACTTTTGCCTTGTCCAAGCCTCAGTCAGAGTGGGGGCTCTGTAGACACCCACATTTGACCGCCAGGTGTCTATAGTAGTTCCCGCCAAACACCCGATGATGATAGGACGTAAACGTGCTTTGACAGACTCGGATATGGGCTTGTAATCATGGACATTTGGTTTAGACATTTTAAGGAGTACAAATCTCACAAAACGGACCTCAAATCCAGGCCCAGTGGGTCGTTTCGAGTCAAATAACACTAATTTGGGTCGAAACCGTCACCAGGGGTAAAATCGTCTTTTAGCGACCGAGTCAAACCCGGTCAAAGATATTTTTTCCCGAGTCACACGAGCTGGCCGTGACACTACACGGTTTGATTCGGACTCAAACACCAAAAAATCAGCCATACAAAAATAATAAACAATTCCGTTTAAGGTAGAATTCGATCGCAAGTAGGAATTCTATCCGGAAACCGAAACGGAGTACCACCCAAGCTCAGATACTCGGCTGAAACAGCCGAGATATCACCCCAAACCAGCCGAGTTTTTGGCTTTCCCACCAAGAAACGAGAACTCTATTCCCTCACGAACTCTCGTATTTCCTATCCAAACCGGTGTTTCTTGTCACACAAGTAAGATCACCTCGGTTCCTATAAATAGGACCCTCCCTTCAACCTCAAAAGAGACAGAGAAATCACTCCAAAAATACCGAGAAAATCCTAAGTTTTCGGCAGCCAAAAAACGACATTCGAGGTCCCGACGTAATCCCGAAGTAATTCCAAAAATCCGACGAAACCGATCCCGTCCAAACCGGCCGATCCCACGCCTCATACACACACAAAAACGCTCCAAAAAACCGACACCTTAGCTCACCCACATCATCTCGACGCTCCCGTGTCTAAGCCACCGTCCGACGAGCCTTATACCGAGAACACAAAGCATGTAGGTTGAGGGTGCAAATCAAACCCGTCTCTTCCCTTTTCTCTCCCCTTTCTCTCGTTTTTATTATGGGTCTTGTGTCGGTCCTTCTTTTTATTTTCTAGTATCGATACTATTAAAACTATTTTCTTATGTCGAATATTCTTAAAATATGATATCGGTTCTATATAATCGAATATCATATCAAAAAGAATTATATTAAGTTTTCGATGAAATCGTTACATCTTTTTACAACTTTTTCGTTCAAAATCTTTTTTTTTTTCTTCTATTTTTCGTCCAAAAACAAACTTTTTCAAAACCTTTTCTAAAGTCATTCCGACTATTCGATATCGATTTCATAATCGAATATCGAATACGACGAATATCGAAAATATAAACCGAGTATAAATTAATCCATATTTGTACACGATTTATAACGATTTTCGACAAAAAAAAAATAATAAAAGGACAGACTCGCGTGCGAGTCGCGCCCGGTCCAGGCGACTCGCGCACGAGTCTGACCCGATTCTATTTTTTTTAGTTTTCGTTCGTTTATTTTTATTATTTTACGAAACGATTTCTAAATTTACATCTTTTCTAAAACTATTCTAAATATTTGATAATCAACTATCGAATATAACGAATATCGAGAATATTAAGTCGAGTACGAATTATGCGATATTCGTACGCGATTTAATCAAAATTTTCTAAAAAACGTTGTCGATTTCAGGCCGCCACGCGACCCGCATGAGTCTCGGGCGAGTCGCGCGGTTCTCGGCCGAGACCTACCTTTTTTTTTTTTTTTTTTTTTTCTTTCTCGAACATCGTTTTTTATACAAAACAACGTTTTTAACGATATTTTTCAGATTTCGATTAATTCTTATTTTCTCGATTTCAATTTCCTATATTATTATTTCAATCGTTACTAACCCGTTTTCTCGTGTTTGTAGCGAATTATCCTCATATTTTCTTTTTATCGTTTTATTAGACTAAAACGAATTCACATGCTAAAATAACTTTGACGTTATTAGTTTAAACATGCATTAAACGACTTAGCAACCCATTTATTTATTTTCCTCACATGTCTTAGCACTACAAGAGAATTATGATTTAGCTACTAGTTTAGCAATTGACCAAAATTCGGTCGCTAAATATATTATTTAGCTACTAATGTTGAGACATAAATATATTTAATCTCTATTTTAGAGACCAAACTGAAGCGGTGGCTAACTATGTCTCTATTTTAGGGACTAAATAAAGTCGATAGCAAAATTAGTATCTAATTTATGCTTTTAGATACAGAACAATGTTAGTAGCTAATTATGTCTCTATTATATAGAGACTAAATAAGGTGGATAGCAAGAGTAGTATCTAATTGAAGTTTTTAGATACAGAAAAAAATGTTAGTAGCGAAAATTGTCCCTATATATAACGATAAAATATTACGAACAATGAATTAGTGAATATCTAGGAGACCAAAGTAAATTAGTGGATAACTACGTAGTTATTGTGGAGACGAAATCAAATGAGTACCAATTTTAATATCTAATTTACTTTTTTAGTTACTAGAATATGTTTAGTTTTTTGTATATTTCATATAAATGTAAGTGATTGTGAAATATACTTTTAAATTAATAAGATTTTTTTATAGGAGTAGTTATTATTAAAAAGTATGTACCTTAAAATCCACGTGTGTAACAATTGCTTTTATTTTTAAGTTGACATTTATGTCCAATTATGTCAAATGTAAGCATTAATCTTCACGTGGCCTAATGGTTAGAGTGTCTACTATGTTGTTCGAGGTCATGAGTTCGATTCCTCTATCCAACATAAACTACCAATATCTTTACAAGAAGGCGAAGGGGTACGTGGGTGCCCGTTTAGCGCATGGGGGTGGAGAGGGGTGGGGCGGTTGGGGCGGGGCGGTTCCATTTGCCCTGTCACCCGGTGAGTGTGGGGCCAAGTATGGTGACGTAGCAATAACCGGTATGTACCTTCATGCTTGGTAACCATTTTAGATACCAAAATATTAGTCAGTCTCTAAGGAGACTTCACCTTGTAGTGTAGGAAAATAATCTCTGCATATCATTTCATCGTCGAACTAACGCTTGTACACCAAAATCGAACGATATCTTAGTAAAGGCCGCTAAGTGCGGGCGGGGTTGGGTGTTCTCGCTGAACTTCCCAACACGTACCCTCACCCCTTGCTCAGAACCGTGGTTTCCGGATGTCCGAAACCATTGGCAACGAGAGTCATTCAATATACGATTAACCGCCCAGTCGGCATCGGTATCGATATGCTAAGGGACGAACCCAATAAACTCTCACATCGGAAATGGGCCAGGCTTTAAGTATGGCCCACTACGACATAGAGTGGGTTCGAATGGTTCCGAATAACCATAAAATTCGGTGGCGACTCCTACTTCGATTTAAAATTCTATTCGATCCATCTCATATGGAAATTCTACGCCTCCCCAAAACCCGCGCTTCGCCGCGTCGGGGTGGACCTATGTCATGTCCACACATGTATAAAACATGTTATCAGTCATCACTTTCCCCCACAATTAGAGATATACATACTCTTCACAAATTATAAGATATCAACTCTAAAATTGATGCATGAATAATTTTATCAAATAAGTTTGAATGACTTCCCCCACATGTTGTCACACCACGAAATAGTGACAAACATAATCGTTCAACCAAAATATACAAATTATTCATTCATTAATCATCCCAACTTTTAGATATCAAATAATTATGCCTGACAATTTATCTATTCCATAATCTATTCTTAGAGTAATTTATCAAATAATTCATCCAATTATTTAATACATACTTGATCAAGATTATGCATGTCATTAAAATTAAAATATTTAACCCCCACATATAGCTTATTTTATTCGAGTGAGCATTGATGCGTCTCTAGTGTGAAGTTAAATTCTTCTTCCAAATTTATCCAAAATAATTTACAAGACAAGTACAAACGTGCCTTTTCAAAACATTAATAAGGATACGAAAAATCACACTAATATATAATCCCAATATATGTTATACATATTCAATTTTCTCAAGCAAAACATACATAATGTTCTTAAATTGATTAATGAATAATATTCAATATCATATATATTAAGTGCATAGAATAAATTTATAACGGCTATATAATAAATTTATAACGGCTATATAATAAATCCAAATATTGCTCTCATTACTCATAAGAGCATATAATCTCCACATTGTCAACTTCCAAGACAACATAATTTGCACAAAAATCATTAATAATTAATTATTACTCCACTAATAATCACATTAATTATTTTGATCGTAGACATATAATATTCTCCATAAACACAGAAAAATATTCATCTTTTAGTTGTATACTAATATAAACATGTGTGCAAATTCATCATCCATCATGAAATATTGAGACTAACACATTCAACATATGTTCAGAAACAACATATATAACATCCTACTCTTATCAGATAATTTATCTTCCAATCAATGACGATAAATGATACTCATCTACCAAACGTAATTATTTTATCATCATGAATCACAAGAAGATAAGAACTAAACTGATAGATACCATACCTCATTCTCAAGGATGAATATTGATAATAAAATAAGATAATACCATCCACTCATAAACCTTCAAAAACTTTAATTTCAGCATACTACCACGACATTGTGTCCCGTTTTCCTAAGGGTAAATGGCAGAATCAGCTCACGACTTCAACTAAAGAGTTGTAGCCCTTCTTCTTAGCTTTCCAACGCCATATTACACGTCCCAATCGAAGCTCTAGAGACGGAGTTATTGCCATAATATCGAACTGTTGTCTCACCCTCAACGAGATGAATCTTACCAACGAAACAAGATAGCCAATTGAAACAATTCCAATGACAAGTGATGAACACAACCACAATAATAGTGACATAATTTCTTTTCTCAATTGTTGGAAATATAGGGTCACTATAGGGGCGATATATAATTAGAGAATATACGTTGTTGTGTCGTGGTATGAAGGCCACTGAATGAGAAACGAAATCGCCCCGACTACGGTACAAATCGGAATGGGCGTCGTCCTCCAAGGTCACACAACACTCCTAAAAAGTTGTGTACTCAACCATTAGGAGTTGGAACTCGATGGTATACTCAGAATTTATCAAAGAGATTTGGATGATGACATTTGATGTATGTGCTCACATGTGTATCATGCTCATACTTATATAATAAGTTTCATATGAGATTAACCTCAAAAAGCATCCAAAGTCACTTTATGATGGAAAATAAATTATCATTATTCTAAATATAATGACATTCATAACCATACTAATAAATTGGTGTCATTATGTTACTTAATGGGAGATACCCTTACTATGCAACAATAGTCAACGTATTGTCTTTGCATTATTTCTAACATACAGTATCATATATTCCCAACCACCCCCAACCCTCCACCATAAAACTCTTAAGCCATATATCTTGTAATATCCAAACCTCTCTACATAAAAGAATAATAACAACATGAACGATATTAGCGATCGTATCAATGATATGGGCGACCATAGAGTAAGTAATGGAGCTACAAGATGCAATGTTTTTCGTGGTATTTGGCTCCACGTAAAGAAGATATCAATCTATAAGCTAAGAGTTAGATTCATGCATTTCTTCACGATGTTATACAAATGGAGAAGATCATGCATGCAAAGAGTCTTATTAAATCACTAAGGAAAAGGATTAGTGATCAGAAGAGAAGTCGTAGAAATATTAATAATACGAGGAGCAGGAGCAAACGATAATAATATTAAGCGAGCATTTTGTAGGCTAAGGTCTTTAGGTCGGATCAACTCATTCATTCTATACAGAAACACTTGCTGATTGCTTGGAGTTCATTAAGCGTTCGATTGATGTTGATGATTATTCTCATACGGGGATTATTGCTAGGTCTAGCTAGATCATGATCTTATATTCTTATATAACTAAACGTAATTGTATATATGTATTATGTTTTCTTGGATTGTTCTTATATTGGTCTCAAGTCTCAAAGGGTGTGAATAAGACAAAAACAAATTGTCACTTTCTAGACATTTTGTTTTTGTTTTATTTACTCCACATAGTTAGTATTTCTTTCGTTAAAGTCGAATCTTCTCTTTCGCTTTTTACACAAGTTCTAAGAATTCTATTGTTTATTATTAAAGGTACAAATGATTTAAAGTTAAGTATTTGTTTAATATTAAATGTAGGGTAGATAAGGGCATTTAGGTAAACATGTAAGGTTTAAATTATTTGTTTAATATTAAAATAATGACTAAAATTGAAATTGTTAAGTTGGACTTGAACGTTCCAAAAATGAATAAGCGAAAATTTAACTTGAACGGAGGGAGTACTTGAAATGTCGCAAAATTGCAACGATATGTCCGTCACAACTCACAAGTAAGAATTTGTGTTAATTTTCCTGTGTACAACTGTACAAGACTACAAGGGAGTAATGGGCTGAAATTGCTAAATAATTTAAGTTAAGATTAGATACGAAATTTATATTCAAATAAAATAATAATATATAAAAATTAATTATATTGAATAACTAATAGGTTAAAATTAGAGTTTTAAGAGAATCTAGGCATAGTAATAGATTGGCTGGAACCGGACTTTTAGACTAAGGCTTTGTAGTCTCATCTTTCTAACGAGTTGAACAGGTCAGGTCAGGTCATGAATTTAATTAACGAGTCATTTAGGATTCGGACACATAACCCCAAAAAACAACAGTGGGTGGGACAAATTTGCGGGCCAAGTCGAATTTAGAGCGATATGGTTGCGTAAATACAAATATATTCGATGCGGAAAGTCAAATGGATAATCAGTACTCCGTAAAAGATATAAATAAACTCAATGTTCGCGGATGAGTTGCCACGGACATATTAATAATATTGCTCGCAGACACAACCTGGTATTTTGATGAACTTCATTTGTTATACCCAGACAACCAATATAGGCACTAGATTGTCGGAAAGGTCAGATTAAATACGGGTCACGTATCGGGTTATGGTCACATAAATAATTTTGAACGCCTAATTTTTTTATCACTTTTTAAGTAAAAAATATTTTGTTAATATTAAATTTTTATTTATTTTAATAGTAGTAGTATTATACTCTTTGATTATAATGTTTATATTTGAAAATATAATCATAATCTTAACTCTCACTTTTTTATTTCTTTTGGGGTCGTTCCCGTAAAGTAAATATTGATAAGCAATGTCAATTTTTCAAAATGACAATTATTTGAAATAATCATAATCACTTGCTTCGTCGCAGTAAAAAATTACCACAAATTCTTGGGAGAGACGGTCTCTTAATAACTTATTGAGAGACCACTCTTCAGTACCACTCTATGTCATATTCGTACTTAATGACAACTTTGTTTTGTACCTACTTTTATAACAAGCGTACCCTTTATATTTGTATAATCTTTTACTAGTATAGAACCCGTGCTTATGCACGGTACATACGCAAATTTATTTTATTGGTATTCTAAAATTTACATATTAATTTTTACATTACACAACTTTGTAATTTAGATTTAAGAGAATAATTAGAATTTGTTAAATAATTAAGATAAATTACTAAGTCAATACATGTATATTTTAATAAATCTATTATATACACTCTCTCCAATTGCCTATTTTCTTCCCTTTCTTTTTGGGTGGAAAATAAGAAAAGAGTATTATATTAATAAAAGATGAAAGGTGGAATGAAAAAGTAGAAGAGAGAAATATTATATTAATTAAATGAGAAAAAGTGACGTGGAAAAATAGGGGAGAGAATATTATATTAATTAATGAGAAGTGAAAAAATTTTCTTAAATGGAAAGAGGGAATAAAATCAAACTCACCCCAATAACGAAAGTGGAAATAAAATAAGCAATCAGATGGAGTATACAGTATTTTTTATTACATGGAGCATATGTTATTATACAGTATTTTTTCTATCTTTGTTTTTGGATATAATAAAATAATTTGAAATTGCATAATTAATCAAAGTAACGACCTCGACTAATATCATGAAATATGTAGTCCAAAAAATTATTATTACAATCATTTCTCGTTTAAATATTTTTTATTATAATATATGAATAAATTGTGAAATGTATATTCACTTTAAATTTATTTTAAAATAGAGTATATAATTTTCTACTCACTCTGTCTCGTTTGTTTGTTTGTCTTTAATTAAAATACTACTCACAATAAATATAAAAGACAAACAAATGAATGGAACGGAGAGAGTAATTATTCTCTATGATCTCAGTATATATCATTTGTTCATAAAAGTTCATAGTTGTTGTTCGAGATTCAAGCAACTATATTTCTGCAATTTATTTTCAATGATACACCCATCATTAGTTTTAAATACGTAACTTGTAAATATTCTTTATATGATATGATTCATAATTGAGTGTGATTCTTTTCTTATTTGTTATATTGATTTTATCCAGATTAAGTGCTTAAAAATCATTCGGGAAAAAGTTTTGAGAATTTTCATTCTCTTAGTAGCTAATAAAGGATTACAATATTTAATAACAGTGTTATATCAGTTATGATTATTACAAAAATAAAATGTATTTCTGTTGGTATTCATATAGTGAAGTTTTAAACAAACATATTCTAGTTTGAGGATTGATTAATAATGAATAATTTGGTTATATTTTGGTTAATTAATACGGAGTAATTTAATACGGTAGAAACGGATTATTTTCTTAATTTTCCTTAATTAAATTATTGGAGTGTATAGTTTTAGGATTAATTTAGTGATAATTGAAACAGTGAGATATTGTGGTGTAGTGGTAGAGAATAAGTACTATATATCTAAGGTCAAGGGTTTGATTCGTATATAACTCATTTCACTTGCTTTATTAATTCCTTTTATTTTTGTAGTTGTTATTTGGTTAGTGGAAAGGAGGATGTTAATCGTACCTATTTCTATTACGTTTGGTACCACTCTTACTCCCATTTGTACCTAGTCTCTCAGTAAATGAGAGACCGTCTCTCAGGAGACCTACCCAAAAATTACAAGTCCTCCGAATTTAAATGATTGTCCCATTACCAATCATTTATAACCGAATAGAGTGAAATGAAAGCATCGCACGAGCAACAAAACTAGTACTTTCGTAAATTGAGTTGTGATGAAACGGATTAATCGGAAAAAGTCTCAAATAAAGAAACGGAGGGATGTGCTATTTCATATACGGATTTTACCATATTATACACGCTTTTTCCATCTTTACCCTTCTCATTTTCATATTTTCACGTCAGATTTGAGAGAGAATAAGTAAAAATCCAAAAAAAATCAAACTACTTTATAAAGTAAAAAACGAAATACTTTTGTAAATACATAAAATGACTATTAAAATAAAATAAAAAAATACAAAATTATATATATATATAGAGGAAGAAAGAACTAAATAATTAGAAAAAGAAAAAAAAAATTAAGAACTCCCAACCACCAATTTCCAAAACACTAACCCTAACTTGCCGGACAACCACCTCACCCAACACCAGTCGGCCATGCACAACTAACCACCCCGTCAACCAACCACCACGACCCACATTCAACTCCGTCTGCCACGCAACCACGGAACCATTAAACGCGCATCCAGCAGACCAACGTTAATCGAAATATTGTAATTGATAAACCCTAATTAACGAGATAATTAACGATATAATTAAACTTTCAATGACAAAATAACGAAATATAAATTACAATTTTGATTTCTAATAGTTTTCGATAATCGTGGAGTGGTTGATTAATTTCTCTAGATTTAGTGGAGGTTTTTCAAAAGAGAGGATTTGGATTTTAAAAAAGAAAGGGTAAACACGGGAATTTTTTTTGACAAAATATGTACTCCCTCCGTTCCAACGAATTGTATACGTTTGCTTTATGCACGTATGTCGATGCTAGTGTTATTTTGTCTATATCTTTAATTACGTATTACCGAAAATTATAAAAATTTGATAATCATAATAATGTATTCGATTAGACAATTTAACCAAGATCCCTCGTGATTATATTTTATCTTATATATTAAAACTAGTTGGAAAGTCCGTGCGATACACGGGCCGATTTTTAGTGACAATGATAATAACACCAAGTTAAATGATTGTAAATGAATACTATTTACATACGTGAATGTAGATAATCTTTCGATGATTTTCGTATTTAATTAGAGTAGTTGGTAAACATGACAAAACTGATCCGACCTGAATGATTCGACTCGAATAAGTTAACTTGAGCCCGAACTAAAGACCTAAGGTTGACTCGTAACTCGAATTGACCCAAGGTTAGATCTAGTAGTTTGGGCTTCGCTAGACCCGTCAAAATGGGTCACCGGGTCGGGTTATTAAAATCGGCTTGACTTTAGGTCGGGCCAGATCATTTCGGGTTCAGATCATTTTTGAGTTTATTATTTTGAAATTTTTAGGGATATAACCGATTTTTTATAATAATAGTCGGATCAATTTTAGGTTAATCTGAGTCAACTTCGGATCTACAATTTTGAATGTCAAGCTGGATCAGTTTTGCTAGGTTTGGGCTTGGCCGCTTGGGCTCGTCTAATCCAATAATGTTATGTACACCTGTTAAACCTAATTATGGATGAATGACTCTTAATTATCTCCCTGGCGGCCACCCGTCTCTCTCTGTCATTCACAAACGCATTTCTATCTTTATAAACCTCTCTCCCTCTCTCTCGTTCACATATTTATTTTTTCACTTTATAAAACTTATACCAACTTGTACAAAAATTGTCTCCCTTTGTGTTTTTCTCCATAACTTGGTCATAGATCTCTACCCATCCACAAATCCAAAGAAAGTTAAAGACCTTTAACACCTTCACAAATCAAAAATGGAACCATTCTCTAGAAACTTAGCGAATCCATTTCTCCAGCCCCAGGTTTACATCTGCTCTATGATGCGGTCGGAGGGCAGCAGGATGTTTATTTTGAAGACAAGTTGTTTTATTAACCTAGTTTACGCTGCCGGAGATTGTTCGTAGGTACGGAGTAACATTCATAAAAACTCACTGTTTTTTTCTTTTGAAAAAAAACAGTTCATATTTTTTGAAAATAAATGTGGCTAGCTCTAGCCACGTTTATTTTTGTGGCGCAAGTGTCAAATTTCCGTGGCTAGACTATTTGCCACGGTGAATTTTTTGTGGCGCAAGTAGCCGTGGCAACAAATTTTCCGTGGCGCAAGTGATGATTTGTTGTAGATCTTTTATCAAGGACAAATTTAACACTGAATGGGAAGCGGGTGATCCGGAGATATTGGTATTTTATCTTGTATTTGGGCTAGTATTTACTTCTTTTTTCATGGGCTGATTTTTCTTGGTATGAAGGAACCAATTGACATTCTGATTTTCAGACAACTTGCTTGCTTTGTCATGTTCAAGAATGATATCCTCATCCCAGAGCGGATACATCTAGTGGAACTTAAGAAAGAATTGGCGGATCTTCTGAACAAGATGGAGGTTAATTGGCGGATCTTCTGAACAAGATGGAGGTCTTTGTGTGGGAAAGAAAAACGGAGCTCTCAAGGAGGCTAAGGGTGATTATCTTGTTGTAGAGGTTAAGTTGGGTAAACTTGCTCACCATGTTGTTCTCTGTAACATTGAGATCAAGCTGATAACTTCCTTGCTGCGAGGTAGTCATTCCCCAATCTTTGTTTCATCATCTTTTGAGGTGGATCTTCTCATGTCATTGAAGAGGGCTGACACATGGAATGGAAGATATGCCTACGTCCTTCCTCCTCTTTCTAAAAAGAAGGCTAATAACCTTCTCAAAAGGTATCGTTTGTATGGCATGCACTCTGCCTGCTCTCTGACGAGTGTGATGTAGTGTTGCTCTAAAGTGACTTCTAGTATCTGCCACCTTGAATGCTGAATAGCAGTTGGTGTGTGACTTTAGTCACTACTCTAAAGTGACTTCTAGTATCTGCCACCTTGAATGCTAAATAACAGTGGGTTGGTTGGTTTTTTTAAGTAGAGTGTCACTAAGACCATCGTTATCAATGGATACAAATTCTCTTCATAAAGGACCTCACTTATTCCATCTCACTTATTTTTATCTCATTTTCTCTCTCTTATAAAATATTCATACATCCATGAATTCATTTTTTTTTCTCCATAAAGGATCCCACTAATCTCACATCATTTTTCATACCTATCCATTTAATTTACTCATATTTTATTTCGTTTTATAAATTACGATTTTATATCTCGTAAATTTTGAACATTTTAATAAAAATGAGGATTTACGAATCAATTTTTATGATTTCGTTTGTATTGTATATAGTTAAAGTATTTTTGTAAATATACTTTAATTTTTAATAACGGAGAATTAGCGACGCTGTTTTTTTTGTAGAAAATAATTACTCTGAGAATTTCATACGGGACTCAGGGCGGGTCCTGAACATCCGGAGGTCCTAGGCAAAATCGTAAAATGGGGCCCTTCAAAGCGAACTTTGGAATGATTGCGCGTTCAAACTTTTTTTCCCCGAATACTATAGCGAAAATCAAAATTAATTTTTTAAATTCGCTATATTTTTCTTTTGCAAAAAAAAAAAAAAAAAAATTAGTGACGTAAATTTTGTTATAGTGACAATTAAAAGGTATCCTAAAATTTGAAGTTTTTAGATCAACTAAATTTTTTAATAAATGGGGATATGTTTTGAATTATCAAATATTCTGTGATTAACATAGACAACAAGGAAAAAAAAGAGAGTAGAAGTTAATAAAATAAAATAAAATTATACAATCATGGAGTAGATTATATTAAAACGATTTTTTTTACAAATGGATCTCATAAGAAGAGCGTGACACGTTAGGAGAAAAAAAATGGGCCTATGGGAGTTCGAACCCATATGATATTGAGCAGAAACCAAGACTTTAACCACAAGTGCTGTACTACAATTGTGATTATTAATGCACTGAAAGTATTTATTCTATTCCCATTTTTTTTCCTTCTTGATATTGGCCCTGACGGGATTATTTTGGAGAAATCAAAGCTATTCGTGATATCTCGAATCATTATAATTGATATTATAATTATTCTTATCCATTTTTTCAGAAAAATATTTAAATGAATGATATGAATAAATAAAAGATTACTCCTCTCCGTATATAAAATTATTATTTTAAACTGATATGGATTACTGACAAAGTAGGAAGTAATATTGTTATAGAAGATTTAATGATAGACCGTATTTAGTCGTATTTATTACGACGGTTTTGGGGTATTTTGTGAGCTAAATCGGTTGTCTTGTATTGCATTTGTGTCAGTTTGGTATGAATGTAATACAGGCTAATTTGAAGATGTTAACCACTGGACCGTTGATTTGGGCTAAGAACGAAGGAAAAGGAAGGCCGCTTGAAGACCCGGAACGATAAGAATCGAAGAATGGTAGGAGACCATTCCAGCTCGCCGGGCGAGTCGCGCAGTAACCACGCGAGTCGCGCGATCAGGCGAGTCGCACGAGACAGGGGCGAGTCGCGCGGAGGCCTGTGACGCACGACGCATTCCGGCTTATTTTGTTTTAATTTATTACGTTTTAAGACTTGGATTTTAATTAGGAAACCTTATTATTACCTTAGGATATTTTATTATTATTTTATTTTTAGGAAACTTTTATTAGGATAAATATAGCCTTAGGTTGAAACTATTAGGATTATTATCATCACATCAAGTTTAACGTAAGATTAGAGAGAAAAAGGGAGACCTTTGAAGAACCCTAATTTTCCATTGCAAGTATGTGTAACTAATTTACTTTACTTAGATTTAAGCCTTTAAAGCACTTGATAATCGTTTGTGAGTTTGAATGTTTTAATTATTAATCTTGATTATTGTGAATTGTTTTGTTATTAAATCTATGAATGTTGTTATTGATTGCTAGGTGTTCAACTAGTATTTAATTGCATCGTTCTATCGTTAGTATTGTTAATTGAGTAGGATTTACTGATTAACTTTACATTAGTAACAACTAGGAATTAATATTGAACGGGATACGTTGATATTAGTACTTAGAAGCAATTCACATAAATATCTAAGGTACGACTGGATTGTACGTGCTATTTATTCTCTATTGAATTCTCAGATCTATATTGCTTCCGTCTAATTGAACCTAGAACTGGATTGTTTAGGTTGTTTTACGGTTAGGGTTAATTAAGAACGGGATTCGTTTTAGTTAACTATTCTTAAGAGAATTGGAATTTCATATTCACAATAGAGTAGTCAAGATTATTAATTGAAACCATCTTACAATGATCAATCGCTATTGAGTGTGGATTTGTGCTTGGGTCTAAGTTCTTTCTCATCATTTGATTTAGTCAAAGTTTTCATCTTTATTAGATTTAGTTGTTAGATAATTATTCAAAACCCCCCCTCTTATTGTTTAATTAATTAGTTATTTATCATTCTATACTAGTACGCAGTTATAGTTAAACCAATTCCTTGTGGGTTCGACCCTTATTTCCATTATACTATTGTTTTAGTTTGTTGGTTATAAGTGATTATAAATTAGTAATTTGAGGCATACGACTTTAGCCTGTCAAATTTTGGCGCCGTTGCCGGGGAATTGGCGTTCATTATTTTTGTGTGTTAGTGTAGAGATTTTTAGTTAGTTAGTTTTCTTTTTTTTTTAGTCGTAATTTTTTTAGAGTCTAGTTTAGTTTTAGTTTTTGTTGAGTGTTTTTAGTGAGTCTTAGTTTTTTTCCGGTGGCTGGCGACTAAATATTTCCCTCAATATGAGCATGAACTATTTTACAAATATTTTGATAGATTGAGTGAGTATGTCTCTAGATGTCGTCACCGATATCAAATTTGGGAACTCTGTCATGTGGTATACAATGGGTTAAATGATGAAACTTTGATGCATGTTGATTCTTTAAGTGAGGGGAGGTTCGTTGATGGACTTAGTTATGAGGAGAAGTGAGAACTTTTCATATACTTGGCTCACGACACTGAAGAATGGGAGTTGGAAAACTCACGGTCTAGAACACCTTCAATGAGTCTCAATAAAAATTTGAACACCCAACATGACTCTCGTAAATCCACGGAAGACATGATTAGAGACCTGATTACTGCTCAAATGACCCTTCAAGCTAGTATGGCTCAATTCGGGCAAGAGAACAATGTTAGTATCGAGAACCGTGAGAGTCATGTAGTGCAAATAACGACATCTAATGATAGACTTGAGACACATGATGAGTTTTCTCTAAATTTTAAGGAGTCTAGAGTTAGTAAGAACACAGAGTTTGATGAGACTCTTCCCCTTGAACCCAATGTGCCATGTCACTCTTATAAAGTGTGTGATAGTGATGATGACGATGGTTTTTGGGATGACGAGGAGGATGACTATGATGATCCGATATACTCATCACCCTCTTCTACTGTTTTGCCACATATTGATTCCTCTTGTGATAACGAAACACACTTTGAGGAAGATTCCTCAAGTCAAAATGATATGAGTGATAGTTCAATAATGGAGGATTCTCTAATTAAAATCGTTGAGAATAAGCAAGAGGGAATGTGCGTGACTTTTGAGGAGACTAGGGAAGTCAGAGTAGGAGAAGAGGAGATAGTTGTTTTTGATGAGCCGAAAGATGATTTTGCTACGAGAGGTGAATTAGTGAACATGAATTGTGATTAAAAGGTGGGTGAAATAGGGGGCATGAATACTGAATTTTATATTCACAAGGAAGTACCACCATCGATACCCTTCGAGTATTCATCGGTGTCAATTCCGGAAATGTTTTATGTTTACCCTCGAGCCTATTTGACGATATCCATGAAAAACCCATCTTATAAAGAGGAATACATTGATATGAACTCATTTTTTGAGCATAGTGGGTCGAAAACAAATTTTTTGCATGATTATTATGATGTGCTTATTAATAAATGGTGTCAATTGATATATATCTCTTATTGTCACGATTCTAATCTTTGTGCAAGTATTTTTGATCGATTGCTAAGGGCATTGAGTTGTTCCGCGCCTAATGTAACATTCACTTCACTCGATTGCTCCATTGTCGGTTGAGGTAAGTAATTTAGTAATATTATAATTGGGTCAGTTTTTTCACAAGAAGTCGAGCGAACGACAATAAATAAAAGCGCTTCCGGGAGGCAACCCGTGTCTGGTATATTTTTATTTTAATTTGTTTTTATTTATTTGTTTTTTTTTCAAATTTTATTAAGGGTCATTTTTCATAATTATTAGATTAATAAACGTTTTCGTATTTTTCGTAGAATAAGTCATAAATATATTTATTTCTAATTTTAAGTCGAGTCCTAATGTTTAGTACTTATAGGAAGGAGGAAGACGGATTTTCCAGAATTTCGTGCGACTAGCATGAGTGTGGGGCGACTAGCATGACGATCCCTTGAAATTAAAGCGAAATCAACGAGTAGAATGAATAATCAGAAATTGGGGCGAGTCGCGGACCGTCCATGCAGGTCGCGCATCTTTCTTCACATACAGGTCAGTTTTTTTTTAAAACAAAAAAAAAAAAAAAAAAAATCAAAAAAATCAAAAGAAAAATACGAACAGACTTCATCACTTTCCCAAATCTTGATTCCAATCTCCACTTCCCCATCTTCAACTCCATTAATCTACCCCTCCACTACTCATTCTTAAATCCAAATTAGCCAAATCCTCATCCCCTCAATTCAAACTTTCTTTCTCCCTCCAATTCGTTCTGTCGGCCCATCGTGCCGCCGGTGTCGTTGTCCGTCGGTCGGGTCGCCAGCATCAGATCCACCGTCGGTGTCTGTGCCGGTCAGTTTGTATGTCGTCGCATCGTCGTTGCTTCTGGTCAAGGTCAGGTGTTGAGTATATCAGGTATCATTCTCAATATAGGTCTATCCAAGGTTGTAAGTTCTTGACTCCGTAATTCTTCTCTTCACTTACTCGATTCATTTCAATTTTAGACTGAGTCTTGTCGTCCATGGTATTTGTGAGCAGTTTCAGTGAGATTTGACTTGATTTAACTCAGATTGACATTTCCGTGTCAATCAGTCTGTGTCAGCCTGCCGGACAGTTCACGGGGTCGTGTTCTGGGTCTGTCAAATCATAGAAGACAGCTGTGTTCATAGTCGAGTCGGTAGTCAATCCGTCTCGTCTGTCCTTACATAGTTCTGCCACTAGTTGAGTTGGTGTCGGCTGTCTCAGTTACTTAGTTGTCATGGCCGAGTTCGCTGTTACTGAGTTGTTGTTTTCGGTTGGGCCACGTTGTTGATTATGACTGACTTTCGGTGGTATTCGTTACTAGGCTTAGTAGTGTTTAGCCATATTGTTATCGAGGGATAGACGTTGGCTAAGTCAATTCGTTTCTGAGTTGCATTCGCTGACTGCCTGGCTCTAATATTGCTTACTGGAGAATGGTGGTGTGGGGTCTAATTATCGATTTTATGGAGTGATTTGATTGACTACTATCCTGAGAGCTGAGATAAGGTGAAATCAGCTTGTTAGTATTCGTGAGACGGAGGTTTGGGTGCTACGTTCTAGTTATGCTTTGGAATGTCTCTGTAACGTTACGATAGTTGTGACGGGTTGTTTATCATGTTCAAGTTCCTCTCCCATTTATTGTTTTTATTTCTGTCCTTAATCTCACATTGAGGACAATGTTCGGAATAAGCATGGGGAAGGGAAATTTATTTGTCTCATTATTGTAATCGTCTTTGAGTTGATTTTTGAAGGAAAAAAATGAAAATAAAAAGAGAAAAATTGAAAAAAGAAAACAAAAAGAAAGAAATAAACCCGGCTAGGTGAAAACCCGGAAAGGGCGCCTAGGCAAGAATGGGGAATGTGGCCGAGGACGGAGTGAAAACTCGAAAGGGCGCTCCGGGTAAAAAGAAAAATCGAGTTGCGTGCCACGAGAGTAGTGTGAGAAAAAAATGAAAGCTAGAGTGAAAATCCGCAAGGGCGGACGCTCTAGGCAAAATGAGGGAATTAGGAAAAAAAATCACTACTACTTTCTCCGTTTTTGGTGTTGGCGTCATAAGAAGGGTGACATAGAAGGTCGGAAGGGTAGGATTAGTTGGCTAAGGTGAGAAGAATCGCGGTGCGGTGTAGTCGTAGCACTAAATTCTATGCGATTGGTGATGTTTTGATTGGTATATTGAACTATTAGAGGCATTTAGGATTGATCACATGTGTGGGTTGTGGAATATTGTGGTATATGTTTTGTACCACCGGTGACATTTGTAGCACATGTGATCCGTTCTAGGATTGGAGAAATAAGGGGCGTTAGATGTGAATTTTAGCTTATTTTTATTTGCTAATGTGCCTTGTTTTGATGAATTGGGTCAATGATAATAGTTTGATATTGGGTGTGTTAAGTTAGTTGAGCATGTGAGTTGAATTTCATGAAAATGTTGGATTGGAAGGTGCTTTAACTCATAACGAGGGAGATTGGTGGAAGACGAGGGAGGGCCGGTGTGTTATTGTTATCCTCACGCATATTGGATCAGTGATGGTTGTGTTTATGGTGTTCTTCGAGTTTTACTCGAGGACGAGTAAAGGTTCAAGCGTGGGGATATTTGATAGACCGTATTTAGTCGTATTTATTACGACGGTTTTGGGGTATTTTGTGAGCTAAATCGGTTGTCTTGTATTGCATTTGTGTCAGTTTGGTATGAATGTAATACAGGCTAATTTGAAGATGTTAACCACTGGACCGTTGATTTGGGCTAAGAACGAAGGAAAAGGAAGGCCGCTTGAAGACCCGGAACGATAAGAATCGAAGAATGGTAGGAGACCATTCCAGCTCGCCGGGCGAGTCGCGCGATCAGGCGAGTCGCGCGAGACAGGGGCGAGTCGCGCGGAGGCCTGTGACGCACGACGCATTCCGGCTTATTTTGTTTTAATTTATTACGTTTTAAGACTTGGATTTTAATTAGGAAACCTTATTATTACCTTAGGATATTTTATTATTATTTTATTTTTAGGAAATTTTTATTAGGATAAATATAGCCTTAGGTTGAAACTATTAGGATTATTATCATCACATCAAGTTTAACGTAAGATTAGAGAGAAAAAGGGAGACCTTTGAAGAACCCTAATTTTCCATTGCAAGTATGTGTAACTAATTTCCTTTACTTAGATTTAAGCCTTTGAAGCACTTGATAATCGTTTGTGAGTTTGAATGTTTTAATTATTAATCTTGATTATTGTGAATTGTTTTGTTATTAAATCTATGAATGTTGTTATTGATTGCTAGGTGTACAACTAGTATTTAATTGCATCGTTCTATCGTTAGTATTGTTAATTGAGTAGGATTTACTGATTAACTTTACATTAGTAACAACTATGAATTAATATTGAACGGGATACGTTGATATTAGTACTTAGAAGCAATTCACATAAATATCTAAGGTACGACTGGATTGTACGTGCTATTTATTCTCTATTGAATTCTCAGATCTATATTGCTTCCGTCTAATTGAACCTAGAACTGGATTGTTTAGGTTGTTTTACGGTTAGGGTTAATTAAGAACGGGATTCGTTTTAGTTAACTATTCTTAAGAGAATTGGAATTTCATATTCACAATAGAGTAGTCAAGATTATTAATTGAAACCATCTTACAATGATCAATCGCTATTGAGTGTGGATTTGTGCTTGGGTCTAAGTTCTTTCTCATCATTTGATTTAGTCAAAGTTTTCATCTTTATTAGATTTAGTTGTTAGATAATTATTCAAAACCCCCCCTCTTATTGTTTAATTAATTAGTTATTTATCATTCTATACTAGTACGCAGTTATAGTTAAACCAATTCCTTGTGGGTTCGACCCTTATTTCCATTATACTATTGTTTTAGTTTGTTGGTTATAAGTGATTATAAATTAGTAATTTGAGGCATACGACTTTAGCCTGTCATTTAACCTTGATTTTTTTTAATAAAACAATGTGACTTGCGGATGAGAGAGATAAATTAATTCTAAAACAAAATTGATAATTTCTCTAAACTAAGACATTCTCTCTCTTCATTTTTTACTCTCCGTGGTGAAGGAGAATTTTGATCACTCCTCCTCGAAGGATCCATAATCCATGGATGTATCCTTCTTCCCACCCCATCCTACCTATGGACCCATGATCTTTCAAGAATAGGAGTAAACTCAAACCACCCCACTACAAGCCATATGTGTGGATATTATCTCATAATTTTATATATAGAGTAACTATTCAGAAAGAGGATTATGAGTGCCAACAAATTTGGAGGCTCAGTTCCCCTGCTGACCTGCTCGCCCTGAACCCCCTCTGAGCCGCCCCTGATGTGTGAAGTTCTCTTAAAAGAACGTGTTTTTTCATAGTTTAATGTTAGGAATGTCATTTTTTAGTTAAACTCTGGGAGCAATAATAGTTATTTTTATGTGACATTCCCTAAAGAATACTCCTTCCGTCTCGAATAGGGGATAGGTATCAGTCACCAGGGGTGCAGGCCACCCCACACCTAGATGAGAACCATGGCTGTTCATTGACTGCTTCATTTCAAAAGAATCTTTGATACATAAATTTAAAATGTACTTGGAGTCCACTTCAGCGCGTTTACGTATAGCAAGCGTTAGCTCTTCGTTGATTTCATCTGACTCACACAGTACACAATTCAAAGTATACTTGACAAGAACACCCCTGCTGAAGTTGCAGTCCAAAACCAGGCCATATTCCAAATATTGTGCTGAAGCTTGTGCATACCATGATGTTTTGTACGCATCTCAACTCATACTACGGAGTATAATTTAGGGTTATTTAACATGAATAATACCAACTTTGGGTGGTATTCCATCAATAAAACCAACTTTAATTAATACGGGAATAAAACCAAGTATGAGACATATTATACGAAAATGAAATATGTTTACCTGCTACCGCCTACACCCGTCAATATTACCACTAATACAAGGTTTAACTTCATTAAAGTAACTAATTCACTTTTAACTTCATTAATTCCCAAACTTCAAACTCCAAACTTCAAACTAATCACTTCATCTTCATCACTTCATCGTCAATTCATCACTTCATCATTCACTTCGTCGAAGGTAATTTTTTACGAAACTTTTGTTTGTTTATCTTTCTTTGACTTTTCTACGTCCGTGTTTATAATAATTGATTATCATTAATTTTGTCGGAAATCAATTTTCAGGGGTATTGTCAAGTTCATTCCTCAATCTTGTGGTTCGGCAATGTCAACGGTGAGTTTTCTTTTCATTTCCCCCAAATCGATTTTTCTGGGTTTAACTTAGGTTTTCGATTTTTCTGGGTAAACTTAGGGTTTTCTTATTGGTTTAATTTGGGGGTTTAAGTGTCTGATTAGTGTTTTTTTTTAATTGGTTTGATTGAAAACGTAGGTTGATCCAACCCTAAGATAAAACGTAAGTTTAGTATGGGACCCACAAAAATCGACTTCATCCGGTCATTTAAGAGGCAATTTCATTCTTGTATAATATGTCTCATACTTGATTTTATTTCCGTATTAATTAAAGTTGGTTTTATTGATGGAATACCACCCAAAGTTGATATTATTCCTGTTAAATAACCCTATAATTTATGGCTAGAACGGGGTTTTCGGGCCAAAATGGGCTTTTTGGGTCCTATAATTTAATGCTCTCATTTGAAATAAATATCTTCATATCACTGTTTAATAATTTAAACTTATGTTTTTTTAAAAAAAATTTATAATTGCGTTAAAAATTAATGAAAGCAAGAATATCGACAAGTGAATAACGTAACAAATTTAAAATGTTTTGATAATAAGTATATCATAAATCATGTATGACCATATAAGAATTTCTAAAGAGAATTATAATTTTATCACTAAGTTTAGAAAATAATAATAAAAATTATTTATTTTTAATAAGTATGGGCCGAGTCGGACCAAATTTTGGGCTAAATGTGTCTTTTTGGGGCCAATCCATCGGGCTTTTTGGGGCCAATACATGAGCCTTTTTGAGCCATGATATAAGACCCAATTCCTTCAAGAAAGTGGCCCACACCTATAGACTTGGGCCATTTGATCACCTCTCATTGGTTTGCTAGTGAAACCGTCTCACAAATACTCTCTCTAGATCTAATCTCTTTTATACTCCGTAACTCTTTATAATGAGAATATGAGTTAATACTCTAGAAGATATTTTTTATGTTTTGGTTCATCATAAACCTCTTTATTGAGGAGAGAAGGACGGAAGGAACTAAATTATTCACCTACCCTAGAAGTAGATTATCCCCATAAATCTAATTATCAATATACCATAACCCCAACAATTTAGCTGATCACGTACGGTATATATTACTACCGACCTCCGTATTTAGTAATCCATATTAGTTGTTCTCATTGATAACGAGTAATTAAGTTAAAAAGCAACCATTTAGCTATTTAAGCATGTCGTCCAACTTACAAGTTGATGTAAGTGTAAATGAATACTAGTAGTGAATAGTCAAAACTTTGAAAAGCTTACATAATTAACACATTAAACATGATTACAAGGTGATTAAACAAACCAAAATCCAAGATAATTAAACACTCTCTACTTAATTACTACTAGCACTTTAGCAGTCGTTCACCAAGAAACACACTTGTTTAATTAGTGCTTAGTAAACAACCCAAGAAACTCCCCATCTATATTATATACTCCCTCCGAGTTCCTATTATTGTCCCAAAAGCTTTTGGGTGGAAAATAAGGAACGAAAAATGAGTGGTTCAGAAAAGAAGGAAAAAGAGAGAGAAATGAAAGAGTAATTGTGAACCACACCTTGATGGCCTAAAAAGGAAAGTGAGACAAAAATCAAACTCAGCCCAAAAAGGAAAGTGGGACAATAATAGGAACTCGGAGGGAGTATCATATATTCCCAACCACCTCCGACCCTCCACAATAAAACTCTTAAGTCATGTTCTAATATTCAAACCTATCTACATAAAACAACAATAACAACATGAATGATATGAACAGTTTCAATGATATGGGCTACCGTAGAGTAAATAATAATGGAGGTACAAGATGTAATGTTTTTCGTGGTATTCGGCTCCACGTAAAGAAGATATCAATCTATACGCTACGAGTTAGATTCATGCATTTCTTCGCGATGTTATGCTAATGGAGAAGATCGTGCAAGAGTGTTATTAACTCACTATGGAAAAGGATTAGTGATCAGAAAAGAAGTCGTAGAAATATTAATAAGAGTAAATTAATACGAGGAGCAGGAGCAGGAACAGGAACAGGAGCAAACGATAATAATATTAAGCGAGATTTTTGTAGGCTAAGGTCTTTAGGTCGGACCAACTCATTCTATACTGAAGCACTTGCTGATTGCTTAGAGTTCATTAAGCGAAATTCGGTTTCTGTTGATCATAATTCTCATAGTCAAATACATTGCTAGATCATGATCTTATATTCTTATATAACTATACGTAATTGTATGTATTTTGTTTTCTAATTTCTTGGATTGTTCTTTTATTGGTCTTAAGTCTCAACTATCATGAAGATTTCATTATTATGTTATACAGTAATGAATATTAAAAACAATTAAATATTAAAAAAAAAATACGTGAAAATATATTACTCCGTATGAACTGGCCAGGTTTCGTGAATGGTGCCCTAAATAAAATAAATTTGCATTCACTAAAAAAAATAGAGTATTTCTATTTGAATGCAATTAAATCGATATACGAGTAATAATTTTGACCGACTTTATATATTAATCCAAACGCTCGACAATAAAAGAACGACAATACTTTTATTACACCATCATACTCTTTTACAATTTAATCCATTAAAAAAATATCTATAATGTTGCCGGTGTACTTTTATTACAGTACAAGAATTCTCAATCGCGTCACAATCCTATACATACCGCCAAACATTTCAAGTATGTAGCTCAGTCATAAGGTCGTCACAATGTACATTGTGATCGAAAATATCAATTGACCTGGATTGTCATAGACTCACTAAGAAAAAATTCAATGGACGACGAGAGGACAACATCACCACACACGTGGCGACTGAGATTAATCTAAACTACTCCGTACAACTTAAGGATCCGAATAGAAAATTTACTATTGTACTCCTCAACCATGACATACTTAACACAATACCAACAATAACGCAACATCCTCAAATCATCAACATCATATACTCTTTCATTCCATCACATCTATCTCATTATTATATATCTCCATACCATGATGTTTTGTACACATCTCAACTCATACTCAACTCCACTCATAAGTAGGGATGTAAATGAGCCGAGACAGCTCGCGAGCAGCTCGAGATCGGCTCGGTCAAAGCTCGACTCGTATGAGCTCGGCTCGGGCTCAAGCTCGGCTAGGATCATTTATGAGTCGAGCCGAGCAAGACCTGGCTCGGCTCGAATAGCTCGCGAGCGGCTCGATATTATTTTAAAGCTGCATTTTCCTTCCGCTATCTAAATCAAATATACCTATTAATCATAAAAAAGAAAGTAAATCATAAATCAAATCATAATTTACTCATATTACCTTAAATTTTTGCCCGTATATTGTTAGTTGTTACCATAATTTACACATATTACTAAACCAAATTAACCCTAAGCCATTCAAATCCCGTCAAAAGTCAAATTCAAGAGTCATACTCACAACTTCATAAGTTCATATTTTGTATTTCGTAGTTAATTTAGTTTCGAAATGTTTGGTATATCATATACGCCTCTTATTAAGACGATTTTATTTTATTACTATAATGTTGCAAATTGCAATATTCAAGACATCGATTCTTATCTTTCATCATTACAATTTGTATTTTCTTTCTCTTTTCATCGTAATAGGCTAATAGCTTAAGACATCCATAAATCAATAATGTATTGATTTAATTTCCGTTTCATTAGTCAAAAACTCAAATAACTTGAGCACTTAAGCTCCAGCCCAATCCATCATGCGAGTCGAGCTCAACACGAGCCCGCGAGTAAAGCTCAACTCGAGCCCGCAAGTCGAGCTCAACTGAAGCCCGAAGTCGAGCCTTTTCCCGAGCCACGAGTCGAGTTAACGAGCTCGAGCTCGAGCCTTTGTTTTTGAAGCTCGAGCCGAGACTCCCCTTTTTCTTTTCGAGCTCGAGCCAAGCAGCCCCAGGCTCGCGCTCAACTCGGCTCGTTTACACCCCTACTCATAAGTCGGACCACAGGTTGGGGGCATCAACCTTAAAAAAAGCATGAGAAGTATAATAAATCCCGTGGACAGAACAAAACAACCTAAATGCGATGTCTCATTTGATATTCACATAACACAAGTACAAATTAAAACTGTGACGTATAGTCTAGTATATCGGTTTGTTTTGCTTTTATAACTTTTTATAAAGAGAATATGGCCATGTTTGCCAAATAGCAGTAGTAGATTCATCATAACGGTCAGAATACGGTTAGCTGATTATATCAACATGTTTGACTATCAAATTAAATTAGCAGAATAAAAAAATACTCCAGTGTTTAGTAGATTATGGAAGATTCGAGTTGTTTTCAGATATAAATTCAATATGCTCCTATTAGTAGCATATTCAAAAACAGTAGATTCCGGCCAATATGTTATCGCAATATGTCGTTTACTCAACACAGGAAATTAGTAGTTTGATGGTCAATCTACTATTTAGGTCGGAATCTGCTAATTTTTTCCCAATATGTCGTTTACAAACGGGACCTATGTGTCAATACGGTAAATTTTGTATTTTGGCTCATCATAAACTTCCTTATAGAGGAGAGAAGGACTAAAGGAAAAGTTATTCAGGTAACCTAGAATTAGATTATCTCCATAAGTCTAATTACCATGACGCTGAGCACGTATATATTACTACCGACCCCATTGTGCGTAACCTAATGGATCCACTTACGATTACCAGACAACTAACTCGTCAATCTAGTATCGATCTCTATAATACATATCAGATTCATAAACTTATCCCGATTAATTCATATAAAGATGTGATCATGTGGACATAACTCCTTCACTTAACATCCTTATCCTCTCCCTACCAACTTTATTGATTGTTTACCAACCAATAATCTCAAGTAAAACTCCCTTTGTCTTTATATAGTCCTATTCTACATGTACGTCCCCAATTCAATATTCAATGTGGGACATTTCTACTAACCTGAGTACCTTACTATGGATAAGAAGCTTTCAGGAATAAGAAATAAGGACTAAAGTCCAAAGAGAACAAATGAGAAAGGAGAGGTGTATTTGTCGTGCATGTAAAGGGGGCTGAATCATGGAATAGTTGAACGTTACACATCTAAAGGTATCACTTATCAGTCATAACTCAATCGTACTCTCTTGTTTTTAGACTTTTTTTGGTCATCTACTTACCTTCTTCCAAAGTTTACTCTAGAGTCATGCATATATACTCCTTTTTTTTTTTAATTTGACTTGATCGAATTCTGTTTGGACAAGATTAATCATCTTTTATCGTGCATGCATGTCAAAGGGGGGCTGAATCATTGGAATAGTTTAATGATATACATCTAAATGTATCACTTATCAGTCATAAACCAATCGTGCTTTCTGCTTTTTAGACTTTCTTGATCATCTACTCACCTTGTTCCAAAGTTTACCCTAGAGGCCTAGAGCCATGCATATATGTACGTGCCTAGGACCGTATATATGTATGATTGTATGTCTCATTCTTTTTTGGATGAGCTTCACCCTTTAAGTGAAGGTCGATAAAACAAGATTATTCGTGAAATATGGATTATATAGATATTTACTATGAATACTTCCATTTCATATCAAAACTTTTAATACTCTCTTAACATTTAATTTCTTTTAATATTTGTTGGTTTTCCATTAATTGCCATGTAGACTTTGATAAGAAAATGTGATGCCAAGTCAGCATCTTGACTATTGCGTTAGATAAATACTCCCTTCGTTCATATTCAGAGGGTACGTATTTCTTTTTAGGCCGTTCAAATCCAATTGACTCATTTTCATTTTAGTTATTTTTTTATCAAACCATTCTTATTCTACTTGCCTATTTACCGTATATGTCATTGCTTGTGAAATGACATTTTGGATAATTAAATACTAATTTGTCCCTAACTATTGTACTTTTAATATTTTCTTAATCCTTGTGCAAATTAGAAACATGTCATTTAGATATGAACGGAGAGAGTAAATGATATGATGATATGATATAGTCGTACTCCGTACTCCGTATGATGATTGATTTTTGTATTTTTCACAATCATCCTTTCACATTTTTGTAATTTTTTTCCTAAAAGTAACCGATAACAAGTGACTATGATGGAAGAGTATTTATTTTGTTTGCATGCGAGTTAGTAGTTATCGCCTTTATTTGTTTGAGATGACATAGGAAACATAAAAAACAAATACGAGTAAAGGACATTTAACTGGGTCACTATGGATATAAAAGCTACACGGGCAGGACGTACATGAATAATTTTGGGATCAAGACAATAATTATGATCGAGTCAACTTTCGTGGCTTCAAATTATTTAGGACTAGATCAATAATTATGTATCCGTTAGTTTTGAGTTAGGTCATTTCAAATCGTACCGTTGAGATAATTAGGATAAAGGGCTTGCTTGGGATGAGGTGATACATTAAGGGATAATAGAGGTTGAAATGTAAAGAAAATGGGGGAAGCTGGTGGATAATAATAGTGTTTTATAGTATAAAGTGTTCGGGCCAAAAATTTGCACCTTCGGAATACCACGTGGCAAAATACGAGTGGACGGTCAAAAGGTCAGAAGTCAAAAGTCAACAACGTAAGGGTCCACGGTTCACGGATGAAAAGTCAAAGTCGAAGATTAAAAGATGGAAGTCAAAATAATCGAAAGTCGTCAAGCCAAGCAAACCCGGAATAATAAACAACAATGGGCCACTTAATCAAGCAGGCCCAAGAAACAAAGGGAAAAATTAGCCCAAATGAAGAGGGAAAGGCAGCAGCTGCTGCTCCTACAATTCAGGAAACCCTCCTGAAGACCAGGAGATAAATGAGGAGAAGAATATAACTGCTGAGGAGGATGCAACGGCTAAGGGAGGATTAAATACCAAGATCTTAAGCAATAAAAGAGAGGATTGAGGATTTGACCATAACTGCCATAACAGTCATGGAGCATTAAAAAGCAATGATGGCTCCACATTAAAGGGCAATAAAGAGGGGAATTCTAAGGGGGAGGTCAGATATAAAAGGAGGAGGAGGAAGAAGGAAGGGGGCATCCCAGCACACCAACTCCAACGCACACAACACCAAAACTCTAGCAATTATCTATAGATAAAACATTCCTATTTGTATTCTCTTCTTCATCCTTTTTCCATTCATAGTGAAAATTTGGTGGAATTCCGACTCCCCCCGCGGTTTTTCCCACATCGGGTTTCCGCGTCACCAAACTTTGTGTGTCGTTATTTTCTTTCGTTGTTCCTCGTTCTCTAGTTTTATCTCGATTTCACCGACCCGTAATTATAGGACGATTGCTTTGACCCACAACTTAAATCGTAGACTCGGTAAATTTTTTACCAAAACAATTTGGCGCCCACCGTGGGGCAAAGTGATCATTTCCTATAAGCCAAACCCTACCGTGAAGCAAACTCGTGTCACCAGACCGGATCCGGCCAAAGTTCGTCCAGCAGTCAAGGAGCATCAACTCAACCCATTGGAGGAAGGTTGTCCCCAGGATCAGCAGAGCTGGTTTTCACACCCCTCACCTTGGGTATTCCCACCAGCCAAGCGATGAAACCCACGTTGTCGGTGTCTAGGCCCCCTCCGACACCTAAAACCTCTGGGGTCGCCAGCTCCTCCAAGGTCGGGAAGGAAAGCGTACCAACCAGAACCTTGACTCCAGGAGGATTCGTAGAAGAAGCTTCCAGTGGAGCGGGGTCACCAGACCTGATGCAGAGTATGCTCCAGGGAATCAACGCTCTGCGCCAAGCAGTAGAAACCCTGCAGAAGGAGAACCAAGATATCAAGGCTCGGATCTCGGCAGCAGACAAGACCCCAGTTGCATCGCTCCAGATGTCACCAGAGATGCTGCCTCTGATGCCTAGGGGAGAACCCAGCACCCGTAGGGAATCAGCAGCTGGCAGGAAGACCACCAGAGAGGTCCCTTCAGAGTTGGTCACCAGACTGGAGCTAGGATTGGCTCCACCAAGCCCGGTTATTGAACCCCAAGGGTTGGGTTACTTGACCTATGGCCCCACACCCGGCAGATCTCCTACCGCAGGTAACTTTCTCTCCAACATCGAAAGTCGAGAGACTAACTCACTATCTTCTGCAGGAACCCCTGTCCATCAGACGCCAGGATGGCAATTTGTAACTCCACCAAAGATGACCACCTTATCCAACAACCAGCCCTCTGGAGGAATGTGGACAACGCCTACCCTCAACCAGCAGGCGTCAGAGTGGCAGCCCAGATCCGTGACAGCAGCAGCACCTTTACCTCCTCCTCCTAGTAGTCAACACCCTGGAGGACCTTATGCAGGGAGTACTCCTTTCAACTTCTCTCCTCCTGTCTCTAACTCTCTTACAGGAACAATCAGCACAGCAGATCAGCAACGCCAGGAATTGAAGGAATTGAGGGACCTGATCAACAAGATTCCTGGAATGCCACGCCCCCTGGAGAGAGCAGCTAGGGACAACTACGCAGATTCACCCTTCATCGACGATCTAGCCTGTGTTGCTGTACCCAAGGGCTTCATGCCACCAGCCATGACGCTTTATGATGGCACTGCAGACCCCCTAGATCACATCAACCAGTACAAACAGAAGATGATGGTGGTGACCGCTACGGGGCCCCTGAAGGAAGCCTGCATGTGCAAAGAGTTTGGCTCCACTCTGTCAGGAGCAGCCCTCCATTGGTTCGTCGGTCTGCCTAACCGAAGCATCACCTCCTTCGCTGACCTGGTCAATGCCTTCAACCAGCAATTCGCCAGCAGCAGAAAACCAGAGAAGCAGACCAGTGATTTGTATCGGGTAGTACAGAAGTTCGAAGAATCTACACGTGACTTCCTCAACAGATTCAACAAGGAGAAAGTCACCATCCCCAGATGTGATGTGCCCACCGCCATAGAAGCCTTCCGCCAAGGGCTCCACCAGGATTATGACCTCTATAAAGACCTCACAAAGTACCCATGTGCCACATTCGAGGATGTGCAGACCAAGGCGATGGCAGCCATCAGGCTAGAAGAGGATTCAGGCCCCAGAAGGGCTGCGTATGGTTATGTCACCAGAAAGGCGCCAGCAGAAAAGAGGGGTGAAAGATCAAAGCCCTATGACAGGAACGTGAGCAAAATTTCCGAGGAGAAAGACTGGAAGGACAATCCAGGATTGCCACCTAAAGTAAGTGAGTATGGGTTTTCTACCAACCTTGATGGGGTGCTCAAGGCTCTAAGGGAGTTAGGGCGCAGAGTCAGGTGGCCCAGGAGACAGGAGTACACCAATGACCGAAGAGACGCCAGCAAGAAGTGCGAATTCCATGACGATATCGGACACCATACCGATGAGTGTGTCCAGCTCAGGAGAGAGGTTAAGTTCCAGTATGATCAGGGGAATCTGGATCACCTCATGTCCAGAAACTCTAGCAGAATAAATGCAGCAGATCAGGTATTGCCTTCTCCACCTCCAATATGTACCAGAATTGTCAATGTGATAACAGGAGGATCGGAGTTATGCGGACTGACCTACTCAGCAGCCAAGAGACATGCCTCTCAGACCAGAGGAGACAGACCCGAGCACTCCTGCAGAATCAGTTGCAAGGATCTTCCAGCTGTCACCTTTGACGAAACTGATGCAGAAGCTACTCCAGAGATGCACCATGACGCCTTAATAATTACCCTCTCTATAGGGAATTGCACCGTGAAGAAGATTCTGGTGGACACTGGGGGTTCAGTCAACCTCATCATGTTGGAAACTCTCCAGAACATGGGGTTTAGCGAGAAGGATCTAATGAGGAAGGCGGTTCCCTTGGTGGCACTAGTAGAAAAAACGTAATTTGCGGCTCCAAAAAACCTTCTATTTGCGGCGTTTTTGGCATAGCAGCAAATGGAGGGGCAGCAAATAAGATGGTTATTTGCGGCGTTTTGAAAACGCCTCTAATAGAGCATTATCTGCGGCGTTCTTTAGAAAAAACGCCTCTAATAATCACCTTTTATTTGCTACAATTATATTTAAGACGCCTCAAATAAGTTTTTTTTTTTAAAAAAAATGTTTCAGTAATACCTTTTGTATTTTCAATTAAACAAAATATGGTACTACATAGTCCACCATTCAAATAGGTGTCCACAATATGTCAATTCAAATACACATAATGTAACCTAGATTTCAAACGATGGAGTATCTTCTAAATAAAATCGTCCGAAACAATTAGTTAGTATATGTTAACTACTACATACAACGGCAATTGAAGCAGCCCACTTTTCACGCACTTCATTGATCTAATCTTTGGTATAGTCGTAGAGCTCTTCTTTGTATTATATCCAAACCTAACAATAACACATGATTGACCAATTAATATCAAGTGAAAAGGAATGACAAACTTAACAGTGACACATAACTAACTGGTTTCCCATACCTGAAATCCATATCATTAAACCCAACTCTCCTCCAACTAATCAGCCTATATTCATTAAACATCAGCATCGCATCACTCTCACATAAATAAAACAGAGTACCATTTAGCATATATACTGTACTTAGTAGGCATCGATAGACAATTGTGCCACATCATATTACCATATAAAAACAAAACTTTAAATAGGTTCAATAGACAGTTGTGCTACATCATATCATTTTACCATATAAAAACAAAACTTCAAATAAGTTGATCAAGAGACAGTTGTGCCTTTGCATCATGTCTCATCATGTTTATAAAACACGAGGTTGACTGATCATTAAAACTAAATATACTTGGACAAGTTACGACCTAAGAAGCTACACGACTTCGTTAACAAAAAGTGTATGACGATGCTAGTGCGGAATGGGAAAAATTCAGGAAAAAACAGTAGCCTACCTGCAGGTGTTATTGGGTTAAAACTTGAAAGGATTGGAGCATCGGATAATTACTGTTCAGGTTTGCGTGGTAACCTGCGCAATGGTGGTGGGATGAGCAACAATATACAACAAAAAATCAAAATAAAAGGAAAATTCAGTTACTCAAAAAACTAAAATCAAATTAAGACAATATCTTCTAGTGATGCAAATACTTACCAATTTACCTCCAAGCTCGCCAAAACAAGGTGGCAGGTTCAGAATAATTCATCAATTTCGTCTGTGTTTCATCACATCGCAGCAGCATCTCCCTCACGATAAACGATCTGGTTAATGTGGTATACACCTGAACATAGACAATTCCTATAATTAGTACGGAGTATCACTTAAATCTACTTGGCCAAATAATCCACAACTTGACTAAAAAAGTAGAACAAAATATAATGCACGTAGATAAGCTGACAATACGGTTTATAATGCACAGCTCCCTGTTGTTATTGGCCATCTTTATCGGGGGAACTTTGTTCGCCGGGATTGTGTCACTTATTACTTCGCATATTAATGGCTCAATTATTCCTATTCTTAAGGATGCTAGTACACTTTGGCTTTAATTACCTTCATTAATACTACTATGAAGTTCTAATTTTAATTTATAAGACTTAGTAGTTAATTAATTAGTTAATCAAGTGTATATACATAAATGTGGGGTTGGTGGCTTACTTAGTTACTTAGTACAAAAGTAACTAAAGTTTAAGTTAATCATAGAAGATACGTAGACATTATGTTATTAAGTTGCAATTTTAATCGTGATTTAGACAATTAGCTTGTCATCATCACTAATTCCATGCCATGAGTTATGAATGGGTATTACGTACTTGATTTTATTACGAGTTGTTTATAACTAATTTTATTGTTGGTGTCTCATTCATGTTTTATTTAAGTTGTAAGCCTTGAGCAATCCTCATCTCTGATCTAACTATCTAATTAAGTATGTTAATTTATCATCGACGTGTTAAATTACTAGATAATAATCCATTATAAATTGAGAAACTACCCCACTAATTGCAATCGGTTTGGGATGAGACTTCATCGAACTTATAAGTGAGACTCTTTCCCATCCTTGGTGGTTGCGGCTCTGGCTATGTACGAGTTTCATAGATATACTTAAGAGCATGAAAACTAAACAGCTGGGATGGTCGATATTTATGTGTTATTCCGATATCCAACTACATGGTATTATTTTCAGCCCAATATTTAAAAATAATGCATGATGAATAAAAAATTTAGCACCCTTTATCCCATTACCATACACAATTCACAGTTGGTTCATTCCTGCTATAGAAGAGTCATCTTCTGTCAATAAGCATGAAAAAAGAGGATGTAACAATGACATCATAAACTGTACTATGATCAGTATGGTAATATGCATGGCATGCCGTTGCAATTGATAAGCTCACAGTATGGCTTACATATAATAACTTTCCTTCCACAGCAAAATTTTAGTCATGTCCTACAACTTGACTAACAAGTAAACAAAAAAGGTAAAAGAAGCATACTCATGGCATTCGACTTTAAGGTCACTTTCCTCATCGAATAGATCAATGCCTTGTTTTTCTCTTTCAAGCACAATAGCAGCATCCCCGTCAACTTTAACTTGCTCTTCTATAAAGATGTTGTGTCCTGTAGTTTGGTCTCTTCCTTAATTTCCTGGAGAAAGGGCGGAAAAAAATACATGAGTATTAGAACTTTGAGAGATTCATTCACATCTCAAGGATCCACAAACATTAATCTAGAACTAGGAAACTCCACCAATAACCATGTACCAGACCAAAACACTACAGTATAAAAAATTAACAAACCCGAGTGTCGAGAACTGACCACAAAGATTATTCCCAGTGAAAGAATAGTAGCGAAATCCTAGTTCCCACTTATATCTTCTTTTTATTTTATGAAAAAAATACAAAAGCCAAGGGCAGAGAATGAAGGCAATAAAATGTCTTAAAGATTCCTAGCAACAAATGCCTTCCTGGTGCATAACATGCAAATGAGGGGTTCAAAGACAAGTACATAACGTCTAATGGCTTATTGGAAATCCAAAATGTGATACACATGAACAATGAACTATGATTTTAGACCAAGTATTGAAAGGCCTAATTGCACAAAGATCGCCTGATGAACCAAGCAGTTAACTGATGGATCTCTTCGCTGGAGATTGCGTACCAATGCTATTATAACCAGTGCTCCGGAAGGACGGGCTTGAAGAGACAGCCTAATCAATTTCTTTTTGAATGCAGCAGCCAAATGTACATGAAGACGAGGAGATTTCAAAATGCATCTAATAGCTGCACGTGTATATTCAATAATTAAAAGTAGTAAAGGTAATTGATCGTGAGGGCAAATGTAAATTAAATTCTAGAAAGTACTAAGCCTCACCTCAAATTGATGTTTTGCCATAAATATAGAATGTATCAGTAACGCATAAAGCTTTTTATAAAAGTTAGGATATTCCAGAAAATACTTCAGTCATGAGGTATCGAAAAATAACTTGAGTGAATCAACTATCAAGTCCATAACAATACAAGCACAGCGGTAGAATACACATTCCTCAACACTATCAGATTCAGATACTGGAAGATCTTTCCATGTCAATGCTAAAAAATCGAAAAAGTATCATAATACAACATCACTCTCACCTTGTATTCACCAATTGAGTCCTCTAACCTCCATCCCACCTCATCCCTGCATTGGAGCCCCCACGACACCACTAAGCCAAGCTGGTCTCCTCAGCCGCACAACGTTGAATATTGGGAGTGAAGTCAGAAAATGCTCTCCGCTGGAGGCAGATGTTGGATTATAGCTATTTAGCTGTGGAGGAGACGGTGTCGGGGGAGAGAGTTTTTAATTAACCACCATGGCCTCCTCCATCTCGACCCCAAAGACAATAGAGTTATTGGTGGACTGGATACTTCATCTCTGCCACCATTAGAATGAATTTAAGGCTTTAACTACAACTACAACAACAATAACGCTATGATTATCAATAGATAACATCAAATAACAACTAAATGTTGTACCAATTAGCACAAATTTCAATTAAATCAAATAAATACCCAAAATCCTAATTAAGAAAACTGATTGAGAAATTATACCTCTTCTAAATTGAGTGAATAAGAAGAACGACATATCCCAAAAAACTCGTTATTCGACCAGATCATCTCCAAGTAATCTGCAACCCGACCCGATACCGTATTGTTCTCCGCCATCAGGCTCAGCAGCCTCTTCAGGTTTGATAATTCCTGGGAAAGGGGTCTACGTAAGTTATAGCCATAAAGAAGATTGTCGGAGAGGTTGAGGAAGCGGAGCTGGTCGAGCGAGGAAAAGGCTGTGACCTGACCCGAATCGGAGCAGCGGATGCCGAGCCAAGAATGGTATGGGTAGGTGGTGGAAGTCCAATTGGAGAAGAGGTTGCCGTAAAGGTGGGATTCAGACCAGAGTAGAAGGGGGGAGGCGGGTTCGTTTTGGGCGTGGAGGTACAGAGAGCAGGAGGGCGAGGAGGAGAGAGTGAGTGATATTATGGGTTTTGGACTTTTGGTGGTTTCATTAATGAGACTTTCTTTTTCCTTTTTTCTGCCAATTAATGGGCTTGCTTTATAAATTGCTGCTATTCGTGAAAAACGCCGCAATTGTAGAGCCGCAATTGAACATTTTTCTACTAGTGTGGGTTTTAGTGGTGAGACCAAGCATTCTCTGGGAGAAATCACCATTCCTACCTATGCCGGAGGAGTAAACAAGCAAGTACGGTACCTAGTCATTGACGGACCCTCCACCTACAACGTGATTCTAGGAAGACCTTGGATCCATGAGATGAAGGCAATCACCTCCACCTACCACCAGTGCTTGAAGTTCCCTACACCCTGGGGAGTGCAGAAGATCACTGGAGACCAAGGAGAGGCCAAAGACTGCTACAGGGTAGCCCTTAAGAAGACGGCGAGCTCCCCAGCATAGCAATTACAGAGCCTTCATCTGCCTCTGCAAGAGTACGTAGAGCCACCTCAGGCGGAGTTGGATGAAGTCAACTTGGACAAGCAACATCCAGAGCGAAAAGTGTTAATCGGATCAGAATGCACAGGTAATATCCGCCAAAATCTCATTGAATTATTAAAAGCTAACATGGATTGTTTTGCTTGGTCGCACGATGATATGGTAGGTATAGATCCGAGCGTTATCACTCATAGGCTAAGCGTGGACCCAAGCTACAAATCAGTCCAGCAGAGGAGAAGGAAGTTTGCCCCAGAAAGAAATCAAGTCATAAATCAGGAGGTTGACAGTCTGCTGGCTGCTGGCAAAATCAGGGAGGTAAAGTATCCAGAGTGGTTGTCTAACGTGGTGGTGGTCCCAAAGAAGAATGGCAAGTGGAGGGTGTGTGTTGATTTCACCGACTTAAACAGAGCATGCCCGAAAGATCCATTCCCCCTACCACATATAGATGCCATGGTAGATGCTATAGCAGGCCACGAGATGCTAACCTTTCTTGATGCATGGAGTGGGTACAACCAGATCAAGATGCATCCAGCAGATCAGGAGAAGACAGCCTTCAGGTCTGAGAGAGGTATATATTGTTACAATGTAATGCCTTTTGGTCTGAAGAATGCAGGTTCCACCTACCAGAGACTAGTCAACAAGATGTTCAGGAGACAGATTGGGGACACTATGGAGGTATATATTGACGACATGGTCGTCAAGTCAAAGCAAGCTTCGCAACATACAACACACTTGGAGGATACCTTCAACACCTTGAGGGAATACAAGATGAAGTTAAATCCTTCAAAGTGCACATTTGGAGTGTCATGTGGGAAGTTTCTGGGGTACATGGTGACCCAGAGGGGAATTGAAGCTAGCACAGAGCAGATCAAGGCCATCCTCCAGCTGGAATCCCCACAGAAGCCAAGAGACGTGCAAAGGCTGACTGGAAGAATTGCTGCTCTGAGCAGATTTATCTCCAGGTCTTCAGATAGATGTCGGCTGTTCTATGATATCCTGAAGAAGGCCCAAAGGTTTTATTGGACAGGAGCACGAGAAAGCGTTCAGCGACCTGAAGCACTACCTCAGCACTCCACCTCTGCTGTCAAAACCAGAACCTGGAGAACCACTCTTCCTGTATTTATCAGTAACCGAGGTAGCAGTCAGCGCGGTATTAGTACGTGAGCACGAAGGAGCACAATGCCCAGTATATTATATTAGTAAGTCTCTGCTCCCTGCAGAGACCAGGTACACATCCCTTGAGAAACTCGTACTTGCACTTGTTACAGCATCTTACAAACTTCGACCTTATTTTGAATCGCATGCTATTTCCGTAGTAACAAATTATCCACTAAAAACTATTATGAGAAAACCTGAGTTATCAGGGAGAATGGCCAAGTGGTCTATACACTTGAGCGGCTTCGACCTGAAATTTGTCCCCAGAACAGCGATAAAATCCCAGGCGTTAGCAGACTTCGTATCCGACTTCAGCCCAGCACTGCAGACACAGGCAGAGAAAGACATCCTCCTCCTTGAGGAGGACAAAGACGAACAGGTGTGGAAGCTAAATGTAGATGGCACCTCCAACATGCGAGGATCTGGAGCAGGATTAGTTCTGAAGTCTCCTCAGGGGGATCTCATAGTCCAAGCAGTACGGTGCGAGTTCCAAACAACAAACAACGAGGCAGAATATGAAGCTCTAATCTTGGGTCTCCAGCTGGCTCTAGACCTCAAAATCAAGCGTCTAGAGGCTTACAGCGATTCCCAGCTAATAGTCAATCACATTAATGGTTCGTATGCAGCTAAGGACTCCAAGATGGTGTTTTACCTTGAAGTGGCAAAGGAGCTCTCCCTCAGGTTCGTAGCCTTCTCAATCAACCAAGTCCCTAGGGACCAGAACGTGGAAGCAGACGCCTTAGCCACCCTGGGGGCAACCTTCAAACTAGGCGTAGTTTCCACCATACCCATTGTCCATGTACTAGAGCCAGCAGTTTGGACAGGCACACAGGAGCATCAGATGCTGAGGCAGGAGGACAATTCACCAGACCAGGGATTGCAGTGGTTGCAGGAGGCAGGAGTCTGCAGCACCTCAGCAGAACAAGAAAGAATCCCAGACTGGAGAAAACCCTACCAAGAATGGCTGCAAAACGATATCCTGCCAGAAGACAAGAAGGAAGCCCGGAGTTTTAGAATGAAAGCGTCCAGGTACACCCTCATTGATGGTGTCATGTTCAAAAGATCAGCCGTTGGACCATACTTGAGGTGCCTAAGTCAGCAGGAGGCAGAGGTGGTTATGCATGACCTCCACAGTGGTGAGTGTGGAAATCATGCAGGGGGCAAGAGTCTATCCAACAAAGCACTCCGTCAAGGTTACTATTGGCCAACAATGCGCAAGGACGCGAGGGAATATGTTAAGAAATGTGATGCCTGCCAGAGACATGCACCGGTCAATCACCAGCCAGCAGAGCCGTTGCACCCAGTAATTTCTCCTTGGCCCTTCAGGAAATGGGGGATGGATATTGTTGGCAAGCTACCGAGAGCCCCAGGAAACAAGGTTTTTATGTTGGCCATGACTGACTACTTCTCCAAGTGGATAGAAGCAGAAGCATCCCCTCAGGTGACTGAGAAGCAGGTTATATCCTTCATAAAACGTAACATTATCTGCAGGTTTGGCATTCCTTCAGAGATCATCTGCGACAACGGATCCCAGTTTATTGGCAACAAGATGGAGGCCTACTGCGCCAGGTGGAACATCACACTAAGAAAGTCTACCCCCAGAAACCCTCAGTCTAATGGTCAGGCGGAGTCTAGCAACAAAATTGTGATAGACAACCTGAGGAGAAGGCTGGAGGAGGCAGGGGGCAAATGGGCAGAAGAACTCCCCTTGGTGTTGTGGTCTGACAGAACTACACCCAAGGTGGCTACAGGACAAACATCTTTCAGTTTGGTCTTTGGTGCTGAGGCGGTCATCCCTTCAGAGGTGAGAGTGCCTACTCATAGATACGGATGCATAACCGAAGACAGGAACCAGGTAGAGATGGCAAGCAGCTTGGATACTATAGATGAGCTCAGAACCGATGCTCAAATAAGGATGGCCTCCTACAGACAAACAGTCGCCAGAAGTTACAACAAGAATGTTAGAGTCAGAATCCTGCAGGAAGGAGACCTAGTCCTCAAAAAAGTCTTCCAGAACACCAGGAACCAACGAGCAGGAAAGTTCGCTTACAATTGGGAAGGACCCTATCAAATAGAGAAAGTAGTTGGGAACGGAGCCTACCGACTTATGACCATGGAGAGGAAGATCATCCAAAAGCCATGGAACATCGTACACCTAAAGAAATACTTCTTCTGAGTGGGCCACAGCCGCCAGCAATCTGGGCCACTGCCGCCAGAAACATGGGCTACAGCCGCCAGAAACGTGGCATCTATTCTGCCAGGTGCACCTCCACCAGAACCCAGGTTTAATGTTTTCAAACCTCGCAAACACGTATTTAAATTTTCCTATCATTCTTCTGTTTTCTTTTCTTTCTTTTAGCAAAATTCAAATTTTTTCCCGCATATTTAAATCAGATAAAATTTTGATTTCCTTTTTACGTGTGTCGACAAAATTCAATTTTCTTTGGCATTAAGGTTTGATTTTCTTATTGCGTACATTTTCGAAATTTAATTTTCTCTTTCCATATATTTTCGAAATTCGATTTTTTGCTTCCACATATGTCTTCAAATATTGTGTTCCCTATCTTTGCCAAATTTTTGTCAGTTTTCTCAAACTGAGTGCTGGTGACTAATCTGGTGGAGTGTACAATTTCTACAGAGGGCGTGCGTCTGTGACTAAGTGCCTACAACCGGGACATTACAGTCTCCTGCGCCACTTAGCACCCACGCAAAGCGTGGCACCTCCGACTGAGTGGGCGAACTAAACCCCAGGCCACCACTATATCAAAGGTCGACTATACAAACATAAGGCATGCATACAACAGAAGGTAGTTAGACAAAACTACAACAAACGATTACAATCAGACGCAAACAATCACGATCCAAAGCAAACATTTACGACCTTCTGCTAAGGCACGAAGTGCCACAAAATACTAACACACGTCGCTCCCCTGAGCAAAGGCGAAGTCATTACAGAATTTTTTGCAAACACTAACAAATCGGAAGTTCATGCCATGCAGGATTCACAAGCCGAAAACAAAGGAGGAGTAACATCACTCCAGCAGAACTTGGTCCACAGACTGGACATTCTCCTCTGGTGGAGGCGGAACTATAGCAGATTCTCCTGCAGAAACCTGGGTCTCTGATGAACTACAACAGAATCTCCCCCAGGGTCATCAACGACATCCTGCTGGTCCACGCTCTCTTGCCCATCAGCCTCCTGATCAGCAATGAGAAATCAGCGGACTCCATCAGATCCTCCGCCTCCACATCAGAAAGAGCATCCAGGTCAGGCGCCACAGGAAATTCCTCATCCAGTCACTTCTTCTCTACAACCAGATTCCTCCGCCAACAATCTGCGAACCAAGTCCAACTCCTTCAGAGAACCTTCTTCTAGCACAGACCTGGGACCAGGAAGTAGCATATGATCCAGGAAAGTCATATCTTCTGCAGACTTACCAAAGCCTTCAGGAAATTTGAGCACCACTTCAGCAGAAACCTCATCAACGGATCTGGGGGCAGAATAAGACGTAGACTTAATTAGAAAGGTCTGCCACCAGAGGTCCACTCTCTGCAGGAGTAATTTCTAAGAGAGGGGACAGATCACGCCTTCTCCTAGAACCAGCAAGCTAAGGCCAGCAGAAGCAGAGCCGACTGCCTACAATGGAGGCAAACGGAAATTCCCGCCTAAGATGAGCTTAGTCGGAAATTTAGGGGCATTTGTTCGGGCCAAAAATTTGCACCTTCGGAATACCACGTGGCAAAATACGAGTGGACGGTCAAAAGGTCAGAAGTCAAAAGTCAACAACGTAAGGGTCCACGGTTCACGGATGAAAAGTCAAAGTCGAAGATTAAAAGATGGAAGTCAAAATAATCGAAAGTCGTCAAGCCAAGCAAACCCGGAATAATAAACAACAATGGGCCACTTAATCAAGCAGGCCCAAGAAACAAAGGGAAAAATTAGCCCAAATGAAGAGGGAAAGGCAGCAGCTGCTGCTCCTACAATTCAGGAAACCCTCCTGAAGACCAGGAGATAAATGAGGAGAAGAATATAACTGCTGAGGAGGATGCAACGGCTAAGGGAGGATTAAATACCAAGATCTTAAGCAATAAAAGAGAGGATTGAGGATTTGACCATAACTGCCATAACAGTCATGGAGCATTAAAAAGCAATGATGGCTCCACATTAAAGGGCAATAAAGAGGGGAATTCTAAGGGGGAGGTCAGATATAAAAGGAGGAGGAGGAAGAAGGAAGGGGGCATCCCAGCACACCAACTCCAACGCACACAACACCAAAACTCTAGCAATTATCTATAGATAAAACATTCCTATTTGTATTCTCTTCTTCATCCTTTTTCCATTCATAGTGAAAATTTGGTGGGATTCCGACTCCCCCCGCGGTTTTTCCCACATCGGGTTTCCGCGTCACCAAACTTTGTGTGTCGTTATTTTCTTTCGTTGTTCCTCGTTCTCTAGTTTTATCTCGATTTCACCGACCCGTAGTTATAGGACGATTGCTTTGACCCGCAACTTAAATCGTAGACCCGGTAAATTTTTTACCAAAACATAAAAGGAAAGGTGAGGAAGTAATAATTACCTTCATATGGGGTAATGCATTACTTAGGGGGAGAGGAGAGTAATGTGTTACCTTTATATGGGGATAATCGTTCTTCCTTCACCTCATTTTTACACCATAAATCACCACCACTAATTACTCCTCACCTCCATTTTTTTTCACATTTCAACCTCCATTACTCCTTAATGTATTATCCCATTTCAAGCAAGCCCTTAGATCATATATTATTAGGTCACTATTAAATCTCTCCTATCATTTTTTATCGAACCAAATCATTTAAATTGAATCAATTTTATCAGATCTATTCAAGTGCGGACATCTGTCAGCACTTACCAGAATTAACAGTTTACCACCCATGTAAGAAAAGGCTGCTGCACAATTGTCGTGGAACAAGGATTCGATAAAATGCCGCAGCCCTTTTTCTATCACATTGTCTCACCTTTTATGAGTATGACGTGCTGCATGTCCAACGTCTAGCTAATGTTCATTACTTTGAGCGTTAGACTGATTAATGGGGTGGTAGTAGTGTAACGCCTCCATAAACATGTTACATTGTAGTTCATTTTCAATATAATATTCTTTATGTATATTAAATAAAGTGAATGAATATATAGATATTAAGGGAGTAGTAGTTTTATTTATTTGTTTCAACAATCATGTTTTCATATGACATAAGAAACATTGATTTTTGTATGGTTCACAATCATTGATTCTTCCATATTTTTGTAATTTCTTGTAAAAGTAACCGATAAAAAAGGATCGTGAATTCGTGACAGAGGAGTATTTCTTTTGTTTGATGCTAGTTAGTAGTCATCGTCTTTCGTTCGAAATGACATACGAAACATAAAAATTACACGGGCGGGAGGTATGGGAATAGTGTTGGGATCAAGACAATAATTATGTGTCAACTTCGTTCCATGGCTTCAAATTATTTCGGATTGGATCAATTATTATGTATCGGTTAGTTTTGGCCCTTTTGGGTCAGATAATTCCAAATAACACGGGTTAAGACAATTAGGGTTTCAGTCATACATTATCAGGGTCACTATACTTCCTCCTTTTTTTTATCTTCTCATTTTAATACGGAGTATACACTTCACCCATATATTAAGTGCATAGGACGATATAAAAAAAAAAGAGGAAATATTATTTTTATCGAGTCAAATTATTTAAATTGGATCAATTTTATCGGATCTATCCAAGTATGGAGTACCCATTGGCCCCCATTACCTATCCATATACTTACATGAGAAAAGGCTGCTGCACAATTGTCGTGGAATGAACAAGGATTCGACAAAAATGCACGGAGCCCTTTTCCTATCACATTGTCTCACCTTTTATGATAGACGTGCTTCGTGTCGAACGTCTAGCTCATGTTCATTACTTTGAGTGTTACACCGGAGGAGTACGTAGTTTTATTTGTTTCAACAAATGAAAGAAAAAAAAAACCAACTTCCTCCGTCTTTCAATATTTTACCTATTTGATTATTTTATATCATCTAAATAAATATGAAATGAATTACTTCCTCCGAGTTTCTATTATTGTTCCACTTTTTTTTTTGGGCTGAGTTAGATTTTTGTCTCACTTTCCTTTTTAGGTCATCAATGTGTGGTTCACAATTACTCTCTCATTTCTCTCTTTTTTTTAGACACTCATCTCCCCTTCCTTATTTTTCACCCAAAAAACTTCGGAGGGAGTACTATATATCATGCGAATGTTGAGCATCAGCTTTCAACTTAGCCCTAGCATCTCATTGTCAAACTTAATTTCTTTTAATCAAAATAAGGTGATTTTTTTTTCAAAGTTTGTCCTTTTCGTTTTGAAAAGAAAAACACCACTTACAGAAATTATGGCGGATAGTTATGTACACAAATTCTCATAAGAAACTACTCGTACGTAATTGACAGTTAGTTACGAGTATATGAATATATTTAGGTATGTATTTGAGTTTGGGAAAGAAAGAGATAGATGTTATGGATGTAATGAAATGAAGAAAGATTAGTTGGTATATGGGGTGGATTATTTGTAATTTGTAAATAAAACAAAGTAACTGATAACATTGAATTGGGTGGGGAATATAGACATATAGTTGCATTCAGTTAACTTACAGGAGTAATTTGTTTGTTTGGGTGCATAAATTTTGTACTCCACTACTGCTCAGTATTATGGGATTCGCGTAATAAAACTATTCCCTCCTTTTATCCGTGGATGTGACTAACAAATTATTAGTGAACCACTTATGTAAATCTGTCTGTCAATCAATTTTACGTTCGTAATTTATTTGTCTTTCTCTTCGTTATAACATAATAAGTTAAAAAGCAACCATTTAACTATTTAAGCATATCGTCCAACTTGCAAATTGCAGGGATCTATGCTATGCATAAAGGAGTTGATGTATAAAAGTGTAAATGAATACTAGTGAATAGAATAGTCAAAACTTTGAAAAACTTACATAATTAACACATTAAACATGATTACAAGGCGATTAAACAAACCAAAATCCAAGATAATTAAACACAAACTAGTCAATAGTACTCACTACTTAGCACTTTTGCAGTCGTCCACCAAGAAACACACTTGTTTACTGCTTAGTGAACTACCCAAGAAACTCCCATCTATCATATTTCCAACTTATTTTCCTACTAGCTATAGTATATATTCCCAACCACCCCTAACCCTCTACCATAAAACTCTTAAGTCATCTTGTAATATTCAAACTTCTCTACATAGAAAAACAATAACAACATGAACAATATGAACGGTTTCAATGATATGGGCTACCGTAGAGTAAGTAATAATGGAGCTACAAGATGCAATGTTTTTCGTGGTATTCGGCTCAACGTAAAGAAGATATCAATCTATAAGCTAAGAGTTAGATTCATGCATTTATTCACGATGTTATACAAATGGAGAAGATCGTGCAAGAGTGTTATTAAATCACTAAGGAAAAGGATTAGTGATCAGAAGAGAAGTCGTAGAAATATTAATAAAAGTATATTAATACGAGGAGCGGGAGCAGGAGCAGGAGCAGGAGCAAACGATAATAATATTAAGCGAGAATTTTGTAGGCTAAGGTCTTTAGGTCGGACCAACTCATTCTATACCGAAGCACTTGCTGATTGCTTGGAGTTCATTAAACGAAATTCGGTTTCTGTTGATGATAATTCTCATAGTGAAATTGCTAGGTCTAGATCATGATCTTATATTCTTATATTATATAACTCAACGTAATTGTATGTATTTTGTTTACTAATTTCTTGGATTGTTCTTTTATTGGTCTCAAGTCTCAACTATCATGAAGATTTCATTATTATGCTATACTCCGTACAGTAATAAATAAATAAATAAAAAGACGTGAAAATATATTATGAATTGGTTTCGTGAATGGTGACCCTAAATAAAATTTTGTTCAATGTAATACGAATTTGCATTCACTCAAAAAAAAATACTCGTATTTCTATTTGAATGCGATTGAATAAATATACGAGTAATAATAATTTTGGCCGACTTTATTAATCCTAACGATCTAACCCTACTACCTTAGTATGGTACTTAAAGCTCAAAAGGTTAAGGAACAAAAGAGAAGTATGGTAGGAGGTCATGGGTTCGAATCCCATTGCTAATTTTGGGAATTTGTTGTTGCACTTTGTGCTTGTGCATCTCTTTGTGGGTTGATAGTTTAATAAACATCAAGATTATTTTTTTTTAAGTGAAAATTAATAATAGGTCATACGACATCTATAAATTAAATGATATCAAATTGAACAGAATACAAATTTGTAATAAATAAATAAAGATCATTCTTCCAGAGACAAAGATCGTTATTAGAATAACACGCTTCTGCACAGCCTTCAATATATCGTTGTTTATTGACATAGTCTTTCGCGAAGGAATCTATTGATCTGATGATAAAGTCTTCAAAAGAATGAACTTTCTCTATTTTGACAAATAGTAGACCGAAATCTGACCTCAATTGTGGCACCATAGGTAGAAATTTCACGACTCTCATGATCTTGCACATCAAGATTATTTGAATACCTTTCACTTTGTTTGTTTACGATGTTTGTTGAATTACTGTAACACCCTCAATTAGTCAAGCTAACTAAACACCTAAATAAGCAAAGTTGTTATCATTTCAATTATAATCGAGGTTATATTAATCAAAATTTACAATAAAAGAACGACATCACTACTTTTATTACACCAACAAACTCTTTTTACAATTTAGTCCATTTTAAAAAATATCTATAATGTTGCCAGTGTACTTCTATTACAATAATTCTCAATCACGTCACAATCCCATATAATACTGCCAAACATCTCAAGTAGCTCGGTCACAAGGTAATCGCAATGTACATTGTTCTCCAATTGATCGAAAAAATCAATTGGATTGTCATAGACCCTCTGAGAAAAAATTGACGATATGACAACATCAGATCACCACACACGTCAACCGATAGGTCGAGTAAGATTAATCTAAGTTACTCCGTACAACTTAAGGATGGGAATAGAAAATTGAGGCATAAACACGAGTAGCTCGTACATACTTGACCATGAAATAACCAGGATTGTACTCTTCAACCATGACATAATAACTTAACACAATACCAACAATAACCAACATCCTCAAATCATCAACATCATATACTCTTTCATTCCATCACATCTATCTCATTATTATATATTTCCATACCATGATGTTTTGTACGCATCTCAACTCCACTCATAAGTCGGACCGCAGGCTGGGGACATCAACCTTAAAGAAAGCATGACAAGTACTCGTATAATAAACCCCATGGACAAAATAAAACAACTCGAATACGATGCCTCATTTGGTATTCACACAAGTACAAATTAAAACAGTGACGTACTAGTATATGTTAGTATATCGGTTTGCTTGTGAGACTATCTCACAAACACTCTCTCTAGATCTGATCTCTTTTATAACTCTTTATAATGAGAATATGAGTCAATACTCTAAATTTTGTGGTTTGGTTCATCATAAATCTCCTTATAGAGGAGAAAAGGAATGAATGGGCTAATAAGTTATTCACGGAACCTAGAATTAGATTATCTCCATGAGTCTAATTACCATAACCCCAACAATGCAGTTGAGCATGTATTACTACCGACCCCATTGTGTGTAACCTAATGGATCCACTTAAGATTATCAAACACGTAATTCATTTACATATCAGTCTGATATCGACCTCGCTCTATAATACATATCAGATATACTGTATAATCTTATCTGGATTACTCCGTATATGGATGTGGTCATATGGACATAACTCTTTCAGGTAACATCCTTATCCTCTCCCTACCAACCAATCTCAAGTAAAACTCCCTTTGTCTTTATATAGTCCTATTCTACATGTACGTCCCCAATTCAACATTCAATGTGGGACATTTCTCCTAACCTGAGTACCTTACTATGGATAAGCTTTCACTAGGGAATAGGAAATAAGGACTAAAGTCTAAAGAGAACAAATGAGAAAGGAGATGTATTTGTCGTGCATGCAAAGGGGGCTGAATCATTGGAATAGTTGAATGGTATACGTCTAAAGGTGTCATTTATCACTCATAAATCAATCAATCGTGCTTTTTGGGTTTTAGACTTAGCTCATCTATTCACCTCCTTCTAAAGTTTACCCTAGAATCATTCATATATTTGCCTAGGAACGTATGTGTGTGTATATATATATATGTATGTATGTATGACTGTATGTCTCATTTTTTTTGTGGATGAATTTTAATTTAGCCTTAGGTGAAGGTTGATAAAAACAACATTATTAATTTATTATTGGTGAAATATGGATTATATAGATATTTACTACAAGTACTTCCATTTTATACCAAATGATCCATGTTTAAACTTGATCATTAACACATTCTTTCATCAAATTCTAGACAACTTATGATTAAAAAACCGAGGTGAAATTTGAAAACCAATTATATCAAATAGAATACTTTATTCTTTGGACAAAAATGAAATTACGTGCTTATTTAGTTGTTTAATACAACACTCCATTTTTTTTGAAGTCGACTACTTGATCGAATTCTGTTCGGACAAGATCAATCGTCTTTTATTGTTGTGCATGTGTGTGTGTGGAGGGGGGGGGGGAGTCGTTGGAACAGTTGAATGATATACATCTAAATGTATCACATATCAGTCATAAATCAATCGTGCTTTCTGCTTTTTAGACTTTCTTGATCATCTACTCACCTTGTTCCAAAGTTTACCCTAGAGGCCTAGAGCCATACATGTACGTGCCTAGGACCGTATATATGTATGATTGTATGTCTCATTCTTTTGTGGATGAGCATCAGCCTTTAGGTGAAGGTCGATAAAACAAGATTATTGGTTGAATATGGATTATATAGATATTTACTACGAGTACTTCCAATTTATATCAAATGATGCATGTTTAAACTCGTTCATTAAAACGTTTTTTTATCAAATTCTAAACAACTTATAATTAAAAAACCGATTTGAAATTTGAAACCAATTATATCAAATGGAATACTTTTTTCTTTGGACAAAAATGAAATTACGTACTTGTTTAATACTTTTTTTTTTGAATTCGACTTGATCGAATTCTGTTTTGACAAGATTATCATCTTTTATTGTGCATGTCAAAGAGGGGCTGAATCATTGGAATTGTTGAATGGTATACTCCTAAAGAAATCACTACTTATCAATCATAAATCAATCGTGTTTTCTGTTTTTAGACTTTCTTGCTCATCTACTCACCTTGTTCCAAATTTTACCCTAGAGCCATGCATGTACTTGCCTAGGACCGTATATATGTATGACTGTATGTCTCATTCTTTTGTAATTGAGCTTTAGCCTTTAGGTGAAGGTCGATAAAACAAGATTATTGGTAGAATATAGATTATATATATAGATATTTACTACGAGTACTTCCATTTTATATCAAATGAAACAACATACATACATACATGTCATCATATGATATATTAAGTGTGGAAAAAAATTAGAAAAATGCATAGATTTCGTGACTTGAATGACAAATGTGACTTAAAAATTAGTTTGTACTCCTTATAATTTTAATACTTCGTATCATTATTAACTCAGAATAATTATTTAAAAGATATAATTATCATATATACTCCGTATCTATTAATATAAGTAAATATTTATCTATTAATATAAGTAAATATTTAATAGATATAATCAAAATATTAACATCAAATATAACTTATTTTTATATAATTTTGGACTTTAGAATGACAGAAATGCGTCTGAAATATTTTGAAGTCGTATTTTGACTCTAATTAAACCTATGGCCGATTCATATATACTTCCTTTAGTGAATAGTTGGTAGATTTGTTTCGTAACTGCTTTAGACTCACTTATCCATGATTTATTTAAATAAGTTATGCAATTAATCTAGTACGAGTACATGTAATCACGCCATTTTTATACTCCCTCCGTTCCAATCAATTTCATACGTTTGCTTTTTCACACTTGCCAATGCACGTTTTCTTTTGTCTATATCTTTAGCTACGTGTTTCTAAAAATTATAAAAATTTGATATTCATGATGTATTCGATTAGACAATTTAAACAAGATTTCACATGACTATATTTTATCGTATATATTAAAAGTTATGTCGATAATTCTTCTCATCTATAAATAATGCATAATATCCAAATGCATGGAAATGATTGGAACGGAGGGAGTATTGTTTTCTAAAAGTCATTTGTATATATAGTTGCATACATATCCTTTATTTTGGTGGTGTCTTTTTTTAATATGGAATAATCTTTAATTTTGAATAAATATAGCTACTTTTATACTCCATGACTTATGAATAATTACTTAACAAACGTTTTTAAATAAAAAAAATGTACTCCGTATTAAATAAATGTTGACAATAGAAAACTTTTAATACTCTCTTAACATTTAATTTCTTTTCATATCGGTTGGTTTCCATTAACTGCCACGTAGACTTTGATAAGAAAATGTGATGCCACGTCAGCATCTGGACTATTGCGTTAGATAAATACTCTCTCCGTTGATATTCAAAGGGTACATATTCCTTTTTAGACCGCTCAAATCCAATTGACTCATTTTCTTTTTAGTTATTTTTTTTCCAAACTATCCTTATTCTACTTGCCGTATACGTCATTGTGAAATGACATTTTGGATAGTTAAATAAATTTGTCCCTAACTATTGTACTTTTATAATATTACTTTTAATATTTTCTTAATGTGCAAATTAGAAACATGTCATTTGGATATGAACGAAATGAGTATATGTGATGCATGTCGTAACCGCAGTCAAAATTAAATTTATAATTCACTTCCAAGACTCTAACTAACTAGTAGTAGGACAAGTAAGGGTCGAACCCACAGGGACTAATGATACTATCTCAAATTAATTTAGTAATATTTATATAGTTATATAAGTATAAATATAATAACGGGGGGTTTGTTTGGGTTGGTTTTATACTAAACTAATTAACTAAAATTAAATAAATAAAACGAATAACACTAATAATCGCAATAAACGGGTAGAAAGTTCTTATAATGAATAAATAAGAGATATGTAATTTTCTATAGATGTCGGGTAAAATCATCAATTCTCTTAATCAATTATATTGGATAGATTAGTTAATCGGTTAATCCTTGAACGCAAGTAAATTACCAATTTTATCTTTCTGAGTCGTTAAACCCCGTGAACGCACGTAAGTTTAATCCTAACCAATTTATCAAATTAACCATGAACGCATGAATCAAATTAATAAATTAAGTCGCTTTAAGATCACTAGTCAGTTGAATAAAATATAACCAGAACGCTGCAATTATATCTGACTCAACTAATACACAAGATTCTAGCAATTAAGATTAGACCAAAACGCTGCAACCTAACCAAAACTACTATTAATTCAACGACCGATTCATGAATACAATTAAGTTGGCCAAACAAAATTAACAAACACGAATCAGATAGTCAAATAACGAATCTTATATAAATATCCAACAAATAAATTAATCAGTCAAAACGATATCATAATCTCATAAACCCTAACATCAATAGTCAATTACATACTCCAATTAAAAATTACTCTAAACTAAACATAATAACAATAAAAATAAGATAAAGATTAGAAAATCTCATAAAAATCAGGATGGAATTTGATTAAAACGGAGTTGAGCCGTCGATTCCGTAGTCCTTCGTCGTGCGGCTCTGCCTCCTCTACGTTCTCCTCTGTTTCTTTTTGTCTTTTTTCTTTGTCTCTATTCCTTCTCTCTTATTAAATCCTTTATTTCCTTTTTATTTGTTTCCTAATCATCTCTTGTTATAATGGGCTTCAGACCATTTATTTAGTGTTGATATCTGTTGGCCTGCTGCTTTGTAGCTCAATTTCGTCCTAGGAGATGACTGAATTTGATGTTGCTCTCCTCTATAAACTTGTAGGTATTGAACTTAGCTTTCCAACGCATCCTGAATCACTTGATTCCGATATCGTATGAGTGAGATATCGTCGTCTTAAGATAGACCTACACAATGTATACGAGAATATATGTATTATTTGAGCTTCAAATTAAATGGATTATTCTAAATAGCTTAAAAATAGATAATAAAACTTATTTTAGCATATAATTAATTTTAATGTATATATTAACCCGTTAAGTCATAAAAATACGTTTTTAGCTCAAATAATATGAAAGACGACATAAAAATAATAATATTAAAGAGGTAAAAATATGTATAAATATCGATTTATCAATATGATATGATGATATGATACACTCGTACTCCGTAGATTGATTTTTGTATGGTTCACACTTCACAATCATACTTCCATATTTTTGTAATTTTTTCTAAAAGTAACCAATAACAAGTGACTGTGATGGAAGAGTATTTATTTTGTTTGCATGCTAGTAAGTAAATATCGCCCTTTGTTTGAAATGACATAGGAAACATAAAAAACAAATACCAGTAAAAGACATTTAGCTGGGTCACTATGGATATAAAAGCTACACGGGAAGGACGTACAAGAATAGTTTTGGGATCAAGACAATTATGAGTTAACTTTGGTGGCAAATTATTTCGGATTAGATCAATTATGTATCGGTAGTTTTGGATAGGTCATTTCAAATCGCACAATTAAGACAATTATGGTTTCTGAAAGTTACTGTAATCCTCTGAATTGGGTGATTGGTATTGCATTCAATATATAGTGTTTACAGATATTACGAGAATCATACAGATACAACATAATTCCTTTTCTAAAATTTAGATTTTTTTATCGAGTTCAGTAAAAATAGGTTGAAAAAAATCGAATTCTTTTCGGGCGGAACCGAAGGGAACGTCAGTTTCTATTCCCCAATCTGTTAAAAAAAGAGAATTATCATTTTTTTTGTTTTATATTGATAAGAAGGTCTTAGCATCGATCCGTGCAAGATTTTAGACAGATATATTGGTTCGAGCTGGCAGCGTTTGTTCCGCTGAGCATTGTAGTATTCTGCTACAGCCTGTTTCGTCTCAGGAGATAGGAAGCGATTTTCAGCATTCCTAATGATAAGGCGCCTGGTCCAGATGGGTATTCAAGTCAATTTTTTAAAGAAGCTTGGGAGTTAGTTGGTAATGATGTGGATGCAACCGTTAAAGATTTCTTTCATTCCGGAAGACTCCTGAAACAGCTGAATACTACTATTGTTACCCTTTTGCCCAAAGTTGATAATCCGTAATCAGTTACGCAGTTTAGGCCTCTACAAGTGCATATCGAAGCTGTTATGTAAGCGGTTGAATTCCGTTCTACCTGATATTATCAGCCCACAACAAGGTGGTTTCATTGAGGGTAGGAATATTATGGAGAATATTCTGATATGTCAGGACCTAGTGAGATTATACAACAGGAAAGCGGTGTCTCCAAGATGTCTGATGAAAATTGACATACATAAGGCCTATGATAGTGTAGAGTGGTGTTTTGTGGAACAAATGTTGGAAGCACTTAATTTTCCGGAACAGTTCATTAGGCTGATTATGGAGTGTGTACAATCTGCCAGTTACTCTTTGAGTTTTAACGGAGATTGCTTCGGTTTTTTCAAGGGTAAACGAGGACTCCGACAAGGGGATCCCATCTCGCCTCTCCTGTTTACCGTATGTATGGAATACTTGTCAAGAGTTCTTAAATATGCTACGTGCTCTAATAGATTTAAATTTCATCCTAAATGTGCTCCTATGAAGTTGTGTCATCTCCTATTTGCTGACGATTTGTTACTCTTTTGCAAAGGGGATCAAGAGTCTATTACGGTTCTGATGCGTGCATTCGCTACGTTTACCAAATCGTCAGGTCTGACTATGAGCATTGGGAAATCGCATTTTGTAACTTGAGAGAGTAGAATGAATTGTATGTTATTGATTTATCAAAAGTAATGTTTGTATGTAAGAGTACATGTATATATATCTAGGTAGTTAGAGAGGGAACACCTTCTAACAACCCTATAACAACCTTAACCAACTTCTCAACTAACTTATTACATACATATATCAATATCCCCCTCTCAAGCTTGAGTTGGAGTAACAACTAAACCAAGCTTGCTGGCCAAATAGTGATGTTGCTCGGAACCCAAGGCCTTGGTCATTATGTCTGCCAATTGTTGCCCTGAGCTGATGTGTGTGGTCATCAGGAAACCTTCTTGTTGTTTTTCTCTAACATAATGGCAGTCGATGTTTAGATGCTTTGTGCGTTCGTGAAATACTGGGTTGTTTGCGATGTGTTCGGCAGCCTTATTGTCGCAGTACAGAGGAATTGGTTGAGGAACAGACACCCTTAAATCATTTAAAATGTTGTTAACCCAGACCATTTCGGAGCTCGTGTAAGACATACTTCTGTACTCGGATTCTGCTGAACTTTTGCTGACAGTTTTCTGCTTTTTCGTTTTCCATGAGATTAGTGACTTTCCTAAAAATAAACAGAACCCACTTAATGATCTGCAAGTGAACTGGCATTTAGCCCAATCTGCATCGCTGTATGCTGTGAGTTCCAAGTCTGAATTCGCACTGTAAAAGAGCCCAGTGTTTACAGTTGTTTTAAGGTACTTGAGAACATGAATGGCTGCTTGAAAATGAGGTAATCTGGGCTGACTCAAGAACTGACTGAGATGCTGAACTGCGTAAGAGATATCAGGTCTTGTGGAGTTCAAATACAACAATCTTCCAACTAATCTTCTATATTGTTCAGGTTCCTCTAATATAACCCCATCATCGGTGGACAATTTTAATCATTTTTGCATAGGGAAATCAGCACCTGAGCAATTCTCCATATTCATGTCCTTTAGGATATCTAATATGTACTTTCTTTGGTTGATTATCATGCCTGAAGCATTCCTGGAAATTTCCAGACCCAAAAAGTACCTCAATTGTCCCAAATCTTTGATTGAAAAGGCTTTGTCTAACCCTTTCTTTACTTCAGTAATTGCATTCACATTGTTCCCTGTAAGAATTACATCATCGACATAGACAAGAGCAATTGTAAACTCATGAGTGTCATTGTTGAATCTGGTGTATAGTGAATAATCTTGCTTAGACTGCTGAAATCCAATGCTAGTGAGGAATTTAGTCAACTCCTTGTTCCACTGTCTGGACGCCTGTTTCAGACCATAAAGAGACCGTTTCAGCCTGCAGACTTGTCCTGGTTTACAGATGTAACCTTCAGGAGGAGTCATGTATACAGTTTCATCCAAAAACCCGTGCAAGAATGCATTATTAATGTCTAACTGACTCAATTCCCATCCCCTGGTAGTTGCTAATGCAAGTACAGTTCTCACAGTTGTGAATTTAGCAACTGGTGAGAATGTATCTTTATAGTCTTTATCCTTGATTTGATTATAACCCTTGGCAACTAAACGAGCCTTGAACCTCTCTATAGATCCATCAGGCTTATACTTGATCTTATAGATCCATTTACACCCAATAGGCTTATGTCCTTATGGCAAAGGTACAAGCTCCCATGTTTGATTAGATTCTAAGGCCTGAACTTCTTTGGACATAGCCTCGATCCATCTTGAATCCTTGCTGGCTTGCTTGAATGTATAGGGCTCATACTCAGCTATAACGTTAGCCAAGCTTGCCACATACTCAGGATGGAATTCCTTCAAGTCCCTTAAAATTGCTGCATGGAAGGCTGTTGAAGCTGTATGCTTCGGTTGCTGAACTTGTAAAGTAACAGGACAGTGATAAGGTTGTAGCTTGACTGAGACTTTTCTCTCCCTAGTGGATTTTCTAGGTTGGACTGCAGCAGGAATGTCCACTATTGCAGAATCATTGTGTTAAGTGCTATTTTTAGCACTATTTGTGAGTATATATCGTCATATTTATAGTGTTTGAGAGTGGATTTTGGACGATATAGTGATATTTGAGTGATTTCCGATGATCTCACATGATTTGATTATATATGTGATTTTTGATGACGCTTCTAGCTATTTTGAAGAGCCGAGAAATTCATGTATTATGCCCGGATTATAGTGGTGGTATACATGTCAAATGCCGGGTTATATCGAGGATTGAATGAAGAAAAAAGAGAAGAAAATCAAAGGAAAAGCAAAGAAGAAAGAATTGGGAGTTTTTAAGTGCCGCTACTAGCGGATGACGAAGAGCAAAACTGCCGCTAGTAGAGGCTTCATCAGAATTCATGCAATTTGTGAAGCTTCCAGAGTGCCGCTAGTAGCGAAATGTGCCGCTACTAGCGAATAGCTACCCGTCAATGACTCTTGATCTTCCTCTATTCTATCCTACTTATATGTGATTACTATTATTATTAGAACATCGATATTATTCCTAGACTACATACATAAAACTTATGCAATTTTATTAGATTTAGGCATTTTAGTTTTATTACTCCAAGACTTTGAAGAAGACGATCGTTCATCATTTTGATCATCAATCAACAATAAGTTTTTCTAATTCTCTACTTTTTATTTTATTTGTTGATTGTTATTGTGATTATGAGTTGTGAGTAGTTCTTTTATCTAGGGCTCGGTGAGCCGATAATATGGGTTATTGATGCTTTGATTTTAATCGCGGTTTGTTGAATTGTTGAATTGGGTTTGTTTCGGTTGTGCTTAATAATTGATTGATTAGTTTGAATTGCTAGGTGTGAGTCTAGATTATCATTACAACGAGAGTTGGATGTTTTCATATGAATCATGCCTAAAAGTTTGTATCTTTGTCGATTAATTTCTACTTAATTTGAATTGCGACGAGAGTCGGGTTTTAATTTAGAGAACCGAAACAAGATTTGAACTTTCACATGAGAATAGTGAATTGGAATAATTGAGACATGTTAGTATCGATTCTTAATGCATCTAGTCTTGTTATTCGTGCCATGAGAATAGGATTTATAACATGCTAGATAGGCTTTTTATGTCTCGACGGAGAATTTAAGGTAATGATTAAAATAGGAATGCTAGTTTCACCCAAGACGGTAATTTGACAAAGCTGTGTCACATTTTGATTGCATCGATAATCCATGTTAATGGTGAACCATTGCCCTAGGTCTTTCTATTATTGAATTCATCTCGATTTATTACATTTAGTTCGTTAAAATTAGTCATAAAATCAACACCTTCGTACTCGACGTAGATAACTCGTAGTCAGAAATTAGCTAGTACTTAATCATTCACCTCCCTGAGATCGACCCGTATGCTACAATACCCGTACGCTTGCGGTACTACAAAATAAAACGTAACAAGTTTTTGGCGCCGTTGCCGGGGAGGTAACGGATTAATATTAGCTTAGATTTTTGATTTGTTAGATTACGTCTTTTTTTTTGTGTACATTGGTACGCTTTCTTTGTTACTAATATTTCACTAGTTGCGTATTGTGATCTTTATGCGCAGGAGTAAATCAAAGGGTTTATACGAATTTGACCCCGAGATCGAAGCCACCGCTAGAAGACGAAACGCAGAGAAAAAGAAGAAGCAGGCTCAACGTGAGCCAGAACCCGAGGAAGTAATTCTTAATACTGAGGAAGTAGTCACTGATACCAAGGTAGAAATTACTATGACGTCTATTAAGGATGAAAGTGCTCCTAAAGTTGTGCTCAATTCGAGCATTACAAGACCCGCTGTGCAAGCAAATAATTTTGAGCTGAAGACTTCATTGATTTCGTTTGTTCAACAAAATCAATTTAGTGGGTCACTAACGGAAAATCCTAATGAGCACATTAATATTTTTCTTGAAAATTGCGACAATGTGAAGATCAATGGGGTTTCCGATGATGCTATTCGATTGCGTTTGTTTCCATATTCATTACGAGATAAGGCTAGAGAATGGTTGCGAAATTGTGATGCCGGCTCTTTTGATACATGGGACAAGCTCTCCACCGCGTTTCTTCACAAGTTCTTTCCACCGGGTAAGACTGCAAAGTTACGCAATGATATTAGCTCATTCATTCAACATGAGAGTGAATCATTATATGAAGCTTGGGAACGGTTCAAGGAACTCCAACGTCAATGCCCACATCATGGTATTCCTAATTACCTTCTTGTTCTTACATTCTATAATGGTGTGAAGCCGGAATCTCAGATGAGTCTTAACGCTGCTGCTGGAGGTAGCTTAGATAGTCTACCATGGAATAAGGCTAGAGAACTAATTGAGGAAATGGCCGCAAATACATATCATTGGGGTAGTGACCATCAAGTGCGAGGAAGGAAGGTAGAAAATAATGACTTGAACATGGTGCACACAAGGCTTGATGATTTATCTCAACAAATTTCCAAGATTAGCCTAGGTGGTTCAAGCTCATCGGTTTCCTCGTGTCAATTGTGTGGTATTCGGGGTCATGATTCAACTGATTGTGGAAATGTGTCGATGGTGGAACAAGCTAATGCTCTTTATCAAAAGCAACAATTTGATCCATATTCAAATACATACAATCCCGGTTGGGCCCATCATCCAAATTTCTCTTGGAAAAACAACAATGCTCAAGGACCTTTGTCACACCAACAACAATCTTCTAGGCCTTTCAACCAACCTCCGGGCTATGGCCAAAAGCCTATGTTCCGACCACAACAAACTCCACCGATTCAACAAGTTCAACCAATTCCACAACAAGCTCCACCAAAGTCTAATATGGAGTTGATGTTAGAGCAAATCCTTGCTCAACAAACTCAATATATGCAAAATCAAGACAAGAAGAATGACGAGTTCTCGACTTCAATTTCTCAAATTAAGGCTTCTCAAAAAATGACCGAGACTCAAATGGCCCAAATGGCTCAACAAATCAATCTTTTGTCTAAGTCGGGTGGACAATTCCCGGGGAACACCGAAGTAAATCCCAAGGGACAGATAAATGCGGTTATTTTGAGAAGTGGGAAGCAACTTGAAGATCCGGTGCGACCAACCAAAGTAAGCAAGCCAGAGATTGTGGTAGTGGATGAGACCGAGGTAGAGCCAATTATTGAAGATGCTCCAATAGAGAAAGTGGAAAAGGATAAGCAAGCCGACGACATATCTACACCTGCAAGGGTACATTATCCTCATATTCCCTTTCCACAAAGGTTGGCACGAGAGAAGCTAGAGCAAAGGTATGGTAAGTTCATTGAAATTTTGAAAAAGCTTCATATTAATATCCCATTTTTGGAAGCTATATCCGAGATACCTTCTTATGCCAAGTTTCTCAAAGATCTTCTATCAAACAAGAGGAGACTAGTAGAGCATAATGTTGTTGCTCTTTCGGAGGAATGTAGTGCCATATTGCAAAATAAGTTACCAAAGAAGATGCAAGACCCGGGTAGTTTTTCTATTCCATGTTCGGTTGGTAATGTAACTATTCAAAAGGCATTGTGTGATCTTGGAGCTAGTGTGAGTCTAATGCCATTGTCTATTTGTGAGAAACTCCATATGGGTGAATTGAAACCCACTTTGATATCTCTTCAATTGGCCGATAGATCGGTAAGATACCCTCTTGGTATTATTGAGGATGTTCCCATTCAAGTTGGGAAATTGGTGCTCCCTTGTGATTTTGTTGTCATGGATATGGAGGAGGATATCCAAATTCCAATTATACTTGGAAGACCATTCTTAGCCACCGCCGGTACACTTATCGATGTGAAGGGTGGTAAACTTTCAATGTGTGTTGGCAATGAAAAGGTGGAATTCGAACTCCAAAAATCTATGGGGCAACCAACATTGAAAGAGGTATGTTACCGGGTTGATGTTGTCGACAAACTAGTTGAAGAAAGAGCTTTGGATGATGCATCTACTGACCCACTCCAAAGTTGCTTAATTGAGGGCAATATCGATGACATAGAGGTGCTTTCATACACTCAACTCCTCGATTCCTCTCCCTCTTATTATGATCGTGGTTCATCTTTTGAGGTATTATCATTGGAGTCTACACCCGAGGTACGTCCTAATCCTCCTATAGTAGAATTAAAACCCCTTCCCCCAAATTTGAAACATGCTTTTTTGGGTGATAATTCTACTTATCCGGTTATTGTCAATGCTAACCTTAATGACATTCAACTTGAGAAATTGCTTGATGTTCTTCGTAAATACAAGAGTGTTATTGGGTATACCATTGATGATATTAAAGGAATCAATCCATCTTTTTGTATGCATCGTATTTTGCTTGAAGACGATCATGTCACCTCTATTGAATCACAACGACGCCTTAATCCTAACATGAAAGAGGTTGTCAAGAAAGAGGTTTTGAAATTGCTTGACGCGGGCATCATCTATCCTATTTCCGATAGTGCATGGGTGAGCCCGGTTCAAGTGGTTCCAAAAAAGGGTGGCATGACCATTGTTAAGAACGATAAAGATGAATTGATTTCTACTAGAACAGTGACGGGTTGGCGCATGTGTATCGATTATAGGAAATTGAATAAAGCCACCCGAAAAGACCACTTCCCCCTCTCATTCATAGATCAAATGCTTGAAAGGTTGGCAAAACACTCATTCTTTTGTTACTTGGATGGTTATTCTGGTTTTTCCCAAATCCTCATCCATCCAAGTGACCAAGAGAAAACGACATTCACATGTCCATATGGCACATTTGCTTATCGTAGAATGCCGTTTGGATTGTGCAATGCTCCCGCTACCTTTCAATGGTGCATGATGGCTATCTTTTCTGATCTCGTAGAGCGCATCATGGAAGTTTTCATGGATGATTTCTCGGTCTATGGCACTAACTTTGACACTTGTTTACAAAATTTGACTAGAGTGCTTCATAGATGCCAAGAAACTCATCTTATTTTGAATTGGGAAAAGTGTCATTTTATGGTGCAAGAGGGTGTAGTCTTATGACACATTATATCCAATCGGGGTATCGAGGTTGATAGAGCCAAAGTGGAAGTCATCGAGGGACTCCCACCCCCTACTAATGTGAAAGGGGTGCGAAGTTTTCTCGGTCATGCGGGATTTTACCGTCGATTCATAAAAGATTTTTCAAAAATTGCCCGCCCACTAACGGAACTATTAGCCAAGGACACCCCTTTTGTGTTTTCTAATGCGTGTCTTGAGGCTTTTGACAGGTTGAAGAAGGCTCTCACATCGGCACCTATTATCCAACCACCGGATTGGACTATTCCCTTTGAGTTGGTGTGTGATGCTAGTGATCACGCTGTTGGGTCCGTGCTTGGCCAAAGAAAAGATGGCAAACTCCATGCCATTTACTATGCTAGTAGAACTCTTGATCCTGCTCAAGCTAATTACACCACAACTGAAAAGGAGTTGTTAGCTATTGTGTTCTCCATTGAGAAGTTTCGGTCCTACCTTGTAGGTTCGAAAGTTGTTGTTCATACGGATCATGCGGCACTTAAGTATTTGTTGCAAAAGAAAGATGCTAAACCTCGCTTGATACGTTGGATTCTATTGCTTCAAGAGTTCGATATAGAGATCAAAGACAAGAAAGGCGCCGAGAATGTGGTAGCTGACCACCTATCTCGCCTATTGTTAGAAGATGATGATAAGTTACCCATTGATGATTCCTTCCCGGACGATCACCTTTATTCTATTGCTGCTCTCGAGTCCGAATTGCCATGGTATGCCGATATTGTGAACCACTTATCTTGTGGGATTCTTCCTAAAGGTTTAAGTTCATACCAACGCAAGAAATTCTATCACGATGCTAAACACTATTATTGGGATGATCCACATCTCTACAAGTCGTGTGCCGATGGAATCATTCGTAGGTGTGTGCCCAAGGAGGAAACAACATCAATTATATCTCATTGTCATGATATGCCAACTGGAGGGCATGCTAGTACAACAAAAACCGCCGCGAAGATTCTTCAATGTGGTTTTTATTGGCCCTCTTTATTCAAGGACGTTGCACAATTTGTAAAGTCATGTGATCGTTGTCAACGGGCCGGGAATATCTCAAGGCGGAACGAGATGCCTCTTAATTGTATATTGGAGGTTGAATTATTTGATGTGTGGGGAATCAATTTTCAAGGCCCTTATCCCTCCTCCTATGGGAATAAATATATCCTTGTCGCGGTCGACTACGTTTCCAAGTGGGTGGAAGCCATCGCTACACCTACTAATGATGGCAAGGTCGTGGCCAAATTCTTCAAAAAGGTTATATTTCCCCGATTTGGTGTTCCTAGAGTGTTGATAAGTGATAATGGGACTCATTTTATTGAGAAGAAGCTAGAAGCATTGTTGAAGAAATATGGTGTTCAACACCGATTTGGGCTCCCGTATCATCCACAAACAAGTGGACAAGTTGAAATCTCTAATCGTGAGATTAAAACTATTTTAGAGAAGACGGTCGCAAGCTCGAGAAAAGATTGGTCAATGAAACTTGACGATGCATTATGGGCCTATCGTACCGCATTCAAGACACCGATTGGTACTTCACCATTTCGATTGGTGTATGGAAAATCTTGTCATCTCCCGGTAGAATTAGAACATCGTGCGTTTTGGGCCATCAAAGCTCTTAATTACGATTACAAGAGTGCGGGAGAACGTCGTCTTTTGCAATTGAATGAACTCGATGAGATTCGCCTTGAATCTTACGAGAATGCTCGAATTTATAAGGAAAGGACAAAAAGATGGCACGACAATAGAATTTTGAGGCGTGAATTTCATGAAGGGGATTTAGTTCTTCTATTTAACTCACGACTTAAAATATTTCCGGGCAAGCTGCGCTCGAGGTGGTCCGGACCATTCCGAGTCACCAAAGTATTCCCATATGGATCGGTCGAGGTTTCTAGCGATGAAAATGGGAGTTTCAAGGTCAATGGTGCGCGTCTCAAGCACTATATTGCAGGTGATCCGATTCCGGAGAAAGTGATTTATACACTTTCCGTCATCCCCACCCTCAATTGAAAAAAAACAGGAAGTCAAGCTCGTGACTCTAAACAAGCGCTTCTCGGGAGGCAACCCGTGTTGTACATATTTTTATTTTTATTGTAATTTTATTTTTATTTTTATGACTAAAAAAAAAAAAACTAAAAATTTAAAAAACCCAAAAATACGAGTGATACGGTGTTATAATGAGTCCGAGATAGCTAATTTGACTCATTTTTGCAGATCGAAGAAGCGGGAATTCCAATTTCCAAGTACAAGGCCGCTAGTAGCGGCCACGGAAGGCTATTTGAGCCGCTACTAGCTGCTTTTTCAGCCCTTCCCCCTAAGTTTCATGCTAAAAGTCGATTTTTGTTCGCTACTAGCGGCCTAATTCGCTACTAGCGGCCCTAATTTCTATTCCATCATGTATATTTCCCCCTTCCTCCTTCATACTCAAACAAAAAAGACAAAAAAAAAAAGGAAAAAGAAAAATAAAAAAAGGGACACAATAGTACGTACAGTACGTACATTGGAAAAAAAAACCCCAATCACCACCACCACCGCCCTCTGCCGCCACTCACCACCACCACCGCCCTCTGCCGCCACTCACCACCACCACCGCCCTCTACCACCACCTCCCTCTCTCTATTGAACCCAAAAGAAGAAGAAAACAAAAACCCTAACATTTGGGGTTTTACTATCAAGAGCAATTTGGGGCAAAATTGGAGTCGGAATCAAGCAATTGCTGTCCGTACGTAGGTATGGCGTCGGTTTATCGTCGGTAATGTCTGCCTCCTTTGCTTTCTTCTCTCAATTGAAGGTTTGATTATTCTTTGCCTATTTGTGTCTCATCTTTTAATTTCAATTAGTAACTTATATATATAAATAATTTGAATTCTTTTGAAGTTACTAATTTCAATTACTTGAAGTTACTAATTTCAAATTATTTGCAGTTATTGATTTTGTCTAAAAAAAAAAGAAAAACATAGTGTCTTCCGTTGTATATAAATTGTGTTGGTGGTGAGCTGATTGTCGTCTGTCAGTGTTCTGTGTGGAGTGAAAAGAAAAGAAGAATTTGGGGTGATTGTCGTCTTGCAACAGGATTTGAATTATTGTGTGTCCGTGAGAGTTGTGTGAGCCGTTCTGTGAGAATATTTGAGGGAGTTTGGTTGATTGTGAGTTAGTGAGTTGAAAAAAAAAAAAAAAAAGAGTGAAAAAATGGGACGGAGTGTAAAAAAAGGCAAGGGTCCTGTGTCCAAGTCAAAGTCTAAGACCGTCTCTACTCTCACAATGCATCTTTCGGTTCCACCGGGTCTTTCACATATAAATGGTGATGAGCTCGTCTATCTCACCAATTTGAGACAAGCAAACCGTCATGTCCTACCTACTAAGTTCTTTGATCGAGACACTTTGTCACGGTTAGGATTACTAGAGCCTATGTCGGTGTTGTTGAAAAGAGTGGGGATGGAAGGGTTGTTGGATCGACAAGCACCAACATATACTAGGTATACTTTGGAATTTTTGGCGACCTTGAAAACTTCAAAAAGAACCGAGGGCCCAGTTATTGATTTTAAACTTGGTGGAACTTCCCATCAAATCTCCTATTCTAAGCTTCGAGAGATTTTTGGATTTGTTGGGGAATGCACAAAAGAGTGGAATCCGTTCAAAGGTGGAGATTCGGGCATATTTTGGGCATCTATTACGGGGCAAGCTATTAAGAGAAAGGGGGATGTAAGCTCTAGTATTCCTCACCCATGTCTCCGTATTATTCACCGATTTTGGTCTATGGCGATTTTTTGTCAAGGGGAACCATCGAAGATTAGTCAAAATGAGATGGGTTATTTGTGGGCGTTGATGCCCGAGGCTTCAATGGTTCCTGATTGGGTTGACCTGTTTGTATCGAGCTGCCTTAAGTGTAGGAAGAATGTTAAGGGAAAAATTAGCATGGGTGGCATGGTCACATTGTTACTTACCCATTTGAAAGTCACTATTCCTAGCACAGTTACACCGGTGACGGGAGGTCACTTGCTCGATTTTGATACATTGGAGCGTACATTTATGCTTCAAGATTCGGTGGCCCGTGGTTATTTTTTATGGCGACGTGGTCCGAAAGCTTCACCTTACTTACGATTGCCTCGTTCTACGGAGCAATCTATTCCTACCGGGCCAAGGACCATCGATTTATATATACCACGTGACCCACTTACTCTCTTGGAGCCGGGTGACAAAAGGGTAGCGAAGCGAGTTCTAGAAAATGATGATGAGATGTCAAATGATGATGATGCTATGGATGGTAGTGATGATGGAAATGCGACTGAGAGACCTTCTCCCTCATTCACACATGCCTCTTCTTCTTCTAGGGAGTCCGATATGTGGAGGTTAGAGGTCGATGATTGGCGAGCGGAACAAGGGTTAGCTATGCGGGAAATCCTAGAGTTGTGTCGAGGTTTCGACAAGTTTTTATCGGCTAGGCATCCTAACACATACACTCCCCCTTCGGAGCAATTTTATGCAGAGTTGGCGGCTGAGAGGAGCGATATTAATAGTCGTCGGGAGGCACGTAGTGGCTCTCGCCGATCTTCTGGAAACTCCTCTGATTCTTCTTGATAGGTGATTTGTCCCCTCTTTCCTATTTTTATTTTTGTCTTTGTCGCATTGAGGACATTGCTCGATTCAAGCATGGGGGAGGGACATTTCACTTGTGTATATATTTATTTTCTCAAAAAAAAAAAAAAAAGAAAGAAAAAAATGAATAAAATCCCGCTAAGTCGAAAACCCGAAAGGGCGGCTTAGGCAAAAAAAAATGGGAGGCCTCGCTAGAATGAAAATCTGCAAGGGCAGACGTTCTAGGCAACATTGAGGTTGTGAGTGGAAAAAGTGAGCTCAATAAAATAAAAAATTAAAAAATTAAAAAAAAAAAAAGCTAGGTTGAAAACCCGGAAGGGCGGCCTAGGCAAAATGAGGGATTGAAAAAAAAAATAAAGAAAAAAAAAAAAAAGAGCCGCAAGAAAGAAAAGGGGCCATAATATCCCGTACTATGGGCAAATAGTAAACATCATGGCGGTCGGCGACATAAGAAGACGGCGTTTGGAGGTAAGGGTTAGGATTAGGATCATTTTTTGGCGTCGTAGTTTTGTGTTGGAATTGGATTGTGTGTTGGGGATCGTTGGTTGCTGTGATCCTATTTTGGTTATGATGATGTTTATTGATATTGATATTATTGGCTTCTAATCGAGAGTGTTTTTGAGCTAGCATGGGGGAGTCATATACTGACTTTGACTCCTTGGTTTATCTTTTGGTGTTGACCATGCTAAGCTAGACGATTTTGGAGTAGGTAGTGAGGGCGATATAAGAAGGAAGTTGTGAGCTAACCATTTGTGAGTGAGGGAGTTCGCTAAACCTTGCATTGATATCGTCTTATGCCTTTTGAGTTTACTCGAGGACGAGTAAAGGTTTAGCATGGGGGAATTTGTTAAGTGCTATTTTTAGCACTATTTGTGAGTATATATCGTCATATTTATAGTGTTTGAGAGTGGATTTTGGACGATATAGTGATATTTGAGTGATTTCCGATGATCTCACATGATTTGATTATATATGTGATTTTTGATGACGCTTCTAGCTAGAGGTGGCAGTTCGGGCCGGGCCGCCGCCGCCGGCCCGGTCCGGCAAGAAAGTTGGCACGAACGGCCCGGCACGAGTGCGAAATCGGGCCTGGCACGGGCACGGCCCGTCGGGCCTCGGGTCGGGCCGCGGCGACGAAGTGGGCGAAAAGCCCGTGCCAGGCACGGGCACGATGGGCCCGGCATGGTCCGGCCCACTGCAGGCCCGCTGACAGGCACGCGGGCTGGCCCGACCAGGCACGACCGGCCCGAGCACGGCGGGCCCGAGGCACGGTCCGGCCCGGCCAGGCACGATACCTTATGCTGCTCTGCTGCATGCTGCTGCCTCCAAAGCTCCAACAGTCCAACGTCTCTTCCTCTTCTTCTTCTTTTTTCCATTTTTTTCTTATAAATACACACATTCATCCATCTTCAATTCACACAAACCATTCTACTCTTCTTCTAATCTACTAAATTACTAATCATTCTTACTAATCTTCTTAAATCTCAATACTCTACATTTCTAAATTCTAATATATATAAAATACTCGTATAATATAACTTATTACAAATTATTACTAATCTTATAATAAAACCTATATATATATATAAAAAAATATTAGCTATAAAAATTACTAATCTAAAAAAATATTAGTTATAAAACTAATAGTATTAGTTATAAATATTGTAATTTTAATACAATTAGTATTAAATATGAAATAGATCGAGGCACGACCCGAAAACCGGCACGAAAATCGAAGCACGGGCACGAGCACGAAACTAGCACGACGGGTTTGGCACGACCGGGCACGAGACCCGGCCCGAGCACGGCACGACCGGGCCCGTGCCTTGGGCCGTGCCTCGGCGGCAAGGTTGGCCGGAGCTCCGTGCCGGGCACGGCACGAGCCCGGGTCTAGGCACGACCGGGCCGGCCCACCCAGGCACGAAGCCCGGCCCGGCACGACTAAGTGTCACCTCTACTTCTAGCTATTTTGAAGAGCCGAGAAATTCATGTATTATGCCCGGATTATAGTGGTGGTATACATGTCAAATGCCGGGTTATATCGAGGATTGAATGAAGAAAAAAGAGAAGAAAATCAAAGGAAAAGCAAAGAAGAAAGAATTGGGAGTTTTTAAGTGCCGCTACTAGCGGATGACGAAGAGCAAAACTGCCGCTAGTAGAGGCTTCATCAGAATTCATGCAATTTGTGAAGCTTCCAGAGTGCCGCTAGTAGCGAAATGTGCCGCTACTAGCGAATAGCTACCCGTCAATGACTCTTGATCTTCCTCTATTCTATCCTACTTATATGTGATTACTATTATTATTAGAACATCGATATTATTCCTAGACTACATACATAAAACTTATGCAATTTTATTAGATTTAGGCATTTTAGTTTTATTACTCCAAGACTTTGAAGAAGACGATCGTTCATCATTTTGATCATCAATCAACAATAAGTTTTTCTAATTCTCTACTTTTTATTTTATTTGTTGATTGTTATTGTGATTATGAGTTGTGAGTAATTCTTTTATCTAGGGCTCAGTGAGCCGATAATATGGGTTATTGATGCTTTGATTTTAATCGCGGTTTGTTGAATTGTTGAATTGGGTTTGTTTCGGCTGTGCTTAATAATTGATTGATTAGTTTGAATTGCTAGGTGTGAGTCTAGATTATCATTACAACGAGAGTTGGATGTTTTCATATGAATCATGCCTAAAAGTTTGTATCTTTGTCGATTAATTTCTACTTAATTTGAATTACGACGAGAGTCGGGTTTTAATTTAGAGAACCGAAACAAGATTTGAACTTTCACATGAGAATAGTGAATTGGAATAATTGAGACATGTTAGTATCGATTCTTAATGCGTCTAGTCTTGTTATTCGTGCCATGAGAATAGGATTTATAACATGCTAGATAGGCTTTTTATGTCTCGACGGAGAATTTAAGGTAATGATTAAAATAGGAATGCTAGTCTCACCCAAGACGGTAATTTGACAAAGCTGTGTCACATTTTGATTGCATCGATAATCCATGTTAATGGTGAACCATTGCCCTAGGTCTTTCTATTATTGAATTCATCTCGATTTATTACATTTAGTTCGTTAAAATTAGTCATAAAATCAACACCTTCGTACTCGACGTAGATAACTCGTAGTCAGAAATTAGCTAGTACTTAATCATTCACCTCCCTGAGATCGACCCGTATGCTACAATACCCGTACGCTTGCGGTACTACAAAATAAAACGTAACACATTGGTACCTGCAATGTTCTCAGTACTGGTACTATGTATAGCATTGTTATCATCAAGGTTAGGAATTTCAACATTACTTGGAACACTATCCACAAACAAATCATCAGATGATGTATTAATTTCTGGCACAATTACAGTAGATGAAGCAGGATTAACAAGGCTTGGCACAGATACTGCTTTCTTAAATGGAAATATATTTTCTTGAAACTTCACATCTCTACTTATGAAAACCTTATGTGATTCTAGGTCATACAGTCTGTATCCCTTTTGAGCATGAGGGTATCCTAAAAACACACATTTTCTAGCCCTAGATCCTAACTTATCAGAGTAAGTAGGAGGCATTGTGGAGTAACAGCTGCACCCAAACACCCTCAGGTCAGAATAATTGGGATCTTTGTCAAATAAAAGACTGTAAGGAGATTTCCATGCGAGAACAAGTGTTGGCATCAAATTAATTAAATGTGTTGCTGTAAGAATATAATCCCCCCAAAACTTAATTGGTAAACCAAACTGAATCTTCAATGATCTAGCTGTTTCAAGCAGGTGGCGATGCTTTCTCTTTACCCTGCCATTCTGTTGAGGACGTCCTACTATACTCTTCTGATGCACAATACCCAGGTCTTTGAATAATCTAATACAATTCTGATCCATGAACTCAGTTCCATTATCAGTCCGAATGGTCTTAAAACTAGCCTTAAACTGAGTCTGTGCATACATAAAGAAATCTCTGATTAAACCAGGAACCTGATCCTTCGTCTGAAACAATATGGTCCACGTATTTCTAGAATAATCATCTAGTATGGTCAAGAAAAATCGAGCACCAGACATTGCAGGTGACTTATACGGACCCCAAACATCCATGTGAATGAGTTCAAAACAAGCATTTGCTCTTGAATCACTAATTGGAAATGGGGCTTTATGATGCTTTGCTAATACACAAGTCTCACAGAAACCATCCTTTATTGAATTCTTTACTGAATGGGGTACATTTGATAACCATTTCATTTTGTCTAATGGCATATGACCAAGTCTTAAATGATACAATTGTGATGAACTGTTCGAATTTGCATCATGAATACTACCAGTTACAGCATTATGTACTAAAGAATCAACTAAAATCTTATTTTTGTCTTGAAATCTGTATAAGTCTCCTATTCTTTTCCCAGATGCCACCCAAGACTTATTGAAAGGGTCCTGAAATACACAATGAGCAGAAGAAAACACCACAGACAGTTTATTTTGGTCAATTAATTTAGAAACTGATAGCAGATTTTGCTTAAATTCAGGTATAAACAATACATCACACAGGTTAATTCTATCAGTCAAACATATATCTCCAATCTTATGCACTTTGTTAATTCTCCCATCAGGCAAACCAATATGCAAAGGTTTGGCGAGACTCCTAACATTATGCAATGAATCGAATTCATATGTCATATGGTCTGATACTCCCGTGTCTATGATCCAATCATGCACAATCAATTGATTATTAACATACTTGGATCAATTAGGAACCATACCTGCAAAACCAGTATTACCAGCCAAGTTAGTCACACTGTTCACTGTCTTGTGATCATTCATCCTTTGCATCACCTGATCCACCACAGTAGTCACAAATCCATCAATCATCGCTGGATCAAACCCTTGTGTGCCATGAGTTTCCAGTGGATTGTCATCAATTTGAGGAGAATAGTTTTCAAGAACATCAGCATTGTGTGCTCCTTTCTTGTAATTTGTCTTTCCCTTAGCATTCTTTCCCTTATTCCTTTGATTCTTATCAGGAAATCCAACAAGCTTATAGCAGGTTTCAATTGTGTGACCGGATTTTCCACAATGAGTACACTCCTTGATTCTGAAACAATCTTCCAAATTATGGTTGTCCATGTCACAATGACTGCAGTATTTTCCGGTTCCTCCTTTTGCAGACTCATTGTTATACTTCTGCTTGAAGTTTTGCCCCTTGAAAGATGCATAAGCTGCAGATTCATTCAGAGGATTAGCCTGGTCTGAGATCTGCTTCTGTCTTTCTATCTTCTGCAGTAAACTCAGAGCCTTGTTAATGGACGGTAAAGGCTCCATGGAAAGAATTTGAGTTCTGACATTATCATACCCTTTGTTTAACCCCATCAAGAACTGGATTAACTTTCTGTTATTTTCCCGTTCAAGCATTCTTTTGATCAACGAGCAAGAACATTTATCCAGAACTCTACAAGAACATTGAGGAATCGGGTTCAGACTATCCAAAGTTTCCCACAAATTCTTCATTTTTTCATAGTATTCCACCAAGGTTGAGTTGTTTTGACTTACTGCATCTAAGTCCTTCTGCAATTGATAGATTTCAATAGCGTTTGCAAGCCCATACCTTTCCAGCAATTCATCCCAAAGTTCCTTCGCTGATTTCACATATTTGACATTATCCCTGATCGATTTATCCAACGAGTTCAAGATCCATCTCATTACCATCAGATCACACCTAATCCACTGATGTAACTTTTTGTCTGCTACTTCCGGCTTCGCACATGTGCCATCTATAAACCCTTCTTTGTTCTTGGATTCTAGAGCCATGAGCACTTCTTGTTTCCAGCCTAAGAAGTCTTGACCGTCAAAACAGCAAAGAACCAACTGAGAAGAAGGTTGATCTGATGACGAAAGGTATAGCGGATCATCGTAATACTCATACGAGTTTGAGCTTGTCATTGTAGAAGATGAAGATGAATGAGCTTGATTGATTTGTATTACTTTGATTATGCGGAAAAAAAACGAGAATCTTCTTTGAGCCTACTGCTGTGATACCATGTAACTTGAGAGAGTAGAATGAATTGTATGTTATTGATTTATCAAAAAGTAATGTTTGTATGTAAGAGTACTGTATATATATCTAGGTAGTTAGAGAGGGAACACCTTCTAACAACCCTATAACAACCTTAACCAACTTCTCAACTAACTTATTACATACATATATCAATACATTTATATTGTGCAGGTATGAGTGTATGGCTGCTAGTCAGCGCAATGCTACGTTAATTTCGACCGGTTGTGCGGCTGGCTCGTTACCTTTCAGATATCTTGGTATGCCTATTCAGACTACCAAGCTGTCTAGGAAGGACGGTGCTACTTTGGTGGAAAAAAATACTAGGAGGATTCGGAGTTTAGGGGTTAAGAAGTTATCGTATGCTGGCCGGTTGACCCTGATTCAGTCAATTTTGGCTCAGGTTCACACTTATTGGGCTATGATATTTATTTTGCCCAAATGTGTGTTGGCTAGAATTGATGCAATCTGCAGATCGTTCTTATGGGAGGGTAAAGACATGTATCATAGAGTTATGTTGGTAGCATGGGAGAAGGTGTGTGTACCTAAGGAGGAAGGAGGTTTGGGTTTGAGACAATTAGAGGCATGAAATGCAGCGGCGGTGGGTAAACTGGTTTCTTGGATTTACGAGCGGAAGGATAAATTATGGGTTCAATGGGTCCATAATTTCTACCTGAGAGGACGATCTTGGGATGATTATCAGCCAAGTATGTCGGTTTCTTGGGGATGGAAGAAGATTTCTGCTATTAAGGAACGTATTAAAGGACAGTTTATTGGCGAGAAGTGGGAAGGAGGAGATAAACATTATTCTATAGCAGAAGGGTATGATTTTTTGAGATCCAAATTGCCAGTGGTGGATTGGGCAAAGATGGTGTGGTGCAGGACTGTTATTCCTAAGCATCAGGTTCTGATGTGGCTTGCAATGCGAGGTACGCTACAGACGAGGTCAAAACTTCATAGATTGGGCATAACGGAGTCCGAAAATTGTTGTTTGTGCGAACCGTCTGAAGAAACACCTGAGCATTTGTTTTTTATATGTCCTTATAGTGTTGATCTCTTACAATTAATCATGAACTGGCTGCAAGTTTCGTGGCATAATCAATTGAAGCAGTATATTGTACAGGCGGAAAGTGGGCATAAATCAGTGACTTGGGCCGTGTGTGCAGCTGTGGTTTACAATATATGGTGGCAGCGGGATCAAGATCGAGTTGAAGGATGTATTTCTAGGCCGTCTATTGTGGCTAAGCGGATTAAGTCTGATATTCGTATAAGAATTCATGAATTACTTAAAGCACAATTACATTCTCGGGACAGGACTTGGCTTATGAGCTTGTTTTAGACCTCGTCTTTGTCTTAAGATCTTTGTAACTATTTACCCTTTTTTTTATAATACTTACACATTACCAAAAAAAACATATTCACAAAATAAGGAATATAATCCTAATAACGAGTAATAATATAACTAACATATATACAATATACCGTAAACTAGGTAACAATATAAGTACGATATCTTTTATATCTACTAGTTTCGTTACTTCGTTCATACATTATTGGGTCACTATTAAATCTTTCGTATCATTTTAATCGAGTTACAAATTATTTAAATCGAATTAGTTTTATCATGTCTATCCAAATTGCGGACATCTGTTACCACTTACCAGAGTTACCAGTTTACCCCCCATATAAGAAAAGGCTGCTGCACAATTGTCGTGGAACAAGGATTCGACAAAATGCCGCAGCCCTTTTTCTATCACATTGTCTCACCTTTTATGACGATGGCTGCGTGTCGACCGTCTAGCTAATGTTCATTAGTTAGAGCGTTAGACTAATTAATGGATTAGTAGCAGTGTAACGCCTGCATAAACATGTGATATTGAATTAGTCTCTCGTTTTAATCTATATATTCGTCCATTTTCACTTCTTTTTCTATTTCAATAAATTCTTTACGTTTGTTTTTTGGGCATTCATAAGTGGAGGATTGTCGATATAACTTCTACTCCGTAATATATAAGATAAATTATAGTCATGTAAGATATTGTTTAAATTGTCTAATCGAGTACGTTATAAATATCAAATTTTTAAATTTTTAAAAAATATGTAACCAAAGATATGGAAAAAGAAAACGTGCATTGACAAGTGTAAAAAAAAAAAAAACGTAAAGAATCAAATGGAACGTAGGGAGTATAATATTTTTCATATATATTAAACAAAGTAGATGAACATATAGATACGGATGGGGTAGTAGTCTTATTTATTTGTTTCAACAATTATGCTTCAGTATGACATAGGAAACATTGATTTTTATATGGTTCACAATCATCGATTCTTCCATATTTTTGTAATTTTTTGTAAAAGTAACCGATAATAAATGATCGTGATGGAGGAGTATTTCTTTTGTTTGCATGCTAGTCGATCAGTAGTCATCGCCTTTCGTTCAAAATGACATAGGAAACATAAAATTAAAAACAAATAGGAGTAAAAGACATTTAGCTGGGTCACTATCGATATAAAAAGCTACACGGGCATGATATTTGGGAATAGTTGGGATCAAGACAATAATTATGGGAAGATGATACACTTACACAGCGTGTATCATATTTTTCATACACAACGAATAAGAAGCTGCCACGTGTTTTTTTTATTTTAACCTAAGATGATTAGAATAAGGTTATGTTAGTAATTTTACGTCTTTAGTTATTTTTTAACCTTAATTAGTTAAGTCAGTTTTAGAAACTTTAGTATTTTTATTTTTTTTACATTTTTAAAAAAAAAATCATACTTTAATATTGTTGATATAATTTCGGTTTAAACTGTACAGGAAAATTAATTACGAAGTAATATAATTACAATTTATGAAAAAAAATTAAAAATCTTAATTTTGTTTATTATATACTGTATGTATATTCCAATTTTTTATTATTATATTTTTTAAATTTATTAAAAAAAATAATTCTCTTAAAACATATAATAAAAAATAAATAAAAGAAAAATATTTTCAAATTATTATAATTTCTAAACATTCCTTAATAAAAATTATAATAACTAAGTTAACAATCGTTTTATTGAAATTAAAATTTAAAATTTAAAATTAATTTCCTATCGTTAGGCGGACAATTAAAAGAGAAAACATAAATTGATGCTTGAAAGAAAAATAAATTACAACGTAATATTTAAAAAAAAGAAATATATATATAAAAAAGAAACAATTATACTGTTTTCCATAATTATAAAGTAAATTACTCGTAATAGATATTATTGGATAATTTATATTAAAAAAAATCTAACATATATTAGATCATATACTTAACATTTAGGAAACAAAATCATATTTTGTTTCTTTTCTTTTTTAGTTTGACTTATTCACATAGGTAGTATGTTTATTAGGAAACAAAATCTTTTTTTTTCCCACAAATTTGTGATTTTTTTTTTTTTTTGTAATTTTAAAAAAAAAAATCAAAATAAACTAAACTATTTAATTCAAGCTTTAAAATTAAATAAAAATGATAAAATATTATCCTGAATTTATTTCAAAACATTAAATTCAAAAAATGAATATAAAATAAGTACATAATATTTATGAAATTATGTGAAAATAATTATGATATAATTTTTTTCATAAAATAATAATTTCGTTAATTATTATATTTATTAATTTTCTTTACAACCAATATGAACCAAAATTATTAAATGAGAGGTAAATAAAATAAAATTTATAAACATAAACATAGAATATTAGGAAAAAAAATAAAAATAAGAATATTCTATAATTAACTTAACCATAGTAAGGTAACAAATTAACTAAGGGGGTAAAATTACTAACATAGCCCTAAATTAACCCTTTCTAGGTTAAATAACAAATGACACGTGGCGCGACGTGATTTGCTGTGTATGAAAATTCTATACACTTCGTGTAAATGTAGCCTTTTCGATAATTATGTGCCAAATTCCATGACTTCAAATTATTTTGGATTGGATCAATTATGTATCGGTTAGTTTTGGGTCAGGTAATTCCAAATAACACAGGTTATGACAAATTAGTATAGCCTCGTGCAATGATGCACGGTAGTTTTTGTAAATTTATTTAATAACTTCATTTTTAGGTTTTCAACTATGAATTTAATTCTTTTATTTTTATACCGTGCATGTACAGATGTACGTTAGGTAAACATGAAAATATTTTTGACATTGCAAAATAAATCGAAATAATTGAATAATATTTTGAAATGTCATTAGTTGTGTATTTTAATGAAAATATTACCTATATTTTTCATACTCTGTATGTGTCATCTAACACTTAAAGATACTCTTTTTTTTTCAATAGCTATTCTGTAAAAAAAAATGTGTACTGATGAAAGCTTATTTAGTTGTTATGGTGAAACAATTTCACGTTATGAAACAACTTTTTTGTTTAAAAAGACAATAATTTTACAATAATAAATGAAAGTTCTTTTTTTATAAAATGTAAGTTTTTTTTGAATAAAATGAAAGTTCTTTTTTTTACAAAATGAATTGTTTCACATGTCATATGAACTCACTGTATAATTTAATTTGTGAAAAGAAATTCATGGAGAGTTTATTGGTATACTCCGTATTTTATATATCTTTATAAAAATTAAAGTTAAAAAACTCATCTCGGAAATAAAATTGCAATTGAAATAAATACGTTTTTTGTCACAGAGTTAACGACATTATATTAAAATTTTCAAATTGATTTCATAAAAAATAAAAAAAAAATTATCATTTTTGCATTAATGACAATTAATAGATTGTGAATTTATTTAATGTATGTAATGATTTTTTCCTTCCTTATTTAGAATTGTGAAGTTTGGAGGGAAAATTTTTAGAGAGAGTTACTTAGTGGAAAGGGGAGTAGGGTTTTAGTCATACATTATCATGGTCACTATTGTACCTTTCCTACTTCTTCCTTTTTTTATCTTCCCATTTTAATATGAAGTGTAAGATCATCCCCATTGTAGATGAGGTTTTATTTCTCTTATTTTATCTTTCTCCTTCTCTTGTTTTGACACATCATTTTTTCTTTCTTCCATCTTATTTTTTATATTTTCATCCTCATCCTTATTTTTTTCCACACAATGGAGAAAATTCTCTTCCATCTATTTTTTTATTATTTTTTTACTTTGATGATACTTGTAACTTTTATAAAGTAAAACAAAACAAATGAATATTTGTCTACATGGCAAATAATAATTTGTTGCTAGGCACAAGGACCAATGCTTGTTTTCATCTAAAATTAGAGAAAGTAACCTCAATCCTCTTGCTAGGAGGACATTCAACACATATCTCACAATGTAGGGGACATCCTCTTAGTAGAGAGAGTGTGTTAAGAGGATGCTCTAATACTCCATCCATACATATAATGGATGAGAAGATATAAAAAAAATGAAGAAAATATTATTTTTATCTAGTCAAATTATTTAAATTGGATCAATTCTATCGATCTATCCAAGTATGGAGTAGCCATTGGCCCCCATTACCTATCCATATACTTAAGAGAAAAGGGTGCTGCACAATTCACAATTGTCGTGGAATGAACAAGGATTCGACAAAAATGCACGGAGCCCTTTTCCTATCACATTGTCTCACCTTTTATGATAGACCTGCTGCGTGTCGAACGTCTAGCTCATCTTCATTACTTGGAGTACGTTGTTTTATTTGTTTCAACCAATGCAAGAAAAAAAAAATTCCTCCGTCTTTATTTTGATGCTTAATCCATTTAATTATTTTGTATCATCTAAATGAATATATAATGAATGGTTATATATTATGCAAAATTGCGAATGGTGTGCATAAGCTTAAAATCGTGGGAATGTTGCACATCAGCTTTCACCTTATTAACCCTAGCATCTCATTGTCAAACTTAAATTTTTTAACCAAACTAAGGTTGATTTTTTTTTCAAAGTATGTCCTTTGTATATGATTTTCATTTTGAAAAGAAAAACACCATTTACAGAAATCATGGCGACGGATAGTTATACACAAATTCTCATATGAGAACGTTTCATAAGAAACTACTAGTTATAGTTGACAGTTAGTTATATGAATATATTTAGGTATGTATGTGAGTTTGGGAGAGAAGAGATAGATGTTATGGTAAGTAATGAAATGAAGAAAGATTAGTTTGTATATGGGGTGGATTATTCGTAAAGAAAACAAAATAAGCGATAAGATTGAATTGGGGGGGGGGGGGTATAGTTGCATTCAGTTACCTTAGGAGGAGTAATTTGTTTGCTTGGGTGCATAAATTTAGCACTCCACTATTCCTCAGAATATGGGATCCGCGTAGTTTTTATGAAGATAGAGATGATAAAGGCAAAAACAAGTGCTGAGTACTTTCTAGTTTACTGTTAAACTGAGAGTCACACTATGGACTCGTTTGGTTCACCATGGAAAGATGAAATTATTGGGAACTTTAAATTCATGTGAATTTGTATTTCATGAAAATTAAAAAATATTGTTTGGTTGCCATGTGGGAAATGCCTTCATGCGGGAAGTTCTACACACCAGGGGGGCTTGGTGAGTAACTTGCCCATTGTGGAGGAAGTGACAATTCCCGGGAAATGGGCAACCAAACAACTCCCTGAAAATGCACTTCCTGGGAACTTGCACTTCCCGGTAATTGGATGAGTAACCAAACAACCTCTATGTTTGGATAGATGCACTGGTCCATGTAGGAGTTGTTTGGTTCGCAAACGGATATGGACTTGGAATCAGGAATCAAATTAAGGTTGTATCATTTTGGAACTTAATTTTTGATAGGCGGATACTTTTTGTTTGGTTCATTTTTTTATATGATTGGGAATCAAATTTGAAATTATAATTTTTTAAAATGATAATTAATAATCTTTTTTTAATATATAAAAATTTATATGTACTACGGAGTATAACATTAACTATATAAAATCAAAAAATTTATCTTGAAAGAAGAGTACTTCGTAAGATAAATTTCATCAAAACTCATTACGTTTTCGGCGAGTTTGAAAATTCTAAGTTACATTAATAATATTTTAAGATATATATTTTTTTAATATTTTAAATTAGTGTTTTCCATAAAATATTTTAGTCATAAGATTTCAACAACAAAAAATTGGAATAATTTTTTTCAGAAAATCGAACAAACTCATGTCATAGCCAACCCCTCTCCCTTAGGTTTGAGGTATGAGAATGAAGATTACAATTTTGCTACCAAACCCAAGATATAATGAACCAAATGATCCATTAGTCTTCCTTGTGATGAAACTATCAATCATATCGTTATAACGGATCAAATAATGATCATAGCATTAGTATCACCCATGTTTTATCTTTTTTATTATTTGACTAATCATATTAATATGATAAATATGATCATGATGACAAAATACAAGTCCCTTTAAAGTTGGTTTACCATTATTATTAGTATTATTATTATTGCGTGGTCCAGAGTTATGGATAGTATGTACTGGAGGATACATGGTGAGTACAATATATAGAGTCGCCAGACTGTGAGAATGAAGTGGCCTGGTCTGGTCGGCGTCTGCCTGGAGGCAGATAATTGGTTCCATTGCTTAATTTATATTCTCATCTACTCCCTTCTCCCTACAGTACTATTCTTTCTAAATGCTACCTCTAATTATTTACTAGGAGTATCTCCTACATCTAATTTAATTTCCTCCAACCATCCATCTTAAAGAGTAAAGTTTTCAAGCTGCAATTTTGTCTAACTTTCTCCCATATTTTCGTTTGTTCACATGAATGCATGATTAAATAAATATATACAAGGGTATCCAGCTGGAGTTTCGTCTATTTAATTTCATCGGAATTCTCGATTGATTAGTATTTCACAAAAGTTTAGGTAAATATCAGGTCGTGTTTGAGGAAAAAAACTCTTAGGGGTCGTTTGGTTACTCATTCAATTACCGAGAAGTGCAAGTTCTTAGGAAGTGCATTTTCAGGGAGTTGTTTGGTTGTCCACTCCCTCCACAATGGGGAAAGTTACTCACCAAGCCCCCTTGGTGGGTAGAACTTCCCGCATGAAGTCATTTCCCACCTGGCAACCAAACAATATTTTTTAATTCCCATGAAATACAAATTCACGTGAATTTAAAGTTTCCGGTAACTTCATCTTCCCATGGTGAACCAAACAAGCCTATAAATGACGAGTATTTAACATACATAAAATAAAATTATAATCTATAATCAAAAGTCCTAAACACCAGTGAAAAGGGTCAATGATTACTCGTAGTTCAATATATATACGGATAATTTATTGAAGATGAGATAATCTCAGTTTTGAATTCTCCACCCTGTATTATTATTATTATTATTATTATTATTATTATTATTATTATTATTATTATTATTATTATTATTATTATTATTATTATTATTATTATTATTAAAAAAAGTATTCCACATATTTTAATAAAAAAACAAAAAAAGGTGGAGGGGATGATTGAGAAGTGGTCCAGTGGGTAAGTAGCATGAAGTGCAAGGGGTTTCGACGCGTGTAAACTTACACTGTAAATACTCACGTGCTTTTCAGTTTGCTACACCCGTCTCCTCCTTTTGTCGTTCTATGGACCAATCACTCACTCATCCTGTTCTCCTTCTTTTTCAAAATCTCACCAAGATTTTACCTCAATTAATTAAGTTTATTTCAATTAATTACTCCCTCTCTTACAAAATAGAAGTAGTTTAAGGAATTTGCACACTTATTAAGAAAATATTTCAAATGGATATTAAGTTGCTTTGAAAATTGAATAAACTCTTTTTGACCAATGAAAGGAGTTTTACAGCATTGAAAAATCCTCTTACTAATAAGAGAATAACACTTGCTGACGTGTCAATAACACTTGCTGACTTTAATAAGGAAACAGATCAACCATCAACCATTAAATTCAAATAATTACCAAGTATAATGTCCATATTCAATTCAAAGTCAATATTTATGTAAATTTAGAAAAAAAAAATTATTTAACAAATAAAATTATGTATTACCTAAAAAAAGCATTTGTGATACAATTTTTTTTAACAAAAATTAAGTGTATAGAAATACTATAGAATAAGTCTAAGTATTATTGATGTAAACAAATAAATCATTGACCTGATACAGAGTAATATTTGTGTATTATGTTATCTTCTAATTTCTTAATAAAATTTATAACTGACCTGAATATATAAGATAATGTATTTTAATTTGTGACAAAAAAAAAATAAATTGTCAAGTAAAAATTATAAGTTATTATTATTAGCTTTGTAAAAGAAATATGTTCATTAAAATATTAAATATGCATTAAATGAGAATCCTCAATTACCTTGATAATAATTGGAATTTTACTTTAAATTATTTTATCAAATCAAAATATAATGATTAAAATTGGTAAAACAAGTTACCAATAGATATTTATAAATAATAACTAAATATAAAATTTTAAATATATATACCGCGCAATAATACGCGGGATCTATACTAGTGTAAAACAACTTTATAAAAGGTAAAATTTTCGATTTTCTAAAACTACCTATATTATGTAATAGAGGGAGTATATACTAATTTGATTATTATTTTCATCTCTAAGGAGTATTTTATTAAAATGGAATAAAATATAGTGACGGGAGGGAATATATATTTCATTTTAATAGCGACAGTCGGTGAATGGTTCAACCTTTTTGGTAATTTGTAAATTAAAAAAAAAAAAGGTTTGGAGCAAAGTTCTTGAATGATTCTGCAATCGACTTTGCTTGATTATTGTATAGAGTAAGCTAATCAAAGATTTTAAAAAGTGATGTTTAATGAAAAATGTTTCGTTGAAAATTATTATGAATATGAAAATGAGATAGTTTATCACAAGTGGTAACAAAACTGAGTACCATTGAAGTTATTTTCATCCATTACATACTCAATATTTTTATTTTCTCCAAAAATAACAGATACTATCTTGTCTCGTTAATTTGCATTCCTTGTCTTTTATTAAAATTCTTCTTAAATCGAATATAAAAGGTAGACAAGTGAAGGGGATATGTAACGATCTTTTAACTATTTTACAGTGTGCTATCAATGTCGTTAATTAAACTATTTTTTTCATATTTATCAAGTAACGTGCCCATAAAACCGTAAAAAAATAACAAAACCGTTACAAAAAATTGTCGGAATTTATAATCACGCACATTAATTAAGTAAAACAATTAATATAATTAATTAATCAAAAGGAAAGGCAAAGGGGCAAAATCACGTATAAAATGCCAACGATCCGGCTGAAATGTCGACAACCCAATGTAGGAGAGGTGAACGAGACGAAGGAGTAAACCTTAAGATTAATCAAAGCTTTGTGCAAGTCAGTCTCATACTAATTTAGTGTGAAACTATGCATAAGATAAAATATTTTTGGATAACCCTCACAAATAGCACTCCGTATGTACAGAGTACTATAAAATCAGGCTGTTTTACGCTAATTTTGTATGACATGATCTAATCTAATACTCCCTCCGATTTTTATTTATCTTCCATGTTTCCTTATTGGGCTGAAACACTTTTTCTTTCCTATTTCTATTTTGAGTCATCAACATGTGGTCTATAATTACCTTACATTTCTCTCTCATCTTTCTTCTCTTTTGAGTCACACATTCCTACCCTCTTATTTCTCACCAAAAAGTCAAATAAAAAGATAATAAAAACTCAGAGGGAGTAAATTGGTAAAATTAAAAAAAGGGTGAGCGATTATTATCCCGTTTGACCGAAGAATTGGTTCACTTACCAAGGCTGTGGAATTCAACTAGGAATAGGAGGAGTAGGAGTATGTTGTTGTGACTTGTGAGTTGACAAATTTGAGCCCTAATTAAATTGAGGCAGTGACTGGAAGAACAAGTTTGAAGTTTGAAGGGTTGATTTAGAAATGGCAGCTGCCAATCAAACCGTATATACGAATCTAAGACTACGTTGTCCAATAGTTTGGATTGACTCATTTTGAAGCACCACCTTTTGTGCTCTGCTCACCATCAGATGTTGACAACCATTGTTGAAAGCGACGTAGCATATGCCCAACCTCATGCATGCTTCTTCCTTTCTCTCTAAAAGAATTTGAATAAGACAATTCCCACTATGCGCATCAAGTTTACGATAACTCACACATTTTATATTTTCTTACTATTGATGTTACGTTTTACCTAAAAAAAATAAAAAGTATTGATGTTACATTTTACTCCGTATTTGATATATGTCAAATTATACTGTGACTGTTCTAGACAAAAAACCGTGCATAGAAAAATTGATGCAAATTTAGTTGATTTTTTTTATTTTTATCGTCTTTTTGTACAATAGTAACTACGAATGTATGTAGGTAGAATGACAACCACGAAAAGTTTAGAAGGGAATAATGTACGTGCAATGAGTAACCAAGACAATTCGGATGAGTTTCGTTGCCCGAATTTTTTTATTCGTTACTCTTTAGAAGCAACTAAAACCTGAACGTTAGGATTGATATCTCATAGGAGTATTCTAACTCAAACTCGTAAAAATTTGAACTATGTTGCAAATATGCTAACTCAAATTCACAAATATATTGTAATTGTGATACAGTGGACAATAATCGACCTTAAAGAACCTAAATACGGAGTAACAAATATGCTTAACTTATACTCCCTCCATTTTTTTATTTAGTCCCACAAAAAAAAGGAGGGAGTTAAAAGACCTACTGTATATACTACTTGATCTTAATTTTTTTTTGGTTCATCAAAGAACGCACCTAGTCATATTACGGAGGGGAGATTCGAATTTAAGATCTACTATTCCAGAACATTTGCTCTTAACCACTGAACTAAGACATTTTCGATTAAAAAAATTAGTTAATTAGAGATAAGAAAGAATGGTTAAATAGTGATAGATAAGAAAGGAGTCGTATTAGCCGTAGCTTAGACTAAAAAAAGTAAATAGTCCGTGTATATACTACTCCATATAGTAATCGGTGTTTAGTTAATCCTAATCCAATGGGATCTTACTTTGTAAGCAACAAATCTCGAGCCACGCGTAGTTCAGTAATTGAGGAGCCAAAAAGAGTGGAAAGTGATACCCAATGACACAACACAACCCCATATGATTTGACCAACCCCTCTACCAAACCACACAAACAATTAAACAAATACCCTTTCCTTTTATATTCCCTTCTTTTTTAATACTAAACCCTAGGTGCCTGCCTGTCCATCCCTTCTGATCCCAATCCTTTTTCAATTAGAGAATGAAAGTTCTCTGAGAGACAGTTTCTCATTAATTTTATTGAGAGACTAAGTACAAATGGAAGTAACAATGATACCATACCTAATAGAAGTAGGTACAATTGACATAAAAGAGTATACAAATATAAATTAAAGATGGTACGCTTGTTATAAAAACAGGTACAAAACAAAGTTGTCATTTAAGGGTACGAATAGTACATAAAGTGATACTGAAGAATGGTCTCTTCCAAGATTTTGTATTTTAATTAACCGTTAATCTTCCTTACTAACACAATTATATTCGTCATAAAGTTATTGGATCATATATCATCATTTCATCACGTGATTAAATAAGACAAAATCAGAATGCACTAATTTAGTATATATTCACGTGGCTAATACTTGACACGTCAAAAATTTGTGACGGATATGTTGATCGTAAACAAGAATCTAACATTAATTAATCCGTTAAATCCGATTTGTCGTTTGTCCAAATAGAATAGTAATTTCCCCAATTAAGTATACATAATATACCCTACTTCCACGGTGCTTCCCTTAGAGGAATCAGGAAGGGAAGGGGTGAGAAGGTCAAACCAATTTGGCATCACATCCACACCACACATAGTGCCCAACACTCCCAACATTACATAATTTAGGGTAATATGGATTAAAATATGTCCTTAAGCATGTGCTTCCAATTACTATTTGAGGGATAGACGAACATGAACATACCCTATTTTTCAGACTTTATTATTATTATCATCGTCATGCTATCTTATCTTCAGGTTGTCCTCAGTTTTTATGGATTAGGATTACCTGATTAGGGAGGTCCATCTATATAATACACCCTATTTGTCAACTTTATTATACCACAAACCCCCCAAAAAAATCAAGGATTTTCAAAAATATAAAGGTTTAAAATTTCGGGATTAGTACGTATGACAATCTAAATTATAATCAAATCAACACAGAACACAATTATCCGTGGTTACATCCAGTTGATCGATAAAGACCATGGTTAAAAACCTTGGCGTGAATGCAATTTTTAGCCTAGAATGAATAATGTTTTCCCAAATTTATATATTGAAAACTGAGTAATTTAATTTAACCAAGCATATTGTAAGATAAATTAATTCTATGTACTCCGTATTATTTATGAACAAATAGCATGTAATGTACTGTACATTGTAATATGGAGTAAGAGACTAATCCAATACGTAGATCTCGTTAATTAGATTTTAATCTTTATACTAATCTTTATACGTATGTAGAACTCATGATCATGTGGAGTATAATTTACATTAGACTATATATTAGAGTATATAAGTGCATGTGCAATATTTGTGGTATGTCATAGTCATATACTGATATATAAAGTACATTCTCCGTAACTATTAATTAGTCTATTACATATCAAGTATACAAAACATAACACAACATATAAACATCTTAAGAAGGTGCATGAACCGAGTAGTCCATCTATTCAATCTAAAGTTCACATTTGCCAAAACACGTTTTACATCATTTATATCTTTCATTTTACATTACGGAGTATTAAATATTATAAAAATGGTTATTCTTAATGTATTTTAAAAATGAATCAACCACATGACTATATTTTCTCTAATAAATTATCGAGAATATTGAGATCTCTCTCCATACGTAATTAGATGGAGAGAGTAATTGTTTGATCCCCGTTAAAGAATAAAGACTCCCTACCTTCATCCCAAAAACTTAGTAACAAATCAAAATCAAAACTGTGTGTTGTTTATTTGTTTGGCATGCATATGCAAAACAATAGTGTATGTCTACGTGCTTCCGCACTCCTTATATTGTTCGAACTTCGAAGTGTCACGTTTTTACCATATCAGGAAAAGCCACACGTGAATTATAGGAGTACTTTGTTACACTACACTATCATACATGCATGCATCCTAACAATTTGAAATAAAAGCCAAAATACAACAAGATAACTCACCTCTAATTCAGTGCACTATGAAGTACTCTACCAACTACACCATATTACTTCATCTCAAAACGTAAGATTGACCTATAAAGTTTACTAACTTTTTTTTTTCTAACGAGTCTTAACCACTAAGTTAATTAGAATATGTTCGGTAATTAGCAATTTTTTTTTATCGTTAATGGTCATTTGAAATTTGTTTCACAAGACCAAGTAATTTGAATTACATTTCAAATAACGATGGAGAATTAAAGTAGTATTGAGTAATATTTCAACTGCAGACTGAATTTTATTTGTGGAAGGAATGAGCTAGTAGGAATCATAAAGCATTGCTCCATACAAAATACTAGTAGGAAAAAATGATACAGTAATATTTTTATTAATATTTTTGAATTCTTTTCTCTGGTTAACCCCTTTTAGATTATTATCTTATGATCGGAGTATTGTTTAATTGAACAATCAAGGCCGGATAATGTTAAATACAACCTTAAGGTTTCATTTAAACATTTAATATCTTTCTGATTTGATATCAATTTATGAAATAAAGACTAAATTACACGTAAATTGATATAAATAATAAATGTACTTGAAATTTCTTGTCTACTCGTATTTTAATTTCTTAAATACAATCCTAGAAAGTAATCAAAGTATTTAGTCAGTAGTATTTTTTAATAATCATTTAATTTAACACATTTTTATGTTCATCCCTTGCAAATGTTAATATTCCAAATGCTCTTCTCTTTACTCCGGGTAGAGATCATCTCCATTACTTTTTTTCTTCATAGTTTTCTCTAATATAACAATATAAAATCATTATATACTCTCCAACTCATCAAAACTGATAACAACAAAATCGTTACGAAATAAATTTGGATCATTAATAATACGGAGTAAGTAATGGAAGGTAACAGAGAGAAGGAAGGTAATGAACTGATGAGGAACTTATCCCTTTACTTGCCTATATAAATGAAGTCTCCCAAGTTGCGTCCATTCCTACCCATAAGGCTTAAGCCATCAATTAAAGTCATTAATCTCTCTTCTCCTATTACATCATATCAATCAAGCTAACATATAGCAAAATCAAGTGACAACCACACTAGCTTACATATATACTCAAAAACATATATAATCCAACTTAATCAGTTAAACATTGCACCATGTTAGTTGAAGAGGATCAATCCGCTCTCATTTCTCAACTCTACTCCGATTTATACACTAATCAACTTCCTCCACCACAAGAAGGTATATATACAAACTATTAATTTCAATTTATTTTGCTTCGTTCTTACCACATTAATTCGGATAAATTTGCATGAAAATGTTGAAAAAATAAAGTGTGATTATTTGATACATATAGGAGATAAACCAAAACGACGTAGGAGGAGGAAGAGGAAGGGAGATGGGAGCGAGTCGGAAGCAAAGAAAAGGAAGTTAAGCGAGGAGCAAGTGAAGATGCTTGAGATTAGCTTCGGGTTGGAGCATAAGCTAGAGTCGGAGCGTAAAGAACGGCTTGCTTTGGAGCTAGCCTTGGATCCGAGGCAAGTGGCGGTTTGGTTCCAAAACCGTAGGGCTCGTTGGAAGAACCAGAGGTTGGAGGACGAGTTCTCTAAGTTAAAGAAGGAGCATGAAAGCGCTGTGGCTCATAATTGTCGCCTCCAAACCCAGGTATATATATACATGGCAACTATCTAGTCGATTTCAAAATTTATTTTTATTTGATATTCTTTCTGTCTCTGTTATTTTTTATACTTTCGCACATTAATTCCTTCTTATTTACAAGTATGCAATTAAGTACAACTCAATAGTTATTACCCCGTCTACCATTAATCCATTACGTAGTACTCCGTAGTATGTTACTTCTGGTACTATGGTGCACATTTATGATTATTCATCAAACAAAAATGGAAAGGACATATATTAGAGGGACCCAAATTAAATGGAGTAGAAAATGACTACTCCTTATGCACCATGATACTTATTAAACATTTACATACTCCGGATTCATTTTATATAAAACAAACGTAAATTGTTAATGGAGACGGAATGGGTAAGATTAAGCACGTAAATACCGTCAAGATATTGGTGAATGCAGAAGACTATGCAGTTAGATACAGTAAATGATTCAGTTTTACCCATAAAAAGGAGAATCGGCCATCAGGCATCAGGTGTAGTGTAGTGTAGTTAACAGCATTGTAGGACAAATTATTATTTATATCCGTCATAAATTTAAATATTATTCTGTATTTACAAGGATAGATAAAAAATACTCCGTAAAATATTTACTATTTTTGACGTATTCTGCATTTGTCCTCTATATGAATAATAATATTGGATTTGTTATAATTTTCTGATAAATAAATCGGTGGCAAGGAAAATAAACGCTAGAGCTACAGTATTATGGAGTACGAAGGACCATTTGTTGTTTCTTGCTTTAATTTGGTCCGCCCCCCAAACACGCCCCTTCAACCACGTGTCATTTTTTTTTAATTTTACCGTTTCATCAGGTACTATAAATGAACTATGGATAATGATGACAGAAAATATTTACTCCATGCTCCGTAATCCAAGAGAGTGGTAAATATTATTATCATCGTGGTTGAAATGTTTGTAGTTAATCATCAAGGTACAAATTTGAAATTCCTGACTTATCCACAACTTGACACTATTTTATGTTAATTTTTTCGTGATATCTCTTAAATAAGGTGAAATAATCACGATAAAATTATCACTAGTCAAATACTCCGATCCGTATTATTCATGTAATAAGATAAAGGCAAAGCATTATAGTAGGAAATGACGTGTTTTTGTTTTTTATACTAAAATGTGCACCAAAAAACGAATATTTGCGTTAGATTGGAATTTGTGTTAATTAGTTGGTGAGTATATTATTTGTAGGTTGTAACTAATCCATAATACTATATATATTCCATATCAGGTGTTAAGCTTAAAGGAAGAACTAAAAGAGGCGAAAGAGGTGATTCGAAAACATGAAGAGGGAGGAGGAGGAGGAGGAGGAGGTGCATCAGTATCAGTAGGCAATGATATTCATAATGGTGGAAGCAGTGAGAGTAGTAGTCCAAGTAGTTCATCAATAGTGACCATAGATGATCATCATCATCAGCAGCAGCAGCAAGGGAATAATGTCATGGATTATTATCCTGCAGAAGATGATGAATTACTAGCTGCTGCTGCTGCTGCTGCTGCTGCTCAATTTGGATTGGAAGAGGAAGAAGCTTATTGCTTCGATGCAGCCGCCATGTTCTACGTTCCTAACGCCGATTGCGTGCCTCCTCTTCAATGGATGGATAATCTCTATCACATATGACATTATTCCTAATTAATTAATTATTATTAAGCTAAGCATGATTAGATTAATTAGCCAGTATACTAGTGTAGATATGATTAACTATGTTAATTAATTTGTAGATTGTATTTTCATTAATATTAGATTGGCATGTACTATGTAGTGCTACTGGATCTCTTGTTTCATTATGGTTGCTTCTCATCAAAATCAAAATGTATAATTAATTACCAAGAACAAGAATATGCATGTGATGGAACTTTGATTATTTATATGAATATGGATGAACTACTAGCCCTTAATTGTGTTTTCTTCGGTTTCCTATTTTCTACCAAAAACCGCCTCAAACAAAAATTTATGTTTAATTATCATGTCAACCCAAGCATGAATTTATGTACTTCCTATTTTCACATGGACTTCATCAGATTAAAAATTTGTCAACAACATTGTACGAAAACAATGATGCTTTTTTTTCCATCGAAAAAAACCACCTTACATCCTATGCAGTGCCTTAGTCACTATAGTATGCACAACTAAAGGAAGGTTTTATTATCAAAGGTGATTGAACGAAGCACATTAGTCCAAAGTTCTTATTCATACATAATCTACAAAAGCACGGTGAAACAGACTTACCAAAGCATTACCAACTTCAACATACAAAAAATAAATTAGTCTACAAGATTGGAATGCATCAACTTAAAGATTCGAGAACTCGATATTCTAATCACTGGCTGGGTTGTATACTTGAGGTCCAAACTACGGAGTATTAAGCTCAATCCTCACAGGCCTCATTGTATGAGAATTTGAACACATATAACGGTTGCTACGACTTGGCCCTTTACTCTCTTTTTTCGAATCAAACCCCAACCAAAAAAAAAGGAAAATAAAAGAGATGATTCAGGAAAAGAGAGTACAATCAGCACTCTGGTAAGGTAAAAACGTACATTTTGAATCAGACCAACATGTATACAGAATAAGGACAGGCCATGTACATTCAAGTTCTACTGTTTAAATTACATTCCCGGTTACACATTGTGAATCACGAGCACTTACATGTATATACACAGGATTCAATATCAGGAAATCAAAGAATTTTTAACTGAAGATCGGCATGACCCACCTTTGCTTTATGTCTTTTGAACAGCTCCTCAAGAGCCTTAACGTATTGGCTGTGCACTTCCGATACCTGCAGACTCACCAGAAATACTCAAGGAAGACTACATCACAGGAAACTAGCGTGTCTATCAGTGCTGTGTAATTTAGTACTACCCCGTATCTTCTTTGAGACACAGACATGGTTAGGCCACACCAAATACTTCATTATCTTAGTGCCCGAAGGTTTCGGGGTAACATCATAAAGAGATTGCTCCAGATGAAACATGACTTGTGAAAGAAAGTTCACAATGGAAATAAATATCAAGAACGAGGGACTTTAGCTCTAACAAGGAGCATCCAAGTAGAGGACCAAGGTTCAGAAATCATACCTCCTCCATGGTAGGCTCTGGAGTTTTCTTAACCTCAATTGGTCGCCCCACTACGACATGCATAGGAACCCGATATGGCAGAGGAGATCTGCACAGAAGCATAAGGATGATTAAAGCAGGTGTTACCAAGTAATTGCTTCTCTCTTGTATTGAGACACGTAAAGGTCGTAAACATATGTTAAGATGAACATGGAATATAAAGATGTAAAAAAGTGGGTGAGACTGATGAACTCGAGGGAGCACTATTTACTCAGTAACACACATTAGATATCTTCCTTCGGAAACCCGAGGGAGAGACTTGATCCAAATATTGCAAGACTTCCACAATCTTTTCCAACAATATGTGCCACTCAACAAGTCTTCTCCAAGTTGCTGATGTGTTATTGTATTCCGTAACAAAAAGACATAACAAGAACAACCAACACCAAGGGGACTTCTTCATAATGTGCAAAGCTTTAAAATAAAACGAATGGGTCTGTCATGTCGGGAACTTTTTAAACATGAAATGGATTTATTTTAACATACCCAAGAACTCCCCAGAAAATTACTGGGGTAAATTTTATAGCTCGGGAAAACTGCAAGAACAGTTTTCCACTAGGCTTCCACCATTTGTAGACTTCTGACTGGAAAAAAAGAGGCAATTTAAAACATGTCAGCATTCATCAGTTACGCCATGTGAAAGGCTTGATCGGATGCCTTTTTCGCACCATATTCGTGGACATGGTGCCACAATTGAAAGCATGGTACCTGGCCAAAGCTGAAAACTGGTACAACAGGGCAGCCCATCTGCAAAGCTAAGCGAATAAATCCTTTCCTGTTGCTTAGAAAGGCTACCTGTAAAATCATTTATCGGAGTTACGCATCAACTGAAGCTACAAATGTCTTCCAATTCATTGATAAACAAGTCAAATTTTGAACTACGCTTGACAAAATGGCCAACCCAAAAGCCCATGCAACCACTTACCAAATCACTTGCTTGCAAAATCTTTATAACCATGACCCGCGGAATCTTTATAAGAAACAGCCTTGCCCAAAATGGCTAATAATAAACAGGGAAATTGTTTGGTAGGACAGTCCTATGGTATAAGACCAATCCAATCAAGTTTTTTTTGCAAAAGCAAATCAGTCTATTTTGATAACCTCCCTTCTTTTGATAATAACTCACTTTTACGTTGGGTTGGGCCATCCTATACTATAAGACGGTCCCAAATGAGAGTTACGCTTATAAACAAGAATATTTATAACCATGACCATCAGAATGAACCAACACATATCCACTTACTAGAAAACATATCCATTTTGACCCGATATTTGCATATCCAAAGGATCCAAAACAATAATAACTTGGTTCAATCCCGACTCTTTAGACTTTTGAGCCCAACAAAGTTGCGAAGAGTAGAGTGTTTAGTTAGAGACAGATTCGGGGGGTCAGTGGGTCACAATTCACATGGCCATCATCAAGGGAGTAATACACAAATTTAACATGTTCCAAAGTCCAAACATACCTCCGAACCATGCTCCATGTGAAATGTTTCTTGGACTCCACCTGGCACTATGATGCAACTATGACCTGATGACAAGAGGGATGAGAAATTCTTTCTAGTGGCTGGAGTAAGACCCATCCATGACCATATATGCCTCAAGAATGGAGTGTAGAATACCTGGACATCATAAGAAAAACATTTAAGACCACAAAAGAAAACGTGTCATTATCATACTGCAGCAGTTAGTGGTGAAGAACTTACAGCCGTGCTGGCAAGAACCTTTATCTTGGTGAAAGGCAAAAACCCAGTAAGATCAGCAAGCGCAATGACACCAATTGGCAAAACCGAATGTGGCTCATACCCAAAAACTGCAATTGGTAAAAAGCAAAAATTAGAAGCAGAACATATACAGTAAATCAAAGTGTACTAAAAGTATCTTTTCACTTGCACACAACTATGTACCTGACACTAAGTTGTAACTATATGGCTTGCTACATAATAAGCCAAAATCAGCAATTAACCAACCAGATATTGAACATTCTACTACTGATCAATGATCCATCAGATTTCATACACCACAAAATACACTTAGGCTCAGGAATCCACATAACAAGTCAATTCAAATAACTTAAATTTTATAATTAGATAAAATTATTGGTCAAACTCCGACCAAAACGTCGTGTTTCGCAAAAAAATAATCTTTACAGGTTGTATCTCACAAACATTTTTATCAACGGGAATCCTATGTAGGCCGCATGTCTGATTTTCAGTAATACAGGGGAAAACAGCATTCAGTATCTATGAAGTACTCAGAAGATTTGACAACTCATGTTTGGCAAGTAAAATGTCGTGATTCACATATGAAGATTTGACAGCATTTAACTAAAATATACTCAGATCGAAATACTATTCTCCTAGTGATTAAAAAGAGAAAGCCTATGAAGTACTCCATACTAGATTACCAAGAAACGACTACATCTGCTAGTAAAGCTGTCAATAATACAACCTACCAACTATAAGCTGGTGATCTCCAATACAACCAGCGATCTAAATGCAAACTACCATCCCATTCGCCGAACAATTAACTAGGCCTAAGACAATTCTAGTGAGACATTCAAGTAGCAATGTCGCTGCCCTAACAAGTAAAAACTAGAGACAGAAACAAGTCGGGTTCCTGAAGAAGATACAGACACTAACATTATACTCCCTCCGTTCCATTCATTTTTATACGTCTGCTTTTTGACACCATTCATAAGTGAGGAGAATCTTCAGTATACAAGATAAATCACAGTCATTCTCGTTTAAATTGTCTAATCGAGTCCATTATGAATCGATGTACATGCATAAAGTAAACGTATAGAAATGAATGGAACGGAGGGAGTAGTAAGAAGATGGGAATTACCATAAGCGCGATTAGGATTAAAGGCGTTGTAATCCTCCACATGAAGCGTAATCGGGAAATAACCAAGAGCATGCTTACATATATACCTACATCCCCAAACAAATTCTTCACATTCCAAAGTATTTCAATTCAATTCAATTCAATTGTTTTGGGTAAAATAGTGCAGCAGCAGCAGCAGCAATCAATCAATCAATCAAAATTCAAACATTACCTTGCTAATTTCCGCCCATACTTATCCTTGTCATCAATTGGGATCACTATAAACAGCAGCAACACCAAACAAACTCTATACCAAAACAAAAACCCAGTAAAATTATCAGAAATCATTGTTTACGACGATCATATCAGTCACAAACTTGCGAGACGAAGTTGAAATAGTAGTGATTAGATTAGATTGGATATACCCTAAGGCTTTGGGAAGGGAGAGGAAGGCGAAAGAAGAGATAAGAATGAGGGCGTTGAAATGAATAGCGCTCAACCAAATAGCCACCGCGACCACCGTGTGCAGCGGCGAACGTGGCTTTTCTGTAAATTCCGCCGCCGTGATCGGTGACGGTGTGTCTCTGTCATGTGCATCCATGGCTTCCGGTTTTCTGGGTTGAGGGAAGAAGTATTAAGTGAATGTGGGAGAAGTTGTAAATGAGTGTGTCAACTTCATTGCTGCTTCTACATCCTTCAATTATTGTTATTTTTTTGAGCAAATTAAAAATTACTCCCTTCAAAGTTGCGGTTTTTAAAATTTACTCCCTTTTAAAAAAAAATTATTATTTAACAGCCAAAAAGATACAAAAGTTCAAAATTTACTTGCAATTGAAAATTCCGGCCAATTCATTAACAACTTGACCGAATTGCCCTCAGACTACCACCACCTCCCTGAACCTCTTTCTCCCTTCAATCTCTTCATTCGTTTTCCAAACTCAAAAGAAAAACCCAAATATCCAAGAAACCTAAACCCTAGAATTTTGATCGTCAATCAATTTTAGTCCCCAAAAAAAAATTAAGAGCCAATCAATCAATCCATTGCTTCCATTCATCAATTAGGTGAGTAAGTTTGTCTCATTTTTCTACCATCATCTTTTTTTTTATATATTTTGAAATTCGAATTTAGGGCTTTTGATCATATACGATTTTTTGATTATATGTCCACTTTGAATGCTGATTAGTCAACATCACCAACAATGTCGATTTTTTCCAAAAAATATAAAAAAAAATTGTGTGCACAGTGGAATCGAACCACAATGTGTCAATATGTTTATCACAAGCCTAGAAAACAACTATCCCTAAATCACTAATTTGTAAATGAATAAACCCTAAAAACTAACCCAATTAGTATTTTCTATTATAAAAAAAATGATAATTACGAATTTACCTGATGAATTGACAAGACTGAAGATTATATAGTTGATGTAGGATGAGGTATGGAAGAATCGGTTTTAGTTGGTGTGGGATGAGATTGAAGATTATATTGCTTTGGATAAATGAATGAGATTTCAATTAGCATATAAGGGGGAGGGGTAGTTTGGGTACTAAAATGCAAAAAAAGGGTAAAAAATTCAATTTCGCCGGAGTGTCATGCCGGAATTTCCAATTGCAAGTAAATGTTGAACTTTTGTATCTTTTTGGCTGTTAAATAATAAAAAAAAATTAAAAGGGAGTAAATTTTAAAAACCGCAACTTTGAAGGGAGTAATTTTTAATTTGCTCTATTTTTTTAATGTATTTTATTGGTTTTGACTGAAAACAAATGCACGAAGGCGATAATCACAGAGCAGAGAAACGTGTTGTTTCAGGGTTTGATTTCTGTTAACACTCACCAAGTCACCATCATGTTTGTTTGCTTCTTATGGGCAAAGTAAAGTTTTAAATTGGATGATCCGTTTATAGTAAATTAGTGGTAACGGTAAAGTTTGGAACTAGCTGAGCATAATTTTACTTGGGACTTGACAATACTCCGTTCCATTCATTCCACGTAAAAAATTGAATGGATGAGAAGGAGTATTAGAGTTTGTTATCGGTTCGAATCTGTTAAGAAATCTAAACTTCGTCGAATGATTTACCAAGAAGAAGAAAAAATCGAGATCATCCTAAACACATGAGTCGGAAAGTGTTGGTGATCATGTTCTTATTTTCCAAAATGTCGATGGTAACTTGCTAATTTGGCACACGTTAACACATCTTTTTCTAACATGTACCCACACACATGAATAATCCGACGAAATTGAAATATAAACTATATTTATAGGGGATTGTTAATGCCACAACAAAATTATTAGTACCTCGCAGGTCACATTAATTGGTTGACTAGCAGTATCGCGATTTTGATTCTCTCGTGTCTACCATTTCACCACCAAGGTTTAGTTGCCAACGTTGAGTTTGGAACCCTGAATAGACTATTCTCTTAAAAACAAAAGCTCTTGGAGATTTTTAATGCTTCCAATTCAATATTAAACAAGTACGTACTAATTGAATACTTGTGTCATAAATTGTGTCACTCATTTTTGTGACAATGTATTTATTTATTAATTAAGTGTTTTTTTGTCAAAAGGCACCTAACATTTAGGTCTTCGGTAAATAAGACACCTTAAGTTTATTTTTTTGCCCAAAAGCACCTTAAATTTACATTTGTTTGTCTAAAGACACCAAATATCAATTTCCGTCAAAAAAACGTTAAGTTTGATGGTGGATCCCTTAATCATCTTCTCTCATCCCTTAATCAAAACTCAATCAACTCCTTCATCTTCTTCTTTACATTATCCTTTATTATTTTCTCTTTCTCATCATTTTTATTCCCACAAGGCCACAATACTCTATGTTTTCTCCCAAAAGCTTAGTCCCCAAAATCCCCTTTTATTCTCTTCTTAATTAAACCCCTCATTTGTTTTTGTTTTTTTTTTCACTTTTGCAAATGGTTGCTAAAACCAAAAATGAAGCGACAACAACAATTAATAATTAGGTTACTAAAACAAAAATTGAGATTATACTTTAATAGAATTACTCTAACACACAAACCAAATAACATAAAATCAAAATTTCAATTTGTTGTTGATGACTTAAGTGATTAATTTACTTAAAGGATAAAGAGTCATAATCGAGAGCTTACAATTGAATGAAAATTAAATGGATTTGACTTAAGCAAAGAAGATTGATTGAGATGTATGCAAATGATGAGAGGAATGATGATTTGATTAAGGAACAAGTGTTTGATTAAGGAACAAGTGTTTGGTTAAGAAAAGAGGGTTAACTGGGGTTGATTAAGGTATAAGGGTTGATTAAGAGAGGAGGGAAGATGATTAAGGGATGAGCACCGTCAAAGTTAACGTTTTTTTTTTACGAAAGTTGAGGTTAGGTGCCTTTAGACAAAGAAACGTAAATTTAAGGTGTTTTTGGGCAAAAAAAAAACTATAGGTGCCTTATTTACAAAAGACCTAAATGTTAGGTGGCTTTTGACAAAAAAAACTCCCTCATTAATTAACTACATACTCTTGAGATCGAGTGGCATAAGCAATAATAACAGTGTGACATTATCATTTCTGTTATAATATAAGGAGAGAAAGAGGAGAATGAGAGAGGTACTCTATTACATTGATCATTGGCATGTATATATACATATAGATATCTAGGGTTTCTTCTAGGTCTAGAATATTCTGTAAAGATATGATGTCGACATAATGTCGTCATAGTGTGGACATCCACCAATACAATATATTACATTATAACACTCCCCCTTGGATGTCCATTAGTGAAGTCATGTCTCATTCAAAATTTGCCTAGAAAAACCCAATGGGAAAAACACTAGTAAAGTAAACGAGTACATAAATATTCAAAACACGCATAACACGCTGCCTCGTTAAAACCTTTCCATGGAAAACCCAGTGGGACAAAACCATGGCTTAGGAAAAAGAGTACAGCGCGTGTTTACTCCCCCTGATGATTGCACAAGTTGAAACAATATGTATTGAAATGATCCATGTCTTCATGTAACTTCATGGTGTTGAAATGAGTTCGTCGTAATCGACAAATATATCTCGAACAAGTGTCATCTCATCAATGATGATGGTTATAACTATAGCGTTTTAAACACGTCTATAGTGCTATCCCGTTAAAAACCTTGCTAGGAAAAATCCCTTGGGACAAAAAACCTAGTCGAAGGAAAAAAGAGGATAGCTAATATTTCACAACTGATCATTCTTATATCATTTACACATTTATCCTGCATTTTAACAAAACAATAATTGTATGCATGCATGCACTATAATATATATTCTATGTTAATGCAATGACATAATATGACACTACTATGCGATGACAAAATAACTATATTATATGCACATGATATTCAAATGCAAATTGTACAATATCTTCACCAATATTATTCATAATTGGATTGACTTCAAGTCAATACGTGGACTTCAAGTCCATGAGCTCATTCTTAACCATAGATTGTACGTCAACAATCAAAATGAACGCTTATATAAGATCCCCATTAAATTGTCCATTACATGTCGCGCACAAATATTATTCGATTCCGTGAATTAATATATCGATATAATTACTTATACATACTGCCGGCACTGCTTAAGATATCTGAATGTATTTTGTACCAATCTTTTCACATATATAGGCCATCTATTATTGTTCAGATATCTATGTCACTTCAACGACATTCAAGTTTCATTACTCTTCATGAGTACCAACTGCACATGTTTGTCATTTTCTTTCACTTATAACATATGAACCGAATATGACCTTCACATTCCATCGTGTGTGATTATTGAAAATTTGGCAAGAATCTCAATGTTCATACATTTACTATCCATGACCGAGTTATAGCTCGCTCCACCTCAAGGAGGGTAAATCTGTCTATAGTCAAATCATAAATTTCAATTTATAACATATCTTGATATGATAAAGTGATCAAGGTAGTATATCATTATACATCATTATCAAAACCAAATTATGTGAATCAACATTCATATTTCTTGAATTTCTAGTTGATGTATATCATATTCAAAACAAGTGTCTGAATCTCAGGTTTAGTTGGGGATCAATATTACTTGTTTGTTTTTACCAACTTATCCTTATCAATTTCCCCCTTAAGGTGGTAAAACTATCATTATTTGATAGATTTAAAAGAGCAATATCCACCATCAAATTTATCTTATATTTCATAAATTTAAAACAATTAATTCTCTTCAATAGAATAAAATATTAGGGAGCTCGGTTTGACGCAGTTGACTTTTCACGTGCTGAATTAAAATTGCCCATTCAGGAGATCATCATGTTCACATGATACTTATATTATGATGTACTTACTCGTATAATTTTGCGTGACTATATGTCGCATAATTCAATCATACAAAAACATTCATATTCATTATCCAACTACGAGTATTATCTCTAACATAATATTTCATCTCAATGTATTGTCTCGCCTTAAATATATATTGATTTTAATGATATACGATAGAGTTTCAGCACTTTATTAAATTTCTTCTAAGAGAAACTTCATATTTATTAAAACGGGTGTAATAAGAACCCGGATGACCTTGATTGTCACATATTTAATCCTTTTGTGCTAACTTTACTTTGCCTATAATTCATGGCAATTTTTGTATATATTTCGCATTATCTTGATAAATTCACTAATCGCACGCCACATTTTAGCTGACTGAATTTCATTATGCTAAACTTCTAGTTTAGCTATATTTCATCGTAATGTGTAATAATCTTATTCATGTGGCCAAAACCAATTATTGACGTGACATGACACAAATGTTGTTTCATATAAGTAGGCGAGATCCGTCAACATTACAATAATTGATCCCAATAGTTATCAATTTTATTTATATAAATAAGTGTTGTATAAATAACGCAGATAACAAGTATATGAATTAAAATAAAATACCAACTTAAATAACAATAATAATTATTATTATCCAAGTGTGGACATGACATAGGTCCACCCCGACGCGGCGAAGCGCGGGTTTTGGGGAGGCGATAGAATTTCCATATGAGATGGATCGAATAGAATTTTAAATCGAAGTAGGAGTCGCCACCGAATTTTATGGTTATTCGGAACCATTCGAACCCACTCTATGTCGTAGTGGGCCATACTTAAAGCCTGGCCCATTTCCGATGTCAGAGTTTATTGGGTTCGTCCCTTAGCATTACGATACCGATGCCGACTTGAGCGGTTAATCGTATATTGAATGACTCTCGTTGCCAATGGATTCGCACATCCGGAAACCATGGTTCTGAGTAAGGGGTGAGGGTACGTGTTGGGAAGCTCATTGAGAACACCCAACCCCGCCCGCACTTAGCGGCCTTTACTAAGATATCGTTCGATTTTGTGTACACGCGTTAGTTCGACGATTGAATGATCTGCAGAGATTATTTTCCTAAGACATGTGAGGAAAAATAAATAGATGGGTTGCTAAGTCGTTTAATGCATGTTAAACTACTAACGTCAAAGTTATTTTAGCATGTGAGTTCGTTTTAGTCTAATAAAACGATAAAAAGGAAATATGAGAATAATTTGCTACAAACACAAAAAAACGGGTTAGTAACGATGAATAATAATATAGAAAATAAATATATGAAATCGAGAAAATAAAAATTAATCGAAATCTGAAAAATATTGTTAAAACACGGTTTTGTATAAAAAACGAAGTTCGAAAAATAATAAAAAAAAGAACGAGAAAGGCGCGCTTGGACAGTCTGCCGCGCGACTCGCCCGGGACTTAGGCGGGTCGCGTGGCGGCCTGATTTCGACGACGGTTTTCGGAAAATTTTTGATTAAATCGCGTACGAATATCGCATAATTCGTACTCGACTTATTATTATCGATATTCGCTATATTCGATAGTTGACTATGAAATCAATATCAAATATTTGGAATAGTTTTGGAAAAGATAAATTTAGAAATCGTTTCGTAGGATAATAAAAATAAAACGATCGAAAAGCTAAAAAAGGGGCCGGGTCACAGACTCGTGCGCGAGTCGCCTGGACCGGGCGCGACTCGCGTACGGGTCTGTCCACTTTTTATTTTTTGTTCGAAAATCGTTAATTTTATAAATCGCGTACAAATATGGATTAATTTATACTCGGTTTATATTTTCGATATTCGTCATATTCGATATTTGATTATGAAATCGATATCGAATAGTCGGAATGACTTTAGAAAAGGTTTTGAAAAAGTTTGTTTTGAACGAAAAGTAAAAAAAGAATTTTGAACGAAAAGTGTAACGATATCGTCGAAAACTTAATATAATTCTTTTTGACACGATATTCGATTATATAGAATCGATATCATATTTTAAGAATATTCGATATATGAAAATAGTTTTTAGTAGTATCGATATTAGAAAATAAAAAAAGAGACCGACGAGACCCATAAAAAACGAGAAGAAGAGAAGAGAGAAGAGAAGAGTCGGGTTTGATTTACACCCTCAACCTACATGCTTTGTTTTCTCGGGATAAGGCTCGTCGGGAAGTGGCTTAGACTTGGGAGCGTCGAGATGATGAGGATGAGTTAAGGTGTATCGGTTTGGGTGATTTGGGACGTCGGGTTTGGCCGGTTTCGTCGAGGTTGCAAGGCTTCGAAAGTGTCGGGATTTGCTAACTATCGGGTTTGTGTATGAACCGTGTGTGGAGGGGGTGTCGGACGTGTTTTTACTGCTGTTGTGTTGCTGTGTCTCGGTATTTTTTGATGTATGATCGTTGTTAATTGTGTTGGACGGGAGGTCCTATTTATAGGGAGTTTCCGACCTTGGTTTAGGAGAGTTTGAATACCGCTTAGGATAGGAAACGTGGGAGTTTGAGGAGCATGGGAATTCCGATTTCTTGGCCAAGAAGAAAGGAATTTCGGCTGATTTGAGGAGTGTTTCGGCTGAGTATTTGGTACTCAGTCGGTGTCTGAATCGGTTTCCGGATAGAATTCCTACTTGAGGTCGAATTCTACCTTTAACGGAATTGTTTAATGTTTTTAATGAATCTGAATTTTTGTAGGAATTTGGGTTGGAATCAACCGTGTGAGTGTCACGGCTGACTCACATGTCTCGGGAAAATCTTTGACCGGATTTTGACTCGGTCGCTAAAAGACGGTTTTACCCCTGGTGTCGGTTTCGACCCAAATTAGTGTTATTTGACTCGAAACGACCCACTGGGCCTGGATTTGAGGTTGGTTTTATGAAATTTGTACTCTTTAAAAAGTCTAAACCAAATGTCCATGATTACAAGCCCATATCCGAGTCCGTCAAAGCACGTTTACGTCCAATCATCATCGGGTGTTTGGCGGGAACTACTATAGACACCTGACGGTCAAAATGTGGGTGTCTACAGAGCCCCCACTCTGACTGAGGCTTGGACAAGGCAAAAGTCAGAGTAGCTACCATGTCAATCAAGGATTAAAACCTGGCAGACTTCCGATCGGGTCGTTTAGGGTCCATTAGACCTGCGTGAAGGGCTCGCCAGCCATAGAATAGAAATCATACCTGGGTTGATGCCAAAAATGTCGCGGGAGCTTGCCTTGGAAGCTATGGATGTTTCCTAAAAAGTCTTGGGTGTGTGGTGTGTCTGTTTACAGACACATCCCATCTTGGAATAGCGTGGGGAGCTTGCCTTGGAAGCTCTGGGTGTATCTGCTTACGGATACATCCCGATTCCTTAGTAGAAATGTTGCATGATCCTTCCACTGGGGAGCCTTTGAGAATTCTTCGGGGAGTCTTGGGGTACCTGTCTGTTGTTACATAACAAATTGCATGTAACATTTAGGCGAAACACTGACTCATGCTGGGGAAGAAATGATTTTTGATTGATTTTTGGAAAGAAAATGATTTTTTTTTTGGAAATTAGAATGCTTGGGATGATTTGATTCCTAATCCGATTCTGACACGGACTCCTAAAGTCTCTGGTTAGGCCTGTATGCCTAGATAAAGTGTGATAAAAATTCCTATTCCCGTGGTGACTAGGAAAGGGATTTTCTCAAATGGCTAAGTTTTGCGAATTTTAAAATGAGAATTTGAAGAGAGAGATATATCGACAGACTCGACTCAGGACGCGAGAGGACGAGTTGACAGACACGACTTTGACTCTCTAAGGGTTAGACCGTGACTCGGTAGGGGGTGGGCCACCTATGACAAGACTCTTAAGTTGCGCTATTCCGTAGCCTAGGCGAGTGGCAACACAGTCGAACATCGAAATGAGAACGATCTGCTATAGAGGAATTGCAGTAGTCTGTAGTGAGACTGTTTTAGCAGTAACAATGCTGTAGTCTAGTGCTCTTTTGGATTTTTGATTTTTGGGTACATTTCCAAAGTGGGTAGTGCCTCGAGTCCTGACAGATTCTTGTCTTCGGCTGAGCGGAGTACTAGGACACACTACAGAAAGGTGGCTAAATTTTGAAACTATTTGGATTATGTGAATGGATGGAGAACTTCTGCCTAGGAGAAGCCCCCAGAATGACAAAGCCAACTGTCGAGAACATGACAGTGTCGTGACCGGAATGATGGTGTTTTTTGAATGTGTGTCAATGTGGGTGGTTGTGCCTCTGTTGAAAGGCTGCCTACGTATTCACATGTGGTGAAATCAAACCAAGCCGTAGTTCAGTGGATTGAAAGAGATATAATGGTGCCTAGTTTACTAGGGCTTTGTGTGTAACTAGCCACAGCGATGGTGTAGGCTAGGTGCATTCCCAGTGATGTCTTGATCAAAGGGCTAGAATAGTTAGGATGTTGATCCTGTGACTGTGAGCGTTCTCCGGGGTAGCCCCCAGAGGTGGTGTGAACTATTTGGGCATGTTCTATGCCGACTGCAAGTCGAGTTCCCGTGTTTGGGGATGGTAACTGGTTTGAATGAGAAGAATTGGGATGAGATTTTAACGAGTTCTGCTCTCGGGGATTTTAACGAGTTCTGCTCTCGGGGATTTGATGAGTTTTGCTCTCGGGGATTTTAACGAGTTTTGCTCTCGGGGATTTTAACGAGTTTTGCTCTCGGGGATTTTAACGAGTTTTGCTCTCGGGTCTTTGTATGGTGATTGTGAATTTTGTTATGTAAAGGGGAAGTCGAGTAAAATGGCTCGAACTCTGATCGAGATAAGTTTTGATAATGCGAGATCTGATTTCCATGTCTGGCCCTAATGGTTAGGGGTATCCTATGGAGCTTGAATCCTCAAAATTCCGGGCTGTCTCTAGCCTAGGTCTCGAGAAGGTCTTGAGGGTTGTAATGTGGGAAGGTTAAATGTGGTGTTAGCTGACCAGCTTGACTGTCTCTCCCCTATTGGATGGTATGGGTATTGATAATTTTTGAATTGACCGTTTCACGGTCATGGGTTTTTGAATTCTTTGGGTTGACCTCTTAGCCCCGGTCATGGGATTCTTCATTTGAGTTGACCGTGTCTGGTCGAGAGATGTTGATAATTCTTTTTTGATCATTGCCAGCTTTTTTGTTTTGGCCTTTTGCTTTTTTCTCTTGGACTTTTGATTTTTTTGTCCAGCTTTTTTTTGTCGGTCAGACTAACACCTAAGGTAGGGACTAGCTAGTCTTATTGGATGGGTGTTTATTGTGGGAAGTGGGCTTGCCTCCCGTCTTGAACCCAAACTAGAAGACTACCCAGATTTGTCATAGGATTCGATATGCTCCTGCTACGGGTAGTTATGTGGCTTTCTATACCAGACATGGAATAGGTAAAAGGAAAACACGGGCTCGGTTTCTTGCAGTCATTATAGATGTGCCTATAATAGTCACGTGCGTGTGCTCACAGTGTATGATGGTGTTCATCATGTTCTCGGAAACACATAAGGAAAGTATATATGAGAGATAGAAAAGCTGATTTTATTGAATTTTGAAAAAAAGAGGACAGAATACAACTGACTTTGACTTTGATTTGGAAATGAGGATGTAGGGTATCCTAGACTCGGACTCAGACTCGGACTTGAACCAAATCTAGACTCTTGGATGAGGTTGTCAGTAGTCTTCGGCTTCTAAGGACTCAAGTGGATGTCCAGTATGGCCTTCGGTAGGAGCTTCACCCAGATCTTCATTATGTCGAAGATCGTCTTCAATCTTGATGCCCATTTCGGTAAGCACCGCAAAGTTTGAAATGCCGGCATACCTAAGATGGACGCGGTAGGGAGGTAGGAGGTTGTTGATGAATGCCTCCACTAGTGTCTTCTCGTTGGGCTTGTCTACCAACTTCACACTTTCGGCCCTCCACCTTTGAAGGTACTTGGTGAAACCTTCCTTGGGCTCTTGGGCCATGACCTCCAGGGTGCGCATTGTGGTCTGGATCTCGGTATTATCTGCATAATTCCGAGCAAACTCTGTTGCGACGTCGTCCCAAGTCTTGTACTTCTTGGAATCGAGCCTGTAATACCAGGCTTTTAGATGTTTCTCAAGGGAAGAAGCAAAGAGATGCTTGAACATGCTGGACTTAACCCCCTTAAGGGCCATAAACTCCTTGAAAGCCCGGATGTGGTGGACCGGGTCTTCAGTACCCTCGAACATTGGTAGACCCGTCAGGTTGAGATTTGCGGGTAGTTCATCGGTTAGTGGGGTGTAGGTCCGAGCATTCTCCGTATGGATGGAGCTTTGGGTTGTCAGATGGACCTGTTCTTGCAGTTTGTGGACTGCGCTGGCCAATTCAGCTAAAGGCCCAGTAGTATCGATACTGCCACTAGGAGTTCCCTGTTCTATGGCGCTTACCCGGGTGAGGATGGAGATCTGGTCCCCTCTCATTGACGTGATCATGTTCTCTAGCTTGGTCAGTGAGGCCTTCAAATCATCGACGGCTTGTTGCGTCATGGCTCGTGTGTGGGGTGGCCTGTCTGTAAGGGCACCGCGTAATCAGTAAATTTGCTTCGGAACTCGAATACACCAAGGCATAGGAAATAGCGTGGGAGGAGAGACGACTCCAGTTTGACTCGGGTTAGACTCTCCTAACACAAATGTGTAGGGTACGATTCTCGGAGTGACTGTGATTAATCGCTCTAACGGAGAATAGCCCCCAAGTGAGACTAAGGACTCAGATAGGACTCAGATGGTGTGACATCTAAGTGACTCGAAAGTGGGGTACGTGAGACACGTGTAAGACAAGACCCTTAGAGCAACCGTGATTGATCGCTCCGCTGAAGGGTAGTCCCCCGAGTGAGGAAAAGACTAGACTAGAAAAAGACCGGAGACTGACTTCTAGATGGATGGTGGGCCTTCCTTGGGATTCGGCAAAGTGGGCTTAGTCCCGTTCGAAGGAAGGTCTACGTGAGAATTCCCCAGACTTTGGACTCTAGTGTGTAAACGGGCTTCCCTTTGTAGGAGTCTGTCCTACGAAGGTGGGCCGTGCCTTGATAAATAAGGCGGACTAGGATGGGGTGGAAACCCGTGATGTAAGATCGACGGAGTTTCGACGCTATAGACTCTTACAACCTATGACAAGACCCGACACTGCTAAATACGGGAAGTCCTAGGAAGAAGAGGGTTTTGAAAAGAGAATTTGGATTTGAAAACCGAGCAAAGTCGGATTGGAAGACCCGATTTTTTTTGAAAACCGAGAAAGAGGTATATCGGGCCGAGATTTCGGGCTTTTTTTTTGAAAAGGTTTGGACAGCATACCGGCTAAAAATAGGCTATTTTGAGTCAAAATCATAAGTCCTAAATTCGGTAGCTTTCCGGGTTTTGGAAAAGAATGGATTTGGAAAGATGCAAGTTTTTTGAAAATGATGGTTTTTGAAAAGACCGAAGAAGATCAAGTAGCATGTAGTCATAGAAACAGTATAACGACGCCATGTATGCTCTTAGTCTAAGTCTCGGTCAGTCGAATAGGGTCTATACCAACAACGATCGCATTCTCGCAAATCAGGACGGACCTTCTAAGCCGAATTGGTCTTAGAATCTGCCGTAAAACCCATGCGAGTTCCGCCATCGAAGTCTTTAGTGCAACCAAGTGAGAATGCACCGTGGTATAATGGTACGTCGGTCACAAGTAACCGGCCCGGGATAGAACGGGGTTATGCATGAATCATTGAACTAAAATGTGTACATTACTAATCGAACGATTTCTTTTCGAGTCTCACCCTGAGGATGCCGATGGTAAGTGACACATCAGTTAATCCCCAGCGGAGTCGCCAAATTGTGGACATGACATAGGTCCACCCCGACGCGGCGAAGTGCGGGTTTTGGGGAGGCGATAGAATTTCCATATGAGATGGATCGAATAGAATTTTAAATCGAAGTAGGAGTCGCCACCGAATTTTATGGTTATTCGGAACCATTCGAACCCACTCTATGTCGTAGTGGGCCATACTTAAAGCCTGGCCCATTTCCGATGTCAGAGTTTATTGGGTTCGTCCCTTAGCATTACGATACCGATGCCGACTTGAGCGGTTAATCGTATATTGAATGACTCTCGTTGCCAATGGATTCGCACATCCGGAAACCATGGTTCTGAGTAAGGGGTGAGGGTACGTGTTGGGAAGCTCATTGAGAACACCCAACCCCGCCCGCACTTAGCGGCCTTTACTAAGATATCGTTCGATTTTGTGTACACGCGTTAGTTCGACGATTGAATGATATGCAGAGATTATTTTCCTAAGACATGTGAGGAAAAATAAATAGATGGGTTGCTAAGTCGTTTAATGCATGTTAAACTACTAACGTCAAAGTTATTTTAGCATGTGAGTTCGTTTTAGTCTAATAAAACGATAAAAAGGAAATATGAGAATAATTTGCTACAAACACGAGAAAACGGGTTAGTAACGATGAATAATAATATAGAAAATAAATATATGAAATCGAGAAAATAAAAATTAATCGAAATCTGAAAAATATTGTTAAAACACGGTTTTGTATAAAAAACGAAGTTCGAAAAATAATAAAAAAAAGAACGAGAAAGGCGCGCTTGGACAGTCTGCCGCGCGACTCGCCCTGGACTCAGGCGGGTCGCGTGGCGGCCTGATTTCGACGACGGTTTTCGGAAATTTTTTGATTAAATCGCGTACGATTATCGCATAATTTGTACTCGACTTAATATTATCGATATTCGCTATATTCGATAGTTGACTATGAAATCAATATCAAATATTTGGAATAGTTTTGGAAAAGATAAATTTAGAAATCGTTTCGTAGGATAATAAAAATAAAACGATCGAAAAGCTAAAAAAGGGGCCGAGTCACAGACTCGTGCGCGAGTCGCCTGGACCGGGCGTGACTCGCGTACGGGTCTGTCCACTTTTTATTTTTTGTTCGAAAATCGTTAATTTTATAAATCGCGTACAAATATGGATTAATTTATACTCGGTTTATATTTTCGATATTCGTCATATTCGATATTTGATTATGAAATCGATATCGAATAGTCGGAATGACTTTAGAAAAGGTTTTGAAAAAGTTTGTTTTGAACGAAAAGTAAAAAAAGAATTTTGAACGAAAAGTGTAACGATATCGTCGAAAACTTAATATAATTCTTTTTGACACGATATTTGATTATATAGAATCGATATCATATTTTAAGAATATTCGATATATGAAAATAGTTTTTAGTAGTATCGATATTAGAAAATAAAAAAAGAGACCGACGAGACCCTGTAGACACCCGCATTTTGCCTGCTAGTGTCTATAGCAGTTCCCGACAAACACCCGATGATGATCGGACGCAAACGTGACTTAGTATGCTCGGATTTGGGCCCGAAATCAATAATATCTGACATGGACTTTTAGCGGAGTAATAATCTCACAAAACAGACCTCAAATTCAGGCCCAGTGGGTCATTCCGAGCAAAATGAGACTAATTTGGGCCAAAACCGGCACCAAAAATAATTCCCGTCTTTTAGCGACCAGATCAAAACCCGGTCAAGACAAACCCGACACAAAGAGCGACCGGGTGCGTTCCCGAAACATGCACCAGGTTCACAAATCTATCCAAATCACTCACGAATCAGCCAAAATTAGCCAAATCAATCATAATCAATTAAGCATAAATCAAGGGCAATCACGCCCAAAATAGCCCGGCCTAATTGATCCACTCGGTCGAGTGGATTGACCACTCGGTCGAGTGGAGCGTCAAAAACCGGACCAGATTCATTCCTGAAGGCACTCGACCGAGTGCACTAGGGCACTCGATCGAGTGACCCTAGGACGGGGTGAAGCCTATAAATACCCCATGACCCTCACTCATTTCACAACTTTTACCAACTCTTACACATCCATTTTTACCCCATATTCACTTCACATTTCAGTCACATTTTCTACACTACAAGCCTTAGCAACCCTAAGCCCTATACACAAAAAACCGAGTCCCTTGTCCCTCGATAAACCGACAACACACACACACACACACACACACCATAACTTACATACATCCTCGATACTCCATAGTCCCGTCACTATTCGCGAGCCCATTTCCGAGGTCCTTACTAAGCATGTATGTTGAGGGTGTCCCAAACCCCGTTTCTATCTTTGTTATTTACGCTTATGTTTTTTGTATCGTTTATTTTGTACTTTTACTAGTATCGTAATCCTAACATCTAACACTCTAACATTTTACTTTTTCTTGCATACTAACTTTTACATTTTCGTTGCTAACATTATAATCATACCGCGTATATATATATAGTATTACCAAATTCTTCGGTTTCGGATGCGTTTGACTACAATTGTCGCCTAAAGTCCGTCTAATCCCTTTACGAGCAACGACGGTGGTGGAGCCCTTTCGAGGAGCCCCGCCCCAATGTACTCAAGGGCGTGACGTGATCGCGACTAATCGTAGTTGAACGTATTCAATCCCATTTTAATTAGTGCGGAATCCGTTGACACGAAAACCGACATCACATAACCCGAAAGGGTTAGTTTCGATGTCGTGACGTAGAGGGAAGCATTTCGTTACTAATTCAAATTTTCTAACGTAAACGTTTTCATAAAATCCCGACAACGGTATTATAATCGTACATATACACGATTATAGCACCGGAGGTCGAGTTAAATTCAAATCATGCGATATTTGTATTTAACTCGACCGACCGTCGTTTTCAACCCCAAAAATGAAACGAGTTAACACTCGTACAGGGACTACTCGACCGAGTGCGTAGGCCACTCGATCGAGTAGTGTCCACAAAACCGGGCAGACTACTTCCCAAGGGTACACTCGACCGAGTCAGGCCATGACTCGACCGAGTGGATCCTGTAGCCCAGAAAACCGAGGGCTTGGATGCAACATTTAAGCCTCGTCTCTTTTTTTACGACTCTTAGTCGACACGTGTAAAGCCAATCACGTGAACTCATTTTCTAAAACTCACGTTTATCGCGGCAAACCGAATTAAATCTAAATTCGTCAATATTTTGATTCAATTCGGCCAACCTTCAAATTTAAGACACATAAATCACGAGTCACAACTCGTACAGGTGCCACTCGACCGAGTACTCCTGCTACTCGATCGAGTAGCACCCCAAACCGTGGGCAGAAGCTCCTTTTAGGACGCACTCGACCGAGTCAGGCCATGACTCGACCGAGTGAGTCCTGTAGCCCCATAACCGAGGGCCTTGACACACCTTTCAAGCCTCGCCTTTTTTTTTATCGACATTAGTCATCACGTGTAAAGACTATCACGTGACTAACCTATTTTCAAAACCATGCACAACACGACACGTAGAACGACTTTGATCACCTTTGACGTGATGAGTCGGGACAAGACTACGGGATATGGGATCGGGCTAGCAATACGCCACAGTCTCATGTTTCCGTCCTTCGTTTAGTACACAATACAATGCGTATTTAATCGGGGTTAGTCCATCTACGCATTTCGCGGTCTAGCTTACATACGGGTCCGTCCATATCTTTGTATCGCGTTATTTTTATTACTTCTACGTAATGTTGTATTGTGAATTCCGGGTTGTATTTCCGCCCGTGTAACTTGTACGTTTTTATTTTACTTTTGAGCTTTGTTTATTTACTTGCTTTTACGCTTTATAAACGAACCTCGCATGCTAAACCACTTTGACCAAAAATAAGATGCATTAAATGACGTAGTTCACAAACTATTAATATGCTTAGCCCGAAAACGCTGTTTGCATATCATTTAATCGTTTTACTAGCGCGCTCACACGAACACGAACGATGTCTTAGTAGAGGCCGCCATGTGCGGGCGGGGTTGGGTGTCCTTAGTGGGCTTCCCAACACGTACCCTCACCCCTTACTCAGAACCTTTGGTTTCCGGATGTCCGAAACCCTTGGCGCACGAGAGTCATTCTATATACGAAAGCCGGTTTATACGGTATCGATATTGCAATGCAGAGGGACGAGCCCAATGAACTCTGAAATCGAAGTGGGCTTACTTTGTGTATAGCCCATGACAATATAGAGTGGGCTCGTATGGTTCCGAATAACCACAAAATTCGGTGGCGACTCCATTTTGACTTAAATTTCGAACCCGAGAACAATCTCACCACGAGATTCATTCGTCTACCCAAACCCGCGCGTGGCCGCGTCGGGGTGGACCTACGTCATGTCCACAATTTGGCGACTCCGCTGGGGATACCTGATGTACTACATGGCATCAGGGTTCCTAGGGTGAGACTCGAAGAGAAATCGTTCGAATATTAGTGTGTGCGCATTAGTTCAATGGTTCATGCATAACCCAAATTTTACCCGGGCCGGTTACTTGTGACCGACGTCCCACTATACCACGGTGCATTCCTACATGGGTGCGCTAAAGACTTCGATGGCGGAACTCACCGGGGTTTTACGGCAGGTTCTAGTTCAAAATTGGCTAGGAAGTCCGTCCCGTTTCGTGAGAATGCGATCGTTGTTGGTATAGACCCTATTGTGACTGACCGAGACTTAGTGTAAAGCATACATAAGCGTCGTTATAATGCTTGTTTGACTACGTGCTACTTGGTTTCCGTGTCATTTTTCAAAAAACCGTCATTTCAAAAAATGCATCTTTCCAAAAACACCCAAATTTTGAAAAACCCGAAATGCTGTCCATTTCGGGACCCGTCTTTTCAAAATATCCAATTTTCAAAACTCGGAATGCCGCCGAAATTTAGGATCAACTGATTTGACTCAAAATATCCTTTTTCTCTAGTCGGCATGCTGCCCATTTTAATTCGTGAATTTCCAACACCATCTCGATTTTCTGAATTTTTTTTCAAAATTCTAATCTTGGTTTTCGGAATTCCGTTTTTTCAAAACTCCCGGAAATTCTTCCGCTCATTCAATATTCAAATTTCAAACATCCAACTATCCTAGTAAACCTTCCTTATTATAGGACCTACCGTCTAGCCATGTGTCGGGTCTTTGCATAGTATGTCGAAGGTCTATAGCGTCGAAACTCCGCTGATCTTATATCACGAGTTTCCCCCCTTTTCCCGAGTCCGCCTTATCAGTCAAGGCACGACCGACCCGCGTAGGGCATACCCCTACAAAGGAAAGTCCGTCCATACACTCGAGTCAAAAGTCTGGGGAAAAGTCTCACGTGGACCTTCCTTCGAACAGGACTAGGCCCACAAAGCCAAAATCCTAAGGAAGTTATACCACCTATCGAGTCACCCGTCTAGATGTCTTTCTCGAGTCTCTAGTCTCCTCTCCTAGTGCTGCTCGGGATGTACTTTTCCTTTCCTTTTCCGAGATCTGGGTTCAGTTTCTGATTACGCGGTGTTCTTACAGACAGGCCACCGGCAACCAGACACGCTCGAAGGATGGCTACTTTGAACAGTCTGCAAACTGCTTTAGACGCTATGGTCGCGAAGCAGACCGACATCGAGGCCCAACTGACCGAAATGAGGGCTGGCCAGGTGGCCATTGTTGCTCGCCTAGCTACGGTGGAGCAAGGGACCCCTAATGTCGGGACTACTGGGCCCATAACTGAACTGGTCAGCGCAGTGCGCCGGCTAGAAGAACAAGTCCATTTGACTGGGAGTAACAATATCCACCGGGAGAATAGCCGAGAGTACTCCACGGTGAGTGACAAGCTGCCTGCAAACCTGAACCTCACAGGTTTGCCCATGTTCGAGGGAACTGAGGACCCGTTACTACATGTACGGGCCTTCAAGGAATTCATGGCCATCAAGGGAGTGGATTCATCCATGTTCAAGAATCTCTTCGCTGCATCCCTTGAGAAGCACCCACGGGCCTGGTACTATAGGCTAGACCCGAAAAAATACCCTACATGGGATGATGTGGCTACCGAGTTCGCTCGGAACTATGCTGACAACACCGAGATCCAAACCACAATGCGATCTCTGGAGGTCATGGCCCAAGAGCCAAAAGAAGGTTTCACTAAATACCTTCAACGCTGGAGGGCCGAGAGCGTGAAGTTGGTCGATAAGCCCAACGAGAAGACCTTAGTGGAGGCTTTTGTCAAGAACCTCCTCCCTTCATACCGGGTTCACCTCCGGTACGCAGTCATACCCAATTTCACCACCCTTACTGAAATGGGTATGAGGATCGAAGATGACCTAAGACTAGAAAGCCTCACCAAGGCTACTAGCAAAGGATACCAAGGGGCCTCTTCATCCACCACTAAGCCCCAGGCTGCAACCCGCAGCATCTTTGACGCGGTCAATCTACTAGATGCCCCGTCCAAGAAGAACACCCCACCTCGGGTTTTCACTGATATAGGTACTACCTATACTTATGCCTTACAAAGGCTATCCTCCAAAGGCCTAATCCAACCGATAGGCCCAACTCCTGAAGCTCCGGTCGAGCGACGCTCCAAGAACTACAATGCCCAGGCCTACTGCCAATACCACCGAGGCAATGGGCACGATACCGAGAAGTGTTGGAAGCTAAAACACTTGATCCAGGACCTGATTGAAAGCGGAAAAATCCCGCTACCCGGTGATAAGCCCAGCAACAAGGAGAACCCTTTCAGCTCCCATGCCATTTTTGCCGGGGAGGTGATCGACTGCTCTCACCTTATCTCCCCCTACGTCCCGCAAGTGAACGGGATCTGGTTTGACGACGAAGATGATATCTACCTCGCTAAAGGGGAAGCCGTTCCCATCACCCTTGAACAGATTTGAGAGGTCAAAACTCGAGTCCTAGCCAGCAACAACCTTGGTCGTCCCTACTTAGCCACAAGCACTAGGGACACCCCTACCCCGACAACCATCACCGATCCACTCGGGATGGAAGTCGTCCCTGAAGAGCCGACCGCCGAAACAGCCGTCGTGAAACAATTGAAGAGAACCCGAGTTGACCTCACTATATGGCAACTCCTTGTTAGCTCTCAAGAACATCGAGAGGCACTTACAAAGGCTCTCGATCAAGTCAAGATCGACTCTCTGGCTACACCCGCTGAAATGGTAGCCACGGTCCTACCCCACCTAAAGGGTAAGACCAAAGTAGGAGGCCCAATGATCACATTTTCCGAAGCCGATCTACCGCCATTCGGGACCTCCCACAACCTAGCCCTTTACATCACGGTGATTTGCCGGGGGAAGTACCTCCCGATGACCCTAGTTGACGACGGGTCGGCCGTGAATGTCCTTCCTCTAAGGACCGCGAAAGCCCTCGGCATTACCGAGGCTGACTATATCCCGACTGCTCAAACCATCCAAGCCTTTGATGGGAGCCCAAAGTCGGTAGCTGGGGCCATAAAACTGACCATCATCACGGGCCCAGTAGAAAAGGAGCTTGAATTCCAGGTGATTGATGTCACCTCCTCATTCAACCTACTCTTAGGAAGGCCGTGGATTCACGCGGTGAAAGCTGTATCCTCCACCCTCCACCGCAAGATCAAGATGCCTCTACTCGACGGTATTATTACTCTAGAGGCGACCCCAATGACCGTGGCTAGCTGTAACGCCACGGGCCGCACGGACCTCTGGGGGTTCGACTTTGTGGGGATGATCGAGGAAGAGTACCTTTTTAGGCCTTACTTCACCACGAGCATTGACACGATGCTCCAGAACCTAGGGTACCTTCCGGGGGCTACCTCTCGACCCGACCTTCCAGCTGGGAAGATCATCGAGGTCCTTAAGGACGAAGACTCTCACTTCGGCCTTGGCTATGCCCTCACTCCGGACAACGTTGTCCGAGCAGGGATTGAAAAGGCCTGCAACATCATGAAGGGTACCTACTTGAGCCCTTATAGCCCACGGTTGTCTGACTACTTTGTCACACCCGTATTCGGGGCTGTCCAGGTTGGACTATACCAACCCAACGCTGCGCACCTCGGGACCCACTTGGCCCGGGATTGCAACTACATCCCAGATGAGGTGTTCGCCCCCACCCAGTCCGACGGAGCAGACGATGCCGAGCCCGCGCTAGGGCTACTCTTCGGGGAAGACACTGTAGCCCCGACTCCAAAGGAAGACCTGGTCAACCTGATTCTCCGCAGCAACAGGTTTGACCCGACCAAGCTGATCTCGGATGTTGGCTCCGAGACGGGAAAAAGGGCCTGGAGGAAGACTGTCAAGTGGACTGACAGTCAAGGAAGGATCTACAAGCTGGTCGCCGGAGAGGGAGACATGCCTGAGTCTGAGTCCGAGTCTGAGTCGGAGTCTGAGTCAGAGTCTGAGGTCGAGTCTAGAGAAGTCGGTGCTAGAGTCACTCCTGTAACCCCCCTCCCTTCTATCATTCCTGCTGCTAGCACCTCGGGGTCTGTCCCGAGTGCTTTACCAATTCCGCCTCTGACCAATGATCAGATGGCTGCTCTCTTTGAGCTGTTTTCTAAATTTTCAATCAATAATAACAACCGTTCTGCTTACGACTTGTCTCTTTTAAATCCTGCTTTCAAAAATGATTTATGCTATGACATTAAGAAATCCGACGAACAGGTACCCTTACCTCCACATCTGATCGAGCAACTCGAGCAAAGGGAGTCCCGGAATCCGGTAATTGAAGAGACCGAGTCCATAAACGTGGGAACAACCTTAGAGCCTCAGATACTTAAGATAGGGTTATCCTTAGATGCCGAGGAGAAACAACAGTTCATAAACCTCCTCCAAGAGTTCAAAGATGTCTTCGCGTGGTCCTACAAGGACATGCCGGGGATAGACCGGGAAATAGCCGAGCACCACATACCTATCAAAGACGGGTGCAAACCGGTCAAACAGAAGCTTCGTCGAATGAGGCCCGAGTGGTCTCTCAAAGTAAAGGAAGAAGTCGACAAACAATTCAAAGCCGGCTTCATACAAGTGTCCGAATATCCGGACTGGGTCGCAAACATCGTGCCGGTTCCTAAAAAGGACGGTAAGGTGCGGGTATGCGTAGACTTTCGGGATCTTAACAAGGCAAGCCCGAAGGATGATTTTCCGTTACCACACATCGATATACTGGTGGATAACACGGCCGATCATGCCCTTCTGTCATTCATGGACGGGTATGCCGGGTATAATCAAATCAAGATGGCGGAAGAAGACATGAGTAAGACTACCTTCACTACACCTTGGGGTACTTACTGCTACACCGTCATGCCATTTGGTCTCATTAATGCCGGGGCCACATACCAAAGGACCGCTACCACCTTATTACACGACATGATGCATAAAGAGGTAGAGGTCTATGTAGACGACATGATCGTCAAATCCAAAGAACGGGACGGTCACATCACCGCCCTAAGGAAATTCTTCACCCGACTGCGCAAATACAACATGAGGCTAAACCCTCAGAAATGCAGTTTTGGGGTAACGTCAGGCAAATTACTGGGTCATATCGTTAGCCAACGAGGTATCGAAGTCGACCCAGCTAAAATCAAAGCCATTACCGAGATGCAAGCTCCTAAAACCGAAAAAGAAATAAGGGGATTTCTCGGGAAAGTCCAGTACATTAGTCGATTCATTTCCAAGCTAACCATGGTATGTGAACCAATTTTCAAGAAACTGAAAATAAGGGAACGGGTACTATGGGATGACAAATGCCAAGCTGCTTTCGACAAAATCAAAGAAATTCTGTCTGCACCGCCGGTTTTGATGCCACCTCAACCCGGCTTGCCTCTGTCGTTATACCTAACAACGACCGAGACAGCCATGGGGGCTATGCTGGCTCAGACAGTTGACTCCGAAGAGCGAGCCATCTATTACATCAGTAAGAAGTTTTTAGAGTATGAGTGCAAATATACCATGCTCGAAAAGACGTGCTTGGCTCTAGTCTGGGCCACTAAAAAGCTCCGACATTATATGCTCAGCTATGAGGTCCATGTGCTATCCAAGATGGACCCGATCAAGTACCTCTTCGAAAAACCTATCCTCAACGGCCGGATTTCAAGATGGACTCTAATGTTGGCAGAGTTCGACCTAAAATTTGTACCTTTAAAAGCTATTAAGGGGCGAATAGTAGCAGAATTCCTCGCCGACAGCCCGGTAACCGAGGAAGGGCACACCGATACCTGGTCCTTCCCAGACGAAGATATTTTCCATACCGATGCCGAAACATGGGATTTATACTTCGACGGAGCATCTAATTTTCGAGGGTTCGGAGTCGGGATCCTCCTAATTTCACCAAGAGGGGAGCATACTCCCGTCTCCATCAAACTGGACTTCGACGTCACTAACAATGCAGCAGAATACGAAGCATGCATTTATGGGCTACAAGCCGCCGCCAACCTAGGGATCACAAATCTCCGGGTACATGGCGATTCATCCTTGGTCATTAACCAAGCACTTCAAAAATGGAAGACTCGGAATGCTAATCTCGTGGCCTACCAGGCACGAGTAAGAGATCTCGAGAAACAATTCCAAAAGGTAGAATACATATACCTGCCTCGGGAAGAAAATCAGTTTGCAGATGCACTCTCAAAATTAGCATCTTTACTGAACATTCCCGACCACGTGACCAGTATGCCAATTTGCGTCGAAAGACGGTCCGAGCCGGCGTACGTCCATGACATCGAAGACATCGAGATAACCGATCCCCAACCATGGTACCAGGCCGTGTTGGTATACCTGACCAACGGAGAGTATCCTCCCGGGACAGAAAGCCGAGCCAAGAAAGCCCTACGGAGGCTAGCCACCCAGTTCATCCGTACTGATGACGGGCAACTGTACAAAAAGACGGCACAAGGGGCTCTTCTCCTTTGCGTTGACAAATATAAGGCCGAGAAGGTAATGGCCGAAGTACATGATGGCGAAAACGGTCCACACATGAATGCTCACATGCTGGTCCGAAAAATCATGAGGCTCGGGTATTACTGGAACACCAAGGAGGCCGACTGCCAGTTATATGTCAAACATTGTCATAACTGTCAAATCTTTGGCAATGTGCAGCATATGCCGCCATCTCTGCTCTATACCATGACGTCACCCTGGCCGTTCTCGACATGGGGTATCGACATAATCGGGAAAGTAAATCCCTCCGGTACGGGTGGACACTGCTTCATTTTGGTAGCTATCGACTATTTCACCAAATGGGTCGAAGCTGAATCATATCGCATCCTCAATGCTAAACATGTTGCCAAATTTATCCAGAACAAGATAATATGCCGGTATGGAATCCCGCATGAATTTATCAGTGATCATGGAACCCATTTCCAAGCTGAGACCGCGGCCCTGCTGGCCAAATATAAAATTCAGAGGCACACATCCTCGCCCTACCGTCCCCAAACCAATGGAGCGGTAGAGGCAGCCAATAAAACGATTGTCACCATACTCAAAAAGATGGCTGATAATTATCGGGACTGGCCCGACAAAATACCTTTTGCCCTATGGGGGTACCGGACGTCAATTCGCACCGCAACCGGAGCGACACCATACTACCTAACCTACGGGATGGAGGCAGTCCAGCCCGTCGAGTTGGAGGTACCGTCCCTCAGAATTCTGCTAGAAAGTCAAGTACCCGAAGCTGACTGGGTTCGAGCACGATACGATTCGTTGGTTCTACTAGACGAACGACGGTCCCGCGCTCTCAATAACATCCAAATTTACCAAAAAAGGATCCAACGGGCCTTCAACAAGCGAGTAAGGCCCAGGAACATTAAAGAAGGGGATCTAGTCCTTAAGTCTGTTCGAGCCTTGCTACCAGTGGACCCAAGGGGAAAATTCAAACCCAACTGGGCTGGGCCATATCTGGTGAAGAAGATCCTATCAGGCGGAGCAGTAATGCTGACGGACCTGGACGGGAATGAGTTTGTCAACCCAACCAACCTGGACCAGCTAAAGCGTTACTACCCTTAGCCATTTCTCAATGTCATTAGCAATTTTTATCAAAATCATTTATTTTACAAAAAGCAAGTCAATGAGCTAGAATTATTTATTCTACTGTCGCAAAACATCTTGAACCAATAGTCTTGGTGTAATTCGAGATTGCAATTTCCTAAGCCTGAACTACGTTTGGTTTGATTCTGCTAATTGCGGATACGTAGGCAGCTCCTCAAAAGGGCACAACCAATGCAATCGAGAAAAGACAGGAACGGTTTTAATAATAAACTTCCCTTTATTTATCACAAAAAAAAGAAAATCCCAAAAGCTTGGGAAAATTACAAGTGCAGGAATTCAAAAAAGAAAACTACAAAAAAAAAGCACACGGCAAAAAAGATAATAATAATAATATTTAAATAATAGAACTAAGGACTCGGTATTCAGGGCATCTTGCCCTTCCCTTTGTCCTTGGCCTCCTTGGCCGTCCATTGACGACGACGCGGAGGAGAGCGTTCCCGAATCACCACAGGAACCTCTTTAGCTCGGACTCGCTTCTTGGAACTTGAGTCCTCATCCACCTCGATTGGCCCAAGTCGAGCCCTTACGGGCTCAGGGAGCCGGTCACGCGGACCTAGTCGGTCCCGGGCCGCCAGCCTTGGCCCAAGTCGCCGCTCCAAGTCAGTCTGGGGGCTTTGCCGCCCCCGCGTGCCACTAGCACCGGCATCTTTAGCTCGAGTCTTAGTATGTGACTTAAGACCCGACTCTAATCGGACTAAGGTAGCAGGGGTCTCTCCCTCATCGTAGAATCCCCTATTGTCCTTTACCGTCTCCCGGCGGACCAGTTCGAAGGCCTCATCGACCTTCAGAGCTTTGCGAGCCTCCTCGGACTCCTCAGAAGTCCATTTCTCGTAGGCTCGAGAAACCCAAGCAGATTGGCAAGGGTTGGGAATAGTCCATGTAGGACGGGTGAACCACCTCTGCAACCAGGTGTCGCACATAGCGTCCGTCAGTTGGAGCGAGACGCTAATGATGGCTTCAGTCTCAGGAATGCGCTGAGACGAACCGAACTGCCTCAGAATGCGGTCCGGGTAGATGTGAACTGTCCAGTCAAGGGACAGGATCACGAGATAACGAGCTTGGTCCCTCTTGGCCAATCCCGTCAGCTTGGAAAGGAACCACCAAGCAACCGTCCACCTAATCAACGGGCCACCATGGAACACCAATTCCTCATCCCAGTAAGCTCGATTTATATGGTGATTCGAACTTATCTTGCGCCCCCTGGAACTGAGTTGGTTGTTACGGTAGTTTGGAACGCTCGGAGGAGGCTCTATGATCGACAAGCGCTCCGACAACCAAACCTGCAGACGTGTACACGCAACTCATGAGTAACGGAATGGTTCGCTACAGCCCACTCGATCGAGTACACCCTCTGACTCGATCGAGTGAGGCTCCCTAAGACAACCAGAAGCTCGTCAGGTATGGCACTCGACCGAGTACACCCTCTGACTCGATCGAGTAAGACTCGCTAAAACAAACAGAAGCCTATCAGGTATGACACTCGATCGAGTACACCCTCTGACTCGATCGAGTAAGCCCTTCACAGGCCGGCAGAAGCACTTTGCAGACGCCACTCGATCGAGTGGTAGGTCCACTCGATCGAGTGACTTACGGACTTCAAGAAACCACGAAACAAAAAAATCGCGCGAACCAAAATTGAAAAAATCGAAAGACGTTTACCTGCAGAATAAGGATACTCCCCGTCAGTTGCCGGGTCGGGTCAAGTCGCCTAGCATCCAGACCCATGATGAGTTCTCCCGTGACTAGCCAAGCAGGGCTGTGACCAGTCTCCATCTGGTCAACCACTCCGATCAGTCTAATCTGGCCCACGCACGAGTCAGCATCCATCAACCCCTCGAAGACATAGCGGTGCAGCATGCAAAACGCGAAGGCCCTACGCCGGTGAGAAGGCGTAGCCCTTACATCCTGGCTATTCATGAACTTATCAGCCAAGTCGAAAAGGGAGACAGTATCTCCCCGCACCATTCGATCTGTCTCAGCATGAGACAGACCCAAGAAATCCCTCAGTCTCCTCTTCGGGTCCGGGTAGAACGGAGGAATGGCAGGGCGAGCAACAGGGCTCCAACCGCCAATGGCTGCGATCTCCTCGGAAAGAGGGCATATCTCTCCCCGCGGGAACGCGAAGACGTGGTGGGTAGTGTCCCAAAGCGCCAAACAAGCATCTAGAAAGTGCACATCAGGCACCAGACGCCTAAGAGGGAATAGGCTGGTAATCCCCATTTGGGTCAGCTGAATCCTGTCGTCATCCCGAAAGTGTTGGGACCAGGCAAAAAGCATTGAAGTGAGATGTTCGATACCCATGGCAGGGACTTGATTTCTTAAAAAGACTGAGAGATTTTTTTTTAGAGAAGAGAAGGGTTTTGATTTGAGGTGCAGAAAGCTGAAGCAGGAAACCTGTATTTATAATATGGAAGCCTGGCAATAACCTGACTAACCCTGCCTCCTCAGTAAATTGGGCCCCAACATGTGCAGGCCTGACTTCAACCCAGAATAGGAATCTAGTTATCCTGAGCTTTCCTAAATTCTTTCTAAAAAAAAAAAAAAAAAATTCCTTAAGTTCAAAAAAATCGCTTCTTCGAAAATTTCAACTTTTTTCAAAAACCGGTGCTTTCTTCCCCAGCACAAGTCGGTGTTTTGCCTATGTGCTACATGCAATTTATCATGTGTCAGCATACAGGTACACCCCAAGACTTCAAAAGCAAGTCCCTGCGCAGCTACTTTACTCCCCAGCGTGAGTCGGTGTTCTCCTGGAACGCTACATCCAAAATGTGATGTATCAGCATACGGGTACTCCTACACCTCCAAGCACAAGTTTTATTCCCCAACGGAGTCAACTTTCCCCGGTATGCTACATCCAAGACGCGATGTGTCGGCATACGGGTACACCTACGCCCCAAAAGGCAAGTTTTACTCCCCACGGAGCATCATCATCAGGTCAGGCACGACTCAAGGCTTCAAAAGCAAGCCAGTACGACTCACATATTTCCCCAGCGGAACGCCCGAGACGGCATTTCCCCCGAAATGGTACAGGATGGGCCCACATATAGGCGCGCCTAGGACTTATGCAACAAGTCTGACTCCCCGCGGAGCTATCATCGGCAGGACAGGTATGACCCTCTGCTTATGGCTGGCGAGCCCTTCACGCAAGTCTACTGGACTATAAACGACCCGACCGGAAGGCTGCCAGGTCGTAATCTGCGATTGGCCTGGTGGCTACTCTGACTTTCGCCTTGTCCAAGCCTCAGTCAGAGTGGGGGCTCTGTAGACACCCGCATTTTGCCTGCTAGTGTCTATAGCAGTTCCCGACAAACACCCGATGATGATCGGACGCAAACGTGACTTAGTATGCTCGGATTTGGGCCCGAAATCAATAATATCTGACATGGACTTTTAGCGGAGTAATAATCTCACAAAACAGACCTCAAATTCAGGCCCAGTGGGTCATTCCGAGCAAAATGAGACTAATTTGGGCCAAAACCGGCACCAAAAATAATTCCCGTCTTTTAGCGACCAGATCAAAACCCGGTCAAGACAAACCCGACACAAAGAGCGACCGGGTGCGTTCCCGAAACATGCACCAGGTTCACAAATCTATCCAAATCACTCACGAATCAGCCAAAATTAGCCAAATCAATCATAATCAATTAAGCATAAATCAAGGGCAATCACGCCCAAAATAGCCCGGCCTAATTGATCCACTCGGTCGAGTGGATTGACCACTCGGTCGAGTGGAGCGTCAAAAACCGGACCAGATTCATTCCTGAAGGCACTCGACCGAGTGCACTAGGGCACTCGATCGAGTGACCCTAGGACGGGGTGAAGCCTATAAATACCCCATGACCCTCACTCATTTCACAACTTTTACCAACTCTTACACATCCATTTTTACCCCATATTCACTTCACATTTCAGTCACATTTTCTACACTACAAGCCTTAGCAACCCTAAGCCCTATACACAAAAAACCGAGTCCCTTGTCCCTCGATAAACCGACAACACACACACACACACACCATAACTTACATACATCCTCGATACTCCATAGTCCCGTCACTATTCGCGAGCCCATTTCCGAGGTCCTTACTAAGCATGTATGTTGAGGGTGTCCCAAACCCCGTTTCTATCTTTGTTATTTACGCTTATGTTTTTTGTATCGTTTATTTTGTACTTTTACTAGTATCGTAATCCTAACATCTAACACTCTAACATTTTACTTTTTCTTGCATACTAACTTTTACATTTTCGTTGCTAACATTATAATCATACCGCGTATATATATATATAGTATTACCAAATTCTTCGGTTTCGGATGCGTTTGACTACAATTGTCGCCTAAAGTCCGTCTAATCCCTTTACGAGCAACGACGGTGGTGGAGCCCTTTCGAGGAGCCCCGCCCCAATGTACTCAAGGGCGTGAGGTGATCGCGACTAATCGTAGTTGAACGTATTCAATCCCATTTTAATTAGTGCGGAATCCGTTGACACGAAAACCGACATCACATAACCCGAAAGGGTTAGTTTCGATGTCGTGACGTAGAGGGAAGCATTTCGTTACTAATTCAAATTTTCTAACGTAAACATTTTCATAAAATCCCGACAACGGTATTATAATCGTACATATACACGATTATAGCACCGGAGGTCGAGTTAAATTCAAATCATGCGATATTTGTATTTAACTCGACCGACCGTCGTTTTCAACCCCAAAAATGAAACGAGTTAACACTCGTACAGGGACTACTCGACCGAGTGCGTAGGCCACTCGATCGAGTAGTGTCCACAAAACCGGGCAGACTACTTCCCAAGGGTACACTCGACCGAGTCAGGCCATGACTCGACCGAGTGGATCCTGTAGCCCAGAAAACCGAGGGCTTGGATGCAACATTTAAGCCTCGTCTCTTTTTTTACGACTCTTAGTCGACACGTGTAAAGCCAATCACGTGAACTCATTTTCTAAAACTCACGTTTATCGCGGCAAACCGAATTAAATCTAAATTCGTCAATATTTTGATTCAATTCGGCCAACCTTCAAATTTAAGACACATAAATCACGAGTCACAACTCGTACAGGTGCCACTCGACCGAGTACTCCTGCTACTCGATCGAGTAGCACCCCAAACCGTGGGCAGAAGCTCCTTTTAGGACGCACTCGACCGAGTCAGGCCATGACTCGACCGAGTGAGTCCTGTAGCCCCATAACCGAGGGCCTTGACACACCTTTCAAGCCTCGCCTTTTTTTTTATCGACATTAGTCATCACGTGTAAAGACTATCACGTGACTAACCTATTTTCAAAACCATGCACAACACGACACGTAGAACGACTTTGATCACCTTTGACGTGATGAGTCGGGACAAGACTACGGGATATGGGATCGGGCTAGCAATACGCCACAGTCTCATGTTTCCGTCCTTTGTTTAGTACACAATACAATGCGTATTTAATCGGGGTTAGTCCATCTACGCATTTCGCGGTCTAGCTTACATACGGGTCCGTCCATATCTTTGTATCGCGTTATTTTTATTACTTCTACGTAATGTTGTATTGTGAATTCCGGGTTGTATTTCCGCCCGTGTAACTTGTACGTTTTTATTTTACTTTTGAGCTTTGTTTATTTACTTGCTTTTACGCTTTATAAACGAACCTCGCATGCTAAACCACTTTGACCAAAAATAAGATGCATTAAATGACGTAGTTCACAAACTATTAATATGCTTAGCCCGAAAACGCTGTTTGCATATCATTTAATCGTTTTACTAGCGCGCTCACACGAACACGAACGATGTCTTAGTAGAGGCCGCCATGTGCGGGCGGGGTTGGGTGTCCTTAGTGGGCTTCCCAACACGTACCCTCACCCCTTACTCAGAACCTTTGGTTTCCGGATGTCCGAAACCCTTGGCGCACGAGAGTCATTCTATATACGAAAGCCGGTTTATACGGTATCGATATTGCAATGCAGAGGGACGAGCCCAATGAACTCTGAAATCGAAGTGGGCTTACTTTGTGTATAGCCCATGACAATATAGAGTGGGCTCGTATGGTTCCGAATAACCACAAAATTCGGTGGCGACTCCATTTTGACTTAAATTTCGAACCCGAGAACAATCTCACCACGAGATTCATTCGCCTACCCAAACCCGCGCGTGGCCGCGTCGGGGTGGACCTACGTCATGTCCACAGACCCATAAAAAACGAGAAGAAGAGAAGAGAAAAGAGAAGAGTCGGGTTTGATTTACACCCTCAACCTACATGCTTTGTTTTCTCGGGATAAGGCTCGTCGGGAAGTGGCTTAGACTTGGGAGCGTCGATATGATGAGGATGAGTTAAGGTGTATCGGTTTGGGTGATTTGGGACGTCGGGTTTGGCCGGTTTCGTCGAGGTTGCAAGGCTTCGAAAGTGTCGGGATTTGCTAACTATCGGGTTTGTGTATGAACCGTGTGTGGAGGGGGTTTCGGACGTGTTTTTACTGCTGTTGTGTTGCTGTGTCTCGGTATTTTTTGATGTATGATCGTTGTTAATTGTGTTGGACGGGAGGTCCTATTTATAGGGAGTTTCCGACCTTGGTTTAGGAGAGTTTGAATACCGCTTAGGATAGGAAACGTGGGAGTTTGAGGAGCATGGGAATTCCGTTTTCTTGGCCAAGAAGAAAGGAATTTTGGCTGATTTGAGGAGTGTTTCGGCTGAATATTTGGTACTCAGTCGGTGTCTGAATCGGTTTCCGGATAGAATTCCTACTTGAGGTCAAATTCTACCTTTAACGGAATTGTTTAATGTTTTTAATGAATCTGAATTTTTGTAGGAATTTGGGTTGGAATCAACCGTGTGAGTGTCACGGCTGACTCACATGTCTCGGGAAAATCTTTGACCGGATTTTGACTCGGTCGCTAAAAGACGGTTTTACCCCTGGTGTCGGTTTCGACCCAAATTAGTGTTATTTGACTCGAAACGACCCACTGGGCCTGAATTTGAGGTTGGTTTTATGAAATTTGTACTCCTTAAAAAGTCTAAACCAAATGTCCATGATTACAAGCCCATATCCGAGTCCGTCAAAGCACGTTTACGTCCAATCATCATCGGGTGTTTGGCGGGAACTACTATAGACACCTGACGGTCAAAATGTGGGTGTCTACATCAAGCATCCAAAACATCAAAGTAAAGTACTGCGATAAAATTCAACATATAAATTGATCTTAGTGGACCAATTATGCTTGGGTAGTGAAGAAATCTTCTGCTTCCAAATGGATTGACTTATTAGTATCGAAATCACCTTCACCATCTTGCACCATATTTGTTTCCACATTCTTTCCTTTCTGAGACATTTGGTAGAGGTCAACAAAGTATTTTGGAGTGCGGCACACACGGGTCTAGTGACCATATTGTCCGCAACGGTAGAATTGGTTGGGGCCCACCTCATTTGTGTTTTCCTCTGGTTTATGGTCATTTTCCCACTTCTGGTGATGATACGACCCTTTGAAGATACCACCCCGGCCTCGTCCTTATCCTGGCGCATAACCACGACCACGTCCACGGCCGCGCCCATAACTATTTGCATAATCATTTCTTTTTTCATATGTCCCCTGATGGGAGGCCTCATTCGCTTCTGGGAATGGTTGAGTACCAGTGGGACGATATGAGTGATTTTTCATCAGTAATTCATTATTTTGCTCAGCCACAAGTAAGCAAGATATTAGTTCAGAGTATTTCTTAAATCCTTTTTCACGGTATTGTGTCTGCAGGACAATGTTACTTGCGTGAAAAGTGAAGAATGTCTTTTCTAACATGTCAGTGTCGCTAATTTTCTCTCCACATAATTTCAGTAGTGAAGTGATTTTGAACACAGCTGAGTTATATTCTGTTACAGACTTAAAATCTTGTAACCTCAAAGTTGCCCATTCGGCACGAGCACCGGGTAACATCACACTTTTCAGGTGTTTATACCTTTCATCCAATTCTGTCCAAAGAGTATAAGGGTCTTTCACAGTCAAATATTCAATTTTGAGTCCCTCATGGAGATGGTGACGAAGGAAAATCATGGCCTTAGCCTTATCTTGATCAGATGACTTATTTCCTTCCTTAATAGTCTCACTAAGGCCTTTTGCAGCTAGGTGAATTTCACAGTCCAATACCCAAGCCAAGTAGTTCTTTCCACTTATATCTAGGGCCTCAAAATTAAGTTTTGCAATGTTCGACATGATGAACTATACAATTGAATATGAAAGAATATGCTAATTATGTCAAAGATTATATGTTGATTTGGTGTATTATCTTGTGAATATTGAGTGTGTATTTTAGGATGTTGTATATTCTGTTTCCTAGTTTATAGGTATTGTTTTAGGAAGGTCAAGGATTGCGTCTAGCTTATTGAGCTATATATGTACAGCATATAGTAGTCAGTTGAATAATAAGAAAAAAGATCTTCTTCTTCATTGTTTTTGATATCTTTTCATGGTATCAGAGCGGAGTTAAAAAAAAACAATCAAAAAAAAAATTCAGAATTCTGCCGACTACACCATGTCTGGTGATGATGATAAACGGAAAGGTCCAAAGACAATTCCGGTGACATCACCTCTTTATCTCCATCCTTCGGATAATCCAAATTTAAATGTCACACAAATCATTTTTAATGGCAATAACTATGATATGTGGGCCGAAGCTGTGAAAAACGGACTTGATGCAAAAAATAAATTAGCTTTTATCGAAGGAAAGGTGAAAAAGCCGGAGACGGACGGAGACGAAGATAGTCTCGAGTTGGTAGCATGGCGACAATGCAATGCTATGCTTAGGGCGTGGCTTCGGAATGTTATTGATCCGAAGTTGCACCCAAGTATTACATTTTCTCAGTCTATAGAAGAAGTGTGGAAAGAGTTGCGTGAACGGTACTCCGCAGGAAACGCTCCTAGGGTTCATCAGTTAAAGAATGAACTGAAGACAATTTGGGATGAATTGGCCAATTATAGCAAAATCAAGGATTGTACTTGTGGAGCAGCCGTGTCAATAGCCAAGGAACGGGAAGAAGAAAAGGTTCACCAATTTTTAATGGGATTAGATTCAAAATTATATGGGCATATACGAACCAATCTGTTGATGGAGGACCCAATTGTTTCGTTAACTCGTTCCTATGCCCTGATATTAAGGGAAGAGCGACATGCTTCTTTGACCAAAGTTAAAGAAGAACGGAATGATGCGGCCATGACAACTAGAGTTTACGGAGGAGGCAGAGGTAGAGCAGGAAACCCCAAGGCTGAAATTGATGAAGGGGATCAGCCACCACAATGTACTTATTGTGGAAAATACTATCATACAGAAGATAACTGTTATGATAAACATGGATATGAGGAAGTTAAAGCAAGAGAAAAAGGGCGTGGGAGACGGGGAAGCAATGGTCGTGGCACTTATAATCGAGGAAGGGGACGCGGACGCGGCCAGGCACATTACCACGCCAATGCAGTAGCAGGAGGATCAGGGACAAAGAATGGAGAGTCTTCAAGGCAAAATTTGTCATTCACAAATGAAGAGATCGAGAGGCTGAAAACCTTATTGAGTGCTAGCCCAGACGGTAATGAGAAATTGCAAGGTATGAAATTAACTTTAGACATTGATTGGTTAATAGACAGTGGAGCTTCTCATCATATGACGGGAAGACGTGAATTACTGAAAAATGAGCGGACTGGAGACTCATCGGTTGTAAGTTTACCGGATGGGAGACGTGTGGAAGCGAGTATTCACGGAGAAGTGAAATTAAGTGATAATTTTGTTTTAAAGGATGTTTTGTTTGTGCCTACGCTAACTTATGACCTTATTTCCGTCCGACAATTGATTAGTGAAAACAATTGTATAATAACATTCTATTCCGATTATTGTGAAATGCAGGACCGGACTACGAGGATGAAGATTGGACGGGGTGAGCATCGACAAGGGGTGTATTATTATCAGGCAAGGGAGTCTGAGTCAGCAGGGAGAGTCACGGTTACCAAGGAAGGACGGTTATGGCATAAGAGGCTTGGTCACCCGTCTAAAAGTATTTTTTCTCGTTTTTCCAATTTAGTCGGATGCAATTTGAATTGGAACTCGGATGAGGTTTGTGATTCATGTTGTAGAGCTAAACAATCTCGCGCTTCATTTAAGCCAAATAATAAAAGATGTGATGTTTTATTTGGACTCATTCATTGTGATATTTGGGGGCAATATCGGGTAGCTAGTTTGACACGAGCTCATTATTTTTTAACAATAGTCGATGATCATAGTCGGGGAGTATGGGTATATCTCATGAAAGACAAAAGCGAGGCGGGTGACTTGATGAAAATGTTTTGTCAAATGGTCAAGACTCAGTTCGAAACATGTGTCAAAATAATTCAAAGTGACAATGGAACAGAGTTATTATCTGGGGCTATGCAACAATATTACGAGGAAAATGGAATTTTGTTTCAAACTAGTAACGTAGATACACCACAGCAAAATGGGCGGGTAGAGAGGAAACACCGTCACATACTAGAAAAAGCAAGGGCATTGCGTTTTCAAGGAGGATTGCCTCTACATTTTTGGGGAGAGTGTATATTGACAGCAGCTTATTTAATAAATAGAACACCTACACCTTTGCTGGACGGAAAAACACCTTATGAATTATTATACCGCAAAAAACCAAATCTCGACAACTTAAAAGTTCTAGGATGCTTGTGTTATGCCCATAACAAAGACAAAACACGAGACAAATTTGGAGAAAGAGGAAAGCGTTGTATTTTTATTGGTTATCCACATAGCAAAAAGGGGTGGAAGGTGTATGACATAAAGGAAAGGCGGGTATTTGTGTCACGCGATATTATTTTTTATGAAAATTCTTATCCTTACCTAACATCAAATGATGGTAGGGACACACAACAAGGGGGGAACAATGAAGTAGGAAATGATCCAGGGGTACTTGACACCTATGATCATGGTCATGAGAGTGACCCACCTTATGTTGTGAAGGGGAGCGATGAATCGCACCAAGAACAGAATGAGAGTATAAGTGTGACAGAACATGGAGATGATAACCCACCAGGATTAGATCATGGATTAGAGAGAAATATAGGAGAACCTAATGGTAATAATGAAAGGGAAGAACAGGACAAAGATGGAGACGAGAATGAGAAGATGGGTCGAGGAGCACGGGAGAAATTCGAGCCAAGTTGGAAGAAGGACTACTATTGTAAATCGACCAGAATAATCACCCCTAATTCGGATGCTCACCACGCTCAAGCTAAGTCCTCGTCGTCAGGTACGCGTTACCCTTTAGTCAATTATGTTGCTAGCAATTGTTTTCCGAAAACACACATAGCTTTCATGGCAAAACTTGACGAAAACCCGGAGCCGAAATATTATCACGAGGCTGCCAAAAATGCTAAATGGCGAGAGGCGATGAGGAAGGAGATTGACGCATTGGAAGATAATGGGACTTGGAAGATAGTTAATTTGCCACAAGGAAAGAAACCAATTGGCTGCAAGTGGGTGTACAAAATTAAATACCAAGCTGATGGAACGGTGGAACGGTACAAGGCGAGACTTGTGGCACAAGGGTTTACTCAAGTGGAAGGGGTAGATTTCCACGAAACGTATGCACCGGTAGCAAAGATGACGAGTGTAAGGTGTATGTTGGCTGTTGCGGTAGCAAAAGGATGGTTCATAGAGCAATTAGACGTCAACAATGCATTTTTACACGGAGACCTCGATGAAGAAGTATACATGAAAATTCCGCAAGGATTTGAGAAAAGAGGAGAAAATAAAGTCTGTAAATTAATGAAGTCAATTTATGGATTGAAACAAGCATCCCGAAATTGGTTTGCGAAATTGACAGTGTCGATGAAAAGTTATGGGTTCGTGCAATCTTTAGCAGACTACTCATTGTTCACGCTCAATCAAAACGGAAAATTTATCGGAGTGTTAGTTTATGTGGATGATATGATCGTGGTTGGAAATGACAGGACGGCTTGTGCGGATTTCAAAGGGTTCCTTGATAAAAAATTTGGCATTAAAGATTTGGGGCAACTCAAATATTTCTTAGGAATAGAGGCTGTACATGGAGCAGATGAGTTATTTCTCAATCAACGAAAATATGCGATAAGCATTATAAAAGAGTCTGGAATGGAAGGAGCGAAGACAGCATACACACCCATCCAACAACAACATAAATTGGCATTGGCAAAAGGTTACGTACTGAAAGACATAATGAAGTATCGTCGTCTAGTTGGAAGGTTAGTGTACTTGACGATTACTAGACCGGATCTCGTCTATGCGGTACATATTTTGTCACAGTTCGTAAACGAGCCAAGGAAGGAGCAATGGGAAGCAGCATTGAGAGTAGTCCGTTATATCAAGAGGAATCCGAGTAAGGGGATCACGTTCAAAAGGAATTCGGATTTACAGGTTCGTGGATATGGTGACTCGGATTATGCAAGTTGTCCTTTGACTAGAAGGTCATTAAGTGGATATTTTGTTTCGATTGGTCAATCTCCAATTTCATGGAGAGCGAAGAAGCAAGTGACGGTAGCCAAATCGTCGGCAGAAGCTGAGTATAGGGCAATGGGGGCAGTCACTAGCGAACTCATTTGGATAAAGGCCTTTCTAGCGTCATTAGGAGTTTTTCACTCAAAGCCAATGCATTTGTACTGCGATAACGAAGCGGCGATACATATAGCAAAAAATCCGGTGTTTCATGATCGAACGAAGCACATAGAGATCGATTGTCACTTTGTGAGACAACATTTGGTTTCAAATACTATTAATACTTTTTATATTCGAAGTAAGGAGCAAATCGCCGACTTGTTCACTAAAGCTCTAGGAGGGGAAACATATGATCATTTGCAATTCAAGTTGGGACTCGGTTTACCAAGGTCTCCAACTTGAGGGGGAGTGAAAGAATATGCTAATTATGTCAAAGATTATATGTTGATTTGGTGTATTATCTTGTGAATATTGAGTGTGTATTTTAGGATGTTGTATATTCTGTTTCCTAGTTTATAGGTATTGTTTTAGGAAGGTCAAGGATTGCGTCTAGCTTATTGAGCTATATATGTACAGCATATAGTAGTCAGTTGAATAATAAGAAAAAAGATCTTCTTCTTCATTGTTTTTGATATCTTTTCATATCACATATTAGTTATTCAAACCTATATGGCAAAAATTCTTAATATACCAATTTTAGAATATGTAAGGCTACTAAAACATGATATAAATCAGAAATAATACGGTATAATAATAATTACGTTTAAAGATTATCACGTTTATATAAATAGCTACATTATTTATACTTGCCATAATGTAAAAGCCCTATTACAGGTAACTAATAATTCATTATTACGTGTGTTGATTATGATATATACAGTTGTATAATTTGTGAAGTTATATAATGATTATTGCTAATTGATACTATATTTATATTTGCCATAATATAAAAACTCTGTTACTATATTTATTGCTAATGGTTACGTACGGCTAATGATTATGATAATGTCTAAGATTTATAAAATGATTTTATTGCTAATGCTTTACAAAGATAATGTTATGTAACTTATCCTTCATTATTAGTGATATGAATTTAGACATTATTATTGAAGAGTTTATGGATCCCTAAGTACCTAAGAGGGGGAGGGGGTGAATTAGGTACCTTTTAAAAAAATCAACTTAATCTTTATTGATTAAAGTAAGTTGAGTGGAAGTAGAAAATAATTAGGTGAAGAAGTACTAGACTTAACATACAACGGACAGTCAGACTATTACGCTCTGTCTTAGCAAGAAGTACGGCTACAGAACAAAGCCACAGTATATCGACCGTTGTCAGACTGTATTCGATTCGCTTAGCAGAATGAGAAGCTAGAGAAGAATGTCACAGTATGGGCGACTGTTGTATGAAAAGAAATAGCACAACTAAAACTAAGTTTGAAGCTTGAGCAAATAAAAGAAAAACAAAATAACATGCTTTTATCGAAAGATGCAGCGGAAAAGTAAAGAACACGATAAAACACGATATTTTTGAATTGGTTCGGCCAACACTCTAAGGGCCTACGTCCAATGCTTATCTTATTGCTTTTCTTTAGAAATCTAGTCCAAAATCAAAAGACCCTTACAATGAAAAGCGACCCATAACCTACTCCGGTTACGACCAACAACCTACTCCGGTTGCGATTTGAGTTACAAGACTACTCCGTCTCTAACTCACCAATGACCTACTCCGGTCACGACCAATAGCCTACTCCGGCTACGACTCTTAATAACTTAGAAAGTTACAAAGATTACAATTGAAAACCGAGTTAGACAAGAGTGTGTGTGATTCTGTGTGACAGTGTGTTCGACTGTGACTTTGAAATTACTGAAGACTTTCTCTTTTGAAATACTTTGCAAAATGCTTTTAAGATAAAACCTTTGAAAACAAAATGCAATAAATGAAGTTTTAGTTTGAAAGCCTTGAGAAATAAATGAGGCAAATGAGTTTCTTTTATAGTAGATGTGGAAATGGGTAAAAGAATGTGCCTAATTGGAAAATCAAAAGATTAAAAGGAAACCTTTGACTTAGTTAAAAAGGAAAGCTTTTTCCAAAAGAAAGGGAAGCATGCTTAAGGTTTACCAAAATTGAAGAAAAAGTGTTAACTTGAAAGGTAATACTTGAAAGTAGAAACAATTCAAGTTCACTTTCAAAAGTGAAGAACCATTTTGGAAAACCTTGGAGAAGAGGTGCATTGTTTTACAAGAAATCAAACCATCCCTTTTTTTCTTAAAGAAATCAGATTTTTTTTAAAGTTAATTTAAATTTTTAAAAAGATTTTTCTGAAGATTTAACTTTTGAAATCAAAATCTTTTTGAACCATTAAGAGCTGTCGAACGATGTAACAGTCAGTCCGACTGTTACATACTGCTGTACCGAAAAACACACACTTTGTCATTCCTAGTGACTATGGACTTAGACTCGATCTCTTCACTTGAATTTCTTGATCTTCATCTTGGGTAGCTTTGGCTTGTCTTGATATCATCATTCTTGAATTAGCATATTTGATAATTATCGCACTAATGACGATTAACCTATAAGATTAAACTAGAGCACAAGTTAAATATGCATTGTCATCATTAACAAACCCAACAAATTCCCCCTTTGATGATGACAAGCCTAAGCAAAAAACTTAATGTCCCAAGTTCCCCCTCAAAAGGTTAGTCTATCAAGATTAGTAATCACATAGTAAAGGGTTTTTAAGCTTAGAAGGAGAACTAACAATACTTAGACAAAATATTAGATATAAGAACTAAGAACTATCAAGGAAGGATCAAGAATTCGTTCTTGAGGACATGTGTTTTACCTTTTCCCCCTCTTGGCATCATCAAAGAACCTGTCATAATTCCGGACACAGTAGAAAACACATAGAACATAGGCACATAACATTACGAAAACAAATTAAAAAGCATTCAACAGGCAACAATCACCAAGACTATTACAGAATCCAAAAAAAGTCATACAAACCATTGTCTTTAAAAGATACTAATAAAAAATAGTTTTTATTTTTATTTTTAAAAGAGAGATTAATTAAGAGGAATCAGACTCCTCCTCATCATCATCAGCGTCAGAATCCATTTCACCACATTTTCCCTTCACCAAAGCAGAAATTACCCCGATATTCCCTTGCATCTCATCCATTCTTGCATCCAATTTATCCAACCGACCCAAAATTTCAGCGCAAACCCGACAAGTTCAACCAATAGAGAATAAGCAGTTGTGACTTCTTTTGAACTTTTTTTTTTGTTTGTTCAGGTGATAGAGTATATAGTGTTGAGAGATTGATACTTTGCCTCTATCATTGTTGAGGATTAGGGTTCGGATAAGATTTTGTAATTTAAGTGTTGTGGGAAGATGAATCTGGAGAAGGAGGAAGGTTAGTTATGACTTCCATTGTTTTCTCTTTTAGATTTTAGGAGGTAGAATGAATTTGAGGTTTTTGGTATTTTTGGAGGCATAATTATGGAGGTAAAAGAGGAAGGAGGAAGAAGGAAGATGAAAAAGAAAGGGTTAAAGAAGAGAGGTTAAAGAAGAGAGGACTTAACAATGAAAAGGGAGGAAGGAAATGGATACTGACATACGTTATGTTTTTTTTTTGTTTTTCAAGTTTTTTTTTTCGATTTTTTTTTTAAATTTTTTTTCTCGATTTTTTTTTCTTCGTATTTTCGATTTTTTTTTCGTCAGCCAACTTCCAATTTCACAAGCAATAGAGAAAGGAATAAATATGGGATAAAGAAGATAATTAAATAAGGGGAGATGATTTAATATAGGGAAGGTGAATTTGATATGGGGAAGGTAATTTATATGGGAAAAAATAATTTAATATGGGGAAGGTAAAAACTTTGGGTAGGTAATAGTGGTAGAGTAGGAGTGATGTTGATGGGAAAGAAGATGGGGAAGAAATAAAGAGGAAAGAGAAAAAAGATTTTGAAAAAGATTTTGAAAAGGAGAGAGAGAAAAAGATGGGCAGTTGTCAAACATATGTAGAAGGAGGAAATTAATTATATGTAGAAGGAGGAAATTAATTATATGTAGAAGGTGGAAAATTGGGCGCAAAACTCAAGCTGCATTTAATTTACTTGCTTGCCGGGGGAGTGTGAGGCATTAACTGAGAGGAGGTGACAATGGTGAGTAGGGATGTCAGTGGGGCGGGTGAAAGGCGGATACCGCACCGCACCCGCACCGCTTGGGGCGGGTGTGGGGTTTGACTACGCGGGTGGCGGGGCGGGTAGAGGAATAAAAATGCTACCCGCAATGGGTAATGGGGCGGGTGTGGTTTTAATATATTACCCTCCCCATGCCCGCACCGCCCCATGCCCGCACCGCCTACCCGCACCGTTTCATACCGCACCGTCTTTAATTTAAATAAGAAAAAAAATAGACACATTATACTTACGAGAATTAATTGTTAGCCCGTCAAAATTGTTCCATATTCCATGATTAATGCTAGACAATAACTTGTCCCATGTTCCCATGATTACATCCCCAAAAGAATTCCAATTTCCAAATCAAAATTGTCTGCCTCTCTAGAAAAATCTTTAACCATACAAATTCCAATCCTTACAAATTTGAAATAACGTTTCCCCTCAACAAATCCCATTCACCAGTTCACTAATCACTCACTCACCATTCTCATGTCCTCAAAAATCTCAACCCTTCAATCTTTAGAGGTACTGTGACCTTCATCCATTATCATTAATGATTTTCCATTCTTCTAATTTCATCATGTTTGATAAATTACAATGATTTTCATTATAAGTAAATGTTTATCAATTGGTTTTTTGTTCATTTTGTTACTGCAGGAGAAGTATTTATAAATCATGGTAGATGACAACATCAATCCTGGTGCAAGAACTTCCGACTCAAAAAATGTAATTGAGGGTTCGACTAATTCACTACGAACTGATTTTGAGAGCCCGAATGAAAATCAATCTGACCCTACTATTCTTCCCATTACTAGTAAGCATACCTCCGATGTTTGGAATCACTACATAAGAAAAAGGGTTAAGAATGAGGAAAAGGCAGAGTGCAAATATTGTCAGAGCATGTTAGCGGCGGGTCGTAAATCCGGCACAACTCATTTGAGAGAGCACGTTAAATCTTGTCTAAAGAGAAAATGCACAGACCTTCGACAAACTAGGTTGTTTGGATCACCATCTAACCCATCTAGTACGAGTGAGACATTGACCATGGCTCCTTATGAGTTCCGTCAAGACGATGGAAGGCGAGATTTGGCAGAAATGATTATAGTTCATGAATACCCTTTGAGCATGGTTGAACATTATTGCTTTCGAAAGTATTCTAAGACATTACAACCGGGTTTCAAAGTACCATGTCGAAACACGACTAGAAAAGATATCATGGGAAGATATGATACTAAAAAAAAGAAAGTATGACTCAACTTTTAGAAAAGACCAAGTCTAAGATTGCCTTAACAACTGATATGTGGACTTCGAATAATCAACGGAAAGGTTACATGGCAGTTACGGCACATTTCATTGATAATTCTTGGAAGTTACAAAGTCGTATTCTCAGGTAAAACTTGCAATCCGTATGTACTGCCAAATTCTTTCTTAAATAAATTAATTGCCTACGTACGTACTTGTTTAATAATAGCCTACTTGAATTGCAGACAACACATGCAAATTGCAATTATTAATAATAGCCTACGTACGTACATGTGATGCAATTAATAATAATTCATAGTGGTATAGAAGATAATCATTCCTCAAGAATTATGGATTTAAATTAGTGCTCATATTATGGAGTTGATGATTGATGAATCTGTCTGCTTACGAATAACGATTGTTATATAATTGTTACCTGTTATTTTTTTAAGCTTATTTTTATCAAAAGTGACTTTATCATGTTGTAAAAATGCTAAGAACATATTTTATTTGTGCCTAGATTCTTATATATAGAGCCACCTCATACAAAAGAAGTTTTAGCTGAGGCTTTGTGTAATTGTGTATATGATTGGAATCTTGATTGTCGAATCTCTTCCATCACTTTGGATAATTGTACAACAAATGATGCTATGATTGACATTGTGCGTCTAAAGCTTCCTAAGGATTCCCAACTTTTGAATGGAAAGTTTCTACATATGCGTTGTTGTGCCCATATTTTAAATCTAATTGTCCAAGATGGTTTAAGTATAATTGGTGAGGGCATTGAAAGGGTTAGAAACAGTGTTGTATTTTGGACAGCTTCAGTCTCAAGGGTAACAAAATTTCACAGTGTAGCTAGGACAGTGGCTAAGAATTGTTCAAAGAAGCTTGTGCTTGATTGTAAAACTCGTTGGAACTCAACTTATGACATGCTGAAAGTTGCGATCATGTACAAGAATGTTTTTGATGTTTTGAGTGGTCGAGAATCATCGATTTATAAGTGTGCACCATGTAAAGAAGATTGGGAAAAGGCCGAAAAAATTTGTGACAAGCTGGAGGTGTTTAGTGATGCTACCCATGACTTTTCTGGTACGAAATATCCCACTGCCAATATATATTTTGCTAATATATGTGAAATTGGATGTGCTTTGAATAATTGGATAACATCTTCTGATCCTCTGATAAAAAATATGGCGACCATCATGTTGGAAAAATATAACAAGTATTGGAGTGATGTGAATACCCTTTTAGCTGTGGCAGCCGTGTTAGATCCTAGGTATAAACTACCACTTGTTCGTTATTACTATAAGCAATTTTATGAGGATTATGAAGTTGAGTTTGAGGTTGAGAAGGTTAAAGACATTTTGAGGGACTTGGTGCTTGAGTATTCTAGTATTTATGGAAACACTAAGAGAAAAGAACGAACCAGTGGTTTTGGGCTGTCCACATGTGGTTCTAATAATTCAAAAGGGAAATTAAGTGGTTTTGCTAAGTACTTGGAGGTAGAGGAAAATCAGGAGCAGGAGAAATCGGAACTAGATAAGTATTTTGAGACTCCTAATGTGCCTCTTGAGGGTGATTTTAATATTCTTATTTGGTGGAAAACTAATGGGTCAACATTTCCTATACTTCAAAAGATAGCAAGGGACCTCTTAAGTATTCCGGTATCTAGTGTTGCTTCGGAGTCCGCATTTAGTACAGGAGGCCGCATTCTAAGCGCACATCGTAGTCGTCTTATTCCATCAACAGTGGAGGCTCTAATGTGCACTCAAAACTGGATTTGGACTAACATTAAGAGTAAGAAATTCTATTCTAATATTCTATTCTAATTATTATTTTAATTAGTTTTAATATATCATGAATTGGCATATTCAATCTCTTAATTTTAATTTTTAGGTGGTGATGAGTTGAAAGAAGTACAATATCATCAAATAGCGGATGAGTTAGAGGAGGAAGAATGTATCACCAAAGATGAGGTACTAAACAAGTTTGTTTTTATTACTTAATTAAATAATGAGTAATGAGAATATTATTTGCTTCCATAGTTCCATACTTCCTCACAAGTTCATTTTTTTTTATATTCCAGGTTGTTGAGATCAATTAATTGAAGCAATACTTTGTCGAGAAGTTGTAATCATAGCATAATTCAACTTTGATTTTGGTTATTTGGTTGTCGAACTTGTATTGTTTTTATCATTTTGAACAAGTTGTACTATGAAGTTTGTATTCAAACTTTAATTTTATTAATTTTGACGGTGCTATGCGGGCATCGCGGGTACCCGCAAATTTTGCGGGTAAACAGAGAGGAATTGGTAGATAGCGGGGCGGGGATGGGTCCTATAGTTATACCCGCAAGGCGGGTGGCGGTTGATGCTTTTGTACCCGCAGTGGGTAGCGGGGCGGATGAGGGTGCTACTTTTGAGTGATGGGTGCGGGTGTGGGGTACCTATCCCCCGCACCCGCCCCGCCCCAATGACATCCCTAATGGTGAGTGCATGAGAGAGTGGCATTGATGAAGTATCTCACCTAAATACTATACGAACAGTACGGTCGGTGGGGATTTCAACCAGGGGAAGGTAAAAAAAATTAAAAAGGAAGTGAAGGTGGCGTGAAGAAGAGAAAAAAAAAAGGAGAGAGGGAGATATTTTTTGGGTAAAAGAAATATTTGGAGGATAATAGAATATAATATTAACTAGATAATATATGATGGATATTTTGTTAATATGTGGGATATTAGTTTTATTTTTATTTTTTTTGACAACTTCCCAAAAACAAAAAGACAATGGTTAATACACACAATTCATAATTCATCACAAAAGAATGCCAATTAATTCATTAAGTAAGATTAAGGACTAAGTCGCATGCATAATCACTAGAATAAGAATTATCCGTTCGTCTAGCCAATCATGCGAGGAAAAACGATAAATCACACATAGTCAATTAGAAAAATTGATCAAACCAATTTCGAGTCGAAACTTCTCGAATTGGTCTCTTGCTAGTGGCTTAGTAAATATATCGACAATTTGGTCTTCGGTATTGCAAAATTTAGCTTAATGTGACCCTTTTCTACGTGATCTCTAATAAAGTGGTGACGTATATCTATATGCTTAGTTCGAGAATGTTGAATCGGATTTTTAGATATGTTTATGGCACTCGTATTATCACACATTAAAGGAATAAAGTCATAAATCATACCAAAATCGACAAGTTGTTGTCGTACCCACAATACTTGAGAACAACAATGAGCGGCGGCCACATATTCACTTTCGGCCGTGGAGAGAGCAACGGTGTTTTGCTTATTCGAACCCCATGAAATGAGACACGGACCTAAGAAGGTAGCGACACCCGAAGTACTCTTTCGATCGACCGAACACCCCGCATAGTCTGCGTCCGAGAAACCTACAAGGTCGAAAGGACAACTTAAGGGGTACCATAGATAAAGCTCTTGTGTTCCAACCAAATACCGAAGAATGCGTTTTACGGCTTTAAAATGGGATTCTTTGGGATTTGCTTGGAAACGGGCACACAAACAAACACTAAATAATATATCGAGACGACTTGCGGTTAAGTAGAGAAGTGAGCCTATCATACCTCTATACACCGATTCACTAACATTCTTACCACTTTCATCCTTGTCCAATTTGGACGATGATACCATCGGTGTAGTGTATGGCTTAGCATTGGTCATCCCGAATTTAGTTAGCATCTCCTTGATGTACTTTTGTTGGTGAATCATAATTCCTTCTTTTGATTGCTTGATTTGAAGACCGAGAAAGAATCCGAGTTCACCCATCATGCTCATCTCAAACTCCGATTTCATTAGATTAGAAAAATAAAGAGTAAGGAGTTCACTAGTTGCTCCAAATATAATGTCATCGACATATACCTGGACAACCAACAGTCCATCCGACTGTGACTTTATAAATAATGTCTTATCCACCAAACCTCTACGAAAACCATTTTCAAGCAAAAACGTTGACAAGCGATCGTACCAAGCTCTCGGGGCTTGTTTTAAACCATAAAGTGCTTTGTCAAGTTTAAAAACATGTTCGGGATAATCATTATCTATAAAACCCGGAGGTTGTTCCACAAAGACATCTTCCTCTAAATAATCATTTAGGAAAGCGGTTTTAACATCCATTTGAAAAAGTTTGATGCCTTTGTGAGCTGCAAAAGCTATTAGGAGCCTTATGGCCTCAAGTCTAGCTACCGGTGCATAGGTTTCGTCATAGTCGATACCTTCTTGTTGATTATAACCTTGCACCACTAGTCTAGCCTTGTTTCTTACGATTTCACCAGAATCGTCTAGCTTATTGCGAAAGACCCATCTAGTACCAATGACGGTACGATTAGAGGGTCTAGGGACAAGATGCCATACCTCATTCCTCTTGAATTGAACAAGCTCTTCTTGCATTGCTATCAACCAGTCGGCATCAGTCAGAGCGACTGTGACATTGAGCGGTTCGATTTGAGAGACGAAAGCGTTGCAAGAGTAGAAATTGTTGAGGGATGATCTTGTCTTTACTCCAGATTTCAAGTCACTGGTCAGATTTGAGAGGGGGTGTGAGCTTTGATGCTTCCACTTCCTTGGAATGAAAGTACCTTCCCCCTCGACTGTAACAGTTCTTCCGACTGTTGCTTCATGGCTGGGAGTCGATACTTCCACACCAGATTCTAAGGACTCCTCTGGTCCTTGAGCATTAGCTGCTGCTTCACTATTATCTCCTTGAAGGTTACTTTCAGGAGGATCATTAATGCCCCCTGAACTTGTGCCTTCGTCTTCAGGTAATAGTCTGGCAGACTGTTGCTCAGCAGCTCCGTTTTGCTCATCTTCAAGTGTGTGTTCTTTTCGAGCAAGGCCTATTTCGAATCCTTCATCTTCTTCATCATCATGTTGTACCTGCTCAAAAAGACTAGATTCATCAAATATGACATGCACACTTTCTTCGATCATCATGGTTCTTTTATTATAAACCTTGTAAGCTTTACTATGATCGGCATACCCTATGAACACGGCTTCATCACTACGGGTGTCGAATTTTCCTAAGTTATTTTTACCATTATTATGCACAAAACACTTGCTTCCAAAGCATCTAAAATAGAAGATATTCGGTTTTCTACCACGTAGCAACTCATAGGGAGTCTTATTTATTATACTTCTAACCATGACTCTATTATGAATGTAGCAAGCGGTGTTTACCGCTTCGGCCCAAAAGTTTCTAGGTAGCTTACTACATAACAACATAGTTCTAGCCATGCTTTCAAGAGTTCTATTCATGCGTTCTACAACGCCATTTTGTTGAGGTGTCCTAGGGGCCGAAAAGTTGTGATCTACTCCATTATCATCACAATAAGCACCAAAAGATGAGTGCTCAAATTCGGTTCCATGGTCGGTTCTAATTGACACAAGCTTTAGATCAAGTTTGTTTTGAACCCTTCTTAACCATATTAGAAATTCATCAAATGCTTCATCTTTGGAACTTAAAAATAATGCCCATACGAATCTAGAGTAATCATCAACAATCACCAATACATAGCGACTTCCACCTCTACTACGAACTCTCATAGGACCACACAAATCAATATGCAACAGTTGCAGTGGTCGTGACGTGCTGACTATCTTTTTGGATTTAAAGGAGCTTCTAACATGTTTGCATTTAGCACATTGATCACACATTTGATCAAATTCAAATTTCATGTTAGGGAAACCATCAACAAGATCTAATCTTCTAAGTGTATTAAGAGTTTTAGCACTAACATGTCCAAATCTTTTATGCCATAACCACGGGTCATTTTTCATTATGCTCATGCAAGACATAGTTTGACCATTTAAAGTATTCAAGTCGGTTAAATAGACATCTTTGACACGTCTACCTTCAAGAACAACTTCACGGGTAGTGGCATTCAAAATACGACATAAACTAGTATTAAACTCAACCAAATTACCACGATCACATAATTAAGAGATACTTAGAAGATTATGTTTCAAACCTTTGACAAGCCGCACATTGTCGACACAAACTAATGAAGACTTACCAACCTTTCCAAGTCCTATGACTTCACCTTTTTTGTTGTCTCCAAAAGTTACCGTGCCACCATCATACGCTTCTAGTGAGAGGAATTGGCTTCTATCACCCGTCATGTGACGAGAGCATCCACTATCAAGATACCAATCACGGCGTCTAGGGATGTCAAAGGGTAGGATCTGGACCGGATCCCATAGGATCCAGATCCTTATCCTTATTTCTCCCCTTGGACCCGGATCCGATCCTTATCCTAAGGGCCCAAAATTATAGGATCCTTATCTGGATCCTAAGGATCAAGATCGTATCAGGATAGGATCAGGATCTTTTCATTTTTAAGTTCATTTATTGTTCTATATTATATACTTATACCTTATGTAATCATTTAAATTTAAAACATTTAAAGGGTTTAAGCAACCAATAATTATACAATGTTCAAACAAATTAAAGCTAAATGAAGTTTAGAGTTTATATAACGCTACTAAACTAGTCCATACAACCACAAAGATCAATTATCCAAAATACGTTACTCAAAAGAAACTACGTCCACAAGACCACTTAAGGTTTGAGAATTGGGAGTTTACTCTCACAAACTGATTATTATTATAGACACTTGGGCTTGGGCCTAAATTTAAAAATTACAATATTATGCAAAAAAATAAAAGGGTAGGATAAGGGTCGGATCAGGATCTTGTAGACGGGATCCTTATCCGACCGTTTTATTTTTAAAAGGATCAGGATCCAAAAATACTGCGATCCATATCCTATCTTTAAGGGTATTGGATCCCAGGATCAGGGTAGGATCCGAGATCCATTGACATCTCTAACGGCGTCCCCTCACCAAGCCCTACACGAAATTAAGAGGAGAGTTTAGGAACCCAAACGGATTTGAGTCCCTTAGTTAAAGCATCCTTAATTAATTCCCTTCTTTCCCATGTCTTGTTAGTAACTTTAATACCACGATTAATACTTTGATCCCTTTTCTCACAAGCATTGAGAAAATGACCGGTTTTACCACAATGATGACAAATAATGTACTCGGGAAGTGCTACATATTTTCTTTTCCTAAAGTCTCTTTTAGTGGGGTTGGAGTTGTGAATTTTACAATCATGACGTCTATTCCATTTGAACCCAAGTCCCTCTTTTTTACGACACAAGTTGTCTTGATTAGTAAGAAAATTTAGCACATTTTGACTTCCTTCCCAAGTTTTGTGGACTCTTCTAGCTTCAACAAGTTCATTAATAGTGTCTTGAATAGAGTGAGTGAGACTCTCATTTTCCTTAATTTTTGGTTTTGAGCAATTGTTCGGATGTGATACACTTAGCTTCAAATTGACGCAAACTCTTGTCTCTTTGTTCAATTAAACATTTAAGGTTGAGATTACACGCCTCTAAGTAGAAAATTCTAGCACTTGAAGATCTAGACTCTAGAGTTCCATTACTAACAAGTTTCTTTTGGAGTTTCCTCAACTCTTCTTTAGTCACATCGAGATCAACCTTGAGATGTTCATTCTCTTTGGTCAATTCAATAGTTTGGGGGTTAGGAGACTCATTGGGAACAGTAGATTGGGTTGTAACAAATTTTAGATCAAGCAACTCTTTGGACAAATCTTTGTTGATCTTTCTCAAATTTTTCAGCTCGTTTTTAACTTCATCAGTAACAGTCACACTGTCTGTTGCTTTAAGTGTTTCTTTAAGTTGGACATTCTCAATTGCAATTTCCTCAATTTCTTCTTGCATAGCAAGAGACCTTTTAGTTTGAGAACGACACTTATCAAAAAGACTATCAAGCAACTTGCAAACTTTTTCTTTGGAGTAAGTTCTAACTTTAGCCTTAAGTCTTTGTACCTCATTATCGGAGTCGGAATCTGAGTCATCGGGATTGGCCATGAGACACCTAAGATGTTTAACTTTGGAGTTATTGACCTTAGTAGTGACACACACATTAGCATCTAACTCCTCATCTTTGGGTTCGTCGTCTTCTTCCGAATCGGACATTCCCCAAATAACGGACATGACCTTACTTTTATATTCCCTTTTAGCTTTATCACGTTTATCTTTAGAGTGAATATCATTCCATTTAGGACATTCTTTGATTTGATAAGTTTTATCACCACATTTAAAGCATCCTATGGTTGAGCTAGGTCGTTTCTTAGGGAATCGTTTCGTATTGAAATTATTGTTAAACTTACGATTTCCTTGACCATTTACCATACCAACAATGTTCCTAGTGAACATGGCAAATCCATCCTCTTCGTCCTCATCCTCATCACTTGAGGCGGACTTGAGAGCAAGACTCTTTCCCCGTTGTTTATCACTAGAACGCTTCACGAGGTTTAGTTCGTGAGCCATTAGTGATCCCATTAGTTCAAGGAGAGTCAAGACGGATAAATCTTTAGCTTCCTCTATGACGGTGACCTTTGGTTGCCATTTATCGGTTAGACTACGAAGGATTTTTCTAATGATGTCTTCGGACTCGAAATCTCTTCCTAGACTTTTAAACTCATTAATGATACAAGAAAAACGACTTGATAAGCTATTTATGGACTCGTCTTTTGACATGTGAAACATTTCATATTGTTGCATGAGAAGATCAATACAGTGTTTTTTTACTTGAGACGTACCCTCATAAGCAAGCACAAGGGAGTCCCAAATCTCCTTAGCCGTAGGACATCCACTTATACGACTCACTTCCTCCACCTTTGAAGTATTGACATAGCCTTAGAATTTTTCTCAACAACTTTAAAGTCATCTTCATCATATTTAGACTCATCTTTAAGTTCGGTAGACTTGCCATCGGCACTAGACACTTTGATTTCAATTGGACCCTCTTTAATAATTTTCCAACATTGATAATCAATACTTTTGATATAGTGTTCCATTTTTAGCTTTTGATATAGTGTACCAAAATTCTCACCGGTAAAGACCGGGATCTTGGAGTGTTTAGCAGAATCCATGTCGAGGAATCAAACTCTAGGTAGTTAGCCTTTAAAAGAGTACGAGGCTCTGATACCAATTGAAGAGTTTATGGATCCCTAAGTACCTAAGAGGGGGAGGGGGTGAATTAGGTACCTTTTAAAAAAATCAACTTAATCTTTATTGATTAAAGTAAGTTGAGTGGAAGTAGAAAATAATTAGGTGAAAGAAGTACTAGACTTAACATACAACGGACAGTCAGACTGTTACGCTCTGTCTTAGCAAGGAGTACGGCTACAGAACAAAGCCACAGTATATCGACCGTTATCAGACTGTATTCGATTCGCTTAGCAGAATGAGAAGCTACAGACGAATGTCACAATATGGGCGACTGTTGTATGAAAAGAAATAGCACAACTAAAACTAAGTTTGAAGCTTGAGCAAATAAAAGAAAAACAAAATAACATGCTTTTATCGAAAGATGCAGCGGAAAAGTAAAGAACACGATAAAACACGATATTTTTGAATTGGTTCGGCCAACACTCTAAGGGCCTACGTCCAATGCTTTTCTTATTGCTTTTCTTTAGAAATCTAGTCCGAAATCAAAAGACCCTTACAATGAAAAGTGACCCATAACCTACTCCGGCTACGACCAACAACCTACTCCGGTTGCGATTTGAGTTTACAAGACTACTCCGTCTCTAACTCACCAATGACCTACTCCGGTCACGACCAATAGCCTACTCCGGCTACGACTCTTAATAACTTAGAAAGTTACAAAGATTACAATTGAAAACCGAGTTAGACAAGAGTGTGTGTGATTCTGTGTGACAGTGTGTTCGACTGTGACTTTGAAATTACCGAAAACTTTCTCTTTTGAAATACTTTACAAAATGCTTTTAAGATAAAACCTTTGAAAACAAAATGCAATAAATGAAGTTTTAGTTTGAAAGCCTTGAGAAATAAATGAGGCAAATGAGTTTCTTTTATAGTAGATGTGGAAATGGGTAAAAGAATGTGCCTCATTGGAAAATCCAAAGATTAAAAGGAAACCTTTGACTTAGTTATAAAGGAAAGCTTTTTCCAAAAGAAAGGGAAGCATGCTTAAGGTTTACCAAAATTGAAGGGAAGATGTTAACTTGAAGATAATACTTGAAAGTAGAAACAATTCAAGTTCACTCTCAAAAGTGAAGAACCATTTTTGGAAAACCTTGGAGAAGAGGTGCATTGTTTTCAAGAAATCAAACCATCCTTTTTTTTTCTTAAAGAAATCAGATTTTTTTCAAAGTTAATTTAAATTTGTAAAAAGATTTTTCTGAAGATTTAACTTTTGAAATCAAAATCTTTTTGAACCATTAAGAGCTATCGAACGATGTAACAGTCAGTCCGACTGTTACATACTGTTGTACCGAAAAACACACACTTTGCCATTCCTAGTGACTATGGACTTAGACTCGATTTTATTCTCTTCACTTGAATTTCTTGATCTTTATCTTGGGTAGCTTTGGCTTGTCTTGATATCAACATTCTTGATAGCACATTTGATAATTATTGCACTAATGACGATTAACCTATAAGATTAAACTAGAGCACAAGTTAAATAGGCATTGTCATTGATGCGCGTATTTTATACACACTTTTTATGCCTTTTATGCGCGCATTCCCGTGTTTATTGAATAGTGAAAAACTATTATTTTGCCCCAAATTGGCTACTTTGTGGTGTGTATTGTCCTTTTGCAGGAACGGAAGACAAAGGAGCTAAAACAAACGAAAACCGTGCCAAAACGAAGCTGGAAAATTGCTGTTCGCTGAAACGAGCGATGGTCGACCGACTATCAGAATAGTCGGCCGACCATGACGATAGTCGACCGACTATTACAATAGTCGGCCGACTATTCTGGAGCTGCAGAGATCAAGTTGATGAGTGATTAGTCGACCGACTATTACAATAGTCGGCCGACTATTCTGGAGCTGCAGAGATCAAGTTGATGAGTGATTAGTCGACCGACTATTACAATAGTCGGCCGACTATTTCCTGGACTGTGGGCAGGTTTCGTGATCAGCAAGAAATTTCCTAAACACAAAGAAGTTTCCTAAACAGTTTTTAACTCATTCAATTTGTATAAATAGGGCTTTGGAGCCACATTAGAAATCATCTCTTAACTTCTTCACAACTCGGTTATTGTAAGAATTTCGGATTTGAATCGCCTTCGTTTCTTTCGGTAATTTTATTTAATCCTTCCTCTTCATTCTTGATTGTTCTTATTTTTGTATTTAATTATTCTTAAATGTTGTTTTATGCTTATCACAAATTTATTATTATTCATCATGTTTAACCTAGTAAATTCTCTTATTTAAAGACGAATTATTAATATCATTTATTATTATGACAAATATTATTAATGTCATCATCAACAAACCCAACAATTATATACACAAAACAGTATGACAAATATTATAGTAACTGGAACATATCAATATGACAATTATTAATATCATTATGGTAAATATAAATATGTAAAATTTAATAAATGTGAATGTTTTATTTGATAACATGTTATTAACAAATATAATACACAAATAAGGATGACAAATATAATATTGATACGCATAACAAACATGGACAAACAATAGCATTTATTCATAACGATGGCAAAAATATAATATGTGTGTGACATTAAAATAAAGTGTCGTTTTAGTCCGTGCACAAGAGACAATAATACGTGAAGATGACGTTAAGATTTGAGTAATATAACAAGATTAACAATTATTATGTTAGCCTACTATGATTAACAAGATTAGCAAGATTAACTCATAAAATAGAATAATGTATTAATGCTATGATACTATAATAACGTGTCAACAAGATGATGTATAACATGAAGATAACGTGGTAATAAGATTAACATGATGCGTGGTTTATACAAACGAGTTATAATATCAATTTATATCGTGACATGTTATACGTAATCGGGTAACAATATTGTGATATATATATATGTACTTGATATGAACCTTAAATTAAATTTATACGAGAAAGTACCCGAGTAGCGTAATAAATAAGGTCTGAAGATAATAATAATAATAATAACGACGATACTTGTAGTTGCTCGCTCGGTAGAGTCTCGTGCTGATAACGTGTTATAATATAAGAAGAGAAAGAGGAGAATGAGAGAGGTACTCTATTACATTGATCATTGGCATGTATATATACATATAGATATCTAGGGTTTCTTCTAGGTCTAGAATATTCTGTAAAGATATGATGTCGACATAATGTCGTCATAGTGTGGACATCCACCAATACAATATATTACTCCCTCCGTTCCAATGAATTGTTTGCCTTTCCTTTTGGCACCAAGGTTAAAGGAACCAATGAGAGAGTGACATGTAGAGCAAAACTCATGAGAATATCAAATTGCATATAAAAAACATTCCTAAAATAGAAAGGCAAACAATTCATTGAGACGCCCCAATATGGAATAGGCAAACAATTCATTGGGACGGAGGGAGTACATTATAACAATTTCCCTATTTATAAATTCACAATATAATTTCCCTATATATTACGGAGTACATTACTTAGAGTCTTAGACAATATAAATTCACTTTCCCTCTCCCACCCACCACTGTCACCCACACCATTCCGCCGACAACCACCTGCTCCCGCCTTAAGAGAGGGGGAAGCTATTTGGCAATGAATTTTCTTCCTGTGATTGTTTATACAAAATTATGGTCGTATTTTTTTATTAGCAACTTAACCGAATAATCATGTCACTTCCAAAAAAAAAAAATACGTTACTCTATGTTTTACAATATTTGAATACTCCATTATGTTTTGTTATTCTAATCATTATGAAGTTTATTAAAGAATATCTTTCACGAAAATTTTCACTGCGCCATTAAAAAAACGAATTTACTTTTTTTTTATTATGAGTATTAATTCAATTAGTGATGAAGAATCACTGTTTTTCCTAAATTACTTGTTTGGTTACGGTAATTATTTTTTCTAATTACTCTTTAATTGAAATTGAAGGATTAAATTAGGGGATCGATCATTAGCCCTAATTAAATTAATGAAGGGCTAATTAAATTAATGACAAAGTAATTGCAGTTTTCCCTAAATCAATTGTATGGTTACATTAATTATTTTGTCTAATCAAAATTTAATTTTGAGATTGAAGGATTAAGTTAGGGTTTAGTTACATTTTTTTTTTCTAATTATTCTTTAATTGTAATTGGTGAAGTAAATTAGGGTTTAGGGAACGAATTAGAGGGTGATGGTGGTGGTCACGGTGGTGGTGGTGATGGCCGGCGGGTTGGGTGGTCGGATTCGATTAGGTCAAATTTAAGATTTTTTTAGAGAGAAAATGAACCTCACTTTTGAGCGCATTCAAAAATGACGGGAACAAATAGGTAAAATGCCATTAGGATTGAGTAAAAGCTCGTTAGGAAAAAGTACGACCGAAGAACTAAAAAAATGAGTTTTGATTGCCACTCCCTACATGAACAGGAGCTGTTCCTTGCGTTGCCAACTTTACATTGTTACGGAGCACTTTGTACTGGCAGTTACCCAACCACTTTTAACGGAATCAACTAACTTAACAACTTTCAGCAAACTTTTCATCTAATTTAGCCACACAAAGCCCAACTGTCAAAGCTTGTTTGTGCTCCCTTTCATTTCCTGAACACAAGTTCTGCAAACATAAGCTGGATAGTGGATACTCCATGCTCCATACAAGGAATCTCGCCATCTCGTAGACGAGAGTTAATAAATATTCAAAAAAAACAAAGATGACAAAAAAGAATAATCACATATTTCAGTCTTCCTATACATTTATCACTTGCCACTCTAACTCCTGCTTCCAGATGCGCCACTGTATACACTTACATGATCATTATCCACGCCATAGCCCGTTAACTGCTGCTTCCAGATCCGCCACTGTATACACAGACTTAGATGACCATCCACCCCAAAAGGCCAAAACTGCCCTGGCCAGTGTAAATCGATGATAGACATCGACATTCAGCCGTGCCATTCTGAAAGTGCAGTAGAACCCTCCAAAGAAACTTGGGGAGTTGAAATAAAGTGTGCCTCCTACATAGAATGACGACCGTCGGATCTTTCTCTTGGTGGAGGCCTTTCATCTTGGATCTCCTCAAGGTCTTCATCGTCTCCTCTCCTCCCTGCTTGATCCTTCCAATACGCAACAAGCTTCTTCAACCGAGCAACTTCTTTTGAGGACACGTTTTTGTTCGGATCATTCACAATAGATCGAACCCTTGACGCGTATCTGAAAACAAACACGCTGATATAAGCTCTAACATTCCCATACCACCAATGAATACTATTAAACCCGTTTTCCTTGAATGCTCGTGATGTCATCAACATCCCCTCATGTCATGTGAAATGGTAGTAAGAAACCCGAGAATCAAGTGGAGCATATAAAATTAGTAGAACATCAACAAAGTAGTGAAAGTGAAACATACGTTAAAGAGTTATAAGTCTCGTCCAAGTTTGATTCAGCAGGAGACACATTGACAAACATAAGGGTTTTAGCATTTCCACCAAGGGAATCGCTCATAAGCATCGTCAGCTTATGATTCCGATATGGTATATGCTGCCCGCCAGTTGACAGAGCACTTATTACATCCCCAAGGGCTGAAAGTGATTTGTTGATGCTCTGTGCTTCCTTTAATTGACTGCCTGCTGAGCCTGACTTTTTTACCCTTTCAGAACCAGCTAAATCCACAAAACTCAACTGCAATTATCGTATACATAACTCTAGATAAGCCTATTTGTAAGCCACGCAACTATACAGAGAAAACATTTTTTTAAAAAAAGGATAAAAGATAGAATGATACCTTCCCTCTTGCAAGAGATTGTGTTTGAAGATTAGTACTTTCAATCACAATTGAAAGAATCAAATGAGACCTTGAACTTTCTTCATTCATTTGTGTTCCAGATATATGCCTTTGCTCGGATCCTTTTTGAATAATGCCTTTCAGTTCCTCTAAAGTAGAAACATGTATAATCGTTGCATTTTCAACCGTAACCATCCCCTAAATACCAAACCATTAGTCACAAAAACAAATCAATTATTCACAGTTGATTTTTTTTTTGCTTGGAAATAAGATCCTCCTTGTAACTCACCTTGGAGTCCTTTTTTATGTCTAATTTCAATCTCTTTCCATTTTTGGGTAAAAGAAGATCCACCAATGTATCTTGATACAACTCGAGCATATAGACCTGTATTCACTAAAAGAACATTAATAGCAGCATAAAGACAGCTACATTGTGATATACACTTTACTAATGAAATAAAAAGGGTACTACAGCTCTACAAGACAAATACCTTTAATGAATATGAATATTTCTTGTTGTCTCTATTTAAAATCTTGAATAACTCCGACGTAGCACGTGGTGTAAGTCCTGGATTACGTTCATTACCATAAATGGTATACGTCTTTCCAGAACCAGTCTGCCCATATGCAAATATGCAGACATTGAAGCCGTCCACAGCAGATTGCACCAAATACTATCACATGTATTAAGATAAAGTAAACAACATTATTGAAGAACTTGGACTCGTTACGCAACCACTGAATAATACACTAATTCAATGAAATACGGTGAAAGTCTTGCTCATTAATTAACGATGTTCAAGCATACCTTTGTATCTTCAAATACATCTTCTTGGGATGTTGTTCCATCAAAAACATGATCATAGACATGTTGCTTGGCCTTATCATCCTTCCATGGGTGCTCAAGTGTGAACTCATCGACACTTATAACAATGTTCGGCTCATTCTCAATCTTTTCTTTATCACTTAAAGGCCTTAGACGACAATAAACTCTAATCTTACCCTTCATATCTACAGCATACGCAAATGCGTTAAACCAAAAATGAAATTTGCTTATTAGTTCAAAGTAAAATGAGGACAAAATGAGTTTTTTTTTTACCTTCTATCATATTAAAATATTTCTTTCTTAATGCCTGTTCCTCTTTGTATAAGACCTCTAACTCAGCCAGTTGAGTTGCTTGCATTTTCAATATAGCTGCAGTTTGCTCATTCTTCCTGTCCATATCCTGAAAGAAAGTACAAAGTTTCCCCGACTTATCTACCGAGTCTTGTATAAGATGGTCTAACATGTGAGCCAACCCAAATCCTTATAAAATATTTCTTCTTAAATTATAGGGTTCGTGCGGTCTCACATATAAGACTGTATCTGAAACAATGCGCACCATCAATCACATAACGAAGTTCTAATACTTACTGATTTTATTTCCCTTAATTCATCTAGCTCTTTCAAACTACTTTGCAATGAAGACAAACATGACTCCTTGGCTGCAAGTTCAGCCTGTGTGCTAGCTAAATCTTGTCTAACTCCTTCCAATGTCTTCTCTAGATCTTGTACACGAAGTTGCAAGGTATGCCGTTCTTTATCCAAATCCTTCCCAATATTATCCATCTATATATAGACCAACAAAGATACATGTTAGTTTCTAATCAGAAATAGATTTTGGTTGTAAGCATGTGCTTTTAAGCATTATGACATATCTTGTACGGAGTACTTCGTAGTAGATATGTGAAAATTCACCTCTTCTGCATGTTTTCTTTCGAGCCTTCTGATAGCCTGCTCCAAGGTGAGCTTTTCATCCACTAGTCTCTTCACTGTTTGTTCAGCAGAATGCAATTCTTCATTCCGCAACCTCAACTCGTCTTGTATCTTTTGAGATATCTGCTTATATGAAACAGAGTAGTTAGCATGCATAAGAAGGAAAAGGAGTTGTAAAAAGTAGTACTCCGTATCAGTTACTGAGTAACCTGAGTTTTTGCTCCAGGCAAATCCCTATCGGTGTTTTGCTCAGATAACATATTGTTCAACTTTGACAATCTTACTTCTAAGCTATTCTTTTCCATCAATGCAGCCTGAAAAGTTAGAAAAATATCATCATTTTTTGTATGAAAAATATATACTGGCAATTTATGTTTCGAACTTCGAAAGAAGTGCACCTGAAGAGCAGATTCATTTTCATCAAAAGATGACCTTAAATTTTCAAACTCGGCTGTAACTTTTACAAGATTCTGTTTTTCAATCACGGATGACTCTTTCAGGGACTCCAACTCTTTCTGCAACTTGTCTTCCAACTTTTGTTTTTCCTGTAGCTCCTCCAGTAACTGAATAAACAAGAAAGTTAATTAGTCCACACTAACTTTTGCTTGTAAGAGGAATTATTGCATTACATAATATGGGAGATAAACTAAGATTCCAAAAACAAATTAGTAAGAAAGACAATTGAACTTATGAACTTGTATCTCAGCATAATGCACGACTCGATTAAAATAAATAAAAATGACACGACCGCTTTCTGATGTCTGGACGAACAGGAGCTTTGCCTTCACATCTAATTTTAACAACCCATCAAAATGCTGCTGAAGGAGGCCTGGAGACAGAAAGTTCTGCAGGTGTGGATTTTATAACAAAAAGTGGCTAACCTCACTCTTCAAAATACACAGAAACTCATGGGATGGTTAAAAAAGGAATCCAGAGCAACATAGGATAAATCACTTACACGATCAATGTGCTTCTGCGAGTCTTCGGCAGCTTTATACAAGTCTTGAACATGCTTTTCATCAACTTCTGCAGTATGAGGAACTGGCTTGGAAATATTGGGAACGTCTCCATTTGTAACATTGGTGGCAATAGCTCTGGCTTTAGAATAGCGGCGCAACATGACATCATTTATATGTGTTTGAAGAGCAACACATATTTCCTCGCCCTTCATGCAAAACAAAACTCAATATTTACAAAAAGATTATGGCTGCTCTCAATCTAAATTAATTGTACACATTGAGTTAGAGGTCGACCGATGTGAACTTTGAAAATTTATCTCTCCAAATATGTGCAAGACACACATTGTACAGTTTCTCGTGCTTAATCAATTAGAGGACCAATGTTTTATCTTCTGAAAGGGTTAGAAGTAAAAAAATTAACTACATTTTTTAACGGAACCTTTAGAAAATATAGGAAATAACCTGCTTGGTCTCAAATTGAAAGATATGAAGGACACCTGCAACTCTCATTTTGAAAAATACAGCGGTGTTACTGCTACCAAACTGCATTATGTCTCTTAGTTCGGCGGAGTGTAAATACTCTTTGGGAACTGGCCGGAAAAAGTGAACCTGACAAATTTTACAAGAATAAAATTATGCAGATTTAATCGTAAACCAAGTATTCGTATTATGTGACTGGCCTACAGACTTACCCCACGCTTGTTGATGCCTAAAATGACCTTCCCAGGAAGAAGGCCAATCGGATCATCAATCTTTTGAACACTGAAAAAAACTGAATTGCCATAGGGAAGCAATCTCAAGATTTTTAGAAATTGCTGTCTAGCATCTTCCTTGGTCAACTTATCCTAGCACAGGGAAAAAAATAACTTCAAAATAACAATGGTTATGTTAAGCCTAACTCGTACAGTAAGATTAATATAGTTGCAACTTGCACGTCGGTTTACAACGTCACCATCATGGTTCAGCGTCTTAATATATTTCATTTTGTGTTATTTTCCTCATTGAAGTCCTAACTCTGAACCATTGACTTCCACTGTTAATATATTGTCTTTTGACTTTAAAGGTCTTAGACCGATATTTTCATAAAATTGGCAATAACTACAACGTTCAAATAACGAATATACTAAAATAGTTGATATAACGTGACAAAATTTCCTGTGTATATACATATATTTGAAGAATTTGAGGCCACAGTTTTGATACAAGTAAAATAGGACAATACACATAAGAGGAATAAAGCCTGCTATGAGCATAATCAAAAGAGATAACGGCCAATTGAAGAACAAAATATAGTAAAAACAACGCACAATAGCAGACACTAAGTAAGCAAACAGTTTCAAGACAAAATACACTTTCAAAACTCGAAAAAATGTTTTATAATCAAACATGGATTTAAGATTGAAATGCAACTTGTTACGTAGTATATGTTGGAGTATTAGTAAAGACGATTGTGAAAATCTAGGTCATACCATTAACCGATAACGAGAAACAATATCTTCCTCCCAGTCTTGCTTTGCCCGAGTTATTGCAATCTGTCTTGGTAAGAATCTCTCCAAAAGCGAAATCCAATCACTGAAAGTACATTGTCATCCAGTCAAATGGGTAGTTTTGGGGTAAGGTTTGTAATATACTCGTAACAGTTTGCTCAGCAGCGGGTAATATCATTGAAGAGTGGTACTTGCGATTGGGTTAATACTCATCGTATCAACAATTGTTCGTGCAGCCCTTTTTACCCAAAAAAAAAATCATAGTAAAGTTTGCATACCTGCACAGTTCTGGATGGTTAACAAACCCAATTTCAACCAAAATTTGTAATGCAGATAACTGTGCAGCATCATCCCTCCCAACAGGATAGTTGCCCAATATGTAATCATGTTGTAACTACAAATATACATAAAATCACACCTAAGAATATTCACAAGGGGAGGTAATTCATGACACTGTAATGATTTATGAAGCTTGAGATAACATGAACTTGATGTATTACTTGAACGTATGACAGCTGAATAAACATTGGATCAATTACAGCTTCATCTGACTCTCGAAATAACTTCTTCTTGAATACCAGTTTACAATGCAAAATCTCCCCTTTACTTCGATCTTTCTCAGCCTTAAATTCAGCTAGCAAGTCGCCAATGTATTTGTTTTCATCTAAACCGATGTACTCCTCTATGTGACAACAAAATTAGAGGGAAAATTAGAACCCAAATAGAAACCAAGATGATGAATAGACAAATTAAAACAAACATATAATACCAATTCCAGGATCAGTTGATTTAGAACCAGTGACCACTTTGCGAAGTTCAAATAAACTGAAGCTAGAAAAAGCAGTCAGTTTAATAATTCCAGCAAGTTCCTGATATAGGTAAAAACATAATCTAGTCACAGCGAAATCCAAAGTTTGAGTCGTCTGGACGGTATATTTGGAAACATCAGGAAATAGATTTGAATACCTCAACTGCATCAGCTACAGTAGTTGACATGTCAAATGTTATCTCTTCAAAAGTTTCATCTAAGAAGAAGACAATTGTTGTAAGTCTTTTACCGCTCAAAAGAGCATCTATCTCTTCTCGTCCAGGAACAATTTGCCTTGGTCCAGCCTTGATAGAACGCTTTAAGGCATTTAAAGTATTTTGAGCAAGCAACTGGATCTCAGCATCTATATTTACACTATAAGCCACATTATGGACATATTCGGATAGGTACCCGCCAATTTCTTTGCTTGGGGGCATAGACGATGCACATAAGTACATTAGCTCCCATGCTTTGATTAGATACTGCCTGTTATTCAAAAAGAAGAAAGAATAAATCTAAGAGCACGTAAGCAGTTACAACAGTAATATGGAGTAGCATTTGAAAAGTCCTAGAACCTTTCTGGGTTATTTCTAGTTTGCTTTGAGATTTGGACAAAGAGCTCATCACGCAGCTCTGAGCGCTTCAGGGTGTGCTTAAAAAGTTTGCCAACCAGCTCAATTCTTTCATCTATGCTTGTTGGAGCAACTCTGTCTGAAGAATCAACTCCCATATACTTCAAAATTGTTTGAAATTGTTTTGTAGCACGGGTTACCAAATCGCTACTGATTTTAAGTAAGGAAGTTGGTATTGGATCCTGTAATATTTTTGCTTAGTCTCAGTTACAGTGTATGCAAGATAAGAACTATAACCTAAATGTACACATGCTACCTTCTGAAAGCAAAGCATATCCTCAAAAGTGAACTTCTCACGGCACTGAGTTCCAGAAGGCTTCTTAGAGAAGAAGCCACGTCTCCCAGAAGACTGAATTTGTTTCTGCATAGCTCTTAAAAACCCCTCCACCTGAGGGGAAAAAAGAACAAATTTCATGTTTTTAGAGGCTTAAACATGCTATAATGTTGTTTGCATTTCCAATGGAGCCGAGAGCCAATCACTAATCCTTGGCCTTAAACCTTAAGCACAATTTTGTGATTTCGTTGCTGTATGGGTCCTTTTTTTGGTAGGCAATAGCACATATTATTTCAATTCACAAGATTCTCTCACCTGAAATTTATTGATCAAGGGAATTGCCCCTGCAAGCTCAGCAGGAATCGACATTGATAAGGTCATTGGTGTACTGTCAATATAATAGGAACAGAACACGGAGTTATAAACTATACATATATATTGATTTAAAGAAGAATGCATTTAACATTGAAGATGTATCGACAATGGTAGAATATGCACTCAAAACAGCAGTAAGTATAATCAAGCACACTTTATCCAGAAAATCATTCTACTTTATAAATCAAAGAAGTTCAACTACAAGGTTTTGGGAAAATCACGGACCATTGAACTCTTTTATCGGAAAGCATCAACTAAAAGACTAAAATTCAATATTTAGTTGAAGCAAGAATTTAGCCGATATGTGGCTCACTATAGTACTATATACTACCTGTGCTTCTTTAACTGTGAGATAGCAGTTATTATATGCAATTCGACACAATTTTCATTGTGGATCATTGGGAAAATATATCTTTTAACTGTTACAGCAAAGCTAAGATTACGTACATTCGACAACACTTACTCCACAAGTTGCGGGAGCCCTTGCATCACTAGGATAATGTTGTTGGTATCCATGTGATGTTACAAGCTAGACTTTATTATAGCTAACGAACATGTTAGAGTTCAAGATTGCACTGACAAACAAAATCAAATGAGCTTGTAGGATTAAATGACATTAAGCTAAACCAGTTGCCACACAATGAAAAGATAAACCCTAGAGTAGATAGAAAGGGGGATGACGGCAGAGTAAAAAGCATCACAAGATTCGCAGCAATGCATAAGGATTCTTCAAGTGGCATAGAACAAAATCGTTAGACAAGGAGTAGTAAACAAAAGACATTACGGATGACGTTATACCATCTTTAAGCAAAAACACTGATGTTGTAGGATGATATTCTACTTCTCCACTTATTATTAGCAGTCGGCAACATCAATGCATGTGCACAACTACATACTTTGTTTATTCCATTGATTTTGTCCCCATTTGACTATGGTGGCTAAAAGGCGCACATTTCTCTCAATATACATTACTTGCAACCTTTAATAAATGGAAGTTGAAAAATAGTTAATTATAATGTACCAAGCATGTTAACCTTCACATTGTGTGTCTACACATTTTCGGAGAAATCAATAGTTAAAGTTGACAATGACGGTACTTCATTGGCCTTCCGCTATACGATAGGCATACTTCATGATTGCACCATGTTATTCCCTAAGCTTATGTAGAAAAATCAAGGTGATTCGCATACGTTGGAACTCTACATCGTATAAACGTTGCTAAGCCAACCGGATACAATGTCAAGAAAGAATAAGAAACTCACGGGGGAGCAAAGTTAGATACACCATCACTGTCATAGTCATCTCCATTAGAGTACACTCCAGAATGAGAAGGGGATACATTGCCATTACCGCTCGAATATCTTGAACTATGCGCCATATTCGATGTCAACTCAATTGTCATTTCACAGTCAAATTTCAAAAGCTGGTTATTGAAAGCTTGGCATCCCGCCTAACCACGCCTAGAAGTCCCTGGCAATCTTTAAAGAACACCATAATCAATCCACAAGAACAGCAAGTCAAAATAACAAATAAACAGCCACACCTCTGCAAGCTAAGCAATAAGGATAACGGATTAAACGCTTCAATAACACGGAAAGTGTAAGGCCTGTTCTTTCTGGCTCACATGCGCTTAATGTAACTTAATTTCATTTAATGGGGTTGGATTAAATTGAAATGAACCAAATGAGTTGAATTGACCGAGACAAACTAAAATTAATTAGCCTAGACTTAGCTTAACTATACTGAATAACGATAAACATTATTGATCCGAGCTGAAAATAAGCGGGAAAGAACCGGGCCTAAGTCAACTTAGTTAGATTGTTCAAGGAAAACAAACAAACAAACAATCAATATGCCAAATAACAAATGCAATTTGGAAATTGGGTTGTGTATCACAAAACATGAGATGAATGCATTGAAGGTAATCACCATGTTCATGGACCAGACCACATTCTCCATTGCAACCCCTCCTCCCACCAAAATATGCAATACAGATTGAAAGTCAAAAAGCTCATGAATCAACAAGTAGCTAAATTAGAGCAACAATCAAGCAATGTAGGTAAGAAACAAAAAAGGTGAGCTTCAATGTTTGATCCCCCGTCCCCGCCGCTGTTGTAATGCGACTAAGTGTCCTCTTCTTTAGAATCAAAAATAAATAAATATGTTTGATATTATAATAAATAACAAATTATCAACAATACCATAACAGTCTGAAATAAAAATGGCATGCAATTGAAGCAAAAAAAAAGAAACAGATCTTTGATATGGGTAATGAAAACAATGGAAGCATACCCTAAAAACAAAAGATAACAAAAATGCAGAATGTGAGACAGGAAAAAAAACAGAAGAAGAAGAGATGATGGAAATTGGAAAGTACCCAATGAAGAGAAAGAGGTGGAGAGTAAGATGATTGAGGAAAAGGTTGAATCTTTGGGAGACAGAGAGACGTGAAGAAGAGTTTGACAAAATCAGAAAGACGGCAAAAAGAGGAGGACAAGAAGAGGAGATGAAATATGCAAGTCCATATAGTTGTAGGAGAGTAGGAGACGAGGTGAGAGAATTGGGAGGGAAATGAATTTAGTAGTAGCAGTAGTGACAGTCACGAGATTTTGTGTGTGTAATTTACTAATTTCCCTTCTTTTGGTGGGAGATAATGATAGATGAGACTATGAGACTGCTGTGAGAGACCTTGCCAACAAGTTAGCTGGATCATTTTGGGTTTGTTATTTTCAATTTTTCATGAGATATTTACTCATTTTTCACAATAATAGTTTGGGTCATTTGGGTTAGGTTGGACCAATTCAGATTATGGATCAAATTCGGGTCTTGTTTTACTTTCTTTTTTCCGCTAACTGTGTCTCTTATACAAAAAAAAGGGAGGTTTAAGATTAACATAAACAACCACTTAAGCATAGTTAAAGCAACCCAACTTACGGAAAGAGGAAGTCAAAGAAGACGGAAAACGTCATTAAGGGTATGGAGGCATAATACCCTAAAAGTAAGGGATATCATGTGTGATTGTAAAAGTGCATTGGTACCATATAGAAAAGCTAAAAACACGGGGATACTATATAGAAAATTCATTTGTAATTTCTCTTCTTTTGGTGGTGGATAATGATAGATGAGAGTATCACACTACCACGAGAAACCTCACGAACGGATTAACTGAATTAGTTTTGGGCCAACTCATTTTTAAGTTAGGAGAATTGGGTCAATTTTGGATTGGATTGGGTCAGCTTTGTAGTACAATTTTTAGTCAATTTTATTTCGAACCCCGAATCTCTGAAAAACATGTATTATGCATTACAAATTCAGGTGCTCGAGAGCACATATCGGACCACGTTTCAAATCAACCCGATATTCATACCACGTGATTAGGGTGTCCTCGGGAACATTGCTCCTAACTTAACTCCCAAGTATCGGTGGACTGGCTCCCTTGGACCCAACAGTCTGTGGACTCCCTGGAAGGGCTGATTTTGACGGCTCTGTGTCATCTCTGTCGAGGTTGTGGACTCCAAAAGTGTAGACCGTCACCACTTACTTTTGAGGATGCTGCCTCGGGGGTTGTTGGTTAGTTCTAGATCATTTGGTGGCTTTGTAGTATCTACCTCACCTTTTCAACCGCAGTGGTCGAGATGCGGGCTTGTCTTTGTTTTCTTCTTATCATAGTTCACTTTGAGCCCCCATCAGATGATTCCTCTGGGTACACTAACTTGCGCAGGGTTATGCCAATGCTCATTCTCAGATCTTTCGTGGCAGATGCAGATCTCTTTAGCAGGGTTGATAGGAAAATGGCTTGTAGTGGTCAATTGGTCTGATGTGAGTACCAACTATTCCGATCCGCCGTTCGCGACATGTGAAGCTTGAGTGGGACTGACATTAGATGGCCCGATAGTTCCCTTGACCCCATTTTCATTTCGCGGTGTTGGTTACTGGAAGTCCCGCCACTTCGGACGGCGACCGAAGCGGTCTATTGATTTTTATTATTGCTTTTTACCTCGGTCCTCAAGGATCAACAATTCAACATGGTTTTGACTTTTTGTTCTTTTGAGGAGTAATCCTTACTGACGGCGTCAAATTGTTTGAGCACCAAACAATTAAATGTAAACCGGATACGGATCTAAGGAATCGATCTACTTCTACCCTTTCAATTGTTCTTCATTTCTTGAAAGTATGCGACTTCCTTGGTCGGCTGCACAAGGAACACACAAGGTCTCGAAGGGTGTCTGAGGGGGCATCTCGATATCTAAGTAAGTCTTTTTGCCTTGATTAACCGTTCCCGCGAGGATAAAATTGTCACTTGTTTTTAGAGAGAGATTGAGTGATAATATTTGTGATTACGCTTTAATGAGAGATTCAGCGAAGTATTTTTAGGCATTGGTTGGAGAGAGGTTATTACCCTGCGGACAAATGAGGACATTTGACTCTCCTTTGTGGCGGTAACCCGCTAGCTCTGCCCTTAGTGCGAGGTCAACATTGATGCCCGACAAGGGAGGCTCTGACCTCCGAATTATCCGAAAGGTCCAAGACCTCGAGAGGCCAAGCATTGCCTTTGGGCTGAATCTGAAGTTGAGGCCTTGAGCGGCCGAGAATGTGCTCGACCTGGAGAGAGAGTATGTCGGCCGTGGTAGTTAGCTGGCCCCATCAGTTACCATGGATATTAAGCTTTTCACTATTTTTTTAATCAAATCAATTTATTCATTATTTGTCATGGATGAATAATATAATTCGTCGATGATTTGTGCCGAGGTGTAATGTTAAATATTTTAACTTCAATGTGTTTCTAGATGTCATATATTTCGATTTTAAAATTGAAGACTTATTTAACTACATTAAGTTTACTTTTTTCTACTAATGTATTGACTATTTCAGAGTCATGTTACGTTCTTCAATCGCTTCACTTCGGCCACATGTCCAACAATTGGAATATCAACACGACACATGACATTTTAGTTTCATTTTTTATTAAAAAAACATCACGAATAATGATCGTATTTCACACTACTATATACCTTGTGATGTCCGACTTTTTGTAGTTGAGCAAAACTATTAATCATTGTTTTATTGATTGTTTGAGTAAGAAAATTTTAGTAGAGTATAATTTTTCTATTTTGTGAGTCAGTGAAGATAAATAATGTTAGAGGCAATAAAGAAGATGAGGACAAATGTGACTTATAATGTAAAGATGAAAACTATGTAATTTTTTTTTTTTAAAAAGACCTAAAAAAGATTCGTTGACCAACCCATTTTTAAAGGGGGCTACTTCATGTCGTTCGTTCATTTACTTAGCGTCGTCCATATTTGAGTAAATTATCAATTTTCCCTTTTTTAATTTAGTAACCTAATTTAACCTAACTATTCATTTACCTAATCTATATATTATATTAAAAAGGAAGCAAAGCACTCTCCATGCTCCATACTTCCAATCCTCACTTCTTAAAGCACACGCTTGCATGATTTGATTGGCACAATCCTTCAACTTCTTTCTCATTTATTACTTAGAATCCAAAGTGAAGAAAGAAAGTTGAATGCATGATCAATGAGAAAGTTGGATATTATGAGTTACAACCCTTCAAGATGCTCGTGGTCTGCGTCAAGTTTTCATTTATCCTTCCTCAGTTCCTCCGGTGACACATGCAGCATCAAATAACCAAGATGCTCCTCCTCACGCAGTCCCACATTCTGGTAATCCACTTTTTACCAATTTCCAATATGGTACCAATCTGCACAACTATATCAACCCTTCTTCTCTTGCCTTCCCTACTGGAACTCATATTAATTTGGATTTCATAAATAACCTCCATGTTCCTGTTGGGATTGACATCCCAAATAACCCCCAACACAGTACCCCCAACATCAACCTCGGGAACTCGACCTTTCCATCTGGTGTGTCTATTCCTAATGCGACGGCTAGGTCGGGAGGATGGGTTATTGATATAAGTTCGGACTCAGAACCGGTCCCTGATTTACCCTTTGCTAGTCCCTTTAACGATGATGACTCCTCGGGAGATAACTCTGATGCTTATGATGATGCAATTGATGATCTTGAGCAAGGCTTTTTCACTTATGGGTCGGAGCTTAGTGACCCTACTGAAATTATTAACAATGATCAGTGTGTGAGTGACAATGAACCGGTTGAGATTGTTGATGAAGTTCTGGCTGATTCCGTTGCTGTGGAATCTCAACCCGATCAGATTAGTGGGGTTGTGAACCTTGCCCTAAATGATGTTCCGGATACTAATTTGGGATTGGGTCTCTCAAATTCTTCTCCTCTTCCGTTTGTGAATTTCAATGATCTCGATCTTGCAGCGGCACACCGATCCTTAAAGGCGAAGAAGCAACGTCTGACTCTGCTCTCCCCCACTTCTGATCCTACTGCCCAGTCTTCTGATAATTGTGAAGGTAATTTTTCTCTTAATCTTAATGATGGTCCGACTATTGAAGGGTCGTCCTCCTTTGATAAGATGCAAGTTTCATCGGGTTCGGTAATCCCTGAAGTCCCTATTATTTTTCCGCCAAAGAAGCGTAAAGCTATCACTGACCCTCTATTAAGTTTTGTACCGCCAAATGCACTGGTTAGCAAGATGGATGCTACTGTTTATTTATCTGAACTTGACCAAGCTGCTGACAAGAAAGCAAGGGTGGAGCCTTCTACTTCTGGCTCCTTCCATATCTGGGTTGATGAAACCCACATTGACTCTGAAAACGATGATGCTGACAGTCGTGATGAGGCTACGGAGGTTGGGCCAAAGCAACCTCCACAATCGCCATGATAGGCCTCGCCTGGAATTGTAGGGGTTTAAATGACCCGCTCGCCCCTACAATTAGTAAGCTAAGGGCGGTTGTTAGGTCTAAGAAGTATGAGTTTTTTTTAATGGAAACTAAATGTAGTTCATCTTTAGCCAAGTCTGTGGGTCGAACCCTCGGTTATAATAATGGTTTAGGAGTTGACTCGGTGGGTAGTAGTGGTGGTCTATGGCTAGGTTGGAACACCGAGGCTTGTTTTGATTGTGTGTACTCATGTAGCAACTTTATTATTATGAAAGTCACTTCAAGTGGCGCGGCTTGGTTTTTGTGTTGTGTTTATGGTCACCCTAACGCTAATCGGCGGCAAGATGTCTTTGATCATTTGGGTTCCTTTTTCGGTTCATTCAATCATCCATTTATCCTTATTGGCGACTTTAACCAAGTAGACAGTCCCGATGATAAGTTTAGTTCAAAATTTAGACGCATTGAAGGAATGGATGCTTTTATTGAATGGAAAATACAACACCAGCTTTTGGATATTGCCTACAAAGGGCCTAAATACACTTGGTGTAATAATCGGAAGGGCCGGAAAAGAGTTTATGAACGACTCGACAAGGCTTATGCCTCAGCAAATTGGTTTGGACTCTTTCCCAACACTGATGTCCTTCACTACCCTATTCAATTCTCGGATCATGCTATGGGCTAAAATTTAGCTAAAATTTCTTCGGGCAGGCCTTATAAGGTTGATGCATGGGCTCTTGATTTTGAGGAATGTAACGAGCTTATTTTTGTGGAGTGGAATCGTCGTGACCCGCGCTATGGTTCCCCCGCTTTTACTCTTATGCGTAAGCTCAGTCGGATCCGGGCTTTAATTAAAAAAAATGGGCTCTTGATAAAAGAGAGGCTTGGAATAAAAAATGGACCGATTTCGATGATAAGCTTGAGATGGGCATGAACGAGTTCTTGGATGGTGGATCTGAGGAAAAATATGAGCTTGCTCATGAAGAAGCTAAGGCTTTTGCCATGGCTATTGGTGCCTTTTGGAAACAGTGTGCCAAAATGAGTTGGGCTGAACAAGGTGATACCTGCTCTCGCTTTTTCTTTAATTCTCTTAAAAGAAGAACTGCTCGTAATTTTATTTCTGGTCTCTATGATTCTAATGGTGAGTGGCAACCTGATCCGCACGACATCAATGCCATTCTGAAGAACCACTTCTCTTCGGTCTTTTCCCACGGCCCTGACGACCAGATTGCTAATATGTCCTATGAAACCTACTCAGCCAACTTTGGGTTCCTTTTTGAGAATGTTAAACGATTGAATCCTTCTGATTGTTGCCAGCTGAATAAGCCTTTCACTGTCCAAGAGGTTCGGGCAGCTGTCTTTCAAATGGGAAAGTTAAAATCCCCTGAGCCGGATGGGTTTCCAGCTATCTTCTTCCAAAAACACTGGGCAGTTATTAAGAATGATCTCACCAAAGCCGTTTGCTCTTCTCTCAACTCTGGTAGAATCCTCAAGGAAATGAATCGTACCTTCATTGCTTTGATTCCTAAAGTTCCTAACCCTACTAGTGCTGATCAGTTCAGGCCTATCAGCCTATGTAACGTAGTCATGAGGATTACTACCAAATGCATTGCCAACCGGATTAAGAAAGCTCTAAGTGGTTTAATTGGTGATTTTCAGAACGCCTTTGTTCCGGGGCGCTCAATTAGTGACAATATTATCATCGCCCATGAGCTCTTCCATAACATAAACCACTGCTCAGCAAGGGGACTTAAAAGTAAGCTTGCTCTTAAAATCGATTTCAGTAAAGCTTTTGACAGAATCTCTTGGAATTTTGTTCGACTTATGCTGCAATCTATGTCTTTCCCGGCAAAATTCATTGATCTCATCATGAACTGCCTCTCAACTGTGACCTACGATCTCCTGATCAATTGTTCCCCCAAAGTTAGAATTACCCCGGAACGTGGCCTCCGGCAGGGTGACCCGCTATCACCTTTCTTATTTGTCCTATGCACTGAAGTTCTCTCATCGAACTTACGACGGATGCATGAAATGAGTGCTTTCCAGGGCATTCGTATTGCGCGGTATGCCCCTCCCATCTCTCATCTTTTCTTTGCGGATGATGCAATCTTTTTTATTGAAAGCAATCGAACTAGCATCATTAATTTGAAGTATGCTATTGAAGAATATTGTGAAGCATCTGGTCAAATAATTAACAAAGGAAAGTCTTCCCTTTCCTTCAGCCCGAATACCACTCTCAGTTTGGCCAGGTTCTGCTATAAGACTTTTGTATCTCTGCTAATACTCCTATAGGTAAATACCTCGGTGTTCCTTTGGATGTGAATCGAAATAGTAAAGGCTTCTTCAATGATGTTTATGATTGTGTGGCTAAAAGAATTTCATCGTGGAACGACTCGCTCCTGTCACCTGCTGGTCGACTTACCCTTATCCATTCTGTCTTGGCCTCCCTCTCTGTTCATCTTCTATCGGTATTCAAGATATCGGTAAGTGTGGCGAATAAGATAAATAAACTATTTGCCCATTTCTGGTGGGCTGGTACAAAATGTGGTAGGACTATTCACTGGCGGAGTTCTCTTCATCTTTCCCTCCCCAAAGCAGAGGGAGGGCTGGAGTTACGTAACATCCGTTGCCTCAATCAGGCCTTATTGGCGAAGCTAGTTGGCGTATTCTTAATTATCTGGACACCGTTATTAACAGACTTCTTACCGCAAAGCATCAGCTTCAAGCCTCCTCCATCAATCGCTCTCTTTCATATCCTACGCAAAATTGTTCATGGGGCTGGCAGGGAATTAAATGGGGTCTCCGTGTCATCCAAGAGGGCATTGCTTGGCTTCCTGGGAGGCCAAGCAATATTGATCTGAGTATCTCTAATTGGGTTTATGGTGAATGCCCACCCCATAAACCCATCTCGTCCTCTACGGGATCTATCAATATTAGTGACCTAACTAATAGTAATGGAACCTGGTGTATTGACAAAATAAAAACCTTTTACGAGGATCTTTGGATTGACAAGATCCTCTCTTGTCATCTTCCATTTTCTTACGGTAAGGATCTCTTCTACTGGGGTAAGACTGCTTCGGGAAAATTCTCTTCAAAGAGTGCTTATAGACTAGCTTTAAAGCTGCATCTGCTAGCCCACCCCATTTTCTTTGAGTTGGATGAGACACTAAAATATTTCTGCAAAAAGATCCTTTGGAAGATTCATGGTCCGGCAAAGTGGAGAACCTTCTTATGGAAAATTATTAACAATGCCCTTCCCATAGGTTTGGAGTTTCAAAAGCGAAATATTTTGATCCCCTCAAACTGCATCCTATGTGATTTGGAGCAGGTGGAATCCCTTGAGCACCTTTTCAGGGATTGCCCTTTCTCTTCCCGTTTGTGGCTGGGCTCTGATTTGGGTATCCGACCCCCCTCCTTCCCAGGCATTGATTTGCGGATCTGGGTGGTTAATTGGATTACGTATCTCTATAAACTGGACCATGATCACATTCGTGCTGCGACTTTTGTTGCTGTTCTTTGGACTATTTGGATTATCCGCAACAAAACCAGGTTTCTGAATCACAAATGTAATGGGTTTGGCGCTATGTCTCTGCTGAAAGCCAATCTGGCTGACATCTTGCCCAAACCCATTCCTTTTACCCCTTTCTTGGAATCTTTCAACGACGTTTGCCTCATGGACATAAAGAAAGGTCGACCTCTCATGATAATTGGTCCCGACACACTCTGCTCTAGAGCCTCTATTCATACTGACGCAGCGTGGAAAGGTTCTCTCTTGGCTTCAGGAGGCTGGATCGTTCATACGCCTCCGGGATCCTGCTTAGCCAAGAAGTTTTTGAAGTTTAACGCTGCTTCCCCCCTTCAGGCTGAAGCCCTTGCTCTCCTTCAGGCAAGCCTTTGGACGCGCTCGCAAGGTCTCCTTCACATCCATCTCTTCTCTGACTGCCTCAACCTGGTTCAAGAAATAGGTGGTCTTACAGAAGCTTCACCTTTCTCTCGTAGGACACTGGACAGAATTTTAGATGTTTTCGCTTCTTTTCATTGTGTTTATGTTTCCTTTGTTCCACGAGGCCTTAACAAAGAGGCCCATGTCCTAGCGAACATGGGTTGTAAATGTTAGGGCTTCATCTTTCTTTCTTTGCTGGCAAAAAAAAAAACTTCTTCCTCCTTTATTATTTAGAATCCAAAGTGAAGAAAGAAAGTTGAATGCATGATCAATGAGGAAGTCGGTTATTATTAGTTATAACCCTTCAACTTCTTCCTCATTTATTATTTAAAATTCAATGTTGTTGTGTGCTAAATTTAGACCGTTTTTCTCCCTCATTTAGACCCATTTTTCCCTCGTTTTGCAAGTCTAGAGTGCGAATATTGCCATATTTTGAGTACTTCTCGCATTAGCGTCCCTCTTGTGCGCTTTACGTGTTTTTGGTAGTTTTTCTATCAATTTTGATAGGATTTGGCACCGAATTCACGATCGAGCTTCCACGAGCACAAGAGAAGGGAACACCGTCCAAAAGAGCAAAGCACACAACTTAAAGTTTAAAGTCATCCAATCAATCGACGAAGAATGAGACAAGGAAAGAGGACAGAAGAATGACCGGGTGAAATTTCACCCGATGAAATACCACCGAGCGAAATTTCACCCGACGGTAAAGTGCCTCCCTGAAGAACTTTCTGAGCTTCCTCACCGGGCGAAGTTGACCGGGCGAAATTTCGCCCACCGGGTGAAATTTCGCCCGATGGTGAATAGTGCCAGAAATCGCAAATAGTGAAGAAAATCTCACCGGGCGAAAATTTCACCCGGTGGGATTAGTCCATCAAGCCGCAGGGCGAAACTTCGCCCTATGAAGATGCAAAGGATGATTGTCTCACTAATGAAGCAAAAGTTGGATTTGGGCTGCTTTAGGTTAAGAGACCCATTAAGGATTACTATATATATGTTACCCTAATTTGTAGTCATAAGCAAGTAGTAATAGGCCTCCATTAGTTTAGTTCCTCCATCATATTACACCTTCATTAGTAGTAGAGTAATTTAGTAGTATTCTTAGTAATTCTCTATAATTCTAGTAGTTTACATAGTAATTAGTAGTAGATCTACTTAGTTTCTATCATCAATTCTCTAGATTTCAAGTTTGTAGAAGACTATCTAAAGTTTTATTTGAAGATTTGTGGGTTTATTGAAGAATTAGTGACAAGTTCTTCATCTTCTCCATCAAAGATTCAATTTTTGTTTATGCAATCTTCATATTTCTTCTAGATCTTCATAGTTGGTACATTTCTTTCCACTCTCTAATCTCTAGTTTAGATTTATTTTAGTTTTCTCATTATTGTCTTGTTTAGATCATCTTAGTGTTGTTAGTTTCTCTAGATGTTATTTATGTTGTTCTAGATTATTCTCTAGTTTATTTCGTTAGATCTTGTCTCTTCCATAGTTTAGTGGGTAATTGTTAGATCGTCGTTTTCTCATTATTTTGTAGTTATTTTCTTTAGATCTAGTTAATATGCATGCTTTAGTTAGTTTCTCCCTAGTTAATGTTTTGTTGCTTTCCATTATGATTAGTGAGTAGATTTCTTGTTGAGGGGTTTAGGGATGAGGACTTGAATTATTTGAATTTAGGGGTATTGGTGGGTTGCTTACTTGTTGGTTTATCTTGTTTGTGGTTGTTGTGTCTTTGTTGTTTTAGTCCGGTCAACTAGACCGACCTTGACTCATTTCTATCAATATGGGGAAACTCGGGGTAGAAATTACCACAACTAGAGACTTACCCTTCTTCGTCGCGAAAGCGGGTTTTTAGGTGGGTTGGGTGAAGAAACCGAAAGGTGGTTTTCTCCCTTTATCAATGTTGCAACAAAAACTCGATCCCAACCTTTTTAGACCCCATGTTCTGAATCCCGACTTCCCCCTAACGCCTTTCCCTAGATTGATCATCTCTAGCTATTTTTATCGTTATTTCTCTAGTATAGACTCGACCCTTAGAAACCCCCCACGTCGCTTCAAACTTGTCAACACTCCGTTTCGTTCCCTGTGGACTGACCTCGACTTACCACGATTACTCTAATAGTTTTTGTGTTATTTCGAGTCTATAAATATTGTACGACCGATCCAATTGGGGTGCACGTCAAAATGACGCCGTTGCCGGGGAACGACGAGTAATTGTTGTGTTTTTAGTTGTTGTGTTTGATTCTTTTCTCTTCTCCCTTTTCCCTAGTACCGCAAGGTGCTAGGAGTCTCACCGTTTAATTGAGTTTTATGCCCAGGAACACGTCATCGCCCTTACGGTTCGATCCGGAGCCGGAAAGGACTTTTAGAGCATTGCGTTTTCGGGGAAATAACTCAACCACCATCATTCCACATCCTTCATTATCACCTCCTAACCTTAATCCCATCCTACCACACACACCTTCTACACCTTCTAGATCACAAAATCCCACTCCAAATAATCCTTCCATACCTTCCACTTCACAAAATTCACCACCATCACCAAAAACTCCACCACAAAATCCAAATCCATCCCCTCCAAATCATCCAAATTCAAATCCACCATCACCACCAATCCAACAAATGGCAACTTTAGGATCTCATTCCCAACTCACACATGAAGAAACACCTTCTCCCGTCGATTTCGGAGAGATTCCCGAGAATTATGAATTGAAAGCCTCTTTGACAAATGCGGTTCAACAAGATACTTTTCATGGCTTTTCCCAAGAAGATGCTCAAGAGCACATCACTTCATTTAAAGAAAAATTAGTAGGAGCCCGTCTCAATGGATTAACTTCATGCCAATTGCATCGTTTACTATTTCCAAAGACTTTGAGAGATGGAGCTCGTAGATGGCTTCAAGGCCATCCCGCTAATACGTTCACAACATGGGCTCAATTATCCAATGCCTTCTTGGAGAAATACTTTCCGCCGTCAAAGACTAACCAATATCGCATGGAGATACGAACCTTTAAGCAAGATGAATTTGAAAGCCTAAGTGAGGCTTGGGAAAGATTTAGAGATCTATTGCGCAAATGTCCACACCATGGAATACCCGATTGGCTAACTACCCAAACATTTTATAACACCCTTTCATCGAGAACCAAGGAAAACCTCAAGTCGGCCGCCGGAGGAGACTTTTCTTCTCTCACCGATGAGGCATCTAAAAATCTTATTGAGAAGATGGCAAGGAGTGATTCTAGAATGGGTCAATCGAGGGATTCTAGGAAGAAAGTCAAAGTGAACTTAACTAAGAGTTCTAATGAATTGAAACTTCAAGCGGAAGTTGATGAATTGAAAAAGAGAATGGATGCCATGAGTTCAAAGCCCACTTCTAGAGGTATGTACCAAATTCAAGGGAGTGTTCCACCAAGGCAACCATCCCCTCCAAAACAATTAACATGAGAAGTTCAATGCGATCATTGTGGCAATTGTGGCCATGATTCTAGCTCTTGCATTCCTAATGAAGAAGTTTATATTGAAGAGCCAAATGAAGTCCAAGCTATACAAGTGTATGGGCAAAGACCTCAATTTGATCCCTTTGCTAATACTTACAATGTCGGCACAAGATTTCATCATAATTTTTCTTATGGAAATCAAAATGTCCAAAATCCGATGTCACGTGCCCAAGGGAGTCAATCGAGGCCATTTAATCAAAGTCAACAAAGGCCCTTTAACCAAGGTCCTCCAAAGATGCCCCCATATATGCCTCCTCATCAAAGGAGCAACTTCAATCAACAAGGTAGCAACTTCCATGTTCCCAACAATTACAACAATTACCAAAATCCACATGGTAATCATTTCAATCATGGATACAATCAAGGGTTCCAAGGCAATTTTCAAGGAAATCAAGGTTACAATCAACAACCATTTAATCAACCCTCTCAATCTTATGGCCAATCAAGCAATTTTCAATTTGGTCAAGGAGGAGTTTCATGGGATAACATTAATGATTTGCAAAGAGCCGTTGGGCAACTATGGAATGAACATCAAGATACAAAGGCAAGGCTAAAGGTTTGTGAATCACAAGAAGCAACAAAAGCCTTAGCCGCCCCAATCCATCCACCCCATGGTTGCCCGGGCAACCCCAAAATCCAAGAGACCCTTCACACCAAGCAAATGCCGTCATTTTGAGAGGTGGCAAAGAACTTGAGGACCCGTACAAGAATTTGAACTTGAACACCAAAAGCACCCCATCCAAAGTCAATCAACCAAGTGCACCACAAGCTTCATATCTCACTTTCCCCAAACAAAATCGGGGAATACAAGCGGAGTTTGACATCCTCCAAAATGCGGAGAATGAACAAGGAGAACAAAGAAAGAAGAAAGAGCAAATGGAAGCGAAAGAAGCAAAAAGAAAAGAGGCGGAGCGATTAGTCGAAGAAGAAGAAGAATCCAATGTTCCACCGCCTCCCGCTTTTGTCCCACCATTGCCTTTTCCTGAACGAGCTAAGCCACATAAAGAGAATGCCTAATTTAGTCGTTTCGTGGATATGTTAAAAAAGGTAGAGGTAGCTTTACCCTTCACCGAGGTAATTTCTCAAATGCCCCTCTATTCTAAGTTTTTGAAACATGTCTTGACTAAAAAGAGAACAATAGAGGACAAAGAATGTGTCTCTCTCACGACACAATGTAGTGCCATTCTCATGAATTAAATGCCAAAGAAACTAGAAGATCCTGGTAGTTTTTACATCCCTTGTCGGGTTGGAAATGTTGTTGTTAGTCAAGCTTTATGTGACCTAGGGGCTAGTGTTAGTTTGTTATCTTATTCTATTGCTAAGAGACTTAGTGTGGGGGAGTTGAGACCCACTAGCATGTCGATTCAACTTGCGGATAGGTCCGTCAAATACCCACTTGGGATACTTGAGGATGTACCCGTTCAAGTTGGTAAGTTTTTCATCCCCTCCGGCTTTCTTGTCATGGATATGCCCGAAGACACTATTACCCCCATTATTTTAGGTCGACCTTTTATGGCTACCGGAGGTACTATAGTTGATGTTAAGAATGGTAAGTTGTCTTTTAACATAGGGAACGAGTCGGTAGAGTTTTCCCTTTCTCAAGCTCTTAAACAACCAATGATTGAACAAATGCATTCCATTGAAGTTATTGATAGTTTGGTTGAGTATAGCTTGATAGATGATGATAAGCAAGAAGATGAACCATTTGACTCTCCACCCCTTGAAGATGAATGTTTGCATGATGAAAAGGTAGAACCACTACCGGTGGGTAAGAGTATGGTATCTTCTCCTCCTAATCTTGAACTTAAACCACTCTCCTCTTCCCTCAAATATGCTTTTCTTGAAGGAACTAATTATCCCGTTATTGTCAATGCTATCCTTGATGGACCTCAATTGGAAAAACTTTTGATTGTTTTGAGAAAACACAAAAAGACCATCGGGTATAGCATTGCCGACCTCCAAGGCATAAGCCCAAATGTTTGTATGCATAGGATCATCCTTGATGATGACCACCGTCCTTCGGTTGAGGGTCAACATAGGTTGAACCCCACCATGAAAGAGGTTGTCATGAAGGAAGTCCTCAAGTTGTATGAGGCTAACATAATATACCCAATAACCGGAAGTAAATGGGTTAGCCCCGTGCAAGTTGTGCCGAAAAAAGGAGGAATGACGGTTGTCAAAGGAGAAAAGGGCGAGTCTATTTCTACTAGGACCATTACCGGTTGGCGCATGTGTATAGACTATCAAAAATTGAACACGACCACCATAAAAGATCATTTCCCCCTTCCCTTCATTGATCAAATGCTTGAAAGATTGACGCATCATTCTTATTTTTGTTTCCTTGATGGTCATTCCGAATTTCTTCAAATTCCCATTCATCCCGATGACCAAGAGAAAACCACTTTCACATGTCCCTATGGCACCTACGCTTATAGAAGGATGCCATTTGGATTGTGCAATGCGCCGGGAACGTTTCAAAGATGTATGATGGCTATATTTTCCGATTTCATTGAAAAATCTATGGAAGTTTTTATGGATGAATTTAGTGTCCATGGTACATCTTTTGATTCTTGTCTTGAAAATCTTGATCAAGTGTTAGCTCGATGTGATAGACTTGTTTTAAATTGGGAAAAATGTCATTTTATGGTTGAACAAGATGTTGTCTTAGGTCATATTGTTTCTAATAGAGGAGTCGAAGTTGATAAGGCGAAAGTCTCCGTGATTGAGAACTTGCCACCACCTACAAACGTTAAAGGGGTGAGGAGTTTTCTAGGTCACGCCGTTTTTTATAGACGATTTATTAAAACTTTTCCAAAATTGCCAAGCCTTTAACTTCTTTGCTTATGAAAGATGCACCTTTTGTTTTTGATGACTCGTGTCTTGGGGCCTTTTGCAGGATAAAGACCGCTCTCACTACCACTCCAATTATCAAAGCTCCCGATTGGAATCTTCCATTTGAGATCATGTGTGATGCATCCGATTTTGCCGTTGGTGTCGTTCTAGGTCAACGAGTGGATAAGAAGCTACATGTGATATACTATGCAAGCAAAACCTTAGATGAAGCCCAACCGAGAAAGAGATGCTTGCCGTTGTCTATGCCATGGAGAAATTCCGAAATTATGTTATCGGTTCCAAAGTCATTATTCATACCGATCATGCGGCGATTTGATACATCATGTCCAAAAAGGAGACCAAGTCCCGACTCTTTCGGTGGGTCCTCCTTTTACAAGAGTTCGATAGTGAGATTAAAGACAAAGCCGGATCGGAGAACTTGGTAGCGGATCATCTTAGTAGACTAATGGTTAGTAATGGAAGCAATGAAGAAGATGGTATACCCATCAATGAAATTATGAGAGATGAGGCCTTGATGGCCATTGATACTATTACACCTTGGTATGCCGATATCGTCAATTTCTTAGTGTCCCAATTTATTCCGGACGATTATTCCAAGCAAGAGAGGAAGAAACTACGTTATGAAGCCCGACACTATTATTGGGACGAGCCTTATTTATTCCGCCGTTGTGCAGATGGAATTTACCGAAGATGTGTTACGGCCGATGAAGGATATAATATTGTGAAGCACCTCCACTCGACATCTTATGGTGGACACTTGGTCAACCAAAAGACAATTGCCAAGGTTCTCCAAAGCGGGTTTTGGTGGCCTTCCATGTTCAAGGACATTCGAGCTTTCATTCTCACATGCGATGTTTGTCAAAGAAGTGGGAATATTACAAAAACAAATGAGATGCCTCTTCAACCCATCTTAAGAATTGAATTGTTCGATGTTTGGGGCATTGATTTCATGGGTCCGTTCACATCCTCTTTTGGTAACAAATACATCATAGTAGCGGTTGATTATGTCTCAAAATGGATCGAGGCCGTAGCTTCCCCCACCAATGACTCCAAGGTTGTAATCAAACTTTTCAAGAATGTAATTTTCCCAAGATTCGGTATGCCTAGAGCCATAATTAGTGATGGAGGCTCTCATTTTAGGAAAGATACCTTTGAACACCTTCTTAGGAAGTATGGTATCACTCACAAGATGTCCCTAGCCTACCACCCTCAATCAAATGGGCAAGCCGAAATCTCCAACCGCCATATCAAGGGAATTTTAGAGAAAGTTGTAAATACACACCGAAAGGATTGGTCATTGAAGTTAAATGACGCCCTTTGGGCATTAAGAACGGCTTACAAAGCGCCGATTGGAACCACTCCTTATCGTCTTGTGTATGGTAAAGCTTGTCATTTACCGGTGGAATTAGAACACAAAGCCGAATGGGCAATCAAAGAGCTAAACTTCGATGAGAGTGTTGTAGGAGATAACCGCCTTCTCCAACTACAAGAATTGGAAGAATTAAGACTTGAAGCCTACGAAAATTCGAAGATTTACAAGGAACGAACTCGCCAATGGCACGATTCTCGAATACTTCGTAAGGACTTCTCCGTTGGTGATAAGGTATTACTCTTCAACTCTCGCTTCAAGCTTTTCCCTAGTAAGTTGAAATCAAAATGTGAAGTGACCAAGGTGCAACCATATGGATCAATAGAGATATCTAGCCCGGAAACCAGAAAATTCATGGTCAATTGGCAACGTTTGAAGATTTATCATCCCGGTCACGTTCCTGAGACCTTTGCTACCGTGAAGTTTGGTGAGCTCCCATTGGGGAGCGTTGTTTAACCCTCTCTCTAAATTGAAGTAGGTTTGGTGGTATCCTCAACAACCATCTTGTATATATGTATCATATTTCTTTGTGTTTGTTAGCTTTGTTAGCTTGAGAAGAATAGTTGAACTTGGATTTCGCCATGGAGCATCTATTTGGGTGAAGATCAAGCTTTTGGAGAAAGTTATGGAGCCTAATTGAAGACCACAAGCATGTTTGTGGGAGATATTGATTATGTAATGTGAGTCGAGTCAATATTTGAATCTTTAGGTGATTATTGAAGAGCCATGAAATGGCAAGGCGGAAAAACGAAGAAAACAAGACCGCTGGGCAAAACTTCGCCCGGTGAGACTTGACCGGGCGAAATTTCGCCCTACGGAAATGTTGCCAGATTTGCCGGAATTAACGAAGACACCACCGGGCGAAATTTCGCCCGGTGAGATTTTGACCGGGTGAAATTTCACCCGGTGGAAAAAGTGGCAAAAATGATTTTCACGACGAAAAGTCCGTCGGGTGAAATTTCACCCGATGGTGCTTGACCGGGTGAAATTTCACCCGGCGACATGAGCTTGAATGGATCACCTATACCTTATTTCCTCACTACAATTTCAATTTCCTCCTTCGCATTTACCACATATAACTTTCTTTCCAAAAAATTTACACCAATTTTTTACCACCCATTTTAAAACTTTCACTTTCCCTCCTCAATCACCTTTATTTATATCACCTTTGCCTCACAATTCACTCCACATTTTTACCCTTCATAAAAACATCAAACCACCTTCCATACCCCAACCACGTTCAAACCTCCATTCATAATTTCATTCCAACTTGGTGATTTATTTTGAGGTTTTGAAGAAGGAAAAGAAGTTTTGGGATCATTCTTGCAAATTATTATCATGGAGACAAGAGCCCAACGAGCCGCGCGTAAACAAGGTATGGCTTCAACCTCTAAACAAGGTATGGCTTCAACCTCTAAACAAGGTATGGCTTGTAGTGTGCGATTATACAGCTTGAAGTGCGTGATTGTACAGCATAAAGTGGGTGACTATACAACTTATAGCGTGTGACTATGCAACTTATAGTGGTGACTGGACAACATAATGTATGTGACTATACAGGTAATAGTGTGTGACTATACAGCCAATAGTGTGCGACTATACAGCTAATTTGGGGGGTGAATGTACCGTATGTCCAAGAGAGAAGTAACATCTACTGGTTACTCTTGGTGCTTTTTTTTTCGTACACCAGCTGGTTCAGCAGCCTACACCAGCAATCAATGACGTTATTCATCACCTGCAGGCCAGGCTCGAGCGACTGCATGTCACCCCTCGCTATACAGTCATAATCTGTGAACTCGACTAGCATTTCGCTGTACACCAAACAAAGTCCCGATTAGCACATGCAATTAAAAAACGACATGAGCAGCACAATAAATACGTACCCTGACGGACGTGGCGTTGACCGATCGAACACGTAGTCGATTACATCTTTCCGTACGTGGAGGATATCCCAGAAGATGACGATATTGGAGCACATGAATCCAGAGATTACAAGCTGCCCCCTCAATATTCTCCCACAGTCCAACGTGCAGCCCAAATTGTCTGGAACTGTATCCATGCATTCAAATGCTACGTCGGAATGAAAGATATACCGATGATGTAGTGCCTCGGGGTGCTTCTTGGTCCCTGAACCCTCGCCTGTCTGCTGATTATCGTTCGTGACAATTTCTGTCGTCGCAGGCGTGGTGGCAACAGCGTCCGCTACAGCCCAGCCTACTTTGTGCAGTTCCTTCTCAAGACTAGAACTGATTGTCGCATCGGGCGGAGCCGTTATTACATTACGCATTCTCTGGTCTGTGAAGACAGATTCCGTGGGCAGATCGGCCACGGCTGACCGTGCGTTAGTTGTCTCCCACCCTGCTTGCTGTAGAGCCACCACTACGGTCGGACTCATGTCAACCGAACCTTGCACATCGGAGTCTCGGTTGATTTCTTCAGCAGCATCATCCTCGGGAACTTCTCCCTCAAAGAAACCTGGTGTCACGATGCCACCTTCAAAAGTGTCCTCATCATCGTAACCTTTTGTTCCCTCACCATCTCCCTCACAGAAACCTGCTTTCTCAATATCTTCATCCACGTATCCAGCATCACGCAAGTCTTGCACAATTTTGCGTACCAGACTGTGGGCTTCAGCATCGCGCTGGTCCTCGCCCTCAACGACGGGGGCGCTCTAGGTAGTATGCTTCAACTGGCCGGCCAACGAAACGACTTCATCGATATACTGAAGGACAACTGGATCTTTCCAGAATTGTTGAAAGGACGGGTCTTGACTTGGAACTGGCTGGTTCCTCGTCGCTATTTCTCTTACCTTGGAGGCAACCTGCTCACAGAAACCGCAAAAGGCTAGCGCACACCTTCGGAAATTCATGAAAAACTGTCGGTCGTCCTATAATTCAGTTGAAGTCAAATCATTAGTGTAAAGCTCAGTGGTGTTGAGGCTGGCAGTGTGACTACACAGCATGCCGAGTGTGACTAAGCAGCATACTGAGTATGACTAAGCATCTAAGTGTGTGATTATACGGAATAAAGTGTGTGACTATACAGCATAAAGTGTGTGACTATACAACATAAAGTGTGTGACTATACAGCTTATAGCGTGTGACTATGCAGTTTATAGTGATGACTGGACAACATAATGTGTGTGACTATACAGCTACTAGTGTGCGACTATACATCAGGATGAGTGTGATCATAATGACCGTGACTACTGAATTTCAACTGTATTATAAACACAGTTTTATAAATCGTATATGCTTTTATAAACATAGGTAGGGCTGTCAGATTAAATCGTTTCACAAACAATTAATTGATGATTTATAGAGTGGCTGCGAGATCACTCATGTCAACGGTGCTGTCTTTCGATTGATCGTCTCTCTCCATCCCTGTCGTTATTCTTTTGGGACTAGAGTGCTGGTTGTCAGAGGGCATCGTTATAGCGGGGGTGCACTCGCTGCCTGTTTCCCCACATGTACGTGGGTACGACACCTTCGAACGCAGCTGATTTCCCAGTGACCCTGTCTCCAGTTCCCCAGCAAAACGATCGCCTATTCTCCGTGCATCCCAATATCCGATAAATGGTATGTCGCATCTGCAAGTCTCGCTACGGAAATCATAGCGCTGGAAGTACGCAATCATTAGAACGGGGATGCACCTCCGGAGGTAGTTGAGGACTTTGTTGGAGTCACGCGCCTCCTTACCCGCCCGCACCAGATCCTGCAGGAAAAAGCTACACCAGTCCTGTTCTAATGGGAAAAAGCTACACCAGGAAAAAGCTACAACAGCCACAATGATGGACTAATGGATATTTTGATTTTGGATCGTAAACGGGACAATGAGTTAGATAATTAATCGGGTCGTTTATTATGAGATTAATGGTATGTAAACTTATGCGTTTTGTTTATAAATTTATACTCCCTCCGTTTCAATAATTTCTTCCACCTTAAAAGTGGCACATTTCTTAAGAAAAACAATAAAATAAGTAAGAGTAGAGAGAGTAAAGTAAGTGAGCCACTAGGTAAGAGAGAAGTGTGATAGGAAAAAGGAAAGCGGAAGAAATCAAAGAAATGGTTGAAAAAGGAAATGTGCAAAATATCAATGAAAGATAGGGAGTAATTTTGTTAAAAATTAATGATAAACAACGATATTAACGTACATATACTCCCTCCGTTCCAACCATTTGTATCCATTTGCTTTATGCACGTATGTCGATACTCGTTTTCTTTTGTCTATATCTTTAGTTACGTATTACTAAAAGTTATAAAAATTTGATATTCATAATGTATTCGATTAGATGATTTAAACAAGATCTCACATAAATATATTTTAAACTTATATATTAGAAGTTATATCGAAAATTCATCCTACTTATAAATAGTGTTAAAAAAAGCAAAGGTATACAATTCGTTGGAGCGGAGGGAGTATTAAGTTTAGGTAGTCAGTTTCTAAAATAAGTACAGTAGTTCGTAATGTAGAACGAAAATTGATGTAGAAAGGGAAAGAATGCAGATGAGTTTTAGAGGTATAAAATGAAACTATGACAAGAAGGGAATGAGGGTGACTTGATGAGACATCGTGCAACAACAAATACATGGCTCAATGTAAGCAAACACAAGGCTCAACCCCAACCCCCACTTAATTGATGAGTAATGTGTAGTACTCTGTATCAGTTTGGACCGGGTTATATTTGAGTCATTAACAAACGTGTTTAGCTAGTTGAATATTTTGATTTTGGATCGTAGGCTATGCCTCGTAAATGTGTGTAATGAGTTAGGAACATGATGGCAACTTAGAAAAAATATTTACAATGCCTCATCAATACAATTGTATAAAAAATACTATTGGATATCCGGTTTTGTTCACCATGTAAAAAATACTCCTTAATACACACACTATTGAGTGTTTATTATGAGCTTTTGTGAATGAGAAACATCATTTTGTTGAATGCAATCAATCAGTCCATCATTGTGGCTGTTGTTACGATGTCGATAGTATAATTAAAGTGGAAACGAATATTACGTATTAAATTACTAAGTGGGTAAATAATTGTGCGTTGGAGAGAGTAATAAATATTATGCAGTTGTACTTAATTAGTAATAGTAACGGATTCTTGACGCCGAACGTAAGTGCTTAACTAAACATAAATTCTCATCTATATATATATAATAAAAAGACAAACCTTTTACATCTCTTTGCAACAATCACTTTTAAGTGAATATTATCATGCCACATCATCAACATCATCCTTCATTTTAAATAAATACTATCATGCCACATCATCAAAATCATCATCCTTTATTATGTTTGTTTTTTCACATTCGTCGCGAGAAGTTTCACACCGTCATTACTTTTTTGCTATCTATATCTATCTATCTATCTATCTATCTATATATATATATATATATAAAATTAAAAAGCAAACTTTTTACATCCCTTTACAACATTCACTTTGAAGTGAATATTATCATGTCACATCATCAACATCATCCTTCATTTTAAATGAATACTATCATGCCACATCATCAAAATCATCGTCCTTTTTTGCTATAAATTTTCATCAATTTCTATAAATTAGATATTTTTCTTACAAAATGTGAGAGATTTAAAAGAAATTTATATATGACTTAGTAGATTATGCACGTGGTAAGTGTAGTTAGATTTGAGAAGTGATGAGTTGTCATTATATTAGCTACATAATGATGTTATAGTTTAGAATTATAGAAAAAGAATAATCTATCTATATAATAATAATAATATAAAATTACAAACTAAGAAGTTCCCTCTCTTGTAAGCTGACACGTGGCATCACTACAACTCAATCCTTAAGCTCTTAAAAGAAGGTCTTCAGTTTTTTTGTTTTAGAAAAAAATTCATTTGACAATAAATGTGATTCATTATTGAAGAGTAATGTTATTCATCACTATGGAAGATTAACAGTTGTTGACTTCGATTTATCTCTGTATTCTTATCTATAAATATAAAAAGATAACATGTTTCTGTTAAAAATATTGTTTAACTTATTCTAATTATAAAATACCAAAATTTAGAATTTAGCATGTTGCTTTTAGAATGACGACATTAATTAGACAAATGAAATTCACCCTTTTCTCTTAATTAGTTATAATATTTTTTAACTTAATAATAAAGACGATAACGATAATTAAACACGTAACTAACTGTTCCGGTCACGGAAACAATTCACCCGGTCTAGGATCCGGGTTGTACAATCGGGTTAATGGTGAACAATTGATCGTTTGATTTCCCTTGGTCTCCCCTTTCTCTCACTCCCTGGATCGGACCTTCCCGGCGGAAATGGCCTGCTCCCTGCACAATGAACGCACAGGGCCTCGGAGGTTGTCCGAGGAAACCCTCTCCGATGCCTAAGTCAGTCCGTGAAATGCCTTTACGAACCTAGCTCGTGAGGAACTAGGCGGCGTTTTTAGGAGTAAGAGTCTAGAGAGAGAAAATCCAATCCCCCTCATGTGGGAAATGGGGAGGTATTTATACCTTCCCACAAGAGAGAGAAAGGGGAGAGGAATGGTTGGATAGAGAAGTGACAAGTGGCGGCTTCTCATCCATCCATTCCTAATTACCTTAGGCAAAATGACGAGAGGGCCCCTGGGGGTTCTGGCCCTGCCGGCCAGGGATTTTCCCAGGGCAGACAGTCTTCTGGCAGGGGGCTGCCAAGTCCCGACAGGCTGGGTTGGCCTATGCTCCCAGCAGCTGGCGGCCACCCTTAGCGTTTCATGCTTCCTGTTTTAATTTCTTGCTAGGGGCTGGTCTTTCAACTCTTTGACAGGGACCGTCTCAGGGCTTGCCTAGCAGGCGGCTAATTGACAGGCGGCCCACCCCAATCAATTGGCCTTCGTCAGTAGGAGGGAAGTGAGACTTCTCTTCTGCTGGCGACTCTTGCTTGGAGGGGGGTTGACTTCCATGTCTGTTGCAGCATTTAATGTTTCGCACCTTCCCAAGGAACTTTGCACTGCTCATGTCAGGTATGCAAAGAGGTGAGAGTGCTTTTGTGATGATTGCACTTCTCTTCTGGGCGGATTTTGGGGAACCGTGAAGAGTTCCTGATTGGTGGCTCTCCTCCCAGGGTGGTTGGAGCGTTCATTAATGCCGCGCTTTCTTTTGTATAAAATCCTCAGTTTCCTTTATCATTTGTGTTTCAACCCATCTTCAATCTTTCCATTTTCTTTGTCTTAAACATGGCTTGGATCAAGAAAAGCGTAACTCGCCGTGGAGTCAGACATGTTACCTTCATCTTTAGAGGGTTTTGGAGGCTCCAATACGCTCGCGCTGCGTATCGTGCTGTTCGCCGTAGTCGCTGTTCACGGCTTCGTTCCCGACGGACGGGTCGGAAAGCTTCTGCTAGGATGGGAAAACGCCTCAGGAGGTCCTCTCCTCCTGTTGCGCCTAGGTTTAGACGCTGCCCCCAGGGAGGGGGCTGCTTTGACAGAGGATGCCACGAGTGCTTTCCGTGGCTTCATCCAGAGCAATTCTGCTCCAACCTCTCTGACACTGACTCCTCCTTGGCGTCAGGTCCCTCTTCGCCTGTGAAGAAGACAGGCTGTCGCACCTGCGACGAATCCCAGGCAGTTCCCTTTGGCAGGGACTGGGAGGATAGCAGCCACGATTCTGGTGATAGTGAGGGTCTTGGCTGCCTGAGCGACAATGACGAGGACGGAGCTTCAGATGACCCTTTCCAGGGTTCCCCAGACTGGGACAGGGGCTCGGCTCTCGGGAGTCCAGGCAGCCCCGGGGATTACTCCCCAGATTTGGGCGATGATTAGACCTGCGTGGCAGGGTGTTTGGTTTCCGTCGGGCCGGAATTTTTTGTGCCTTATGTATTTTTCTCTCATATCCGTCCCACGATGTAGCTTTCCTTTGCAACGTTTTAATGAAATGAATATTTTGTGTATTTGAATTTTTTAATATGAGTTATTATCATTGTTTTTTTTTTTTTTTTTTTTTGAATGAGGTTGTTGATTGACCTTTCTCTCTGACGTTTCTGTTTATCGAGGCTCTTTTTGAAAAAGGTGAGCAATTGGTGTTCAGTATGTGACACGTGGACGATCCTCGAGGGTTTTGTCAGGGGATTCGCCTTTCGAACTTCTTTGGGCTTTATATAAACCCTTCTCTTCCTCCATTCTCTTCTTTTACTCTTCTTGATACTTTACATCCCATAACACTTCTTGAATCTCCTTCATTGGCCGAGCGTTTTCTTTTTGAGGAGCAAGGAACACTTCTTGTAGCTGTCTCCAGCAACTTCACCGGCGTCCTTAGGTTAGAACTTTCGAATCTCTCGCCTCTTTTCTTCCCTTCCATTGCCTATATGTCGCGAGTCCATCCCCTTTCCCTTGATTCTTTACTCGGGAGAACTAGCGGCGTCGGTAGCCGTCATGACGTTGCTTCTTCCTCCGGGGTTGACCCCAGGGAGGAAGACGATCACCACAGGGGAGAGGGTGCTGAGTCACCCGAGCCAGCTCCCTTTGATGTGATTGATTCTGATGACGAGGCCCTGGAGGTGGACCCTGCCAGGGTCGCCGGTCCCCTTATCCGCAGGGAGAGAGGGAGGACCTACTTCTTGGACAAAGAAAAATATGTGGTTCCCTTACAGACCTATCTCGAGGCTAAGAATAGGGACCTGATCTTGGAGTGTAACGCGGCTAAGGCCATTGAACAGTTTTATAATTTTGGGGAGGGGTACACAGTGGTAGTCCCTGGGGAAAAAGACACAGTGTGCTGTCCCCCAGAAGGGTGTGTAGCCGTCTACCATAAGGCCCTAGAATTTGGCCTGCGATTCCCGTTGCATCCCTTCCTGGAGGAAACTTTTAGGAGGATGAACGTTGCTATCGCCCAGCTGACTGCAACGGCCATTAGAGCATTAGTGGCCTACACCTGGACCTGCCTTTTCCATGGCGAGGGGCCTTATATTGACGCCCTTCGCTTTATGGTTGGCCTCCAAATGGTGTCTTCATCTGGGGGGGATGGCTCCCCTGGTTACTGGTCTCTGCTGAGACAGAAAAAGTACGCCTTGGTCTGGCCGGCCATGAGCAGCCTCAAAGACTGGAAAAATAATTTCATATATGTCCATAGTGCGTCAGGGTGGAAAATTCCTAGACATTTTAGGAACCATGTCCATACCCGCATGGAGACGCGTGAGGAGTATCACCCTCGCGTTGGGGGGAAGGCTCTGGAAGTCAGGCTGAGCGAGAAGGAGAAGATTTTGATAAAAAAGTTTGAGATTGTGGCGGATAAACACGGGAACTTTGGCCCTGTTTTCTGGCTCCCTCATGCGGAGCTCATCACGACATACGAGTACCTGCTTCCCCTGGGCCTGATTCCTGGCCTTGAAGGTAGTTCTAGGGTTTTCTTGTTGTCACGATTTTCCAGGGATTTTATTTCTCCCTGCTTTTTAGATGACCGCCTTTCCTTTCCTGCAGATTCCTACACTTGGAGCTGGACCAAGAAGCAGGTCATAAGGCTAGGCTTGAGCGAGGAGTTGCACGTTCTTTCAAAGCGTCCTTCCCTTCCTGCAAATTTTAGGAAAGGAAGTAAGGCCCTCATGAAGCTTGTGAAAGACTTTGCCGCTGGTCGAAGATTACCTCTCCCCCCCCGGCTGCCTTCGTCGAAGCCGGCGACTCCTACCCCTAGCATTCATGAGGGGGAAGCGGAGGTTACTTCAGGAGCTACTCCTTCCCCCGGTCAAAAACAGGGCGCCTCCCCGGCTGGCCCTCGGATCTCGCAGGGAACGCAGCCTGGAGATTCCGAGGGGACTGGGGAAAGTGTTCCCTTGGAATCGAGGAGGAAAAGGGAGAGGGAGCCTCCTAGTGCTGACGTGGTGGACCTGGAGGCGGATGTCTCCACCCCTGAGGCGAAACGCCCTGCACGTGAGCCCTCTAGCACTCCCTTCCCAGAGGAAAATGTAGAGTTCCACTACACAGCTGGTGATAGTGTGGATGTATCAGGCCTGCTTTCTGACTCCGGAGCTGTCTTGGCCGACCGCCTTACAAAGATGGTGACTTCCACTTCTCATCAAGTGCTTCAATATATCCAGCGTACCTCCAAGGTTATGCTGGCATCTGCGGAACTGGCGGCCCTCAGCCGCCTGAGTGATGAGGAGCTAACATTTACCCCTGGGGCTCCTCCTCCCGACCGCCTGGCCATGATAGAAAGGGACGTCTCCTTGATAAGCTCTTTGAAAGATAAAATGACAAGGCAAGAGGGGGAGTTGGAGGAGGCCAAGAAGCAGGCTGATCAATGGAGGCTGCAGGGGGAAATGGCTGTGAAGGAGGTTTCCAAGCTAGAGGCCGATCTGAAGGAGAGCCGACAGTCGTTGGACCGAGCCAATCTATCTTTGGCCGAGATGGGGCACTTGAAGGGGAGAGTGACTGACCTGGAGGAGCAGCTGTCCAAGGCCAAGTCGGCTTTTGAACAGGCTAAGGGGGAATGGACGAAAGAGAAAGAGACCCTGGCTGAGGAGACTGAGGAAGCGGTGGGTGCCAGCTTCGTGAGCGGTGCCAACTCCTCTCTGGAATTGGTGATGGAGGTGATAGGGGAGATGTTCCCTTCTTTTGATGAGGACGCCTTCCGGAGCCTCTATTCCGCCAAGAATGAAGCCTGGGCGACCAGGCAGCCTGAGGCAGACGCCAACGCTCACCAGGATGCTGCGTGACGCCCCTTCTCTTTTACGAAAGCTTTTATCTTCTCGTACTGAGCCAGTGTTTATGGCTATTCTGTAATATTTTGCTACTCGGTTTTTTTTTCCTGACTTTGTAAAGACCTTTCCACCCTTCGTGGGTCTTGTTCTGTGGGATATTTCTTTCTTCTCTTTATGGCAAACTGTTTTGAAATTCGGGGATCCTTCTTTTGTTTGTTTGGTTACGCCTGTTTACCGTTTGTCCCTGATCTTTGTGTCTGCCCTCCTGGGGGTTCCTTGTAGTTTTTCTTTTTCATTTTTATACAAGGTTGGGGGACCTGCCCCCAGTCCTTGTTAGCCTGGCCTGTCCCTGGCTTTTTCGTTCAAAGTCCAGGGGGTCTGCCCCCTGCTTGCCCAGAGGTAAGCAGGGTAGCTTTTGCGTTTTTTATACAAGGTTGGGGGACCTGCCCCCAGTCCTTGTTAGTCTGGCCTGTCCCTGGCTTTTCGTTCAAAGTCCAGGGGGCCTGCCCCCTGCTTGCCCAGAGGTAAGCAGGGTAGCTTTTGCGTTTTTTATACAAGGTTGGGGGGCCTGCCCCCAGTCCTTGTTAGCCTGGCCTGTCCCTGGCTTTTCGTTCAAAGTCCAGGGGGCCTGCCCCCCTGCTTGCCCAGAGGTAAGCGGGGTAGCTTTTGCGTTTTTTATACAAGGTTGGGGGGCCTGCCCCCAGTCCTTGTTAATACGGCATGTCCCCTGCTTGCCCAGAGGTAAGCAGGGTGGCCTTTGATTTGCGTTGGGGGGTTCACTTTACCCAATTTCGGCAACAGGGGGGCCTCCCCCTATTGCCCCCTGCTCGTTTGTGTGTGAAAGACGCGAGTGTGAACAGGCAACGAGTATAAATCTGTATCTTCTCATTTCTCTTAAAATTTTCTTTTTGACATTGGGGTGGTCGGAGCCGTCGACATTTTTGACCGTCCTCCGCCTTTTTTAGTAAAAGTAAAAACTGCCTGTATTCTTGTTCAGACGTAATATTTCTTTAGTGTGTCTGCATTCCAGTGAGCATGTAGCTCTTGTCCCTCAAGGTTGGCTATTTTGTACGTGCCTGGTCCCAGAACCTGAGTTACTTGGTATGGGCCCTCCCAATTGGCACTCAGCTTTCCATGTTCTCTTGACTTCCCAACCGCCTGCGTCTTTCTCAGAACCAGCTCGCCCGTCTGGAAATTCCTCTGTCGTACCTTGCTGTTGAAAGCTTTCCTCATTCGCTGCTGGTAGGCAGCGATGTTGGTACTGGCTTCTTCCCTTAATTCGTTCACCAGGTCCAAGGCTTCGACCATTGCAGCTTCGTTTTCAGCCTGGTCGTACTGCAGGGAGCGCAGAGAGGGGATTCTTGTCTCAATTGGCAATAATGCCTCTGCTCCATATACCAGACCAAATGGGGTCTGGCCTGTAGACTCCTTTCTGGTAGTTCGGATTGACCAGAGTATACTGGGGAGTTCGTCAGCCCACCTACCTTTGCAGTCATCCACCATTTTCTTCAGGCCGTTCAGGATTTGTTTGTTGGCTGCTTCTGCCTGTCCATTGGTTTGAGGATGACAGACAGCTGAGTAGGCGACTGAGATGTTGTGGCTTTCCAGCCAGATTCTCAGTGGATCATTATCGAACTGCCTGCCGTGGTCAAATACCAACATCTTTGGAAGACCGAACCTGGTGATGATATTTCGCCAGATCACCTTCCTGACCGCCGGCTCAGTGATGTTGGGCACTGCTTCGGCCTCCACCCACTTGGTGAAGTAGTCTATGGCGACAATCAAGAATTTTCTGCCCCCTGTGGCCATCGTGAAGGGTCCTAGAATGTCCATCCCCCATTGAGCAAAGGGGATGGGAGATAGGATTGGCCTGAGCTCCTGGGCCGGGGCATGGATCGATGGGGCAAAGAGTTGGCATTTTCTGCATTTCTGGGTCAGGCTCTTGGCATCTGCCAGCATGGTAGGCCAGTAGTAGCCTGCCCTGAGGGCCTTGTGGGCCAGCGATCTCCCACCAATGTGATGTCCACAAATCCCTGAGTGGATATCATCCAATACCTCAGCGGCCTGATCCGCCCGTAAACATTTAAGCAGGGGATAAGTAAAAGATTTTTTGTAAAGTTCTTCATTAATGAGTATGAACCAGGCTGCTTTAGCCTGTATCTTCCTCTTTTGTAACGAGTCTGATGGTAAGATACCATGCCTCTTGTACTGGATGAAGGGAGTCATCCAGCTTTCCAGTTCTTTTTCCACGGTATTAATCGTTTGACAGGGGTTAGTAGACTTCTCGTGTAAAACGTCGACCCATACTGATCTCCGGATGTCCTGCAGACTAGAGCTTGCCAGTTTTGACAGGGCATCTGCTCTGTTGTTCTGGGATCGGGGGATTTGTTTGACCTCATATGATTTTAGGCCGGACAACTCTCCCTTCACCATCTCCAGGTATGTGGCCATTGCTTGGTCTCTTGCTTCGTATTCTCCATTGATTTGGTTGGCGATGAGCTGGGAGTCTGTCGCCAGGACAATTCGTTCTGCTCCTGCGGCTTTAGCTAGCCTGACGCCTGCGAGTACTGCTTCGTACTCTGCTTCATTGTTTGATGCTGGGAAAACAAATCTGAGAGCATGCTCAAAGTCAGTCCCTTCTGGGCTGGTTAGTACGACGCCTGCGCCTGCGCCATTGGCTGTCGAGGATCCGTCAGTATACACGATCCATTCCTGGGCAGGGGCTTCTTCCTCCCCTGAATGGGAGCACTCAGCCAAAAAGTCTGCCAAAGCTTGGGCCTTGATGGCTGTTCTCGGCTGGTAAGATATACCTAGCCCACTCAGCTCAATTGCCCACTTCAACAATCTCCCTGATTTTTCAAATTTTTCCAACACCTTTTCCAGGGGTTGGTCGGTGAGGACTACGACTGGATGCGCGTCAAAGTAAGGTCTGAGCTTCCTGGCAGCAACTATGACCGCGTAGGCGGCTTTTTCAACCATCGGATAATTCTTCTCGGCTGCCCCCAGCGCATGACTTACAAAGTATATAGGTTGCTGGGCGCCTGCCTCTTCTCGTAGGATGACTGCGCTGACAGTTATATTGGTCACTGCAATGTAGAGGAAAAGTTTTTCTCCTGCTACTGGTCTTGCCAGGGTAGGGAGCCTCTTAAGATGGTCCTTCAATTGCTCAAAGGCCTCTTTCTGCTCGTTCTCCCACTTGAACAATTCACCCGGTCTAGGATCCGGGTTGTACAATCGGGTTAATGGTGAACAATTGATCGTTTGATTTCCCTTTCAGTATCTTGAAAAAAGGAGTGGCCTTGTCTGCTGATCGGGCGACGAATCGTGCTAAGGCGGTCATTCGACCCGTCAGGCGCTGGATGTCTCTAATGGTTTGGGCTCAGGAAGGTCTAGAACTGCCTGAATTTTTTCAGGGTTGGCGTCTATCCCCCGAGAACTGACCAAGAACCCTAGGAATTTGCCGGAACGGACTCCAAATGTACACTTTTTCGGATTAAGTTTCATTTTGTAGGCGCGCAGGGAGCAGAAGGTTTCCTGCAAGTCTATCAGGTGTTCTCTGTCTTCCCTGCTTTTCACGATGGCGTCATCAACGTAAGCCTCAATGTTTCTGCCTTTTTGTTTCTCAAATACTTTATCAACCAACCGCTGGTACGTAGCCCCTGCATTTTTGAGCCCGAATGGCATCATCTTGTACATGTAGGTACCCGAACTAGTGATGAACGCACACTTCACCCTGTCCGGCTGCCACAAGTATACTTGATGATACCCTGAAAAGGCGTCTAGGAAGCTCAGCATGGTGTAGCCACTGGTGGCGTCCACAAGTTGATCGATTCGGGGGAGCGGATAGCAGTCTTTCGGGCAGGCCTTGTTCAGGTTTGTAAAGTCGACGCACATTCTCCATGCGCCTGACGATTTCTTGACCATGACAACATTTGCCAGCCATTCTGGGTAGTCGCAGACTTCAATAAAGTCTGCTTTCAAGAGTTTGTCAATTTCTTCCTTGATTGCTGCGTCTTTTTCCGCAGACATGTTTCGTTTCTTCTGTTTTACAGGGCGAGCATCCATGCTTACATTCAGCTTGTGAACGATGCATGATGGATCAACGCCGGGCATCTCGTCTGCAGAATAGGCAAATACGTCTTTGTTCTCCTTCAGTAGTTTGACCAGTTCGGCCTGGTAGGATTCCTCTAGGCCTGCTCCTACCAGGACCTGTCTTCCTGGCTCCAAGTCCACCAGCATACTTTCGCCCCCTGGTTCCAGGCGGTCGGGCGCCGGGTGCTCGACTGGGACTTCGCCTTCTCTGCAGGGGGAACTGTCAGCTTTTCTTTTTCCTTTTCTGTCTCTCTCGTGCTCTTGCAGGGCCACGGAGTAGCATTGTCTGGCTGACTCCTGGTCCCCACGTACCTTTCCTTCCAGCCCGAAGTCAGTGACATACGCGATGGTGAGAGCCCTGATGGAGATGGCCGCCTCGATTTCGTCCAGAGTGGCCCTGCCAATCAGGGCGTTGTAGGCAGATCTCGCGTCCACAACAACAAAGGTTGCCCTGACATTCCTGGCTGTAGAGCCTTCCCCGAAGGTTACAGGTAAGTCGATGACTCCCATGGGCAGCACGCCTGCCCCACTGAACCCATACAGCGATCCGGGAGCAGGTCGCAGGTGCCTTTTTTCCAGGCCCATTTTTTCGAAGGCGTCCTTGTACAATAGATTTGTGTACGCGCCTGTGTCCACCATACACCTTCGCACAATATGGTTGCTGATCTCTAGGGACAGCACCAAAGGATCACTGTGCGGATATACCACGCGTCCTGCATCATCAGGGGTGATGCTTAATGTCACTCCCCTTGGACTCCCTGCTTTCTCAGCATAGCAGATCTGGTTCCTTAGCTCGCGCATTTGTCTTTTTTGGCCTCTTCGACTGAGCTGGCCTTTGGTGCCCCCTGAAATTACATGGATCACCATGCGGTTTTGCACTGACCCTTCGGGTTTTTCAGACACTTCCTTCTGAGACTTATTCTTAGCTGCGTAGTTGGCCAACCATCCGTTCCTGATTAATTTCTCAATTTCGTCCTTCAGGTGACGGCATTCTTCGGTGGTATGGCCTATACAGTCGTGGAAAGTGCAGAATTTCTTGGGGTCTCCTTTTGGGCTGCGAGGTTTGTTTGGGCGGTTCCATTTAGCAGTTTCTTTTTCCAGTTCGAAGATTTCCGCCCTGGATTTGTTCAGAGCAGTGTAACTGTCGAATCTGGGTTGGTAGACTGGGCGCTCCTTCTTGGGAGTGTCTCCCTCTTCCCTTTGCTTGCCTGGCTCACTTCTGCCCCTTCCACCCTGCGGTCCCCCTTGAGGCTTTGTTTGGCCTGCAGGGGTGTCCGTCAGGCCGTGGAACTCCTCCTGCAGAATGAACCCTTCAGCAATCTTTCTGGCCATGGCCAAGGTTTCTGGCTGGGCCCTGATCATCTGGTTTTTCATTTCCCCTGGAAGTAGGGAGATTGTCAGGGCGTAGGCGGCAGTGGAATCATCGATCTCTCTAACCTGCTGGTAGGATAGATCAAACCTTCTCATGTATTCTCCCACACTCTCACCCTTTTTCTGTTTCAGGGTCATGAGATCGAAACGGGTAAGGCGTCTTCTCTTATTTCCGGCATACTGTTCGAGGAAAATTTCAGCCAACTCTATGAAGAACCTGACTGACCCCTGGCGGAGGTCTCTGAACCACCCCTGCGCGAGCCCCACCAGGGTGGTAGGGAAAACTTTGCACCAGATGGCATCATCTACGTCATACATGCCCATGTGGCTCTCAAAGGCTGCCAGGTGGTCTTCAGGGTCTGTCGTCCCGTCAAATTTGATGGTGGGCATTTTGATTTTTGGAATGGGGTACTCTTGTACCTCAGGGTGCAACGGGGTTTTCGTGGGCCTGCCTACCAGTCGTGACCTGCTTTCCCCAAATTGGTTACCGTGAGATTCCCATTGTTTATGGGTCGGTTTCCTCGCACTGGGGGAGCGGTGCCTTGGTGGCGGTCTGCTAGCTGCCTCATCTTCTGTTCCCGAGGAGGCCTGCCTGGGCCTCTTTCTCTGAGAGTGGCAGAGGTTCTCACCCTGATGGTACCTGGACTCGAGCGGTTGTCCCCGGTTGAGTCTGGATTGCAGGCTTTGGGATAAGCCGGGGGCCGACTGCTCCTTGGCCGCAGGTGTCAGCCTGGAGAAAACTCCGCCTGGCCTCTCTCCCAAGCGTTTTGACACAGGCTCCCTGGGCCTCATGCGCTCCTGTAATCCTTGAGATAAGCCTCCCTGTCCTCCAGACGCCGATTCTGTTGTGTGAATGGAGAATGCCTGCTGGACAGGTGGCTCTGGATTGCCAGTAGTAATGCGCCTTTGCATATGCGTATACACTTGAGCTGTTCTTCTCGCTTTTCTCTGAGCATTTCTGGCGGCGGTCCGCCTCGTGCCCCCGGCCTCGTCCCTGCTGACTGGGGACGGTTGCCTGGGAGCCGATGCGACCCTGCCTACCAAGTCCTCAGGTGTGAATTCCTGATTCAGCATCGCAGAGAAGAACGCGGCCGCCTGTGAATTCCTGATTCCTGTTTTGCCGTAAAATTTAGCCCAAGGGAATTCTAATTCCCGGATCCAATCCATCTGTAAAATGAGTATGTACCTAACTCATTGTCCCGATTACGATCCAAAATCAAAATATCCGACTAGACATGTTTTTTAATTACTCAAAAATAACCAGATCCGAGTTGATACACATGTACCTAACTCATTGTCCCGTTTACAAGGCATAGCATACGATCCAAAATTGAAATATCCAACTAGCTAGCTAGACACGTTTTTTAATGACTCAAATATAACTCGGCCCAAACCGATACACATGCACCTAACTCATTGTCCCGTTTACGAGGCATAGCCTACGATCAAAAATCGAAATACTCGTTTAAGGAGTAGTTGGTCATCATATGAGTATGTTTTTGTAGGCACAATATTTATCGTGAGACCGTCTCGTTTCATATAAGAATTATTATTCACGTAAACTCCATGCTATAAGTTTCAAATAATTTTTTTTTTGTCATTCCCGATATATATATATATATATATATATATATATATTTGTATTTATCATGATATTTAAAAATTAATTTGAATTGAAATTTGTTTCTTTTTTACATTAATCAGTTAAATGGAGTGGTTATGGGGAAGAAGCCAAGAGAAAAAAAGGAGAAATTCTAATATAAAGGGAGTTCTTCCTTGTTGCTTTCAGAGTATTAGTTTCCCCCCTCCATTTTTTTGGTAATATAAGGAGAACATGTATAAATAATCCGTATCATATGCTTGCTTGTTTCATTTAATTACTTACGGATTTTTTAGTTATACCCCGTATCATACGGAGTATGGAGGGAGTCGAATCTCATCGCTAAAATATGTACCTAACTCATTGTCCCGTTTACGATTGAAAATCGAAATATCCGACTAAACACGTTTTTTACTTACTCGAAAATAACTAGACCCGAGTTGATACACATGTATGTACCTAACTCATTGTCCCGTTTACGATCGAAAATCGAAATATCCGACTAAACACGTTTTTTACTTACTCAAAAATAACTAGACCCGAATTGATACACATGTTCCTAACTCATTACACACATTTACGAGGCATAGCCTACGATCCAAAATCAAAATATCCAACTAGCTAAACACGTTTGTTAATGACTCAAATATAACCCGGTCCAAACTGATACAGAGTACTACACATTACTCATCAATTAAGTGGGGGTTGAGCCTTGTGTTAGCTTACATTGAGCCATGTATTTGTTGTTGCACGATGTCTCATCAAGTCACCCTCATTCCCTTCTTGTCATAGTTTCATTTTATACCTCTAAAACTCATCTGCATTCTTTCCCTTTCTACATCAATTTTCGTTCTACATTACGAACTACTGTACTTATTTTAGAAACTGACTACCTAAACTTAATACTCCCTCCGCTCCAACGAATTGTATACCTTTGCTTTTTTTTAACACTATTTATAAGTAGGATGAATTTTCGATATAACTTCTAATATATAAGATAAAATATATTCATGTGAGATCTTGTTTAAATCATCTAATCGAATACATTATGAATATCAAATTTTTATAATTTTTAGTAATACATAACTAAAGATATAGACAAAAGAAAACGAGTATCGACATACGTGCATAAAGCAAATGGATACAAATGGTTGGAACGGAGGGAGTATATGTACGTTAATATCGTTGTTTATCATTAATTTTTAACAAAATTACTCCCTATGTTTTATTGATATCTTCCACATTTCCTTTTTCAACCATTTCTTTGATTTCTTCCGCTTTCCTTTTTTCTATCACACTTCTCTCTTACCTAGGTGACCCACTTACTTTACTCTCTCTACTTTTACTTATTTTATTGTTTTTCTTAAGAAATGTGTCACTTTTAAGGTGGAAGAAATCATTGAAACGGAGGAAGTATAAATTTATAAATAAAACGAATAAGTTTACGTACCATTAATCTCATAATAAACGATCCGATTAATTACCTAACTCATTGTCCCATTTACGATTCAAAATCAAAATATCCCATTAGTCCATATTGTGGTTGTTGTTCATTTCATCTTCTCATACTTTTAATTAGTTCATCCACATCATGAGTATGCCTTATATATGTGTGCCTCTCTCTTAGACCTAAAGCAAGCTAGGCGACCCGCTGGACAAATGGAGTTGAGTTGCAGGAATGCTTTTGGCGTGTTAATAAGGTTGATGAGATGATTTGGTAAATTTAAGACTCTGCAAGATTCTGCATCAACTTAGCTTCCTCAATCAATTTTTACGAGGCTCGATGAATCCTCCATTTACACGCATTAAATATATATATATTCGGAATTTTTTTTTTCAAAAAAATTATTTTTTTTCCCGAAAAAAAAAAACATTTTCTTTTTCCAAAAAAAAGCACGCTTTTTTTTCCGAAAAAATAAACACATTTTTTTCTCCAAAAAAAACATTTTTTTCCCAAAAGAAAAAATTTCAAAAAAACAAATCCCGAAAAAAAAATCATTTTTTTTAATATTAAAATATTGTTGGTGTATATAAAAACAATTTCAGTGTACATAATAACTGTTTTAGGGTATATAAAATTCTACTATATCATATAATTAAGTACATATGGCAATTATTTCAGTGTATATATGTTGATTAATTGGTAAACATAGTAACAATTTGAGTGTATATAACAATAACTATTTTACTGTATATATTGAGTTCTTAAGTGTGTATATGTGTAAAACATAAAATTTCACACCTGCGATAATTAAAATAACAGATACAAAATAATATGAAACAAGAGTTTTTATTTTATTTTCGAAAGATTGTGTGTATTACAATTTTCGTAACTCTCTTGATTCCATCTCGAAGGCTAGGGTTTTGATATTTCTACGGGGTCTTATCGACTTAGATCCGTAGAGGAAGATGGGGTCTTTTTTTGTGACTTATTCCATTTACCTACAATTTGGTAGTAGGATGATGGGGTCGTTTTGAGACTTATTCCATCTGACCTCCTCTAAACCCTAGACACAAGACCCGTATTTATCGTGGAAGTTAAGAATATTCTAGTATCCTAAGATATTATCACAATATTTATTGATAATTATCTCTAAATACTAAAGATATTAGACATAAATAGATACCGAAATATACAAAATTTTGGTGTCTACAATATGTAGTGAGTTTAATAGCGTATATAATGAGTTTTTTAGTGAATATAACAGTTATTTTGATGTATGTTCCATTGTTGATTAACTGAGTACATATTAATTATTTGGGTGTACATAACAATTATTTTACTGTATGTATTAAGTTCTTAAGTGTATATATGCAGTGAGTTTAATAGCGTAAATAATGACTTTTTTAGTGTATATAACAGTTATTTTGATGTATGTTCCATTGTTGATTAATTGTTGTACATAAAAACTATTTGAGTGTATATAACAATTATTTTACTGTATATATTGAGTTCTTAAGTGTGTGTGTGTGTATATATAGTGAGTTTAATAACGTATATAATGAGTTTTTTAGTGTATATAACACTTATTTGGATGTTTGTTCCATTTTAATCTAATGGTCTAGATTGTGCCTCAGTGGGTGTAAAAAGTTACCCTGTCTCACCGGAACCCGCCTCTCTCTCTCTCTCTCTATATATATATATATAAGGGATCAAGGGAGTTGGTGGTGGATTGAGAAGTTGAGAAGTTGTGTTGTTGGCCCTTGATCTTGGGTTGGATGAATGGCTGGATGATGTGGTTTAAAAAAAAGAAAAAAAAGAAGATGTCAGTTTACTGACACGGCAGCAGTGGAGAGAGAAAATGAGAAAAACAACCCTCCCCCCAATCAAACTCTCACTTCTTACCACTACTCTCACTCCTTACCACACTTGATGCTCTCTCATCTTTATCTATCAAACAAAAAAAAAGCATCATCATCTTCAACATCAATTCATTCATTCAACAAAAAAAACATCCGCATCTTCAAAATTCATTCATTCAACAAAAAAAAGTTTCTTCATTTTCAAGCTTCATTCATCAAACAAAAAATAAAAACATCTTCATCTTCAAGCTTGATGAATGACGGAAGTTTGATGAACATCTTCATCTTCATCTTATCATCATCTTCATCATGCGTAATGTTTTTTCAGAATTGCAAAGTCACACACTTTTAGTTGTATAGTCACACTCATTATGTTGTAGAATCACGCAGTTGTACACTCATTGTAGTCACATATTCAGTTGTATAGTCACACTCGTTATGCTGTATAGTCACACTCGCTATGTTGTAGAATCACGCAGCTGTAGAATACCTTGGGGTTAAGGTATCATTCGTTTAATCATCTTCATCTTCATGCTTGTTTTATTTTTCCTACCTTTTTTTTGTATTTATAAAATTATTCATCTTCATTATCAAAAAAAAATGAAAGTTGAATATGGATGAATGGACGACTGTGACTTTCCTCAGTAATGACATTCTAAAAAAACGAAAGTATTAATCACATACAAAAGTATTTAAACTAAATATTCAACCTCCATTCATGTTGGTTTCTTTTATAGTTGATTTCATGTTTGTAAGACGCATTTAAAATTCGAAAAATTACTGAAACGTTCTACTCTCCCATCACAAATATTATAACGGGTGATTGTTAGACGTAAAATGAGCGACTTTGATTCATCCAACAAAAAAAGAAGAATTTCTTCATCTTCAAGATTCGTTCATCAAAAAAAAGAGACCAACTTCATCTTCCAAATTCATTCATCCAACAAAAAAACATTCTAATTAATATATGTTCTAGTTAGAAATATTATTTTGATTTACTGTAAGTAAAAACATCTTAATGAAAAAAAAAAGAACAACTCATTTTGTTAAAAATGAGTTCATCCACATCATTTCATCTTCTCATATTTTTAATTAGTTCATCCACATCATGAGTAGACCTTATATGTGTGTGCCTCTCTCTTAGACCTAAAGCAAGCTAGGCGACCCACTGGCATAGTGCCAATACAACGAGACAAATGAAGTTGAGTTGCAGGAATGCTTTTGACGTGTTAATAAGGTTGATGAGATGATTTGGTGATTTAACAAGACTCTGCAAGATCCTGCATCAATTTAGCTTCCTCAATCAATTTTTACGAGGCTCGATGAATCCTTCATCTACACGCATTAAATATATATATATATATATATATATATATATATATATATAAAGAGAGAGAGAGAGAATCTAATAAGGTCACACCTAAATTTAAGTTCCTAAGTCCAAATCATGGCCACTAGATTAATTTAGATGGATGGCTGAGATTATGTGGTGGATTAAATGTAAAAGCAATTAGTTAGGCAAGTGTTAAGTGAAGCTGGAGTTGCATCTTTCACGAGGAAGTTCTTCACTCCCCAATATTCATTACTCCGCGCTGCATTCGATGAGGGAATTTCAGATTTTTTTTCTCGTACTCTCCATTGGTCCTTGGAGGTGAGTTTTTTTATGGTTTATTTTTTTGGCGGCAGGTCAGTTTGTGGAGGACTCTAAGTCAGATTTTCAGGTGTCATCGTCAAGCCGACGTCGGTTTCCGATCGAATTATTTTTTTGGAATGGAGAATTTGCAAATCGTCGAAGTGCCCTCTGGTAGGTTCATTTATTGTTCTATATTTAGTGGAGTTTCGTTGTTCACCATGTTTGTGTATTTCCATCATGTGTTAATACTACGCGAATCATTCCAATGAGACGAAAATTTAAGATGTTTTCTCGTATTCTCCATTGGTCATTGGAGTTGAAATTATTTATAAGTAGTATTGGGTTCTTGGTAGGCAGTGACTTTCCGTTTTCGTCATCAGGGCAATTTGTGGAGGGCGGTAAGTCGGATTTTCTGTTTTCATCATCAAGGCAACGTTGGTTTCCGATCGAAGTTTTTTCTAACAAAATACCCATCTGTACGCTTGAAACTTTAACTCAATTACTACACAACTTCAACTCTCACTTTCTGAAACTTTAGAACTCGTCTCCCACATACTTTCATCTTCAGTTCATAACGTCGAATACTAAGGTATTTATAATTTCAACAAACTCACTTTATAACTTCAACTCATTCACTTTAGAACTTTAAAGCACAACAATTACAACTTTATATATAACTGTTGAAAAGTTAAACATTATTTCTCTATAAAAACATACAATAACGACACGGTTGAAACTTTAATTCAAATTCTTTACAACTGCAACTCTCAATTCATGAAACTTCAACTCTAAGCTTCTGAGACTTCAAAACACGTATACTTACATATTCAGTGCATGACTTTCAATATTTAAATATCAGTTTGTTTGGAACTTTAATTTAGCTGCAATGCAACTTCAATACATTATATTTACAACATCAAAGTTAACTGGTGTACATTCAAAACAATCTACCACACGCTTGCAACTTCAGTTTGAAAACTTTACAACTTCAACTCTCTGTTTCTGAAACTTCAACATCACGCCCCTTTGATTTGTGGAACATAACTTTGTAACTTTAAGTCATTCTCTTTACAACTTCAGTGCACAACGTTTACAACTTCATAATTAAATAGTGGAATGTTCATTTTTCTTCTGCTCATATATTCAACTGTATGCTTGAAACTTCAATTCCAAGATCGTAGAACTTCAACTCTCATCTTTTGAAACTTCATAATACGTCTCTTATATATTCTCCTCAATTTCAACTATAACACTATCAACAACACAAAACACAATTCTTAGACTCATACAAAGTTAGTTCCTAAGGAGTATCTAATAACCAATCACAAACGCATTATTAAGACTCAACAATTAAAATACGGATACCTAATAACCTATCAAAAACAAACCATGTATCATATGTGACAACATTTTAAGGTAACTTTTAGTTTTAATTTCGGAATTTTTTTCATCAAGTAACTTTTAGTTTTAATTTTTTTTTTCATGAGAAAATTGATGAGGTAAAGTTTAACAACCATCTACTTCTCTTTCTGAACACAGTTGACAAAAAAAAGTCTCTTGTCTAACGGGATGAACGTGATAACCCATCAAAAACGTGAAATCAAACATATACATTGATACTACGAAATCAATGCAATGAAACAAAAAAAAAAAAAAAAACAGTAAACACCATAGAAATTTGATTAAACATCATAAAATTGATTAGGAACACTATTACCACCAAAAATTGATCAAGCACCAAAAAACCCAAATAGAAAACCCCAAATTTAACAAGAAACTCGCAAGTAAGCCTTGAAATCATGACTAAATGCAAAAAAAAACCCAAATTGGAAAAAACCCTAATTTCGCTGAAAATCCCCAAATTACGGTTACTCGAATTACTGTTCTCCATATGCGAAATTATCTGTATAATTTACCTGAGATGAAGAAATGTCGACAAAGGAGATGCTTGGATAGTTACTTGGACTATGAAGATGCGAAAAGCAGTATTGGTTAAGAGGAGAATTTAAGACGGTCAAGGGTAAGATATCAGAGATGAGGAGAGTTTTGGAGTATTGAATTGTGATGGAAAAATGAGCAGGAGTAATGAATGGAGATGGGAAAATAGTGGGTGGGGGAAAAAGAGGTATGCATGGAAAATGTAAATTTCTTTTAATAAATTTTTTAAAAATAATTATATATACAAATGCATATAAGCCATTGATCTGTATTTTATCCGAAGGCTGAGATTGAGACTTAGGACCTTATACATATGTTTGGAGCTTATATGATCTCACCTCTCTCTCTCTCTATATATATATATAGGGGATCAAGGAAGTTATCAACTTCCTAAGAGTCTCTTAGTGTTAATCTCATCCATTCATCCATCTTAAGATGGATGGATGGATGACCTTCAATAAAAAAAAAGAAAAAGGGGAGAGATGTTGTCATTAAGGCTGCCAAACATCCTCTCACCCAAATCAATCACTCCATTACTTCCCTCCTTTATTCTCTCTTCTGGCTATTACATTTCTCAATCTTCTTCTTTTCAATTCATTTCCCCAATTCAATTCATCTCTCTCTAACAAAACCCATCAAATAAGCCTCCATTAATATCTCCGACCATACTCCGTCAACAACTCCGATCATACGGTATGTTTATGCATAAACTTCGATCATCTTCATATTTTTTTTGGCTTCTTCTTCATCTTCGATCATCTTCATCTTCATCTTCTTCAAGCTTCTTTTATTTTTAATACTTTTTTTGTATTTATAAAATTATTCATCTTCATTATCCACAAAAAAAAAACAACTTCATCTTCAAAATGAAGTTTGAAGATGAAGTTTTTTTTTGTGGGATGAATGAAGCTTGAAGATGAAGATGTTGAAGATGAAGATGAACAAGTCATTTAGTGCGTAATATTCTTGTAAAATTGCAAGGTCACACACTTTCAGTTGTATAATCACACTCATTATACTGTATACTCACACTCATTATGTTGTAGAATCACGCAGCTGTACACTCATTGTAGTCACATATTCAGTTGTATAGTTATACTCATTATGCTGCATAGTCACACTCGTTATGTTGTAGAATCACGCAGCTGTAGAATACCTTGGGATTAAGGTATCATGCGTTTAATCATCTTCATCTTCATGCTTGTTTTATTTTCATAGCTTTTTTTAGTATTTATAAAATTATTCATCTTCATTATCAAAAAAAATGAAGGTTGAATATGAATGAATGAATGTTGAATATTTAATGAATGTTTAAATATTTTTGTTTTTTTAAAGTCATAGTCGTCCATTCATCCATATTCAACCTTCATTTTTTTGTGGATAATGAAGATGAATAATTTTATAAATACAAAAAAAGGTATGAAAAATAAAACAAGCATGAAGATGAAGATGATTAAACGCATGATACCTTAATTTCAAGGTATTCTACAGTTGCATTATTCTACAACATAATGAGTGTGACTATAGAACATAATGAGTGTGACTATACAACTGAAAGTGTGTGACTATACAACTTAAAGTGTGTGACTATTTTCAGGTATTTTTTTTTATCTACGTTCAAGATTCCACGTTCGTCAAATCTCTACTTCCGAACCTCGACGATTTTCAGGTATTTGTTTTTATCTTTTTAGAGCATCTTTAAAATAATTAATCATCTTCATCTTCATGCTTGTTTTATTTTTCATTCCTTTTTTTTTGGTATTTATAAGATTATTCATCTTTATTATTCACAAAAAAAAATGAAGGTTGAATATGGATGAATGGAGGTTGAATATTTAATGAATGTTTAAATAATTTGCTCTGATTCGTTGATATAATCATCTTTCTAATTATGAATATGACTTTGCTAATGATGATTGAAGTATAATTAACTGTATGACTTTTATTTTTCATTTTACGGTTTCAGTTTTGTAGTCACACACTTTATTAGGTTGTATAGTCAAACAGTTGATGTTGTATAGTCACACTCATTATATTGTAGAATCACACAAATTCTTGCAGTGATTAGTGTGTGTAATCATCTTTGTCAATGATGATTGAAGTATAAATAAGTATAATTTAGTTATATAATCACACAGTTGAAGTTGTATAGTCATACTCGTTATGTTGTAGGATCACAGTCATTATGTTGTAGGATCACACCGTTTATGTTGTATAGTCACACAGTTAAAGTTGTAAAGTCACATTCATTATGTTGTACAATCACACAGCTGTACAGTCATTGTAGTCACATATTCAGTTGTATAGTCATATTTATTGTGTGATTTAGATTGATTGTGTGTTTTGTCGCAGCGAAATGGTTGGTGGAAAGAAGAATGTTGGTAAAAGGGGCGGTGGGAAGAAGAAGGTCGTGGAAGATACAGCGGCTGACCACGTAATTGGACAACGTATTGTTGCGCACGTACCGGAGACCATCGTTAAGCTCTTGCGTGTTTATATGAAATAAAATGTTTGTTTTAGGATAGACGTGCTATATGTAAAGGATGTTTGGTTGGTTAGAATATTTTTATGTTTGACGTACTATATGTAAAAGATGGACTTTGTCTAATGTAAATATATTTCCATCGCTATTTTCTAGTTTCATAATTAATCACGTGATGTTTATAGCAAAATCACTTATCCTTTCACCTTTAAAACCAAGCAGCTGTGCACCCATTGGTTTGTAGCCAAAAGTGGTCATATTTGTATAGTCACATTTGCCTTGTTGTATAGTCACACTCGCTATGTTGTATAGTCACACTCCTAATATTGTATAACCGGGACAGATTTTGGTTTTTCAATTTATATAGTCACACTTGCCATGCAGTAAAATCATACTCATTATGTTGTAAAATCACACTCATTATGTTGTCGAATCACACTCATTTTGTGCGTAATGTCAAACGTAAACATAATGAGTGTGACTATACGGCATAAATAGTGTGACTATACAACTGAAAGTGTGTGACCTTGCAATTTTGCAAGAACATTACGCTCAAAATGAGTTGTTATTTTTTTTAATTAAAATGTTTTTACAGTCAATCAAAATAATATTTCTAACTAGAACATATATTAATTAGAATGTTTTTTTGTTGGATAATGAAGTTGGAAGATTTTTTTTGGATGAACGAATCTTGAAGATGAAGAAATTCTTCTTTTTTTGTTGGATGAATCGAAGTCGCTAATTTTACGTCTAGCAATCACCTGTTGTAATATTTGTGATAGGAGAGTAGAACGTTTCATTAATTTTCCGAATTTTTAAATGCGTCTTACAAATATGAAATCAACTATAAAAGAAACCAACATGAATGAAAGTTGAATATTTAATGAATGTTTATTTAATTTTTTATGTGATTAATACTTTCATTTTTTTAGAATGTCATTACCGAGGAAAGTCACAGTCGTCCATTCATCCATATTCAACCTTCATTTTTTTGGATAATGAAGATGAATAATTTTATAAATACCAAAAAAAAGGTATGAAAAATAAAACAAGCATGAAGATGAAGATGATTAAACGAATGATACCTTAACCCCAAGGTATTCTACAGCTGCGTGATTCTACAACATAGCGAGTGTGACTATACAGCATAACGAGTGTGACTATACAACTGAGTATGTGACTACAATGAGTGTACAACTGTGTGATTATACAACATAATGAGTGTGACTATACAACATAATAAGTGTGACTATACAACTGAAAGTGTGTGACCTTGCAATTCTACAAGAATATTACACACTAAATGAGTTGTTCTTTTTTTTAATTAGAATGTTTTTACAGTCAATCAAAATAATATTTCCAACTATAACATATTAATTAGAATGTTTTTTTTGTTGGATGAATTAAGTTGGAAGATGAAGTTGATCTTTTTTTTTCGGATGAATGAACCTTGAAGATGAAGAAATTCTTTTTTTTTGTTGGATGAATGAAGCTTGAAGATGAAGTTTTTTTTGTGGGATGAATAAAGTTTGAAGTTGAAGATGTTGAAGATGAAGATGAAGATTAATGAAACTTGAAAAATTTGGGGTTAAAATTTATGAAAATAAAATATTGAAATTATGAAGCATGTAGATGAGTAGAAAAAAATTGGTGATAGAAATGAATTAATTTGAATTATGTTGAGAGAGAGGTGAGTGTGATTGATATTGTGAGAGAGGGCAAAGTTGCTGCTACTACTGCTACGCTGCTACTGCTGTTGTCAGGCTGTGACTGATTGAACTTGTTTTTTTAATACAACACACCATCTATCTCAGCCATTCATTTAACCCATGATCAATGGACACAAACATAACTTTCCAACTTCCCAATCCACCACCAACTTCCTTGATCCCATATATATATATATATATATATATATATATATATATATATATATATATATATATATATATATATATATATATATATATATATATATATATATATAAGGAAAAAGAAGAATGGAGAAAGAGATGTCGGGGTTTGAATTACACCCTCAACCTTGCTTAATTGGTCTCAAAAACGGACTCGTAGTAGCGGCGTGTGCGCGGGAGTGTCGAGATATGTAGGGTGAGTTAGGGTGTATATGGTTAGGGAGAGGATGCTCTCGGGTCTTTGACAAGTTTTGATCTTGGGCTTTTGAATGTGTATGTGTGTGTAGATGATGGATGATTGAATGTTGAGGTAGAAAAATGTAGGGGATGATAAGTTGCTTATGACTTGAAATGTGGTGAAAAATGTATGAGATGTAAAGTTGTAGGGTTGTAAGGTGATTAGGGTTGCAAAAAATCTGATTTGTGAAGAGCATAGGGAGGGTATTTATAGAAAATGCCCCTCGACCTAGGGTCACTCGATCGAGTAAACCTACTGCACTCGATCGAGTGGCCCAATAAAAGTGTCTGATTAGGTTTCAATAGCCACACTCGATCGAGTGAGGTTATGGCACTCGATCGAGTGGCTAGACGGGTGGAGTAAGACTAGGGAAATAGTTTGACCCTTTTGAATTTCAAATTTGTTGCATGGGCGCCTGTTTCTAGAAGTTTGCCAATGTCGATTTCTGACTTGGACCGGGTTTTTGGTCGTGAAAAGACGGTTTTAGTTCCGGTGTCGGTTTTGGCTCAAATTAGTCTCATTTTATTGGAAATGATCCAGTGGGCCTGGATTTGAGGTCGGTTTTGAGAGATTTGCACTCCGCTAAATGCCCACGTCGGATACTATTAATTCCGAGTCCGTATTCGAGCGTATTAAGTCACGTTTATGTCAGATCATCATCGGGTGTTTTGTTGGAAGCTGCTATAGACACTAGCAGGCAAAATGCGGGTGTCTACAAGATGACACAGAGCCGTCAAAATCAGCCCTTCCAATTCAGTAAAACTTGTCATTCTAACATCAGTTACTCCAATTCATTTCAGTAGTTATTCCAAGGCATTTCAGTAGTTATTCTAACGTTTTAGGATAACTATTCCAATTCAGTAAAACTTGTCATTCTAACATCAGTTACTCTAATTCATTAAAGTAGTTATTCTAACATTTTAGGATATCTATTCCAATTCAGTAAAATAGTTATTTCAACATCAGTTACTCCAATTCATTCAAGTAGTTTTTCCAAAGCATCACATAAGCTATTCTAATAATGGATTTGTGTATGATGTCTGATATTTTTTCTGTTATTTTTCAGAATATGCATGCACATTGGCCGATCATGCAACAAGATGTTGATCTCTTTTATGAAAGACATTCTCGTCGGAGCGAGCTGATGAGATCGAAGGATTTCTCAAGCTCAAATGATGGAATACCGACAGAAGTGAGCCTTTCATCAACTCCAAGATTTTGGAAGGAGAGTAAATTCTTCGAGTACATTGATTTTATCACTGACCATGCTTTAAAAATGCATCAAGTGAAAGACAATGTTCCAACCTATGAAGAATATGTCAAAGAGATGACAATAGAGAAAAGGAATGTTGATGAGGAGTCTGATTATGGGGATTTAGGGAATGTTGATGAGGAGCTTGGCAGGAATGTTGACTCCAATTTAGTCTATGACAATGCAAAGTCCAATAGTGATGATCATGTGTATTGCCCATATTTACATGATTGTGTGGGTGTTGTTCCTCAAGATATAATGATTGTCACTTTTATACACACACTCTCCAATTAAACGTTTGAAAATTAGGACAAATCTTCGTTTTGATTGTCACCTTTTATAATAATCATAATAACAATAATAATATAATACTCACTCCGAGTTCCTATGACCCATTTGCTTTTGGGTGAAAAATTAGGAAGAGAAAATGATTGGTTAAAAATAAAGGTATGAAGAGAAAAATCGTTGGCTAATTTGAACCACACATTTATGGTCTAAAATGAAAGTGGGTAAAAGATCAAACTTAGTCCAAAAAGAAATACGTGTCAATGATAGGAACTCGAAGAGAGTAAATAATTAATAATAATAATAATAACGAAAAAAGTTATTAAATTACGATAATAATAATAATAATAATAATAATAATAATAATAATAATAATAATAATAATAATAATAATAATAATAATAATAATAATAATAATAATAATAATAATAATAATAATAATAATAATAATAATAATAATAATAATAATAATAATAATAATAATAATAATAATAATAATAATAATAATAATAATAATAATAATAATAATAATAATAATAATAATAATAATGGGACACCTAGGCCGTGTCCGACTTGTTCTCGAGTCTTCAGTGGGAATATCTTTAGGGACCATGTTGTATTGTATGCTGGTACAGTTGTTATCAAGCATCGACATAACCTCATTCGCGACACCATGTTGGATATCTGCTTCCGATCTGAGATTTCTGCAGGTAAGGAGGTGAACGTTGAGTGTGATTGATAGGTAAGACTGTGGACATGACATAGGTCCACCCCGACGCGGCCACGCGCGGGTTTGGGTAGGCGAATGAATCTCCATATGAAACGGATCGAATTGAAATTTAGGTCTATGTGGAGTCGCCACCGAATTTTATGGTTATTCGGAACCGTTCGAGCCCACTCTATGTCGTAGTGGGCCGTATACAAAATACGGCCCATTTCCGATGTCAGAGTTTATTGGGCTCGTCCCTTTGCATATCGATATAGATGCCGACTTGAGCGGTTAATCGTATATTGAATGACTCTCGTGCGCCAACGGTTTCGGGCATCCGGAAACCGAGGTTCTGAGTAAGGGGTGAGGGTACGTGTTGGGAAGCCCACAAAGGACACCCAACCCCGCCCGCACATTAGCGGCCTCTACTAAGAATTCGAATGACTTTCTAATACGCGTGCTAGTAAAACGGGAAAAATAATATGCAAAGATTTATTTTCCCTAAACATGCGAATGTAATTGAAAGGGTTTCTAAGTCAATTTAATGCAACTAAAATTAACGTCAAAGTTGTATTTTAGCATGCGGGTTCATTTAGTATAATAAACGAATAATAATTAAATTGACAAAAGAAACAGAAAACGCGTTAGTAACGATATAGCGATATAACGAATAATAACGGTTTGCAAATATTGAATTGAATTGAAAAGATGCAAATATGAGGATGCATGATTTGAAAAGATAGTATACACGTGATTAATTATGCACATGTTGACCTAAGTCTTAAAATACTATCGAGTTTGAAAAATAGAATAATGTACGACTCGTGTTTGAGTCGTTATGAGGCCACTCGATCGAGTGGTCGATGGACTCGATCGAGTGGAACCAAAAAAAAATGATTCTGTTTTGCGTCAAAGACCGTACTCGGTCGAGTTATTGACTAACTCGGTCGAGTACATGGCCACTCGACCGAGTCACTGTGAGACTCGATCGGGTGGTGGTCATATTTAGCATTCTGTCTCGATTTTAGGGTGTCACTCGATCGAGTGACTAAGGCACTCGGTCGAGTGGCACCTGTACGAACTTGGTTCGTTTGCTATTTAATTGTTGACTTTGAAATTGCTTTTGACTTTTGATAGTCGGACATAAATATTGCACAATTTATGTTCGACTTGGTTTTTTTATAAATCGTGAATTTTGTTGAACCGAATATAAATATTGTTGAATTTATACCCGATTCTAAAATTGAATACTCATCCTATCCCATATTCGATTATTGAATCGATATGGGATATTTAGAGTGAAAAATAAAAAAAATGGATTAATTTTAGTCGCTTTGAATTAATTATCGTGATATGAATAAATCACGTTAATTAATTCATATGACTTGATTGTTAGATTCGATATCCAATTATGGAATTGGTATCGAATCTAAAATCGACGCTTTACTTGAATAATAAAAAAACTTGATTCCCTCGACTTTTCCGACATCGAAATAAATCCCTAGGGATTGTGATGTCGGATCCGTGTCAACGGGTTTCGACCCTTATGAAATAATTACTTGAAAAAAAAGATGAATGCGCGATAAGATAAATAATAAAAATAACCGTAATATTAATAATAATACGTAATAATAATAATAATAATACGTAATAATAAAAATAATAATAATAATAATACGTAGTAATAATAATAATAATAATAATAATAATAATAATAATAATAATACGTAATAATAATAGAAAGACGAAGAAAAGAGAAGAGAAAGAAGAAGGAGGTTTGTCACCCTCAACCTACATGTTTCTGTCTCGGATTAAGGCTCGTAAACGTGGCTATGGCACGGGAGTCTTCGAGGTGTATGGAGGCTAAGTTGTGGTGGCTCGGGTTGAATTCCTAAAACTAGGTTTAGGGTTTTTTTGTGATGTGTAGATGTCCTAGAGTGTACTAGGGTGTACTAGGGTTTTTGAGGTTGTGAAAGTTGTGTTGATGGTGTGCATGGGAGGGTGTTTATATAGAAGAGATTAGGGCACCCGGGCTAGGGCACTCGACCGAGTAGGTAGCCAACTCGGTCGAGTGGCCCGTTATGTCAGCCGCCGGGCTCAAAGCAGGCCCACTCGATCGAGTGGATGGGTCACTCGATCGAGTGGCCTAGATGGGTCGCGCGGGTCTTGTTTGGACCTTGACCTTGATGGGTTTTGTGTTTGACTTGGACTTTTGATGATTGATGGGTTGTTTTTGTGTGTCTCGGAAACGACTTTGACCGGGGTCGACCCAATCGTGAAAAGCCGGTTTTAATTCCGGTGTCGGTTTTGGCCCGAATTGGTCTTGTTTGACTCGAAATGGTCCGCTGGGCCTGGATTTGAGGTTGATTTTGTGATATTTGTACTCCGTAAGTGCGTTAGCCAGCGATTAATGGATTGAGCCCGTATCCGAGCGCATAGAAGCATGTTAGCGTCCGATCATCATCGGGTGTTTTTTGGGAAACTGCCATAGACACCTGGCAGTCAAAATGCGGGTGTCTACAGAGCCCCCACTCTGACTGAGGCTTGGACAAGGCGAAAGTCAGAGTATCCACCAGGCCAATCGAGGATTGAAACCTGGCGGACTTCCGGCCGGGTCGTTTACAGTCCATTAGACTTGCGTGAAGGGCTCGCCAGCCAAAGGTTAGAAGTCATACCTGAGCTGATGTCGATACTCCGTGGGGCATTTGGACTTGTCGCATAAGTCCTGGGTGCGCCTGTATGTTGGCCCATCCTGTGAAAATGCTGGGGAGGTATAGCGGTTTGCATGTCCCTGTTTGAGTCGTACCTGTATGAGTCACATAAAATGCATGCAACACGTAGGCAGTAAAATGACTCGCGCTGGGGAGAATGATTTTTTGAAAACTTGAATTTTGAAATCTTGAAAATTTGAGATTTTTTGAATTTTGGAAACTTTGAGGTTTTTGACTCCTAACAAAGATTAAGAAAGTAATTTGCAGTTTAAATAGACCGAAATTTGACCTTGTCGAAAAGGATCTTTTTTCGAATGGCTAGATTTTGCAAATTTCAGAGTGGAATTTGAAGAGATGGGCCTACCGACAGACTCGACTCTGAACACGACAGGACGAGTTGACTGACACGGACTGGACTCTCTAAGGGTTGGACCGTGACTCGATAGGGGTGTGGGCCGCCTAACAAGACTCTTAAAGTTGCGCTATCCCGTAGCCTAGGCGAGTGGCAACACGGTCATACATCGAAATGGGATAGATATGCCATGGGGGGATTGCAGTAGCTTGTAATGAGACTGTTTTAGTCTGGTGCCCTTCTGGATTTCCTATTTTAGGATACATTTCCAAAGTGGGTATCGCCTCGAATGCTGACAGATTCTTGTCTTCGACTGAGCCGAGTACTAGGACACCCTACAAAAAGGAGGCTAGATTTTTCGTTGGATTTATCTGGATTTTGTGAGTGAATGGAGGTCTTCTGCCTAAGAGAAGCCCCCGGGACAACAAAGCTAGCTACTGAGAACATGACGGTGTCGTGACCGGAAGGATGACGCTTCTTGAATGTGTGTCAATGTGAGTGGTTGTGCCTCTGTTGAAAGGCTGCCTACGTATCCACGTGTAGTGAAATCAAACCATGCCGTAGTTCAGTGGATTGAAAGATATATATGGTGCCTAGTCTAATAGGACTTTGTGTGTAACTAGCCATAATGACAGTGTAGGCTAGGTGCATTCCCAGTGATGTCTTGATCAAAGGGCTTGAATGGTTAGGATATTAATCCTGTGACTGTGAGCGTTCTCCGGGGTAGCACCCAGAGGTGGTGTGAACTACTTGGGCATGTTCTATGCCGACCGCAGGTTGAGTTCCCGTGTTTGGGGTTGGTAACTGGTTTGGATGTTTTTGGATATGTGGAGCTAGGTCGAAAGTGGCTTTGATGATTCGACATCTGGAGCTTGATTTTGTGGAGCTAAGGCTTCGGGGGTAAGGTATTGTAATGTGGTAGGAAAGGGGGAAGTCGAGTAAAAATGACTCGGACTTCGATCAGGATAGGTTTAATAATGCGGGATCTGATTTCCATGTCTGGCCCTAATGGTTAGGGGTATCCTATGGAGCTTGAATCCTCAAAATTCCGGGCTGTCTCTTAGCCTAGGTCTCGGGAAGGTCTTGAAGGTTGTAATGTGGGAAGGCTAAGTGTGGTGTTAGCTGACCAGCTTGATTGTCTCTTCCCTATTGGACGGTATAGGCATCGATAATCTTTGAATTGACCGTACCCCGGTCAAGGGATTTTCACTTGAGTTGAAGTTGATCACGGTCATGGGTATTTGAACTTTTCGTTTTTTTTTTTTTTTTTTTTGGGTTGACCTCTTAGCCCCGGTCATGGTTTTTTTTTTATTTTGGTTGACCTCTCAGCCCCGGTCATGGTTTTTTTTTTATTTTGGTTGACCTCTCAGCCCCGGTCATGGGTTTTTTGAATGTTGGTTGACCTCTCAGCCCCGGTCATGGGTTTTTTTGAATGTTGGTTGACCTCTCAGCCCCGGTCATGAGTTTTTTTGATTTTTTTTTTGTCCAGTTTTTTGTTGGTCAGACTAACACCAAAGGTAGGGATCGGTTGAGCTTATCGGATAGGTATTTGTTGTGGGAAATGGGCTTGCCTCCCGTCTTAGACCCAAACTAGAAGACTACCCTGATTTGTCATAGGATTCGATATGCTCCTGCTAAGGGTAGTTATGTGGCTTTTCTATACCAGACATGGAATAGGTAAAAGGAAAACACGGGCTCGGTTTCCTGCAGTCATTATAGATGTGCCTATAATAGTCACGTGCATGTGCTCACAGTGTATGATGGTGTTCATCATGTTCTCGGAGACACATAAGGAAAGTAGATATGAGAAATAGAATATTGAAAGCTTGATTTTATTGAATTTTGAAAAGAGGACAGAATACAATTGACCCTGACTTTGACTCTGATTTTGACTTTGACTTCGACTATGAAGGGAATAGTACATCCTAGACTCGGACTCAGACTCGGACTCAAATCGGATCCGGACTCTCGGATAATGTTGTCATTAGTCGTCGGCTTCTAAGGACTCGAGTTGATGTCCAGTATAGCCTTTAGTATCAACTTCACCCAGATCTTCATTATGTCGAAGATCGTCTTCAATCCTAATGCCCATTTCGGTAAGCACCGCAAAGTTTGAAATGCCGGCATACCTAAGATGGACGCGGTAAGAAGGTAGGAGGTTGTTGATGAATGCCTCCACTAGTGTCTTCTCGTTGGGCTTGTCTACCAACTTCACACTCTCAGCCCTCCACCTTTGCAGATATTTTGTGAACCCTTCTTTGGGCTCTTGGGCCATGACTTCCAGAGTACGCATTGTAGTCTGGATCTCGATATTATCGGCGTAGTTCCGAGCGAACTCTGTTGCCACATCATCCCAAGTCGGGTACTTCTTGGAATCGAGCCTGTAGTACCAGGCTTTGAGGTGCTTCTGGAGGGAGGAAGGGAATAAGTGCTTAAACATGGTGGACTTTACCCCTTTGACTGCCATGAAGTCTTTGAAGGCCCGGATATGATGGACCGGGTCTTCGGTACCCTCAAACATAGGAATTCCCGTCAAGTTGAGGTTGGCCGGTAGCTCGTTACTCAAAGGTGAATAAATGCGAGCATTTTCGGAGTGGATTGAGTTGCTTGTTGATAAGTGAACTTGTTCCTCGAGCCTGCGAACAGCGCTGACTAGTTCAGCTATGGGCCCAGTGGGCTCAGATCCATCAACTGGGACCGTCTTCTCTACAGTGCTCAGGCGAGTGTCCAAAGTTGCTTGGTTAGCAAGGATGGAGGTCAGTTGAGTCTCGATTTGGGTTAGGGCATCTTTCAATTCTTCCATCTTGCGTTGATGTTTGCGGGTGGCCTGTCTGTAAGAGTACCACGTAATCAGAGAGGTTGCTTCGGAACTCAAACTCACCAAGGCATAAGAAATAGCATAAGAGGAGGGACGGCCCCGGTTTGACTCGGGTTAGACTCCCCTAAGACAAATGTGTAGGGTACGATTCTCGAAGTGACTGTGATTAGTCATTCCGTCGGAGAATAGCCCCCAAGTGAGGCTAGGGACTCAGATGGTGTGACATCTGGGTGACTCGAAAGTGGGTTGTGTGAGACACGTGTAAGACATGACCCTTAGAGCAACCGTGATTGATCGCCCTGCTAAGGGGTAATCCCCAAGTGGGATTGAAGATTTTGTTAAGACTCGAGTGTGGGACGAGTGACCCTCAGACGTAAGGACCGTGAACCTTCTGTTATAGGGCTATGCCTTGTAAAAGGTTGACTCGGAAAAGACACCTAGACGGGTGACTTGCGAAAGGTGGGCCTTCCTTAGGATTCGGCAAGTGGGCCTAGTCCTGTTCGAAGGAAGGTTCACGCGGGACATCCCCAGACTTTTGACTCGATCGTGTTGACGGGCCCTCCTTTGTAGGGGTTTGTCCTACGTAGGTGGGCCTTGCCTTAGTCTAATAAGGCGGACCGGGAAAGGGAAGAAACTCGTGATGTAAGATCGACGGAGTTTCGACGCTACGGACCTTGACAACTTAAGACACGACCCGACACTGCTAAATACGGGAAGTCCTAGAAGAGGAAGGTTTTGAAGATTGATTGATTTTGAAAAAGGACCGAGAAAACTCGGTGGAGAGGTCCAAATTTCGAAAAAGACGAAATGTCTAATTGGGCCATGATTTTTGAAAGCTTGAGTTTTGATTTGGGCAGCATACCGGCTAGAAAATAGGCTATTTTGAGTAAAATCATAAGTCCTAAATTCGGTATACGTCCCGGGTTTTGAAATTGGATATCTTGAAGATTGAAAATTTGAGTGTCGGAAGAAAGGAATTTCCAACGATTTGAAAATTGAAGATAAGATCCCGAAGATTTGAAAATCGAAAACGGCATCTCGAAGATTTGAAAATTGAAATTGAGTTTTTGAAAATTCGAAAATCGAATGGTGGATCGGAAGTTCGAATTTTGAAATGGGCAGCATGCCGGCTAGAAAATAGGCTTGTTTTGAGTCAAATCATAAGTCCTAAATTTCGGCAGCTTTCCGAGTTTGAAAGTTGAATATTTTTGAAAAGATGCATTTTTGAAAAAGTTGACGGTTTTTGAAAACGACTCGGAAACCAAGTAGCACGTAGTCACACAAGCATTATAACGACGCCATGTATGCTCTACACTAAGTCTCGGTCGGTCTGAAAGGGTCTATACCAGTGTACATAGTCTAGACGTTGATCGGGACGGACTCTCTAAGTCGAATTGAGCTTAGAACATGCCGCGAAACCCACTCGAATCGACTATGGACACCTTTTGACATATCCATGTTGGACTACATCAATGGTATAGTGGGACGTCGGTCACCAGTACCGGCCCGGGAAAATATGGGTTATGCATGAACCGTAGAACTAACATGCGTATAGTATTTGTCAAACGATTTCTATTCGAGTCTCACCCTGAGGATGCCGATGGTAAGTCACACATCAGTTATTCCCCAGCGGAGTCGCCAAATTGTGGACATGACATAGGTCCACCCCGACGCGGCCACGCGCGGGTTTGGGTAGGCGAATGAATCTCCATATGAAACGGATCGAATTGAAATTTAGGTCTATGTGGAGTCGCCACCGAATTTTATGGTTATTCGGAACCGTTCGAGCCCACTCTATGTCGTAGTGGGCCGTATACAAAATACGGCCCATTTCCGATGTCAGAGTTTATTGGGCTCGTCCCTTTGCATATCGATATAGATGCCGACTTGAGCGGTTAATCGTATATTGAATGACTCTCGTGCGCCAACGGTTTCGGGCATCCGGAAACCGAGGTTCTGAGTAAGGGGTGAGGGTACGTGTTGGGAAGCCCACAAAGGACACTCAACCCCGCCCGCACATTAGCGGCCTCTACTAAGAATTCGAATGACTTTCTAATACGCGTGCTAGTAAAACGGGAAAAATAATATGCAAAGATTTATTTTCCCTAAACATGCGAATGTAATTGAAAGGGTTTCTAAGTCAATTTAATGCAACTAAAATTAACGTCAAAGTTGTATTTTAGCATGCGGGTTCATTTAGTATAATAAACGAATAATAATTAAATTGACAAAAGAAACAGAAAACGCGTTAGTAACGATATAGCGATATAACGAATAATAACGGTTTGCAAATATTGAATTGAATTGAAAAGATGCAAATATGAGGATGCATGATTTGAAAAGATAGTATACACGTGATTAATTATGCACATGTTGACCTAAGTCTTAAAATACTATCGAGTTTGAAAAATAGAATAATGTACGACTCGTGTTTGAGTCGTTATGAGGCCACTCGATCGAGTGGTCGATGGACTCGATCGAGTGGAACCAAAAAAAAATGATTCTGTTTTGCGTCAAAGACCGTACTCGGTCGAGTTATTGACTAACTCGGTCGAGTACATGGCCACTCGACCGAGTCACTGTGAGACTCGATCGGGTGGTGGTCATATTTAGCATTCTGTCTCGATTTTAGGGTGTCACTCGATCGAGTGACTAAGGCACTCGGTCGAGTGGCACCTGTACGAACTTGGTTCGTTTGCTATTTAATTGTTGACTTTGAAATTGCTTTTGACTTTTGATAGTCGGACATAAATATTGCACAATTTATGTTCGACTTGGTTTTTTTATAAATCGTGAATTTTGTTGAACCGAATATAAATATTGTTGAATTTATACCCGATTCTAAAATTGAATACTCATCCTATCCCATATTCGATTATTGAATCGATATGGGATATTTAGAGTGAAAAATAAAAAAAATGGATTAATTTTAGTCGCTTTGAATTAATTATCGTGTTATGAATAAATCACGTTAATTAATTCATATGACTTGATTGTTAGATTCGATATCCAATTATGGAATTGGTATCGAATCTAAAATCGACGCTTTACTTGAATAATAAAAAAACTTGATTCCCTCGACTTTTCCGACATCGAAATAAATCCCTAGGGATTGTGATGTCGGATCCGTGTCAACGGGTTTCGACCCTTATGAAATAATTACTTGAAAAAAAAGATGAATGCGCGATAAGATAAATAATAAAAATAACCGTAATATTAATAATAATACGTAATAATAATAATAATAATACGTAATAATAAAAATAATAATAATAATAATAATACGTAGTAATAATAATAATAATAATAATAATAATAATAATAATAATAATAATAATACGTAATAATAATAGAAAGACGAAGAAAAGAGAAGAGAAAGAAGAAGGAGGTTTGTCACCCTCAACCTACATGTTTCTGTCTCGGATTAAGGCTCGTAAACGTGGCTATGGCACGGGAGTCTTCGAGGTGTATGGAGGCTAAGTTGTGGTGGCTCGGGTTGAATTCCTAAAACTAGGTTTAGGGTTTTTTTGTGATGTGTAGATGTCCTAGAGTGTACTAGGGTGTACTAGGGTTTTTGAGGTTGTGAAAGTTGTGTTGATGGTGTGCATGGGAGGGTGTTTATATAGAAGAGATTAGGGCACCCGGGCTAGGGCACTCGACCGAGTAGGTAGCCAACTCGGTCGAGTGGCCCGTTATGTCAGCCGCCGGGCTCAAAGCAGGCCCACTCGATCGAGTGGATGGGTCACTCGATCGAGTGGCCTAGATGGGTCGCGCGGGTCTTGTTTGGACCTTGACCTTGATGGGTTTTGTGTTTGACTTGGACTTTTGATGATTGATGGGTTGTTTTTGTGTGTCTCGGAAACGACTTTGACCGGGGTCGACCCAATCGTGAAAAGCCGGTTTTAATTCCGGTGTCGGTTTTGGCCCGAATTGGTCTTGTTTGACTCGAAATGGTCCGCTGGGCCTGGATTTGAGGTTGATTTTGTGATATTTGTACTCCGTAAGTGCGTTAGCCAGCGATTAATGGATTGAGCCCGTATCCGAGCGCATAGAAGCATGTTAGCGTCCGATCATCATCGGGTGTTTTTTGGGAAACTGCCATAGACACCTGGCAGTCAAAATGCGGGTGTCTACAAAGACAAATCCTTACGAGCTACCCCCGACAAAATTGTTGTTGTATTCTTGGGATAGAGCCATAGAGGGCAAGATGTGCATGTCCATCTCACAAGGTCTTCTCCCTTGACTCACTTAAGGATGTTTCATTTTGTGTATGTTCGTGTGGTCGCTGATGCTGCCCAGCGTAAAAGTGCCAAGTGTCGGGATTTGTGTACGACAATTGGTTATGAGTTCCTATCTTTCTCATTGTCTTCGCTAGGAGCTAAATGTGGATGTTATTGTCTTGCCCAAGCGAATTCAAAAAAAAATCTTGTCTCAGGCATGATGTCGGGGCTCGCAGAGTCGTTTTCATTTTCTATAGACTTAACCTTTTTATCGATAAGGGAATGAAACTCAAATAGTATATCGGCTACTCACTAAATTATTGTAAATTTGATTTAATCTTAATGAAAGTTGCAAAATCCATTATCTCGAGGGTAAAGCGTTAGATACGAAGTTGTAGAAACCCACATTTTGACCGCCAGGTGTCTATAGCAGTTTCCAAAGAACACCCGATGATGATCGGACGTAAACATGACTTAATACGCTCGATTTTGGACTCGGAATTAATAGTAATTGGCGCGAGCTTTTAGCGGAGTAAAAATCTCACCAAACAGACCTCAAATCCAGGCCCAGTGGGTCGTTTCCAGCCAATGAGACTAATTTGGGTCAAAACCGGGACCAAGGGCAAAACCGTCTTTTAGCGACCGGGTCAAACCCCGGTCAAAGGCATTTTCGAGACAGAAAAATCTGTCACGCAGCTTTTCTATCTGCAATCGGAATAATCCTACATCTCCTAAAACCGGGTGTTTCTTCCCCCTTAAGCAAGCTTCTCCTATCCACAAACGGAATCCCACTTCACCCCAACCAGTTGCTTTCTTCCTTTGCAAGCCATCTATCTCCTATCCCAAGTCGGGTATTTCATCCTATAAATACCCCACCCCCGACACATCAATTATTAACAATTTCACAATCACACCCGACATTCATAACATCAAATTCGCAACCTGAATTTCTATCTCCTATCCCAAGTCGGGTATTTCATCCTATAAATACCCCACCCCCGACACATCAATTATTAACAATTTCACAATCACACCCGACATTCATAACATCAAATTCGCAACCTGAATTTCTAGCAAACCTTAGGCAAACTATACAAAAATATCATCCGATTTTTTCTCTAGAAATCCTATAGGAAACCCGAGCCTAACCATACGAAAATACAACACCTTAACTCCTCCTATATCCTCGTTACTCCAACGCAAGTGCCGTTACTACGAGTCAGTGATCGAGGTCGAAATTAGCATGTAGGTTGAGGGTGTTACAAATCCCGCTCTCTCTCTTTCTTCTCTTCCTTCTTCTAGTTTTTTTCGTTGTCAAGCGTCGTTGTCGTCTTTTTATTTTTACCGTTTCTAATATCATTATTAATATTACTACTACCATAATTAGCAATAGAGTGTCGTCCCTAAGGATTCGATATCGACTCTATAGTCGAATATCGGATCTAAAGGAATCAATCATCAAATCATGTTAAGCATAATTTCGTTGAAGCCGAGTGTAGACACCCGCATTTTGACTGCCACGTGTCTATGGTAGTCTCCAAAAAACACCCGATGATGATTGGACGTCAACGTGACTAGTATACTCGGACTCGGACACGAAATTCATGATAGCCGACATGGACTTTTAGCGGAGTAAAAATCCCACAAAACAGACCTCAAATTCAGGCCCAGCGGATCGTTCCGAGTCAAACAAGACTAATTTGGGCCAAAACCGACACCAAAAATATTTCCCGTCTTTTGGCGACCGGGTCAAAACCCGGTCAAAGACGAAACCGTCACAATATCTCAGCCAGGTTCATTTAGGCGCACAAATCAAATTCAAAAAATGAGTCAAAACAAGCAAGATATTCTTGCCTTATTTATCTCAATCTTCGTTGATCCACTCGATCGAGTGGATTGCCCACTCGGTCGAGTGGAGCGTCTTCCGCTGGACCAGACCCGCCCAAATAGGCACTCGATCGAGTGCACTAGGGCCACTCGATCGAGTGCACCTTAGGTCGTGGCAAATGCCTATAAATACCGACTCATTCCCATGCATTTAAAAGGACTTTTTTAGAGACTTTTCACCACCTCTTTGCCCTACATTTTCAGTCACATACCAACCCTACATCCCACTTTACAAACCTTAGAAACCCTAAGTCAAACACATCAAAAAACCGAGTTCTAGTCCCTCGATAAACCGACATATACACATACATATCCATACACACCGTAACTCGCGTGCATCCTCGATACTCCCAAGCTTTGTCGCTGTTCACGAGTCCGTTTCCGAGGTCCATACTAGCATGTACGTTGAGGGTGTTCCAAACTCCTTTTTAATCTCTTTTAAAGTATCGTTTCTACGCGCATTTTCATATCGTTGTATCGTAGTAACACGTACACATACACTAACTTTTTCATCTTTTCGTATTTCTAATTTTGCATCTTTTTTATATCGTTACTAACTCTAATAATACCGCGTATATAATATTAATATCAAAAGTCGGTTTTGAAATGTTGAACTACGATAATCACATTCGATCCGTCTAATCCCTTTACGAGCAACGACGGAGGTGGAGCCCTTTCGAGGAGCCCCGCCCCAATGTACTCAAGGGCGTGACGTGATCGTGATTCGTCGTAGTTGAACATATTTAACTCCATTTCCATAATTGGTTCGAGACCCGTTGACACGAATATCGACATCACATAACCCGAAAGGGTTAGTTCCGATGTCGTGACGTAGAGGGATGCATCTCGTTACCAATTCAAAGGTTCATAATCTAACACGAACATTTTCATAAAAACCCCGGTGACGGTATTATAGTCGTTCATATACGATTATAGTACCGGAAGACGAGTCGAATACAAATCACGCGATATTTGTATTTGGCTTGGCCGATCATCGATTTCAAGTCATAAAACCGAGCAAATCAATGCTCGTACAGGGGGCACTCGGCCGAGTGCCATAGACCACTCGATCGAGTTGCACCCCAAAAACAGGGCAGTAGCCCCATAAATGATGCACTCGACCGAGTGCCATAAGGCACTCGATCGAGTAACCTCCCAAAACATGGGCAGTAGCCACGTTAATGGCGCACTCGGTCGAGTCAATCAATGACTCGGTCGAGTGGGTCTGGCAACTCAGAAACCCGAGGGCTTGGACACATATTCCGAGCCCCGTCCTTATCGACTTTAGACCATTGACCGACCCTTCATCATTTTCCAAAACGTTACACACGTCACGACACGTAGAACGACTTTGACCACTTTGACGTGATAAGTCGGGACAAGACTACGGAATGTGAGACTAGGCTAGCAATACGCCGCAATCTCATATTTCCGTCCTTTGCTTAGCATGTGACACAATACGTATCTAAGCGAGGTAGTCCATCTACATAATTTCCGCGGTCTAGTTTACATACGGGTCCGTCCCTTTAATTATATCGCATTATTTTTATTTCATTTCTTTACGTAATGTTGTATTGTGAATTCCGGGTTGTATTTCCGCCCGTGTAACTTGTACGTTATTTATTTACTTTCGAGCTTTATTTATTATTGGCTTTTACGCTTTATAAATGAACCTCGCATGCTAAACCATTTCGACCCATAATTAGATGCATTAAATGACGTAGTTAACGCAAAATTCGCATGCTTAGACAAAACGTTGTTTGCATATCATTTCATTATTTTACTAGCGCGCGTATCGCGAACACGAACGATGTCTTAGTAGAGGCCGCCATGTGCGGGCGGGGTTGGGTGTCCTTAGCGGGCTTCCCAACACGTACCCTCACCCCTTACTCAGAACCTTTGGTTTCCGGATGTCCGAAACCCTTGGCGCACGAGAGTCATTCTTTACACGATACCGGTGTAGATGGTATCGGTATCGCAATGCAAAGGGACGAGCCCAATAAACTCTGAAATCGAAGTGGGCTTACTTTGTGTAAAGCCCATGACGACATAGAGTGGGCTCGTATGGTTCCGAATAACCACAAAATTCGGTGGCGACTCCATTTTGACTTAAATTTCGAACTCGAGAACAATCTCACCACGAGATTCATTCGCCTACCCAAACCCGCGCGTCGCCGCGTCGGGGTGGACCTACGTCATGTCCACACCGAGTAATTCACATGGTCCGAAAAGACTAATTACGACATTACAACGTGGAGGAACTATTTCGTCTTAATACAATCAAAAACGATTTACAAACATCTTTTTCGAAATCCACTCTGAATATTCGATATTGATTTTATAATCAAATATTGAATATGACGAGCATCGAAAGCCGAATCGAGTGTAAATCATACTATATTTTCACGCGATTTAGCAAAATCATCATTCTAAGGATGTGATACTGACTCTATAGTCGAATATTAAATCTAACGGAATCAATCAATAAAGCCAAAACAACCCTCCATGCGAGTCGCGCGGATGTAATGCGAGTCGCGCGGAGGTCATGCAAGTCACGCGGATCTCATGCGAGTCGCGCGGAACTCATGCGAGTCGCGCACCTGTACAAGTTGCGCGAAGTTCATGCAAGTCGCGCGGTTGCCTGGAAATTGCGACACAAAAGGGATTATTTCGTCCTAGTTCAATTTTAAAACAACTTATAACATCTTTTCTAAAAATCACTCTAATATTGGATGTTGGTTCCATAACCGAGTATCGAATATGAGGAGTATTGAAAGTTAAGTCGAGTATAAATTATACAATATTTCTACGCGATTTAATAAATCATCGATTTAAAAATTAAAAGCATCATCAAATATTTTCATGACTTCGGTCAAACACGTGTCGAGTCCATCACGTGTCGAGTCCATCACGTGTCTTAGTCTTTTCAAAATCATGCATCATGTCGTTCTATATTATTTACAAACCGTTATTACCGTTACTAACTTGTTTATTCATGTTTTAGCGATTTATTTCCGTTGCTTGTTTTATTGTACTAAAATGAACCTCGCATGCTAAAACAACTTTGACGTTAGTTTAGGTGCATTAAACGACGTAGTCAAACATAATTCACATGTTTAGTCAAAACACTGTTTGCATATCAACCGTCAAACTAACGCGCATACACGAAAAACGAACGATATCTAAGTAGAAGCCGTTAAGTGCGGGCGGGGTTGGGTGTTCTTTGTGAACTTCCCAACACGTACCCTCACCCCTTACTCAGAACCATGGTTTCCGGATGTCCGAAACCATTGGCATACGAGAGTCATTCAATACACGGTAACCGATAATGTCGGTATCGGTATCGCAATGCAAAGGGACGAACCCCATAAACTCTGAAATCGGAATGGGTCGTACTACGTGCACGGTCCACTAAGATATAGAGTGGGTTCGAACGGGTCCGAATTCCCACAAAATTCGGTGGCGACTCCAACTTCGATTTAAATTTCAACTCGAGATCCATCTCACATGAGATTCATTCGCCTCCCCAAACCTGCGCGCGGCCGCGTCGGAGTGGACCTATGTCATGTCCACAGAAGTATTCTCTAATTTTAACAAATCTTTACCCTTACTATTAACGGATAATCCAATCAATGTCTTATACATAGTATTTCTTTTTTGCTAAAAAAATTACTATATAATTCTCATACCGTTCGAACTGAATCGATTGATTGAGATAAACCAAAACTAAACTGAGCGAGACTAAAATTAACTTAATTAAATCAAAAGGAAACAAAAACAAGCTCGGGGAAAAACACACTTTTTTTTTTGACTTGGTAAACATGATAGGGTAGTGTTTTAGGTAAACCTGACAAAACTGACCTGACCCGAGTATCCGACCCAAATAAACCAGCCCGAACCCGACAAGACATTTGAAATGAAGATCCAAGTTTGACCCATAACCCGAATTAATCCGGCTTGACCCGAAACATATCCGAATGTTATTATATAAAACAAGTTGATATCTCTAAAAAAAATTAATATCAAACTTGAAAATAACCCATTTTTATATCTGATCTGATCCGAACTCAATCCGGTTGACCCAGTATTCGTGGAAGCCCATAAGCTTTAACATAACAATTATGATGGGCTTAAGAGAATTGGACCATGTAACCCATCATACTCCATAAACCCTAACCCTCTCATACTCCATAAGCAAATTTGTAGGGTTTACTCAATCTCCGCCCCCAGAAAAATGGTGAACGTACCGAAAACGAAGAAGACGTACTGCAAGAACAAAGAATGCAAGAAGCACACGATGCACAAGGTGACCCAATACAAGAAGGGGAAAGACAGCTTGGCAGCTCAAGGAAAGAGGCGTTATGACAGGAAGCAGTCTGGGTATGGAGGTCAGACTAAGCCCGTGTTTCACAAGAAGGCTAAGACCACGAAAAAGATTGTGTTGAGGCTTCAGTGTCAGTCTTGCAAGCATGTGTCTCAGCATCCGATCAAGCGTTGCAAGCATTTTGAGATTGGTGGTGATAAGAAAGGGAAGGGTACTTCTCTGTTTTAAGTTTCATTTTCAAGTTTCTGTTGTTAGATCTTTTGTGTTTAGTTTTGTTGTAAGAGATTTGGGTTTCTCTGGATTTTTAGATTTCGATTATGAGTTTTCGTTTGAGTTGGTCATGAATTATTATGTTGGTCATGAATTTGTTCATGAAATTGGTTCTATCCCTACGCTATAACGGGTGCCATGGAAATCAGAACTCCTTAGGAGTAGCAACTAGCAAATGCTTTGTCGGAACCAACCGTAAAATGTAAGCCAGTCAGAAACGGAATGGCTGATCTGTGTGACTGGGTTCCATTTTGGTACTACTTATTCTTTAATAAATCATTCAAGTTTGCATGATTTTTTTTTGTTCAATTGTGCATGGATTAGGAGTTAGGACTAGTTTGAGTTTCAATGGAGCTACTCACTCAACTTGTCGCACACAAATGATACTTTTTCAAGTTTTTTTGTTCAATTGGATAAGTTTCTTTTTAACTTGACGAAATCAAAATATTTTTTTACGGAGTACTTAATATTACAATGTAGAAATAAATACCCGCACATTGATACGGGTTTTACACTAGTAATGAATTTTTGAGCATTTAAATAGACTTAACTGATTTTGGAATGAAAAATGGAAGCATTGAAAGTGTGGGAAACATAACTTAAGGTTTTGACATATTTACAAGATCTGTGTGCTATTACCATCCAAAATTTAGGTACTACTTTCCCAGGTAGTTCGAACTATAGGGAGGGGTGGGTGTGTTATTCTGCAGATTATCAAATAGTTTCATCAAGGCACCAAAGCAACCAGGTCATGAAAGGACAGCCTCAATTCCAGGAGAAGAATGGGAATTTCTGTTCTCCGGAGGCGTATAAGATAAAGTTCTTCTTTAAGGGCGAAATGTACTGTGCTCCACGGAATGCAGCTGCTCTTAACACATTTAATGATCCAAGGTCCACACTGTATAAATCGTTGCCATCATAAAATTTGCAGCTTCATATTTTATTATTTTTGTAATAGGGATAGCTGTACCAAGCAACCAAAGGAATAAGCTTTGCACATATGACAGGATACATAAAAAAACTTTGGCTTATGTTTTACTAATGACATCACAGAAGGTTTCAAAAGATGTTTTGGTTTCAGTTAGATTCACAGTCATGTGGTATATCGACGTACAAACGGAATTCATGCTTTAGCAGCAAGCGGGGGATAAAGAAATTTTTTTGGCTTTATAGTTTTGTGGATTGTTGGCTACTAGTCTACTACACCTGATGTAGTCTGTTCTTGTTATCCTAATACCGCTAATAGAATTTAGAGTCAGCTAATATTATAGTTCAGCTTTCACTGAGTTACGTTTCAATTTCTGGGCTTGTTGGAGCTAGAGCCTAGTAGTCCTAGTTTCCAGAATCAAAGGTCGCAAAATTTTACAGTCCTCTATCTACCTACAGTGAAAAAACCCGACGATCATGGTACATTGTCACATGGTACAACGCTTATACTTGGTAATTAGGGTATGTTTTTTCCAGCTTATTTTCAGATTTGATCAATAATGTTCATCCTTATTTAATACGGAGTATATTTAAGTTAAGTCTAGCATCATTAATTTTAATTAATCGTATTCAATTCAAGTCACTTAGTTCATTTCAATTTAATTTAATCCTATTAAATCAAGTTAAGGTAGATTAAACCATCTCATTTAAATTCAGTTAGTCCGTTTCAGTCGAAAATAACATGACCATACTAGTATATGATGCCTCAGTTTGGTAAGTACTCCGTATATCATATGTACTACTGCAATATAAATACGGAGTAACTCACTCACTCAAGTTGAACATAAAACTTCTCAAAGCCTGCGCAAAATGGAAGACCAAACCCCTCATAATAATGCACACATGAAGCTTCATCCTCACTTGTTAAACGATCATCATCTCCACCAAGACGACGACGATGAATCAGAACCACTCAGCTTCCGCCACCTGTCCCCCCCGCCGAGTCCTTGTCATTGCAGGAACTCCTCCTTCTCCGACATCTACCCATCTAATGCTAGTTATGCTACTGCTACTGCTACTGCAACTGAAATTGAAACTGCTAGTCCCGAATCTATGTGGTCTTTCTGTTCCCCAACACGAATAATGACGCCGCCACCCCCCACGAAGACCGTCACTAACCTTCTTCCAGTCTCCCACCGCTGTCTACTTACCCTGCGTCACCACGACGGCAACATCCACTCCATTGCGGTCACCAGAGGCCTAGTATTCACCGGCTCAAGCAGCTCCTACATCCGAGCCTGGCAGCTACCCGACTGCGCTGAGCACGGCTATGTTAAAGCCCGATTGGGAGAGGTCCACTCCATGCTGTCTCATGGTAACATGCTCTTCACCTCCCACAAGGATTTCAAAATCCGCATTTGGAACATCTCTATCACTTCCAATTCTTCATCATCCCCTCCTCACACTCACACTCACAGTCACGCACCCCCACCAACACCTGCTGGACCAGGACGACTTCCTCGTAAAATAACAACACTTCCTAAGCAAACTCATCCTTTCACCAGGCTCTTCCTCCCTAAAACAAGATCCCACACTCCTCATCGAGACCTTGTCTCATGTTTAGCCTACAATCGGGCTGAGGGGATATTATACACCGGCTCCTATGACAAGACCGTCAAAGCGTGGGTAGTGAGTGAGAGTAAGTGCGTAGACTCATTCGCAGCCCACGCTGACAACATCAACGACATGGTCATCAACCAAGACGGGTACTTGTTCACTTGCTCGTCCGACGGGACACTCAAGATGTGGAGCAAGGTCTGCGGGGAGACATTCCATACACTCACCATGACCCTCCATTTCCAAGCACACCCGATCCACACACTCGCCTTAAGCGAAGCGTCTCTCTCAGAAGGGAGTTTCCTGTACTCAGGGTCATCGGACGGATGCATCCACGTGTGGGAGCAGCAGATTTCGGGTGAGTACAAGGGTCGAGGGTGCATCCAAGCACACCAGTTCGGGATCCTGTGCATGAGGGTGGTTATGGAGGATATGGTGATCAGCGGGTCAGTGGATTCGATGATCAAGATATGGAAGAGGAGTCATGAGTGGAAGGAAGGGGTGAGGATGGTGAATGTGAGGCATGAGTGTGTTGCTGTACTTGAAGGGCATAAGGGTCCTGTCAAGTGCATTGCAGCTTGTTTGGAGGAAGACGTTAGTTTTGTGAGGGGTTTCATGGTGTTCAGTGCTGGTTTGGATCGGACATTCAAGGTCTGGAAAGTTAAGGTTCTACCGGAATCCACGACGACCATCAGAGGGAATACTAGTAGCGAAGGTGATTATCATCATTTGAACCAGGAGATGGATGCATTAAGTAGTCCTGTGTTGTCTCCGTTATGGGTCAAGAGGGTTCAACGCCACGGAAAATGATCACTCATACCTTCAAAATAATGTTTATGAGAAACGCCTTTATAATATTGAGGAATGTCGAAAATGTCTTATTAGCCTAGTGGTTAAGACTGGGTACTGTGGACGATAGGTTTTAGATTCGAATCCTCCCTCCCTAGTATGGGTTGTAGTGCGACTAAGTCTACGAGAGTAATAATAAACCACATGTGAATGATTGAATTAGAAATTGGCAGTATGTTGAGAGGGAGTACAAGCCCTTGAACTCATTGTCCAACACCCAACTGATCATCTTACTGTCAGACAATCTGATCTATGTAATCAACTACATTGTATAGTTATGATACTATCTCCATTCTCCAATCAACTTTCAAGAATTATCAGCTCCTATAATTCTGTTGATGTACGATATAGTACTAATTTTATTGTCTTCTTTCTTATGCTATTACACTAGTTAAAAAAATACTCCGTATCAAATTGAGACTTCTTATTTGAGGCTAAATACCAGCAAATAATTATTTTTTTTCATAAATTTTTGTATGAGACAGTTTCACAATTTATTGTGAGACCTCTCGTATATAAGTTAGTTAATTTTATTACTTTGTATTATTTTATTTTTATCAGTATATCAAACGATAAATTACTGTTGAACAATTGGGTGAGGTGTTTTCTAAATATGATGCATCAAATAGCTAGAGGGAAAAATACATTTGCGGCATCTTTAGATGGACGACGCCTCTCTTCCTCCTTGAAAACAACGAAGCATCGACATTGTTGTCGCCCCAACAGTACGTACCTTCTCTCTCACTCATTTGCTCGCCCCACCAATTCTCGCCGGATTTAGCGTTACTCCAACAACTTAGGGTTTTCGGGTGATTTAGGGTTTTGTTGAATTTCTTCTTCTTTTTTGTTCCTGATGCTATTTCTCTCGTATCTCGCCTTTAATCGAAACTTTTTGTTACTCCCTCAATTCAACTCCACTGGTCACCTTTCTTTTTTTGACACTATCCATTAGAGCAAGTCCAATAGTGATGTTAAAGGATTTGTTTGCAATTTATGAAAATCCTATAACTACAAGCAAACTATTGGAGAAGATAAATGCATCGTAGCTTGAAAGCAATACCTGCTCTCTCAAGCTACATATGCTTGAAAAATTTATTTTATTTTATTTTTATTAATTTATTAATTAAATAATGCATCTCCACTTCTCTTTCGTGCGCACATCACAACAACCGTAATTCTACTTGTACATATTTGGACACGTTTCGGAAGTGAAAACTGAACTTTTGCATAGATTTTTTTTCCCGTTTCACTTATATTTTTTATTTGAAATAATGAAATTTTGTTCTCATTTTTTTTTTGCATGGGCGAATATATTTGCGTAAACAAAGTAGTTAATAATTTGAAAATAAAATTATGACAAATTCATAGTATAAAATTACTTCGTATGATAAAGTTATACAATACAAAATAATCACTACAATACAACATATGTTAAATAATATAGATAAATAAAATAAATATGAGGGACCTACAAAGCTACAATACATTGTAGCTTACTATTGGACTAAGTTGTAGCCGGAAAGCGATGTTGCCCAAAAATATGAGTTGACAAGTCTGGCTACATCACGTTGTAGCCCACTATTGGACTTGCTCTTAGAATCTTCGATATTCAAGACCATCTGTAAGATATAGTATAATACATGATCTTGTATGATTCATCTTTACGAGTACATTAAATATCAAATTTATAATTTTTGCTTGTGTAAAATAAAAGATATGGCTAGTGTAAAACGTGGATCGACAAATGTGCTAAGAGCATATAAGCAATAAGCGGAGTTGAATGGAGGGAGTACTAATTATTTGTTAGGTTCGTGGTTTTACCGGTTTTTTTTTACTAATTTAGGGTTTCATCTCAAGGGCATACTTTTCTTTCAGGTTTTCGTATCAACGTGATGATTGCCACCCTAAGTTTTTGAAGACAGTAAGTCAGACATTTATAAGTGATGAAAGATTTGATGTAAATTTCATAATGAGCATGGGATCTGTGGTTAAAGAAGAATGACATTTGTGATTCTAATTGCGGAGTAATATGTAGGTGGTTTTTTGGGCTAATTGCCTATGCTTAGTTCTATACTTGGCCAATTTCTGTGTTTTTTGTTTTTTCTTTTTTTTGTTGACTTGAATGCATTCGATAACAAATGGGAGGTTGACAGTTTTAGGAAGTACGAATTGAATGGCGGGTCAAAGTGTTAGTAATTTGGATGGTGCTGGTCCATTTTCTGAAGAGCATCATAAAGATGATGTTGTGCTTGGTACATCCGATTGTTGTTTTGATGACGAGGTAAATCAATGCGACGGTTACTTGATATAGCATGCGGTTGTGAACTTTGTGATCTCGTAATTCAGCTCTATCATTTGGTGAATCATACAGTAATAATGCTATAATAAATATATACTCCATATGCAGTACGTGTACGTAGGATTATGATTTGAAAGCAAAAGGGAGGCCCAGGGTGGGATCTGTACAGTACAAGTTAGTACTACTCCGTAATAAATTGGCACCCTGTGGGTTGTGGTTCCGCTGCAAATACGATGACTCCTATTGAATCCCCCTATTCACTCCTTAGTCCTTACTCATCACACTGTTTACCCAGACACTTACATATCATATCCATGTTACATAGTCTCTACCTCCTCCATTCACATATGATTTAATAAAAATACTTTTCATGTATATGTATATTTCATGAAATGTCATTGTTTGTGAACGGACGGATGGACGACATATCATTATATCTTCACAGATTGAAGTTACCTAGCTAGCTAATACATCACTGTATGTTCAATACCAAGTATATCTACATCTGCATCTACATCTACATCATATATGGGGTGCATATCAGACAAACAAACTACTTTAATTAACAGGATTACTCGCTCATGAATGACTAATCATATGCGTGCTAAATTTAGCTGTGACAGTAGTATACTAGTTAAAAAGGAATGAATGCTACCTTCTCTGTTTTTTTTAGCTTTGCCAATTTTGCTAAATTGTGATGTTAATATATAATGATTCAACTCTTCACAACCTTTTCTTGTAGCCGTATTTCTAGTGAATTAGTCTCAATAAATTCATGCACAACTGACAATGTGGCTTTGCATCAACATTTATGTTCTTTTTCTTCGTGGACAGACTTACCCTTGCTGCGCTGCAACTAGTGTTAGTAATCCCCTTATTACCTCTCTAATCTCAGCTCTTCAGTCTTCACTATGACTTTAATTTCCCTTTGGCTGAGCAACAGTGAAAGAAGTTAGACAATCACGAATTCACGATGTTAACCTATGCATAGTTTGACTCTTTTCTTCTCCAGCCTTGGTGAAAAATCATTATAAATGCAACCTTCTACTCCAAAGTGCTAACTCTGCATTAATTAATGAGATATAAATCTAATGTACTTTTCCTTTTTTTCCCTGCTAAGTCAATGTGGCCTTTCACACTATTTACAGATTTACTTGTGTCTGGTGCTGAAATGTAGAAGTAGCTGTATGTTTACGAACTACAAATTGTTCAGCCAAATCCAGTGAAGTTGTTGGCACATGTCTTTGCTCAATAATCTATGCTTGTTTTTTCAGTGACTGACAAATTTATCTGGGTCAAACATTTAGACATAGCTTTGAAGCATAGAAGAACTAATAGAATACATCCTTACTTTCTAATTCCTACTTATAGGTGAGTCAGTATACTGGAAGAATTCACTTGTGCACTTGTGAAGATGGAGAGGACTCAGCAGTGAAATCGCTATCTGAAAATTTCCGAGTAGATGAAATCACTGTTAAGTCCATAGAAATGCAGTCTGACATCATCAAAAGGAATCCTGGATTTCACTTTGCTATGATGAGCTTCATTGAGGAATGGACGAGCTTAAAATGCATGGACCAGAAGAAGTTGTTTGGAAAGCCTTTGCAGCTACCTTTAGCCATTTGTTGCGTCTCACTGAAAGCATGGACCATGATAGCAAATTAGCAATGTATGTTCTATGGACTCCTGTAATAGTTTATCATCTACATTTTTGTGACGTTCTTAGCTATAAATTTTGATCGTTTATCATATGCTTTCCTTTTCTAATTTTACTTTCCCTGGATATGGACATTTTTTTTTTTGCCAGCAAAGACGAGAGATATGGACAATATTAATGTGCGTTGACTCCAGATCAACCAAGTATATAAGACTCTAGTTGGTTTATCCTTTTGTATATACAAACTCAAGAGAATTGGGGTGGGTCAAGAAGAGAACTGTGGTAAAGATGATTATAAACACGTTTTTTTTTTTACTTTGAATACAGTCGGAAATGCATCCCAGTAGTTACTCTGGAAGTGTACAGATAACAGTATCCGAGTTTTGATTTGGAAGTAGCCTCTGCTTATTTGATGTTTTGATCAATAGTTAATGAAAATGTATTAGACTGATTGCAATGGTTTATTTCTCCACTTTGCATTGTGATGAAAATCAATGTCCATGTCTTACTTGCAGGAGTACGTCGCTTGATAGTGGGGATTTGTCGTGAATCCTACCATCAAACAAACCAACTAACCTAAACTAGAATAGCAAGGGCAAGTCGGGTCGAATCCTCAGAGAGATCGGGAATGAGTACTAGTTCGGTCTAGGATTACAAATTAGCTACGCGAATCAATTATCAAGGGTGGAATTAGACTAATAGAGCTAACTAAGAAATGCAAAAGTAAACTAAAAATCAAACAAATAACAAGAATGATGATCTAATAATAAAGAAAGGCCTAGGGTCCGACTTAACCACCGACATATCATAATTATGAGCAAAGAACACCGATAATGGGTTGCTAGGGATATTAGGATGAGTGGAACGCCTCTAAGGGTCGACTACCTCCCTCCCGGGCTCGTAGTCCAACTAAGTAAAATCCGATCACTTCCCTCCCGGGCTCGTGAGTCGGATTCCTAGGTCAATCGAGTGAGTCCACTCCCGTGGTACCCAATCCAAGGTCCTAGGTCACTAAGTACGCGTCTAATCCCGTTCCTTTCTCTCCCCTCTCCCAAGGTGAAGAGTCTAGACCGATAGTTAGGGTACCCTACCTAATTCTCACTCCCGTGTTCAACTAGGCAGGGCAAGGCAAGTCAACGGACGAGTTTTACTACCTAGACCTAACCGACTCCCATCGGTGGACAAGGGTCAAGGGTTCAAACACAACCCAAAGGACGAGTCGATTCCCGAATCCCAAACTATCCTCCTCCGTATATCCCAAACAAACCAAATACGGGACTCAAACACACAATGTAGACATGTCGGGGTCAAATCGTCCCCTAGAAAAGACACTACTCACTAATCATAATTAACCTAACACAAAACACACAAATAATTATTCTAGTCCTAACACAAAGCATAATAAAATAATAAAGACAAGAACTTGACTAATAAAATAAAATACTAATACTAATTACTCTTAACATAATAACTACTCACAAAACCCACTGACAAAGATATAATCATAAAACTAAACACAATTACTTGATAAAGATTATAACTTTAAACTAATTAATAACTAAATGTATCATAAACATAAAACTAAATATAAATAAAACAATAAAAGAAAAGAGATAAGAATTATACCAAAAGGATGGAATTAAAGAACTTGGAAGTTGAAGAACGGAAAAGAATATTGAATAAATTACTAAACTAATTAAAAATCAAAAGAAAATCAAGAAGAAAATGGGAAGAAGAGGCTGCTGCGTGACTACTACTCCTCCTAATCCTAAACCCTCTTCTAATTCCTAACTCTCTAAACTCTCTGACTGGCCTCTTCTTCTCATCACAAAATGGGGTTTTATATGGACCCAATACAGAAGATGACCATAATACCCTTACTAAAATTGAATATAGAGGAGTAAATAAAAGGACTTAATTGTCATTTGCCTTCAAAATAGAACACCAGCCAAACCAAATGAAAGATGGAGAGCACGGTCATCACTGATACGCACGGTCAACTTCGCACGGCGGCTCTGCTCCTGTTTCCGTTACGCACGGTCGATCGGGCGTGGCTGGGCACGTCGACGCCGGCGAGCGGAGGTGAATGATGGTTGTCCGGCAGAGGAGCATGGTGGTTGTTACGGTTGTTCGTCGTCGATTCGACGGAGCAAGGGCGGCGCACGTCCGGTGGTGGTGCTTCTGCTGGTCGGAGATGGTGGCTCAGGTGACAGGCGCGGAGGATGGAAGGATATACGGAGGAGATCTGGGCGGTCGTCGGAGATATGAGGGGCGGAGCTATGGTGGCCGTAGATTATTGATAATGGAGGAGAAAAGATGATAATTTCCATGGTTGATTGATGAAGATGATTGATTATGGAGGGAGTTTTAGATGGTGATTGATGATGATGAAAGTGGAGAATGTAAGAGTGAAATTGAATTAGAAGTTGAAGGCAGGGAACTGATTTGGGGATGGAGGTTAATGATGAATTGGATTGACGATGGTGGAGGGAGAAATGAAGGTCTTGGTCAATGTCGGGTTTGACCCGTTTTGATTGTCTCGATTCTTTCGGGTCGGTACCTGCAAAATCAAGTATCGAGGCACAGTACCAAAATCCCGAGAAATAATACGATTTGACAATAATTATACAAGACTCGACTAATAACCTAATTAAACGTAAAACGACTCAATAATGACAAAACGTGTTATAAAACCGACTAAATAAGAGTCAAAACGCGGGACAAAAATAGGTAAAATTACGACTTATCATCGCTTTTTTCATGGAGGCGGACCACAGCTAGCTACAAATACCGAATTCACATATTCCTTCTGAAATCAAAGATCCTGATTTTTTTTCATAAGCAGAGGCTACAGCGTAAAGCAACTCAGCAGTCTGATCTCAAGAATAAATCGAACTAAGGAAATGGAGATATATTCGGAAAGATGTCACACATACACATGATCGATCAGGTTTACATAATCAGGTTTGTCGATGCGCACCATCCTCTATTCTGCTCTTTTTCCTTCGAGTCCACACATGATACACAAGCATTCACATTAGCTCTAAGGATTATTATTCTCTAATCTCTACAATCTGCTTCTCAGTATCAACACGTCGTATCTTCATGTCCAACCAGTCTTCAATCTACTACAACAGTTTATCACTATAAGTAGTGCATTATTGGTTACTATATTGTGTTTAATTAGCTTAGTGGCTATTGCAGCTAATATCTAACTGGAACTGTTTGGTCCCCTATTGTTAAGTTTGACATTAGTATCTCATAATAACATGATTATGATTAGCTGGGTGTTGGACAGGACAATGGTGAGTTTAAGGCCAGGGCTTATACTTCCCCTCAACATACAACCAATTTCTAATTCATTCAACCATACAAGTGAAACTGCATCTGATTTATTTATTACTGTATTACTCTCGCTATAATTATAGTACAAAATAATTCTTTTCAAAAATCGTCTCACTCAATAAATTAACAATAATCCCCTGTTCTTATAAAGACGTTTCTCATTAACGTTATGTTCCATGGCGTTGAACCCGCTTGACCCATAAGGGAGATAACACTGGACTACTTGGTGTTTCCATCTCCTCGTTCACATAACCACCATAATTATCTCCTCCTCCTTCACTACTAGTATTTCCTCTGACGGCGGTCGTCGATTCTGGTAAAACCTTAACTTTCCAGACCTTGAATGTCCGATCCAAACCAGCACTGAACACCATGAAACCCCTCACAAAACTAACGTCTTCCTCCAAACAAGCTGCAATGCATTTCACAGGACCTTTATGCCCTTCAAGTACAGCAACACACTCATGTCTCACATTCACCATCACTCCTTCCTTCCACTCATGACTCCTCTTCCATATTTTGATCATCGAATCCACTGACCCGCTAATCACCATATTCTCCATAACCACCCTCATGCACAGGATCCCGAACTGGTGCGCTTGGATGCACCCTCGACCCTTGTACTCACCCGAAATCTGCTGCTCCCACACGTGGATGCACCCGTCTGATGACCCCGAGTACAGGAAACTAGCACTCCCTTCTGAGGGAGACGCTGCTTCGCTTAATGCAAGTGCGTGGATTGGGTGTGTTTGGAAATGGAGGGTCATGGTGAGTGTATGGAATGTCTCCCCGCAGACCTTGCTCCACATCTTGAGTGTCCCGTCGGACGAGCAAGTGAACAAGTACCCGTCTTGGTTGATGACCATGTCGTTGATGTTGTCAGCGTGGGCTGCGAATGAGTCGACACACTTCCTCTCACTCACCACCCACGCTTTCACCGTCTTGTCGTAGGAGCCGGTGTATAATATCCCATCAGCCCGATTGTAAGCCGAGCATGACACAATGTCTCGATGAGGAATCTGCGATCTTGTTTTAGGCAGGAACAGCCTGGTGAATGGACTCTGCTTTGGAAGTGTCGTTATTTTCCGAGGACGTATGGGGTTATCCTCATCGTCTATGTCGTCGCAAGAACATGGTGTTGGTGATGGTGGGGGTGGGTGAGGGGGAGATGAATCGGAGATGTTCCAAATGCGGATTTTGTGATCCTTGTGGGAGGTGAAGAGCATGCTGGCATGAGCCAACATGGAGCGGACCTCACCCAACCGGGCTTTGACATAGCCGTGTTCAACGCAATCAGGCAGCAGCCAGGCGCGGATGTAGGGGCTGCTTGAGCCGGTGAATACAAGGCCTCTGGTGACCGCGATGGAGTGGATGTTGCCATCGTGGTGACGCAGGGTGAGGAGACAGCGGTGGGAGACGGCTGGAAGGGGAAGTAGTGGGGAGGGCGTTCCTGTTGGGGAACAGAAGGACCAGCTTGATTCGGGGCTTTGAGGTGGAGTTGATTCGGGGCTGAATGTAATGCCGCTGCTAGCAGTAGCAGTAGCAGTAGCAATTTCGTTAATGTCGTTGTTGGTACAGTAGTGACAAGGAGTGGGGCGGGGGTAGGGGCGAGGGCGGGAGAGGTAGCGGAAACTGGGTGGTTCAGATTCATCATATGAGGCGGTATCATCATCGTCTTGGTGGAGATGATCAGTTAACAAGTGAGGAGGATGAAGCTGCTTCATATGTTCATTATTATTATGGGTGGTTTGATCTTCCATTAAGCGTAGGGGTTTTGAGATGTTGTACTGTGTTTTGTGTTCAGCTTTAAGTGAGTGACTTATTTCTATTGTTGTACTAATGTGTCTAACTGTCTACATGTATGATGTACGGAGTATGATACAAATACTTGTCGAATGGGTCAGATTAGATACGGGTTCAATCATTTCGAATTTGGGTAAATTGGACGTCAATACTATACAGAGCTCGGGTTGGGATATCTATCCAAAAACCAGTCGATCAACGATTATTATTTTTTTTTTAAAAAAGAAAATCTTACCTAACTTTCATCTTTATAAGTCTCGTTTTTCCGACCTCATCTTTTTTTTTTGTCTCCAACATTATTTTATCTTCATTGACTCGCAAAATAGAAAAAATCTACTTGCTTCGTATTCTGCTAACAAATTTTGACTCAAATAATCAATAAAACAATGATTAATACTTTTGCTCAATTACAAATGTCAGATATCACAAGGTACTTATATAATAGTGTGAAATACGATTATGTTTTGTGATTTTTTTTAATAAGAATGAATTATTAAAATGTCATGTTGAGTTGATATTCCAAGTGTTGAACCAATGGCCGAAGTGAAGCGATCAAACAAACATAACATAGCTTTGAAATATTCAATGTACATTGATAGAATAAAGTAAACTTAATGTACTTAGAAGTTAGAATGACAAATTCACCAAAATGAATTCACTGTCACGAAGACAAGACTTTTCTAAATGAAATCAACCTAAATTACTTAAACAGTCGGCTTCACCATTTTAAAACTTTCTAAACCGGTAAGGTTAAACTAATTGACCAGGACAAACAAATGCTATTGAGTTCGAATAAAAATAAATAATGCATATAAAATGGAAATATTATACAACAAATTTGTGACGGGTAAAATATGAAAAATAAGACAAAAGGTGGATTACTTAGAAAATAGCAAATGCTTTGTCTTTTCTCACCAATATGAATAATATTTGAGTCGTTATAAACTTGTGATGGATATATCCGTTACAAATGAGAGGTATATACTGCAGTGAGTTGGCAATTACCATATCTGATAGGGCTATACCTTAGCTAACATATCCCTCAATATACCCAAAATAGATGGACTACAGGACTTGGTTAAAGAACCAACTAAACAATAAACCAAGACGTGATCAAGCGGGCAGTCGTATACCCAATTTAATGTTGGTTTAACCATTTTTTGCCAGAAGATTTAGTACATCAATTTGAGACGTCTCTACTATAACCAATCCTAAATTAACTTATAACAACCAATTAAGGAAACTTGATCTATTACAAGTTGTTGATCAATAGTAAATGACAAGGACATTATTGCCTCAATTTTCTAGTGCCCAATAAATTGATCATAATACGACACGCTATCGCTCAATACACTTGGACCTTATTCTTTTGGACTGAAATAGACTCAACTGAATTGAAGTGAGATGAAAAAAACCGACCTTAATCCAATTAATTAGGGGTAGTGTCTATCAGATAGCAATAACACTGGACTAGTAAGTTGGTACGAGCCTATAAGACTCAACTCAAAAAATTGTTGAACCAAAGGTTTAAAGAAATGTTTAAAATTAATCATTGTTTGAAAAATACAGAGTGTTACATAAAGTCTTGCTTCGATACAACCCGATTCAGGATTTTATTTTCACCCTCAACATCGCTATCTTAAATAATACTCGTACGCCTCAATGACGAATGAATGAATTACCATCCTCCACCATACATGTAAACATCAAATCCTAACTCTATCAATATAACCTATCCTACCCAATTCAAGAGATGCCTGGAATTAGCACCTATCAACTACCCTCTCCTTCCCTCTCTATTGTTTACCTTTATTCTTTTAGGAAGGGATTTTTAAAAAAAGGTAAACAACAAATGTATAGGATGAACATAGGGAGTATCATGGACCGTCTCACACGAAACTCGATATATGTGAAAAGAGACACCGGACACACTATTGCTCCTTAGGGTTTAGCAAGTGTTTTCCCAAATAGCCTCAAGCTCTCCATGACAGTTTGTATCTTCTCTGATATGGCCGAATAAAGCCATCTTTGAGCAGCTTCGTCCAAACCATGTGGTGAGATGTTTGGCCAGCCAAGCGTAGGAGTTGGGTCATCACGAGATTTTGCTAAGGCTGTCTCACTTAGTCTCGGAAGATCAAATTCTATTGGTTCGCCAACAACTATCTTAATGTGCTTATTACTAAGCGGAAACGGTGGCCTCCTACCCAACATGTAATTCTCTGGCATTACCTGAAAAACATGAGAGCAAACAACATCCAGGAATGATCACAACGATGATGAAACCCTCTATTCATCATCCCATTTGACTTAGCTGGTCAAGTCAGGTCAACTTTGACCGATGCTGTTTTCACACTACTCGTGCCTTGTATGTTTTTAGATGATAGCATGAACATAGTTATCATGATTACAAAACTTAAGACTGATTTCACATCGTGATGCAAATACAACATTACCCTCATGCAGAATGCCTCAAGGAATCTGGCAAATGGCAGGGGTGAGGGAAGGTCAGAAGTACTTATGTGGCCTTACTTATGTGGCCTTACTCATGTTTCACTAAATGGCTGAACCCAGATGACCCAAAATGAAGATTGTGTCACGTAAATAAAGTTTTCCTTTACAACATTAAGAGGCATAACCATAACTAATTGGTGAGACACTAACTCTACATCTATTTGGAGAAATTAATGGTCATAGTGTATTCATCGTAAATCACTAAACAAGTAATGGATGGATGGCTACCTGATGGAAGCCATGATGGACAATAGGTAGAATTATCGGTGTCACTGGTGCACGGACAATAAGGCTAGCAGTTCCCCATTTCAAGCGTCTTATAGGAGCGTCCTCTTGGGACACTTTTCCTTCAGGAAATGTGTGCAGCTGTTAAGGGACGATCATGAACATTTTCAAGATAAGCAGCAAACATGGATATGAAGAAAGTCTACTGTTTCAGGAAAGGAACTTTATGATTCACTATTTGTCAAGTAGCTTTGCCAAAGTAATACTCCGTAATATAACGACTCGTAATCTGCATCAAATAAATATCCAATGAATTCCTTATTTGAAGTCCTACATCCATGAGTTCTTTAACTTAAAGATCAAACAAAAAAATTGTTTTATTTTATACACAACAATTACTCCAATGCTTCAGTGAGGTATTTTCACCTTGCAGGGAGGTAAGTGTAAGGTAAGGCAGGTAGGGTAAGCTGCACGCACTCTTACACAAAGAGGTTGTTTATGAACCATAGCAAAATTTGCATTAAAGCAAAAGCATATGAAGTCATTTTTCTTTATTTAATCATGTCCCCAAGTAAAAAAAGAAGAGAAACCTAGGTTCCAAACAACAGTTTTTCACTAAGAATTTAAAATCTCATTGTTGAGAAACCAAAATCATGCTGACGATGTTATTTTCCTCCATTCATATGTATTGATGCTTTTCGGCGTCATAATAGGATACTGAAGAGTTCAGGATAACCTACTAAAGGTGAGGTGAATAGCTTTACAACCATTGGGAGGTGTATGTGAGTAAAAAATTCTTCCTCCATCCCACTTTTATTGTCCTCATTTCCTTACTTATCCATTTCAAATTTGCCATCACCTTTCCAAATATAGTAAGTAAAATAGTAAACTCCCCATTTAACCCCTAGATAAATGAGCTCTGCATTCCCATTATACTCTCATCTACTTCATGTTCAAATTAATTAGTCAAAGGGTATTAATGGTATATATATCCCTACTATTTCTTAAAACTAAACTTTAGTAAATGACGATAATATAAGTGGGACGGGGAAGTAACTGTTTTAAAGTCAAACACATATGAAGATAATTGTGCTCCAGTCGGAAATAATAAGCATGTTAGCAACTTAGCATCATACTAATACGCAAGAGATGCTTGAGACATACTAATACTTTACCACGCGGAAGACATACCTACAACTAGCAAATCAATTTACAGCACAAGATTAAGACTAGCAAGGCCATACCCATTCTCCATCACTTAAGCGCTCAAGAGCTTCGTTCATGTGTTCTTGATATATTCCACCGCCTCTAGTTATTGGAATGCATTTTCCTGTATCATTTGCTCTGTTCAGATTCAAATGAAAGCCCGACTCAAATGATATTTCACCCATGAAAATTTGATACAACTAAATAAAAATTTGCACTTATCACATGCATAGTTCTTTGCGAAAAACAATGAAGCATAACATAATGTTTAATAGTTATTCACAAAAGAATTATGCTCATGATACTCCTCTGTACAATAACTGTTTCAGAGAATGTTGCACATTTGTGCGCCTTACTAACTATGCATCATGTAAAAGGCACACTTGCACGTTTTGGCTAGTGTCTCATCGAGCCTTGGGCTCAAGCACAACTAATGCAAAGTCCAATCCTAGTTGAAAAGTTATCTGGTCTTTGCTTTTACAGAAATGCATAATCCTATCAAACATCACATTTCTTATGTTTGCAATGATGAAATTCTCCGAATATTGTAGCTGTACTGTGCACTATTCCTAGACCATTTTTCCTCTACGATCTAATTGGAATGAATGAAAATTCCTTTAGAGGCTACTGCATATCGCACATAAAGACTAGATCCATTGCCGCAAAGGGGAAAAAAAAGAATTCATGATTGACATAACTAAAGAGAGAGAATATATAAACTGCATACCGATCCGAAAACAATATGACAACACTTTATTTTTAAAGCATATATCCTCAGCAGCAAGTACCCATCTAGCCAATCTTGCATCTGTTATCGGAAAGCTCTTAAAGCCCCACATAAGTGGATCATCTAACCTGTCAAAATAGCGAGTACAACAATGAAACAAGTGTCTCTAAAAAATACATAAAAGCAAAGCTATTCAAATCACCATCACGCATTATGACTACGCAACCACAATCAAACAATCCCCACGCTTTCTAGATCGTAAATGTTGAAGCTTCTATAACTATATTAATGGGCCAAATTATTTTCCACGTGCCATCTCAAAACAAATAAAATGAAGTTGTCCAATGACAATGGCAGCAGCACCCTTGCTTTTCAACACTCATCTTGACAAATATGATAGTTGTGTACGCAAGTCGCGAGAAAACAATCCTATGTCAATTATAGTTACCTATCTCCTCTTTTCTACCCCAAACGACAGGCTTGCTCTTTCACCTTTCTCCCTAAGGAAAAAAAAAACAAAAAAAAAGGCGGTCAAAGGCGACTAGCAATACAAATATTAACCCTCTTCTTTGTAAACATAGCTTCAAATGCTAATTTTAATAGGGTACAACATTCTTGTAAACACAAACATTTTCACCATCAACATAAAACACAATGAAGCTTTCACAAAGATATCTTTTTTGAGATATATACTTCAACCTTCACAAATATATAAGAATGTTCTTAGTTAGTAACAATGTACTCCCTCTCCAATATAGAACTCCCTAAATTATCCTTATCCCAAAGATTATTAATGATATATATCCGACTATTTCTTAAAAGTCGATGGATGCTATAAAATGGGATGGGGGAGTACTATTCTAGGTGCACAATTGATGGTAACCAAGTAACCCAATGAGTAAATTATCCAACCAATTGTATATAGCTCTATGTACAAATATTTTTCTCGGCTTTTATGTATAATTTTCGAGCTAAATCACATAAAAGTTTTGCACAAAAACTTAGCACTAAATCACAGAAAGCATATAATTTCAACTACTTTGAGACGGTTGTCCATCGAGCTAATTTTCCCAAGTAACCACGAAGAGCGGAGGGATCACAAACTATACTGCATTATGTCATATGGCTAAGACAGACGTAAACCGACAATAGGTCCCGGTTTCAATTCCCTTCCCGTTATTGTAATGCGACCAAGTAGGCTCGTTGTAAAACAAACATTTAGATGGTGGACGGTAAACAAACAACAGGAACGCCAAAAAAAACTAGAGATAGTAAAAGGTAAACAGATAAGCTGAATGGAAGGGAAGGGAGGAGGAGACAAACGTGGACATGTGATTACTGACGGTGAGGAGAGGGACGCCGGCGGGGCGAGATCGGACGAGACGGAGGAGAGTGTCGGCGTTGTGTACAGTTGTGGTGTTCATCGTCGCCGTCACCGCCTTCGCGAATGCCCCCACCGCTGTGATGATTGTTTTCCGGGGTACGCCACCCAGGTGTCCTCCACGCGCCGCCCACTCCATCCTCCTCCTCCTCCTCCTCCTCCCCACCTCTCCCATTTTCTTTCTCCTTCTCTCTCTCTTCTGCTAATACGGTTTTTTTTGGGTTTAGGGCGGCGGCCCACTATGAGACTTACAATGCCAGCCCCCCTTTGAAACTATACACACCTAATCGTACTAGCCCAATTTTAATTGTTGTCCTTATTGCTCGATTTAATAAATGGGTCAACTCGGTTGGATTCAGGTCAGCTCTGTTGGATTATAAGATATGTGTTCAGTTTGGGTCAGCCCGGATAATCTCGTGTTATTTTCAAATTTTTTTAGGTATATCAACTCATTTACTATAAGTTTCAGGTTAGGTAAGATAAATTTGGATTGCGGTCAAATTAAGGTACTCAGTTCGGGTTGACTTATTTAGGTCGGGTCATTTGAGTCAAGTGAGTTTTATCATGTCTACTTATACCCAACCTTCGGTCTGACCCAATTAAGGAAGACATACCGTATATTGTTAATTTGTTTACCTATTCAGCAAGTTACGGTACTGTACTAAAATACTAAACACACCGTCTATAAAATAAAATATAATTAAAAGACCTTCTTAAATAATTTTTTTTAATAATATATACTCTATGAAGTTACGTTTAATTAAGACATAGATAGATATAAAATAAAGTTGGATTTAATGACTTATCGATCATATTATTCATACTCTAGTGCTCCCTCTGTCTCAGTCATTTGTTTATCGATTATAAAGTATTTTAGATTTTATTTTTATTTTTTGTTTAACGAAATGCATACTTAATCGCATTACAAAATAGGGGACGAGGAAATCAAACTTGGCACTATTGTCCATGCCTCCATGTTACATAACTTTAACAATTAGATTAAAACATCGTCGGTAAAGTAACTCCTTACCCCCATTGAGACACAATCTATACCATTAGATTAAGATGGAATATACATCCAAATCCCATTGAGACACAATCTATACCATTAGATTAAGATGGAATATACATCCAAATAAGTGATATATACACTATATACGTTATTAAACTCACTATATATACACACACTTAAAAACTCAATATATACAGTAAAATAAGTGTTATTAAAATAATTGTTATATACACCCAAATAATTAATATGTACATCAGTTAATCAATCATGGAACATAGATCAAAATAACTGTTATATACACTAAAAAACCATTATGTTATTAAACTCACTACATATATATACAAACTTAAGAACTCAATATATACAGTAACATAGTTATTGTTATATACACTCAAATGGTTACTATGTACACAAATTAATCAACATATATACACTGTAATAATTGTCAGTACTTAATTATTTGATAGAGTAGAATTTTATATACCCTAAAACAGTTATTATGTACACTGAAATTGTTTTTATATAAACCAATTTTATTTTAATATTTTAAAAAAAAAAATCGGGATTTGTTTTTTGAATTTTTTTTAATATTAGATTAAAATATTTCATCTTAATCTAATGGTCTAGATTGTATCTCAATGAGGATAAGCAACCCGCCTCTATCTATATTGTAGAAGGTAGATATTGATAATATATTGTGGATACTAGACAATATTGTAGATATTGTATAAAGTATTTTACTAGATATTGTTGTTGAGAGTAACAGTACGTAGAAACTAGAAAGTCGTCGTCCAACTCATGAATGGAAGTCATGATTTATAAATAATTGAGCAATCAGCATGGTGTAGTAGCAGCAGTGCTCCCGCATGCGGAATTATTTGGCCATAAACAATCATGGAGCATCAAGCTAGGTAATTAAGCGCAATGACAAAATGAGACTTCATCAAAATATTAGGATTGTTAACTGTGAGCTGTGAGAGTTGTTTTGAGTCATCAACCTCTCAACTACGTACTCGTATAAAGTACTCGTATGTGTTTCTTAACTTATGTTCATTGATATAAGGAGCAGTAAATGTTTTAGTCTAATGATTAAGATGGAGGTTCCTAAATGATAAGTCTCAGGTTCGATCCCTCTCTCCGTTATTGTAATGCAACTAAGTGCACTTTTCGTCGAATCCAAAAAAAACTTACTTGTATGTCGTAGGAGTAAGTACGTGATTACTCCGTACTTTTTGTGAAACAGGATTATATCCTACTTTGATTTTAAAAGATTTTATCACTGTGTTTTGCACACAAATTAAGGATCCGTAAAAAGTGCAATGATGACACACTACATAATAATGGATACCAATTTGTTATAACGGAAACGAGAAAGACAAGAAAAATAAGAACCCAAAATTAAAAGACATACGGATTGAAAGAGGTAGAAATTTTATTAATTTGAGAAAAAATTACAGATTACGGAGTACGAGTATTTGATAGCATAATTACTAGAACAACTAGGATATACTTGTATAGGGCACGAGATTTTATATATCGAAATAGATAATAGTCTTTCCGTCATAGTCATTTATTCACATTTTATATTACTGCATGACCGAGACGGATGTAGTAGATTATTATAGTACTCCGTAGTTCGTATATATATACACTAAAATACTAGTAGTAAATCACTAATACACGTATACGAGTATTATTTATTCGGTTTCTTTTGTTTGTTGATCGAGAGAGTAAAGATTACACATAATAATGTGAATATATATGTGATCAGTGAACGGCACCTCCCCGCCCTTTGTTTACCGTTGTTCTGTCTTGCGGTCCTTTGAGTTTAAACTCTCGCGTCGTCGTCGTCCTCGTTTCCTCACTGTATACTTCAACCTGCTGTGTGCTCACATTTAGTTAGCAACCAACCCTAATTATTTCAAATATAAACTAATTAAGTTCATTGAATTGAAGTCGTTAACATACGATAAAATCCAACATGCAATTTCTTACGTAGCTCGTCTTAACTCCAAAAAAAAAAAAGATAAATTATGGGGTAATACAGTTTTACATGTGAGACGGTCCGATCCATTTCTTTAAAAAGACAATTCATTACCATCAATAAATGAGTGATCATTTCATACAAATGACCGTTTGACGACGTGAGACCTTGAAAAAAAGGAGTATTAACTTACATTAGTCTCTCCTAATCGATCTTGAGTAGGAGAAAAGAGTGAGGAATTTCTAAAGCAATAAAACTGCTGAAAAAATCCACCATTATCAAATCTCCTTGTTTTCTTTATTTCCTTGGACTTATTCATGGTTTATTGACAAATAATAAATAAGGGTACCCTATATATTATTGTCTTTCTGTGTGTCGAGTATATGTTGAGTTGGGGAGGATGTTCATGTTCATGTTCATGTTCATGTATAAGAGCTTTATTTATAGGGAAAATTCCTCTGCTGGTTGGTGGTATTTAATTTATTTGCAGGATGATGATCACTGAGTGAGCCTTATTGCCTAAATCCCACCACATTCACATTGAAGTTGACTTCAGAATTTATTTTATTTTAAAAAAATAAATCAAATTTCAATATTTTTGTCCAACAAACGATTAATCACATTAGAATAGAGATAGTAGGATCCAACTTGAGACTTGAGAGTAATGAGATCTATTATTATATACTAGATGTAAAGTCCGTGCGATGCACGGTTCGCTTTTTAGTGACGTTGATAAAGACACCAAATTTGATGATTGCATAAATTTGTAAAATTATACAACAATAGAGAGTCAGTCGAAGGTAAGAGTATGCCTAATAGTAAAGGAATATTATCCATACATGTAAATGTGTTTCAAAGAATCAGAGATAATATATACGACAAATGTCAAATTAAATTATAGGCATATATATGCCTATATGGTGCGTTGTAGTTAAAATAAATTAAAATGCCTTGCACATAAATATACGTGGATATAAATATTCACTGGGTAAAATAAGAACATATTACAGTCAACAACGATGAAACATTCGATAAAAAACAAATTTGTTATCATCATTGCACAAGTTATAATAATGAATTGAATGTTGTCGCTTAAAGTAACGATGTATCCTTACTTATTTATAATAGTACAATTATGAATGCATTTGAAATGATAGTAAAGTTTAAAATTACGACTTCGTATTTATAATTGTAGATAATTTGATCACCACGTTAGAGTCTTAAGACCATGCGATGTGGTCGATAATCTTACTTTCTTAAATTTTTGGTTGATATCTAAGGACGAACGATTACTCGTATTTATTTATAATATAATATTCAATCACCTTTTTATAATTTTTTGATGTGGATTAATTTTTTGGTTGACATATAAGGACGAACGATCACTCTTATTTATCATAATAAAATAAAGAAAAAGAAAATATATTTATTTTTATTAGGAGAATAATAATATATGTAATAATTTTATTTTTATTATTAATTATTTTAAAATTTTAAAATTTTAATTTTGTATTTTTAAAATTTTTTAAGAATTAAAATATTTTTGGTTTATAGTCTTAAAAATTCTTTTTAAATTCATCTTATGACTCACGATTTTTGGTTAATGTATAATAACGAATTATTATTACTCTTATATAAAATCTTATGACCTCATTATAATTTTTTGATGTAAAATAATTTTACTTAACTCTATAGTCTTAAGAGATTTTTTAACATTCAAGAGAATTTTGGTTAATATCTAAGAAAGAATGATTACTCTTATTTATATAATAGAATTCTATCACATTATATTATAATATTTTCAGTGTGAGACAATTTAACTTAAGTTTATATTCATAAGACCCTCTTTTTAAGACTTCAATAGATTTTTTTTTGATATCTAATGACGAATGATTACTCTTATTTATAGAATTATAATTCTTCAATGTGGGACAATTTAACTTAAGTTTATATATTCTTAAGAACTCTTTTTTAAAATTTAAAATATTTTTGGTTTATAGTCTTAAAACATAATTGACTAAGCGTTTCACACTTTCACTGTCCAATTTTTGTGCTTTATGAGGTGATAATCGTCGGTTTATATAGTGATAATTTTTTAGTCTTAAATGGACCAGGGTCGTTTTTTTCCTGTACAAATTCCTATATTTTTTTATTTAAATTTTACAAAAATCGAGTCTTAGGTGGAGTAGGATTTTTTAATATACAAATTTTAATATTTTTTATTTAACTTAAAAAAAAATATTAAAAAATTTGGACCAATCATATCGCTCGAAAAGTTCCTACTTATTAATATACTCCGTATATTGTTTCAGGGTATGTATCTCCATCTTAAACGTACGGTTGACTACAACACTAGCTACGACATCTACGTGTTTTCTTTCTTTTCTTGATTTAAAGGCAAGTATTATCATCTTACTAATGTGTACCCCGGGGAAATACGCATGCATGCATATTTTGTAAAATGATGTGTTAATGTAAGAAATCTAAATTTTAGAGAGGAATTTGTTTTGGTAAAAATTTATCGGGTCTACGATTTCGGTTGCGGGTTAAAGCGATCGGCTTATAAACGAAATTTAACGGAATAGTCACGAATCTAACGAACGAGGAATGAGGAAAGAAAACGAACAACACACGAAAATTTGGTGACGCAGAAACCCGATGTGGGAAAAACCGCGGGGGGAGTCGGAATCCCACCAAGATTCTACAATGAACGAAAAAAGAATGAAGAAAGGAATACAAATGTGAGTATCTAGGCTATAATTGTCGATAAATATTTTATAAGTTTGCTTGGAGTTGGTGTCTTGTGGTCCCTCTTTTCCTCCTTCCTTCTTTGCCTTTTATATTGCTGCTGAGTTTGGGACCGTTATCCTCCTTAATTGCCTCGAGTCTTTGCATTCATTCCCTCCTCTATTGCATGGAGTCATTGCTCCCTGATTCTCCTCCAGCCGTTACAGCAGTTACAAATGCTCCCTGATTCTCCTCCTGGTCTGCAGGAGGGTTTCCTTGTTTGTAGGAGCTGCTTTTGTCTCTCCCTCCTTGTATGAGCTAGATTTCTTGCTGTGTTTGCTGGGCCTGTTTGTTTATGTGGCCCATTATTTTACTTACTCCATGCTTTGTCCGACCCATCTTCATATATTATTCCGGGTTTATTTGACTTGACGACTTTTGATTATTTTGGCTTCCGTCTTTTAGTCTTTGGCTTTGACTTCCGTCCTTGACCTTCCGACCTTTGACCTTTTGACCTTTGACCTTTGACATTTTGACTTTTGATTTTTTGACCTTCCACTCGTATTGTGCCACGTCTCATTATGAGGATGTGGAATTTATCCCGAACAAATGCCCCCAAATTTCCGACTAAGCTCATCTTAGGCGGGAGTTTCCGTTTGCTTGAATTGTAGACGGTTTGTGTGACGATTGATTCTTTGACCTTGCTATTCATCCTAGACCCGGAGCAGGGGACATTTCGCAATTTGCTCTATCCTTCTACAGGCTCTCCTCCAGAAGAAAAAATGAAGAGTATGGTGAGAACATGTCTTCGGGCAGGATACGCCCATGCTTGGCTAAGTTTGTCTGACCTCGGGTTTCCATGTTACTTAATTTTCGCTTGCCCCCTTCTCTAGGATCCGCTAAGCCTCATGTGACCCTAGAGCAAGTTGTGGCTGCCAAAGGGCGGGCCATTGCTACTAGGGTGGCCTCAGGTGAAAAGTTGGTTCTGCTTCTGCTGGCTTTGCTGGTTCTAGGAGAAGGCGTAACTCGTCCCCTCTCTCAGAAATTAATCCTGCAGAAAGTGAACCCCCAGTGATAAATCTTTTTGAGTCTCACTCTTATTCTGCCCCCAGATTCATTGAGGCTTTTCCTGCTGATGGGAAGGATTTGTCGTGGATCCCCGCCAACAAATAAAAACCAACTAACCTAGTGGGTAGCTAGGGCAAGTCGGGTCGAATCCACAGGGACGGGAGGTCGGACTAAAGTGTGCTACGGTCAAGGACTATGTTCGAGACGAGCTATTCTAAGGGGGAGGCTAAGGACTAAACTAGGTCTAAAACGAGAAAACAATCAAAGGAAACGGGCTAGGATTAGGTCGGGGTCAAAGGGGTAACGGAATGGTCGAGAAAGAGTTAGAGTGAAGGAGGTAGTAGGGTAATTTAGGTATAGTTTGGACTCTCGCAACTTAGACTCACCTAGAGGTTCCACCTAAAACCCACCTTGGCGACACAAACGACAAACGGGGCTACTAGCGTGATATCGGGGCCTAGGTCGCGCCCGGGCTCTCGCAACTTAGACCGACCTAGGGGTCGTCCTCACCGGGCTCTCGCAACTTAGTGAGGGAACCAAACCCACAAACAAACTATCACCCACAAGAGAAAGTCAAGAAAAACAAGCATATGCATACTAGTCATTCAAGCATTTCAACAAACATGTGATATGCATCAAACCAAGAGGAAACCCAAATCTTCCACCAACATCTCCAACAATCCCTTAATCATCCAATTAACACCCTAATCACCTTACTAACCCTAGCAAGATACTACTCTAACATATCTATACTAAAACTAACAAGAACAAGAGGAATCAACATAACAATCAAAACAAACATGAAGAAACGAACAAGAACTATGAACTATGAACAATACATTCAACAAAGAATCAAACTTTAATGAAAGAACAAGGATAAGAGAAAGGAAAAGAAGATTATACCTACTAACAAGATGAAAGGAAGAAGGAAACTTGCATAAATGAGAAAAACCCAAAACAAACATCCAAGTTTGTCAAGCTTGGTGGAGATCTTGAAGAATTCCCAAATTACAAGGATTAAACTAAGATTAACGATAATCTAAAGACTAATCTACACTAATCTATGCTAATCTATGCTAAACTATGCTAGGGTTTAGTGGGTAATGTCTAACATAACAAAGGAATACAAGAGGAAGGGTATATATAGGGTTACAATGCAAAGGGAGATGAAACAATGCAATCACGGGCTGTAACTGGGCCATCCCGTCCGGGATGAGTTGGTCCCGGTCGGGATGAGGTGGTCCCGGTCGGGATGGACCCCTTCCCGGTCGGGAAGGCCTCAAAACAGCAGCTCCTCTTTTGTGCACTTCATCCCGGACGGGTTGAGGTCATACCCGTCGGGGATGAGTCTTGTAGGCCTCCAATATGATCCTTTTGGTCCCTCCTTGCTTCACATGGACTTCTCATCAATTCTCGGGACTCGGGATCGGGTCTCGGAGGCTCGGGATTGGGTCCCAAGGTCTCGGGGTCGAATCCAAGGCATCGAGTGATCGTTCCTCCACTTCGTTGGCTCCGAAAAGTGTATGTATTGAGTCGGAATCGCTCCAACTCTTCACAAATGGTCTTGGGAACCTGAAACGAACTAGAGGAAGCATAAGTAGCCCATAAATCGCTCCCAAGGAGCGATTCCACAAGGAAAATGGGACCAAAACACTACGAAATAGACACTACAAACTACACTTATCACCTGCTGGAGTGATGCTCAGATTTCCTGAAGGCTTCGGTACGTCCAAGTCTGCAGGGGACATGGCTTTTCTGGATCAGATGCTACCTCCTGGTCCCAGATCTGTGCTAGAAGAAGTTCTCTAAAGGAGTTGGACTTGGTTCGTGGATTGTTGGCGGAGGAATCTGGCAAAAGACAAAAGCTTAGATGCTACCTCATGGTTTATTGACAAATAATAAATAACCCTATATATTATTGTCTTTCTGAGTGTCGAGTATATGATGAGTTGGGGAGGATGTTCATGTTCATGTATAAGAGCTTTATTTATAAGGAAAATTCCTCTGCTGGTTGGTGGTATTTAATTTATTTGTAGGATGATGATCACTGAGTGAGCCTTATTGCCTAAATCCCACCACATTCACATTGAAGTTGACTTCAGAATTTATTTTATTTAAAAAAAATTAATCAAATTTCAATATTTTTGTCCAACAAACGATTAATCAGATTAGAATAGAGATAGTAGGATCCAACTTGAGAATAATGAGATCTATTATATATTCAGGGTATGTATCTCCATCTTAAACCTACGGTCGACTACAATACTAGCTACGACATCTACGTTTTTTCTCTTCTTTTTCTTCATTTAAAGGCAAGTATTATCATCTTACTAATGTGTACCCCGGACAAATACGCATGCATGCATATTGTTTGGGATAAAATTCGCACCCTTAAAATACAACGTGGCACTCCACGAGTGAAAGGTCAAAAGTCAAAAAGTCAAGGGATTGAAGATAAAAGTCGAAGAATGATGATCAAAAGTCAAAGTCAGAAACCGAGAAAGTCATAAATCGATACAATCGAAAGTCAGCAGGTCAACTGAAACCCAAGACTATACGAAACAGTGGGCCAATCAGTAAGAAATAGCGAAGTAAAGGAAATGGGCCGAACCAAAGCATGGCAATCAAACAGCCCAATACAAGGAAATCCACATCCCAACTGAAAGACAAAGTCAAAGAACTACTCCCCTAAATCCAAGGGGGAGATCCAGCACAGGAGGAGAAAAATCAGGAGAAAGAAGAGGAAGAAGTTAGAGGTAACGGCTAGAGGAAAGCAGGAGGATATAAGCATAAAGGATTCAACGAGGAAAGACATTCAACCCATCCTCAATACACTTCAAGATCAAGCAATTATACTAAGCAAAATACATAACAGTCAATCATAGTCTAAATCCTTGTATTTGTATTTCATTCTTCGTTCTTCTCGTCCATAATAGAATCTTGGTGGGATTCCGACTCCCTCCGCGGTTTTTTTCCCACATTGTGTTTCCGCGTCACCAAACTTTGTGTCTCTTTACTTTATTTCGTTGTTCTTCATTCGTTCGACCTAGTTAAATTCAACCAATTTGTAGACGTTAGTTCGATCGCTTTAACCCGCACCGAAATCATAAACCCGGTAAATTTTTACCAAATCAATTTGGCGCTTACCGTGGGGCAAGGTGATCGTTTTCTATAGCCAAACCCAACAATAAGATAACCTGCATATCATCATGTCCGGATCCGATCAAAGTCCTTCCCGCAGCTTAGAGGCTTCGACTCAGCCCGCTGAAGGAGCATTGTCCCTAGGATCAGCAGGTTCACTTTTCGCGCCGCTCACCCAGGCAACTTCTACTAGCCTGGTAGCAGGACACATACCGACAGTCCCAAAACCACCTCATGTGCCTGTGGTGTCAAAAGCATCCAACCCCTTCGAGATCAGCAAAAGAAGGCGCTTCGTCTAGGACATTGATCCATAGGGGGTCACCTGAAGGCTCTTCTGGAGTCCCAACTTCACCAGACCCCCTGAAGGAGGTGCTTCAAGGATTAATGCTCTGCGCCAGGCGGTGAAGACCTTGCAGAAGGACAACTAGGACATGAGGGCTCAGATGTTGGCAACGTCGAAGCCTCCAGCCGCACCAGTTCAACCGTCATCATAAGTCCTGCCCCTGATACCTGAAAGAGAGTCTGGCATCCGCAGAGAACCTGTCAGCATGCAGACCCCTAGGACGTTCCCCCAGGAGTTGGTCACCAGGTTGGATTTGGGACTGGCTCCACCTAGCCAAGTCGTTGAACCTCGAGGCTAGGCTATCTGACCCATGGCCCCACACCCGGCAGATCCTACGTCACAGGTA